>OZ024876.1:11455100-12864475 GCA_964017185.1 Rugalucina vietnamica | reverse complement strand
TCGACCATAAGAGCGACGCAGGTTTCGCTTTTATTCTTTTTTTATTTTTTATGTTACAATTGTGGCTATTTCATGTGAATTTATTTATTTTTTTGCGAAGGCGCAGTTAATAAATATCATACGACATGACCACTCGTATAAGATCCTCTAGGTGTAGTTTCCACCCTACACTTACTCTGTTATTTTGTTGAGTAGTTTCGCTGTTTTACAAGCCACTCCACTCCCAGGCTTGTCCGCTTCAGGGAAATCTTTAACGCAAATTTTCTTCTCGAAAGCTTTGTAACCATCCTGAAATGAATTAAAGTTACACAGACGTAAGTGTGTCATTATTATTATTATTATTATTATTATTATTATTTCATTAGTTTTTCTACCAGTCCAGCTATATGGTTTCCGCTACGCTCTTGAATAAAAAGAGTTATAATGGTTTGTTGTACGTAAACTCCAAGTGCATAGGATATTAACATACTATGATGTTACAGGCTTCATTACCCGAAATTGTGCAATATGTCCCATACGATCTCCCTTTGAAAGTGTTCAACGCTTCCAAAGGATCTACTTTTATATTTTATTCAATGCGCGAAATAAATATTTCACTTGAAATTGAATGTTGTGTTAAAGACGTTTTTGCGTGAATGCCTTTCAGAACCAGAGTTTATGGTGACTTGGTTTACGAATTTAAAAACTTTCCGGAATGAATGATTTTTCTCATCAGTTAAAATACATATTTTATGTTTCAAAAGTATAGGATATAATTGAAATATGATCGACAGTCTGCATGCTTAATTTTAAACATAATCACAGGTTTACAATATGCCTCTTTCTTTAATTGCACACCGACCCACAGTTTTACTACATGCCTCTTTCTTTAATTGCACACCAATGGGTCGGGCGTCAGACTCTGTGATGGATGACTATATTGCTTTAAGCTGGCTGGGACCGATCCTTCTTGTCTGTTGCTTGGTCCACCGGGGTTCAGTTGGTGTTTTGCTCCGGATTTTCAGTGACGTTGATTGGTTTTCCAGGGATCTTCAACTGCCGGGCAGCATATTGTATATGTGTCCTCTTTTTCATTCATTTTGGTGTTTATCATAATCTATTTGGTTGTCTATTTAGAGATTTTGACTATTTAAGCCCCTATCTCACTGGAATGCGACAACTGGAGACTAGTTCGCGAATAGTTCGCGACTATTTCGCGACAAAGATAAACGATATAAACACAACTTTCACGTTGCAGTCTCATTGAATAGACATTTATGCGACAAATTCGCGAATTTCGGTCTAATTTTGAAAATATATCGCGCGACTGTCGCGCGATAGTCGCGCGACTGTCGCACAACAGTCGCGCGACATTCGTGAGAGTGTCTCACGACTTTCCAGCGAATGTAACTTATTTTCATTCAAATTCGTACGACAGTCGCGCGACATTCGTGCGAGTGTCGCGCGTCATTCGTACGAATGTCGCTTAGTTTTATTTTCTCGCCAGATAGTCGCGAGGTTTTCGCAAGACTGTCGCGCGACCGTCGTGCGACACTCGCGCGACATTCGTACGAGTGTCGCAAAAATTTCGCATTGTAAATTCGCCAAAATTTCGCGGCGACAAGTTCGCGACACTCGCACGAACGTCGCGCGACCGTCGCACGACGGTCGCGCGACAGTCTTGCGAAATATTTTGGAGAAAAAATTCGCATAAAATTTTTCAACATGTTGAAAAACTTCGCGACCAGTTCACGACTAGTTCGCGACACAAGAAAATTCTCACGACACTCGCGCGACACTCGCACGAATGTCGTGCGAAAGTCCGCGACAAAATTCGCGAAACAGTCGCGAGAAATTCGCATGCCAGTGAGATTCACTGTGAGGACAGTACAGCTAACTCAATGTTGTGATCCACTGCAGAAGCTGTAGGTTAGTTAAGGGTCCTGCAAAACCAGTTTAATCCCCCAGCAATGTGTCATTACTCACCGGGCAATGGTGAGATAACTGAGTTAGACTCACTTATTGCTACTTTGTTAAAATTTTGTACCTTGTTATCACCAGCTTCTTCCCTAGAACCATACCTTAAGTTCTTCAAAGGGGATACTGTCGTCAAAACACCGTTCTTTGATATCCTTCAGCTTAGTAATCGGATGACTGGGACTGCCGTCGTAACTTTTGATGCTTGTAAAGTCAATGCTGCGAATGATATCACCCAGCTTTGCTTGGCCTAGGGAACATAAAAAGATCAAATTTTAAGGGCAATGTTGAAATAACAGCTTTGTTATAACCGTAGGAGAAGGAGAATACAAACCCGTAAAAATACGCCTTGATATGAAGTCATTGGATGCAGGGGATGCAAATGGACAGGTTTACATGGACGTTACGCAAGGTATTGCCACAAATTGTGCTTTACTGTATAGTGTATGCATTCAAAAATGGATAGGATTTATGAATTTCAACACAATTCGGTGGTTCAACAAGCTTTCATTAGCTCTATGATGTGCCTTTAAGGTGTCATAGAAATAAGATGAACTGAGTCTCAATACGAAATAACTGTTTGAAAACGCAATGAGTAACGTATTATCTTAATAAGAGTCTCCTAATTGGATTGTCGATAAATTCTGAATGCATCGTCGAAACTCTCTGAAATTTGCCAAGAATACTAGTCGAACAAAATATGTCAATGTCATCGAGTAGATGAGAATTCAAATTATCAAAACGTTTGGAATACAAAAGAATGAGTAAAATTAAGTAAATTATGTGCTTATTTTCTTCAACGAATAAAAAGTACAAGCAATTTTATAATAAACTGAATGGAATTTGTAATGAAAGGTACCAAAGGTGCTACATTGTAAATTTACGAAGTGTAACAGTTTTGTGACAGTTAATATAATAGCGTCATCTCTATTTCGATCGTGATAAAAAGGCATGCATTGTACTAAGGCTTAATCTGTTGTCATATTGTGTTTGCTACCAGTAAAAAGTATTGGGTTTCATTGGTTAAAATACTGTAAAATTACTGTTTATGGCATCTGTGTGAAATTTGAAAAATGTAACAATTAGGTGACAAGCGTAAAACTGACGTCTTGGACGTCTGCGCGACTACATGTACAAGTATGATATTTTGTAAATTAGAAAATCTTTCTAAATAGTAATCTGTTTGCTTTGTTGTCGACCATTTTTTTCTTTTACGCATGTAGTTTCTCGTAAGAATATTTTATTAAATAACATGAAATTTCCCCAACGTGTGTAACTGCACGATAACTGGCCTTCGTTTCCGCTACATACGGGCTTAGATAGTACAATCCCATCCCTCAATTCCAAGCTTCTGGCCTGCTTCTGTGACTGTACAGCCTGGTTTGTGTCGGCACAAATGGTTGGTTTTCTCACGCGAAGGCTCAATTGTACCAGTTCGTGGCTATTTATTTTTCTTATCTAGTTTGTAACAGTCCGTTCTTGCGCGTGATGATTTCGTCCGTCGCGAAGAAAGTACAGCATAGAAAAGCACTTAATGTATAGTTATTAGGGCATACACCTTTTTTGCTCTTGTGACATAGAAAGACCAGAAATATATACATGTATTATTAAATTTAAAATCTCAAACCTGACACATGGCGGGAACAAAATGATAACACCTAATAATAGAAGAAGGCAAGTTTTATCAACACACTTGAAGAGAAATAAGTAAACATTTCCTGCATGATAGCCATGTGACAAGCATCATTCAACAACAAAGAGGGCGAGTGCAACAGAATGACAGAGAGGCAGAATAAACAGACGACGTAAAGGAAAAATGATCAGCACCGCACTGCACTGGGTCAGTGAGTGGGAGGGCTCAAAGATAACTTTGAATCGATCCTCGCCCTTTGTCTCAATAGGTGCAGTCTTCGTCCTGATATAAAAGGTTTTGTGTTTATTATATGGGTCCTGATAGTTTTTTTTTTTTTTTTTTTTTTTTTTTTTTTTATTCTGGTATCAGATTTTTTCTACAATACTTCCTAGAATTTGGACAGTTATTTTATTAGATTCTCAGTTATGACGTCATTAAAAGAATTTCAGTGTCATAAGATAGTTCATGAATTGTTTGAATGCAATTTTATTGTATTTATTTGTTTGTTATAATTAATATAAAATAAAATTATGAAATTGATGTAGTTGGAGTTTTACTGTTTTAACGAACAAAATCCGTTGCATGTACCAAAATGTCATGCAAATCTTTTTTATATGGTCTGCACACAGTTTTTAATTACAAGGAATATCGATAACACTAGTGGCGAAACGAAGAATGCCAACTTGAAAGAAACATTAGCGAAAGTAGCAAAGTAAAGCACGACGGTATGATTTAGAACTGCTTAGAGATTTCAATAGGCAACTAATGAATGCCTATACTGGAGAATTTACATACCTGGCATATCTCGGCACTAAGATATTTGATATTAAAAATTAAATATATGTCCACCTTGCATTTCTTTAATATTTTGATATCTGTTCGGCATGCATATCTTTGCATTCGACTGAATATAGTTCGTATTGATATTTATTGATTAGGAATTAATATTGGCATGCTCCATTCAGTTCAAATCGATATTGCGACGGGGTAAAATACATTGTTCTCGTATTTTGAAAACATAGCAGGAGTGGAAGCATAACGAAAATACTCCATATGTGTGTTAAGACATAGACATAGACATAGAAATTTCATTTTTGTCGAATATTCACAACATGTAACATAAGCCCAGTGCTGTATATGTACAATATTAAGTAGGTACTTAATGTACGACATGCAGAATTTATTTTGATAACCTTGATTTTTTCCATACATACGAGTATGTATCCATACATACGAGTATGTAAAACGATTTATGATTTTATATCTGTAATTACAATATACTATGTTAAGTCGACACATTCTCCCTTATGACATTCATGGAAAAATAAGGATGCCAATTAAAAAACAAAAGCATAAAATACACCCGTCTTATACTAAAATCAGTTTTTGAACTTATTAAATATCACTGATGTCTTGTATGTAAATTAGATTTAGATTTAATTAAATCTAATTCCGGCGACAGTAAACATAACTTATAATTATAATGCAACAACCCTACATATTGGCATAATAAAGGTGGGTTCATAAACAGAAGCTTTATTTAGCTACTGACCGAATAAAGGCCATCTCTACTGACCAAATAAAGACCGCGTTGCAATTTTGTTTAACGCAACAAAAAGGAGCGCGTCAGTGACGTCAAATTTAGTCACGTTTTGTGACGTCAGTCTCCGCCATTGTTATGCAACGTTACGTAGATGAAACAATGGACATCGAAAAAAATTAATTTATCAACAGAATGTACTGCTATGGAGGCGAATTTTGGGAGTCGTTCTGCGGAGTGATTGCTGAGCTGTTGACTAAATAAACAAAATGGCGGAAAACAAATCTCCTCACATCGGGTGAGTTTTTTCGCAAAATTTGTCGGTTTTCTTTGCATTATAAAGTGAATAACTACCCCGTGACCAAAAATAAACCGATTTATCACGCTCGGACCGTAAGCAGATGAAAGGGCTCGCTGGAAGCTCGCCCTTTCATCTGCTTACTAATCCTCACGTGATAAATCGGTTTATTTTTGGTCACGGGGTAGTTATTTACTGTTTATAATTAAAAGTAATAATTAAAGAATAAATAGGTTCAAGTAGGCAATGATCGGGAACATACGCAATCAGAAAGAAATTCCCACTCTAAAAACCGAGACGGGGAAAACTAAATTGACAATTAGGTACTTATACTTAGAAAACATATCAGAACAGAACAGAACAGAACAGAACATACTTTTATTAACTCTCAGATTATACAATACAACATATGAGATAATATACACTGATCATGGACAAAAAGACAATAATATAATTAAAGATACGTGCACAGTAAGCCGAGTGAGCAGCTATTTCCCAATAGTTACCCGAACTTAAATAGAGGATCTTACACGAGTGGTCATTTCATATGAAATTTATTAAACGAGCCTTCGGCGAGTTTAATAAATTTCATATGAAATTACCACGAGTGTAAGATTCGTTTTATCATATGACTTCTAAAATAGGTTTTTATCGCTTTTAAAGTGGACATATTTCCGATTGAAAGGGCTGGGGTCTATAGACGCCGTTTTTGGCCTCATCTTCAAAATTGCTGATGTTACTCGTTTTGATAGTACTAGATTTGTCAGTTACAAAAATGGTGATTTTAATTCGTTGCATGGCTGGTTACCATGGCAACGCACATATTTCAAAGATTACTGTTTTGAAGCGATAAGACGTTTCGCTCAGGTGCTAGGACAGAAACAAAACATATTTTGTCATAAAACATTCTAAAGCAGATAAAGAATACATTAAGAATGAAAATGACCTCCATGAGAGTCAATGTTCCAAAACAATAGTGTCATAGCAACACGTAGCATTCCTTAGCAACATGAAAAATAACCACAATTATGACGAAAATAAGAAATGGGTTATTTTATTAATGGACTTGAACTTAAAATTACTCATTATCTATCCTTTTTATAGTAATGGTTATGTAATGTGTCAAAACATGGTGTTTTTAATTCGTTTCATTGTCGGTTACCATAGCAACGTGTTTTACAATGATTCCAAGTTTTGGTAGGTTAATACGTCATTTCTAAGGTTTTAGTAGCAATGCGAAACATAAATTGCCATTGCATGTTATAAAGCAGATGATGTATGCATTAAGGTTAGGAATGACCCTCACGCACGTCATTTTTTTCCATAAAAAGTCACATAGCAACGCGTGACATGCCTTAGCAACGGTTAATGTTTTCAATATACATGCCAAAATAAGCGTGGTGCTAACTTATGTTTACAGTTTAGAAGGATAAATAACAATGCCATAGTTGCAGAGTCACAAGATTTTGATGAGAGTCATGTTTTAATTGTGGTTCCCATGGCAACTGAAATATTGTAAGATGGGTATCGCCAAACATACCGTATAGAAAACTAAAATGATGGCTGGCGAAGTCAACAATGACACCTACTTGCAAAGTAACTACTTGGAACTTCACATAATATTGCACATATAACATGAATGTTTATCGGTCACCTTTTGGAGGAGCTTAGTTTGTTTGATTTATTGTTTTACGTCCCTTTCAACAGCTAACGTCCCGACATGTCCATAGCTGTTGTTTGCGACGTATAGCAATAAATCTAACAATCAAAAACTATTTTTCGTAATTAAACGCAAGCCTACGTCGAGAGATTCACGATTATGTGTGAAGAGGCCTTTTACATGTATTTTTTTTTAATTCAGTTTTACGTCCCTTTCAAGATTATTTCAGCTCATACGAGACGGGCCAATTAGTAGGTGGGGCGAAAACGGAAGAACCCCGAGAAAAAACACCTGACACACCCGCAAGCAGAACTTGGCTTGTCTCACATGTGGCCAGAGCGGGGCTCGAACCCACACCAGACACAGCGATCGAGTGATTAAGAAACAGCGCTCTTAACCGCTCGGCCACGGGGGCCGCCTTTACATGTAATAAGTTAAGAAAAACTAAGAACTTCCATTTGTTGCGTTAACCCCCAATTCCATCGATACCAGGCATGGCAGATTGCACCCTGCCCATTTCAGTGGGTATAAAATATAGATAGTTCGGAGCTGACCATATCTGTTGACAGGGACGTAAAGCAACAATTCAAACAAAATAAAGGTAAGATCGTCGATCCATTCGTTTGGCTTGGCCAATTTGTCTGCCTGCGTGTACGTTCATTTTTGGCACAGATGGCTACTCCATTACATATATATTATGAGCTATTATTTGCCTTCACCACATATACGCCAATGTAAAATCGGTAGATCAGCCTGTGCTGTCTGCTTCGTTTGCAAGTGGGCCTAAAGAAAACGTTTTCATTTCAACGTCAGCATATGATGCTAATTGATTTTTTCTCACCTCGGTATTTGGAGTGGGAATTTCTTTCTAATTGTACCCTTTCCTGGTCATTGCCTACTTTTATCGTTTAACGTATTAAAGAGGTGAAATTGTGTGTATGTCATAACATGTACATGCGTAGGAATAAACTTCACTGGTACCGCATTATCATAAAAGTGGCGTATAGGAGTATGGAGCAAGTCAAACACTTTAACGCCGAGGCAAAGATTTTTCCTGCTTTTTTATGAATTGATGCTTTACTTCCCAGTCAACAACTATGGTCATGTCGGGGGACGCCCCCTCCACTTAAATAAGACTTTTTAGTTTTACCCATTTATTTCTTAAGGCCCCGATTTGCGGCGGCCAATATCCCTCCCACCGACCTTTCCAGCGCGTTTTAGTATAAATAAATAAATCAATGAATATCTAGACTGAAAGAAAGAAGGAAAGAAAGAAAGAAAGAAGGAAAGAAAGAAAGAAAGAAAGAAGGGCGATCGGTGGGAATATGGGCCATAACGAAATAGGTGCAAGGCAAAGCTCGTACGCCGCAGATCAGCGCAGGTCTAAGCCTGCCCAGGAAAAGTGGTTTCAAGTCAACCAGCCATACATATAAACCTTAGTGGTTTACTTTGGTGGTTACATGTATATTTAAAGCACATTTTGGATGTCATGGCATTCAAATTTTGGGTAAAAGTCCAATAAAATGGAGGCAGCGTCACATGACCATAAAACGCAACCCCGCTCCCCAGTGGCCAACAAAAAGTACATGTAATAACAAACAAACCCAGAATAACATATATGCCTTAATGTACATGTATACAACTCAATATCAAATTATTCATGTACATGCACATTCCCGTGTCAAATATACGAATACCAATAAAATAGATTCTCGTGAAAAACGTGTGTTCAGATTTGTTTTCCTTTCCTTAGTTTGTTTATTTCATTGCATGCTTATAATGGCGACGCTGTACGACAAACCAAATCAAATATACTACACAAACTTTGATAAGCATCAAAAGTACATTTTTGATTACAAGACATACTGGTAATCTAACACTCGAAATTTTGCTATAGATATATAGCAGCACCATCACCGTGCAAACATTCAATCTTTTTTCGCGTTGCCTGCGAGCCCTTCTCGCAGACATGCAGGAACAATGGAAACCCCCTGAAATTGAAGTTGTCACTGTTTCCTACCCTATCCAATTCTGTCATTCATCCCCTCTTACTGGTTCATTCAACGGCAAAACTGTTTTGATAATAGAAATGTCGATACCTTTGTGTCTAAAATGCACTTTGGAAAATTTCAGAAATCTGTGATTTTTGGTTAAAAACACGATTTTTTACCCCAAAACTTTTTTTCGCTTAAAATGTTGTCCTTTGCATGGTGATCATGAAACTGAAAACTGTTTTTGAATACGCACTCTGGTTTGCTAAAACCAGCGTTTTAAAAAATTTGTTGTCAGATGTTTTAATCACATAATGCAAATTTCCATTAAGAAAACGTTCAGTCCAATGACAAATGTTTTAAAACGCTGTAAAATCTAAACCAATGCCGGAACTCAAATCGGTTTTCTGTTCCATACTTGCAGCCTAAATGGCAACGTTTTAAGCGAAAAAAAAATTTTTGGGTAAAAAATCGTGTTTTTAACCAAAAATCACAGATTTTTTAAATTATCCAAAAGTGCGTTTTAGACGCATAAGTATCGACATTTCGATTATGAAAACAGTTTTGCAGTTGAATAAACCAGTTAGAGGAGGTAAATGACAGAATTGGATAGGGTAGACAACAATCAATGAACAATGGCAACTTTAATTTCAGGGGGTTTCCATCGTTTCTGCAAGTCTGCGAAAAGCACTAACAGGCAACGCGAAAAAAGATGGAATATTTGCACAGTGATGGTTCTGCTTCATATCTATAGCAAAATTTCAGGTGTGTCCTGTGAACAAAAATAAATTTTTGATGCTTATCAAACTTTGAGTAGTATATTTTGAGGAAAAAGTCAGTTGTTGTCGCCTCACTCTGTCCACGTTTTGCTTTAATGAATGAGATTGACTAAGAGATCTGCCAACATTTTTTGACCATATAAAAGATAGCTGGATATGCCTACTTCAGCTTCACTAAACATTTGCCCGCGGAACAGTTTACCGACAGTGATGAGTTTGTGGGCGTTCTATTAGTTGCTTCCCTTGAAAATCTAAGTCTTTAAACTATTAATGATTGTTTTCTTTTAGATGAAATATCTTAATCGATGCTCTAAGTTCATTAATATGATAAAATGCATAAATGATTTAATCATGAAGATGAAAATATTTAAATTCTATAACCATGTAAACGAAAACATTTTCTGTTTTAAAAACACAGACGTACATAAATAATTACACATTTAATGCGTTTTCAGTTTGCCAGTCATTCTGTCGTTATAACATTTCTGTGATGTACGTACCCGCCTGTGTTTGGTTTGGGATTGTAAATTTCATTGTATAATCTCTGTGTCGTCTGTTCTTACAAATTCTAGACAAAACAATGCGCTATCAGTATACCAAAACCAAGCGAAAGCTTTGTTCGTTTGTTTGTTTAAAGTGATGCTTTACGTCCCAGTCAACAGCAATGGCCATGTCGGGACGACAACTCCCTTTTATGAGACATTTACCCAATATTAGGATGACATGACACTCAAAATATGCTTCATAAATATAAACACCCAACAAAGCCAATAAGGCTTATATGTATGGATGCGTTTGACTAAACCACTTTTCCTGGGCAGAACCAGACATTAGCGGTAAACCAGTAATCAGATGGTCGTTCAGGAGATTAGAAGCTTTGCCTGGGGGCACAATCACTCCATCAATTGCTCCTAGGCCCCAGTTGGCGGGGCCCATATTCCCATCCGACCACCCAACGGAAAGCGTCACATAGAAAGATCAAACGGGGTGCATCACCATGTTTTGTTTATTTACTTTGTTTATATTTCTTTCTTTCTTTCTTTTTTTCTTTTATTTGAAGTTTTACGTCCTTTTCAAGGTTATTTCAGCTCATATGAGACGGGTCAATCAGTAGGTGGGACGAAAACGGGAGAACACTGGCGCATCTGCAAGCAGAACGGCTTGTCTCACATGTGGCCAGTGCGGGGCTCGAACCTACACCAGACACAGCGGTGAGATGATCGAATGATTAAGAGACAGCGCTCTTAACCGCTCGGCCACGGGGGCCGCCGCTTTGTTTTTATTCAGTTTGATTATCCTTTTATGTTTCATCGTATGAGATGAGGCGGCTTTTATTACTGTTAAATACCGACACACCCGTAAGTAGAGCTTTGCTTGTTTCACGTGTCCCCACACACACTCAGCTCGAACCCGAGATGAGATGGTCAAATGATTCATCAACGGCTTTTACCACTCTGATGGCAATAAGGACCGCCGTACGTGGAAAACGACACAGGGCTACAGAACAGACTAAATTTAATAGTTTGCGAAATAATTTTAATTGATTCGAGCAAGTGCGACGTGACGTCAAGCACAGCGTGCGTGTTTTTTTTTCCGTGACGTCATTTGTTGGAAACGCCGTGAGAGATGCTCAAATAAAAAGAACATGCAACTTGTAGCCCTTTTATAGCAAATTTAATTATTGATGTATACGTTTCCCTTTCTATAACCGACTAAGACAATTGTTGTTAGTCAAACACAGTCAAACACCTGCGCCCGCTGACATTTGCACTAAGCGCATGGGTATAGGCTATAGTAGGCTACGATAATAATACTGTAGGCATAGATTTGATCTTAATTAGATTAAAAAGAACAATTAGGAGCTAAAAAGATCAGCATAGATAGAAAATCACTCGTACAAAGAAGTAACAGTACTTTACAGGCAAAATTTATCACGTTGCACAATTGTTTTCTTACGTTTCCGTAGCGTTGTCAAGGACGCTCTATGTCTTTTTGCATGAAAGCCGATGTCGTTTTTACTAATTTTAGATACCGCACCACCCCTCGACCAAAACAAAACTTTGGTGATAAGAAGTTCAGACGTTATTCTTTTATTATGCGAAATCTCATTTTGGTCGAGGGGTGGTGCGGTACTTAATTTTCGACATGAACATTTGAAAATAGCTGAAAATTGAGGAAAATGGCGCGACCATCTTGCTTAGTGACGTCGCCATAGCGTGGTCACGTGCTTTTTCGGACGTTCTGACGTCATTTCTAGAAACACGGTACGTTGTACTATATGTGTGAGTATAACTCACAGAAATATGATTCAATAATTTTTTCACGAATTTTGAGGCCAAAATCCCGTCTTATAGACTCCAGCCCTTTACATTGTTGTTACGGACGTCGACAATGACGTTACGTATTCCCGCAAAAGTGTTATTACACGTGTGGTCATACGATTTTTATGACATGACGTTATCCACTGGAAAACAGCGGCGTCATATGATAAATAAAAATATGAAAACGTGCATAAGATTCAAACATCACAAGAATTCGACTCCAAAACATATAACAAATAGAACCACAACAGAAGTAGCGCATTGGAACGATCAGTAATATAAAACTGCTATTATTTACGAGGCACTGAACACTCTTGGTTTAGAGAGAAACATCACATGCAAATAGATCAAACACAGTTTATTGAACCTTAAACTTAACACTACTTCTAAAGATACAATAAATAAACACAAGGGTGATGTTTATAAATGTCAACGATGTTTTTATATTTCAGAATCTTTTGGCATTGAACATTCTCTTAGAAAACGCATGTGGTCCTGCACGGGGGAGAGTCCAAGCGTTAATGCCAGACTGTCGCCGCTGCCTCAAGGAGTGGATAGAGGTCATTCATACTTTGGGGCTCAGTCTGCAACTTGCGGTACTAGACAGGAATAATTGAGAATTTACTTGGCATTTTCTGGCTAATTAAAAAAACAAAACAAAACAAAACAAAACAAACAAACAAACAAACAAAAAGAAAAAAAAAACATTCGATTCCAAGTGCAATGTCAGAAACATATTGATAAAATTACGAGTTAGGACATGCAAGCGGCGTATTTCAATAGCTTGACTTCGTTCAAGCGTGTCGTCATGCATCGCATAATATATTTGGATTTTTTTTTTCGATATTCAATGTCGTTAAAAACGTACGAGCAATTTATGCAAAACAACACATTTGGTCACGGGCCACTGCACAAGGATGAATTTCGTGATTCTTCACTTTAAGGAACGATAATTATCATTCCAACTCTTGGCAATATACCTCCTCCAAAACAGTTCAGAAATTATAGTAAAAAACTGAACATTTGAAAATGTTCGGTGTCAGCAATTTTTACAGGGGGTCGTGCAATAAGTTTTGACAATGGCCTCGTATCTCCCAAACGGTGTATAAAATCAGAATAATTTTGCTTATCAAATGTGACCATGGATGATGCCTACTGGTGTGTGAAATATAATGTCTTTATCCTATAAGTTTTACAGTATATTTTGAACACTCCCGTAACCTATACCACACAGTTAACATATTAATGGATACATTCTTTGACACAGCTGTTGTATTGTCTTCTGAACACCAATAAAAGCGACTTACAATCGACTGTTATATACAAAATATACTACACCTCGTAGTATAACCCTAATTTTATGGTAAAATTCCATGGCCAAAGTGGTCACATGTCGCAAACAAAAAGGTACAAGTAGGCAATGATCTAAAAATGGCGCAGTCAGAAAGAAATTCCCGCTCCATAAACCGAGGGGTGGGAAAAAACTAAAATGACACTTAGGTACTTATACCAAAAAACATATCGTAAGCCGAGTGAGCAGCTATTCCCCAGTAGGCGGCCTCTTTGTTACCCGAACTGAACTAAAAATGTGTGAAAACGTACATAAGGCTCAAACAGCACAAAAATCGACTCTAAAACACAAAACAAATAGAACCACAACAGAAGTATCGCCTTGGAATGATCAGTAATATAAAATTACGGTGTGTGTGTGTGGGGGGGGGGGTGCTTAAACCGATTTTACAGGCGCCTAACCTCACCCTCACATTCTGCAGTGGCTCTAATATACACGAATATAAACAATTAATAAGAAAAATCAAGCCAAGAAATATAAAACATAGATACCAATGTATAACATATGTAACGGAAAGCAGGGTGAGCAGAAAACCCGACAAAATTATAATTGCAGTCAACAACTGAAAAGTACAAAACCTCTCACTATGGCAGTCAATTTTGACATACATATTTAAATAAAAAAAGCTTTAAAAAGGATTCGCTTTGTTTATCCCAATGGGTCATGAAAATGGCTTATAATGTCGAGACCATGGCCTTTTTTCTTGCTGGCCTTTAGTTGCCTAGCAACCGTTGCAGTGGCAACATGATTAATATTATTTCCAGTTGATGTAGGTCCATACAGGTACATGTGAATATAACTGAATAACTCCT
Organism: Rugalucina vietnamica; assembly: GCA_964017185.1. Lineage (NCBI taxonomy): Eukaryota > Metazoa > Mollusca > Bivalvia > Lucinida > Lucinidae > Rugalucina > Rugalucina vietnamica. The sequence goes on along the minus strand of OZ024876.1, from coordinate 12,850,134 downwards.
TAGGGTAATATATTTTGTTTTGTGAGGCCATTGTCAGAACTTATTGGATGGCCCTCGTACAATATAGCATGTATTTGCTCACAGGAACAAACACTGTATATAAATTAACGGAACTCTGAGTTAAGAAAGAATTAATCCAAGTAATGTCGTGATGAATCTGAAATTTATTTTTTCACGCTCAAACTTTCTTTGGTGACAGAGAAATGCTGTTTAGCCTACTTCATACGAAGACTCCAAATGAGCCGCGACGCGAGAAAACCGGTCTCAGTCAGGGTTTCCGACCAGGTCCGACACAAACCGCTCGGTACAGATGTAGGATAGACGCGTAATATTGGGGATTAAGTAGAAGAGGTATTATACTATGTAGCGAAAACAAAGGCGCTGATCAGCTGTGCAGTTACTGCACAGCTGATCTGCGCCTTTGTTTTCGCACAGGGAATAATCCCGATATCTAACGTCGCGACTCTAGTAATGCAATCTGCCATATAAAACATTAATAAAATTAGCTATCTCAAGTCTTCTAGCCAAATATGGGAGTACTACCTTGTCAGATAACATTAGCTAAAATTAATTTTCCCATTGCTTGGGGTGTGTTTTCTCTGAAAGAAGTGAGCCTCCGCACCAGAAAACCAACTATCTGCATATGCGAAACCAAAGACACAGATCAGCTGTGCAGTAATTGCACAACTGATCAGCGTTTTTGTTCTCGCTTCTCGGATAGTATGATTCCTCTTCAACTTAAATCCAAAATGTCAAGCCTCTAGTCTGCTTCTATGGCTGTACAGGCTGGTTTGTGTCGGACCGGGTCGAAAACTAAACTCTTGGTTTTCTTACGCTAAGGCTCAAGTGATTTATCCCGGACTGTTAACATTGAGCCGCATCGTGAGAAAACCGGAATTTAGCCTATGCGAAAACAAAGGCGCAGATCAGCTTCGCAGTAACTGCGAAGCTGATCAGCGCCTTTGTTTTCGCCACTCGGATAGTACAATTTCTCTTCTTCCTAAATCCGAAATTTCAAGCTTCTAACCATTTTCTGAGACTGCACAGACCGGTTTGTGTCTGACCTGGTCGGAAACCCCGAAGACCGGTTTACTCACGTCACGGCTCGAATAGTGTTTGGTGTAATGATTTTGGCGGTCTTCAAAGAAACACTCATGTGGAAAATGCGCAGTGACGTCAACAAGCAATCAAAACATTACGTTAACTTTATTTAATAGTGATTAAGGCCACCGGCCCATTACACAAATAACAGTATAATACAATACAGACATGCGCATGCAACATATATGAACATAGAAAGAATAATATACATATACAATGTTACAATAAACACACAATGATGAAAAATACAGTCAATTTAACATAAGTTTCCTCTTCTCAAATGCATGATACACATAGTTAGCTAGTGCTAATATACAAATACAAAATCGAACGTGCACGTGAGAGGCATATGTTCAAATGCGAAAATACTCGAGAAAATCAACAATATGCATTGTGGTGTCTGACCTGATTCGACACAAATCGGGCTGTGTGTAGTTACGGAAGACAGCTAGAGTCTGAAAAATTCGGAGAATTGTACTATTCCTGTAGCAATACAAAGGATCAGTTGTGCTCAGCTGTGCACAGCTGATCTGCGTCTTTGTTTTCGCATATGCAGATTGTTGGTTTTCTAGTCAGGCGGCTTAAATGTTAAACGGAAACACGTGACCGAACGGCAAGACAACCAGGACCGAGTAGAGTTTAAAAGAATCTATGATGGGGTTGAGGCTTAGACAAGAAAATCTCAAGTTTTCAGATTATTTGAGTATCATCCGAGGCTCTACCGTTGATTATTGATTATTTTTCCCACATTTTGACTCTGAAAGGCTTCAAGTACTGTTCAGGCAGCCATTTTTGTTTTACATGAAACAATATGCAAATTAACCCGTGAAATAAAAGTAAATATAAATTTGTATACTGTATGCACTAGCCTTACAAAAATATTTAATCAGCATTTTGTTTTGGCAGAAAATGCTCAGCAAAATTAAATTTCGAAATTTTTATCGAAGCAGCAGACTACAGTTATTCTTGTAAACTTGCTGAAAATTTACACCTATAAGTTTATTTTTGTCACTGGCAGTTGACACCCAGCTTATCACTTCCTTATGTGGTAGTACACATAAAGATGTACATTTCTCTTGGCCAAATACAGAAATTATTGGCATTTTGAGACAGCTAAAATCTACTAGTACTGAGACAGAAAATCTAGGACTGACACACAATGGGATATGCTTCTCTGGAAATCTCAGACAAGTTTTCAGATTATTCAAGTTTCATCCGAGGCTCTGTCAAGGATGAGAAAAAAATGTACGTATATGTACTAACCTTACAAAAATATTTAATCAGTATTTTGTTTTTACATAGAATGATCAGCAAAATTATATTTTCAGATTTTATCAAAGCAGCAGACAACAATAACCCCTGCAAACTTGATGAAATTAACACCTAGAAGTTTATTTTTGTCACTGATAGTTGACACCCAGCTTATCACTTCCTTATATGGTAGTAAACATTAAGATGTACATTTCTATTGGCCAAATACAGAAATGATTTGCATTTTGAGATAGCTAAAATCTACTATTACTGAGATAAAAAAAAAATCTAGGACGAGCACACAATGGGATATGCTTGTCTGATGGGTGAGAATATCCGAACCTGTACAAAGCCTTGGCATTCTGATATTTTCACACCAGGGCCCAGTTGTTCAAAACATCGTGAGCTTAACTCTGTACGGTTAAGCCCTCTTGTTAGCTATATATCGACTTCAAAAGCAAATACACTGTTATTTTCTGTTGATAAAATGTGAGAATCCCTTGCAATATTTTTTCAACAACAAAAAAATAACAGTGTATTTGTAATATTGCCATTTGAATTTTTAACGAATCGCTAACTAACGACATCGTTAAATTTGAACAACTGGCCCCAGATGTGCAAGATTCAGCAATGAAAAAGAAAAAAAAAAAATAGATGCAATGGGTTGCAAATGCACAACTGATCAAATATTATTTCAAAGGCATTCAGCAAACGAAGGATTTGAGTATTATTGAATGATTTATTGCCTCGCTTTATGTACTAATGGAATTCTTCCGTGCGGTTCGGGGTTTAAAAGTGAATTTAGCTATTTGAATTATACACTTTGGAACAATGTTAATGCCAGTTATTGTCGCTCGTTAGTACAGCTTTAACTTCAAGAAGAAAGTAAAATTAAAATCAAAAACATTGCCGCAGTTATATTCAAATTAAGGCGGGGAAGTCAATAAAACAAGAAAACATCACATACATGTTGAATTAGACTAGCTACTGGGGCTAGAATATTTGCTGCGGAATATTTGTATTTTATATTCTACATTTGCCTAGCCACAAGGCGTTAAAATGGGCGTGTCTACAAAAGTGTAAAATCTTTTAAAACTGAAATGTATATTACTCCTCTATCTCGATAGTACAACAGAAAATATCTGGTATTCTAGCTTATAAAAAAGGCCAATTTACACTGTTACAAAAAGGGGGAAACATATGTTTCAGACTCCCCCCCCCCCCACCTTCTCAGTTGCTATTCTTGTCAACAAAAGTATTAAAGCTGGTACATTTCCGATACAGTTGACAACTGCAAAGGTTTCCAATTAACAAAGTGTGTGTGTAGGGGGTGGGGGAGGGACGAAATCAGACCCTTCAAATTATCGCCCGATTTCAAATTTACCAACTATTTTAAAATTCTACGAAAAAAAAAGTAGGAGACCATCACATCCTTAAACAAAAACTTCACGTGTGTGATTTTATTGCTATTGATAATCGATGGTTTGAATCATATCTTGAATGTAATAAGTGACAAAGGGCTATCTAAATATACCGATATGAGATGCAGGGTCCCCCAGGGCTCAATCCATGGCCCAACACTCTAATTTATAAACGACCTGCACTTGGTCCTTAAGATTTGTAAAACAGATTTATATGCTAACGATGCTATATTTTACACTCATTGCAAAGATACATGTAAAAAAAAAAATAAATAAAAGTAGGCAATGATCAGGAAATGGCGCAATCAGAAAGACATTCCCACTCCAGAAACCGAGGTGGGAAAAATAAAATTATCAATCTGGGCCCAGTTGTTCGAAACTAACGACGTCGTTAGTTAACGTTTCTTTAAATTTCAAACATTAATATTACAAATACACTGTTATTTTTTGTTGAAAAATGTGATAATCCTTTGCAGTGCAAAGGATTCTCACATTTTTTCAACAAAAAATAACAGTGTATTTGTTACTTTAGCTGATATTTGCTTAACAAATTTATGTCTTAACGATATCGCTAAGCTAACGATGGTTTGAACAACTGGGCCAAGGGCACAGTTGAGTGTTCAAAATTAACGATGTCGATTGTAAACGATTAGTTAAAATTTCAAACATGAATATTGCAAATCATTTGACACTGTTATTTTTGTTGATAAAATGTGAGAATCCTTTGCATTGCCCAAGATTCTCACATTTTATCAACAAACAATGACAGTGTATTTGCTTATGAAGTCGGCATTCTATTAATTAACGAGTTGAGGTCTTATCGATGACGTTAAGCTAACGAAGTTTTGAACCACTGGCCCCAGGCACTTATACCAAGAAAACATATGGTAAGTCCAGTGAGCAGCTATTTCTGGCGATGTGCTCAGTAAATTGAAGTGTATAGGGTTCCGTGCGACGAGCTTTTCCACATATGATTTTTCTACTCTGTATACCACATTGCCACATAAACTGATTAAAGAAAAACTTCTGGATATGATAAAGTGAACCTTCAAAATGGCGTTACAATCTATGGTTCACTTTATTTGGCCTGTAATGACAAAAAGGCTTTTTACACTTCCTCTGAATGGTGTATACATTTCGCAACTTATTAGGTTTGGTGTCACAGTCATGTGCTTGATAAAAACTTTAACGTTACAATCGATGAGGAACTAAATTGGCTTTAAGTTAGTATCAAGTTTATAATACTCAAATCATTTTCATGAACATGATTCGGTACGGCTACAATATGTGTATCGTCTTTAAATATCGGATAATTAAAAAATCAGTAATGAATTACGTGTGTATAACATGATAACTAGCTCTTACCCAGCAAAGTGGCCATTAGGCGAGCTTCAACCTACATGTATAAAGCATCTAAATATTACAGACTTAAGGATGTTCGCTGCTAACATTTGACATTTCGGAACTTCCGGTTTTTCTTTTCTTGAATATCTCGTAAACGGTTGCAGATATTTTCCTAATATTTTATATTTGGATACATGTTGATAATATGCATCGAATGAGCCATGAAAATTGTCAATCTAAGACACTTCATTTTTTCACCCCATTTTCTGCAACTTTTCAGAAAATTTTAGTTGTCAGTAAAATTTAGGGGGTAGGGTAGATTAAACTTGAATATTACACATCTTCAAATTAATTGCACTAGTTCGATGTTTATTTTAGCAGCAGTATATGTGTACATGGTATTCTGAGTCATTCTTTGTGTCTTTGGTGTGCTGGTTTTAAAATTTAAGGTGGTTTTATGAAATGGGCTTTTAGAAACAAAACAGCCGAAAAAAGGCCGAAAATGGCGATTTTCAAGTTGTTGGTTCTTTCTTATATGCTAACTACCCTATAATTTTCTTTCTTTTATTCGAACAGCATAACCAAGTTCTATGTTGGGTGAAAATACCAGAAACAGTTTGAATCAACAAATATGGGTTTGGTACATTTCAAACTATTGATTTCTTTCGACTTTTCAAATATGGGTGTAGAGTTAGAAAAGGAATCGTAAAATTTTGTCATCCACTCCAAGTTGCAAATTTTTCTATGCTTTTGGTCCAAAATTGTCTGCGCTACGTAACTATTATGACTTTTGAAAGCATTCTAGGTGTATTTTTGTTCAAGACAGGTATGTTTCAAAGAATTATAAATTAAATTAATTTTACCAAATTTAAAACATGGTGCTCAGAAGTCTCATTCAGAGGCCTGTAGCTTGAAAAAATGCACACTACCCTATATTTATTTTGTTTTCAAATGTCTTGTGTTGTAATTTGGAATCAAAAAAGAGTGGTTAGAAAAAAAAGTTTGAATACTTTTTTCATTGGCAGCGAACATCCTTAATTGTCAACCATATTAACCATATTTAATGATAGATATTAACATTTTCATTGTAATCGCCTTAGATGAAGGTAAAAGAAGGCAATCATTAGGAAATGGCGCAATCAGAAAGAAATTCCACTCCAAAAACCGAGGTGGGGAAAAACTAAATTTGTAATCAGGTACTTATACAGTCAGTGGACATAACTATTAGCCACTTGATCAACCATCACCTTCAATAACGTTGTGCATGTATTCTAGTGAGGCCGACGTGCCCTATTCGATTTACAAGAAACCTCGTTTGGCTTATTTCAGATCATTAGGACTCTGAAATGTACATTAAATGTTCAATTTATACATAAGAGACTGAATGGTCTTGTCCATCATTAATTGGGCGAGTACAAATTATTATATTTAGCGTGATCAAGGGGGCCGGGGTCGATTTATTTTTATCCCAATGGTTCTTAGATAACACCCTTCTAAGCAAACCAAATCGCTGGAACTTGTCCGTCTGCCTATACCCCAAACACGACACCATACAAATGTGGGTAAACAATAACAAATATAAATATGTGGTGGTCATTTATGACTATCGTTTGGGATATCCTTCCTGCTTACGCAAAGATGACGTAATAAGTGAAATGTTGGAGCCATATAGGACAGCATTCATCCTAACCAGAAACGTCTGGCAGTATCCAAAGGAATACATTCAATGAATCCGATCAAAATTTTTCCGCAACACCGCCCAGCGAGCACATGACGTCATAATGACGTCATATCAACGTCGATGCGACGTCATGACGTCGCATCGACGTCGATCTGACGTCATTGTGACGTCATGTGCCTGCTGGGCGAGGTGTCGATACGGTTCTAACGAGTACCAACAATCTACTTTTTTTAATTAAAATACATGTAAATAAATAAATAAATAAATAAATAAATAATAGGCATGCCCCTGTACACCCAAGTTGTACCATAGAAAAGTGAGGTGTAAAGGAGCAGCCATACATTAGCTTTTTATCCAAACGCGAGCTGGGCGTATGAAAACTCTCAACATGCTCAAGATTTTGGACGTATAATTTTTTTTTTTCTTAAACTCGTTTCGGTAGTCACACATTAACGCGTGTCTGAAGCGTATACCGGTCGTATGAAAAAAATCTCAAAACGCTGAAAAATGGAGTACGTTTGTGTTCCAGACACGCTTAGGACGCGCTATAGGTGCACAGCATACGTTAAATGTGCGTCTCATACACGCTTGGGGCACGTTACTGAAGCAATATCTCTTAAAATCGAGTCAGACAGGGTGTTCCCGTCGGTGTTCCGTTATACTTCTCCACACCGACGGAGATGACTTACACTGAGGCCTTTGTCGAAAACGAATAACCAGAGAGTACAGCAAATACAAGGAAAACCGTGCTATTTTAGTTTTTCCGACACATATGACTAAAATGATAATTAAAGCAATTCTAAAAGTTTGTGGGTTCCTAAACTTCTTCATGTTTTGTATGGCAACTAAATTTATAAATAGTTTGTTGTCTACGTTTATTTATAATTATATTAGACAATTTTAGTTTTTTATTTACTGGAATATTTTGGCTACTGCTACAAATACCAAACACAAACCACACGTTTAATACCAAATAATGCAGCTACAAGTTAATTAAAAAAACAGTTCGACATTAGTTTGACGGCAACCAATGCTAAGCTGTCACAAAAGTGGGACGAGGTACCGAATTGGAGCGGAGTGAAGGCTAGCCAACTGATCTAGCATGTAGCGTACACTGGCGTGTCTAAAACGTGCGCTAAACGCGTTCAAAGCGCATGCAACGCGCCTGCCACGGGCATGGAGCTTATTCGAAACGCATAAGGACACATGCCCGAGACACGCCGAGCTTAGCATGTGTTTAAAAACTCTTTTGAACCCAAACGTGCGTGGAGCGTTCACCCACAGCGACGTCTATCAGCGTACACCAAACGAACAAAACGCGCATATAACGCGTTTCTAGTGTGTCCCCGACGTGCTACCGGCGTACACGTATGTTGAATTTTACATTCTTGTCAACAAGCCCGGTGCGCCTTTGGCTTAATGTGTGATTGCTATTTAAGGGGTGTATTTATTTCATGGACATGTTTTTCTGATATGTGTAGAAACTTCACAGCTGATAAGCGCATTGTTTTCGCTTCAAGGATAATACAATTGAATCTCTTCTTCTTAAACCCAGAAAATCAAGCTTTTAGAAGAATTCTTTGTGGCTGTACAGGCCTGTTTGTGCGATCTTGCTTGGAAACCTCGAAGACAAGATTCTTCCTGACTTAACTCATGTTGGTAATGTCATGAATCACAAGTCTAGGAGCATGAATATCTTAATCTTGATTACTCCCAACGTGGAAACGGAAATTGAAACCGTTGTCATGGAAAAATGAATTGAAGAATATAAAATGTTTTAAGCCAGATAATTTGGGACATTCAATTTTCCTACACGGTTCAGACCATTCATAAGGAAATTGGATTTCTTTTCTGTGAAACTTTCTTTCTTACTGTAGACAATTTTAGACACGATGATTAAAGACACTGATTATCCATTCCAGCATAAAATTGAAGATTTCTTAGTATACTCTTTCAAAGTTTTTTTTCTTTGCGTAGGTTGCATCCGTGATGATACCATAAGATCACGTGGCGTTTTGTTTCACATCAACGCCCATCCAGAGACAACTAGAAATTAGCGTTATGTATGCGTTTTTCGATGATAAATTTGGAACAATACGCTAACTTTGAAAACAGAACACCAAAAATTAAAACATATACACTGACTTTGGATATCGAGTTATAATCCGTGCATGTACTATTACATTTTTGTCAAAATACATTGTGATTATTGTTGGAGAGGAAACAAATTCTGATACTGAGGCTTGACTGTTATCATGCTGGATAATGGGGCTTGGCTTATCATGCTTGATACTGGGGCTTTGCTTATCATGCATGAGTGTATTCCCACCCCCCGCCCCCCAAAGCACTTATATACAATTTATGTTACATGGCACTTTAACGACGAATCGGCTGATTTCCACATGTGTTTAACATTAAATTAAATTTGTATAACGACAAGTGATTTTGTTGGTTATATTTTTTGTATGGTTATGGCTCTTTCTAAGAGCTTCACAATATCTTCCGCGCCATTCAACCCTCATACAATTTCATGTGATGTATTGCTGCCGGAACCCATATATGCAAATTGGTTGACAAGAAAATTCTGAACAAGAAAAATGTGTGAAGAAAATCAGGACAATATCAAAGGATCAAACTTGGGAATAAAATAAACAGAATAGTGTAATGTCGTGAAAGAACATGTTTTATATGAAAAATGCGAAAACAAAGTCGAAACTGGACTCTACAGTCTTCTGATTGGCGATATTAGGAAAGCACAATCCGGATTTTTTTTCTAAATGAGACACTGCATGGGAATACCAACGATCTGCATAGGCGAAAACAAAGGCGCAGATCAGATCAGCTTCACAGTAACTGCGAAGCTGATCAGCGCCTTTGTTTTCGCTACACGTACTTACTACTCCTCTACTTTCTAAATACAAAATTTCCAGCCTCTAGCCATCTTCTGTGACTGTACAGCCTGGTTTGTGTCAGACCTGGTCGGAAACCCAAATTATTGGGTTTCTCATGTGAAGACTCATTTAATACGAATCTCAAGCATCTATCCATCCTGTGTAGCATTAAAATGTAAAAGGAAGCAGCGACCAGTCCCTCCCTGAACACCGAGATGGGAAAGTCTGAAAGTTTAAAGGATCAAGTAAAAAGAGAACACATCGTTAGCAGACATAGCAGATATTCCCCTAAAAGTGGCCAATCTGTTGAATGTACCTGAACTTTACTAAATATATTAATGAACAAACTAGCAAACAGCACGAAAATTAAGCCATTAGAAACACAACAAAGATACCGCCTTGGAGCGGTAAGTAATATAAACTCACTGAGGGCATAAATCGATTTTACGGGCCAACCTCGCTCTCAGCTTCTACGGTGGATCAAAACTATACACATGTATCTGTGTGTTTATCGAGGTTTTCAGTCATGTCGGGACGAAGTCACTGCTTCCTGAGTCTTGCTCAAGGACGGACTGGATTGTGCCATAAAGTTCTACAGATGATGGCCACAAGTATTCGTCTCTTTAGAAAACTCTACTGATATCCATGTATTTTGTGCTTACAAGAAACAATATCCTGTCTATTCCGGTAAACGTATTTTCATGTTTAAGGCGTCATTTAAATTTAAATAAATAAAGCAATAGCCAACGCATCTTCACAAACCAAGAGTACAAAGTCCACTTCGTTCCTTACGCAAGGAACAAAGTGGACTTAGTACACTTGGCTTGCGAAGATGTAGCCAACGTATTATTTCATATAATTTTATATACACGTGGTAAAGCTGCAAATATAAAAAAGGAATGTGTGAAACAACCTCGTACTTTCGCTCAATGTCCATCAGGAACATATATCCATGTTTTATGTAACCCCTTATACCCCAGATTTATATAGAAAAGCTGGGGGGTTGCAGGGATATAGCTATTTTTTCTTATTTTTGCTCTAAAACATAGGTTGTGAGTACTCGTCTGACGTGTACCCACAATCTACGTTTTGAGCAAAATAAGAAAAATATGAAAACCTTTAGTAGACCATTTTCAATTTTGACAACTTGAGGAAAATCAGTATATTACATGGGCGTGTTTTCATAATGTAAGTTATTTGGAGGTAAAAGTAGGCAATATCGCAATCAGAAAGAAATCCCCACTCCACAAACTGAGGGGTGGGAAAAAATAACAAAGCCATGTAGGTACTTATGAGATATGAAAACGTACATAAGACTCAAACAGCACAACTATTCGTCTCCAAAACACAAAACAATAAGAACCACAAAAGAAGTAAGTATCGCTTTGGAACGATCAGTAATATAAAATTTCTGGGGGGGGGGGGGGGGGCTTAAATCGTTTTTCAGGCGCCTAACCTCACCCTCATCTTCTGCAGTTGTTCACAACATTAAGTTGGCGGCCCCCGTGGCCGAGTGGTTAAGAGCGCTGATATTTCAATACCGCACTTAACCATTCGATCATCTCACCGCTGGTGTGGGTTCGCGCTCCGCTCTGGCCACATGTGAGACAAGCCAAGTTCTGCTTGCGGGTGTGTCAGGTGGTTTTTCTCGGGGTTCTCCCGTTTTCGCCCCACCTACTGATTGGCCCGTCTCATATGAGCTGAAATAATCTTGAAAGGGACGTTAAACTGAATCAAAAAAAAAAAAAAAGAAAAAGAAAAAAAAAAAAAAAAAAAAAAAAAAAAAATTAAGTTAATTGTTCGGTCCTCGTGGGGAATCTCTAACTAGTCAATGAATCGAATAAATCATGATAACCACCCTGGCATGAAGACTCAAGAGATTCAGTAAGCTTCTCGACGAAGGAGATCCCTGGGCGCCGAATAACTTACTGAAACCCGAAGCAAAGGAAAAACACCAGTTGAACCCCGGTGGGCCAAGCAACAGACAAGAAGCTCCGACCCCAATCAACTAAAATGAATAGTTTTATGTCGGGGTCATCATAGAGTCTGACGCCCGACCCACCGGCGTGCAATTAAAGAAGGCAGCATTGCCATCAACCATGATTGGGTTAAAAACTAAGCATGCAGACTGTCGCATATCATTCAAGTTATAACCTATACGTCTGTAGCGTGTTATGATTTTTCTGAACTGAAAAGAAAAATCATTCCTTCCTATAAGTTTCTTAAATTTGTAAACCAAGTCACCATAAAATTGTGGTTCCGAAAGGCCCTCAGGTAAAAGCGTCTTATAACATATCACATTGTCCGGCTGATTCGGCTATCTGTTTGACTTGTATTTCCAAAAACCACACAGGCCAAACGTTGCATATAAAAAGTAACAACAATATAAAGTTTCCTTAGCAGTCTTTAAAAATACATATTACGCACAACGTTGTTTTTCCTGTTTCGTCCTACAGTGTATCCCTTTCGTGTCAGAATTGCATGTTTTGACGGAAAGTTTGACAGTATATTGGCTTAAGTGAGATAAAATTATGCAAATTTTATCTCATTCTCTTAAACACGAAACATAACCCAAATTTATTCATAATTATACACCACTTTATCATGTTCCAAACACAACGCTAGACGCGAGAACGGAGTATTATTTCCCTATTACCGTACATGATGTAAATCTACTATGGCAGTTTTGTGACATACCAAACACGCAGTTTCTGTCAAGAAATTTTGTGGATTAACTCATTGTTGGCGAAAGGGCCTTTCAGTGTATATCATTTAAATGAGTCAAACTTCATTTTAGAGACATAAAGGCCTTTTTGTCTCACGTTTTGATTATTTTCTCGATAACATTCTCATACTCTTATACGAAAAATGTATACATTAGCCTGCAGATGCGGCGTTTATCTGTATTTAGTTTTTTTTTTTTTTTTTTTTTTTTTTTTTTTTTTTTTTTTTTTTTTTTTTTTGTGGCCTTTGTCCATACCATTATGAATCAAGTTGGTTCAAATATAAAAAGTTCTTTCATGCATTTTTCGCATGCGTATGCAGATGTATGTCTAGGGCCTTGACACATGCCATGTTTTCAGCTAGCTTGGTCCATTTGGTGTTACGAAGCCACTCATTTTTTAAATTTAATGCAATCTTTTACATTTTATATTTTATGAAATTGATTGTATTATTTTGTACATGAGGTGAGACTTTAATAAATAAATATGTATGTATATGTATGTATGTACGAAATGTTGCACAAAATATAAAAATTGGCATATACTTTTGAATATGGCTTACAGGTACAGAATGCCACCAAACCAAATTTCCTCTTATTTCCTGGCTTATCTTAAGGGATAGCTCTTCTTAATTAACATCATTCGTTAATTTTTGCGACAGCTGTTGTTCCCTGGTCCGATAAACTTGCTAAATCTCTCCTAAAATCTCTTCATTACGAAAACTTGCCAATGCAATATACAACGATTTTTTCAGTTGTACAAGTTGAAAATTTAATTTAGTTTTGATATTTTTTTATCAAAACAATGATTCAGCCTCAACGAGGAGGTTCTAACCACAATCTATGTTTTGGATCAAAAATAGGAAGATTAGGTATATCTCTGCAAACCCCAGCCGTTTTTTCTATATAAAAGTGGGGTTTAAGGGGTTATACATTTCACGAACATGTTTTCTTGATGCAAACTCTTCCCTTAAATGCCCGATCATTATATTCACCAATTGCTCTTAGATTGTCCCCGATTCAGTTTCACAAATATTTAGCCAAGTTCTTGAGATGAATCGATGAAGTCCAATAGAAGCTAATGATGTTGATCAAAGTCGCCTACAATGAAGCAATTAGCAAGTGATGAAAAGCACACGTATTGATAAAGATCTAATTGTGAAACATAATTGATGCTTCAACTGGTAAACCAAACCGATGAATAATCTACACTCGTATAGCAGTAAAATGCTGTCGGTTTCGAAACCGAGCCATGGAATCGAAATGACTCTTCAAGACTCCTGACGACTGCAAGTTATTGTTTTCTGACAATTGGTATTGCATAAGCAACTAGTACTGCTTAAATTTTGGAACTATATATTTTAACAAATTAAAACGAACGAAATTTAACTTGTATCTAAGTTTCTCTTGGTCGCTTGAACTCATGCTGCATGCAGGAGTTTAGCTGGCGGTCAAATGTTCCAGATGGTCAATATAATTAGCATTATTTTCTGCCTTATACCATTAATTGCATTTAAGATATCAAAGCCCCAAGATCCTATAAACGCTCATGTGACAATGATGAATATTTATGCAGAGCGAATTGCATGGGAACATCCGTTTAGTCATACAGCCATCAGAACAACATGTCCATGAAAAGTATACCCCGTTTTACCCCACTTAAATATTGTTGAATCTGGGTTTACAGGCCGGGGTATTTTTCTTGTTTTGCTCCGTCTCGACTATTATTGCATTGCTATTAAACAGAAGGGGTGCCAGATTCTAACAGCAAATGTGGTATGGCCCATATTTTTTCTCATTAATATGCTCTTAAAGGATCTATGTTTTATTTATAGTTAACTCTGATAAAATGAAATTCCACTCTATTTAGTCATGAAAACATTCGCGCTTTTCACTACAAACTCTTAGATAATTCTTCCCGCTTTTGATATGGTCAACCGTGCTTTCGTGATGCGCCGATACATACATGTATTAAGAAAATAAGTAAAAATACCGACTAAAGGATACTACGTCACGAAGAAATAAAACTGTATTTTCATGGACAGAAAAGAGATGGATATTTCGTCTAAAAATTCAAACGAGGTTAGCGTTTTTGCGCGAGAAATTCTAAATGTTACACCCTATGGGCGGTTTGCCTTTATTACGTCAGGGTGAACATTTGTCACCAACATGACAGGCATATGTACCAGCCGGGTTTCGAACCCGCAACCTCTTGATGGCTAAGCGAATACGTTATCCATTACACCACCGCGGCCGTACCCGAAGAATATGGAATACAAATCGTCTGGGGGTGGGGAGGAAACGTACTAAACTTATTTATTTTTGCGCGTGTACGTGTTACCTCTATGGGAGCACGTCGCTTGGCTATTCCGTATTAATCAGATATGTATCCAAAATAATGGGGGTATTTACGAACTTCAAGATTAAATGTTTTATTACAAAATAGAAAGTGCAATCCTGCTATATTTATCATTCTGAAAGGCCAAGCCACACTTTTCTTCTCTTAGTACACCAGGTTGGTATTTTAGTTACCACCTGGTTTTACAAACCGTGGATAAGCGTTCTAAGAGTGACAAACTATAATTGAGACATCGCGTGAGAAAATCAAGAATTTAGTTTTCCGACCAGTTTCGACACAAACCGGGCTGGACGCTCGCAGAAAATAGCTAGAAGCTTGAAATTTCGGATTTAAGTAGAAGAGGAATTATACTATCCGATTAGCGAAAACAAAGGTGCTGATCAGCTGTGCAGTTACTGCACAGCTGATCTGCACCTTTGGTTTCGCATATGCAGATTGTTGGAGCGATAAACAATAATTCTTCGAGCAGTCATGTTCGTTGATCTTGTACTCGCCTGAGGTCAGCTCTCCGTATAACTTGATAAGACCCTGGTTAATCAGGCGAACTATGGCTATTACTGGTGTATAATTCCCACAGATGTATTGAATTGGTGAATACTGGTGAAAGTTTAGCCCTGTTAGCTTCTGCCTATTGAATATGTTAGACAATGTAATTGACAATATGGGTCCGCAATTCTATTTTGTTCGCTCGAAACTGTAATTGAACGTTTCTAATTATTTCCCTGTATATTTTGTGGAAAATACAATTTTTAAGGTTTTGGCTTTACATCAGATAGCTACAAGGTCATCTGAAATTATATAAAACATATGACATTGCCTCAAGAAAATGTGATGCTCGCATGAGCACATCGGTAACTGCATTAATACGCTACTGTCATTATACCTTGGTGAATCCACTTTTGTTGGTAGCGACATTAGTGGTGATTTTGATTTTATTGGGAGAAAGCAATTACATAGTTTCCACACCCAACCCTAGCCCAGCAGGCACCTGACGTCTGTTTGACGTCAGATATTGGCTATATTTTGGTCGCGACGTCATATAACCAATTTCCAACGTCTATCAGACGTCATTTCCTGACGTCTTTTGGACGTCTGGATTGGACGTTGTTTTGACGTCAAACTAGTTCGTCAGTTAGACGTCGTAATCAAGACGTGATTTAGACCCTGTGTTTTTCATACTTCTGACCATGTGTGGTGTGCAAATTAATGAAACTTCACTTTGGGTAAAAATCAGATCATTTGTTTCGTGTGTTTCTTTTGCTTTCTTTCTTTCTTTTTTTTCTATGTTACTTCCAGCAGACATTTGACGTCCGTTGGACGTCAGATTGACGTCAGACTCCAACGTCATAATAACGTTGGAGTTAGGTTGATTTTGAAAGTTTGTTTGTTGTCAAAACTAGACGTCAATCTGACGTGCTAAAGCCAACGTCGGTTTAATGTCTAAAAGCTGACGTCAATCTGACGTCCTAAAAACGACGTTTGAATTCATGTCATATAAATAGTTACCCAGCAGGCACCTGACGTCTGTTTGACGTCAGATATTGGTTATATTTTGGTCGCGACGTCATATAACCAATTTCCAACGTCTATCAGACGTCATTTCCTGACGTCTTTTGGACGTCTGGATTGGACGTTGTTTTGACGTCAAACTAGTTCGTCAGTTAGACGTCGTAATCAAGACGTGATTTAGACCTTGTGTTTTTCATACTTCTGACCATGTGTGGTGTGCAAATTAATGAAACTTTACTTTGGGTAAAAATCAGATCATTCGTTTCGTGTGTTTCTTTTGCTTTCTTCCTTTCTTTTTTTTCTATGTTACTTCCAGCAGACATTTGACGTCCGTTGGACGTCAGATTGACGTCAGACTCCAACGTAATAATAACGTTGGAGTTAGGTTGATTTTGAAAGTTTGTTTGTTGTCAAAACTAGACGTCAATCTGACGTGCTAAAGCCAACGTCGGTTTAACGTCTGAAAGCTGACGTCAATCTGACGTCCTAAAAACGACGTTTGAATTCATGTCATATAAATAGTTTAAGGTGTATATTTTTTCGCATTTTTGAATAACAGTGGATTCAGAAGAGCAGTGCTGCACTTTTGATAGTCCCTTTCACTCCTTTGATAGAGTTTTTCGGAACATACAAAATGTTCAAGCTATTAATTCAGCCTGATGTTGGTACATCTTATTTAAGCAAAATTTTATTGCTTTATGGTGCTAAAACCAATAAGACATTAGTGTGAGAAATAAGATTATTCTGAACAATGGTGAAATAAATATTAAAATATACAAATTTTATTTTCATCTTAATTGAAAGTTTGATAATTTAGTGAAAGACTTTATTTTGATTAATAGATAATCATTTTTTTCTACATTAATTAAGCATGAGGGCGAAATATGGGATTTCCCATACGAGACTCAGATATGACTTTTAAGTGGCAAGGTTGAAATTATTATTTGAATTTGATATTATATAGAGGATCTTACACTCATGGTCATTTCATATGAAATTTATTAAACGAGCCTTTAGCGAGTTTAATAAATTTCATATGAAATGACCACGAGTGTAAGATTCGTTTTATCATATGACTTCTAAAATAGGATTTTATCGCCTTCGAAGTGGACATATTTTCAATGAAAATTTACATTGTTGTTACGGACGTCGTCAATGACGTTACGTCCCAGCAGGCACATGACGTCAAAATGACGTCATATCAACGGCGATGTGACGTCACGACGTCGCATCGACGTTGATATGACGTCATTCTGACGTCATGTGCCTGCTGGGGTATTCCCGCAAAAGTGTTATTACACGTGTGGTCATACGATTTTTATGACATGACGTTATCCACTGGAAAACAGCGACGTCATATGATAATACATAATATGTGTAACAAATTATGTCAGTTTAAGGGCAGCTAACTCTGTCGACATATATGAAAAACACGTCCCCAGCAGGCATCTGACGTCAACTTGACGTCGGATATTGGTTGTATTTTGGTCACGACGTCATACAACCAATAACCAACGTCCACCTGACGTCCAGTCCTGACGTCAGTGGACGTATTGATATGACGTCGAAATGACGCCGGATTCAAACGTAAGTCTAACGTCATATGTCGACAGAGTTAGCTGCCCTTGAACTGACATAATTTCTTGCGCAAATGTAACAACATCAAATTCAAATAATAATTTCAACATTGCCACTTTTAAAAAAGCCATATCTAGGTCTCGTATCGTAAATCACCATGCTTAATTAATTTAGAAAAAAATAATTATTTGTTAATCAAAATAAAGTCTTTCACTAAATTATTAAACCTTCTATTAAGACAAAAATGAAATTTGTATATTTTAATACTTATTTCACCATTTTAAATTATTGATTGTTCACAATAGTCTTATTATTTACACTAATGTCTTATTTGTTTTAGCACCATATAACAATAAAATTTGACATGAATAAGGTATACCAACATATCAGAGTGATTTAACATTTTAAACATTTTCCCGAATAACTCTATCAAAGGAGTGAAAGGGAATAACAATAGTGCATCACCGCACTACTGAATCCACTTCCAGGATTTCAGAATGTTAATTAAACTGCGAACAAATATTCACGATATCGGTTTTAGCACGTCAGATTGACGTCTGTTTTTGACGTCAAACAAACTTTCAAAATCAACCTAACCCCAACGTCATTATGACGTCACATTTGAGACATCAAACCAACGTTGTTTTTCTGACGTCAGACTGACGTCTGTTTTTGACGTCAGAATGACGTCTGTTTTTGACGTCAAACAAACTTTCAAAATCAACCTAAATCCAACGTCATTATGACGTCGGAGTCTGACGTCTATCTGACGTCCAACTGACGTCAAATGTCTGCTGGGAGTGTGATTCTGAATGATTGGGTATTAGTGGAGATGGAAATGACATGAATCCTGCACTTCCGGATACAAGCATGAAACTTGGCAGATATGTTTATAAGCATGAACTATTTGAAATTTTCTCGTTAGCCAATTAAAATTACTCCAATTTTCAAGATGGCGGCTCGAAATTCCAAGATGGCTGCCAAAATAAATATTAAATCAGAAAATGGTGTTCTAGTCAGTGAGAAAAAACTTTATAATACTGAAAATAATATTTCTGGATTATTTGCAAATAAATAAATATTTAATTGAGTCAATATTGCCTTTATGGGATTTTAGAAGGGGCCCACAATGGGGAAAAGTAAGGCAATTTAGCTGAAAAAGCTGTTTTGCAACAAAACTCTTTTTATACTTAAGTGAAAAAAAAAACTAAATTCAATTGTCATTATTGCCTTTACTCAAGACATGAATAACATAGTTTCAGTTTTAATGGGTACTGGAAATAAGGTCTATTTGAATAATGGGGTTGCTGAGGGGCAAAATTTGAAACTGATTAGAATGGCTTTTATGAAGAATCGTGAAGTTTCTAACCTTTACTGGGAAATATGAAAATTTATAATGCAAATACACTTTGCTCTACACATTTTGATATAACAATTCTTCTTCGTTTACTTCTTCTTCTTCTTCTTATAAAATATCATGATGAACGATTTTAATATGAAATAAGCTATATATATAGCCAAAAAGTGCTACTTAGGATTGCAATAAACTTAAGCTTGCTAGATGCTTCCAAATAGTTTTTGTTCACACCAACGACGACAACAGAAACAACAACAAGTGCATATACTACTAATACTTTTCATCTTTAATGTACATTCTGTGCACATTTTTAATCTTTAATTGTACATTTTTGATAGTGGATGAATAGAAAAATTTAAGCTCTAACCTCCCGCTTGAAAGTTAAGGAAGTCTATTAGAAAGTTTTCATTCATTCTGGATTTCATCTATATGCTTGCATCGTCACAGATTCTATTTTCTTCATAATGTGCTGCTGTTCTGTTGGAGGAGTAGCACCAGCTTGATTGGTTCATGAAGCCTGGTCGCTAGACTCTATCGGTGTCTTTAATTCTTAATGAGACTTAACGGTTGTCTTTGCAGCATTTCCGGTTTGTTTTGCCTTGAGAGTGGATTCCAATCCACATGATGTTTATCATGATTTATTTGTTTGTTCTTGATGATTCATTGACTAGTTAGAGATTCACCACGAGGACCGAAGAACTAACTAAATGTTGTGAACCACTGCAGAAGCTGAGGGTGAGGTTAGGTACCTGTAAAACCGGTTTAAGCCCGCCAGTGACTTTGTGTTACTGATCGTTCCAAGTCGATACTTCTGTGGTGGTTCTTTTTGTTTTATGTCTTGGTGTTTAAAATTTTTTGTGCTGTTGGCGCCTTATGTATGTTTTCGTATTTTTGGTTAAGTTAAGGTAACTGAGTGGCCACCTATTGGGAAAATAGCTGCTCATTCGGCTTACGATATGTTTCATGGTATAAGTGCCTGGTTGTTAGTTTGGTTTTTTCCCACCTCGGTTTTTGGAGTGGGAATCTTTTTCTGATTGCGCCTTTTCCTGATCTTTGCCTACTTGTACCTTTTTTTCCATCCTATAAGTCTCTGTAGAAAACCTTTCTTTAGATGTTGCTCATCAGGCACTCCTATATAAAGATGGTGCATCTTAGCTGTGAAACTATAATACCATTTGCATTTTTTGCGTCCTTTGATTTCTCTAGACCACTGTGTCTGTAAGCTTGTTTTCTCAAGCACCTTAAGTAGACATGGTGATCTCTTTGAATGATGTTGATATAATAGCCATGCAACGCATGAATATAGTAGAGGTGACTGAGCCATGTAGACTTTCAGCTTTGTATCGACCTTTGTTTTATTTCGCTTATACATTTGCACATATTCTTCCAAATGCCACACTAGCTTTTGCTGTTCTAGTCATCAATACTCACTGTTCTGGAGAAACTGCTTCTTGGGTAGATGGATGTATTAAACAAATCAGTATTTGTCCTCTGTGTCTGGTGTGGGTTCGAGCCCCGCGCTGGCAACATGTGAGACAAGCCAACTTCTGCTTGCGGGTGTGCCAGGTGTTTTTTCTCGGGAATCTCCCGTTTTCGCCCACCTACTGATTGGCCCGTCTCATATGAGCTGAAATAATCTTGAAAGGGACGTAAAACTGAATTAAAAAGTATTTGTCCATTCGTAGTGATTAGCGGATTATTGTACTGCTTTCCGGTGCCGATTGGAGCACAACATTTGTATTTTTTGTTTATTGTAAGGTCATAGCTATCACAGGTAATCCATGTGGATCTGTTGCACCATGCATTCATGCCTATGAGCTGGTATTCTTCGCCATTTCCCTTATCTTTGTCATCTGCATAGAGTATATCATCCAGCACATCTATGTGCACCTTAGTTTTAGTTTTCAACTTCCGTTGGTTGAATAACTTTCCATCAAAAGCGTTCCTGATTGGAAAATGAGTATCACAGACTTAAACGGCTTCAATGAGTATCGCAATTGATATCATACACAAAGGTGTTGTCCCCTAGCACAACCCTGTTTGGCCTCATTTGTCATATCACAAGGTTAATAGAACTCCACATCGTCCTGTGCATGCATATCATCATTCCCACAGGATGACAATTTGACCATGATTTAATTTGACAGCCCATATCTTCGTCTCTCACAACTTTGTTTAAATTTTTGGTGAAGTTGACAAACGCCATATATAGGTCTGCTTTCTGTTCTTGACATTTCTCATGAAGTTGTCTTGCTATATGAAAATCATCTATTGTCTTCCTGTCATCTCTGAATCAGCATTGACTTTCCGGAATAAATCCTGTCTGTCAAAGACTTCAGGATTTCCTTTCTGTGTGTAAAGATGAATGTCTTGTGGGAATTCTTCCTTTCTCCACGCAGCAACGGTGAAACAGCTCTTTCAGTCTCTCTGTCATGGATAGACCCCAGACGGCAGCGGAACTTGCATTTGAACATGGAAATTTGCCAGCTGAGAGTCTGTTGAACTGCTAGAGACTCCTTTAAACTACCCTTGCATATTTGATTTTAATTTGAAGTATATTTTTCTGGCTATCGTTGCCGATTTATAAGAGCTCACTGATGGCGATTTAGTACTTTTTTTAGTATTTTATTGTCTTTCATCTATGACGGTTTGATATTTATCAAGCAAACAAACTGAATTTCTTCTATTTTCTTTCAAGAGTCTTGCATGTCTCTGACTTTTGATATAGATTGACAAATATTGCTGCTGGTTTGTCTTCTTGAATAAGGAACTAGTATCATCTTAATGCTTGTGCTGTTCCTCAAGATTCTAGAAGCCTCCGATTATCTTAACCATTCTCATCAAACCAGTAATTGAGTTTTCGAGATGGATGTCCTAAAAGTTCTATAGCTGAAGAATGTTCCAGTTTTCTTCTGTGTCTTCCAAACTGAGATTGATTGCACCCAGTTGGATGTAAATGTACCATTCTATTTTGGTTCAATTTCGAGACACCTAGCCTCTATGGTGGTTTCTTGTTTAAAAGTCGCCTCTAAGGCTTGTGTTTGATGACACCAGTCTATAATCTATCCAGCACCCTGCTCTACATTACATTTGTCACTGTGACACCCTGCCTGTCTTTTCTCCACACTATGGCATACAGTTTATGAGACCCCCGTGTTTGGATCACAGATGCACCCATGATGTTCACTTGTATATCACTTCATCTGGACTGATCTGAGATGGACAATATTGACATAATTATCGCCCGTCAGAGGAAGTATCGAAGTCATTAGGTGGTCATTGATGCCTTATGCGCAATCCTGACAGCTTACACAAAGCCAACTTCTCCTTTATGGCTCTTTTCACTTTGGCCTCCACACTAGGAGAAAGTACAGCCGGCACCAACTCTTTTTCCATAACCTCTACAAACTAAGTCTCACTCAGTACAGCTATCTGCTTAACTGTGACTAACAAGTGACTGTTCTCCGCTATTGTCCAGTCGACCCAGGATTACCTATTAAGGGGCGAACATTCCTCTGCCGATCTTCAATGGTATGACTAACATCTCAGTATTTGGGAGACAATATTGACTGCTTAATAAAGATGCTTTACATAAATTCATGTTAAATATTATGTTTTCCTACAATTATGACCAGGAGAGAGTGGTAGCCTTGCGGTAAAGCGTCGGATTGACTGCATCGTGTTGTGTCCTTGAGCAAGACACATTTACTCACCACATAACTAAATCATACCAAGTAGTGTTAGTTCAGTGCAGGCATGACTGCAAAAAATGTTGACTTACAAACAAGAAAAACAATATTGACCATCCGTACATGTTGACTGTAGCTAAATATACCCCTATACTACTATGATTAAAATTAAAACTATCAGTTGTTCAACTTTGAAGATAATAAATATTTGTAATGCTTAAATCATATTCATCTTGTGTCTTTTCACACAGGAGCCTGTAATGATCCATATGAATGTGTACTTGTTGAGTGATGCTTAAATTATGGCAATTTACGGTATTATATTATCACAAAAGCAGTTTTATGGAATTGTTGGACACGTTGATGAGTCCCAGAACAATGGTTTAAGCAATGACAATCAGTAGTGCAATAAAATCCACCCATTTACAAATTCCAGTAGTATAGTTTGTCAATTAATCGTAAAATCAAATGATTTTGACGGCCATCTTGAAAATTGCGTTAGCCACCTTGAAAATGGAAAAATTTGAGATGGCTAACGAGAAAATATTTATTAAAAAGGATTAAAGAACATATTCTGAAAGTCTCATACTTGTATCCGGAAGTGCAGGATTGTCTCAAAATCTTGACGTTTCCATCTCCACTATATACATTCAAAATACTCATATCTCACCAATAGCGTGCTCTAAAATACAATGATTGGTCTGATAGTGATGCAAGTAAATATCCTATATGTAACATATTTTGTGGCATATTAGGTGACATATTCATGTACTTGCGTACAAACATGCTTACACAGGTCGCATGAAACTGTACATTAACTCTAGACTATCAGTTTTTCTGCATTCTTGCCTTCAGACATACAGATATTAAAATAAGTGTAGTTTGGGTAACTGATTTTTGCAGTAGTTCATGCTCTTCATTCGCTGTAGCCAATAAATTGCTAGCTGCGAGTGCTATCAAATATCAGCATTGGAATAAAGACACGACAGTCTTCCACGCTATATTCCAAATTCTTATCGACAGGATTGTCAGACTATTACAACTCCAAGTTTGTCGCCTTTTAGTTAACCTGAGCCAAAGGCTCACAAGATTAGCTTATAGAACTCCAATGATCCGGTGTCCTCCTGTTGTCCATCCGTCCGTCTGTCCACCATTTTTCAAAATCATCTTCTCGAAACTGCTTGGCCGATTGAAGCCGCCGTGAATTTCATGTAGGGCCTCATTTGGATGGGAGGGGAGAGAAAATTTATCTAAATGGTCCAGGTCACATGACCAAGATGGCCGCCATGTTCATATATGTTAAAAGATAATAGTAGGCAATGGTGCAATCAGAAAATGGTGCAATCAGAAAGAAATTCCCACTCCAAAAACAGAAATGGGAAAAACTTAAGTGACAATCAGGTACTTATACCAAGAAAAAAAAACTATTTCCCAATAGGCGGACACTCAGTTGGACAAACTTAACTGGAATATTAAAACGTACGTAAGGTGCAAACAACTCAAAACTTCAACACCAAAACATAAAACAATTAGAAAAATTAAAAACCTTCTCGAAATTGGAGGACAATAGTCTGGCGTTCGTAGTCGCTCAGCTGAAACTGATTTTGGAAAATAAAATTACCTCATCGTTCGGAAGGATGAATTTGGTCTCAAATTAAAGATAATTGATTGTTCTTTCAAAATCCGGTTGTCGTAGTGTCGAAAAAGTGTAGCGTCATATCAGAAAAAGGGGAGATAACTCTGTATTTAGTAAAATTAAGAATTGCCCGTTGGGATGGAAAAATGTAAAAATATTTTTATTCGATTTCGGTTTTGAGCCTTTGATTATATTTTCGTATTGTATATTGATATGTCCACACATTGTGGTTGTTTTGATTTTTTGTGCCTTTTAACACACGCTTTAACGGCCGGTAACGTACGTAACACGGTAGAAATTTTGATTTTGACGCCTTGCGTTTTTTATACAGAGTACAGTATTTTAGATATACCAATAATTTTGTATCTATGTAATGTACAGTTAATGGGCAGGGTGTAGACGTTTCCATTTTTCGCTATTGCATCTCTCCATGTTGTCAGTACGCTTTTAAAAACCTAACCCATTCTTGAAAAGTAACGTTTTTTCGACATTAAATCGCCATTCAATAGAGAATAACTTATAGATTCACGTGTATATCTCTCGAATTACCACGAGAAAATTGATAAACTTGATAGAATTGTTTTATTTTCCAGTTTAAAGGGGAATAAATGATAGAATAGGCTTCTTGGTGTATATGGTCACGTAGACTACGTGCTTGCAGACAAATATAAACACAATTAGTAAATACAGTATAAATTCAGCATTCCCTATAAAGGCGTTATGCTGATCCGGGGTTCAATATGAAACATTACCTTATCGTTCGGATGGGGATGTTTAGTCTAAAATGAAAGATGGGTGTCGCCTGGAATATTTGGTTGTTTTGCGCCCCAAAACACTGTAGCGTAATTTGGCAAATATGGGCACACATATTTTTCTCAAGCGTATTCATTTTTGGTGCATGGTTACAAAACCAATTTGAAACCGATTCGTGAATTGGCTTTTCTTCCCAATTCTTCCTGACTCAATAACTATATACTCATATAGAAATATGTATAGAGCTTCAAGGTGCATTCTGAGATGTTACATATGTTACTTTATAAAAATGACTTGGGTCGGCCGATAAAAACAGTTTTAAGTTTTTACAATTTGCGGGTTTTTTTTTATTTGTTCTAGTATTCATGTTATTCATATCAAAATACAGTTGTATCGGTTACATAATAGATTTAATGGAAACACTTCAAACAAAATACTATGAATCTATCTTTGACATCTATTTCATAATATGTCGTTGAACACTTCGACCCCTATTGAAAAGCTGGAAGATTTAAAGTCACCCTTCAACCATTTTGCACAAATAAGAGCTATTTTTAATATCTTTCGTCTTGGTAAAACTGGGACAATTCTCTTACAACGTTTAAATAATTTCAAGAAAGAGGTTTCCTAGAGAAATAATGTATTTCAGTAAGAGCTACGCCATGTAACATACGTAACATTTCTTAATTTTGAACATCAATGCATGTATTGAACATACAGTACCCAATAGGATGCGTCTACTTAGCAAGAATCTTAAACTGTTACTAAATATATCATATCGATTTATCAGGAAATTTTATTGTTTTAACTAAAACCACGTGTAACACTAAATTTGATTTAAGCAGAATGAGTAAACGTGATCAACCTTGCTTACATCATACACACATGCGAATAATCAAAGAACATGTTGCTTGCAAAGATATCGTTTTGAGATATATTATATAACGTTTAAGGAATAATGACTTAATGGTAGAGTATATTTAATTTGATAAAACCGAATAATTGCATCGATTTCTCGGCATTCTGTACTTACTAAATTGAAAAACTTACTAAATTGAAAATGTGACGCGCGTTGATTTAAGCAGAATGAGTAAACGTGATCAACCTTGCTTACATCATACACACATGCGAATAATCAAAGAACATGTTGCTTGCAAAGATATCGTTTTGAGATATATTATATAACGTTAAAGGAATAATGACTTAATGGTAGAGTGTATTTAATTTGATAAAACCGAATAATTGCATCGATTTCTCGGCATTCTGTACTTACTAAATTGAAAAACTTACTAAATTGAAAATGTGACGCGCGTAACACCATAAAGTAAAATGACAAATACAAAGCATAACATGACATGAAATAAACAGCAAAAGAAAGAAAGAGGGAAATAATGAAGGAAAGAATTTGAGAAAGAGGGAAAAACACGTTATTGAATTTTATTTAAAGGTAAATTGTACGCATATACAATATACATGTACTCTGGGTGATATCAAGATCTACTTTGCACCCCAGGATAATTGCTCATGGGTGCAAATTTGTTATTCTGAATGCAAAATAATATCAAAGATACTTTAAGTTAGTTTCTTATATCAATTTAAGAATGACTAATGCTGCCATTTTATAGACACCACCAATTAACAATTTATTTGCTTTTTAAATGTTGTAAACATATAATATTTATATGAGGTCATTGAGTTAAATGTATTTATCTTTGGATAGCCATACCCTTTCCCAAACTGACGCTCTTCTACTGGTATCACTGAAGTATTGCGCACAATATTCAAATATTATCCCCGAAACCTCACTCGTTTTAGCAGAATGATTTTGTCTTAAGTATAAAACAATTGAAAGCTCAATCTTTATAATAGTTTCCTTTATGTTCAAAATGTAACGTGTACATGTATAACACATGTATTAGAATTTCATAATTGTCTCACTACGTTTTGTTTTCCTTAAAACACTGTGGTCCCTTCTGTATTGGACCAAAGCCGTCACTTCATATGCCAAGATAGTTCATTTTATATCAAAAGAAAGAATGTTATCCAAATTTGCGATCTCGTATCATGGTATATAATATTAGCCTTGATGATAATTATCAAGGGAATGAGTTTCCTTCTTAGCATTCTAAAAACTTTCAGTTTCCGTTTGCCTACTTTTACCTTTCTGTGTATCATGAGAGTATCACAATTGGAACGAATTCCTGTTTGTATTTTTTTTTCACAATGATGCTTTGTTACAAGCTATTAGACCAACAGGTGTTTTGCTATTAAAGGTTTTACATACAATGTATGTTGTGTTGCAAAATTATGAAATTCTGCTTCATCAAAAGCAACTTTGTCATATTCATTTAAAGGGAAATGCAATAAGTATCATTTTATTTGTAAGCGTTAAGGAGAGGTTCAGTAATATGATTTTTGTGAAAAATGACTTACAACACATACGGCTTTTCCTTATTCTTTAAATCGGTTGCTAATTCTTCTATCCCGGCACTCCAATGCATTTCTATAACGTTGTAGCTTTACTTAAAATTACATAACAACATAAAACACAGATAAAATACCTGCTCAATTTCATTAAAGTCAATAAAATATTAATCCTTATTCAATAGCACCATTTAATAAAAATGAGCTTCTGTATTATAACTGTGTAACATACGTAACATAATTTGGTAATTTGTTTGTACAATTTAACATATAAATTTGCTTAATCATGTCGAGAAATTAAGGAGCGTATTTAATGTAAAAGAAGCCATTCTTACAAAGAGACGACAGTTTCATCCCAATACTTTATAGTAAGTGTTACACGTTAGTGATGTCGCTGATATGATTTCAATACTGCTTGTTTCACATATAACTGTTCGTTACCTTCACTATATCTACAGTAAATTGACTAAAATCAAAGTTATTAAGAGGTTAACGTCAGTGGATTGGAAACAATCGTTCCCAAAGTGGCTTCTCTTATTTTGTAATCAAGTTTAAGGTTCTATTGATATGCTATAAAACATGTATGTGTAAACAATTAACAGTGCACGGTTATCTACGATACGCATAGGAATATTATATACTAAGTAAACATCTATTAAATAAACATCTCTTATTAAGTAAACATCTCTTTGAATGTACGTTTTGAAATGATTTCATGTTTTCGCTATCATGGTAAGAGCGTGGGCTTAGATTCAGATTAGTAATATATCAAACTATGACCATATCCGTATCTCTAGATGCTGATTAGGCCCTGCCATACCAGTTGGAAATAATTGCGTACAGTAAACCATTGCTATCATTCTTGATAAAACGGAACAATAACTGCACACAGTAAACCTGAGATTGAAATAATGAATCTTATATTTGGAAAGGGCACATGAATACACTTTATTCTAAATATTTTAAATAACTCCAATGACTCCACACAGTGAAGAAAGTAAATAAAATGTAGCATATCGTGATTTGTGTGTAACGTGTGTAACACAAATTAAAATGCTGTCTCAGGACATATCGGTTTCACTGAACTAATTACAAAGAAAAAAAACTTATAGAACTAAGAATAAAATGTAGGCTTTACAGACATACTCTTATTTGGGTCTAAACTTCTATGTTAGGCTATACAAGTCTTCAAACCACTATGCTACAAAATAGTGTAGAGGAAAATACAAACGACGACGACAACAGCAACAGCGACAGATTGCATTTAAATCAAATAAGTATATTTTGGTAAACAGAAACTGCATTAAATGATTGAACGGACCTTAAACTTACTTTGATCCTGAAATTAAACTGTATGCAATGCTTAACTGTTTTATTACTGCGAATGTAGTTTACGTAACCATTTGAATAAGACTACTTTGTACTTTACTTTTCTCTCCTCCGTCGCGGTCGCGGACCGTGTTCCGAACTTTCTGATCTGGTAAAGGCCAACATTTTTATTTAATAACTTTATAGAGTGGCGAAGTATCCATTTCTACACAGAAAGCGGTATAATTCAAGAATGTGGTAGGTGATTTAACAATGGCTAACGATATAGAAAAGATCTTTGGTAAAGTAAATTATTCATTGCAAAGGCTTATAAACAGCATTTTCATGTACATTTTATTTTAGTTCGCTATGAAATATTTTATCTTATAGAGAAATCGCATCGCATGGCGCCAATTCAGTGTTTAATAATGTGTTACGTATGTTACGCTTCGTTATGGTAGTAGCGTACGTTCTTAAAATGTTTAAACCAATTACAATGTGCAGACAAATGATTGTATGATGAAAAAAATTTAACACAGTGATCAAAATTGAAAAGAATAAATGATATTTCAACCTTCCAATATTCCAACGTGTCATTTAGGATTTAACCAAATAAAGAGGTATCTATCTTCCCTGTCCTGGTTTAGTGCTACACATTTTTCAAAGAACAACCACTTTTCTTTAATTTATGACGAAATGACTCCTTCTGGACGATGAGGCATAGTTTTGTTTCAAAATCATGTTCATGTATGGGCCTATCTATGGGGCCCGAAGTTTTAGCGTTTTGTCTTTTGTATGCATACATGTAGTCTACAGGACCATATACATTTTGAAGCCTATTTCATTATTTATTTCTCCGAAAAAGTTAAAAAGAATTTGATTTGAGCCAGTATGTCCATTCCTCGTAGTAAATTAAAAGACATACATGTTTATCCATAAGTTTTTCTCTACCGAATGAGAAATTTAATTTCGTAAAACGGCATTTTTCAAGAATGGGTGGGTCACTTTAAAACGCACTAACAAGGTTTAGAGATGTCCTAGCGGAAATATGAGAACATTTACGTGCTTTCCACTGACTGAGCCTTATATAGATAGAAAATCATTGGTATACCTAAAATACTGCACTTTGTATTAAAAACGCAAGACGTCAAAATCAAAATTTTTGCAAGGTTACATACGTTACCGGCAGTTAAAGCGTCATTCAAAAATCACAAACAGTTTAAATCAACCACATTATGTCGACAAATTATTGTACAATACGAAAATATAATCAAAGGCTCGAAACCGAAATTGAATAAAAATATTTTTGACGTTTTCGTATCCCCATGGGCAATTCGTAATTTTAACGAATACAGAGTTATCTCCTTTTTTTCTGATATGACGCTACACTTTTTTGACACTACGACAACCGGATTCTGAAAGAACAATCAATTATCTTTAATTTGAGACCAAATTCATCCTTCCGAACGATAAGGTAATTTTATTTGCGATTTAGGGCTTGTTTGAATTTCAGCTGAGCGGCTATCGTTGCCGGTTTAAAAAGGGCTACTGATGAGGGTTCATTACCCGAAATTGTGCAATATAGTCTATAATATCTCCCTTTGAATGTTTTAACTGCTTGCAAAGGATCAAACCTTTATATTTTATTTGCTATTACTGCAGCTGGTGTTGTGCCGTGTGACGGCCGTAAAAAGTCTCCCCGTACATCATCCATAGTGCAGATTATATTTTTATTTCGGTCTTTTGAGATCAGTAAAGATATTCAGAGCGTTCAAAACACTCACGTTTAGAAACATACCAAGTAATGTTTAAACATTTGACCCAATTTAGGAATATGTCTTTGATTTAGACTCCTCGTGTAAATTCTCGAAATTGGATCACAATAGTCTGGCGTTCGTTGCCGGTTTAAAAAGGGCTACTGATGAGGGTTCATTACCCGAAATTGTGCAATATAGTCCATAATATCTCCCTTTGAATTAGTCCAGTAGCCATCAGCTTAACCTGGTAGATGGTGCCGCATGAAATTTTATTGTGGTTTCCAGTTCACTGGGACATGCTAGTTCAAAAACTGCATGATGCCACCCTGGCATCATTGAGCGTTTTGGAAAAATCAAGATGGCGTCCAAGATGGTCGCCATGAACAAGAAAACAGCACCCCAGGGTTTAATAAACTCATTTCTCTGCGTTTAAAATACTCAATTTACGCTGTAAACAATATTAAAAAGATAATTCTAAGTTTTGACCCCCATGTCATTATTATGAGGCAAGATGGCGAACAAGAAGGCTGCCACAATTATACTTAAAGCAATATTTTCGTAATAAAACGGCATTCAAGTGCTGCATTAAACAGTGTATTGTGCTTGGAAGTCCATTTTTGTTGTACATATAATACTTATTATATAATAAGTGTTTGGTTTCTAATTATGTCCTCACATCATTACAGCGAAAAAAGATGGCGACCGAAATGGCGGCCATAATTATAATTTAAAAGGTTGTTTTCTCTTATTAAAACACCATTCCTGTGCAGAATATACTAAATGTAACTCGTTTGAAATGCTCATATACATGTAATGTTGTGAGCAGCGTGGTTTATTGTTTATTCCCATATTATAAAAATGAGCCAAGATGGTGGCCAAGATGGCTGCCATAATCATAATATATGAATTCATAATTTCTGATTGAATCAGCATTCCAGTGCTGCATTTGCTCAATGTTTTGTAATTCAAATGTTCAAATTATGTTGACAAATGAAGTGTTTTGTATTATATTTGACCCAACATGATAACAATAAAACAAGATGGTGACCAAGAGGACCACCATATTCATGCTTTAATGTTCCCTGGCTACAACAGCATTGCAGTGACG
This sequence comes from Rugalucina vietnamica, assembly GCA_964017185.1. Lineage (NCBI taxonomy): Eukaryota > Metazoa > Mollusca > Bivalvia > Lucinida > Lucinidae > Rugalucina > Rugalucina vietnamica. Next base: position 12,818,245 of record OZ024876.1, on the reverse strand, counting down.
TAAATCCTGAATGACTTGTATTTGAAATGATCATTTTATGGTGTAAACATCGCAATTTAATGTTCATGATTTGTTTTGACACCGCAAAATGATACTGGGGCGCATGTGTCCTACGAAATTATAATACAACTGAGATCTTCTTCACTGATCAAAACATAAGTTTAATGTAAGTGTTACATATTGATTTAGCAGAATAAAGGGAGGAAAGCAAATCAATCTATACCACTAAATGAAAGTACTCGTAACATTTTCAGTGTAAATATAATAAATAAGAAAAGAGGACTGCGTTTTTAAAGATAATTTAGTGAATCCTCCAATAGAGCTATAAAACGCTAGGCGCTTGGTCTGAAGCATATTTGGAAAGGGTGCAACAGACTGAGAAACGCAGGTAAAGCTGGTTCACAAAGATGAAAGGAAGAGTTGAACTGACGCTAATGCTAAGAACAGACAAAGTTTAAAATGTGCATAGAAAATAAAAATAAAACTGAGATCCTTTAAGTACAGTGAGCATATTTATGAGAAAGGTGATGGGACATACCGCGGTTTTGGCTATTTACCTCGTCAGCGACCCTTTAGATTTGGCACCATGAAGCCAAAACAGTCTGAATATTGGGAAATACAACATCACAACTTTATATACAATATGCTGTTGTCACATTTCAAATAAATACACGTGTAAACCTTGACTCAGTCTTCTTAGCGCATGGATATAAATTGATGGATGAATTTGAAAAAGTTGGCTGGGAAGTTTCCAAACAGTGATTGCATGATCACTTCTATGGCTTAAAATGCGGTACGCAAAACTCATTAAAGTAAAAGCCACAAACTCATTTGTAGCAAAGATTATTCATTCAAGACACTTCCAGGTAGATTTACCTTACCATGGTATACCCTCAGGAATTGGCCCCAGCATTCTTCAATGTTGGGGGACAGCGCGGACAGGAGGATGACGAACACAATATGTTTGGAAGCAAAATGTACAAGTTGAGAAATCCACATACACTGCGCTGGCCTGATACAGTCGTCACCGATGGGCTGCGCTATTTTGTGGATGATCCTGTAGCATTAAAAGCATAACCAAAACTTCTCCAGCAAGACAAGAGGTTTGACAAAAAGCACTAGCATTTGCTCAACACAATTCGAACTTCTCAGCAAAAGATACGATGATTTAGGTATTTCATGATTGTGCATGCAACTGTGACCATCTCACATTAAACAAGGGCTGTGATATCACAGACTGATCAAAAGCACACTCGCTGATCGTGTTCGGACCTAACGCTATCGCTGTTCAGGTGAGACATAGTGTAGACATAGTGTGACAGTGGCAAGAAGTGAGATGGTTGCGAACCATTGAGGAAAATATATAAGCGTCATACACAAACGTCTATGTATTGCTCAAGATTAAATATCTACAATCAATGTAAACCGAAAAGAATAAAATGTAAAACCAAGTCCCTTTAAGAGCAGAGAAAACATTAATGCGAAAGGGAATGGGCTATATAAAAGGGACATTTGAAAGACCGTAAATATTTGGTTAAGTCAGACCGTATTCTGCTTCCTTCTTGCAGTCCAATTTGAAATCAATATCAAAGGGTTTCATACCTGACAGGCTTAAACTGAGTAAGTCTTTACCAGATAATATCAGGGAAATTATCGCATTTTGGGGGATGTTATGGCAGCAACGTAGAATTATTCTGTAAGATAATGTAAAACTGGTAAGCTAGGGCTAACAAACACTCCCGAGCTTAATGCATGTAATCAACATATACACAGTCGTTAACCAAAAAATGTGAAACCAACACATGTCCGACATCCATTTGATAATCCACGCTTGGTCAAATGTGCATGGTCTTATATCCAACGTAAGGTAGGTGATCGAAATAATGTTGAAGGGTTCTGGGCGCTTGTGCCAATTACAACAGCAGATAGTGTGGCTCCAGCAACAGATAATGCTCATCATCGAAATATAGGCGCTTCATAAATCAATTAGCATGTACAGTGTTTTGCAAATGCAATTGGATTGAAGAAACAATTGTTGCAATAGTTGAACAATATAGCTGATGACTTTGCTTATCATTACAATGGTAATGACACAGACGAATACCTTATCTCGGTTTTAGAATAAAATGCCTAATAGTATTCTATCTTTCATTATATGATGTAGATTTGCATCCCTCTGTTTATTCTGCTTACTTAAAACTTAACACATATGCATTTGGATAAGCTTTTTGAATCAGAGGCCATTTTCCCTTATACTAAGATTATGGCGGCCATTTTAACCACCATCTTGCATCATTGCTATGATGTTGGGTCAGAACTAAACTCAAACTGGAACTGTTGACAAAATAAAGTAAAGTCAAAAACAAGACCGTTTATTTGAGACCAAGTTCTCTATATTATTTTTTTCGGTGACCATCTTTGTCACCATCTTGCCTTTTTATTATGATTGGAGCGTCAATATATAAACAAAACTAAATTATGGTGTTCTTGTTAATAAGAACATAAAATGAACATTTTAAACACAAAACATTCAGTATATGCAACTCTGGAATGCTGTTTTCTTGTTTATGCCAACCATCTTGGACGCCATCTTGATTTTTGATGTTTTCAAACAAGTCATGATGCAGTTTTTGAACTGGCATGGTCTGATGAACCAGAAGAAGACAGTAAGGACAACAAGAGAAGTGAGCCTTTTGCTTCACATACATGTATTATGTTGATTTTTGCAATATTTTCCGCCATTTGTCGGCCATTTTGAATTTTTGAATATTTCAAAATGCTCAATGATGCCAAGGTGGCATCACTCGGATTTTTCATCTGAAAGGTATCAAGAAGTGAAATCCATAAAAACATTTTATGCCGCACACATTTCCAGGTCACAGGCCAAATCCATGTTTGGCTACTGGACTAAATGTTTTATCTGCTTCCAAAGGATCAAACCTTTATATTTTATTCTCTAGAATCCAAAGTCCTTGAAACTTGGCATGTACCCTCAGGGTCTCAAGCTGTAAAAAGGTACAAGTAGGCAAAGATCAGGAAAAGGCGCAATCAGCAAAAGATTCCCACTCTAAAAGCCCGAGGTGGGAAAAAACCAAACTAACAATCAGGTACCTATACCATGAAAATATTTCGTAAGCCGAATGAGCAGTTATTTCCCCAATAGGTGGCCACTCAGTTACCTTAACTTAACTAAAAATATGAAAACATACATAAGGCGCCAACATCACAAAAATATTAAACACCAAGACATAAAACATAAAGAACCACCACAGAAGTATCGACTTGGAACGATCAGTAACAAAAAGTTACTGGCGGGCTTAAATCGATTTTACACGGCCGTAACCTCACCCTCAGCTTCTGCAGTGGTTCATAACATTTAAAAGTATATATAGATCATGTCCTTGGGATGACCTTGTCCTATTTTATGGCAATGTCAACTTAGGTCGCCAGATCATTTGAATCGGATAACTTGGTAAAGTGCCCTCTTAAATGGGAAAAATGTGAGTTGAATAGGAAAATAGACAGAAGATTAACGTTCTTGAACAATCTTGTGCCCTAGGGTTTGTCTGCCCCTGGCCCGGCTATGAACATAGCCATATAATTCAAACGCCTTCTCCTCTGATGCGGCTTGGCCAATGAATGCCAATTTCATGTGGAGCTTCCCTGTGCATTGATCCAGAACCTAGTCGTAGGACCTTGAAACTTGACATCTAGCATCAGGATGTCAAGCTCAAAGATTATAGAAATCAAGACTTCGGGATGACCTTGAACTATTAAATAGCAATGTAAATTTGGATTCCCTATGCATTTGAATCGGAAAAAATGGCAAAGTGCCTTTAAATGAGGGACAAACCTGCTGGGAGAAGGAAAAAGAGCAGGAGATGTATATATGTTAATGGAAGAAAAAAACTTTGTCTTCAACTGCCTAGGGACTAAATGCATATATAAGCAATCATGATCTACTTAGTTTAAAAAAATATTGACCCTGGGATGGCATTGATCTTTCTAACACCGACTTCGACCGACTTCAGGTCATGTTAGCGCTTCAGGATGCATGGTCCTCTGGTGTAGTATAGCATAACATTAACTTGAGCTTTCGATTTGCGTTACTTGCATTATCGATTATCCCTCTCAGAATACAGTATTCTTCCGAAAATTATTTGTTGAACTGAAAAGTACAATCAGTCTGCTTAAATTCAATACCAAAAGCGAAAAATTTGTGCCCGTGATTAACGCCATACAGTATGATTTAAAGCGTTACCCAAAATTCAATAAAAATAAATTGCGTACTAATAGGTCAATGGAGACAGAAAATTTCTTCATGTCCAACATGATTTCTGGAAAGGAACACCAAAACCCAAACGAATGCTGTTGGTTGGTTTTATGCTTTAGGTTGTTAGCTATCACCGGTGATGGTTTGCTTTTATAAAAACCCCTTTCTTGCAGCCACTGTTAGGTTTTATTCAGAAAAGTTACGTTTCGATGAGGTTGAAGAAATCAGCTCACTCGCTCATCAGAAAGTGTATATCTAAAGCTTCGTTTTGCACATTTTGTCGCAAGTTTGTACGACACATGATGTCCCGCATTTCTTAAGCTTCTCAAAAATCAGAATATATGGGGTTCAGATCGGCGTTTGTTGGTGTTGCGGGATTCAACCTTGTAAATGTATACTTCGTGTTATCTGTATTATATGTTTATTATATATTGTAGATACCTTGTAAAAATCCCTTTTAATTATTGGCTTGTGATGTAGAGCCGCAAATACTTAATATTGTATATCTACAAAGAGGAAACTTCGCCGGGGCGGAGGGCTTGCTGTCTTGACATCGGTTTCCACCACGGGCTTTCTGTCTCAGAAAAGTACACAGAATGACACATGTGTCATGTATACATGCATACTATGATTTTAAGTTGGAATTTCTAAGTAGTTTGTTTCATACTTTAGGTAACAAACATGCTTTATGTTATTGACGTCTTTGTATAGATATTTTAGTTTTCAGAACAAGATAGTCTCTAATAAGTCTGTATATATATTCTGTGGATATTATTTATTTTATTGTATGTATATGTTTGTTTGTAATAATGTATATCAACATGAGTCTAATAAACAAAACAAAACCTAACGATTCAATGAATAAAGATCAGGACAGAACAAAGAACGCTGAGTTTAAATGGTGCGTTTGTATCTTTGCAAATATTTTGCTAAGTCGTTTAAATGATCGATGTACATACATTGAAGCTAATGATGTTGATCGTTGTTGCTTTCAATAAAGCAATTAGCAAGTGATGAAAAGCACACGGATACCAATAAAAAGATTAATTGTCAAACCAACAGATCTTTAATATGATGGACTGACTGAAGAAAAAATAAATAAAAGGCCGAAAACTGTATAAACAGAAGAAAAAAAAATGCAAGCGACGATAAGGACAGACGTTAACGCTTTTACTATATACACGTGAATGCCATAAAAGCTGATTGGTATGTCATTGAAATTAATGAGTCTTATTGCTAAACTAGTTTTCGAAATTAAACGTCTAAAAAGTCTAAAACGACAGATTTTACGAGTCAGTGTTACGAGTCGATATCGCTTGAAAGGTATTGAACATGTAAAGGCCTGTGGAACGGTAAGTACTGGGTGCATTTCGCTAGTGTTTAATTTTTGAGAGCCTCTAGATCTATACAGAATTCCGTAGTAATATGTAATTCAACATTATGTTGATCGCTTAGGTTATTGTATGGGTGATAACTTGAATAATTATATATACTCCTCAAAAAAAATCCGGTCACCTAATTGTTTGTCGACCACCCAACAAATAAACATAATTATTTTCTACTTTTAGTAAGTTTATAATTCTTGATAAAATCAAGTGCATAAACTGTATATGCATCCAGTGTACATCTATTGCTCACTTTCGAAGGCCGATATTCTATGGAAAATAGGATACAACTGGGTGGGGTATCTAGTACCCATTCTATTCTAATGACCCGTCCATGTTTGCTCCCTCCAGATACAAATGCAGTGTAGACGCATCTGTGTTGTGAGCAGAAAGCTACTCGCTTTGTATTCAGAAATCGTGGATTTAATCCAGAGCCTCTACAGACTTCCGGGTGAGAGTTCCAGTATGCTATATCTCAATATGACATTATCTGTGGCTGTGATGTAGGATGTAATACCCTGACAAAGCAACATTAATTGCAGATTTGACTTTGGAATAGAGTTTTGAAGGGTGTGACCATAGTAAGCAATCAATACAAAAATATTTATGATGCTAACACGTGTTGCAATTCTCACAACTTCAGGTGACCGGATTTTTTTAGGAGGAGTATATATGTTTTTTCCATGTGCTGAAGAAAGGTCGAACTCTAGTTTGTCTGTTTGAAAGTCCATATTTGTACAATCGTATTTGTGGTTGCTTAGATGACTTTCATGCATATGGACTTGCATCTGCTTGTTTTAGTAATTTATTGTCTATCAAGTGCGACATTGATTTTTTACTTCACAATTGTTAATTAGTCTATATAGACTTCTGTTTGAGTTTAAATGCAACCAAACAGAGAAAATAAATGAATTTGATTAAGAAAACAAATGCATGGATTACAAAGCAAATACCACTTATCAATCTGTACTTAAAACTCTCCAAAATTTCCGGAAAATAAACGGAATCGCGTTACATGTTATAGAATAACCCTTAGCAACATTAGCGGTAGCCGATTGTACACTTCCGTAACACCGGCAACTTAAAGATACATTCGTTGCAAGACTACCAGTTAACCCTACATAGTTGTTTAGCGCATAACTTTTAACTTAACTACTTTCCAGAATTGATTTTATTGATCACACAACGGATATTTCTCTTGTATTAATCCACAATATTAATTTTGCTCCCACAACTTTCAATAAGCATTCTATGTGCCGGAAATCATAATGTATGCTTTGCTGCAATATTGAGTAAGTCTAACAAAAGCACCGTATGTACGCTCGACTTAATTACTTTCCGATGAAGGACATGAAACAAGGTTTGTAAGATTCTGTTATTACATGTTAGTTTCTAATAATATGATGCATATGCATATATGATGTACTATGTATGTGCGAAATACGAAATACAGATGATGTACATGTTCCTTAGGGACATAAGTTAGGCTATTATTGATGCTGTCGTGTATATTTCCCCATATTTCTTTAGATATTTTATCAGATTTTAGTATTTTAACTGACAAGCCATACGTTTTTAATGTATACAAACAGTTTAACAATTACGTTTGTGATATTCTATCAAATTGTTGACCGGTACGTTTAAGTCATAAGCGAACCACACCAATTCAATGAGCATGTTGAGTGTAACAGTTACATTGACAGAGTAGTCTAGTGGATGTTCTGGATAAAATGAGGTAGCAAAATAATTCTATAAAAAGAGCCACGCTTGTCAAATTTGTTTGCCGCAGCGGAAGATTTAATTGATGTTATAACTTATCATATACCAAATGTACTTTTTGCATTGTGTAACACCCCTACTCAGATAAGAACTCCATGGAGAAATGTTGTTTTCTCACACTCAGGTAGAGGCCAATAAAATTCAATTTTAGTACATATTGATTATATTTTCTTTTATATAGTCCCATCCAGGTAGATACTGGTGACCCCATATTAATCATTTCGATATGAAGGCATTCCTTTAATGTGGGGTACTTATTGGGGGTGATCATGAAAGACCACCATGGCTACAGAAGCAAATTAGTGTCCTTTTAGAGTATTTCATATTAAGCGACCCTAGTCGAAAGTCAAGTTAAAACTGGGATTTTCTAAGACGAAAAATGTGTAATAATTGTGCGTGACAACGTTCCGTGACTGAATAATGCCGTGGACAGTAATTCAATTTATTCCCATGTTAAGTCAACAAATGATGCAATCATCTAATTTAGTTTATTGAATCTTTGTTGGAAGCGTTATACGTGTACCTCGAATTAGCCCCATTCAATGGCTACGTGCAAATAGGCTGATACCCACAATAACAAAAGTTTCGCTTACTTCTAGCTACCAGCTTGAGCTAAATGAGTCGCGTAATGAGAAAGTAAAAGTAGGCAACGATCAGGAAATGGCGCAATCAGAAAGAAATTCCCACTCCAAAAACCGAGGTGGGAAAACACTTGATTAACAATAAGAAAACATATTGTAAGCCGAATTGGTAGCAGGTGGTCACTCAGCCACCCAAACTTAACTAAAAATATGAAAACACACATAAGATGCTAACAGCACAAACATTCAACACCGAGACATAAAACAATAAGAACCACCACAGAAGTATCGCCTTGGAACGATCAGTAATATAAAATTACTGGCGGCTTAAATCGATTATACATGGCCATAACCTCACCCTCAGCTTCTGCAGTGGTTCCTTACATTTAGTTAATTCTTCGGTCCTTGTGGTGAATCTCTAACTAGTTAATGAATCATCAAGGACGAACAAATAAATCATGATGAATACCCTGATGAATCAAAAACGAGGACTCAACAGATTCAGTAAGCTGTCCGACAATGGAGATCCCTGGGCGCGGATAAACCCGGAGCGAAAGAAAAACACCGTATTTTTGCCAATACGAAAACAAAGGCGCAGATCAGCTGTGCAGTAACTGCACAGTGGACCAGCGCCTCCGTTTTCGCTACTCGGATAGTACAAGTCCCCTTCTACCATAGCCAAAATTTCAAGCCTCTAGCCTGCTTCTATGACTGCAGGCCTACATGCCGATTTGTGTGAGATCGGTTTTCCCGCGTCGCGGCTTAAATACGAGTACAAAGGTGACAAGTAAAACAGAGATGGTCTAACAGAATCAAGAGAAAACATGTAGCAGAAATAATTATGACAATGCGAATTCATGGAACGAAGTTATCAAAAACGATATCAGCGCGTTCCTAAAATCTGGCATACATTTTCTAAATCAAAGATGGCCGCTGTCTGCTGCAGTTTATGTAAAATGATCACCATTTTCACATGCAAGCAACTTTGGCTACGATAGATTCTGACAAATTGTAACAATTTACTTCCAAAGGTTTACAAAGAAGAGTGCCTGCAGTCTTAAGTTTGTCTTAATAATATCACAGGTGTTCCCTAAATTATTTCCACGTGTATAGCGACGCAAAAGCCTAACTTTCAGAGAGCATCGCCTCGATATTTGACATTTTAACATGATTATGATAGCCTTCATAACTAGGGACAATGATAGAATATTTGAGCCGCGTCATGAGAAAACCAGAAATGTGGTTTCCGAACAGGTCCGACACAAACCGTGCTGTACAAGCACAGAAGCAGGCTAGAAGCTTGAAATTTCGGACTTAAAAAGTGGAGGAATTGCACTATCCGTGTAGCGAAAACTAAGGCGTGGTCAGTTTCACAGTTACTGCGAAGCTGATCTGCACCTTTGTTTTCGCATATGCAAAATGTTGGTTTTCTCATGACGCGGCTCATTTAGTTTTGATATCATTACATAAGATCCTATCAGAAAATGTTGAATGACAATATAGCAATGTTTCTGCCTATTAACGTTTATCGATATTTATCATAGTAATTACGCATGCTGACAGAATCGGAATTGCCCCCTGTACTTAAATTGACAAGTGGCCAGTTGGCCATGTTTATATGTTCAAATGCCCTGAGTTGAGGCTTGGTGGCCATTTCTTCCCTTCTCCCAACTGATTGAAATCCTGACTCCGATCAATCAGGTCCTACATTTCTCAGATATTAGAAATCAGGCTTGCGAGATCTCTAACTATAGGCGATTTTGATTAAATGTCAAACAGTCAAAATATTCCTGTCCTTTTCAAAGATAAGAGTTCTAAGAAATACTGAAACTGCTCTATCGACCACAGCAGAGCATTCCTACATCCGAAGCAGTGTTACTGAGACAAGCTTCTTATTCAATTACACCCTATCCTGCGTGGAAATGACTAAATTATACATAATTCTATGTGATGGCTAGTAATTTTGAGTCATAACCGTTTAGCTAAGCCCTAATATGAGCGCCGACTATAAAATATTGTTATGCTCAAACTGAATTTGCATACATGTCTATTATTATAGGCGGCCTGGTTTTGAAATACAGTTGTTGTATTTGCAACATGTAACCTTATTTGTTCTGAAATATTCAGCAAGCCGTGAGTGTCGTCGCTGATAGTAGAGAAATAAAGGTTTACAAAATAATTGCTTCAGGAAGGAATATCTGCTCCTGTCCATATACCATCTTTCACCTAGTCAGTGGCATTTTGATGCACTATTCAGCGTTGTATTACAAACAAAACAGATCATATAGTATTGACCATTTGCGCATGTGCGTGGGAAAACCAACAATTTGGGTTCCGACCAGGTCCGACACAAACCGGGCTGTACAGTCACAGAAGATGGTTAGAGGCTGGAAATTTTGGATTTAGAAAGTCGAGGAATTGTATTATCCGTGTAGCGAAAACAAAGACGCTGATCAGCATTTTACTGTGAATAAACTCAGTCACGTCATGAGAAAACAAACAATGTTATTTTTGAACAGGTCCGACACAAATAAGCTGCACAAGCGCAGAAGATGGCTATAGGCTGAAAATAGCATGCTGTAATGAAGAACGTTTAATTTATCATATCGAAAATATGAAAGGTTACAGAACTGAAATTGTATAAATCAAAATCACAATAATAGCGATAAATATGAATTCCACCTGCTTTCCATGATAGCAGCTCGTTGCTGATTAATGAATTTAAATCTACTAGTCCGGAAGAAAACAAATTTGACCTGGAATTGAGTTTTTTAAAGTTTTTTTTTTTCTTTTATGAATTATGTTCAGTAGACATTGGCTTTGAAGAATCTGAGTGATGCCACCTTGGCATTATTGAGCATTTTTTTTATTTTCAAGATGGCGTTTAAGACGGCGGTCAGAATATAAAATCTTTAATACGGGTCTCTGATTGTTTTTATTTGGCAAACTGTAGTTATTTCAATGCAAAATGATGAATAGGTATTATTTTGTATAAGTAAGTACATTCTATCGCATTTTTGCAAGACAGGATCCAAGATGGCTGTCAGCGTTCTTATAAAACACTTATAGATGAAATAAGTCAAGGTTTTTCATGTTTTTGGTTCTACTTTCAAGTTTTGATTCATACAATTAGCACTTTAACTTTCAGAACCATTACTCAAGCTAGTCTGCCTGATCAAGATGCAGTGATTATTATATTCAAGATGGCATTCAAGAAGGCAGCCATGATTTCTTGCACAAAACGAATTTGACCTAGAATTAAGTTTTAATGTGTTCCCCGCACTGAATACACTTGGTATCTAAAAGTCATTACTCTAGACATTTTGCCTTAGCAAGATAAAGGATAATACACTGAAAAAAAAGTTACAGGAGGCCACTTTTCAAACTCGTTTTTAATTTATAAACCATGTTCAAAATTGAATGATTTTTTGCCTAAAGACGTGTCTTTCAAGTAAGTAAAGTTGCAAAGTGTTCAGAAATAATTTTCTTTCACTAAACGCGTTTGTCGTGTAAAAGTGCAAAAAATCAATGTTTTTGAAAAACAAATGGGTAAAGCACAAATTTTATTGAAATGTGGACCGGGTGTCATCAAAGAGTCCATTCCAGTTTGGATAAACATCAAACATTCGAATTTTCTCAACTTGTAGATTTTTTACGCATTTTTAAAAAATCGCGATTTTCGAAATTTTTGGAAAAATGAACAATGTGCCTCTTAAACATGTTAATCCCTGTTAAATTCACTTTATGAGGCATGGAAATGATAAATATACCTCGAAAGAGCTGTATTATACGATTTTCGAGGACAAACAGGTTACGACTGCCGCACACTTTCGGTTTCAATGCCAAATTATAACGACCAAAATAACAAAATCTGTGGACGATTTTTAAAATTTTCAAAATCTATCAGAATCAAGTATTAAACATAAGTGATCGCTAAAAAATTTAATGCCGTTCTGCTGCTAATAACGCAACCAGAGAAGAACAAAGTTTGTATGCCAATTGCATACAAAACGCTGAATTCCTGTTATTCATGTTGCTGTCTTCTTGCATTTACAAAACTGAAACGAAAATTCTTATTGCAGCAACACATTTAATATGATTTTATCATACACCAAAGCAGTCATTAACACTTTCAAATGAATTAAAATGTAAAGCACAACGTCGTTATATGACATTTAATTTGGTGTTAATAAAGTGAGATTTTTGAAATGATTTGTGAAATGAGGATACCTTTACTCATGCTTCGTCTGTGTGAAACGTATCACACATTTTTGAATGCAGAAACTCACAGAGCCACACTTAGACATTGCTTCATTCATATGATCATGAATTGTAATTGATCGACTTTTACTTCCTAAACTAGAAGGAAAAAAATATATGGCGGCCTCTTATAACTTTTTTTCAGTGTACAGCAATTTTGTATTTGAATATTGTGTATTTCAAAATGGTGGAAGTATGGGGTGGAAAGATAGTGAATGTTGATAAAGATCTCGAACTAGGTTCAAAAGCATTGAAACTGAAGAAGGGGACATTAGTATGCAGCAAATGACGTTGGCAGCACTTGAAAATCAGAAAAGAATTTCAGCCACTATAGATGTCACTGATGCATTTATACTGTAATGTTTTCAGTACCTGACTCACAGGCTAAGCACTGTTGTGGTAAAGTCATCACCAGTGAAAGAGAGGTCTGCCATGATTGATGGAGAGAATCAATAATAAAGCTATTGCTCCTTACCTGATTTAATTTAGTGCACATGCCCTTTTGGGGTGTGACACAGTCAGCCATCATTATGTCATTGGTAATGACATCTTGATCAAGGTATTGCAGGATGGTTATTTACTTCCAATTCTTGGTGACACTGTTGTCACATTATCTTTTATGGTTCAAGAATAAGCCATGTGTTTCTATGTGCTGCGGTTGCTACTGAGCAGGACTTGTTGTACAGTTTTTGTTCTTGCCAAGAAAACAATGTATGCATAAATGAACAGACAGTTGTGTTTTAGAAATGTTTACACCCGATTTGAACATTTATCTTTCATACCATTATGTTGGTCTAAACAATCATTATATATGGCTAGTTTTACCATTTTTCTTCTTCATGACTGAAAAACACACAATGGTGCACGGACAAAATAAAGGCCAACCGCCCATAAGGTGCTTTACATTTTTAAAATTGTATTTTGTATGATACATATTTGTTTGGTGTTTGTATTGTGATTAAACAATCCATTAAATAAACAATTAATCGGTCGTGTTGAGATGGAGCTTATATTTCTTTGACATGAACCAGTACTGTTATAACCAGTACTACAGAAAGGTTACAATGTCATGCACAACTCTTTGGTGGTGGGCTCAAACACCAACCTCTCAATTCATGACACTCTACCAAAGGCTACTGTTCCGTCTTACACACCTTTTTGATTCTTGCGTAGCTTAATATAAATGGGCCAAGATCTGACAAGAGGGTTTTATGTCATAAAAATTCAAAATTAGTATATATAAATAAATATGTGAAAGACCAAGTTTCGCTGAGTATTTCCTGAAAGTTTGAAAATATTATCTCCATAAATGTATGAGGATTAAAGGTATGTACATGACGCCATGACAAATGTTGATGTCATTTCGACGTTGGTGACGTTAACGTCTTTATATCACTGTAATGAAAAGAAGCTACGACTAAAATTCTAGTATGTGTTCCTTGAAGTTCAGCACCTATACCATTTTACACAATTTGATAAAATATGTACAACAAAGGGCGTGCCTTTTTTAAAATGAGATTCAGTAAAGAAAAACGCTTTAGAACTTAATCCCATGTCCTCTCAGATGTAAAATATTGATTTTTGCTATTTCTGGCCTCCATTTTGGATACCATCTTGAATATATCAAAATTCTCAATGATGCCAAAGTGGCATCACTTGGATTCTTCAAGAGCTATGTCTGCTAAACAAGATACAGTAAGGAAAACACTTTAGAACTTAATTCTAGGTCCTCTTATATAATAGATATAAAATATTGATTTTTGCTATTTCTGGTTTCCATCTTGGATACCATCTTGAATATATCTGTTACGACCTAGCGTAACTAGACAGGTACAGCGAAAAACAACCAAGTAATTTAAACTTAACAATATTTAATCAAACAAATAAATGCTGCAAATACATAAAAACAAACAAACAGATAAGTAAATAAATTAATAAATAACTTACAAAGTTAATGTCAAATAAGTCCTTGTCCCTCAAATGTAAGTCCACAATCCAGTAACCAGAATATGAGCACATGTATATTTTAATCCACACAAAACACTAGTGAAACAACCAAAATTATATACTTTAAATCACTTCAAATTTCTGAATACCTACGACTGAATTGGGACCTATATTTATACATCTAAGGAAATTCTCCAGGTTTCTAGAGAATGATATAATAAACTTTTCTCTAGAAAAGAAACGAACTAAACGAAAGTTCTTTTAAATTCTCCAAAGAGAATTTAGAATTCTCCAGAGAGAATTCAAGGCCGCAACGACCATCAAGACTAAACGAAAGTCCACTAGACCCTTCGAGATCTCAGTATACATAGTCCAAATATATTTTTAACTTATGGTAAAAAAAACACTCACTCCATTTTCATCTGGAATTATCCACAAAGTGCTCATAGAATTTTCTATACTTCTAAATTATATAACAGTTATAAAAATAATCAATGACATTCTTCTATAAAGTTCTAGATAATAAATTGTAGAAACATAAAAAGAAATATATATTAATTAATTGGGTTACTCCCCTTTAGAATATATATATATATAAATTATAAGTAATAGCTTTTAAAAGAATCAATATTATTGAATCAATTATATATAACACTTCCCCTCTTCAATGAAAAGAAAGTTTTGTGAAATAAAACTTTCTTTTGCAATACTCATATGCAAACATACAAGGCAAAACTGTCAAGCTCTTGAAAGGGTGTCTGGAATTATATTATCTCTACCTTTTATGTGTCTAATGTCAAGATTTGTGCTCTTGCAACATGAGACTAATGCTCTAGCTAATACTCAGATGGAGTCTCATTTTATTTTTTTATTTGCAGTGCTAATAGAGCTGACACACTTTTAAGTATGGCCCAAATCGAACAAAACTCTGACAAGCCTTATTCCAAACATACCTGACCTTTTTATCATAAAGTAAGTTTGTCAAAGGCTCAGCTAAAACTGAAACATTATTACAGAACTCCCTGTAATATCCAGCCATACCCAAAAAGCGCATCAGTTGCCGTTTTCCTGTAGGAACAGGAAAATCTGATATAGCCTCAACTTTGGCTTCTACAGGTCTGACCTGACCTTGTCCAACAATATGTCCTAGAAATGTCAAACTAGCATGGCAAAATTCACTTTTCGGTAAGTTTATTGTCAGTTTAGCATCACTGAGTCTTTTGAAGAATTCTCTGATGATCTCCAGGTGTTGTTTCTACTCTTCACTGTAGATGATGGCATCGTCGATGTAAGCTTTACACCCATCCAGACCGAAAATCAAACTATTAACCAAGCGAACCAAGCAACATTTCAGCGCTTTCAGTTTATTTCGAAATTGTCTTTCTGTAGTAACAAATTCTAAAATCTCCTTTGGACTGTCTATAAATGGAATCTGCCAAAACCTTTTCAATAGATGGAATTTTGTCACATATTTGGCGTGACCAATGTTGTTGATGCAGTCATCAATTCTTGGTATGGGAAATGTGTCAGTTTTTGTGACAGAATTTACTTTTCTATAGTCTGTGCACATTCGAAATGTCCCATCAGATTTTGGCACAAGTATACAAGGAGAACTCCATTCACTTTGACTAGGTTCTATAAAGTCATTGTCCAGCAAATACTTAACTTCTTTCCTGAGATATTGTTGTCTTTCAGGATGAAGTCTATACGGATGTTGTTTCACCGGTTTTGCTCCTTCAATAATGTCTACATCATGGTAGATTTTATCGGTTCTGGATGGAATGTCCGGAAATAAGTGCTCATATTCAAGAATTAATTGTTTTAGTTCATGTTTCTTGTCCGGATCTAGATGTGACAGTTTCTGATCGAGGTCATGCAGAATGTCAGAATTCTGGAGTTTTGAGGATAATGGTTCACAGTTCACAGAGTTCATTTCTTCAAAGTCTGTCTGATTTTGTTCATGAGGGACAGAATTAACTATGCTTACTGAGGAAATAACTGAACTATCATTATCACTATCCCTATCAATGTACTTTTTAAGCATGTTAATATGACATAATTGTTTTTGCTTGCGCCTCCCAGGAGTGTTAACAATGTAATTTACATCACTTAACCTTTTCTCAACAGTATATGGACCATAATATCTAGCTTGTAATGGCCTGCCAGGAATGGGCAAAAGAGCAATCACCTTGTCTCCAGGGTCAAAATTTCTGTTCTGAGCATTTTCATCAAAATGCAACTTCATTTTGCTCTGAGCTGACTTAAGATTGGACCGAGCAACTTCCCAAGCTTTTGTCAATCTAGTTTTGAAGTCAGACACATACTGAAGTAAGTTCAAAGGACTGTCATTACTTGAAAGAAACTTCTCTTTCATAAGTTTTAAAGGTCCACGAACAGTGTGTCCGAAAACAAGTTCAAACGGACTGAACCCAAGAGACTCTTGTACTGACTCTCTGACAGCAAATAATAGCAAATGTATGCCTTCATCCCAATCTTTTTCGGTGTCAAAACAGTAAGATCTGATCATGTTCTTCAAAGTTTGATGGAATCTTTCCAAAGCACCTTGACTTTCAGGATGATAAGCTGATGACTTGTATTGTTTAATGCCAAGTTCATGCATTACTTGCTGAAATGTTCCTGACATAAAATTGGAACCCTGATCTGATTGGACTGACTTTGGAAGACCTACAAGTGTGAAAAACTTCACAAGGGCCTTAACTATTGTTTTTGTCTTGATATTCCTGAGTGGAATTGCTTCAGGAAAACGTGTTGAAGCACACATTATTGTCAAGAGATATTGACAACCTGATTTAGTCTTGGGTAACGGACCTACACAGTCAATGATAATCCTACTAAATGGTTCATCAAATGCAGGAATAGGCTGTAAATTAGCTTTTCGAATAGTCTGATTAGGTTTTCCTACCATTTGACAAGTGTGACAGGATTTGCAATGTTGGGAAACATCAGATTTTAATCCTGGCCAGTAGAAATGCTTGAGAATTTTGTGGTAAGTCTTATTTATCCCTAAATGACCTGACATGGGAGTTTCATGGGCCAAGTTTAAGATTTCAGGACGATAAGCCTTAGGAACCACAATTTGGTGATTTATGGTCCATTCGTCTTCCGCTGAAACATCAGGAGGACGCCATTTTCTCATTAAGATGTCATTTTTGACATAAAAACAAACAGGAACCTGAGAAATGTCATTTTCATCTAAAGCCCTTTCAAATAAAGGCGAGATTTCAGGATCACTGTGCTGTTCTTGACAAAGTTGTGACCTTGACATTTGGTCGTGACCTTGGTCAAAAATTGAAGGTGAAAGGTCATTGTCTGACCTTTGATTGTTGAAGTCAGTTTGACTTGAAGAAAGAGATTTTGAAATCTCATCATGAAAAGACTGACCTATAAAAGTGTCAGTTAAGTCAATATCCTGTATCCCATCATTCAATTTGACTTTTTTTGCCATAGCCCTTGTAACGGCACATGAAGGGTAAAGATCAGGAATTTCCTGCTCAATGGGATCAGGCAATTGATCCTCACAAGGTGTATTGGTCAAAAGTGGGTTTACCACAACCTTATCTCCGGCTAAGTCATTGCCTAATAGCAAGTGAACACCTTTAAAAGGTAAAGAAGGCCTAATACCTACAGCCACAGGACCAGAAACTAAGTCTGAAGACAAATAAATGTTATGGAGCGGTACATTAACAAATCCACACTCTACTCCCTGAATAAGGACACTTGTCCCAGTTGAAGTCTTCTCGGAAAAAGGCAGGGTATCTGCTAAAATAAGAGACTGAGAAGCTCCGGTATCTCGTAAGATTTTAATAGGGGTAGACTGGGCAGAATCACTAGTAAGTGACACAAAACCTTCTGATAAGAATGGTTCATAAATCTCCATAATACAATCAGTCGCAGACGTTTTGGCCAAAATAGGATTTTCATCCTGAATAATCGACTGTGGTTTTGACCTTAAAGAAGTAAGACCCGTTGGTCTAGAATTATTTTGATTTTGTCTCTCTTTTCTTCTTTTCAAAGTTTCACATTCAGAAATGACGTGACCGTCACCTTTACAATAATTGCAAAACAGCCGGGGTGAGTATGAGGATCTTTGACCTTTGTTTTCACTAGTATCTTTATTTTTAGGATTATGTGAAGGACTGGAACTATCAGCTGTTAGTCCAGCTTGTGGTTGTGGATTAGGTTGAGGAGAATTATTTCTCTGTTGAGGGTTAAATGGTTTTGACTGAGGTGTATTAGGTTTGAATTGAGGGTTAAAAGGTTTCTTGTAAGGCTTATTTACACAAGACACCTTATGAGTCAAAGCATAATCATCAGCTAATCGTGCTGCTACATCTAAAGTTTCTACTTCCCTTTCGTCAAGAAAAGATTTGACATCAGAGTGTATGCATCGTTTGAACTCTTCAACAAGCATGAGCTGTCTTAATTTTGCATGATCAGACTTTACATCCTTTGAAGAACACCACCTATCAAATAATTGCTCCTTAGTTCTAGCAAATTCTACATGGGTTTGGTCATGTTCTTTCCTACAATTTCTGAATTTCTGCCTATAAGCTTCAGGTACTAACTCATAAGCCTTAAGAATCAGATTTTTGACTGTGTCATAATCTGAACTTTGATCAAGTGGAAGCTGAGTGTAAATTTCTCGAGCTTTACCAATAACAACACTCTGTAGAAGCAAGGTCCAATGCTCTTTTGGCCATTTCAAATTTTCTGCTACCTTCTCAAAATGTAAAAAGTACTTATCTACTTCTTTTTCTTGAAATGGAGGAACGAGCCTGATATGCTTTGTAACATCAAATACTTTACTAGGATCAAAAGACACAGGAGGCATTGATTTACTGCTTAATTCAAGCTCTTTCATTTTTAAACTATATTGCAGTTTTTCTTTTTCAACCTCAATTCTTTCTTCTTGCTCTAATTTTTCTTTTGCAAGCCTTTCTTCTAACTCTCTTTGTTTTTCTAATCTTTCTTTTTCAAGTCGTTCTTCCATTTCTCTTTGTTTTTCTTTCTGTCTTTCTTCCATTTCTCTTTGTTTTTCTCTTTCCCTTTCTTCAAATGCTAACTTTTCTTTTTGCATTCTTTCTTCCCTTTCTTCCTTATCTGCCATTCTTTTTTCTTCAAATTCTAATCTTAATTTTTCCAATTCAAGATGCCTTTTTAATTCTAACTCTTTCAGCTGTATGTCGGTTTGTGAGACCATAATTAGAGATGTAGCTGAGGGTTCAAAAAATTCCTCATCAACAAGAAACTGAATGATAACATTCTTAATTTCACGTTTTAACATAGATGTTTTGACATCAGGTATGCTATAATGACTAGCAATGTCTAAAAGATCACTCTTTTTGGCCAAGTTTAACAGCTCTTGAGAAGGCGCAGCAATGAAATCTCCAAGTTTGAATGACATGGTTGCTTTTTGCTGGTATGACAAACAATAAATATCTTTTCAAATTCAGAATAAAATAGGTGCACAAAATGTTCAATCCCGGCTCAGAGCCCCCAAAATCTGTTACGACCTAGCGTAACTAGACAGGTACAGCGAAAAACAACCAAGTAATTTAAACTTAACAATATTTAATCAAACAAATAAATGCTGCAAATACATAAAAACAAACAAACAGATAAGTAAATAAATAAATAAATAACTTACAAAGTTAATGTCAAATAAGTCCTTGTCCCTCAAATGTAAGTCCACAATCCAGTAACCAGAATATGAGCACATGTATATTTTAATCCACACAAAACACTAGTGAAACAACCAAAATTATATACTTTAAATCACTTCAAATTTCTGAATACCTACGACTGAATTGGGACCTATATTTATACATCTAAGGAAATTCTCCAGGTTTCTAGAGAATGATATAATAAACTTTTCTCTAGAAAAGAAACGAACTAAACGAAAGTTCTTTTAAATTCTCCAAAGAGAATTTAGAATTCTCCAGAGAGAATTCAAGGCCGCAACGACCATCAAGACTAAACGAGAGTCCACTAGACCCTTCGAGATCTCAGTATACATAGTCCAAATATATTTTTAACTTATGGTAAAAAAAACACTCACTCCTTTTTCATCTGGAATTATCCACAAAGTGCTCATAGAATTTTCTATACTTCTAAATTATATAACAGTTATAAAAATAATCAATGACATTCTTCTATAAAGTTCTAGATAATAAATTGTAGAAACATAAAAAGAAATATATATTAATTAATTGGGTTACTCCCCTTTAGAATATATATATATATATAAATTATAAGTAATAGCTTTTAAAAGAATCAATATTATTGAATCAATTATATATAACATATCAAAATGCTCAAGGATGCCAAAGTGGCATCACTTAGATTCTTCAAGGACAAGGTCTGCTGAACAAGATTCAGTAAAGAAAAAAACTTTAGAACTCAATTCCAGGTCCTCCGTGAATCCAGCTCCTTTTTACCGGACTATATATTTGATAAGTATTTCTCTATATTTCATGATTTAGTATATAAAAAATGCGGATAAGCAACGGGTGTTGCCGGTCGCTTGCGTACAGTGACGTTCGCCTACTGCTTGGGCGAAGTACAGTCTCACTAGCACATACGGATGCCTGTGGATATGTTGATATGTTTTTTTTTTTGTATCTATCTGTCTTATCCGTAACGAATCCTTTCTTATCCACAATCGTCCGTATCTGTGCGTATCGTATCTGTAGGGACTTCAGTAATGTGATATTACGAAGTGATTATGATTTTTCATTCGTGCCTGATTTTTTACTCTTTTTTTTTCAAAATTTGGGCGCAGAATTTACGGACCCCGCGAGTACGATAGGCTAAGGGTGATTGCGGTTACAATACGCAAAACATGAGTGAACATTTTTATTTTTTTTAATTCTGTCTTGAAAAAAGATGATATCTGCACCCTTGCGAAAAGACAAGGTGGCCGCAAATGCCGGAAATAAAATCCCTATATAAATTGAAAGGGGGATAATTCTAATTTCGTTTGAAATGCAATTTGATGTCTAAGATCTAACGAACATGTAGAAAATGCATACATATGTACGAAACAATAACATTTAGAGAAAAAACGTGTGGCGTTTCATTTTTGTTCAGGAGACTTTGTAACATGCATATACATCCTGTAGCAATTCCATATAATTTTTCCAAAATCGACGTCAAATACAGCTAGTAAGTGAAAATTTATCGGATTTTTAGTTTGCTTTATTGGCCCGGTGAACGTATAGCTCTGGTAGTTGACTACTGGAGAGCTCTTGGAACAGTTACTTGTCAATAACAATTCTGTGACACATGATTCCTATGATAGTTTGGATTTATTACCGATATTAATAGTGTAGTGGATTTCTGTTATTTCAATTGTTTTATTCGAATTATAAGAAATTTAAGGTAAAATAATGTTTCGAATGCGTAAAAAAACCCTGAAAGTATTCATTTGTTGGCGGATATAATAATAATTTTTTGTACAGCTTAAAGAAGGCAAGACACACCATGATACATGTTTTTGAGTTTCGGCACCTACATGTACGCACTGCGGTAAACCTTTTTTTTAAAACTAAACTAAATTTATTTATTTATTTATTTATTTATTTATTGAAGCATTTTACAAATGCTGTTCGAAACGTTTTCTACTGACTATTGTTAAGCCGGACTTCATTACTTCGTGATCTTTTATATTTTGAATGAATTTCAAAATAACGGTAATGACCTCTAGCTCCATGATGTCAGTTTTATAAAGTCACTGATGAGGCTTCAGTAGCCAAAACCGCGGTATCGACCATGTCAATTGTAGTTTACTGCATTATTTGACCGTATTGTAGCAATATACTGTCGGACGCCGCAACATCCAAAACATTACGAAAACATGCCCATGCAATATACAGAGATTTTTTAAATTGTAAAAATTGAAAAATTTCAGTGGAAAATCTTTGATATTTTTCTTATTTTTGCTCAAAACATAGATTGTGGGTACACGTTAGAACCGCCTCGGCGAGGCGGTTCTAACGAGTACCCACAATCTATGTTTTGGAGCAAAAATAAGAAAAATAGGTATACCCCTGCAAACCCCAGTTTTGCTATATACAAGTGGGGTTCAAGGGGGTAAACATTACACGGACATGTTTTCCTGATGATACGAGTATACGTTTCGACTTTGTGACAGCGTCGTTTACGTTTAAACTAACCGCTAGTGGTTGGCGAATGACAAAAATGTTCAAATTCATTTCCCTATACGAAAATGTACTAGAAATGATGTTACCACTTAGAAATTTAAGTGCGTTTTCCCCCTTTTTCTTTCCGTTATTTTTCTTTCTTTTTTTACTTTTTACGACAAATGCATCTCTGATGCGTATTGTGTATGTTACAAGCCTTTAATGTCAGGGAATTTACATTTCACCAGGAAAACATGTACGTGTAATATATACCCACTTATATCCCACTTTTATATAGCAAGGGGTATACCTATTTTTCTTATTTTTGCTCCAAAACAAAGATTCTAACGTGTACCCACAATCTATGTTTTGAGCAGAAGTATCAAAAATAACAAAACTTTTCCAACGAAATCTTCAATTTTTACTGCTTACAAAATTCTCTGTATATTGCATGGGCAAGTTCTCTATAGAATGTTAGACAAGCATATATGTTTAAATATATACATATAGTCATGTCGTAGGGAACTGTAACATTTTCAATTTTTCAATTCAGTCTATGTCAGTTCACTATAGCTTAGTTCATATTATGTGTAACTTTTGAAACACACTGATATACTACTTTGGAGATGCCACCTACGTCATGTCATTATCTTGTTATATTACCATTCATATGCTTATCATCCTACATGTATCTATTTTTCATGCGTATTGGATGTCCGATCTGATCGCAATTTTATGGTTGCTGGCAGACACAGCCTAGATCAGGGATGCCATATTAGTATAACTGCTCTGGGCACTGCATCAGCATTCCTCAACATTTGCTTTGCGGTCATCCAGTACTCACGATAAAATATGTCAAGTTAGTGTATTTGTGTATTTATATTGAATGTTTTGTAGATGCGCTAAAATGTATTTGGCAATCTGAATAAAGAATTGAATTGAATTGAATTGAATTGACAAGCAGTGTTAATCATGTTATTAGTAAAACATATCAATGATAATATATTCTATCTCGGTTTCAGAATACACTGATTTATTTTAAACTAAAGAAATGAATTTCATTTTTCCGATGTGCATGGAGCTATGAGCCACAGTGTGTCGCGTGCAAAAACAATGAACCGAACATCAAAAAACTAAACGCATTGCTTATATTTACATTCAATCTGAGAATCATTTACAAGAAATATAGAATTTGTACATAACCAGCGCAGCGTGTGTACAAACAGCGGTACTGCATCGATGGCGTCATGACGTTTACAACGTCCAATCACACTTGGTGATCGCCATGGTTTTTATGATGTCAAGTTTTGACCATCACGGTAACGTAACGTGACACGATGTTGTTCATGGAACTATGAACCGCATTTCAGTTCTATAGATTCATTAAGACTTTGCATCAGAAATGTAAATATTTAACAGTGAAATTAATGTATATCGAAAATGAATGAAAGTGATGTTTTCACTGCAGAATTGATATTGATATGTTCACTAGTGATCGATATCAGTCGATATTTTCACTGTAGATTTTGGATTACTTCTGACGTATTCATTTAATTGACGTCATTTAATGTGATTCACTTCAAAAATTCAACCGCTAATAACTCCTTTATTTATGAACGAAAACATAAAGTATGGGTATTCTTTTTATTAGTTTGAACGTAAGGGATCGCAATTTGGTGCCAAAATTATTTGTGTTTTTCCCTGCCTCTTCAATGGGTAATTTCAATGTTTTGTATGAAGTATGAAGAAAATTTACATTATTTCGGTAAATACCAAATTTATTTTATCTCGTGTGCTAAACGTCGAAATTTTCACTCGTGCTGCGCTCTCGTGAACACACTCGATGAAATAAATAATATTTGGTATTCACCTAAAAAAGTAAGTGTCCTCATTGTATGTTGTTTTTTTCGCGAGTCTTTCATATCATTGCTGTGCAGTGTACATATCTGACAACAATTTATTACATTAATGGCATTTTAGTAGCTCTTTCTTCCCCTGCAGTTTACATAATTTACAAATTAGTTCCTAATTGGGCTATTTCCTATCGCTAACTTCTGAAAGCAATTAACGGAAGTTAAAGTATCTTCTTGGTCGATGAGTTGACACAGATGGGCGCTTATTCATCGGAAAAATACGTTTTGCGTTTAAAACCACGCACAACAGCAATACTGTACATATTCAGTTTTTTAAACACTATGTGATAAATAGAGGATATTTACTTTTTTGAGGTGAATACCAAATATATTTCATCGAGTGAGTTGAAAACATCAAAATTTTCACGAGTGCGTAGCACGAGTGAAAATTTAGATGTTTTCAAGTCACGAGATGAAATATATTTGGTATTTACCGATAAAAAGTAAATTTTCTTTTTATTTTATACAATACACGGGCATTTTCCTATTCACAAAGCAGGCGGTGAAAATGCAAAAACCAAACATTTTTGAAAACACAAATAATTTTGGTACCATATTGTTCCTATCGTTCTAACTAAGAAAATGAATACCCACACTTTATGTTTTTGTTCGTAAATAACGGAGTTATAGGCATTTGAATTTCTGAAGTGAGGCACATTTAATGACGTCAAGTGAATGGAAACGTCAGAAGTAATCCAAACTCTACAGTGAAAATATCGGCTGATATCAATCAATAGTGAAAATATCAATATCAATTCTGCAGTGAAAATATCACTTTTATCCATTTTTGATATACATTAATTTCACTGCTAAGTATAAAATAAATAGCAAAATTAATGCCTAATCATCCAGCCGGCCTGAAGTCCCTGATGTGGGATAAAAAGTGGGTAATTATCAGGTTTATAATGCAAAGTATATCGCCTTGAACCCCACTTTTTTATAGCAAAGCTGGGGTATGAAGGGGTATACCTATTATTCTTATTTTGCTCCAAAACATAGAATATGTGTGCTCGCTAGAACCGCTTCGGCGAGGCGGTTCTAACGTGTACACACAATTTATGTTGTGAGCAAAACTAAGAAAAATATCAAAAACATTCTAGTCAAAATTTTCAATTTTTATAACTATAAAGGAAAATTCTGTATATTATATGGGCATGTTCTCGTAATGAAAACACATTGGGATCGACAGTGTGTCGTCATAATAAACCCACAGTATCAGCATCCGGAGAAATAAGTGCAATATACTTGCAAAAAAATGCTTATGAAAATATTATCGCCACAAAATTGTTTGTTTCATAAAGGTCAGAACAAAACTAGTGAATGCACCTACATGATACAATAAGGCGTGATTATGAATATCACATATGTATTTTCACGTTTTGTCTGGATTTTTTATCTGATTGCAAAAGTTATTTATTCCAATTTATTTTCGTTGATTTTTCAGTGTTGAAGGCTAGAGTGGTTTCTAATGGTGCGTGAAAGATAACAACAACAAAAGGAACATGATATCAATTTCTTGGAACACAACATGATACGCATCAGTTGAACGGAATTTGTGAAAACCACGTGGAATTATTCAAGCGTGCAATGTTATCAATGCGAATCCGTGTTTATTTCCTGGAGATTACTAGTTTGGTGTCAATCATGTTGCAGGTGTTAATTCTTCTTTCTATGTCAGCATCTGGTGGTAAGTTATTTATATTTCTATACGAGCCTGTGCGTGAGAAAACCAACGATTTGGGTTCCGACCAGGTCCGACACAAACTGCCCTGTACAGTCACAGAAGATGATTTGAGGCTGGAAATTTTGGATTTAGAAAGTAGAGGAATCGTACTATCCGTGTAGCGAAAACAAAGGCGCTGATTAGCTTCGCAGTAACCAGTGGTAACTGCGAAGCCGATCTGCGCCTTTGTTTTCCCCTATGCAGATTGATGGTTTCCCCATGCGGCGGCTAATTTTAGTATATTGCGGAACCATACATTTATTCAGTTTTCGAATATTACATCACATTAATGCAGGTTTCAATTTTAAAAAAAAAGTTCTTTACATGTAACCTATAGGCTGTTTGATTTCGCTGCACAGACGGGGAAAAGGTGCGATTGTCAAAAAGATGCTTTTTTTAAAAGTTGCAAAAAAGTCGGTTTTGCTGTAACAGTATTCATTACGGTACATGTATGTAAAGTAAAAATTATTCGAAATGTTTGCGTAAGAGATAAGTTGATTTCAGTTGTTTCATGGCGAAACATCGCAAGCTAAGCTGTCCTCAACATCTAGGATGTCAGCGTTGGTACCGGACAATGAAGCCGCGAAATAAGAAAATAACAGCATGCATGGGCGAAAACAAAGGCGCATATCAGCTGTGCAGTAACTGTTCAGCGCCTTTGTTAGCTTAGTGTTCTAAATGCAAAATTCCCAGCGTCTAGCCATTGTCTGTGCTTGTACAGCTCAGTTCACGTCGGACGTGTTCAGAAACCACACTGTTGGTTTTCCCACGTCTAAGCTAATATTCCTGAGATCGAATTGAACTTGGCACTCTCACCAAATAAAGAGCTGGTTGTTTTAAAATTAGAACCTTAGCATCCTATGCAATGGTATTATTAGAACAAATGATAGAAGGATGGAAAAAGATCAATTATCAAACGCTTAACAATGTTGCATTACAGAATAGTATGACAAGATGATGAGAATGTATTTTTGTTTTCTGTTTAAGTAAATTAAGACGCATTTGCGGTTTTACATGTATGTTGCTGATTATGTGTTATATGTGTATTCCTGTTATTAGTTTTGTGCTCATTGTGTTCACTTTATCTTAACAAACTAACATTTTGCGTGATTGTCTTTCAGAGGTCCAAAGCGCTGAGGGAATTCCTAATTTTGAAACTATAGGTAGCTTTTTGCGCGTCATGCGATGTATTTTCTTTTCTATATTGCGAATTTTCTCTGCATAATTATAATATACTCATAAGTGTTCTACACACATACACTGTAACAAATGCTAAGCATCACTGCCTAGTACATAATGCCAAAGTTGTGAAACAAGTGATCAGTTTGAATCCTTTGTGGGATTTGAATTGGCACTGTGTATTTTATGGAGTGGAGTCATGGATTGGAATCTTGGAGTGGAGTCACGGATTGGAGTATTGGAGTAGATTCTTGGAGTGGAACCTTGGAGTAAAATTTTAAGTGTAACAGAAAACTCAATTCTGGTGGTGAAATTGTCTTGGGCGAACGTACGCTATCACAAAATGTGAAACAAATGCCTAAACTGTACGGGCAACGGATAAGTAACAGAAATTAACCATTACCATTACTTATATGGGTAATGCATTTGTGACATGTTTCGCTATGGCGTCCATTCAAAAGAGACCAATTTTACCACCAGAATAAATGTTTCTCTTTCTCTCCAACATTTCACTCTAATGTTCCACTCCAATTCTCCACTCCATGGCTCCAATCCAAGACTCCAATCCATGACTCTACTACATAAAATACACAGTGCCATTTGAATTGTTTCCATTTTTCAGGTGGAAATTCATGGCAACATGTTAGCTACAGCAAACAAACTATTATATGTTTAGCCCGAAGAACTGTATTTCACACTGCCAAGTAAATTATAGTTTGGCATGTACGTATGGCTATGTATGTAGAAAAACAGATTTCTTATATTGTATGATAAAACGATCACATGTTTCATTACCACTTACCCATACACTTATAGCGTGGTGCATAACATTTGTGCAAATTAATTCATGTACATGTATCTCGCACTGTTTGATTGTCCATAGAGTCAAGTGAAATGTTATTGAGAAGATTTATTCAGAAAAACAAGATTGAAACGCGCATTAAGGTGCTTTCTGTGATCAAAATTGAAATGCATTATATATATTTTTGCGTAACAAATTTTTGGAACAACAAAAGTACAAATAGGCATTCATACAGAGCGGTTGAATAGGCAGTTTTTTTTTTGTTTTTTCCCCTCAAGAGACGGACTCCCACCTCCAAGGCATATGAAAAAAAAATATTTTGACACATAGGGGTCATAAGACTGATTCGGAGAAACTAAGCACGCGATCATTGTTTTTATATTTAGTAGCAATTGAGTCCTCCGTAGAACCACCCATCATTAATATTCATTTTTATATTGACCATTCAAATCTGCACATTAGCTAACGGTCAATGACGGTTGACCAACACGTGGGTTAGACAAACAAACCAACACGTGCTTTTTACAGGTAAATACAGGTGCAAAAAAACAATGTTTGTCTATGGAAATAGGGTGGGCGTGGCTATACCTTGCTGGCGGAGGAGTCAATTGACTCCTCCGCCAGCAAGGTATAGCCACGCCCACCCCTATTTCCTTAGACAAACATTGTGTTTTTGCACCTATATTTACCTGTAAAAAGCACGTGTTGGTTTGTTTGTCTAACCCACGTGTTGTCTAACCGTCATTGACCGTTAGCTAATGTGCAGATTTGAATGGTCACTATAAAATGAATATTAATGATGGGTGGTTTGACGGAGGAATCAATTATCCACAAAGTTCTTAAGCCATTTAATTATGAAATGCCAAATCGACAAATGACATTTCACTTCTCACCCTAAATGTTTATGTTTATTTTAATATACTTTAATATACAGAAAACGTTTATTCACTAAATAATGTAAAACCAAGTGTGTTTCCTAGCGTCAGATAATGGTGTTATTGATACAATTTTGCGGTTAGTTTGTCGAAATAATTTTGAAAATTGTTTTACAAAAATAAAGAAAAAAAAAAAAAGAAAAAAAAAAAAAACGTCGTGGTCAAAACAACATTCCAATAGTGATTTTCTGTACAAAAATCTAATGGAAGGGGTGTAAAAATCTCCAAAAATCTTAGCATTTAATTATGAGCTCTCAAAATCATTAAAAAGTGACACAAATGACTTAACCTGAGACGAAATCTTCGTAATCAAGTAACAAAAATCGAAAAGTATTAATTTTCGTTGTCATTGATTACCGCACTTGCCAATGCAAAATCCCTATTAATATTCTTTCATCTGCTGACTGAACTTCAAAATATATATTTGCAGTTAGTAATTAAGACAAACTAAGATCAAGATTTTGACATGACAATAGTGTTTCCCATTGTCCTCTACACCGCAAACATTTTCTGTGAAAAACCGTTATCAGAGGCAAGGTTTTAAACTATAATATTCATGCTATTGATGTGTGATGATATTAAAATCTCTGGGTTCAATCTTTATGAGTCAAAGGCATCAGGAAAACATGTCCGTGCAATGAATACCCCCTTAAACCCCACTTTTATATAGAAAAACTGGGGTATGCAGGGTATACCTATTTTTCTTATTTTTGCTCCAAAACATAGATTGTTGGTACTTGTTAGAACCGCCTCGCCGAGGCGGTTCTAACGTGTACCCACAATCTATGTTTTGAGCAAAAATAAGAAAAAAATTCAAAAATTTTCCAGTGGAAATTTTCATTTTTACAACAAAAATTTACTTCTATATATTGCATGGGCAAGATTTCGTAATGGGAAGAGCTTCTGAAGGAGCTAAAGTGGTAAGTACCACTGTTCATTTCATTTACGACCCTGCTGGTGCAATGTGATCCAAGCTAAGGCGAGATATCTGGAATAAAATGAACACCGGGGTTTAGAATATGTAACATTTTATTATCTAGCAAAGCAAACAGAATGTAAAAAAAGATCGAAAATACTTTTTCTTACATACCTCTATCATAAAGATAGAAAAATTCCGGTATTTTAGTGGTGGTAGATAAATCGATCTTACACTGCTGGTTTGGTTGCTCATGCAAGATAAGAAAAGCACGCGGTATAATTCGATCGTTTCTACTGCTTGCAGCAATGGCGTTCACATCTGTAATAACTAATATGCACAACGTCACAAGGGTTAAAGCACGGTACCAGGTTACGTTACCGGTAAAAGGATAAAATCGGAGTATGTAAGAAAAAGAATCGATCATGGGTGTTCAGTGGAGAAAGGAAAATCCCAACCCTCGGGTCCACCGTTCCAGTGGGAAACTCGGCGAGCCTCGTTTCCCAATGGAACGGGTGGACCCTCGGGTTGGGATTTTCCTATCTCCACTGGACACCCATGATGGATTCTATTTATCTTACACCATAATGCCAGTATATATTCGAAAAATTAACATATGAAATGTCCATGTGTAGAAAACAATTTAGTAAGTATAACAATTCTAATGAAAAGTCACTTTGAATAATTTTCTTTTTTTTTTTTTCTCCGACCGATTCAGTCGCTTTTTTCAAGGACATTACGAAAACTTGCCCATGCAATAAACGGAGATTTTTTGAGCTTTAAAAAATGAAAATTTTCAGCTGAAAAATTTTGATATTTTTCTTATTTTTGCTCAAAACATAGATTGTGGGTACACGTTAGAACCGCCTCGGTGAGGCGGTTCTAACGAGTACCCACAATCTATGTTTTGGAGCAAAAATAAGAAAAATAGGTATACCCCTGCAAACCCCAGTTTTACTATATAAAAGTGGGGTTCAAGGGGGTAAACATTACACGGACATGTTTTCCTGATGAGACGTTGCTAGGTTATGAATATTACGTCTTTGTTTATACTTTACGTTCTTACGTAATAGTCATTTACGCATTTTATACAACTGATCTGACTTGGCGAACATGTGTCTATGACGACATTTAGAGGAATATACACTACGTCCAACAAATAGACGTTAGCATTAGTTTATATAGTGGTATAGAGTTTGCCCGTTGAATTAAACAACTTGTTACAGATGACACTTAAAAGCCTTCGGTATTTCCTTTGAATCACTGTCTTGTCATCCCAATTGATATGCTGTCTAAAATTAATTCTTGCAAATGAGGACATTTATCAAACTAATCTAAAGGCATGTATGGCAGCTCCATTCAATGACAAGTGAACCTGAAAGGTCCTTGTGTCAAGTGCCTCATTCAACAACTGAGGAGGAGATTAAATGGAGAGCTCTTCACACTTTGCTCGGAGCTTGAAATCAATATTGTATTCAAAGTATTCAAAGTATTATGCTTTCTCGGAAAGAAAGATGCCTATACATGTACAACTGAAGCTGTTGTGAATACTTTGCCGATGACTAATGTGTGATCGGGCGAAACACGATACAATACACATGTATCGTTAATTTATCCGGTATTGTATTGCATTTTTACGCATTAAAACCATTTGTCTAAAAATCTGGACCCAGTTGTTCAAAGCATCGTTAGCTTAACGATATCGTTAAGACATAAATTTGTTAAGCAAATATCAGCTAAAGTAACAAATACACTGTTATTTTTTGTTGAAAAAATGCGAGAATCCTTTGCAGTTATTTTTGTTGAAAAAAATGTGAGAATCCTTTGCACTCTCACATTTTTTCAACAAAAAATAACAGTGTATTTGTAATATTGCCATTTGTTTAACGAATCGTTAACTAACGACTTCGTTAATTTTGAACAACTGGCCCCTGAACCGCAACGGCTTACTTTAAAACATTTTTTATTTCGTACCATTATTGAACGAATTAATGTATTATCTTTGTTGTTTCATGAAGCTGTCATATCACATACATAATTTTTGTCAGTTTATTTGATTTATATTTGGAACTATTTGATTTATATTTAAAACAAGTTTCATCATGAGAGAAATCATGGAAGTAAAGTTATGATATCTTTAGGATGAAAAATATCATAGTACAAAATAAGTGCTAGAAGGTACCTCAGGACAAAGAAATATCATGAACCATAAACCTTTGATGAAACTACCTACTGCATGGTGCATATGATAAATACAGCCATGTATTTAAGGCATGCAAGTGGGCGATAGTTCTATAATATGAAGGAATACTGTGAGTTTGCGTATATGCAGTTCTACATGTAAATTTAAATCCATGTTTTCTGAGAAAATGGCATCTGCTATTGATTGAATATTTTGCCTTTTATCATAAACTAAACTCTTCATTCAAACATACAATAAACGGCGATTAATTTGTGCTTTGATATCCGAGAAACATGCAGTTTTGTTAATACGTCCTGGTGAGAGTCGCTTCCGATATCATTGGTTAAATATAATAATATAATAATATGATTAATTGGATGAAAGGATAGTCCAGAACAAATTACTTAAATATTGATCATGTAAATATTGATATCAAATAGACAGTGGCATTTATTGGTTGGTAGTCACACTGTTCGTGAGAAATATTTGCTATGATGTCTGTACAAAATTAAAACGTTAAACATGATGCCAACGATAGGGGCTAGCAAACATTGTCAGAATCAAGTAAAGAATAGGAATCAAGTTTCTAATAAATATAGATTAATAACTATTTTCTTCCAAAATAAATGCTCCGCTTCGTACTGATTAAAATATGTGAATGCGCATGTATATATGTAAGTAAATTACTAACAATGATAAAATGTAAAACATTCGAGATCTACATGTTCTATCAGCAAAACAATGGTTGCAGAAGGAAGAAAAATGCAATAAAACAAGATAAGACAGTCGATCTAAAGTTGCATAAAGTCAGTCTCTCCCTCAGTGGTTCCAAGTTTAAACACTTTTTTAAGTTCTAGCTAAAGATCGAAGTTTACTGACTCTTTAACTTAACATTTATGGAGACGTTTGCTTCATGTTATAATAACCATTTTGTGAAGTAATCGGTCATAATTGTCTAAAATGAAGGCACTTACGAAACTAGGCACACATGGCAGAACGAAACATAAACTACTCATTCAAGCGTTTGTGTTTGTGAGAATTGGGTGGAGATTGGGTTGTCTTGAATTTCAGAACACGTTCTTACATGTATCAGTCTTTGATGTCTGTAACGGATTGGGGAAACGTGTGATTTTCTTTCAGGATAGGAGATTATACTTCTCATTGGTGACGAAAATAATACATGTTTTGTTCAGCGAAGAATTAGAGAAAGCAGCAAATTGAACAACTAAAGTCATCGATGATTTGCTTCATAAGAAAATATCATTTTAAATAAGAAAAAAACATCACATGCACAAGTATGTGCAAAACAAAACTCATTAGCAATCTGGAGAAAAACAAAGACGCATCAAGGCTCATCTTTACATGTATGTGCTGGATCTTAAGTGTCGAGGCTGAAGCCCTACTGAATAGATCTTCAGTGTAAAAAAATATATTTCGCACTGCTCGAAATTACTTTAGGCAGTTTGCTTTTGTTACATCTCTGATTCGTCGCTGCAATGATTTATCATTTTACGGCACTCTTTTCAAGGGAGACAATCACATGTCTACAATCGATTTTATCTACTAGTATTCGGATATAACAGAAAGCAATTCAGCAGTAATTTTCTTAAAACTAAATGAAATTTCATGGGGTAAAGTACACAAACCCCGGAATGCGCGCTTAAGTTTTATATATTAGCCTGAGCAACCTATTTTAAAAATATTAATCCAGATGCTCGGGCTAATCTTATAAACTACTGATTGCTATAAACAGTTTAGAGCGTAGCATTCAGGGATATGTGCACTTATCTCGTGAAATTTCATTTAGTTTGGCTTTCTGGCTCTGTCCGAATACTAGTACAAAATCAATTTTAGTCACGTTATTGGCCACTTTGGTTTTTATAAACATCACCATGTATCCTGTGCACATTTTCATCCATAGATGTGTAATTATATCCATTTGTCTATATATTGCGCAGATTTATATGCCATTATGGACAACACACTCTCTTGTTTAATATGTGTAAAATGTATGTTTATCTTACAAGTTCTATATTATGCGAATTATGTGTTTGTTGTAATGCGCACAGCAATATATGTTTACTTATACTGCTCAAGCACATTATGTGTTTACATGCATATATAAGATTATTTTGTATTTTCTTGTACGGTTACGTGTGTCTAAAGAAAAATGGGTAAACTTTATTGAGTATACTCCCTCGGTTTTCAACGAATATTTTTTTTCTTTTACAGAATTTTTCATAGGTGCACTTGGAATGGGTAAAGCAGTATTACGTAATATCTGAAAATTCATACGCCATCGTTCATGAAAACAGTGTGGGTTTAAATCGTTTTTGGGATATATGAAAATGTAAATTTATAAACATTGTTTTAAACTCTACAATTATTTACCTCCATTTATTCAGTCAGAGCACTTACTTAAACAAGTGATCTTAAAATCACGTTCTCTGGTGATTTTTTGGCTCCAAGAGAAGACTGCAATAGCATGAATAAATGCCTACTTTTTTTTGTTTTATTTTGAATTTCGCGCTGTTTTCCTAATTCTAAGCTATCCGAGGGGTCAATGCAAAGACGCGCCATTCAGTCACATGGTCAGAGGCAGCCAAAGTGTAAGCATCGCAGAGAAAATCGAGAAAAACTGTGAATTTTATGTGAAATTTTCGTGATTTTCAAGTTCAGTTTTGAAGGATTTCCTATTTTTTGTGAAGACAGCGCCTATTTTTTCTGATAAGTTTGGAGTCTAATCCGTTGAATAGTGAAAAGAAAGTGTGGTGCGCGCATTCAAATAAGTACTGCGCGCAGTGGGTTAAAAGTTGAAGGGTAACCCCAAAAAATCACGCCGCATCGTGATCGGCCATTGATCGGTTTGGCCGATCACTGTTTCAAGTAACACTTTCTCAATGAAATAAAAACCACAGAACTCGATATGGCTTCTATGTTTCTTGGTTTCATCTTAGCTGACGATGCTCGTCATCTCCCTTAACATGTTGGCATTTGTGCCTGGCAAAATGAACAGACAGCACCGTCCCTTTTTCTTATTTACTTAAATCACCTATGCAAGTGATTTGATAGATCAAAATAATCACCTGAGGAAGTGATATTTAAGATAATTATTTCAAACAAAGGGAAACAAATCTTATATCTTGTGACTGATTTATAAAAAAATGTACTGCACAAGGTGATTTTCATAATCACCTGTTTAAGTAAGTGCTCTGACTGTTATTGTAGGTATACAAGAGTTAGACCAGAAGAATTCTTCGAACTATTTATTCTGGCGTAGTAATATACCGGGATTATGATTCGGTCGTATTGAGTATGTTGAAGATCTACGATTCAACGTAAACTTGATTTAATGTCCAGAATACGTTAAAACGACCTATTATCCGTCATTTTAGAATTCAGTGGGTCTGTAATTGTGATTCCATGACAATTTCTTAGCTCAGGTGCTATTTTATGCACAAAATGCACCTTACGAAAATTTCGATATTAGGTCAATGACCTACAGTGATTTCCAGTATACAGAATCACCTTGTATAACAGGTGACCGTGTACAGCAGACTTACATAAAAGCCTGATACAAGACACAAGATATTATTTCATGTAGGTTTCAATATAACTAGAAGCTAAAGTAGTGGGTAGAAAAGTTAGTAATTACAGCAAGAAGAATTCGACTCGCTGTGTTTACTACGAGGTCTTTAACTGACTTGTAGTATGACACTGCAAACACAACAGAAAACAATATATCCGTTCTGTAACTTTCAATATCAGGAAGTTACGGTATGGTTTTGATTCCACCTCCTTCAGACAATAGACATAATTGTTCGTCACTTTCGAAAACCTCAATAGATTTCAATGTACACATTTTCATGGTTACAATAAAAATCATCCTGCCTCTTTTGGCTTATTCGATGCCATTTATAAGTTAACAAATAAAGCAATACACATAGGTTATTTGATGAAGTTTTGACAATGCAGTTTTCAAATACAACAGTTTTAAGTTTATGGAAATTTTGAAAAAACGACTTTCCCATTGACGTCAATGATTACATCCCTCAGGACTCGACCAATTGCTTTCTTCAGATCAACGGCGGGCATGTAGAGCAGTTTTTTTAGTGCCCAAGTGCTTCTCTTGTATTTGTTAAACACATCAATCAATTAAATAAAAAAATCATAATTTATAATTGCCAGTACGGTTTAATTCAAGCATACCAGAATGGGCGACCACATACTTGCAAGTTCTTAGCTAATTGCTTTCTCCGAATACACATGGTCACAGTAGTCTAACCCGGAGCATCAAAAACTTTTGAAGATTAGGCCGAGGAGGCGATCGTACCTCATATTGAGTCATATGCCAGAAAACAGTCCAGGGTGTATGTTTTTTTTATTTATCGCCAAGATAGTCTCAACGATGACACCAGGCTGAAAATAGTAACTGGTGTATACTGAAAGGTAATTGGTAACTGCAGACCTCCAAAATCATGGAACAACTTTATCAGATTTATATTCATATATATGCAAATATTTATATTCATTTATATTCATATATATGCAAATGAGGTAATTTGCATATTTGAACTCTATTTGTAATAACAATCATTTAGCTTCATTTTGGTATCAATATTGTTGTTCTATTATGAACAGGACCAAAGATATGAGCAATTTACTGTATGAACTTTCTAAACCAAACTGATAGGACATACAAAGTCTTAAAATATTCTTAAATGAATATTCATGAACATGCTAATTAGCTTTTGTCAAATAATGATAATTTATGGTCTAGCAATATCAAAGCCACAGTTATCTATTTCATTTAACACTTTACATCGTTCAGAAAATAAGATGTGTTTTTTCTCAATTTTAGCCAAAAAAGTACGATCTCATTAATTAGGTAATTTGCATATTGGAACTCTGTTTGAAAGAACAATCATTTAGCTTCATTTTGGTATAAATATTGTTGTTCTATGATGAAAAGAACCTAAGGTATGAGCAATTTAGTACATGTACACCTTTCACAACTGTCCGCCATTTTGTTTTTTGGCGGCCATCTTAAAAATGGCGAAATTTCAAGTGGCCAGGGATCAGAATTTGATGTTTGTCATGTAAAGAACATATGGTGAAAATTTCATGCTTATATCATCAACTGAAGTATTTTCTCAAAATCTCTCACTAAGCCGCTCCTCCGCTAGTGGCGTTGCCCAAATACGTATTGTCAAAAAAATCTCACAGCTTTTTTTTTTAATTTGTACGTTGAAAATGCATGCATAGAATAGAATAAAATATATATTTTATTTAAGAAATCGATCAGCTCTAGTAGTGGATTGTTGAGTAATATATCACTGTTTGGAGGTTAGTTGCAAAGCAGAGTAATCCGTATATAAAAACACTAGTTTTAGTTTTTTCTCTTTTTTTGACTCATTCTGTGACTCATTCTGTGGGTCTTCGAAAATAAATTATCCAACACAATTGGATTTTTAAAACTTGATGACGTATATGTGACGTCATGCGACGTCACATTTGTCAAAGTTCAACTATTCGGCACCTCAGCGGTTCTTCCCAGGCTATTAGGGGCAGTGAAAGGTTGATGCCGGTCTGATCAACCGAAGTTTTCACGTCTCGGAGCTAAAAACTCTAGAGAATCGACGTCAAGGCGCGCAATTACGTCGATTACGTCGACCATAACCATTCAGACAAGCTAGCATCTGTGCCAGGCAGTGGTGCAATAACACAGTAAGAAACGAAATGTATGTAAATTTACTGGTATTTGGCATGTGACTTGAATTCGTACACGTGAAAAAGAAACTTCGAAAACTTCGAACATTTTAGATGATTATGAAATATCCAAACGCATTAAATTTTGAGTTTAATTTTTAATTTTGAGGATCGCCGATCAGTTAACATGACATGATGTGCAACTGACCGATTGTAGGCTAAAATTGGAAAGCAAAGCATTTAACCCGGTCCTGGTTAAATTCTAAGCATCCAGTTGTATTACATTTATATTGTAGCCGATTATTGAATTATGAAGACTGACCATTCACATACGACATTAAACAATTGGCCTTTTACATATATAATTATGAAATTGACTCAGTTGTATATAAATATACAGATGACATTTAGTGGTCGATTCGAAATACCTGAACACTTTACTACATGTAGAAAAGTAATTTTCATTTCGTCTACTCTGTATATATTGAGTATTGGCCGAAGATGTCAGTTACAGCAACCGTCTATTGTTGTATTCTAAGAACAGAAATGAACAGCGGTATTTGACACATTACATTTGAGCCTGTGCGTGAGAAAACCAACAATTTGGGTTCCGACCAGGTCTGACACAAACCGAGCTGTACAAGCACAGAGGTTGACAAGACACTGGAAATTTTGGATTTAGAAAAAAAAAGAGGAATTGTACTATCCGTATAGCGAAAACAAAGGCGCTGATCAGCTTCGCAGTTACTGCGAAGCTGATCTGCGCCTTTGTTTTCGCCTAGGCGAACATCCGGTTTTCTCACGACGCGGCTCTTTTCATGTCAGTCTGTGAATCAGTCGACTGAAATTGACAGGCCTAGTCATAAGTCACGTCGTGGAAAAGCGGTGTTCAGCGTACCCAAATATAACCTGTGCATAATGCACAGAAGCCTGTAAATCGGAAATATGAAGCAGATATACTTCAGTGTTAACTCATTAAAGCCTGGTGTCATTTTTATGGGAAATAGACAAACAGTATAGCCCCAGATGTGACGCCGCAGAACGCGGTGTCCCATCTGGGGCTATTGCTGAGAGGATTTTCATCAAACAATTATAAGAAAATTTAAAAATGGACTCACCCAAAATGATAACGAATGGAAAGTCCATTCGTCAAAAAAGGTAAAGTTTTAAAAGGGGCTGTGATTATCCGCTCTTTTTCCAAGCACTGAAGGACCATTCGCGTCGCAAAAGCAGATTTGCTCACGGCGCGTGTTTAGTTGATTTAAGTGTTTTAGAAGACTGCTATGACACGATGCCAATTTAGATCTCATGTCAAGCAGCACAATGGTGAGACTGGTCGATACTTTTATTTACTTACTGCCAACTATTATTTTTGCATGCGTTACAGAATTATCTTCGATCATGTATTGTATCACGCATTTTATTCTAAAGGCCTGGACATAAATGCTGCAGCATCAAAAGTCAGACTTGTGAATTTCTGTCTTTAATTTCCTTCTTTATTTATTAAATAGTATTTATTTATTTATTTATTTATTTATTTATTTTTTATTTATTTATATATTTATTTATTTTTTTGTGGCACGAAAAAAAGGGAGAAAGAAACGCGATTAGGTACATGAAACACTCTTGCCAAGACAAAAGGGGCATTTTATTGTTCCTAACACCCTGCGTGAGTAAATCAATTTTGGTAACGCCATGTGTATAAATCAATTTCTTCAAGGAGCTATGAATGATGATTTAGTCTGTCACTGATGGATATTAACATTTACGTCTAAATGTATTTGAGCCTGTGCATGAGAAAACCAACAATTTGCATGAGCAAAAACAAAGCCGCAGATCAGCTTCGCGGTAACCGCGAAGCTGATCAGCGCCTTTGTTTTTGCTACACGGATAGTACGATCCCTCTCCTACTTAAATACAAAATTTCAAGCCTCTGACCATCTTCTGTGACTGTACAGGCCGGTTTGTGTCAGACCTGGTCGGAAACCCAAATTGTTGGTTTTCTCATGCACAGGCTCATTTATTGATAGACCGCTGCTTCGCATGCTTGGAACAACAATGTCTATTGTTTGTTGGAATAGCTGAATATACTTGGGAAAATTCGTCTCAGTTTTGGTCAGGAAAAGTTGGAGGCATGCAAGCAGAAATAATTATTCTTGCAAGAATAATGATTACTATTATCTCAAGATCGAAAATCAATGCGAAATTACCGTTCCTAGAGCGGAATGCTTAACAAATTATACATTCTTGTGTCTGCCGTTCCCTTAATATAAACAGGAATTAAGCGGTTTGTTCAGCATAGGGAGCAATTTGTAAGCCTGACATGCAGGATTATAAATGTATATATCTATATACATAAATCTTAAGGACAGTTTTGAGACTAAACACAGGGCACGAATCTTAATCTGGGACACGTTATAATTACAGAATCATTGTCACAGTAGAAAGGAAGAGCGACTCTTTTGGTCGTTTCTTGAGGGTACTGCTTTTCATAGGCACTTGACAGTTGAGCCGCCTCATGGAAAAACATACAAACTGCATATGCGAAAACAAAGACGCAGATCAGCTTCGCGGTAACCGCGAAGCTGATCAGCGCCTTTGTTTTCGCTATTCGGATAGTACAGTTCCTCTTCTACGTAAATCCGAAATTTCAAGGTTCTAGCTCTTTTCTGTGACTGTACAGGTCGATTTTTGTCGGTTTTCCCACGAGGCGGCGCTATTATCATGATTTTTAGCTTTTTGGATAGCATTCTGTGATTCTATTTATAAATTACTTTTATAACACACCACTACACGCAAGCAAAAAAGATAATCATTGTCAAAAGTATAAATGATAATGTTTGAGAAAAACAAGTTTGAAAATAACATATTCTTGGCATACCTAATAAATTTACTTTCTCAATCATTATCATCATCATCATCATCATCATCATCATCATCATCATCTCCGACTTGTTCCTCATCATCATCATCATCATCATCATCATCATCATCATCATCATCATCTCCGACTTGTTCCTCATCATCAGCATCAGCATCAACAATTCTCATCTTCTTACAATCCAAAATCGATAAAAAAAAATAGTTTGCCAGACACCACTTTTTCGCGGATAGCAGAATATTTTTATTTCTGCATATTTGAGACCTCCACACTATTTATTTTAATGGTGCTCTATTGTTTATGCTAAATGTGCGTATGACAAATTCATATATATA
Source organism: Rugalucina vietnamica (assembly GCA_964017185.1). Classification (NCBI taxonomy): domain Eukaryota; kingdom Metazoa; phylum Mollusca; class Bivalvia; order Lucinida; family Lucinidae; genus Rugalucina; species Rugalucina vietnamica. The sequence continues at coordinate 12,777,283 of OZ024876.1, read as the reverse complement.
TATTACTTTCTTTTATTTATTTTTCTTGCAGTTTTTGGTCTTGAACCCAGCTTTGATGTGCCTATAATAAATGTAACGGTTGAAGAAGGGGCCACAGCAGTATTACCGTGCTCAGTTGATTTTCTAGGTGATCATAAGGTAAGAATCAGATTTGCAGAGGGCGGTGAAAGAGCCTTCGCATGAAAAAAAAAAAAAAAATCCGCCGTGGTGCAGTGGATAAGTCACTCGCCTTGCAAGTTCGATCTCGGGCTTCTAAAAAAAAAAATCAACCTCCTAACCGGTTGAGCCTCCGGGTGCTCCCGGGATAACAGACAATCTCCTAGTACTGGTCCGCAGCCTAGCCATGGCTTGCCCAGGAAAGGTAACAAAACAAAAATAAATCTAGGATCCGGACCGGGTTTGACACAAACCGGCCTGTACAGTCATTGAAGAAAGCTAGAAGCTTGAATTATGAATATAAGTAGAAGAGGAATTGTACTCTTTGTGCAGCGAAAACAAAGGCGTTGATCAGCTTTGCAGTTACAACACAGCTGATGTGCGCTTTTGATTTCGGCTATGCATGTTGTTTGTTTTCTTACGCAGCGGTTCAGTTATAAATGTAAACACCATAATAGTATAACGATTTTGGTTGTTTGGAACTATAATGAAACAATCATGTACTTCACCCGTTGTCCTCTTTGTTGAACCACCGCATACATTACGAAAACATGCCCATGCAATATACAGAGAATTTTTGAGCTTTAAAAATTGAAAATTTTTAGCTGAAAATTTTTGATATTTTTCTTATTTTTGCTCAAAACATAGATTGTGGGTACACGTTAGAACCGCCTCGGCGAGGCGGTTCTAACGAGTACCCACAATCTATGTTATGGAGCAAAAATAAGAAAAATAGGTATACCCCTGCATACCCCAGTTTTGCTATATAAAAGTGGGGTTCAAGGGGGTATACATTACACGGACATGTTTTCGTGATGGAAAAAAATATGCATAGACGATTACAAATACAAAGATCAGCTGTGCAGTAACTGTCGTTATATGGGACTTAGAAATTTCAAAATAAGGATGTCACGACAACCCAAATGTGCTGGAAAAAGAGCCTTCGCATGAGAAAACCAACAATGTGGTTTCCGAACAGGCCCGAGCTGTACAAGCACAAAATTAAATATGGCTAGAGGCTGGAAATTTTGAATTTAGAAAATAAAGGAATTGTCCTATCCGTGTAGCGAAATCAAGGGCGCTGATCAGCTACACAGATACTGCGAAGCTGATTTGCGCCTTTGTTTTCAAATACGTAAAATATTGGTTTTCTCATAATGCGGCTCAAATATAAACACCCAGTCAGACAACTAAGGCTTTAATGTGTGGATGGTTTGGCCTGAAACAATCTTAGGCTAGTCTATTTACTTCAAGGACCTCTCGATCGCGAGAATGACACACTATCATCAGGACACGTCGCGCACTTCCACTTTACTTTAACTACCGAAAAGCACCCAGACCGACAACAAAGTCCACTCCTTCAATTCTTAGGAACATGATCATTCGTTGTAAATCTTATGCTACTACATGTAGAATAACAGTTCTATTTCCTAATTACAGTTACCCATTATGAAAACTTGCTCATGCAATACAGTATGTAGAGATTTTTCGCAGCGGTAATAATTGAAAATTTCAGTCGAAATAATTGAAATTTTTCATATTTTTACTCAAAACATGGATTACGGATACACATTAGAACCCACAATCTATGTTTTGGAGCAAAAATATGAAAATAGGTTACCCCTATATACTCCAGTTTTACCGAATAAAATTTGGATTTAAGGGAGTATTCATTACATGGACATGTTTTTAATTTTCATGATGCAGTTTGTACTGCACAGACGGAATACGTCTCATCCGGTCAGAAACCTGTGAGACATCCATCTCATATTACTATGCTTGGCTCTTTTTCTTTCGATTTCATCTGACACAAATTGCATCAAATCTATCTCAGGCCTTAGCCGCAAGTTACCTGTAAAACACAGGTATATATAGGTAATTGTCCCTCAGGTGTCAAAATAGGACATCACGCACATCGCGATCTATGGGAAGTAACCGAATTTGATCTGCACAGGTAATTTTCCAGGTAATGCCCTGGTAACGTCCCTTAGCTGAGTGAGGTTTATTGTCCCAGTTGTCATCGAAAAAACGAAAATGAATAAATCAATAAATAGCTAATAATAACTAATTCGTAAATAAAAACCCCTGACACATTCACAACAAACTACTTACTGCACATGTATAAACAAACAGATATCTGGTGTCAGAGTTAAATTGTAAAAGTTTATTTGTGTGGCTGAATTAAGCTTTTTGCCGTTCCTGTTGCACAACTTAAATCGTTACTTTATAGAACTATCCCAATGGTTATCATTTATTCTGGTGTTGATGTGTTCATCATACAATACAGACGACTCTAGGGATACAAATTACGCACCAGTGCAATCGTTTGTTCGATTAGTTACTACAGCCTATTAGACAAGGTGCTATGCCACCTGAGCTGCCAGTCTGTGGTATAATCGGTCTCCGATCATGTTTGGTTTTAGCGCTAATGCGAATCGGATTGTCTATTATAGTTACATGTATTTTGATTCAAGTTGCCGTTGTGCCTATGCTTTCCACTTCTTTTTGAAAGACGGGATGGAAAACTTCAAAAAGAAGTGGAAAGCTTAGTCACAACAGCAGCTTGAATCAAAATACAAATATTGTCGAGAAGGTCGTTGACATGGTTTTATTTCTATAACATGACCTTGAATTTTATGAAAGATGTTTTATGGCATTTCTGACTGAACTTCCCTAATGGCTATACTCATGTATACACTTTTTCAAGAATGTTTGATTAATTCATACTTAGGGCGAAGCTATTCATCAAAGTCCAGATGATTTCGAGCACCAATCTGCGGATACCAAAATTAGCAAATTATTCATTTTCCGTGATTATGCTGTTGTACAAACGGGTCGTGTTATAATTGATGAATTACAGAAGTGGTAGTCTCATTTATCACTCTGCAGGTTACACTGCCATTTAGTGAAACCTTTTCCAAAGTAAATCAGACACTTCTGGGAAGTAGTAAAATTATCTATCTTCTTAGCTTCAGACCAGGTCCAGCAGTCAAATATTATTTTGGTCACTCAGATGTTTCATAGCGTGCTGCTCCTTTGTTGATGAGACCTCGCCACTTTGATCGTTCCTATGCAGTCTGTTCCCAAGACCCTATTGGTATGTCGAAATCCTTCAGAGAGGCTTTGACAATGTCTTTGTAGCGTTTCTTCTTGCCACCTTGAGAGCGCTTTCCGTCTTGTAGTTCTCCATAGAAGACTTTCGTTGGAAGTCGCTCATCAGGCATTCTTATAACATGGCCAGTCCTCTTTAGCTGTGCTAGCTTTAAGACAGTACGCATGCTTTGTATCCCTGCTTTCTTCAGGACCTCCGTGTCTGGAATCTTCTCTTGTCACTTGATTTTTAACAGCTTCCTCAAACAGCTTACGTGGAAATGGTCTTTCTCAAACAGCTTATGTGGAATGCTTACGTCTCTTTGCATGATGCTGGTATTCTGTCCAGGTCTCACATGCATAGAATAGGGTTGGCAGTACCACAGCCTTGTAGACTTTCAGCTTGTTTCAAGCTTGATTCGATTTCAATCTCAGACTTTTGCACGGAGTCTTCGCTTTTGCAATTCTGGCACTTACCTCATCATCAGTGTGCACTGCTCTGGAAATAGTGCTTCCAAGGTAGGTAAATTTATCAACAACTTTCAATTTTTGTTCATTCACAGTGGTGGTTGGTTCATTGTACGGTTTTCTAGGTGCTGGTTGGTGTACAATCTTACTTTTTGTGCTGATTGTGAGATCTTAGTTGTCACAACTGTGGCAAATGATCATTTGTGATACACATTACAAGAGTGACAAAGTTATGTCACCTATAAACATTAAAATCGCCTAATAATATTATTTCAAGTTACTTTAAAGTATGCCTCCAGCAGCAATCATACAATTTATAAGTTGATGCTTTATCTGTTGTTTGATTATATATAACATATGTAAATATATCATATTCATTTGTTTGTCAAATAGTTCATGTATGTTTGATGTTTGTTAGAGGGCCTCATGGAAGATTGGTTTTAACCGAATGGGTAACCCTCTATAAATAAAGAATTTACTTACTTACTTACTTACTTACTTACTTATGTAGCATATACCCACTCCTCACTTATGTCAGACCATCAACATCAAACTAGTTGTGCAGTTGCGTTCGTTCCGCGTGCTTTAATTTCGTTTTTCCCAATGATAATGACTGGAAGCATATTCTATTTGACTTATCATCGCGCAAACATGTCCATGCAATGAATACCCTTTTATACCCCACTCATATAATTATAGTGAAGGTGTATTTTTGATCCAAAACATAGACCGTTGTACCTACAATCAATGTTTTGAGCAAAACATGTGCCGCCTCATGGGAAAACCAACAATCTGCATAGGCGAAAACAAAGACGCAGATCAGCTTCGCGGTAACCCTGATCAGCGCCTTTGTTTTCGCTACTCGGATAGTACAATTCCTCTTCTACTTAAATCCGAAATGTCAAGCTTCTAGCTTTTTCTGAGTTTGTACAGGTCGGTTTATGTCGGACCTGTTCGCAAACCACATTGTTGGTTTTCCCACGAGGCGGCTCAAATGTTAACAATATTGTTTCAGGTTGCCTGGACGGACCAGTGGAACACAATACTTACACTAGATGACCGGCGAATCATTGATGACTCTAGAATCAGTATAGAGAGACCCACTACTAGAGACTGGAACCTGTACATACGGAAATCGGAATACAACGATAGGGGACAGTATACGTGTCAAATAAATACAAATCCTGTCAAAATGAAAACTGTTATGCTGCTAGTGCTAGGTATTTATCTGAATCATACATTAGCTCTTATTTTGTCTTGAGGTTTATGCAAAATATATGCATGCACTTGTGAAAATAATGGTATGCCGGCATCATACATGTACTTACCTTGATGATTCATTGACTAGTTAGAGATTCACCACGAGGACCGAACAACTCACTAAATGTTGTGAACCTCTACAGAAGCTGAGGGGGTAAGGTGCCTGTAAAATCGATTTAAGCCCGCCAGTATTACTGATCGTTCCAAGGCGATACTTCTGTGGTGGTTCTTATCGTTTTATGTCTTGGTGTTGAATTTTGTGCTGTAAGCACCTTATGTATGTTTTCATATTTTAGTTAAGTGTTGGTGACTTAGTGGCCACATATTGGGATTTTTTACATGCACTACATTTATTTATTTATCATCACACAGTTTGCATTCATTATGCCTTCTCAAGGCAAAATACATCAACGCCAGAGTAATTAAAACATCCCTGAGATATATAACTTTAAGATACAAACTCTTTTGAAATGGAAGTCATTCATTAAATTGAGTATACATATCTCACTTAAACGCCAGTCACACTTAGTAGTCTATAACCTATTAAGGTCGCTACATCAATGTGGGGTTCATTTCTTTTAACAACAACTCGTATACAATTGAAAAAGCAGAAACGCATTTAAAATCTTTACGGCAAAAAGTACGATTGCTAACGATTGATTGTGACTGCCACTTTTGTCGTATATTTTGCAGTCCCGTCCAAGATTGTAAATGAGCTGTCGAGCCGGGATACAACTGTAAAGGAAGGTGAAACTGTCACACTGATTTGCAATGTAACCGGGGTACCAGTACCGGATGTGACGTGGTACAAGATACCTGACGACGGATCACAAGCTAAAGAACGTAAGCATTTAATGCACTTAAAATTGTTGTGGTGTAAATTTTTCATACACTTCTACTAACACCCAATGTATACATGTATTTTAATTTCCATTTTTGTGCGACACATGACAGATCGAGGTCAAAAACTTGTGCTGCAGATGAAAATTTAAAAATCAAAAACACCGTATGCCATTACGAAAACTTGCCCATGCAATATACAGAGATTTTTTTCACCTATAAAAATTTGAAAATTTCATCAGAAAAATTTTGATATTTTTCTTATTTTTGCTCAAAACATAGATTGTGGGTACACGTTAGAACCGCCTCGCCGAGGCGGTTCTAACGAGTACCCACAATCTATGTTTTGGAGCAAAAATAAGAAAAATAGGCATACCCCTGTAAACCCCAGTTTTTTTCTATATAAAAGTGGGGTTTAAGGGGGTATTCATTACACGGACATGTTATCCTGATGCTCTGTCAATTTATTGTTTCGGTGAGGCTTGTGTAATGTCTTGACTGTTATTTGTATATGTTTTACATATTACAAAACAATAAAGGTTTTGTTTGCTCGTGTGTATAGGTGTTTGGTTTGACATGTGTCTGTACAATTATTATTCTTTCCCTTCCCAGCACGTGTTCACATCACACTGACAAAGAAACAATAAATTAAAAGTATTACTAAATAAACTGCTTTTAAATGATATTTTTCTTATAAAAACATCAGGAAAACATGTCCGCGTCATAAATGCCCCCTTAAACCCCGCTTTTACATATAGAGTGAAACTGGAGTTTACAGGGGTATACATTTTTAGCTCACCTGAGCCGAAGGCTCACAGGTGAGCTTATAGTATACCCATGCTCCGGCGTCCGTCCGTCCGTCGTCCGTCCGTCGTCCGTCGTCCGTCGTTCACAATTTCAAAGATCTTCTCCTCTGAAACTGCTTGGCCAATCAAAGCCAAACTTCATGTGGAGCATCCTTAGGAAGGGGGAAAGAAAGTTTATATAAATGGTCCAGGTCACATGACCAAGATGGCCGCCATGGCTATAAATAGCAAAAACCTTTAAAAATCTTCTTCTCCAGAACCAGTGGGCCGATTTCCACGAAACTTGGTATGTAGCATTGGGGACGCGGGCCCATCATAGTTTATATAAATCATGACCCTAGGATGACCTTGACCTATTTTACGGCAAGGTCATTTTAGGTCGCCAATGCATTTGAATGGGAAAAAATGGTAAAATGCTATTTAATGGGTAAAACTTACTGGGAATAGGCAAATGGACAGAAGATTAATGTTAATGGAAAATTTTAGCCCCTGGGGGATTGTCTGCCCCTGCCCCGGGGCCATATACATGTATATGACCATAATATTCAAACATCTTCTTCTCTGAAACCGCTAGGCCAATCAAAGCCAAACTTCATGTGGAGCATCCATGGGAAGGGGGAATGAAAGTTTATATAAATGGTCAAGGTCACATGACCAAGATAGCGGCCATGGCTATAAATAGCAAAAACCTTTAAAAATCTTCTTCTCCAGAACCAGAAGGCCTATGATTTTGAAACTTGGCATGAAGCATCACAGAAAGAAGCTTTACAAAATTTATATAAATCATGACCCTGCGATGACCTTGGCCTATTTTACGGCAAGGTCAACTTAGGTCGCCAATGCATTTGAATGGGGAAAAATGGTAAAATGCTATTAAATGGGTAAAACTTACTGGGAATAGGCAATTAGACAGAAAATTAATGTTTATGGAAAAATTTTGGCCCCTGGGGGTTGTCTGCCCCTGCCCCGGGGCTATATACATGTATATTTCCATAATCCTCTGAAACCGCTTGGCCAATCAAAGCCAAACTTCATGTGGAGCATCCTTAGGAAGAGGGAAAATAAGTTTTTATTATATGGCAAGTGATGAAATATAGAGAAATATGTATTAAATATAACCACTATTGGAAAAAGTTATATTTTCACATGTGAAAATATAAAAAAGTTATATTTTCACATGTGAAAATATAAGATTTGGGAATACGCAAATTACGATTCCACCGTTTCATTTCTAATTTATACATAACTAAATTTTATAATCTATGCTATTGTTGACGCAATGAACGTTCACACACAATAGCGACGAAATGACGTGACGTAATGACGTCATTTAAGATTTTGACGTCATATGCTTTAGCGCGCAACGTTACAATGACCATGCAATATAATAAAAAGAAAATTCAAGTTTTTGTCGTGAATATGAGTTTTATTTCATCTCGTGAAGTGAAAAATTATATATTTCATTCGTGCCTTCGGCACTCATGAAATATAAAAATTTTTCACTTCACTCAATGAAATAAAACTCATATTCACTCCAAAAACTTGAATATCCTCTATATATTAAATGGTCCAGGTCACATGACCAAGATGGCTGCCATGGCTATAACCCAGCAGACATTTGACGTCGGTTGGACGTCAGATAGACGTCAGACTCCGACGTCATAATGACGTTGGATTTAGGTTGATTTTGAAAGTTTGTTTGACGTCAAAAACAGACGTCATTCTGACGTCAAAAACAGACGTCATTCTGACGTCAGAAAAACAACGTTGGTTTGATGTCTCAAATGTGACGTCATAATGACGTTGGGGTTAGGTTGATTTTGAAAGTTTGTTTGACGTCAAAAACAGACGTAAATCTGACGTGCTAAAACCGATATCGTGAATGTAATTATAATTAACATTCTGAAATCCTGAAGTGGATTCAGAAGTGCGGTGATGCACTATTGTTATTCCCTTTCACTCCTTTGATAGAGTTATTCGGGATATACAAAATGTTTAAGATGTTAAATAACTCTGATGTTGCAATGGTATATCTTATTTATGTCAAATTTTATTGCTATATGGTGCTAAAATAAATAAGACATTAGTGTAAATAATAAGATATACTGTGAACAATCAATAATTTAAAATGGTAAAATAAGTATTAAAATATACAAATTTCATTTTCGTCTTAATAGAAGGTTTAATAATTTAGTGAAAGACTTTATTTTGATTAACAAATAATTATTTTTTCTAAATTAAGCATGGCGGGCGAAATATGTGATTTCCGATACGAGACCTAGATATGACTTTTTTAAAAGTGGCAATGTTGAAATTATTATTTGAATTTGATTTTGTTACATAATTTGTGCAAGAAATTATGTCAGTTCAAGGGCAGCTAACTCTGTCGACATATGACGTTAGACTTACGTTTGAATCCGGCGTCATTTCGACGTCATATCAATACGTCCACTGACGTCAGGACTGGACGTCAGGTTGACGTTGATTATTGGTTTTATTATATACCTACCAAAAACAACCATTGATACTACCCATTTTCCGAGACAAAAATACGGAATCTTGTATCACCACACTGTCCTGATACGATTACGTATCACCATCCTCCATTTTTTACCCAACAATATAAAATCCAGCACCTAAAGCCGGCATCTAAATCTGAATGACAACCAGAATAATTTCTATTTTAATTTATAAAATAACAACTGTTTCAGAAGTTAAAGAGGTTCGCTTGTCATCAAAGCAACATAATTTACAAAACGTTAACGACTTTTCTAGCTTTGATGTAAGAACTGGCACAATGTTACGTCATCAAAGATTTGACGCAACGTCGTATGGTACGTCGTCATAACGTCGCAAATTTACGATTTGAATTCTTGTGGCTGATTACTTTTGTAGGTATATAATAAACGCGTTATTACTTCAGTAACTTGATCTGATGGGTCGGATCACGTCTCGTAGCTGCGCCAGGAAAGACCGGATCACGCTCGTCTCCGATTCGCGTGATCTGGTCTTTCCTGGCGCAGCTACTCGACGTGATCCGACCCATCAGATCAAGTTACTGAAGTAATAATGAGTATGTATGACGTGACCAAAATACAACCAATATCCGACGTCAAGTTGACGTCAGATGCCTGCTGGGGACGTGTTTTTCGTATATGTCGTCAGAGTTAGCTGCCCTTAAACTGACATAATTTCTTACACATATTATGTAATAATATCAAATTCAAATAATAATTTCAATCTTGCCACTTAAAAGTCATATCTGAGTCTCGTATGGGAAATCCCATATTTCGCCCTCATGCTTAATTAATGTAGAAAAAAATGATTATTTATTAATCAAAATAAAGTCTTTCACTAAATTATCAAACTTTCAATTAAGATGAACATAAAATTTGTATATTTTAATATTTATTTCACCATTTTAAATAATTATTTGTTCAGAATAATCTTATTTCTCACACTAATGTCTTATTGGTTTTAGCACCATAAAGCAATAAAATTTTGCTTAAATAAGATGTATCAACATCAGGCTGAATTAATATCTTGAACATTGTGTATGTCCCGAAAAACTCTATCAAAGGAGTGAAAGCCTCTACGGTGCAGTGGTTAAGTCACTCGCCTTGTAAACCAGGGGTCGCAGGTTCGATCCCGGGCTTCTCCTAAAACCTCCTTCCGGTTGAGCCTTCGGGTGCTCCCGGAACAACAAACCCACAAAAAAAAAAAAAAAAAAAAAAAAACCTCCTATAGTACTGGTCTCGTCCAGGAAAAAACAAAAAAAAAAAATAAAATAAAATAAAAAAGAAAGGGACAATCAGCATCACTGCTCTTCTGAATCCACTGTTATTCAAAAATGCGAAAAAATATACACCTTAAACTATTTATATGACATTAATTCAAACGTCGTTTTTAGGACGTCGGATTGACGTCAGCTTTCAGACGTTAAACCGACGTTGGCTTTAGCACGTCACATTGACGTCTAGTTTTGAGAACAAACAAACTTTCAAAATCAACCTTACTCCAACGTTATTATGACGTTGGAGTCTGACGTCAAACTGACGTCCGTTGGACGTCAAATGTCTGCTGGAAGTAACATAGAAAAAAAGAAAAAAGAAAGAAAGAAAGCAAAAGAAACACACGAAACGAATGATCTGATTTTTACCCAAAGTGAAGTTTCATTAATTTGCACACCACACATGGTCAGAAGTATGAAAAACACAAGGTCTAAATCACGTCTTGATTACGACGTCTAACTGACGAACTAGTTGGACGTCAAAACAACGTCCAATCCAGACGTCCAAAAGACGTCAGGAAATGACGTCTGATAGACGTTGAAAATTGGTTATATGACGTCGCGACCAAAATATAACCAATATCTGACGTCGAACAGACGTCAGGTGCCTGCTGGGAATTAGCAAAAAACATATAAGAATCTTCTCTTCCAGAACCAGATGGCCTATGATTTTGAAACTTGGCATGAAGCATCAGGCAGTGGAGCTCTACAAAGTTTATATAAATCATGACCCTTGGATGACCTTGACCTATTTTATGATAAGGTCAACTTAGCTCGCCCATGCATTTGAATGGGGAAAATTGTTACAATGTCATTTGAAGGACTAAACTTGCAGTAAATTGGCAAATGGACTGAATTTTTATGATTAAAAAAAAATGACTCCAGAGGTTGCTCTGACCCTGCCCTGGGGTTATATACATGTATATTACCATTCTAGTCAAATAAGTTTATTGGTATCTCAGGTCTCAGGTGAGCGTTTACAGGACCATTGGTCCTCTGGTTTATTTTATTTTTTCAATTTTTACAGCTGAAAAAAATTCTTTGTATATCTCATGGGCAAGTTTTCGTAATGTATTTGTGTGACGTTACTATCGTATTTGCTTCTGTGGCCAGATCAGTGTTTCATAAGCTCACCTGCGCCGAAGTCTAATACGGTTATTCGGCCATTTATGAAAGTAAACTGATTTTAATAATGTAATTTCATACTTATCGCTGTTCGAAAAGAGGTGCAGACCATTAGAAGTGCCATGTTTGTTCTGTTTGAAAACAACATGAAAATGTATTGTCCTAATACTCAATGTTTGTTCTTCATTTCTGTATGCCTTTAAAACTTTCATAACAAAGTTGGTTTTATACTGATTCAGGCAGACACTGCGGGATTGTAAAAATCACCTTTTAAAGTACACATTTAATTTAAATTGTACAAAGATATTTGCCTACTAGAAGAACCGTTCTAGGAAAATTATCTTATGCGTTTGGGTCCTTAGCCTGGGCTTTAAAGACAGCTATAATCTGCTTAATCATAGTTTATATATTAATAAGGCTTTCTTCAATATATGTGCAGTTTTACGTCAGTGAATATGGATTTATATGTAGAATTAGGCATAAAAGTAAATAAAATTAGTTAGACGTGACGCGCGATGTTCGTACAAATTTGTGTAACACGACGTTTGACGTTCAGTTTTATTTATTTCGCGCTGAGCCGCGGGTAGGTGTCAGGTTATTTGATTGTTCGCTTGCATGTTTATACTTTCGAGAGTCAAAATTTAATATTTCTTCTTTTTTTTTAGTGATTCTTCTAAACTTTTTTTTTTCTTTCTCCACTGGGCAGTTCTATTTTAAGAGGCTTAATGTGTGTTCCAATAAAAGTACGGTACGGCGTTCTGTGACGTACTTTAACATGCGTTTACGTCAAGTGTGACAAAAATTCAGCCTTATTAAATAATTTATAAAAATAACATTATTTGTCGCACGGCAATGAAAATAATATGATTTTAAAGCTTAGAAAATGAGCACTTTAGTAATAGTAACGTGTGTCTTGTTTTGTGCATTGAAGTTTTTTTTTATTTTACAATAAGGAAGATAACCCACTCAAAAACAACACACAAATCGCACGTGTGACATTTTTTCAGCCAAAACCAAACATTTATAAGAGGGCACTATTCGAAGTTTTATAAGTACATCTACATACATTTCAATCAGCTTTATATGAGCATTTATTTGGTATAAAAATTGTCTTACTCGTTACATTTGTGTAATAATATTTTATTTTATTTTCAAGAGCACCCTTGATTTTTCCCAAAGCGTGACACTTTTGGAACCGACTGTTTTTTAACTGCCAAAAGTGGAAATGCGGTCCGAAGTTTACTAAAATTATGTCAGTGATATCTACATGTATTGTCATTATCCCGCCATATTTTGATGGAATTTGTTTAAAAACCTTCGGAGATACACGTTTTTGAACCTTTTTTGAAATGCGTTTTTGTTACGCGTGACACGCTGTTTTGACGTAAAAAATGTATTTTATTTGTATTTTATTGTAATTTGCGCAATCAAAAACATAGATGGTTGTTGTGTAGCAATTGTTTATTTGAAGCGGATTATTTTGATATATGAAACATACATATTGAGCCGAAATTGAGATTGTAATTGAGTTTTTACTGATACAGAAAGCATTATTTTAAAATTTGTACGAACTTCGCGCGTCACGTCTTAATATTTAAGTTAATTCACATGTGAAACACAAATGTGTATCGACCATGCATATCGAATAAATGTATATAACCATTTACATACACGTTATGTAGTAGTATATAGTCTTCTTTTTGGTTGTACACCCGGTCTTATTCTCTTTGAACTTGATTTAAAACATGCTGGTGATTACACAATTGTGCCTCGCATGTGTTTCTTGCATGTTTTATTTTCTTTTCTTTTTAATTCTTGTACTTACGTATAAAACTTATTTGTTTCATTTTTTCCTTTCCCCACTAGGCCTAGATTTGGATCCTGGTTTCCAAACCTACATCGATTACTGTTCCTATACACTTCGGCAAACAGGTATTATCATTTGGAATCGTTACTTTTATGACGCTTTCTTTGCAAAATTATTACACGTGGTTTGTTGCAATAGTCTTTTATTGATTGACCATAGTATTATATTATACTGAATATTTACAGGAATGCAACGGCATTGTTTTATCTTAATAACGATTTGTCTGATTTACAAAGTGGCCTTGAAAACAAGTGACAACATCTCCCTTGCTGTGCATAGTTCAGTTTAAGGTACAATAATTTGCAGACAACACGCTCTAAGTTGTTTTAACACATGCGACTTAAAGATGATTTGGTACATACAGAAATGGAAATGAAACATAATATTTATTACTGACAGAGTTTTATTACGATCGTATTAGAATCACGTCACAAATTTACCCCTACAAATCTAAATAATTCGCCTATTCAGATTGACCAAATACATTAATAACATTCATAATCTAAACGGTAAATCTGTGATGTGAACTTCTATGATCATAATAGATTTGTAAGCTTTCCGTGGTGTAATAACATCAGCAAAACATGCCCGTGAAATAAATACCCCCTTATACCCCACATTTATAAAGTAAACCTGGGGTATGCAGGGGTATACCTATTTTTCTTATTTTTGCTCCAAAACATAGATTGTGGGTACTCGTTAGAACCGCCTCGCCGAGGCGGTTCTAACGTGTACCCACAATCTATAAGAAAATAAGAAAAATATCAAAATTTTTCCAGTGAAATTTTTCATTTTTACAACCAAATTTTTTTTTGTATATTGCATGGGCATATTTTCGGTATGTTAAGGATGTTCGCTGTCAAATGAAAAAGTATTCAAACTTTTTTTCTAACCCCTCTTTTTGATTCCAAGATACAACACAAGACATTTGATAACAAAATAAATATAGGGTAGTGTGCATTTTTTCAAGCTACAGGCCTCTGAATGAGACCTCTGAGCACCATGTTTTAAATTTAATAAAATTAATTTATTTTTTTAATTCTTTGAAACATACCTGTCTTGAACAAACATATACTTAGAATGCTTTCAAAAGTCATAGTATTTACGTATCGCAGACTATTTTGGACCAAAAGCAAAGAAAAATTTGCAACTTGAAGTGGATGACAAAATTTTACGATTCCTTTTCCAACCCTACTCCCATACTTGAAAAGTCGGATAATAGCAATATTTTGAAATGTGCCAAACCCATATTTGTTGATTCAAACTTTTTCTTGTACTTTCACACAACATAGAACTTGGTAATATTGTTCGAATAAAGGAGAGAAATATATAGGGTAGTGTGCATATAAGAGACAACCAACAATATGAAAATCGCCATCATTTTCAGCCCTTTTTCGGCTGTTTTGTTTCTTAAAGCCCATTTCATAAAACCACCTAAAATTTTATAACCAGCACACCAAAGACCCAAAGACTGACTTAGAAGACCATGTACACATATACTGCAGCTAAAATAAACATCGAACTAGTGCAATTAATTTGAAGATGTGTCATATTCAAGTTTAATCTACCCTACCCCCTAAATTTTACTGACAACTAAAATTTTCTGAAAATTTTCTGTTGCAGAAAATGGGGTGAAAAAATGAAGTTTCTTAGATTAACAATTTTCATGGCTCAGTCAATGCATATCATCAATATGTATCCAAATATAAAATATTAGGAAAATATCTGCAACCGTTTACGAGATATTCAACAAAAGAAAAACCGGAAATTCGGAAATGTCAAATGTTAGCAGCGAACATCCTTAACTGTTTCGTTAACAGTACACGGAACCAAAATGACCTTTGGCATGACATGTTTACAAAACATAATACTGAGGACAAAGGTATTTGTAGATTAACTACAAGCATGAAACATCATTTTAAGCAATCCCGCCCTTACACTCTTTTTCGTACAGTATTGTACAATTTCTTTAAATAAACAACATACATTAATCAATATACTTTGAAACCTCAAGAATGCGTAAATGCATATTTTAAAAAATATTTGTCTACTACACATAATGCGAACCTGACTTTGATTACTAAGTATATATGTGCACTTTTCAAAATCATTTACGGGTCGCTTTGTCGTTTTCCATACATTAGAATAGTCAGAAACAAATATTTTAACCTGCATTTAATGATTTCTCATAAAATTACACCAAACCGACTTCAAATTTCTAAGCATTTCAGAAACTTTGCGAACTTGGAAATTTTATGATTGTCAAAAGCCTGGAAAGCAAGGTATATGCGCTTAGCTTGGGCAAGATATGCCCTATATTTATTTCCATGTAGGATCGATGCATTGTGAAAATAATAAAAATAAGAAGCAAATATTGTTCTCGCCTTCGGGTTTAGTCAAATTTTGAGTGATTTATACTATTTTGGAAATCGGGCAGTGATCCTTAACTTGTTTTGAGGAGGGAGTAAATGTTGCTGCACTTAAGGCACCTAAGCTTTTTAGGACTCAAATGTTATATTGATTGATGCATTATTATCAATGCAAAATGTTTAATTGCCTAATATCATTTATACTGCATGTATAAATATGTTTTATTACATGAAATACAACCCTATGTTTTATTGTCAAAATTGTGTCATCCATATATGCAGTCTCTTATTAATTTGATTTGTTTATTTTATATTATATGTATATACAGTTTATTTATCATTTTCCCTGTTTATTTTCGATGTATACATTGCAGAATATATTGTTAGGGAAACGAGTGAAGGACACAATGTAATCGGTTATATTGCAACTGAATATGAGGGTATAATATGTGTTGCACATGTGTTTTACTGTGTAGAAGGCTTCACATGTGTGTAGTTAAATTGATGTTAGAGCTCAACTTCAACACATTTCTAGAAGTGATAGAAAATATAGAAACGAACGCTTCAAAGACTGCAAAATGAAGTAAGACTGAAAGCATTGTTTAGGATTTCTTGTGTTGTAATGTCTTCTTCAACTGTTTGTGTGTTTATGTATGACAAGAGAACAATCATTTCATGATGGTACTATGCAATGTTATTAAAATGTGAACATATTCAATATGCATGATTAAAGGTCTGTACATCTTTTCTAGACAGCATATATACGCTGCATAGAATATGTAAAAGAACACGGATTTTTCCATATACCGATATGTATGCTACCCAAAATTTTACCTACATATTCTCATTCCTTGTTAGTTTTCTCAAAATGTGACTTTTAGTTGGGGTAGTTTGCATTATGGTTTATGGAAAAAGTGCAGTGTTCCATTAATTTTGAGCAGTGTTTCTATTCCGTATGTCAACGAACTACGTACACAACGGCAATTGTACAACACATGTGTGGGGGTTCCAGCCAGTTCCCGTGTTGGCTATCTAACCCCTGTTATAAGCAAGTATACAACAACTTGGCCTAACAAAAAAGAAAAATAAATTTAAAAATGATACATAGCAAAATCAATTTTAAATAAGCATTCAGGACCCATCAATGTTCCGTGTTAAACAAAGAAGTCAAAACGAAATATTCACACAAGAGGCTAAGGTGTACTTCATTTGAACTGATACATGAATCATCGAGTAATTTTACTCCCGAAAAATGTTAATTTTACATATAAGTTATGCGTGCGTATGCGGTCAAAATTGGAATGTACATATGCACTGGCACGACGTTCCAAGTGAGAAAACTACAGAAAAAAAACATTTTAGCTAGATATTTATATGGTATTTCTTTTGAATAAACATAATTAAAGAAGATAAATTTAGATTTTCAAAATGCCAAACCTTTTGTAGACTGTAATCTGGAAAAACAAAAAATTTGGTGTACCTTTGAAAACAGTGACATTTGCAATTGTTCAAACACATTTAATCGTGGGCTTAGGATTGCAAGCATCAGTCGTCGGCTAAGAGCTTTACTGATCTAACTCAAGTTTTGGAAATTCCAAGAAAATTGAGTTCAGAGTTTTAGACCTTGAGATAACGTGAAAATATTCACAAAGAGGATAAACATGCTTTATAAAATATGACATTATATTCAAATGTACTTCATTTGAAAAATTACCTGTAAAAATGAAGAGATTTTGGAGAAAAACGGAATTTGATATTGGGACTTAGAACAGTTTGCTTACAAAATGCCACTCGTTTTTCGGACGGACCTGGAGATAGTATATTATCTTCCATAGCAAGGAATGCAGCGTTTTATAAATATACAAATATAATCCTAATTAAGCCTAAAACGTGACAACTAATTCAAAATATATGAAGCTGAAAGATCCTTTAATGTCTTCGCTCTAGGTATCATAGTTATCATTAAATAAGCCCAATGCTGAATAGAACCAACTGAGTAGAAAAATTTGACCACGTGACCATCACGAAAGCCAGCCATTTCATTGGTCAAAATGGAGATACAACAGTACAATATTTAAAATGTTTCGCCTTCTCAAAATTAAACAGCTTATAAATGTCCATATAGGTTAGATACACAAAATAAAAGCTGCTAATGTTATTCTGAATCCAACGGTATATAACACTCAATATTTTCAAAAAGTGAAGATAGAACAGTATAGCACTCAGCCGACTATCAGTACTATAATTTACTTTAAGATGCAGCTGGTCCAGAAAATATTTTTGAATACTAAAACATAAGTGTTGTATCTATGTATCTGTTGTCTTTCTCTATATTAGACCTCTGCATGCATATTAGTTTAAATTCTCCATTATAGTATTTCCTGGAATGGCTGTCGGCTTAGAACAACACATTTACATATACATGGCAAACAGGGATCCCAATATCATATAATTGCATGTAATTCGAAAATAAAATCAAACTGGTCTGCATTGAACATCAGCATGTTAGTTGCAACACGAGTTTTACTTCCGTCACTTGACTGATTAGTGCATGCATTTTATCTTTAAAATTTTCATTGCAATCGCCATAGATGAAATTGTCTTTCTTGATGGGCTGTATATTTCCCTATGAAAAACACTAAGTCACGCCTTAGAGACCACGCCTATGGACGGAGCGACGTCAAAATCAGCCAGTGACGTTGTTTGTTTACCCTTGTTGGTTTGACATCGGTCGCGTTTCGTCATGTCGTTAAGCGTGGAAGTTTGACGTTTTGGCAGTTCCAAAATTCCGTAACATGAAAATTAGCGATGATATGCGCAAATAAAAATCGGATATTTGATTGAATAAAATGTAAATATAATTATTTAAATTCAGCTTTTTAGCTTTCATTGGTTGGTGATAAAACATTGGTTGTTTTATGTCTCCAAGAATCCCTTTGGGCTCCGCTGACATTAAAACAATTTTTTTTCATCATACAATGAAAGCTAAAAATCTGAATTCAAATCCTGCAGTACTGCGCTGTTTCCTACAGAATTATTTGTAGTATTAAATCGCCGTTTTAGAATCGACAGCCATTTTTAGGACATATATGTTCCAAATTAGAGTTTAGTCAATCGCAACCTGAATAATTTATATTTAAAACAATTTAACAACACCCGCTTTAAAGTTTGCCTGCATGCCCTCCCATATATTTCATAATTCTACGTTATTTTAATAACATTATTTTATAATACTAACACCTAGCTTCAACTAATAACCCAATATAATTTTGCACTTATTTTTGTCTTAATGTATTTTTTTTTCGTTTTAAATACTTTTAAAACGTGATGTCCTATCCTTTTAAGTTTGTTATGACCATATTTACATTTTGCAAGCTGTAGTCTTTAACCCATTTTTGTCGAATGGATTTTCCAATCATTATCATTTGGATGAGTCCACTTTTATTTCCGGAGGCATAAGGTGTGATTTAAAATTTGGTTCCATTTTCGATCAATCAGTTTAGCCCCAGATGGAACGCCGTGCTCTGTGGTGTCACATCTGGGGTTATACTGTTTGCTTTTGTCCCATAAAAAGGATACCAGGCTTGAATAAGTTAGGGAATAAGAATATTTCATCGTCTATTATTCCCTCTAGATAAACCATTACAAAATGATTATGCCATATTAAATCAACGAATCGCCGTAGCAAACAGCTTTGCAGAATGTACAATATTGCTTAATCTTCCATACCCAATGAATTCAAGTTAATGTTTATTAATGAGCCGCTGCATGGGAAAACCAACAATCTGCATAGTCAAAAACAAAGGCGCAGATCAGATTCGCAGTAACTGCGAAGCTGATCAGCGCCTTTGTTTTCGCTTATAGGATAGTACAGTTCCCTTCTACTTAAATCCGAAATTTAAAGCTTCAAGCTCTTTTCTGTGACTGTACAGGTCGGTTTGTGTCGGACCTGGTCGGAACCCAAATTGTTGGTTTTCTTACGCACAGGCTCGTTTTATCCATGTATTTACCAAATGGAACTCACCTGACATGTTTCCTTCATTCTTTATCACAGAGATAGGGACCTCTGGAGAGATTCTCATAATCCACAACATATCCAGATATTGTGACGGGATATATGAATGTATGGCATATAACAGTGTAGATCCTGCAGTCACCAGACAAATTAAAGTCTTTGTAGAATGTGAGTATAAGTCACTTTCATATGTGGAAACAACTAATTACTTTCCAAAGAATATTTTGATATACATTCACACCTCATTCACTTGTTAGTTAATACCTACCACCTTTTGTCATTTTTAGTAAATTTAATGTCCCGTTATTCTAGCACTGAAGTGTAGAATGCTATCATACCTAATTGTCTACAGTGAAAACGTTTTAAGAGAAACATGCAGGTTTGAATATTCTAAGAAAGCAAAATCAGGAAATATGTTCAGTGCCGTATTCTAAGTAGTACATTGTTTATTTAATCCTATGTGGGGTTTAGACTTCCTTGATGCAAATTAAAGAAAATACTGAATACATTTTTGGCTTTCGATACCAGTCGATAACTGACTAGAGTTCATTCCCAAAAATAGTGTTATATGGTATAACCTTTTCCATGTGATCTACATTTACAGCTGTTTATGTTGTTTGTAAGCCCATTTATCCTAAGTTGATATTTGGTTCGGTTGTTATAAGTAATCAGGCAATTATTATCAGTTTAGATACATTTTCTAACCAACATAGAATACATTTGGCCACATTTGGATAATACTACTCTTTGTATTGACTACCCTGTTGACAGTTATTATCTTTAGCTCCATGTTGCCAAATATAAAGGGTCACTGATGAGCCCTTATGTAGCCGAAACGGTGGTATTGCCCATCGCCTTTCTCAATAATATGTTCACTGCTCTTAAACAATTTCAGTTTTAACTTTGATGTAATCGAAATATAATTTGCTTCAAATTTGTGTTTACAGTTCCTCCAGAAGTACGATTAAACAACAAACGTATTGGACAGTATATAGATCGAGAAACTATCCTTGATTGTGAAATAGTCGCGTTTCCACATGGTCAGATGTACTGGACGAAGGATGGACAAGATATTGATATGGCTAGGAAAGACAAATATCAAGTGGAATTGTATAGTGGCAATGAAAACAGTAAACGAAAAACTCTTAGTCTTAGAGTGAAAAATATTCAGACATATGATTTTGGACAATATACTTGTGTAGCCAAAAACTATCTTGGCAATGATAGAGAAGCTATGTATTTATATGGTAAGTACATAGTTATAAGTCCTTCGTGCGATTAAATATAATTTCCGACTGACGACATGACGACGTGACGACATTCATTGGTATGAAATAATAAATATATTAATAGTGATATTCTTAGTGGTTTGTCGATCCATACACAACTTACCTAAATTTTAATACAATAGTAGTAAGTTACGGTATTACAGTTACTGATGCTCATAGTTTGACATGCATAGTTTCGTTCAGTATTCGAGTATTCGATAGCACAATATTTATCTTTCCATTGAATGTAATTGAGAAAACCAGAGGACCAATGGTCCTGTAAACGCTCACCTGAAACCCAAGATATATACCAATAAACTTGTTTGATTAGAATGGTAATATCCATGTATATAACCCCAGGGCTTGGTCAGAGCAACCCCTGGTGCTCCAAGGGCTTGGTCAGAGCAACCCCTGGAGTCAATTTCTTTTTGAAAACATAAAACTGTAGTCCATTTGCCAATTTACTGAAAGTTTTGCCCTTCAAATGACATTTTAACAATTTTCCCCATGGAAATGCATGGGCGACCTAAGTTGACCATGCCGTAAAATAGGTCAAGGTCATCAAAGGGTCACAATTTATATAACTTTGTAGAGCTCTATTGCCTGATGCTTCATGCCAAGTTTCAAAATCATAGGCCTTCTGGTTCTGGAGGAAAAGATTTTTAAAGGTTTTTGCTATTTATAGCCATGACAGCCATCTTGGTCATGTGACCATGACCATTTATATACAATTTCATTCCCACTTCCTAACAATGCTCCTCATAAAGTTTGGCTTTGATTGGCCAAGCAGTTTCAGAGAAGAAGATCTTTGAATATCACTGTAATATACATGTATATTGCCCCGGGGTGGGGGCTGACATACCCCTGGGGTCCAAATTTTTTCAGAATCATCAATCTTAAGTCCATTTGCCTATTTCCTGCAAGTTTTTCCCTACAAATGACATTTTAACACTTTTCCCCATTCAAATGCATGAGCGACCTATGTTGACCTTGCCGTAAAATAGGTCAAGGTCATCCCAGGGTCATGATTTATATAAACTTTGTAGAGCTCCAGTCACTAATGCTTCACACCAAGTTTCAAAATCATTGGCCTTCTGGTTCTGAAAAAAAGAAGATGTTTAAAGGTTTTTTTCTATTTATAGCCATGGCGGCCATCTTGGTCATGTGACCTTGACCATTTATATAAACTTTCTTTCCCCCTTCCCAAGGATGCTCCATATGAAGTTTGGCTTTGATTGGCCATGCGGTTTCAGGGAAGAAGATGTTTCATTATTATGGAAATATACATGTATATAGCCCCGGGGCAGGGGCAGACAACCCCCCAGGGGCTAAAATTTTCCATTAACATTAAACTTCTGTCCATTTGCCTATTCCCAGTAAGTTTTACCCATTAAATAGCAATTTACCATTTTTTCCCATTCAAATGCATTGGCGACCTAAGTTGACCTTGCCGTAAAATAGGTCAAGGTCATCCTAGGGTCATGATTTATATAAACTATGATGGGCCCACGTTCCCAATGCTACATACCAAGTTTCGTGGAAATCCGCCCACTGGTTCTAGAGAAGAAGATTTTAAAGGTTTTTGCTATTTATAGCCATGGCGGCCATCTTGGTCATGTGACCTGGACCATTTATATAAACTTTCGTTCCCCCTTCCTAAGGATGCTCCACATGAAGTTTGGCTTTGATTGGCCAAGCGGTTTCAGAGGAGAAGATCTTTGAAATTGTGGACGACGGAGGACGGACGGACGACGACGGACGGACGCCGGAGCATGGGTATACTATAAGCTCACCTGTGAGCCTTCGGCTCAGGTGAGCTAAAAAAGTTCAAATTTCGTTTTTTTTTTGTTTTTTTTTTTTTGTTGTTGTTTTTTTTTTTTTCGGAACGAATGATAATGGCAATACTCAAAATTCTTCCCATTCTTAAACTTCAACCATTCTAAAATATTTACACGCCATCTTTTACATGAAATACATATAATCCCATTTTGTAAACATGTCGTGGCAAAGGTCACATTGGTTCCTTGTTCCGTTAACTTAACAGGTAAACGGGATAAAGGCGGCCTCGGGGGTGTGACAATAAACAATGCAAGGATTATACCATATTTTCTGTTTACAAATTTCCGATGATGAGGAATACATAACAAGGATTTTTTGTAGATTTTACTGCAACCAATTTTATTATGATATATTTGTACTGCACGTATATACTAGTTCTTAAATGTGTAATTCACATGGACCAAATATTAATCAATGCAAAACTAATATCGAGCAAGCGCCTGTGCTACCAAATGAAAGATACTCTGTCATCATACATTCAAAAACTTGGTCCAGTTGTTCAAAATTAACGACATTGTTAGTTAACGATAACAATTGGTTATAATTTCAAGCATGAATATTACAAATTACGAATATTACAAATACACTGTTAATTTTTATTAATTTTTTTTGCAGTGCAAAGGATTCTCACATTTTATCAACAAAAATAATACACTGTTATTTTTTGTTGATAAAATAATGCAAAGGATTCTCACATTTTATCAACAAAAAATAACAGTGTATTTCCTTATGTAGTCGGCATTTACTTAGCGAGTTGATGTCTTAACAATGACGTTAAGCTAACGAAGTTTTGAGCAACTGGGACCTGGATGTTATGTTATTGCAGATTACGCTGAGCATAACCATCACAAGATTGTTACCACAGAGCCAGCATTACAGATACAGTCAACGCCTTGGCCTCCTGCAGAATTATTTCCACTCAATCCAGAAGAAAATGGCGTCGTTTTAAAACCAAACGGTAATCAAGACCCCGACGTGTTTGGATATACACGGCGACCACATCATACGGCCAATAAGGGTGTCAACGATAACAGACCTTATTTGACGGGTAAAAATCTAGCTGATACATCCCAGAGCCATAGAGCAGGCATAAAAGAAGCTATGGCCGTCAAATGCTCGGGCACATTTGTCACTGTGTGTACGTGTAGATAGCACTATATAATTTTCATGTGTGTGCTTGGTCCTTTAATCATAATAATATGTCCGTGAAATGTATATCCCCTCATATTACACTTTTACATAGTAAAACTGGGGTATAGAGGGGTATACCTTTTTTCTTATTTTTGCTTCAAAACATAGATTGTGGGTGCTCGTTAGAACCGCCTCAGTTTTTAACTGAAATCTGTATCCCAGCGGGCACATGACGTCAAAATGACGTCATATCGACGTCAATGCGACGTCATGACGCCGCATCGACGTCAATCTGACGTCATTCTGACGTCATGTGCCTGCTGGGATATATTGCATGGGCAAGTTTTCGTAATGGCATGCACTCTTTTGTTTGTTCGATGTTTTGAAATAGCTTCTACGCATATTTTCTTTCATTACTTTTCTTTTTGCTCTTCGGCAGAAAATTAGACTATTTATTTTCTATTTTACTGAGTAGATCAAAACGATTTGACAAGGACCTTAGAACTTATAGAATATTAGCTGCTCTGCTTGTTAACTGTGGTCATGTTATAGACTTAAAAAGTCTGATGAGTTTTTTTTTACCAAAGCATTTTTGAATTACATACATGTCACCAAATTCCACTCCATTTAATATTCTTTTTTGCAATATTTTCTTCTCTGACTACCTCTATCTTTTTCTCTGTGTAAACCATGGTATGACATACAAACGTATATAACGAGGCGTGGCAAGTTGGCATGGATTTTGAGACAGCATCTACGATTGATACCAGTCTATTGTGAAAAAGTACAATGTCAGGACAAGGCGCAATCAGAAAGAAATTCCCACTCCAAAAATCGAGATGGGAAAAACAAACTTACAATTAGGTACTTATACTTAGAAAACATATCGTAAGCCGAGTGAGCAGCTATTTCCAATTAGGCGGCCACTCAGTTACCCGAACTCAAATAAAAATATGAAAACGTAAATAAGGTTCAAACAGCACAAAAAATCGACTCCAAATATTGAGATGGTAATTATTAGATTATCATTCCAAAATCGAGTTTTATCATTGAATGAAATTTGATCTGATTTGTTGTTCTTTATTGCCGCTTTCATACTTCTACAATTACAAAATACTCTACTTATTACATTCTTTATACAATATCTTCTATCAGTTATATTCGATACAATAAAAGTAAGTAATATTGCTTGGCGTTTCTAAAGGTAATTTCTTGTTTGTTTTTTATTAGCTCACCTGAGCCGAAGGCTCACAAGGTGAGCTTATAGGATGGCCATGATCCGGCGTCCGTCCGTCCGTCGTCCGTCGTCCGTCCGTCCGTCCGTCGGCGTCCACAATTTCAAAGATCTTCTTCTCTGAAACCGCTTGGCCGAACTAGTTGAAATTTTATGTGGAGACTCCTTGGGTAGTGGCATTTCAAGTTTGATCGCGAAATCCAGGTCACATGACAAGATGGCCGCCACGCCCATATATGGTAAAAACACTTCAAAATCTTCTTCTCCAGAACCGGTGGGCCGATTACCACGAAACTTGGTATGTAGCATCGGGGACTTCAGCCCATCATAGTTTGATAAAATGATGACCCTTGGATGACCTTGACCTATTTTACGGCAAGGTCAAATTTGGAAACATAGGCTTTTACATGGGAAAAAGTGAAAACTATGGGTTCTTTGAAAACTATTGCAGCCTGAGGCCTGAAAAGTGGTAGATGCAAACAACTAATGGAGTAGATGAAGGTATGTGATTAATATAGGTCAAGGTCATCTCTTGACCTTGGCCAGTCTGTTGTCCATACACACTTTTCAAAGATCTTCTCCTCTGAAACTGCACGGTCAATCAAAGTGAAATTTTATGTGGAGCATCCATGGGTAGGGGAGACGAAAGTTTGATCGCGAAATCCAGGTCACATGACCAAGATGGCCGCCACGCCCATATATGGTAAAAACCACTCAAAAATCTTCTTCTCCAGAACCGGCTGGCCGATTTCCACGAAACTTAAACCTCAGCCCATCATAGTTTGATAAAATGATGACCCTTGGATGACCTTGACCTATTTTATGACAAGGTCAAATTTGGAAACATAGGCTTTTACATGGGAAAAAGTGAAAACTATGGATTTTTTGAAAACTATTGCAGCCTGAGGCCTGAAAAGTGGTAGATGCAAACAACTAATGGAGTAGATGAAGGTATGTGATTAATATAGGTCAAGGTCATCTCTTGACCTTGGCCAGTCTGTTGTCCATACACACTTTTCAAAGATCTTCTCCTCTGAAACTGCTTGGCCAATCAAAGTGAAATTTTATGTGGAGCCTCCTTGGGTAGTGGCATTTCAAGTTTGATCGCGAAATCCAGGTCACATGACCAAGATGGCCGCCACGCCCATATATGTTAAAAACACTTCAAAAATCTTCTTCTCCAGAACCGGTGGGCCGATTACCACGAAACTTGGTATGTAGCATCGAGGACTTCAGCCCATCATAGTTTGATAAAATGATGACCCTTGGATGACCTTGACCTATTTTACGGCAAGGTCAAATTTGGAAACATAGGCTTTTACATAGGAAAAAGTGAAAACTATGGATTTTTTGTAAACTATTGCAGCCTGAGGCCTGAAAAGTGGTAGATGCAAACAACTAATGGAGTAGATGAAGGTATGCGATTAATATAGGTCAAGGTCATCTCTTGACCTTGGCCAGTCTGTTGTCCATACACACTTTACAAAGATCTTCTTCTCTGAAACTGCGCTGCCAATCAACGTGAAATTTTATGTGGAGCACCCATGGGTAGGGGAGATGAAAGTTTGATCGCGAAATCCAGGTCACATGACCAAGATGGCCGCCACGCCCATATATGGTAAAAACCACTCAAAAATCTTCTTTTCCAGAACCGGTGGGCCGATTTCCACGAAACTTCGTATGTAGCATCAAGGACCTCAGCCCATCATAGTTTGATAAAATGATGACCCTTGGATGACCTTGACCTATTTTACGGCAAGGTCAAATTTGGAAACATAGGCTTTTACATAGGAAAAAGTAAAAACTATGGAATTGTTTGAAAACTGTTGCAGCCTGAGGCCTGAAAAGTGGTAGATGCAAACAACTTATGGAGTAGATGAAGGTATGTGATTAATATAGGTCGAGGTCATCTCTTGACCTTGGCCAGTCTGTTGTCCATACACAGTTTTCAAAGATCTTCTCTGAAACTGCGCGGCCAATCAAAGTGAAATTTTATGTCGAGCATCCATGGGTAGGGGAGACGAAAGTTTGATCGCGAAATCCAGGTCACATGACCAAGATGGCCACCACGCCCATATATGGTTAAAACCACTCAAAAATCTTCTTCTCCAGAACCGGCTGGCCGATTTCCACAAAAATTTGTATGTAGCATCGGGGACCTCAGCCCATCATAGTTTGATAAAGTGATGACCCTTGGATGACCCTGGCCTATTTTACGGCAAGGTCAAATTTGGAAACATAGGCTTTTACATAGGAAGAAGTGAAAACTATGGATTTTTTGAAAACTATTGCAGCCTGAAAAGTGGTAGATGCTAACAACTAATGGAGTAGATGAAGGTATGTGATTAATATAGGTCAAGGTCAACTCTTGGCCTTGGCCAGTCTGTTGTCCATACACCCTTTTCAAAGATCTTCTTCTCTGAAACTTCTTGGCAAATCAAAGTGAAATTTTATGTGGAGCATCCATGGGTAGAGGAGACGAAAGTTTGATCGCGAAATCCAGGTCATATGACCAAGATGGCCGCCACGCCCATATATGGTAAAAACCTTTCAAAAATCTTCTTCTCCAGAACCGGCAGGCCAATTTTCATGAAACTTGGTATGTAGCATTTGGGACTCCAGCCCATCATAGTTTGATCAAATGATGACCATAGGATGACCTTGACATATTTTACGGCAATGTCAATTTTGGAAACATAGGCTTTTACATGGGGAAAAAGTGAAAACTATTGATTTTTTGAAAACTATTGCAGCCTGAGGCCTGAAAAGTGGTAGATGCAAACAACTAATGGAGTAGATGAAGGTATGTGATTAATTTAGGTCAAGGTCATCTCTTGACCTTGGCCAGTCTGCCATCCATACACACTTTTCAAAGATTTTTTATACCCCCCGCAAAACGAAGCTTTAGGTGGGTACATGTATACTGTTTTCAGCCTGTCTGTCATTCCGTCATTCCATGATTCCGTCATTCCGTCATTCCGTCAACATTTGGACATCTTTGCTGAATAACTTGAGTAGCTTTTGCCTGATTTGTTTCAAATTTTCACCACACTTGCACCATCAGACAATACATGTGTGGTATGAATTTAGGGGCCAAAGGGTCAGTATTGCAAGAGTTATGGGACTTTTCAAGTCTTCCTATAACATGTTTGCCATAGTACTGAAAGTACATACTTTGTGAAATCAACTCCTCTTACAGCTTTCAATGTTTCCTTTTAATATGTTGCTGATATGTTTCAGATATATTGCAAATGTGCATGAACAATTGTCATGCTGAAAAAATCATTTTTGACAAATTTACAGCATTTTTAACTTAGCAAATTTTCTATAATTGCTTATATTCAATAGTGGTTGGTAGTGCATACTTTGTGAAATCAACTCCTCCTAGGGCTTTCAGTGTTTCTTTTCAGTACTTTGCAGATATGTTACAGACATATTGAAATTGAAGATGTGCATGAAGAATTATAATTCTGAAAAAATAATTTTTGACAAATTTACAGCATTTTTTAACTTTGCCATTTTTCGACTATTGCTTACATACATACTTTGTGAAATCAACTCCTCCTAGGGCTTTTGAACAGTATTTCTTTTCAGTACTTTGCAGACATGTTATAGACATATTGAAGATGTGCATGAAGAATTATAATGCTGAAAAAATAATTTTTGACAAATTTACAGCATTTTTTAACTTTGGAGAATTATAATGCTGAAAAAATAATTTTTGACAAATTTACAGCATTTTTTAACTTTGGCATTTTTCGACTATTGCTTACATACATACTTTGTGAAATCAACTCCTCCTAGGGCTTTCAGTATTTCTTTTCAGTACTTTGCAGACATGTTACAGACATATTGAAGATGTGCATGAAGAATTATAATGCTGAAAAAATAGTTTTTGACAAATTTACAGCATTTGTTAACTTAGCCATTTTTCGACTATTGCTTACATACAATAATGGTTGGAAGTGCATACTTTGTGAAATCAACTCCTCCTAGGGCTTTCATTGTTTCTTTTTAATTCTTTGCAGATTTGTTTCAGATATATTGAAGATGTGCATGAAGAATTTTTATGCTGAAAATTTTAGTTTTGACAAATTTACAGCTTTTTAAACTTAGCCAATTTTGACCATTTCTGCTTATATTCAATTATGGTTGATAGTACATACTTTGTGAAATCCAACTCCTCCTGGGGCTTTCAGTAATTCTTTTCAATACTTTGCAGACATGTTACAGACATATTGAAGATGTGCATAAAGAATTTTATTGGTGAAAAAATAATTTTTGACAAAATTACAGCATTTTTCAACTTAGACATTTTTCAACCATCGCTAATATACAATACGGCTGGTAGAGCATACTTTATGAAATCAAGTCCTCCTAGTGCTTTCATTGTTTCATTTGAATTCTTTGCACACTTGTTCCAGATATATTTCAGATGTGCATGAATAATTCTTATGCTGAATAATTTATTTTTGACAAATTTACAGCTTTTTTTTAGCATAGCCAATTTTTGACCATTTCTCATGATAAATTATGATCAACAGTGTACAGTGAAATCAACAATAATTTTACTCCCTGAGCTTTCAGTATATTATTTAATACCTTACATACATGAGTCAGACATACGGAGGATTTTCATGAAGGATTATAATGCTGAAAAGATATTTTTGACAAATGTTTTGCATGTTTGACTTAAAGGAAGTTATTGGCCTTAGATAATTTTGTGGGGGGTATACTGAACGCCTTGCTTGCAGCCAATTTCTAGTTTTCTCTGAAACTGCTTGTCCAATCAAAGTGAAATTTTATGTGGAGCGTCCATGGGTAGGGGGAACGAAAGTTTGATCGCGAAATTTGGGTCACATGACCAAGATGGCCGCCATGCCCAACTATGGTAAAAACCACTCAAAAGTCTTCTCCTTCAGAACCGGCTGGCCGATTTTCGTGAAACTTGGTATGTAGCATTTGGGACTCCAGCCCATCATAGTTTGTTGAAATGATGACCCTTGGATGACCTTGACCTATTTTATGGCAAGTCCAATTTTGGAAACATAGGCTTTCACATGGAAAAAGGCGAAAACAATGGATATTTTGGGAACTCTTGCAGCCTGAGACCTGAAAGTTGCTAGATGCAGACAACTAATGGATTCAATGAAGGTAAGTAATTAATGAAGGCCAAGGTCCTTTCTTGACCTTGACCCAAGGTCATTTAAATATCAAAATTAAAATTAAAGTTTTCTCAGAAATCACTGGGTTTGGAAACTATTGCAGCCTGAGACCTGAAACTTTGCAGATGCAAACAACTTATTAAGTCAATAAAGGTGTGTGAGTATTCAAGGTCAAGGTCATGTTATGATGACTTAATACTCCAAGATCAGGCTCCAGGTGAGCGTTCTCAGGACCAATGGTCCTCTGGTGTTTAATTCCATGTAGCATTTTTAAAGTGTTTTCAATGTTTCAAGGAAGTTGCATAAAATAAATAAATTTCTAGTAATTCTGGTTAAAGAAGGATGCATAAAACCGCAAGAAAAACAATAAATATAACAAAAAAGTTGTTGGCTTAAGATGGTTTCGGTTCATTACTTTAATTGGTTATGGTTATTTTCTCTAATATTGTTGGATTGCTTTTACATGTAATTTATTTCAGCGGATGGTTCATATATGGTCTAACAGTATTATATATACCTGGCGTACTTACATTTAACTAGTTCTTCTTACATTTAACTTGTTCAAGACCAGCATTTGTCCTGTTTATCTACAGAGTTATTTTGTAGGGGGTCACTGAATTTAACTTTTCCTTGAATTAGATTGTATTGCCTTTATTTTGACAAAAGAACCCAGCTGACTTTGATAACATTCACTGTCATATGCTGAAAGCGTCAGTTATGATCAATTAAACTTAAAAAATCTTCTTTCGGTATAAAGATATTATAAATGTATAGAAATGCTTTAACAGATGAATCCAGTGTCCTGTGTGTTGGTATGTTATATGTATTAGGAGTGTCACGTGTATTAGGAGGGTCAAGTGAGTTTGGTGTCATCTGTCAGTTAAAGTCGTCTCTAATTTCAGGTGATGGCAGTGCTGCACTGGGAAGTAAGGGGACAGCGCCACCTAGATCAACAACTACATTCCAGATCATTTCAAGCCTTATTGCTTTCGGTCTCATCGTCAGTGGGTTATAGTAAACGCCTGAGCGAAATGTTATTGGGGAAAAATATCACATGCGGCTTCACTGTAGAATTATATGTTTTGGTGACATGCGTAATCAATTGTAGGTTGGGGAACATATACAGTGTATTCTTTGTGTCAAGCAGCATCTGAATTACTAGTGTATGAGCCATCTCGTGAAAAAAAAACAATAATGTGGTTTCCGAACAGGTCCAACACATAGCAGGCTGTACATTCACAGAAGCAGGATAGAAGCTTGAAAAGAATAGGAAGTGTACTATCCGCGTAGCGAAAACAAGGGCGTTGATCAGCTTCGCGGTTACCGCAAAGCTGATCTGCGTCTCTTTTTTTTTTTTTTTCGCATAAGCAGATTTTTTGGTTTTCACATTAGGTGGCTCATATTTAGAATACGAGTAATACCCGAGAAATTACGAGTCTTGGACACAAGTCATAATTCAGAAAGTATGTGATACTTTCACCAATTATAAAATAAGATTAAATTAAGTTTCCCCACTGACTACATCATATACGAAAACTATGAAGCAAAATAAAATATTATGCTCGCAAAAACGCCTACATGTACGTTTCGCCCGGATAACTGATCAGTATTATGAACTTTCATCAAAAAGATGCTAATCACTCAAATATGCGGTCACTACGAATGTTAACGATGTTGTATGAGAATGCATAAGGACGTTTGTGCAACAATAATTCAGCTTAATGCTGGTTTATTGAAGAATTATAGAGTGCTGTAAAACAGACTTATATTGTACTATTTACTTGAAGACGCTCACGAAGTGCAACGAAGTAAATACAAACACATGTTCAAGTGAACCAGAGTGGTCATAAATGATAAATATATTTCAGAGTAGATTGTGGATCCTTAGAAAGAGTGATATTACAGATAAAAACACAAAATGAGTGTATTACGTATTTGTTACGGTCGATGCGGGATGCATAAAGTACATGTATAAAAAGAATGTTTCACTAACAATGTGAACGTGATTAAACGAAATTACCAGCCATCCAGATAATGAGGATTATCAAGTTTGATGTGTGATATGAGCCACGTTATGTAAAAACCAACAATGTGGTTACCGAACAGGTCCGACACAAACCCAGCTGTACAAACACAGGAGATGGCTATAGGCTGGAAATGTTAGATTTAGAAAGAAGAGAAATTGTACTATCCGTGTAGCGAAAACAAAGGCAATGGAAAAACGGTAACTACGAAGCTGATCTGCACCTTTGTTTATATGCAGATTGTTTGTTTTCTCATGGTGCGGCTCAAATAGTGTTACTACAAAAGACGTAGATGGAAATCAAGATGGAAATATACTCAGCTCATGTATATAAGCTTTAGCCTAATTGTCACATGACGTGTTTAAACCCAAGAAAAATAAACACGACTTTATGACTACAAATGAATGACGTATGTTTGTCAAATAGAAATACGTGTACACATATGTATGTATATTAGTGTTTGTAAGTGCTTATAAAGTTGTACATGTAGTTAATAAGTTCATGCTCAAAGTAATCGATAGCATTGTTACTTTTAACGTGGACATTTACGACGCCCCAGCGGGCACATGACGTCATAATAACGTCATATCAACGTCTGTGCGACGTCATGACGTCTCATCGACGTCGATCTGACGTCATTATGACGTCATGTGCCTGCTGGGGCGTAATGAGAAAATATTTTGTCGCATGCGAGCCATCTTTTTACTTCGTATCATCTTACATGTAATTGCATGAGTGCAACGATGACTTTTATTGGAATAGATTGAAAATCCCGACCCGAGGTTTTAATAATGTATTTCTGTAAATGGTAAACATGTCATCTCTCTTTCGTTCCTGTTTGTGTTACTTACACAAATCGAACTAAAGGATATTTGCCACCTCTGAAAACATGGACAAACGTTTTCCAAAACAACTAAAGGGTACTGTGCATTGTTTGAAGCTACATGCCCTTATAATGCGGTTTTATAAACAGGTTGTGTCAAAGGTCATTTTTGGTCCCGTGTTCCGTTAACTAAACAGTTTTTTTCTATTTATTTATTTATTTATTTATTTATTTAATATATATTATTTTTATTATTTGTTTTTCTTTAAAAAAAAATGAAAGGCACAATTCTGGACACGGGGGGGGGGGGGCAACAATAAACAAAAACAATGCGGCCATATATATGTAATCATTATAAATGCATTTTAAATTGAAATAAAAACAAACCTTAATTACAGGGTATTAACAAATCGCTTTTGCTCCATGTTGCCAAATCTGAAGAGTCACTGACGAGGCTTATGTAGGTGAAAGCGCAGTATGGCCCATATACTCACTTGCTCACTGCTGTTAAAGGATCTCAGTTTTTAGTTTAGTCTCAAGGGTTTCAGTCAAACAGACTATTTTGATAAAAACAACAACTAAACCAATCATTGCAACTTGATGCATAAGGAAGCACTCTATGGGCATGTTAATATGCAAACGATGCATAAGGTAATGGTTGTAGTTTGTAAGACTGCCTGACTAAAAGTAACCAGAGGACCAATGGTCCTGTAAACGCTCACCTGAAACCTGAGATATATACCAATAAACTTGTTTGACTACAATGGTAATATACATGTATATAACCCCAGGGCCAGATCAGAGCAACCCCTGGAGTCAAATTCTTTTTCAAATCATTAAACTCCAGTCCATTTGCCAATTTACTGCAAGTTTTGCCCTTCAAATGACATTTTAACAATTTTCCCCATACAAATGCATGGGCGACCTAAGTTGACCTTGTTGTAAAATAGGTCAAGGTCATCCAAGGGTCACAATTTATATAAAATTTGTAGAGCTCCATTGCCTGATGCTTCATGCCAAGTTTCAAAATCATAGGCCTTCTGGTTCTGGAAAAGAAGATTTTTAAAGGATTTTGCTATTTATAGCCATGGCAGCCATCTTGGTCATGTGACATGACCATTTATATATACTTTCATTCCCACTTCCTAACAATGCTCCTCATAAAGTTTGGCTTTGATTGGCCAAGCAGTTTCAGAGAAAAAGATCTTTGAATATCACTGTAATATACATGTACATTTGTATATTGCCCCGGGGTGGGGGCAGACAGACCCCTGGGGTCCAAATTTTTTCAGAATCATCAATCTTAAGTCCACTTGCCCATTTCCTGCAAGTTTTTCCGTACAAATGACATTTTAACACTTTTCCCCATTCAAATGCATAAGCGACCTATGTTGACCTTGCTGCAAAATAGGTCAAGGTCATCCCAGGGTCATGATTTATATAAACTTTGTAGAGCTCCAGTCACTGATGCTTCACACCAAGTTTCAAAATCATTGGCCTTCTGGTTCTGGAGAAGAAGATTTTTAAAGGTTTTTTCTATTTATAGCCATGGCGGCCATCTTGGTCATGTGACCTTGACCATTTATATAAACTTTCTTTCCCCTTTCCCAACGATGCTCCATATGAAGTTTGGATTTGATTGGCCAAGCGGTTTCAGGGGAGAAGATGTTTCATTATTATGGAAATATACATGTATATAGCCCCGGGGCAGGGGCAGACAACCCCCCAGGGGCAAAAATTTTCCATTAACATTAATCTTCTGTCCATTTGCCTATTTCCAGTAAGTTTTACCCATTAAATAACATTTTCCCATTTTTTCCCATTCAAATGCATGGGCGACCTAAGTTGACCTTGCCGTAAAATAGGTCAAGGTCATCCTAGGGTCATGATTTATATAAACTATGATGGGCCCACGTCCCCAATGCTACATACCAAGTTTCGTGGAAATCGGCCCACTGGTTCTGGAGAAGAAGATTTTTAAAGATTTTTGCTATTTATAGCCATGGCGGCCATCTTGGTCATGTGACCTGGACCATTTATATAAACTTTCGTTCCCCCTTCCTAAGGATGCTCCACATGAAGTTTGGCTTTGATTGGCCAAGCGGTTTCAGAGGAGAAGATCTTTGAAATTGTGAACGCCGACGGACGCCGACGGACGCCGACGGACGACGGACGACGGACGACGGACGCCGGAGCATGGGCATACTATAAGCTCACCTGTGAGCCTTCGGCTCAGGTGAGCTAAAAATTGTATTTGTATTTATTTTTGTGGACCATCATTTACATTAACATTAACTTGACCAAGTGTAGTTTTTTTACACAAGATGGATGTGGCGGGTTATTTTGTGTATACTTAACATATGCAATGATTTTCCTGTTTTATGTTGATCATGGCTGTGAAATAAAGGTTACTGATTAGTTTATTTAACGTCTTTTTTCAAGTTCCTTATACAGACTCCAAATAGACAACCCCAAATTGATTCAGATTGTGAGAGGTTCAGATTTTGAGAATCTATATCAAGCATCCCAAGACATTTAAAATTCAGGGTGTCCCAGAAAAAAATGATCTAAGGAAATGACCATTTCTTTTATTTTGGTATTGTTCAAGGAGCTTAGATATTAAGTAATGTGTGAAAATCTATTGAATGACATTGTCAGTTATTGTCATTTCTCAACAGTATTGGTCCAGAATCATCAAATATAGTGTCTCCAAAATGAGAATTCATAAGCTCTATGTATAGTGCATAAATTGACAAACGTATCTTTTTTCCACAACGTATCATGCTTTCTGGTACACCCAATATAAGCACATATTTAGGTGTTTTTCGATGCCGGAAATAATTTAAAGTTGTTGAAAACCATTGGAAGACAGGTAGGATGAAAGGAAAGAAATTATTTCAATCAACGATACAGGATTCCTTGTCTATTTATATTTAACACCAACCTTAATTTGTGTCTTCCAAATTATTTATACATGTTACTGCTGACATTGTTTGTCAAAGATAAAAGGAGTTCTACTGACCCACTGAGAAACTTGCAGTCAAATACATAGTAAACTATAGAACATTAACAGTGTCAGAAATTATAAATATTTTGGTAGGTACAAACCCATGACTTCACAAAAACTTGCCCAGAGATTTTTTTCCTCTGTAAAAATTTAAAATTCCATTAGAAAAATAGGTAAACCCCTGCAAACCCCAGATTTTCTATATAAAAGTGGGATTTAAGGGGTTTCACGAACATGTTTTCTTGATGGCTATCTCCGCCTGTTTGCATCTGGGACCGCAGCCGAATCAATTTTATACAATGCACATACATACCCAATAATGCAGTTTAAAAGTTTGCTTAATGGATTATTTGCCTGTGTTTGTTTTCTTATTGTAGGACATTTTCTTTTGCCAATTCATTGACCACATTGAAAACAATGTGGAAAATGGGTATCATTATTTGTTATTTTGAATTGACAGACCAAATATACAAAAATGTAATTTGACCTTTCTATCGTAAGCATACTTGCAGACATGTTATTGGGCTGTACCATTTGCTACATCATCAGGAAAACATGTCCATGTAATGAATACCCCCTTAAACCCCACTTTTATATAGCAAAACTGGGGTATGCAGGGGTATACCTATTTTTCTTATTTTTGCTCCAAAACATAGATTGTGTGTACTCGTTACCCACAATCTATGTTTTGAGCAAAAGTAAGAAAAATATCGATTTTTTTTCTGATGAAATTTTCAATTTTTATTGGTGAAAAAAATCTCTGTTTATTGCATGGGCATGTTTTCGTAAAGTTCTTCATCAGGGGCTTCAGCGTTTCTTTCAGGATTGGATTCGTCTGGAGTTATCAAGGACAAACTGCATCGAAATTGCAAATTGTTAGTTCTCCAACAAACCATGCACATTAAGTGGTCATAATTGCTCGGAAACTCTTACTTCAAGCGTCTTATCTTCTTCAGCGTTGGTCCAATCATTTTCGTTTTATACCTTCTCATTTTCCTCAATTGATTGACGGGTTGATGTCTATTTCTTCTAATGATCAGTAAACCGGCGAAGATCAGAAAGTCTTAGAAAGGAAACGGCCTCTTATATTGATTTCTAGGAGGTTTTTAATTTGCATTCTGATGAAAGGACGAGCAATCTACTTTGATATCGCCGATATGACAAAAGTCTGTATAAATGTTAATAGTTTAGCTTGTTAGCAGATCTTAATTCATTTGTTGATAAGGGAGTGCGTCATATATCTGAGGCGCCTAACAATCGATGGTGCGTGAGGAATAAGAAACGGTTCAATTAATAAACATTTTTGAAACCGTTCCGTTTCTTTAAGAATAAATAACTTACAGGCGGTTAATTTTGCAAATGGAAAGCGGAGCGTCTTATCAATTAACAAATATCTACTCAAATGCATTGTGGTCAGTTTAAATACAGACTCGCATGTATCCTCGTACATTATGCATAGTGCAGATTATATCTTTGTGATCAGCGGAAATATTTTGAGAAATAAAAACATATTACCTGATCGTTCCAAGGCGATACTTCTTTGGTGATTCTTATTGTTTTATGTCTTGGTGTTAAATAAGTTTGTGTTGTTTGCACCTTATACATGTGTTTTCATATTTTTAGTTCAGTTTAGGTAACTGAGTGGCCACCTATTGGGGAAAATAACTGCTCATTCGGCTTACTATATGTTTTCATGGTATAAGTGCCTGATTGTTGATTTAGGTTTTTCCCACCTCGGTTTTTGGAGTGGGAATCTCTTTCTGATTGCACCTGTTCCTGATCTTTGCCTACTTGTACATCTTTAGATATATTTTCTGACCATCATTCAATAGATTTAGCCCTGTTTGTATTATACTAGCCTTTGTATCGTACCCTGGTAAAAGTTGCAAAACTGCAATAATTCTTTTTGGCTTCATGTTGCCAAATCTGAGTCACTGACGAGGCTTTAATCCTCTTCCTCATTAGTATGTTCATTGCAATTAAAGGATATCAGTTTTACTTTTTGTTTGCAAGCATTTTTATTGTTTAAAAGGTGATAAAAAACATACTTACGGAACTTGGGCGCTTGCTTGCACACATAAGATTGAAGTTTGCTGTTCTAAATAATGATTATAATCATTCACATTGCTAGGTTACTGTTGCAATGTTTCCTGCTTAACTCATTTAAGCCTGGCGTCTCTTTTATGGGACATAGGCATGCAGAATAGCCCCAGATGTGACGCCGCAGAACGCGGCGTCCCATCTGGGGCTATTCTGTTTGCTAAGAGAATTTTCATCAAAAAATTAAATAAAAATTAAAAAATCACTTCTGACGCCCCTAAAAATGAAAGTGGACTCACCCTAATAATAATGATAGGAAAATCCATTCGTCAAATATGGGTTAACGGCTAGTGATAGTTTAATGCTTGTCACTATGGGCAAAACGTTACATATTATGGTAGACAAGATTTTACGTTAAAATTGACTGCGATGGCCCGGATGCATACTTCTCTCTTATTTTGGCGTTACAGTAGATAAACATTTTTGATATGCCGGGTATCGTTTGGTCACAAATTTAAGTGCATGCCTAAATTGTGCAGTCATTACTTAGGGCGTTTTATTACCAGCGCGTACAGCATTATAGAAGCGGGAATTTAGGAAAATAATTACCACGACAGTAAACATTTCGTGTCTCTTCTCTCGGGAGACTCAATTTATCACCACTGTTCAGACTTAATAGAAAAATAAACCAGATAGCCGTGTATTGACTGTATGAGACAGGACCAATTCTTCCTTATTTGGATCTTTGTATTATCTGATGGAAATGTTTATTAAATCAGATTGTCCAGTATCAAAAGAGATCGCGAATTGCAGTCTGTCTTCTTACAATCGCGCGATAAGAAAATGCGACATTCTTATGTCTATAAAACAGGTGCTGATCAGCTCGTTTTCGGGATGTCATATCAGGGCACTTGTCGATCGTCGACAACGCAAAATTTACAAGTACAAGCTCATGTCGATACATGTAAATGAGGAACTGTGGCTTAAACTCCAAAAGTTATCTTTTGACATGCCGAGACTCCACAAGAAAGTAATTTCTTATTAAAGGGTCAATTTTGAGTTACTAAATGCTTCTCACGCGTAAATGAGCATATTTCTCTGATCCGCATCTTGAATAAACCATATGCTAGTCATAGCATTGTTCTATGACCTGTCTAAAATAAGGTGTAGGAGAGCGCGGTGGCGTAGTGTTAGAGCATCGGACTCCGAATCGAGAGGTCCTTGGATCTTTCCCCACTTCAGGAAGTGTTGACTCCGTCCCGACGTGACTGAAACATTGTTGACTGTGACGCCGTTAAACCTCAATAAAACAAAAAATAAAATTAGACATGTTCTATAACAGCTTCTGGTTATTTTTATACATTTTAGTTGTCAACATTGTATCGTATATTTGTATATATAGTTTTACTGTTATATTTGTTTGTTTGTTTTGTGGCTTAACGTCCCAGTCAACGATTTTTCAGTCATGTCGGTACGAAGCCAACTCTTCCTGGGTTTAACCAATACTGTAGGGAGTTATTGTGTCTTGCACAAGGACACAACACGGTGATGCCTGTGGGGATCGAACCCAGGACCTCTGGGTTCAGAGTCCGACCTGTTATATTTGTGTTGTTGAGGACCATATACAGTATGTTCGATGAGCTGATGCTTAATATGTTATTCTTGTAACGTAAAATAAAGATTATTATTATTATTATTATTATTATTATTATTATTATTATTATTATTATTATATGCTGGTGAAGTCGAGGTTACAAATAAATTTGGTGCAGTGACTTTCATTTATCTATTTATCTATTTATTTATTATTGCT
Source organism: Rugalucina vietnamica (assembly GCA_964017185.1). Lineage (NCBI taxonomy): Eukaryota > Metazoa > Mollusca > Bivalvia > Lucinida > Lucinidae > Rugalucina > Rugalucina vietnamica. Next base: position 12,737,153 of record OZ024876.1, on the reverse strand, counting down.
TATATTTTTATTTATCTATTTTTAGAGTATGCTTAATAGTAAATAGATTGGTCGGGTCCAGCATACATGTACTATTTTTCTCAAAATTAGAACTCGAGTAGAAAAATATAACTCTAAATATTTCAGTGCGCTAATCAATGTTTTAAATTTGTGCACAAGTACATTGTATCAAGTTTGCTTCTGTGCCTTATATACTGTGTATATTTGATAACAAACAGCGTACAGTATTTAAAAGATAACTTGAGACATACTTCATGTAGCGTATTATTAATTTAAAGTTTTAATGTGTGAAATATGTGCGTGACGGTGTAGAATAATGTTGTGTAGCTAGTGCCATAATCCGACTGATCACGACAACACATTCCTCTTGGGGCCCACATGGTGTATAATAATTGAAAACCTGTGTTTTGCATAATGCAAAAACAAAAACGCAGATCATCTGTGCAGCATAGTAACTGCTCAAAGGACCATCGCCTTTGTTTTAGCTACACAGATTGCACAATCTGTCTTTCTCTAAGATTCGAAAGTTTAAATTTCTATCTTTCTTCTGTGATTGTACATACCTGTTTGTGTCGGAACTTGTCGGAAATACCAAAGACCTGTTTTCCGCAGCTGCAGCTCAAATTTTGTTGTAATTAGTAACATCCACCAGTTTAAAGCCAGATGTACGTAATTGACCTCACGGTAGAAATCTTTTATTTTTTGCATGCGAGTGTATTTTGATGTCCTACAAACGAAAATGAAAAGAAATCGATACCGTTCCGAGCTTGTTTTCGAGATATCGGCCTTCAAAATCGTCAATATTGAGAGCGAAAATACATTGACGTCAACGTAAATCCGATTTTTAGACCCCCTTTTTTGTTACTTTTCTTGATATATTTAAAAAAATCCACGGTAGGATTTTTTAAAAAGGTACAAGCAGGCAAAGATCAGGAAAAGGCGCAATCAGAAAAAACTGATATGTGATAGAGAAATTCCTGAACTACAAGTAGATAACGAGAAAGTCCTTGGTTACCGGTTCGTTTTCCTGCTATAAGCGTGCGAAGAGAGGTAGTCGTTGCTGAATTCAGTACGTTTTACGCGCGACGTCGATTTTGCGCCAAAATCTCCGACGCTATTTAGTATTTCAATAATGCTAACAGTCGCGCAAATGATGTTTTCCTCATGATAACATGTCCACAACCTATACATTGAGCAGAAATAATAAATAATATAAATTTTTTACATTTGTGAAGTACTCTGCATAATTGTATGGAAACAGTTTCGTATTCCGAGCGTAAAATGACGCTAGAAATGACGTTTCGAGCGAAAACTTACGTTACGAATGCGGCGTAAAAATGACGTTTCGACCCTTGGATACGCACGTTCTTTTAAGCGCCTTCAATTACGTACATCTGGCTTTAAGTGACACCTCAGCCTTGTGCACATTTCGACGACGCGTATGCTACAGCTTGTTACTGTAAATTCTGTGTACACAAGACGTATGAGGGTTAATGAAGAAATAATGACTACATGTATAGCTTCAATAAAACTTTATTTTTAACAGTTGTGTGATTGTCATATACCATCAACCAAATTTGAAAATGTATGCTTTTCAATCATTCCTCCAAACGTTTGCTACGATTCGAGTTCTTTGGTCGCTAGGCAACCAAAGAATGCAAAGAAATGGCATTGGACGCAGTTGTTTATAAAAGCTAGTGTTCGTCTAGATGGAAGACGAGTATCTCAAATATGTATAAAGCATTTCATGATGATTAGATATGTGTTTGCTCCAAGCATTTGAGCCACCTCGTGAGAAAACCAACAATCTGCATATGCGAAAACAAAGACGCAGATCAGCTTCGCGGTAACCGCGAAGCTGATCAGCGCCTTTGTTTTCGCTACTCGGATAGTACAATTCCTCTTCTACTTAACTCCAAAATTTCAAGCTTCTAGCCTGCTTCTGTAGCTGTACAGGCTGGTTTGTGTCGGACCTGTTCGGAAACCACATTGTTGGTTTTCCCACGAGACGGCTCATTTATTGTCACCGATATTGACTACAGTGGCACTGTACACAGCAGCAACCTTTGTTCAAATTTTTTTTAAATCAAATTCAAATACTTGTTCTATAACCTTCTTTTTTAAGCTGTTTGAAAATATTTGAGTTTTTTTCATTTTGGGTTTAAAACATACTGTTAGGTTCAGAATGGGTATATTTTGGCTTGTTCTGCTGTTGCTTAGCAGCGACGCATGTTGCGAATCAGGAACTTGACATAAATGATAGTGTTGCTCTTGTTGTCCACTGGTACTGTCATTAATCATCACAAATCACTGATTACGTTCTCGCGTCCATGGACGCGAAAATGGTCATATTCAAATTAGCATAGCGTAAAATCTAGCCATGATAAAAACACAAAATTTTCAACATAAATGTATAACATATTAGTCCACATGCAACATATCAAATCATACCGAGTCTAATTATACTGTCCGAAATATGGATTTACTGTCATTAATTCTTGAATGGCCCCCGTAAGCCACAAATCGTACAGCGATTAGTACATGTTTACAAGCAATATGACCAAAGAAAATCGCGTCTCCTGATTAGCTCATTCAGTCTATTAAATAAATCCTCGTTTTCCCGACCAAAGTTATGAAACCTCCTGTGGATTTATATATACACGTACTACTAAAAAGAGGTTTTGCACTACTTAGATTTTTTTCACATTGCACTTTTCCAATTTAAGATTTTACAAAAATAGGGAATTTTCCTTTTTTCTTTAAATCATTTTCACAAAACTGTTTTTTTATTTTATTTTTACATACAGTTTATGATATTCTTTCAAACTGTGCAAATTCAAAAAGATAGGTCTGGAATTTGTTAGTCAAAATTTCACTTTAAACTATTACAAAATCCAAATAGTGCAATACTTCTATTGAACAGTACATTTTATATTCATAATTGCTGGTTAGCAGACAACCCAAAATATTTCCAAGATCTCTTCTAAGGAAGCACGCCCGACTCTTGTTTTCGCCAACTTCACACATCTCTTGCTTATATACTTAACGATAAGCTCTATACATTACGAAAACGTGTCATTGCAATATACAGACGGTCCTAACGAGTACCTACAATCTGCACTGTATTTTTGGAACAAAATAATAAAAATGTATTCCCCTGTAAAGTTTCACTACATAAAAGTGGGGTTAATGGGGTGTACCTTTCCTGTACATGCTATCCTGGTGGAAATGACATTTAAGAAGGAGATGTGAGGTGTATGTCTCGCAAAGCATATCCAATGAAGTTGACAGCAAATGCCCTGATGCGCTATTTCCTAGAAGTGTACATGTATTTTATACGTATCTCATGTTCCATACATATTTTAACCCCCCAAAAAGATTACATTAACAGCCAAAAATAAAGTTACAGAAAATACAATTGTCATCGTGGGAAACAAAACTTAAAAGACACTTAGATACTGCTAAAAAGGGAAAATATCGCATGCTAATGGAGCGGAGATTTCCTTTAAGAAGGCCACTCAATTACCTGAACCTAAAAAAAATAAATATGAATACGCACTTAAAAGGTACAAGCCGACACCGAGACACGAAACACAACATACGTGCCGCCTTAAAACGATCAGGGGCCGGTTGTTTAAAATTAACGATGTCGCCAGTTAACGATTCCTTACAATTTCAAATGGCAATATTACAAATACACTGTTGGTGTTATTTTTGTTGAAAAAATAGCAGTGTATTTTGGCTTTTGAAGTCGATAAAAAATAACAAATGCCTCGTTCTCAGCCTGTACAGTGGTTTACAGCATTTGCAGAGAAAACCGGTTATTCCATTCAGAGTCATCGTATTCTTGACCGTTTCAGTTTGTCGAACAAAAAGGTTTGCTTGTCTTATTAGATGACATAATTATAATGTTATTCTTCTCTAGTTTGTTCTCTTGCTCCAACCGAAACAAACCTCAAACAAAAGTCAGCAGAATGACTGATGTAATTGAAAATTGGCACTGGCAATCATCAATAAAACGCATTTACAAGACCAAGACGACAGCTTTGCTGAAGCGGTGAGAACAGTTCTTGTCTCTTGGGCCTCATATGTCTTCCGCAAGTTGGATAGAATTGTTAGGCGCAGAGCATAACATAAATCCTATTCTATATAACGCTATGAGCATTGCAAAAAGGTACAAGTAGGCAAAGATCAGGAAAAGGCGCAATCAGAAAGAGATTCCCACTCCAAAAACCGAGGTGGGAAAAAAACAAACTAACAATCAGGCACTTATACCATGATACATATCGTAAGCCGAATGAGCAGCTAATTTCCCAATAGGTGGCCACTCAGTTACCTTTACTTAATTAAAAATATGAAAACATACATAAGGCGCCAACAGCACAAAAAATACTGTAAATAACAATTCGATCTTACTGCCGTGACATGCCCAAATCGGTTAAAGATTTGTTCGAAAGGTATAGTCTAGTTTTTGACCGTGTCGGCGCATCAGGAAAACATATCCGTGAAATGTTTACCCCCTCATACCCCACTTTTATATTGTAAAACTGGGGTATGCTGGGGTATACCTATTTTTCTTATTTTTGCTCCAAAACATAGATTGTGGGTACTCGTTAGAACCGCCTCGCCGAGGCGGTTCTAACGTGTACCCACAATCTATGTTTTGAGCAAAGATAAGAAAAATATCAAAAATTTTCCGGTGAAAATTTTCATTTTTACAACCAAAATTTTTTTCTCTATATTGCATGGGCGTGTGTTCGTAAAGGGACCGTCGCTAACGGATATGTATTTGTTGATCAGACTGCTTCTAATAGACAAAGCCTTTCGATTCCCCTGACGTTCCTAAGTAAACGTCATAAACGTAGCCATTATTCGCCATTATTTTGTTTTTACTGCGTGTTTGCAGATTTTTTTATTTTTATTTTTATTTTTTTTTTATTTTTTTTTTTTTAAACGGTGACATGGTATCGATTTCTGCACTGTAAGCAGGTTTTCGCATAAACTTAAACATACGCTCAACTGTGCGTTATGTCACATTGATGTTTGAAGTGAAGGTGACTCACACACTTCCGTGCAAGGAAAATAATACGATTGCATGCGATTTGGGATGAAAACGTCAAAATAACGTAACTCAATTCCATTTGACGGAATTCAATTTTCAAATTGCTCAATGTGTAGTAGAAGTTACACACTGCTACAATCAAAATATACAAACTAGTTATATTTAAAATATATCTAAACATAAGAAAACAATAAGTACTGTTGAAATATAAGTTTGTAATTCCTCTCAGTATACTTATGCTAAAAGTTTACCATTTCCTAATTGACTGAGTTGCGCTCCTTCGTCCGAAGTATATGTATGGCGATAAAAAGGATACAAAGCGTATATGCGTTACACATATAAAATCAACCATAAATTCAAAAAGTCACATGCACATGCAATTTTTTTCTACTGGATTCTGTTTGCTATAAGCGTTTTCAGTCTACTGCTTTACTTTCTAAACCGACCAAGGAAAAAAGTCATGACTGTCCCTGAACCACTAATTATTCAAAACAAAAGTTATACGTTGCCTGATAATATGAGTCGAAATGACACACTTTATTCAATATTTCGGAATAATGGCAGCAAGACATTCATAATGCAGTGTCAAACTTATGTACGAGAAGCAATCGTGATTTTGCACACACACATTTTTGGTAAACAATCGATGAAACTTGGATTAATCATTTTTTAATATTTGCGATTTTTGGTATAGAGGATAATACCGTTTCTGAATCACTACAATGTGACTACAAATAAACACACACTTTGACAGCGGTAATAAGGAATATTGTCGACTACATGTATTTTCACATAAAATTAAATTTCTTTAAATATCCGATGAAGTCACATATCCTTTCATTTTTAGCTCACCTGAGCCGAAGGCTCACAGGTGAGCTTATAGGATAGGCAGGCATCCGTCGTCCGTCGTCGTCCGTCCGTCGTCCGTCCGTCCGTCCGTCCGTCCGTCCACAATTTCAAAGAAGAATATTTCTGAAGCTAGTAGGCCGATCTTGATCAAATTTAATGTGAACCATAATTGGGTTGGGGGATTGATGGCATTAGGTTTTGGAGCAGATTATATCAAAATTGTGGTTTCCATGGCAACAGATAGGTCCCATAGACTTACAATGGGAAAAATTAAAAAAATCTTCTTCTCTGAAACCACTAGGCCCACAGCTTTGATATTTGGTATGTAGCAATGGCTAATGGTCCTCTACATAAATTGTGCCATTCATGCCCCTGGGGTCAAATTTGGCCACGCCCCGGGGGGTCGATAGTCTCCATAGACTTACTATGGGAAAAAAATTAAAAAATCTTCTTCTCTGAAACCACAGGGCCCACAGCTTTGATATTTGGTATGTGGCAATGGCTAATGGTCCTCTACATAAATTGTGCCAGCCATGCCCCTGGGGTCAAATTTGGCCACGCCCCGGGGGTGGATAGTTTCCATAGACTTACAATTGGAAAAACTAGAAAAATCTTCTTCTCTGAAACCACTAGGCCCACAGCTTTTATATTTGGTATGTAGCAATGGCTAATGGTCCTCTACATAAATTGTGCCATTCATGCCCCTGGGGTCAAATTTGGCCACGCCCCGGGGGTTGATAGTCTCCATAGACTTACTATGGGAAAAAATTAAAAAATCTTCTTCTCTGAAACCACAGGGCCCACAGCTTTGATATTTTGTATGTGGCAATGGCTAATGGTCCTCTACATAAATTGTGCCAATCATGTCCCCAGGGTCAAATTTGGCCAAGCCCCGGGGGTCGATAGTCTCCATAGACCTACAATAGGAAAAACTAAAAAAATCTTCTTCTCTGAAACCACTAGGCCCACAGCTTTGATATTTGGTATGTAGCAATGGCTAATGGTCCTCTACATAAATTGTGCCATTCATGCCCCTGGGGTCAAATTTGGCCACGCATTGGGGGTTGATAGTCTCCATAGACTTACTATGGGAAAAAATTAAAAAATCTTCTTCTCTGAAACCACTAGGCCCACAGCTTTGATATTTGGTATGTAGCAATGGCTAATGGTCCTCTACATAAATTATGCCATTCATGCCCCTGGGGTCAAATTTGGCCAGGCCCCGGAGGTTGATAGTCTCAATAGACTTGCTATGGGAAAAAAATTAAAAAATCTTCTTCTCTGAAACCACAGGGCACACAGCTTTGATATTTTGTATGTGGCAATGGCTAATGGTCCTCTACATAAATTGTGCCAGCCATGCCCCTGGGGTCAAATTTGGCCACGCCCCGGGGGTAGATAGTCTCCATAGACTTACAATGAGAAAAACTAACAAAAATCTTCTTCTCTGAAACCACTGGGCCCACAGCTTTGATATTTGGTATGTAGCAATGTTTGGTAGTCCCCATTATAAATTGTGCCAGTCATGCCCCTGGGTCAAATTTGGCCATGCCCTGGGGGTCAATAGTGTCCATGCATAGACTTTCATTGGTCGATTCTCAATTAATTTAAATCTCATGAGCTTACAATGTGATAATCTCTCAGGTGAGCTACAGGACCAATGGTCCTCTAGTTTGTCTTCTCAGCATAGATTAATGGCAAACTATGCTTTCAACAATACGCCGAACATTTGCAGCACCTCTTTCATTTTTTGGTAAAAATCAATATGCAAATATAGTTTAGCAGACATGTTTCTTGACATTCCATTATTCTTTGATTGCAGAAAACTTTTGACACGACCTCTGTGCATAATTATACATTCAATAAATCCCCATGATACGAATTTAATGGTCAGTTAGGCTTATGCTTATATTAGGATTAATTGAAACATATGAGACACACATGATGCTTAGATCGATAATGCATTGGCACTTATTATGTGTTCTGTCAATTAGAGAACGTCAATATGCATCGCTCAGTTGGTACAAGTACGATAAACTGTTGGTACCTGTCTGACTATTAATTATTTTATTTTATCAACGAATCCAAAGTTACTTCTCAAACACAAAAGTTGATATTGCACAAGTACCGAGAATAATGTCCATTTGTCTGTCATAAATCTAAATAGAGTATACGTTTCTCGCATGTCAAGTGAGTGAAACCTTGCAATAATATCGCCTCTATTCTCAAAAAGAAATACAATGTTATAGTTCTGGGAATTACGTTTGGAGTCAAGATCGCTCAAACAATATTATTATATTTGAAAAGAGCAGAACAAACATTATTTTTTTCATGACTTAACTGACAAAAAGACGATAAATCAACTGTACCAATGCATTTTAAGTATACTCAGCTGATATTTTTTTTTTTTTTTTTTAAAAAAAGCTAAAATATCTTTCAAAAATTTTAGTTTCAGTCGTGATTCTGATCAGCGGCAAATTGATTTAATGACATCAAACAATTCCACTAGCCCTGGAGCAAAGGTGCACGTGATGCATGAGCAATCTGATTTTTCAAATTTTTTGAGAGTCTCCTTCTCATGCCTCAAACACACTCACTGAATTTTTTTTCCATCTTCTGGCGGAATAGAGGACCTAACTTCCAGGTAGTAGCCTAATTTTTCATTTATCCATACATTTCATTGGAAGTTTCTTTCATTTGTCAAGGAGTGCGTATAATCTATTCGACTATGATGAGCACTAGATCTGTAACTAGGAGACATATTTTCGAGGAAGGAAGTATGACTGGCATTCTTGAACTACTCAAATGGGAATCACTTAAGAAAACGGATAATCGACTTACATTGCTACACAAAGGTCTGAAGGGTAAAGCCAGAATACATACAGATGACCTTATCCCAAAGACTAGGCGTTGTAGAAATGGTCACTCCAAGGCATTTCAGCTTCCATCTGCTAGTATAGAGGCCTATAAATGTAGTTTCTTTCCCCAGACTATCAGGGACTGGAATGACCTCCCTGACTCTCTGTTTTCTACTGCTGAAATGTCAGACGATTGTGTGTCCAAGTTCGCCTCACTCGTGCGTTCTTGGGACTAATTTGTCCCCCATCCGAAGCCCTGGTGAAATAATGTCATTTGGCGTGTCACCAATAAACTTTTCAGATTCAGATTCAGATTCAATAGCAAAGATGGATGACGCTCCATGCCATGAAAATGAATGTTGAAATATTGGCGTTTGTCTTTTCAGAATCAATCAAATGTTTCATATATGTTTCATGGTATAAGTGCCTGATTGTTAGTTTGGTTTTTTCCTACCTCGGTTTTTGGAGTGGGAATCTCTTTCTGATTGCGCCTTTTCCTGATCTTTGCCTAGTTGTACCTTTTCATATGTTAATTGAACCTGATTTCCTCATAAACTAAGTATATTAAATGTACATGTACCTCACATAAACGATTATTATTGTTAGGCCACGGTGGTAATTTATAAGACCAAGGACACATCTCCTTGTCTGAAGTCACGATGTCTTGCTCGTGTATTTCCAAATATGCGGTGATTGTTGACATGTGTCACAGTTCGGGCTTGCGAAGTGGGTAGCGCATCGGACTTTGGACCGAGGAGTGCCTGGTACGATCCCCGTCGTCCGAGGCGTCACTTGTTGCGGCCTTGAGCAAGTCACATTTCCACAGCTCAATGTATATAGTGTACATATGTTCTTAAATAGTCGCAGTTAAAGCTCTACAGAGCTTATGGGTGAAATATGGGTGAAATATGAAGCGACTTTAAATAAAGTTTATGACTTTATTTCTTTTTTTTTTTTTTTTTTTTTTTTTTTTTTTTTCAAAAGTATACCCTTAAAATCCCATTTTTGTATAATTAAACGGGGGTTTATAGGCGTACAGATTTCTTCTTAAGACTGTTCCAAAACATAGAACGTGGGCATTAGAAACTAACGTGTACCCACAGTCAATGTTTTGAGCAAACCTCAGACATTTTTAGAAAAAATATTCAACTGAAAATTTTCATTTTTACAGCAGACAAAGTCGCTGTTCATTGCACTGATGGGCTTTTTTTTTTGTAATGACAGACCACAGACGGTGTCTACCTAGTGTAATTTTAGACTGAGGCCCACACACTAATTGAGACTAACCGTTCGTTTTGCATGTAAATATGCATTTGTAAATCAATACTAATTTTTAAGTTACTCATACTGATTAATAGTTCCACGGCTCATTTCTTCAAAATTTCAAAGCATGATCGTACCTCAAAGAAATTAATTAATTACCATGTCTGAAACGTTCTTTCTGGAAACGTTTCTTTCTGAATTTGTAAGCATTTAATTGAATCGTTTTCGTTATGTCTTGGAATGTATGTAAATCATAAATATGATCAATATAGCCGAACACAAGAAATGGCAATTTCAAAGGGTTCAAACGAAGGACCCAAACAAGAAGTATACCTTTATACACTTAATTTGTACGTTAGTTAATGCAAACCCATCTCACAACTGCAGGCTTTTTTCCCCAACATGTATTGTTGAGCCTATTCAATAGTTGACATTCAATAATTTATCTTAAGATATTCTGCCAAGATGCCAGTGCCATATATATACCCGGCAAAATAAGAAACATAATATGGTACCATTCATCAAATTTGCATAAAGGTCATAATAAATGACATATAACATATTATCTATAATATTCGTAAAGACCAGATAGTCGAATATCCCAAAGCTGAATTTCATCAAGATTCAAGCAGAAGTAGAAATTCTAGGACATTTTCAATTTCAGCAATTAATGAAGACGAGGAAGAAAATCTCGCAGTTGCGTTTCTTTTTGTCGGTTATACTTACTGAATATGAATTACGCGTGGTTTACGCAAACTGTTAGTTCGTTGCATCCTTGATAACGCAAATGCACGTATAAAAGAGTAATTTTTTGTTTGATAAGTCACACTGTACGCGAAATGAGAAATATAAACATATTTGCTGGACCGTTTGAAATTGTCTGTCAAATGGACAAAGCGCCGGGCCTGTTTTGTAAAGAAAACCATAAAGTATGGAAAAGCTTGACATATGATTGAAATCAGCATGGACTGATCAATAGTCTTGAACAGTCTTATGAATAATCTGAAAAGTTCAGTTTGTTGATAAAGAGAGTGAGCCGCAACGCGAGAAAACCGGTTTTCGGGAGTTCCGATCAGGTCCGACACAAACTGGCCTGTACAGTCACAACAAAAGGTTTGAAGCTTGAAACTTTGGCTATAAGAAGAGGAAAAATACTATCCGTGTAGCGAAAACAACGGCGTTTTACTGAACAGCTGATCTGCAAAACCCGTTTTTTTCATGACGCGGTTTAATTCCTTCAAGACGAATGGATGGATCACGCTTGTACCTTTAAAGGAAATGGACGTGAACACGCCAATGCGAGTTTGACTTTCGAATGACAATATCAAAGAACAGGCTAATTTGTAGTGAAATATCTTTGCACTAAAAAGGTACACGTACGCAATGATCAGGAAAAGGCGCTATTATAAAGACTTTTCAACTCCAAAAACCGTGGTGGGAAAAAAAAAATAACAATTAGGTACCCACACCTAGAAAACATATCGTAAGCCGAATGAGGTACAAGTAGGCAAAGATCAGGAAAAGGCGCAATCAGAAAAAAGATTCCCACTCCAAAAACCGAGGTGGGAAAAAACCAAACTAACAATCAGCCCAGCAAACAGAAAACGTTTTGACAACATTACGGTTTGGTTGTATAAAGGTTTGGCTAAACCTAACGTTGGGAAAATATTACTGAAACGTTTTGAAATGGTTGTGAATTGGCAATGTAAGTATCAACCATTAGCAAACGTTATGAATAAAATATAAAAGTTTGATCCTTTGGAAGCAGTAAAAACATTCAAAGGGAGAAAGTATGGACTATATTGCGCAATTTCGGGTAATGAACCCTCATCAGTAGCCCTTTTTAAATCCGACAACGAAAGCCAGACTTCTGCACCGTAATTTCGAAAACTTTACACGAGAAGTCTAAATCAAAGACACATTCCAAAACGGGGTCAAATATTTTAAACATTGCTTAGAAATATGTTTCTAAACGTGAGTGTTTTGAGCACTCTGAATATCATTACCGATCTCGAAGGACCTAAATGAAAATATAATCTGCACTATGGGTGATGTACGGGGAGACTTTTTAGGGCCGCCACACGGCACAACACCAGCTGCAGTAATAGCAAATAAAATATAAAAGTTTGATCCTTTGGAAGCAGTAAAAACATTCAAAGGGAGAAAGTATGGACTATATTGCGCAATTTCGGGTAATGAACCCTCATCAGTAGCCCTTTTTAAATCCGACAACGAAAGCCAGACTTCTGCACCGTAATTTCGAAAACTTTACACGAGAAGTCTAAATCAAAGACACATTCCAAAACGGGGTCAAATATTTTAAACATTGCTTAGAAATATGTTTCTAAACGTGAGTGTTTTGAGCACTCTGAATATCATTACCGATCTCGAAGGACCTAAATGAAAATATAATCTGCACTATGGATGATGTACGGGGAGACTTTTTAGGGCCGCCACACGGCACAACACCAGCTGCAGTAATAGCAAATAAAATATAAAAGTTAGCAAACGTTATGAAAACGTTTTTGTTAACATAACAAATTCCGCTTTTATGTGAATGGCATTTGTCATAAACAGAGCTATTTTACTCCTGTGCCACAGAAGAAAACTGGGAATGTTTTGAAATATGAAACCATTACAAATCTATTTTGGGGGAAGGAATATCCAGTTCTAATCTAACTTTAGACTATAGTCTGTATCATAACCCAAAACACACACTCCTGTCAAATTATAAAGTAGGTGTTGAAAGATAAATTACAGATCTTAACAAACCAGAAAATTTTGTGATAATGAAAACAGAAAACTACATAGCTGGGATATACAAGGTGAAAGAAAAAGAAACATTGTTTCATTTTATGCTTGTACAAGCCGTTTCATGAGGAAACCTTTCTGTTGGTGTTAGACATTTCCAACTTATTCCAACTTTTAATGAATATATTTCTTAGGCTATCACATAGTATATGGCAGAGGTGCACCATGCCGGGGATTTTTGTAGACATATATTTTCTGAAAGCCCGTACCCTAAGCTACTAAATGCCGCTTGTTAGCACTCTGACTGCTGGGGCTTTATCGTGCCAGAGCGTGTTACGTACGTTACCGATGTATGATTTTTAAATTCAAGATGCTAAGGGAATCACCAAGATTTATGACAAAAAGCAAATATTTGACGAGAACTTTACCTTTAAATATGTAGCAGAGATGTTACCTAACCTAACAGGACCAAATTCAATAACATTTAGATTTCATGACTACTGGTACAACAGAAGTAACGTAAATAACCCGTGTAATTTGACATATCCACCGTGTTTCTTTTCTTATAGAATATAGCTTTAATCAAATACCAAAATACAATTTCTATTATAGTTATCTACAGTCCTTGCCCTTTACAATGACATAAAGTAGGGCTCTCTGTGACCTTCCATCACTCCACGGATGCTGATTTTCTTCCCCTACCCCCATTTAGATAGTATGCCCATTAATAATCATGTCCCAGCAGAAACAGAACAAAGACTCTTCCTTTCCTGAACAACATCCTAGTTTTCGAAATAAAACCCCCATAAGTATTAAAAGCACACGAAAAATCAACTACAGACATTGCTTCATGATAATGGTAACATATTTAACGTAATGTCATGGTAACGTATGTAACAATTTTGTATTTTCACTATTGAATCATATACTTATGATTAATTGCAGATTATCAGTTTTCTCTCACAGTTATTTTAATTAGGAAATTGAATTTATTGAATATCTGTCCTCAAAGGTATTAAAATCACACATAAATCAACTACAGACCATGCTTCATGATAACGGTAACATTTTTACGTAATGGCATGGTAACGTATGTTACAATTTTGTATCTTATCTATAGAATCAAATACTTATAATTTATAGCAGATTATCATTCTTCTCCCATAATTATTTCAATTAGTAAATTAAATTTACTGAATATCTGTCCTAAAAATGAAAGAAATGAGAGCCAAAAGGGCAACAATCACTCAGCTGATGAAAATTAAGTCTGAAAAGGATTAAATCAGTAACAGGAATGGAATAAAATTTATCTATTGCGGTTCTATTCTGCTAAAATACAAATTTGCACATTATTGTATAGTTCTATTATGATCGTAGACTCACGTCACATATTTATCGTTATAAAACTGAATGACTCGCCTGTTACGATTGGTCAAATACACTCACTTCCTTCATAATGTTAATGGTAAAGCTGTGACGTTAGTCTACTACGATCGGTATAATATATCCTACGTATCAAATGGACCATAAAGTGAAGGCTCTAAAGAACATTATATTAGCTGAGTGAGCAGCTATTTCACTAAAGGTGGCCATACATCTACCTGAACTTAACTACTTCCGTGTGACTTCACTCGGAAATCGACACCAAAACCTAAAACAAATACATATAGGACCACAAAAGAAATACAACCTTGTGACGTTTGTGAAGAAATGTAAAATTGTGTATTCATGTGGATTTGCTCATAAAATGCATCCATTCTTTCACAATAAAACTAAAACTACACCACAGATACAGCCTGTATATGCTTTCTGAGTATTAGTGCCTAATTGTCAATTTAGTTTTTTCCCACCTCGGATTTTGGAGTGTGAATTTCTTTCTGATTGCGCCTTTTCCTGACCATTGCCTACGTATACCTTTTTAGGATCATAGGTAACACAACTGAAACTACTGACTGACTGACCATCTGATTACTGGTTAACCGCTCAGGTCTGAGCCTGTCCAGGAAAAGTGGTTTCATTCAAGCCATTCATACATATAAGTCTCAATGGTTTAGTTGGGTGGTTATATTTGAAGCAATTTTTGGATGTCATGACGTCCTAATGTTGGGTATAAGTCCAATAAAATGGAGGCAACGTCCCGACATGACCATAGCTGTTGAAGGGGACGCTGAGCATCAATTCAAACAAACAAAGAAACTTTGGAACAAAAGAAAACTTCCATATGAACCTCAGTGGACTGAGCAAGACACACGAAAGGTCTGGCCCCAGCCCAGCCTTCTTAAACACTATTTCCAGACACGCCAGTAATGTGAATCCCTGACTTATATTACATATGAACATGTACTTCTTGCAGAAGTTTAAATAAGATATTGAAGGTGCTATAGAATGGCCACACTTACAAATTCACCATTTTACATGTAACGTTTTGTCTTGTTCTCAAGGACAGCTTATGCCCTAGTTCAAAGGAGATGCGATCAAAGATATAACCGCTAGAGTGACCATAGTACTTTCATCCATTAATATTACACATTGTCATGGAAACTGGAGTTCTGTTCTGATCTGGTTCTTCCTTATGCATTTAAACTGCAGAACTGTATCCGTCTAAATTAGATACATGTAGTTTGCGGTATCGCAGACAGTAAATGCGCAAAATGACAAATTTTCGTGATAAAAGAGGGCAGCTATTAAGTGTTTTCTATCCCATAACCACCATTGTTGCTTGCTACAGATTGTTGTAAAGTGATTCTTGCTTGATGTTCGATGGAGTAGATATAATGTATTTCCTTTGTTGCCTTTTTATGTTTTTGCCCGTATACTTGTAGAAAATTCGCGAAAAAGAAAGTTTCGAACAACCAAATTTCCATACCTGTGCTCGACACTGTACAACAAGGTCACCACGCTCCCCACTTTGTAGCTCGGTTCAAAATTAAGTAGTGACTCCATTATAGCATTATCATCATTAGCAACCTAATTATGTTGGGTTTTGCAGATTTCATGCAAGTATCCATCTTTCACTAACCATTCAATGCATGTAAGGTGTATAACCAATCAAAAGGAACACAACCTCAAGGAGTCGCGCTTGTTGTTCTCAATGGAGAAGAGCGCTCATTTTATAGCACTGCCACTCTCTGTCTTACCACATCGGTTCGGTATAATTACATGTATAATCATTTATAATTTCACTATATAGCAAAGTACATTTTGCCAACATTTTTTCAGCAGTCACATTTAAACAAACATATGAAAGTTTCTTTTCTGTGTAATACAAAACACATTATGGTCTAACATTACAATATCGTGTGTATTTTCCTGCAGAAAATACCAATTTAGAATGCAATAGTTTTGACATAATAGAAGTAAATAAAGATATCTTGCCAGCCCCACAAAAATCCACCATTTTGTCGATCCCTTGAATTATGGCACGACGTTTGAATTAGCTTATAGCACACTCACTCAAAAGCCTTGATGACATCAATGTTGGCGTCAATAGACATATCTGCAAGGCTCATTTTTATGTAGCTTCAACAAGATTAGCCCTATAGTGTCTTGTTACACATTGGCTGTAAGGCTATGTCACAAATCCATGGCTAAAGTTAATCAATCCACCTTCACATTTTGCTTGCATAAATATGACGAAGGTTGATTGTTCTATTGTAATATCTAGTGAATTTCATGAAAGATGTGTTTTATTTTTGTTCAGATTCATTAGCGTTTAAGACTATCAGCCCTTTTTGTATCATATGAGTGAAAATGACTTTACGACACGTTACCGTATAACAAGACACTAGTCGACATGCATTAAGGTTGTGCTGTGTTAGTATTAAGCTTGTAACCATTAAAACCATGGCTAATTTAAACTAAAAATGCGTCATTGAATTGAGTTGTTCCCCAATTACCTTTCAAGAAAGTTCAAGAAAGTATATTATGTATTTTCAAATATGTATATGTCAAAAACATGTATGTAGTCAAGCAAGAACGATGCAAGTTTCACTCAACGGGATAAAGTTGCAAACAAAGTCCAAACACTTTGGACAGCAGATTTACTTGCAAACACTAAATTCATTATTTCGAAGCAAATCCTCACAACTTATTTCACCTCAGCCCTCTGTATGCAGGGATTGTTCTTACGATATCTTGCCGTTATCTACGTTACCAATGACAAACCACTCGGTAACAATCAATAGATGTCATTGATTTATGATAAGTCTACCATTTAGACAATGTCATGTTTAAACTAGAATATATAGCTGAATTGTACTATTTCCCAGTCTCCCTTTGAGAATGACTAAGTATGGTTTAGTTTTACACGTAAATATATGTATACTGGCAAGTGGGGACGACACAAGTTTCAATATATGACATGCAGCTGCAAAGAAAGTACAAACTTTTGAGTGGACTAATTAGGATAACCGACTTTATTCAAAAATATTTCCACACAATCAGTTTGTTTATTTGCGTTAAAAATTTGACGTGCTATTTGTTCATATGGAACTTCCACTGCATATATTGTTACATACGTTACCATACGTGGTGCAATAATTTAAGTTCATAGAAAAGCATCTGTGTTAGCATATTTTTCATATTTGCTAATTTTTGTGTTTGTTTTAACACAAAACTTCATAAAAAATATACCAAAAGTTTTATGGCGATTCTCATGAAATTGGCAACATGTCACGTACGTAACGCATTCAAAAGGCCGCTACGTCCAAACGCCCCAACGGTCAGAGTGCTAACAAGTGTCATTTTGAAGGGAATTGGATGTGCTTTCAGAAAATTATACCCTACAAAAATCCCCGGCATGGTGCACCAGGGTCTATTGGCTCCTCAACGTCTATCTATGCCCATTCTTCTTTTTGTCGATTCCAGAAGTGAAGTTGTAGTAAAATGTGGTATAGGAGAAATCTGGGCTCCCGCTTATTGGGGCTGCAAGCAATAAAAAAAAACTGCTTATAATTGCGCGACCAACTACCCAACTACTTAGTTATCGCTTAGACAGTCTGAGCCTGTCCAGGAAAAGTGGTTTAGTCAAACCATCCCTACTAAAAAGTTTTTGTTATATACTTATTTACTTATACTTAGGCAGTTATATTCAAAAGCAACTTTTGCATGGCGTAATATAATAAGCCCCTAACTCACTGGATTGTTCGCGACTATTTTGCGAGAAAAATTAACAATATAAACACAACTTTCACGTTGCAGTCTCAATGAATGGAAATTTATGCGACAAATTCACGATTTTTCGTCTAATATATATCACTTCTGAAAATATATATCGCGACTGTTGCGCGATAGACGCGCGACTGTCGTACGACAGTTACGAGACATTCATGAGAGTGTCGCACAACATACGTACGAATGTAGCTAAGTTTTATTTTATCGCCAGATAGTCCCAAGGTGTTAACATGTTTTCTAAAGACTGTCGAACGATATATGTACGAGTGTCGGGAAAATTTCGCATTGTAAATTCACCAAAATTTCGCAGGGACAGGTTCCCGACACTCGCACGAAGGTTGTATGATTGTCACACGACAGTTGCGCGAAATATTTTGGCGAAAAAATCACATAAAATTTTAAAACGTGTTTAAAACCTTCACAACCAGTTCGCGACTAGTTCGCGACACATGAAAATTCTCACGACACTGGTATGAATGTCATGCGAAAGTCTGCGACTAAATTTGCAAAACAGTCACGAGAAATTCGCATACCAGTGAGGTGGCGCTTAACCTCTTACAAAGATATGCATCTGTTGACAGGACTGCTTAAATAATGCGACTCTATGACGGTATACAATATGTGACCATGTGCTTCACTGTGGCATGGCGCTGTGAAAATGTGTAAAACAAATAGGCGCCCGTTTTCTCATGTTTACAAAACTTTATCATGTGAGTTCAATCGACACAGTCAAATTTTACCTGTCCTATTTTTAAAAAATAGTGGCAACGTCCCGACATGGCCATAGTTGTTTCTGGTATGTAAGGCAATAAATAAAAAAAAATGAATTAAACAGTCTGTGTAATTGGCAAGGCTTGACGGTGGCGTAGTCTTTTCAATTAAGGTGAGCGTGATAACTCAATGATAGTTGATATTATCTTTAACTGAGTGGCCACCTATAGGGAAAATAGGTGCTCACATGACCTACGATATGTTTTCTTAGTATAAGTACCACGGATCAGTAACTCGAAGGCATCGTAAGTTCCCCTACTTACGACATACTTTGGATGATCACCCTTGCTATATCAGTTACTCTAAGCTGTGGTTACCTTTTTAAATGAAAGTACCACTTCGAAAGCTATGACGATGCGAAAGTTACGATGCAGTTCATTTGTCACCGTAACTTAAGTCAAAACATCCATACATCAGGTTAACATTTCCGTGTAACATATACCCACTTAAACCCCACTTTTACATAGTAAAACTGGAGTATGCAGGGGTATACCTATTTTTCTTATTTTTGTTCCAAAACAAAGAGTGTGGGACTCGTAGAAAATTTTCCCACTGATAATTTTAATTTTTAGATTTTCAAAGACCTCTGTATGCTACATGGGCATGTTTTCATAATGTACCTCGTACATAAACCTTATTGGTTTGCTTGGGCAGTTATATCTGTATATATTTAGCACATTTTGAGTGTCATGACATCCTAATGATGGGTAAAAGTCCCATAAAATGGAGGCAACGTCCCGACATGACTATTGCTGTTGACTGGGACGTAAGGTATCAAATAAATTAAATTAAAAAACATACCATAGATAAATGGAATTATAGTGATAATAATAATAATTATAATAATAATTATATCATCTTGCATTTTTTTACAAACTTAATTTACTGTATGGAGACTGCAAATATCAAGTTTTATTTTGATAACCAATTCATGCCATGATACAAGATTTTGTTACAGGGGGTACAACATTATAAAAGTTAGTGGTCATTTTTATGTTTATAAAGTCATTTCTGTAGTTTAGATATGGTGACCATATTTCACTTTTGTGAACAGCCTTATCAGAAACATCCAAGAAAATACTGTCAGAAACAGTGTGAGATACTGTGTAAAATACTGTGAGAAAGTTGAGTGAAGCCTATGGAACTGGTAAGAATGTAACCAGCATCATCCATACTGAATGTAAACAGCAATGCACATGTACCACATACAGCCTTATTGTATTACGATGTTGATTGTTTCCCATCCAGTTAGGTCAGGACCTTTCTCTGATTGTGTGGGTTCCTAGTCATTACTTTATTTGTATATTCTCTGTATACTGGTATATGCAGTGTACAAGTTTTATTGAAAAACGCAAAATTGACTACTATAATTTATAAGGTTACACCCCATGTATAATTGGCTTGTAAAATTGGGCTTGATTTATGAAACATGTGTTTTTTTTGTTAACATAAGTCTGGGTGTGAGAAAACCTTTCATCAATGGTCAGACACCGATAGTCACAAAGGATGCTGCACAGCTTTAAAGGTACCATTGCTACCATTTTTAGTTTGATTGAAAAACATAAATACTATTAAAAATATAAGAGTATTATTCTATCATGGCAGGAATAATAAGAACTTAGCTCCAGGACAGTTTTGCACCAACATAATCAAAAACGCATGTGCGTTGGCTCAGCATTGATAAGGCAGCTTGCCTTTTTAGCAAACTGGTAATACAGACTATATTTCTATAAACAGACGCTTACATCTTATGAATCATTGGATGTAGATAAGCTTGCTGAATTTCAGCACTGAAATCATCTCTGTCCTAGGAGTAATTTGTTGATTAGTATACAGCTGCCAGTTATTTCAAAGCTTTTGTTTCTAATACAATAAGCTCGACAACAAAACGTTTCCAGAACGTTTTACAAACGTCTCAGTGCAACAACATTTATAATGACTGTAAATTTACCGCAGCTTCGTATTATTTTATTTCCTTCATTTATTGAATAACAACAAATAGATTTATATTAAACTTTATTCAATTATTGGCATCCCCAGGGATCAGCTCAGAAAAGCAGCAGAATATCGCCTTGCAGCTGATGCAGATATCCTGCAATTAAACATCAGCCATGTCCAGCAGAATAGTGTCAATTTAAATGCAATCCAAGTACATTTTTGGTAATAAACGTGAGTCAAGAATCCTTCCCAACAGCTCGCCAGGAAGGTTCTTGACAGAGTTAAGCATCCCCAGGGATCAGCTCAGAAAAGCAGCAGAATATCGCCTTGCAGCTGATGCAGATATCCTGCGATTAAACATCAGCCATGTCCAGCAGAATAGTGTCAATTTAAATGCAATCCAAGTACATTTTTGGTAATAAACGTGAGTCAAGAATCCTTCCCAACAGCTCGCCAGGAAGGTTCTTGACAGAGTTAAGCCCAAAAGGATCGACACGATTCTCTGTCGTAGCGTGCAATGATGCGTGCCTGTTGATGAACCGATAGCCAGGTTCATAGCAGTAAGGATAATCGAACAGCCCAAACGATATACTGTTTTAGGGTGGGCGTCAGCGGTGTCCTATGGCAGAATCCCTTGATCCCCGACAATGTGTGTAACCTTGCATGCAAAAAGATATCAACAGAGCCGAAGCAGAATCAAGAAGCAGATTCCGGACTATGCATATGTAGCCCCGCATATCAAAAGGCTCAGCAAGATGCGACTTATCATAAGCTACCTAACTGTGCTCTTGCTCTCACGTAGTTTGGAAATGCTGATCATGCAACTATATTAGAAGTTATAGTGTCGTAGTCGTGCTGAAAATAAACGAAGCTTTGATACGTACCTTGCAAAATTTAATAATATTGAAATTGTGCATCAACCATTAAACATACAAGGCATACCACACTGTTTGGAAGCAGCCAATTCAATTTATATAAAAGGTTGAAGTTTTGGAAATACTTCGAATCTAGCTATAGCTGAAACGTTTGCTTTGGATGATAATGCGATTGAACCTGCATAGGCAAATTGCGCAAACCAGTATAATTAATGATCTGAGCCCAATGATATGCATAATGAACCACAAATGATTCTAAGCAAATCCCTGGTTAAAAGAAACATACCATGAACGAAGCAATGCGAGGTCGGAGTAAGGGGTGGTGGTAGGGTTAAAAACAAAGCCACTCGTTCGCTCCGCACTTTCATAAAAACTGATTCTGCTGAAAACGATACACCAGGAGTACACTGCTAAGGTACCGGCCCCTAAGGAAAATTGACAGCGCCTAAAATTATTCAATAAACCACACTATATCTAAAATAAAGTCTTCATTTATTGAATAACAACAAATAGATTTATATTAAACTTTATTCAATTGTTGGCATCCCCAGGGATCAGCTCAGAAAAGCAGCAGAATATCGCCTTGCAGCTGATGCAGATATCCTGCAATTAAACATCAGCCATGTCCAGCAGAATAGTGTCAATTTAAATGCAATCCAAGTACATTTTTGGTAATAAACGTGAGTCAAGAATCCTTCCCAACAGCTCGCCAGGAAGGTTCTTGACAGAGTTAAGCCCAAACGAGTTAAGATCTAAGATGTTCCCATGGGGATATAGCTTGAAATGAATAAAAATAGAGTTCGGAACAGATTAGAACTTAATGAGTAATTGCCAAAAATGTAAGGTAAAGAATAGAAGGGAAAGGGAACTAAACACGCACGTGATAGATTTCTATACGAAGAAAACGAGTGGGAAATGTTCGTTCATAGCATGATTCTTATACATTTAAGACAGCAGTAATCAAGTTAAAATCATTCAAAGAATTTAAATGGAAACTTCACAACAAATACCCATTATTCTGTATGCAATATTATACAAGGCTATGATTGTTTTCCTTATTGCTTAAAAACAAGTATGCAGAAACTAGATAATCAAACTATGACAAATTGTAAAACAAATAACGAATGTTAATTGGACTTCAAGGCAACATCAGTATGGCTGTTAAGATGGTGTTAAAATCAAAAGCAGCGATTTATCAAATGTTTTAAGGCTCCTCAAAGTCCGTTAGTTCGTGAGAAACTTCAAGTACCTAGCAGACATACAACCGACGACCTATAACACTGTAAATTATCAGATAAAATACCGTGGCACTGTTATGTATATCATCAACAGATTAAATGATTTGAAAAAACACATGGTAAGCACATCTATATGTCACAAACAATTATATCAGCTGTTTTTCGACAAAAACTACCCATTGTCATTTGAGAACACCCACAGTCAAATGTTCGCATTAAGTCTATCTGAGCCTAAAACATTTATTTCACACAACATAATTCATCTGTCCATAGTATATGTACATAGAAAACGAAAAACGTCTAGTAAATGACATTTCCAAAGTTCTGACCCACAAACGTTGCTGCTACAGAGGCCGTGCATCAAGCTCCGTGCAAGTGTGTTCTCTATTCTGGTCCACAACCCTGAAACTAAAGAATACACATTATAAAACAAAAACACTAGACATAATCCAGAATATACTTATAACATCATCAATCTTATCTAATAATTACAGATCCTATTTGGTCCATGTCCAAACAGGTAAATTTAAAAGTGCAATTACCCCGACCGCGCCGCTTGAACTCACGTGACTAGATCATTCGCATAATGCTATTAGGTAGTGCAGACCAGAGTATGTGGCAGCCAAAAACAGTTAATAATGCGGTGGCAATACTAAGTCTAAAATAATTACGTTACTAGCTGTTGATATTACCTATTTCTCATGATGGAATCTTCGCATGAATATGTATGTATAGCGTTGTATCAAGCGGCACGATAAAAGCTTTTGCACTATAAACGAGGCAATGCAGGTCAAGGAGCGACGACAAGAAATAATGCAATGCTTATAAAGTACCAATTCAAAGATGCATGACTAAAGGCTAAACCGTTTTCGCATGAACATGCAAATAATGATAGGAAACTGTAATCAGTACCGATGCACTCTATCACCTGGGACAGTGTTGCCCATCATCAATAAACAGAAATTTGTTTTAAACTTTGTGGTAAATAAGTCAGCATATCCGTAAACTTTGTAGAACGTGAATGAGTCTATTTTATTTGTTATAACGGTTAAATCACTCTCCAAAAATATATTACTGAGACCCACACTAGAAATGTTACATGTAA
The DNA here is from genome assembly GCA_964017185.1 of Rugalucina vietnamica. Classification (NCBI taxonomy): domain Eukaryota; kingdom Metazoa; phylum Mollusca; class Bivalvia; order Lucinida; family Lucinidae; genus Rugalucina; species Rugalucina vietnamica. The sequence goes on along the minus strand of OZ024876.1, from coordinate 12,713,271 downwards.
TGTTATATGCGTTAGTTTCACTTCTTCTAATAAATGGTAAACTACATGTAATTGCTTAACGTATGGCTAATGCCAGCCGATCAAATCTAGCTCATATTTGAGTTCTGGAAATGTGAAGAGTTTATACTTCGGCAAGTTTGTCAAAACTTCTGACATTCTGACAATGGCAATGTTATCACCTTCCATGACGAAGTGTATAAAGGTACACAAAGGTAAATTAAATTACAATCAGTGCTGAACACGCAGTAAATAGAAGTCAAGTACAAACCATCACCACCAACTAAAAAAAACATTTCTGCAGTTCGACATGCAACATATTATAAACTTAAGAATGGGAGATACATGTAACGGAGATTGCTAAAATGATTTTTATAAAGCTGTGGCTCTCACAACAGATTGTAAAGGCCTATCAACCTCAAAAACATAAATCTGCTAGTACGATAACGTTTGGGTTCCAACATGTCTGGTAAATCACAAATGGCAAACAGGTGAACGTTAACTGAGACTTTGACCTGAAACACTTCAATTAACTGATAAAATTCTACAAATTGCCGCTTATTAGTTTAACGCCCACGCAGGCTATTTCAAAGCAAAAGCAACAATGATTCTGAAGCCACTCCTTGCTCCGCCCATTTAGACAGGGTGTAATGATTATACTACAGCGAATAGGAACAACACGCTATGAGTAACAACGTGTTAACTTAATGAGCAGATGATTATATAGCGTAAATACCCGAAATAATTCCATTACATAAAAATTAATGCATAATGCTATAAACAGACTAATTTGGCTTTATCTTAAAAATAAAACTGCAAGTAATTCACCACTAGCATAAACAACTACTTAGTGTTCTTAAACAAACAAAAAGACAATATGTTCTGAAATAAAGTGCATGGTCAATAACTGTAATGAAGATACATTCAGATTATGATTACTTGCTCAAATCGACAAAGTGTAGTAAAAATAATCTAATATACGATGATGGGACGATGATATTTGCAATATTTCATTGAAAAGTCCGACGCTATGACTTAAAACCGCACAAGCAAGACGAACGCCATATGTGATATTAGGGAAAACGTAACATAACACACGATAAATGCCTATATCAGCAGACTTGTTGAATTGTTATTGTTATTATCTTAAGTATTATTATTATTATTATTATTATTATTATTATTATTATTATATCATTAGACTGGCTCCCGTCGTCAAAATGGTTGTTTATCAATAAAACATGCATACTCAATACATGGCTCAAAATCTTCTGATGTCTCAGTTTTGACTATATGTTCTGAGGCTGTGAAGAGAGGTAAATCTTGATGCAAGAAATTTTGTGGAGGTTATAGAACATGATGAATGTACTATAGTGTTATAAGAAAATATTGAACATAGGACTGGAGCCAGTCTATTATATCATGTATGTGCAAGTTATCGAATGAATCTTAAATGGAGACATAATTATTGGAAAATTGTGAGATTGATGTTAAAATCAAAGTTCAAAATCTACAAAAAGAACGTTACTTATCTTGTTTATAAAATGTACTACCCATAACCATGTACTGTCCATAACCATAACTCATTCTTAGGAACGCTCACGGCCAATCCATATTTAGCTTGTAGTGTCCCTGGAGTTGATAGATTGTAACAACTCCTAAACGCCGACTTCCCTGTATGTGAATGTCATCTGGAACAATATCAACAGTCGCATCCAGCTTCGTAAAACTGTTTATATAGGAAATGTCAACCATTAAGGGTCACCGATTTTCAACGTCACTCTATTGCAAGTACACACTGTATCATCGACTGCATTTTCAAAATCCTTTATATCTCAGTGGTCCCTTTTCCCAGCTGTCAAAGTACATTTGTACCTCGAAACCACACACACAGCACAGCTTTTGACGTTACTTCAAACGAACTGAGGACGTCCAGAAAACAAGATTGAGTTCGTGCGCACCATCCTGACCAATCCCATTTTTATTATTGATCGTAAGTGTTATTTAGAATCCCGGGATTTGGTCGGACTAAATTCCAGAAGAAGTCGAGAAGTATCAGTGGCAGGACGCAAGCCACCCATTAGTGGTGTGGTATTATTCCCTTCTAGTGTAGGCATAGTTCTGAAACGCAGCGTCGTCTCCTTGAGACATATAGCCGTGATTCTGTTATGTCCAATATAACGACAATATCCGTAAAACAAACATTTATACCAAGAAACCGTCAGTATAGCCTGAGTCCATTCTTATGTTTTTGTCCGCCCGAGGAAATACAATGCTGTAAAGATGTACTCAGTTAACTTGTATTCAACATTCCCTCCATGTGCTCTGCGTACATAAATGGTCTTCAGCGACAATTGTATGAAGGACTTCTGAAACTAGACCAAATACAAGACTGTACTGTAGTATCTGACACCAGTGGTAAGACAAAAGCTGAATAATGCTCTACCTAATTTAAAAACATAATCGCATCAAAAGCAATATTGAAATGAAATATCATCATAGACATTATGTTCAAAAGTTATCGTATCGTGCTTGGTTTAATGAAAATGCAATGAAAACATCGTAGTGTCCACGGGAGCTCACAGCCTATATTGGAGAGCTAAAGTTAATTGATTAACCTAATAGCGTATAGAAATATTAAAATTTTCACCAAAACAGCGATTTGAATATATGTTATAATGTATGTATCGAAAATATACTTATCTTAAACAGGAGCATTGCAGAACGGTTTAAGTATAACTTCAAGACGTTGTTTCTGTGCTATCGGAATGCTCATACGCTGTTAAACCCAGAACACGTTAGTCACTTGAAATCATGTTCATCAATTCTGAGCAAAATGGTTTTGTTCATCAATCCAACTATCATGCAATTTGTCCAATTAACAAATAGGTATCATCTTGTCATCGACAACGAAACGGATCACTGACCATTTGGTACAATAAATTGTCAGTTATATTGCAAAACTGTATCACAAAAATGGAGCGAACGCAAGTTGTCCAACAGCAAACATATAGAGTAAGCCCTGAGCAGTCTTCTAAATCTATATGTTTACACACGTGTCATACACGATTATGGATCTCTCTATTGTTATCCATGGAATTTCAAAAACAACACGCTTATGAGAATTTTAAATGAAAAAAAGTAAAACTGATTAAAAACAAAGCCACTCGTTCGCTCCGCACTTTCATAAAAACTGATTCTGCTGAAAACGATACACCAGGAGTACACTGCTAAGGTACCGGTCCCTAAGGAAAATTGACAGCGCCTAAAATTATTCAATAAACCACACTATATCTAAAATATAGTCTTCACAGGGTATATTTAATCAATACTTTGCGTTAGGAATGGAAAGCGTATTATCAGACGATTTTCCTTTGCATTTTTTGTCTGTTGGTGCATGTTTTTTGCGACAATCAATTCAATCTTCAGTTTTTGTTCGAAACAAAATCGTTTAGCTTCGCACCACGTGGTTCCTTTGTTCTCGGCCATTTGAATATGCAACAAAAGGAAACGGCGTGACAGAGTATAAGCATCAGTTTTATTTATCATTTTGCTCTAAATGATGTTGGAAATAATCGTCAATACATGTTTCTCACATTTTATTGATCATCTAAAATTAAAGTATTGAAACAATGCGCTCTCTTTCGAATACTGTGATTGTTATATGTTTTCGCGACCACGTTTTTTTGCATCCTCTGAAAAGTCTATATACTTGACACATGTTCATATTTGGCTTCTTCGTATACGTATATGATTAGCTCAGCATATATGTCTGGATTTCTGATAATCTAGCTTCCATTTATGTAGAAAAATCTAGGAAATACTTTCGTTTAATCAAAACGTTGTGAAAATGTTCTCCAAACGTTATTACTTAAAATGTTGTGCAAACGTTTTTGAACGTTGTGCAGTAGAAACATTACTTATATGTTTTTATGTTTATTTCAGTTAGCCATGGCACGAGTTGTTGTTTGACATGGAAAGACCTTCACTTGGGAATATCATTGCTGTCGTTGATGTTCATAGATATATCAAATAAAATGACAGAGCATCATAATAAGTCTATGTTGTTTTATAAAGTTCTGGTTTAAATGTTTCCATGCGTCCTACTGAGAGATAATTTGTACCTTCACTGACTGGGTTGTGCTTTTAGAAGTTTCTTTTCCGTCAGCTCACACATATTGTAAAGGTTAGTGCACTTTGTATGTTGTGTGAATTTGTCGATCCTCATGCAGGTTTGTTTGGGAGAGGTGGCCTATTATTAGCGATCCTCATGACAACAAACTTGAAGAGGTGGTACATATTCCACGGCTGAGAAGTTGTATGACAGTTGCAGTAATGTGTTTGCTGTGTTTGAAAAATTAAACACTACCTATACGTTTTGGAAACATTTAAAACCAATCCATATAATCCCACAAGTTTAAGTGGCTGCTAGGAAAGGTTATAAAAATGTTCTAGAAACGTTATAGAAAGGTTGCATTTGCGTTTTGTAAAGGTTACAAGAAGGTTGTATAAAGGCTTTGGCAACGTTGTAGAAAGGTTTTCTGCAACGTTGAACGAAAACGTTTTGAAAACATTAGGAAAACTTTCCTAGAAAACTCTCCTAAACGTTAAATCAAAACGTTTTCACAACCAAAATAAAACGTTTCGCCAACGTTTATACAACGTTGTTTTGTTAGCTGGGAGGTACTTATACCATGAAACATATCGTAAGCCGAATGAGCAGCTATTATCCCAATAGGTGGCCACTCAGTTACCTTAACTTAACTAAAAATATGAAAACACACATAAGGCACCAACAGCACCAAAAATTTATACACCAAGACATAAAACAAAAAGAACCACCACAGAAGTATCGACTTGGAACGATCAGTAACACAAAGTTACTGGCGGGCTTAAACCGGTTTTACATGGCCATAACCTCACCCTCAGCTTCTGCAGTGGTTCATAACATTTAGTTAGTTATTCGGTCCTCGTGGTGAATCTCTAACTAGTCAATGAATCATCAAGAACAAACAAATAAATCATGATAAACATCCTGATGAATCAAAAACCAGGACTCACAGACTGAGTAAGCTGCCCGACGATGGAGATCCCTGGGCGACGAATAACCTACTAACTCCGGAGCAAAAGAAAAACACCAGTTGGACCCCGGTGGGCCAAGCAACAGACAATAAGCTCCGGCCCCAACCAACTAAAATGAATAGCTTTATGTCGGGGCCATCATAGAGTCTGACGCCCGACCCACCGGCGTGCAATTAAAGAAGGCAGCATAGTTATCAACCATGATTGGGTTAAAAACTAAGCATGCAGGCTGTCGCATAACATTCAAGTTATAACCTATACGTCTGTAACGTGTTATGATTTTTCTGAACTGAAAAGAAAAATCATTAATTCCTTTAAGTTTCTTAAATTTGTAAACCAAGTCACCATAAAATTCAGGTTCCGAAAGGCCCTCACTTAAAAGCGTCTTTAACCCAACATTATATTTGGAAATCAGTTCATAGTGTCTTCGATAAAATTTAGAAAATGTTTTTCGAAGTTTATGATACCGATAGCCCTGTTGGAGAAGTTTTGCCGTTAAACATTTATTTCGAGCGTTGAAGTCTGTAACATGATTGCAGACTCTAGCAAACCTAATAAGTTGCGAAATGTATACACCATAAGAAGCACGATGAGGAACGTCACCATCCAAAAAAGGAAAATTTACTATATCAAAATCAAAGTCATCGCGCTTATCATAAATTTTAGAAGAAACAAATCCATTTGCAACAGAAAGATGTAGATCTAAAAAGGGGGCTTCAGTATCTGAGATATTGGCTTTGAGCAGCTATTTCCCAATAGGCGGCCACTAAGTAACCCGAACTTAACTAAAAGTATGAAAACGTTCATAAATTCGACTCCAAATACAAAACAAATAGAACCACAACAGGAGTATCGCCTTGGAACGATCAGTAATATAAAATTACTGGGTGGCTTAAATCGATGGGCCCTAACCTCACCCTCATCTTCTGCAGGGGTTCACAACATTTAGTTAGTTGTTCGGTCCTTGTGGTGAATCTCTAACTAGTCAATGAATCATCAAGGGTAAACAAATAAATCTGGTGAATGACAGATTCAGTAAGCTGTCCGACGATGTGGATCCCTGGGCGCCGAATAACTTACCGAAATCCGGAACAAAAGAAAAAAAAACAGTTGAACCCCGGTGGGCAAGCAACAGACAAAAAGTTGTTTATATATATATATATATATATTGCCTGGTACCTTAAGTACCAAGTAGTTTTTACTTTTTGCCTGACACCTTTAATTGGGGCAAGGTCACTGACGAAACATAGAGAAACTACCTCGATCTTGTCGACTTAATCACATGCAGACCAAGGATATTGCTATAAATTTCGACTTCGACAATTTACAGGGCATGGTAACAACAAACAAGTCATGTTGAGTTACATGAACATAATATTGTTTCTCCAACCAGCTACACGCACATTTACATTTACTTCAAATATTTTTTTTCACATTAAACTCAGCACTATACTAGTCACAATGTGCGAAAGACGTACGAGTCTCAAGAGACGGGAACTGCTCTCAGCTGTCGTTCTCGACTTGTAAATGCGTTCTATTTGGAATTGTCGGGACTAATTTAGCATATAAACGAGGAGACCTGCCTTCGATTTTTCGAATCGGTTTGTGCATCCACAGACGATTTAACTAAACTCGAAATTTAGAGGATGCAGAGGAAAGCGTGTATTCATTATTATTATTATTATTTAGGGCGAATAACTTTGAATAGAAAACCAACAAACCAGCATGTTAAAAGCTGAAAAAGAAAGGTACGAAAAGAAAAGCGATTATAACTTCTAATGAGGTGTTAAATTTGCAAGCGTTTCACGGTGCTAAGCAAGAGAAACGTACCGTACATGGTACCCTCAATTAAAGGCACATGTGACCAGTTCGCTAAAGCATACCCATGGATGTACATATCGTAAGTCTTAGACATTATCAAAATGTAAAGGTTAAACCATATCAACAGCCAGTTTTGAACAGTCGATTCAGCTGATTTGTAATTGACAGATCATGACTGTCCGTAGACTATCGACCACGTATCTTCCCCGAGCCTCCTCCGAGTATCAATTTTCCTAATAAGAAACAGCTTAGATAATCATTAACGTCAAGCTGCGAGATTAAAGATTGTGTAAATGTGAACGCTGTGCTTGCCAACGTGCTCAATGATCGAAGTAGGACTAAAACCAAGCTGAAAGAAAGGTCGTTTGTCCAAAATATCAAATATTTAGTAAAATGTTTCGTATCATAACACTCCTGCTACGAATCCTTGTGAATTCTTAAGGTATGGATACTTAACAAAACATATTGGCCATGGGGAAAAATGGCCAGAATTTATTGCCCATGGCCAATACACACAAAATTTTAGATTGTAATTCTTTTTGATTTATAATATCAGGGACTTCATGGGAAACAAGGTACAATTAGGCAACGATCAGGAAAAGGCGCAATCAGAGAAAAATTCCCACTCCAAAAACCGAGGCGGGAAAAAAACAAACTAACAATAATGTACTAAGACCATGAATACATTTAGTAAGCCGAATGAGTAGCTATTTCCCAATAGGTTGTCACTCAGTTACCTAAACTTAACTAAAATATGATAACATACATAAGGCGCCAACAGCACAAAAACTTTAACACCAAGACATAAAACAATAAGAACCACAACAGAAGTATCGCCTTGGAACGATCTGTAATATAAAATTACTGGCGGGCTTAAACCGGTTTTACAGGATCCTAACCTCACCCTCAGCTTCTGCAGTGGTTCATAACATTTAGTTAGTTGTTCGGTCCTCGTAGTGAAAGTATTTTATTTTTCATAGTCCTCTATGAAAGTATTTTATTAACAGTTACATTTTCCCATGGCCAACAAATTTTCTGGCCTTGGCCAATTTTTTGTACATGGCCAACCTGTTTCTCCATGGGAAAGTGCCATTTCCCATGGAAAAACGTGATTTTCCCATGGGAAAGCCAACTTCAACTCCATTTTTAAGCAGTTATAGATACATAAATAAGTTTTTATAGAACCACTTGATAGGTACTTCATGTATATATAAACTGCGAAGCCCTGGCTACTTTCGAAATATGTAAGCGGTTTGTCAAAAAATACCGTTTGGTGTTCCTACGAACAGTTTTCAAGCGAAAAACAAATAGTCTTGCAATTTAAAAAAAAAAAGAAAAGAAAAGAAAAACAACATAACGCTTCAATGAATTGAGAAAGATCGCAGTATGCTGATAACATAAAACTGGCGTTAACATGGTGTTAGATGGCTGCTGTTAACATGGTGTTAGATGGCTGCTAAGGTAACTGAGTGGCCACCTGTTGGGAAAATAGCTGCTCATTCGGCTTACGATATGTTTCATGGTATAAGTACCTGATTGTTAGTTTGGTTTTTTCCCACCTCGGTTTTTGGAGTGGGAATCTTTTTCTGATTGCGCCTTTTCCTGATCTTTGCCTACTTGTACCTTTTTCTTCAATCATACGTACAAAGGTTGTTGCGGTTTAACGTATAAAAAGCAAAGTTACGAGCAAAAGCGTAACAAAAATGGGTACTTGAGACTTTTTTCTGTAATTCCATAAAGTTTGCGAATTTTGATTTGAGGGTTAACGTCATTGTTTGATCGTTGACTTATTGTTAAACAACAAGAAATGCACAAATGGTGACAATTATGACAAATAGGTGCTAATGAATACTGTTGCCTGTAAGGAATGTTCCTTATTTCTTCTTGGACAATATGTGGTCACTATTATTCTAATGCTGTTTCTGCCTCCCTTGCATACTTCAAATGTCGCAGAAAAAATATGATCATGTCAATCATTTGTATTTCTGACATATTCAAAAGTATCAAAATTTGTTCAATTTAAACATACACATTGCCCAGTTTTGTGAAATTGTAAGCAGCAGATGTCATTATTGTTTAAAAAATATACCAAAATAAATGTGCTGCCTAAAACTAAAAAATTAACAATGAAAAGAGCATTGAGCATATGAAAAAGGCGATTGGCTACTTAAGCATCCTCAGTGACCCTTTAGTTTTGGCAACATTGAGCCAAAGAAAATTACTGTAATTTTGCAACTTTCAACAGGGTAGTCGATACAAAGACTAGTAGTACATGTATTATTCAAATGGGGTCAAATACGTATATGAATCATTTTTAGACAATTAATCTAAACCGATAATAAATTTCTTATTTCACAGAATATCCTCGCTTAAAATGTATAATTACTAAACTGGTGAGAATAAAGGCAATGCCGGCCTCTTATGTTCTGTATGAATTTGTATGTTATACTTTTGAGACAACCTGGTATTTTACCCGCAGCTCGGTCTCTGTAAATCTCTGTTATGTGACATACATATGAGCCTTTGTATGAGAAAACCAACAATTTGGTTTCCGACCAGGTCAGACACAAACCTGTCTGTACAGTCACAGAAGCAGGCTAGAACTTTGAAACTCCGTATCCAAGAGGGATAGTACTATCTGTGTGGCGAAAACAAATGCGCTGATCAGCTACGTAGTTACTGCGAAGCTGATCTGCGCCTTTGTTTTCGCATATGCAGATTGTTGGTTTTCTCATGCGGTGGCGCATATATTTTTATCAAAGTTGTTTCATATTTGGCTTAAACTAAACCAAACCTCGAACAAAAGTCAGCAGAATGACTGATGTAATTGAAAATTGGCACTGGCAATCATCAATAAAACGCATTTACAAGACCAAGACGACAGCTTTGCTGAAGCGAGGAGAGCAATTCTTGTCTCTTGGGCCCCATATGTCTTACGCAAATTGGTTAGACTTGTAAAGCTCCGAGCATAAAATAAATCCTTTTTCATGTAATGTTATGTGAATTTCGAGTGGGAATACGGAAAATGAGTCTGTGCATGAGAAAACCAACAATTTGGGTTCCGACCAGGTCTGACACAAACCAGCCTGTACAGTCACAGAGGTAGGCTAGAAACTTGAAATTTCGGATTTAAGAAGAAGAAGGATTACACTATCCATGCAGCGAAAACAAAGGCGCTGATCAGCTGTGCAGTAACTGTACAGCTGATCTGCGACTTTGTTTTCCCCTATGCAAATTGTTGGGTTTCTCATGCGGTGGCTCAAATAATACTTTAATCGTGCTGCCGTAATATTCCATTTTTCTGCAACAATTGTGACTGAATTTCGCTGAAACATTATTATGTTACATGATTAAATGGTATCCGCATAACATGTTTATACCATGCAGACACCCTAAAACCCCGCATATATTTAGTAAAACTGGGTTGTACATAAACTGCATAGGTAAATATTTTCCACTTTTGCTTCAAAACCTTGTAAGAAATTTCTCAACTCATTCATATCATTTTTGTTTTACTCCTTTACAGGCGTATCCAGGTTAAAACGATAGGAAACACACTACTTGATGAGGACACCCAATTTTAGTTCACCAGAATAGCGTGAAATACGTTGTCATTCCAATGCTTTGCAATTTCTCAACCTACACATTCTTTCTGTATTTGGTAGTCTTCCATGTCACTGTGCTTATGTAGCAAACATAGTTAGAGGGCTTAGCAAATAGAATGATTACAAGAACACGCCGACAATTGATAACTTTTGCAGGGTAAGCGTTCCCTCTGTTTTGGTCAAATCGATATGCAAATATAGTTTAACGGATATGTTAAATGTAAAGGCCTATCATTCTTCGATGATCCAAAGCATTCGTTTAACAAGACCGCTTTTCATAATTATGCATTCTTTTAATCCCCTGGCTATTTAGGCTACTTCTTATAAGGATTCATTAAAACACAGGAGACACACATAGTGCTTAGATCGATAAGGCATTGGCACATATGATCTGTCAATTGGCGAAGTCAGTAGGCATCACCCAGTTGATACAAGTACGATAAACTGATGGTGCCTGACTGACTATATGACCTTTCTAATGGAGTTGGATTTGGAGTTGGAATTGGACTTGGACTAAGACTTCGTAATATATACGAGGGTTGTTTCAAAACAACCAAGGTAAATAAGCATAAAAGGAAAACTGCACACAGGGTGTTAAATTTTGATAAAGCAACGTGAACGATATCATTCAGCCAAACAATGGCTACGTTCTTTACTTCGCCGGGCGTACGCCGGTAGTGCCCCGTAACCGGCGAGACACTCGATTGATGTTGATCACATGGCCGGTGAACGGCGAGCGCGTTTTATTGCGTCACGTCACGTGACCGGCGGATCAATTCGGCTCAATACCGGCGTACGCCGATCTCGCCGAATTTTGATCAATGCGTGGAATAGGCGAAGCGGCGAAGAAAAAATGGCCTGGTAAATTTATGAAGTTTATTTTCAGCAATTTGTTGAACTCTTGATTGTGTATGGCGTAAACATTGTCGCCCAACTAATCTTTATGTCTCAGTTTATGATAAGTGACCTTTCCTGTGCTTTGAAACACTTACTAAAACTGATTAGACCTTGTTTTATTTTTTGTCTCAACAAGAAAAGGCTTTTTTTTTCTTTTTCTTTTTTAAAAAGCGTCAATGTCTGGAAATGAGATAAGCGTATTAAAAGTCGTTAAAGTTAGTTTCAGTTTGGCTGTTTTAGCCAGTTTGTTTAACATGTAGACCCCCAGGAGATTGTCTGTCCCTGTCCCGGAGCTATATACATGTATATTTCCATATTTTTCAAACATTTTCTTCTCTAAAATCGCATGGCAAATCAAAGCCAAACTTCGTGTTGAGCATACTTAGGAAAGGTGAAGAAGTTTATATAAATGGTCTAGGTCACATTACCAAGATGGCTGCCATGGCTATAAATAGCAAAAACTTTTTTTAAAAAATCTTCTTCTCCAGAACCAGAAGGCGTATGATTTTGAAACTTGACATGAAGCATCGTGGAATAGAGGTCTACACAGTTTATATAAATCATGACCCTGAGCTGACCTTGACCTATTTTACAGCAAGGTCAACTAAGGTTGCTGATGTATTTGAATGGGGAAAATTGGTAAAATGTCATTTAATGGGTAGAAACTTGGAGGGAATTGACAAATAGGCAGATGAGTTATATTTATATTGTCTGTCCTTGCCACAGGGTTATGCACAAAACATGTATGAAAGTATCCAAGTATATAACAGATCTCAGGTGAAGGTCTACAAGACGGCAAGACATGTTAGCACAGCGAAAATGTCGCAAACTTAATTGACTGATAAATAGAGCTAGAGTTTGCGTAGAGCATGCTATTGGAAAGTTGAAGACGTCAGAGGAAGTGAAAAAAAAGCCTTTCTGTCATTACAGTCCAAATAAAGTGAACCATAGTTCTTTAATGCTCTTTTGAAGGTCCACTCTATCAAATCGAGTAGTTTTTCTTTAATCAGATTATGTGGCAATGTGGTATACAGCTTTATTAAAGCTTTATTACGTTGCAAACGTATATGAAATAACTTAAATGTGATGCGACAGTCTGCTTGCTTAGTTTTTAACCCAATCATGGTTGATTACTATGCTCCATTCTTTAATTGCACGCCGGTGGGTCAGACTCTAATATGTATCTGACTTATCGGGCAGCATACTGTATCTGTGAGTCCTCGTTTTTGATTCATCACGGTGTGTATTCTAATCGTATGTTCGTGATGATTCATTAACTTGTTAGATTCACCACGAGGACCGAACAACTAACTAAATGTTGTGTACCACTGCAGAAGCAGAGGTTAGGCACATATAAAATCTATTTAAGCCCATAGTAATTTTATATTACTGACCGTTCCAAAGCGATACATCTGTGGTTGTTCTAATTGTTTTATATTTTGATGTTAAATTTTTGTAGTAAATTCCTTTGGCCCGATGTTGTCAAATCTAAAGGGTCGCTGGTAAGGCTACAGAAGCTGAAACCATGGTATGGCTTATCCTCTTTCTCATTAATATATTCACTGTTCTTAAAGGAACTCAGTTTTATTTTTATTCATGCGTTATGTAATAAAATTGAGCATAATCATCTGGAAGTTTTATTTTAAAAGTAAATAATTATCCTCATACTTTACAAAATATATAAACAAATTTCTCTGAGTGTCCGTTTCTTTCCAGTGACGATTGTTCACAAACAAGAAGTGTTGTCAATTTATTTCTATATAAGTGGTATATTAATGACTGAACACAGCTGTAAATTGTTAACATGAAACCTTGCAATAATAGCGCTTCTATCTTCACAACGAAGTACGTGAAACGCAATCAAATACAATTTGATAGTTTTGGAAACTTCGTTTGGAGTCAACATATTGTCTGTTGCTTGGCCAACCGGGGTTTAACTAGCGTTTTTCTTTTGCTCTAGATTTTCAGTGATGTCCATCGCCTGGCCAGGCAGCTTTTTTGTATCTGTAAGTCCTCGTTTTTTACTCATCATGGCAGTTATCATGATTTATTTGTGTGTCATTGATGATTCATGGACTAGTTAGAGATTCAGCACGAGGACCGACTGTCTAACTATTTGTTGCGCACCACTGCAGAAGCTGAGCGTGAGGTTAGGTACCTGTTAACTAGTTAAGGCCACCAATAATTTTATATTACTAATCGTTCCAAGGCTATACGTCGGTGTTGGTTCTGAATGATTCGTGTTTTAGTGTTCAATTTTGTGAGCGTTTTCGTAGTTTTAGTTAAGTTTGGGTAACTGAGTGACGGCCTATTGGGAAATAGCTGCTCACTCAGCTTACGTTATGTTTTATAGTATAAGTACCTGAATGTTAATTGTGTTTTTCCACCTCGGTATTTGAAGTGGGAATTTCTTTCTGATTGCGCCATTTCCTGATCATTGCCTTCATTTATATTTTACTACAGCAGTGCAGAAATATTATTTATAAGAGCGAAACACACATTAGGTTTTTTATGAATTAACTGACTCAGCCTCCCTAAATGAAGAGTGCCAATTCGTCATTAAATAATTTTTGTACATGTACCTCAGATAAACGTCAAAAATTGTTAGGACTGTACTAAATTGCAGTATACAAATCGACGGTGTATACAAATCTTATTGGTGCATTTCCGAATACATATGGGATGAGTTTCATTATGTATTTATTTGTAGGGAATTATAAAATATTAGAAAACATTACATACGAAGGCATTTTTATGTTCGACCGAATACAATAAATTTTTCTGAACTATTCAGTTATAGGAATTTCACAACATTAAGAAATCTGTGTGCATTTATTAGCGATATATTTGCAATTGTAATAAGTCAATAACTATGCATGGTAACAGTATCTCTTACGCAAGTTTATGTCTAACATCTCTTGAAATGTAAACATTGTCTGTATCTATGTTTATTGAGTAATGATTTATATTTTTAGTAACTATTACATGGCTATTTACTCTGAACCTCTGTACATCAGGAAAAAAATGTCCGTGCAATGAATACCCCCTAAAACCCCACTTTTATGTAGCAAAACTGGGGTATGCAGGAGTATACCCATTTTTTCTTATTTTTGCTCCAAAACATAGATTGTGGGTACTCGTTAGAACCGCCTCGGCGAGGCGGTTCTAATTTGTACGCACAATCTATGTTTTGAGCAAAAATAAGAAAAATATCAATTTTTTTCAGCGGAAAATTTTCAAGTTTTAAAGCTCAATAAACATCTGTTTATTGCATGGGCAACTTTTCGTAATGTGTTGTCTATATAGTATACCTCATATTGCCATTGTTATAATGGACTGAGAGAAATAAAGGTTTGACTTGACTTGAATACATGATGATTATTGATGATTATCAACGTGACACCTATCCGATGGACTTAATCATATAATGTGTTGACAGAAAAAATGTGTATGAAAAGTATTTTATATATGAAAAGTATGTCCATGAAAAGATGTCCTTTGAACCCCAATTTAATATTGTAAAACTGGGGTAGGAAGGGAAATAAAAAGTACGGTTCTTGTAACACAATTGAGTATTTTGCATGTAAGCGACAAGGCAGCAGAGACTACAGTTTTTGAAAGTGCACAAATAGGGTCACTTGATAATGGTCATTTTGACATTATCAAGATATTTCATAAGCGTCAACAATAATAGAACATGTCGTGATAAAGCACTCATAAAGCACTTAGCTGACCAGTCCTTACTTGATTATTTCAGCTCATATGAGACGGGCCAATCAGTAGGTGGGGCGAAAACGGGAGAACCCCGAGAAAAACCACCTGACACACCTGCAAACATAACTTGGCTTGTCTCACATGTGGTCAGAGCGGGGCTCGAATCCGCACCAGTGATTAAGAAACAGCGCTCTTAACCGCTCGGTCACGGGGGCCGCCTATAAAAACATTCAGTTTCAGTTTTACGTCCCTTTCAAGATTATTTCAGCTCATATGAGACGGGCCAATCAGTAGGTGGGGCGAAAACGGGAGAACCCCGAGAAATACCACCTGGCACACCTGCAAACATAACTTGGCTTGTCTCACTTGTGCTCGAACCCGCACCAGTGATTAAAAAACAGCGCTCTTAACCGCTCGGCCACGGGGGCCGCCTATAAAAAGTTATGTCCTTTGGAAGCAGTAAAAACATTCAAAAGTATGAGTGTGGGCCATATTGCGCAATTTCAGGTACTGAACCCTCATCTGTAGTGACCGGCCTTAGTCAGTTGTACACCAAACAAGCAAAACCTGCTGTCGACAGCATACATTGACAACAGTATAGTAAATGATACTAGCAATTTGGCTGTCAACCGATACACAATACAGCAGTCAATATAATCGACAGTATTGCATGTATGGTATATGACTAACTTGGTTGACAACACCGGTAGAGTAATTTAACTTAACCCAGTGATAATTTAGGGCGATTTGCGTCCGGATCAACACTGTATCCAATACAAGTTTGTAAAAGAGGTGAAACGTGAATCAATTGGTTGTCTTGGTTGTCTTTAATTTCCACACTTTCCATGATTATTTCTGCTGTTTATCATGTTTATCAATTGACTGAATTTATATCTCAACAAAATTCTCATAAAAGTAAATAAAATGAGAGCAATGACGAGGAACTGATCCCAATCATAAACAAGCATTCATCCCTGAAACCCAAACGGGGAAATAACTAAACTAACAAATAGTGAAGGTACACTTAGAACACGTGGTAAACTGAGGAAGGAGCTATTTCTCTTAAGATACAGACTCAGCTACCTTAACCAAACCAATTGTTATGTGTACATACATAATGAAATGGCATTTCTGAAACAGACATGAGAATAACTTTCTACAAGAATTAATTAGTTTTTATGGCCATGAAAGTTTGAACATTATTTTAAATGTCATTAATTTTTTCACAATTAAATCAATTCCCTTTAATTTGCCATGAAAACAACTTTCTACAATAACTAACTAGATTTTTATGGTCATGAAAGTTGAACATCAGCTGGGCCATTATTTTAAACATCATTAATTTTTTTCACCATTAAATTAATTCCCTTTAATTTGCCATGAAAACAGCTTTCTACAATAATTAACTAGATTTTTATGGCCATGAAAGTTTGAACATCAACTGGGCCATTATTTTAAATGCCATTATTTGTTTCACCATTAAATTAATCCCCGAAAATTTGCCATGAAAACAACTTTCTTTAAGAATTAACTAGTTTTTCATGGCCATGAAAGTTTAAATATCGTCTGGGATAGTATTGTCCATTACTTTAATGGTACTCACCATTAAATTAACCATCTTTAATGTGCCATTAAAACAGTTCTATACAAGAATGACCTTTAATGGCCATGAAAGTTTCGACATTGCTGGGGGTCAGTTTTGTTCGTTAGTTTAATGGCATCTGCACATTAATGTCATGCTATTTTAATGGTGTAGCAAAATCCCATTAAAATAATTAAACAAGGATTTATGGCAAAAATTAATGGGTTTAGTCACTTTAATGTCATTTCAATGGTAAATTAATGCCTTTTTTAATGGGGGAAAGTGCCATTTCCCATGGAAAAACGTGATTTTTCCATGGGAAAGCCAACTTCAACTCCATTTTTAAGCAGTTATAGATACATAAATAAGTTTTTATAGAACCACTTGATAGGTACTTCATGTATATATAAACTGCGAAGCCCTGGCTGCTTTCGAAATATACTCCGTAAAAAATTCTAAGGGCCAATGTATTATTTCCCATATATTGTAGTTTCAGGTACCCCAAGCTCAGCTCAAATTAAATTGGAATCCCAAAGGACGCAGATACCCCTTTGCATTTGCATTATTTTTGATATTGCCTGGAAGGTTATGAATGTAAGAAATTTGAAACAGAAAACACCCTGCCAAAACCTGTATGGAATTTTTGGCAAATCTGAGTTTTTTCCAAAAATTGGCATTTTTTTGAAAATCAGCTAAAACGTGACATTTACACGCAAATGTGAACTTCACAGTAACAGCATTTGCTGCAATGCCATTAAAAGTGACTTTCATGGAAAAATCAAACTGAAGTTGAATTGACGTGAATCTGTGGACTTTCAGAAAAATGCCATAATTTCAGGATTTTTGAAAAAATGCAAAAACTGTTCCATGGACTTTGGGAGGACATATGCTTTTTCAAACTTCTTTTAGTCAGTTACTTCGAAGCATTATCTTAAACAAATCAAATGAAACAGGCATTCTGTGACCTTGAGTAGTGCCATTAAATTTTGGTTAAGTATTTGGTGCTTTACACAGGAATATATGGAAAATATTATAGTGAAAATATTATAGTGGCCCTTAGATTTTTTTGAGGAGTATATGTAAGCGGTTTGTCAAAAAATACCGTTTGATGTTCCTACTTAAAAAAAAAAGAAAAGAAAAGAAAAACAACATAAAGCTTCAATGAATTGAGAAAGATCGCAGTACGCTGATAACATAAAACTGGCGTTAACATGGCGTTAGATGGCTGCTTCTTCAATCATACAAAGGTTGTTGCGGTTTAACGTATAAAAAGCAAAGTTACGAGCAAAAGCGTAACAAAAAAGGGTACTTGAGATTTTTTTGTGTGATTCCATAAAATTTGTGAATTTTGATTTGAGGGTTAACGTCATTGTTTGATCGTTGACTTATTGTTAAACAACAAGAAATGCACAAATGGTGACAATTATGGCAAATAGGTGCTAATGAATACTGTTGCCTGTAAGGAATGTTCCTTATTTCTTCTTAGAAAATATGTGGTCACTATTAGTAAGTAAGTAAGTAAGTAAGTAAATACTTTATTTTACGAGGGTAGCCCAATTAGCAGAGCCAATCTTCCTTGGGGCCCTCAAAAACATGGTTATAACATACATGCATTATACATTCAATACAATTTGTTTAGATAAAAAGTGAAAACAAAACAATGACATGTACGCAAAGTAAAGAAAGAAAGATAGACAGACAGACAGACAGACAGACAGACAGACAGAGAAATAGACATACATGTAAATGATATGACTTAATAATTAATTATTTTAGCAAATGGCGGTGGAGGTATTTAAACATTTCAATCAAGTATCTATCAATGTAAAATCCATTCTGTACATTTGCTTATGAACATTGGTAATGACGAAGAATCCTTTATACTTATTGGGATACTATTCCATACAATGACGCCTGAATAAGATAAACTACCTTTAAACAAATTACATTTCGCTTGTGGTACAATGAAATTTTTATTGGCCGCTGACCTTAAATTGGAAGATGTATTATCAAGATTTGCATCTCGCATTAAAAACATTTCATTTAGATAACTAGGGGCCAAATTATTCTTGATTTTATACATTATTTTTGCTTTGCTGAGGAAAACACTTTGATCAAATGATAAAATCTTTAACCGTTCAAATGCCTCAAACAATCCGTTATATTCATTGCCCAAAATCAGTTTGCATGCTCGTCTTTGTAATTTAGTAATTTTGTTTATATTTGCGTTTGAAGTATTACTCCATATCAAACTACAGTAATCTATATGAGGTCTAATATATGCGTTATAGAAAAGTACTCTGTGTTCCACAGATAAATAAATTCTAATTTTGCTCAAAAGCCACATGTATGAAGACAACTTTTTAGACAGGAAATTAAAGTGATTATTCCATGTAAGGTTATTATCAACATGAATGCCTAAGATTTTGTCGCAAGTCGTAATGTTTACATCGATGTCATTATACTGAAGAGTCAAACCTGCATTACACAAAGCAGTTCGCTTCTGCCTACTTGTAATGAGCATGAGTTTGGTTTTATCCATGTTCAAAATCATACCGTTTTCACGGCACCACATTTCAAGACAATCGAGCGACTTCTGCAAATTTCTTTCAAGCTCTAATTTATCACAATTACTGTAATATATAGTCGTATCATCAGCATATAAGTCAATGGTACAGCCATTATATTTTAAGTACAAAGGTAAATCATTAATGAAGATCAGAAACAAAAGAGGCCCCAATATAGATCCCTGAGGAACACCATGAATAACATCAGAGGCATCTGATAAGTTATTATTCAAAGATACACGTTGCTTTCGGTTACACAAATATGATTCAAACCAAGATAAGCACGAATCAGTGCACTTGTAGCATTTCAATTTCCTTAAAAGAATTTCGTGGTCTACTAGATCAAAAGCCTTTCGAAAATCAACTAAAACACAGCCTACCATTTTTCCTTCATTAATAGCTTTAAGCCAGGAATCTGTCATGAGAATAAGTGCAGATTCGGTGGAGTGTTTGGGGCGAAATCCACTTTGGGATTTATGTAACAATTGAAAATCATTTAATTATTGTGAAAACTGTTTTTCTACCCATTTTTCAATTAATTTAGAAATTGTTGGTAAAATTGAAATAGGTCGGTAATTATTAATATCGTCTTTACTTCCAGATTTAAACAATGGCTTAACCTTTGCCTCTTTCCAAATATTAGGGAACTGATTTAATGATATGCTTTTATTAACTATGAATAAAATACTAGGTGTAATGACATTCGCAGACATTTTAAGGATTTTAGGGCCTATGGTGTCAAGTCCCGTCGATTTGTTTACATTTAAATTTGACAAAAATGTTTTAATAAATGCTTGATTTGTCAGCGGAATTTTGAATTCCGTATCACAAGGGACCTTAGTGGACACGTAGTTGTGAAGTTTTTCAAAATCGGTCTCAATAGTAGGTTGCTTTAAAGTCGAGGCTATATTCACAAAGTAGTCATTAAAAATCTCCGTTAATTCAGACTCATTCGTGACAAATTTATCGTCTAGTTTTAAGCTCACATTTGATTTGTTTTCACTTCCTTTACTATTCATACCAAATTCCTTGAATATTTTCCAAATGTTCCGGGGATCAGATTTTCCCTCCTCAATTTTTGACTTATACGTTTCTTTTTTCGCGTTTTTTATCAATTCCGAAACCTTATTTCGTAAAACTTTGTAGTCGGTAGTATTGCCATTTAATTTATATTTATTGCGTTCTTTTATTAAATCTAATATTTCCGGGGTCAGCCAATCTGGTTGATACTTATGTTTGACTCTGTGGTTTTTAATTGGTGCATGTTTGTTTAGTACTTCTGTAAATAACGATGTCCAAACTGTAACCATATCATCGACAGTATCAAAACATTCAATTATTTCCCAAGGGACCAAAGCCAAATCATTAAGAAAGCGGGGTTCTTCAAAATTTCTAAAAGATCTGTATGTAATATATTGATGCTCATTCTTTCTATCATAAGAAACGTGAGACGATCGATTACAAAATATTCCGTAATGGTCACTAAAACACAATTTCTCAACATTAACATTTTGAATATTATATTCATTGTTTGTATAAATGTGGTCAATAAGAGTACTAGACTCATCTGTTACTCTGGTTGGTTCACTTACTAGCTGAGTTAGACCTAGAGACGTTATAAAGTTACCCCATTCCCTTTCAATATCATTATTAAGCAAATTTTTGTTTATGTCACCCATAAGAATAAATTCTTTTTCTTCATTTAAAATAGTATCTATAAAATCTTCAAATCTGTCATTGTACTCAATTTTAGAATCAGGCGGTCTATACATATTACCAACTAAAAACGATTTGCCATTTTCAGGCGAAATTTCCAACCACAAACAGGAAATATCATTAGTTTCTAAGTCTTCGCGCCGTTTGGCATTTATATGATCTCTAACATATACGATTATACCTCCACCGCCATTAGAAACATTGTCTTTTCTAAAAGGTGTTTGAAATCCATTGATTTTAAAAGTTCCTGTCAACTTGTGCTGTTTTAACTTACTTTCACTCATTCCAAAAATGTGTAAATTTTCATTTTCTTTGTTTGTTAGCAATATCGAAATTTCGGAAAATTTATTTAAACTATCTCCACATAAACCTTGTATATTCAGGTGACCAATGTTATAACCTTTTTTCTTCAGCTTGAGAGAAAGTGGATCTTTAGATTTACTTAAATTCAAATTATTATTAGTTAATTGAGTAACTTTAAAATTATTTCTGTTTGTTAGCGTTTTCTTAGAACAGATGTCATTAGGAAGAGAATCGAAAACTTTTGGAATGAGCTGGTTTTTAGAAATACCATGATGTTCTTCATTTTCATTATGTACACTAACTAACAATTCTGAACATTTACTTATTTGTCCT
Organism: Rugalucina vietnamica; assembly: GCA_964017185.1. Classification (NCBI taxonomy): domain Eukaryota; kingdom Metazoa; phylum Mollusca; class Bivalvia; order Lucinida; family Lucinidae; genus Rugalucina; species Rugalucina vietnamica. The sequence continues at coordinate 12,691,654 of OZ024876.1, read as the reverse complement.
CCATTTAAACTTTTACTATTTGAATCAAAACTGTTATGCCCATTGTTCATAATCGATAAACGCTCAAATTCTTGTTTGGATTCTTGAGACAATATGGAACTAGTATTCATAAAAATAATATGCTCTGATGTTTTGTTCATCTCAAAGTTTGTTACCTCACACTCTTCAAAAGTTAGTAGTGATATATCAATTGATTCACATTGACAGGAACATTGAAATTGATTACAACTGTTACACAGATTTTCAAAAACACTAAACTGATTTGTCAGCGTCACAACAGTATCTTGTTTGGCAATTGTGCCTAACCCCTATTGGTTAAACCAACATTCTGAAAATATGTGACCTGGCATCGAACACGCATAGCACGTGCGGTTATACTTCGACGATTGTCCATTGAACTGTGTGTTTCTATTCACCCTACCACGTGGCGTTGAATTGTTGTATCTACCATAGTGATGTCCCATACTTGGTATCCTGTCACTCCTACCCTTGTGTAGATCTGACCCGGCACGGTACACGCATAACTGGAAGTCCCGTACAATCTTCACATGTCGATTGATCGCGTCAATAAGCCGTTTTGTCCCAGAGTTAGACATGTGAATGCCGTCATTAGAATAATATCGTCCACATGGCATACCATCCGCCCCGAAGAACAACTCGTTTGTAGAAGTTATTAGCTTTACATGGTGCATCCGCCAATGATTTGCTACTCGTTCAATACTTGTATTGATTCCCGAAACATCAACATCACCCCTGGGAACAACTTTGCAGAGATATACGGCACAGTCATTGTTTGCCGCCTTGATGTATCCAACCAGCTCGTCGTACTTTTCCTCGAACAAACCCGTCTCAGTTCCACTCGAACCATCGTTCCCGCCGACACATAGGATTATATTCTGAAACGACTTCATATCATATACTGCGATTTCGTCCCATATATCCTTGATCTTGGCGCCATTTTTCGAGCATATTCTGACCCCATTTTCTAGGCCCTTGGAATTTATACCCTTTAATAAGGAGTCCCCTACAATGAGTGTTTTGAGTGACTTCGGCGAAGTTGGAATACTTTGGTTCAAGCCGTTTCTCTCCCTGTTGTTGTTTTCAATCTGGTTCCGGTTAGTAATATGAACCGGCACCGGTTGAGGCGTCGTTATTGTCCTCGTTCTAGAGTCTCCATTAACTAAAGCCGGTGCGCTTCCCGAGTGTGACCGGTCTGTACTTTCAACAACAGGCTGGAGTCTTGGGCCACCTGCGGTTCCTTGATTCTGACTTCCCTTTAATACTTGAGGAGGTATTCTCTTGCTTATATTCGGCACGTACGGTACTTTCAGCTGTGTCTCTGATGATGAGCTGCGAATGTTAGCGGTCGACTGATCACCATAACCTTCATCAGTATTGCTGAAAGTAGTTATGTTATGAAGGCTTGACAGAGATGTTTGGTCGACAATTCTAGTGACGTCAGCATAATTCTTCTTTGAACTCATTCCTTCAATCAATGAAACAAAAGATGTCTTCAGCGCGTCAAGCTTGTATTCCATTTGCTGCAGTATATCCCGCTTGATTGCCTTAATACCGCTGTCCAGCTCGTCGATCCTGTTCAAAATAACACGCATGGTTTGGCTTGCTGTTCCATTATTTACTGAAACTTCTTGTCGCTGAGTTATAGGTGTGGAAGTGAAAGCTGGGATCTCTCTAAGTACTGCACTGCTTGCCATCAGCCCCTGACAATCTAAATTATGCCTATCAGAATCCTGTTTTTTATCTGTCATGTCCTGGTTTTCAGTTAGTGGGTGTGCGTCTATCATTGGATTTATTTCTTGGCGTTGATTTTTTGCAATTTTTAGACTTTGCATGTACTCATCCGTGATATTTTCTGCAGTAAATTCAGGACTCGCCCTCATCTCCGAATTAGACATATCATTCGCAGCTTGGATAGGACTGCCGCTAGATGGCTGTGGTGATAGGGAAGACGTTTCTGTGCCTACAATATTGATGTTATCTGTAACGCCGCTACGCTGTTCAGTTGATCCCGCGTCCGAGTGTAACGTTACAACGCGGCTCGGTACAGTGCTGCCGCTCTGTGCGACGTCGCTTTCTGGCGCGACGTTGACGTCAGTTGTTTGTTTTTCCGCTCCGCTCTTTGAGGTATCCAGTTGGTCATAAATCCCCGTATCATCCCCCGTTCCGAACTCGCATTGACTGAACCCTTCCATCTGGCTATCCAAATCGTACATCAAGCGCTTAAACAAGGATCTAGATATCTGAGTGAAGCGCTCATTCCTCCAAATCTTACATCCAAGACCACTGAGATCCACGGTTTTGAAGTGGCTATCCAATTTAATGTCGCATCTTGCACCCTTTATATGTGTTGTACATTTAGATATGAAATTTGTATTGTCAATGTCAATGCTACTCATGTAATCAGCATGTATCTTATTTTTAAATCTTTCAAAAAACACACTAGATACAAAATTGATGCTTATTGTGGCCTCAGATAAATGTGTTCTGTAAATTGAACCCTCAAACAGATCATTATTTGTGATTTCACCGCTTGACGTATCCGATTCAGAGTTCCATGATGATAGCGTATATTCTAAAGTTGACGTATCATTCAAAATTGCATCGCTAGACTCTTGTTTAATTGTGATCGGTGCGTTTAAACAGTTTTCCATTGCAGTAGAATAAGCGTTACCTTGAATTTTTTGCTTTTCCTCCAATGAATATCAATTGAAACACTTTCGATGGATAAATGTCTATCAAACACAATTTGAGAATACCAAATTCCGATATAACACTAGTTTTTTTTTCTTCCTTTGCGCTGATTTTCTCCTTTCTGTCAGAGAGCGATTTCAAAAAGCAGCCATCTTTAACGACGTCACCGGAAACCCTCATTATTCTAATGCTGTTTCTACCTCTCTTGCATATATCAAAATTCAAGAAGAGAATGTCGCAAAAAAAATATGATCATGTCATCCATTTGTATTTCAGACATATTCAAAAGTATCAATAGCGGTAAAATTTAAACATACACATTGCCCAGTTTTGTGAAATAGTAAGCAGCAGATGTCATTATTGTTTAAAAAAAACAACAAATATACCAAAATAAATGTGCTGCCTAAAACTAAAAAAAAATAACATTGAACATATGAAAAAGGCGGTTGGCTACTTAAGCATCGTCGGTGACCCTTTAGTTTTGGCAACATGGAGCCAAATAAAATTACTGTAATTTTGCAACTTTCAACAGGGTAGTCGATACAAAGACTAGTAGTACATGTATTATTCAAATGGGGTCAAATACGTATATGAATCATTTTTAGACAATTAATCTAAACCGATAATAAATTTCTTATTTCACAGAATATCCTCGCTTAAAATGTATAATTTTTGCTAAACTGGTGAGAATAAAGGAAATACCGGCCTCTTATGTTCTATATGAATTTGTGTGTTATACTTTTGAGACAACCTGGTATTTTACCCGCAGTTCGGTCTCTGTAAATCTCTGTTATGTGACATACATATGAGCCTTTGTATGAGAAACCCAACAATTTGGTTTCCGACCAGGTCAGACACAAACCTGTCTGTACAGTCACAGAAGCAGGCTAGAACCTTGAAAATTCGGATCCAAGAAGAAGAGGAATAGTACTATCTGTGTGGCGAAAACAAATGCGCTGATCAGCTACGTAGTTACTGCGAAGCTGATCTGCGCCTTTGTTTTCGTATATGCAGATTGTTGGTTTTCTCATGTGGTGGCTAATATATTCCTATCAAAGTTGTTTCATATTTGGCTTAAACTAAACCAAACCTCGAACAAAAGTCAGCAGAATGACTGATGTAATTGAAAATTGGCACTGGCAATCATCAATAAAACGCATTTACAAGACCAAGACGACAGCTTTGCTGAAGCGAGGAGAGCAATTCTTGTCTCTTGGGCCCCATATGTCTTACGCAAATTGGTTAGACTTGTAAAGCTCCGAGCATAAATAAATCCTTTTTCATGTAATGTTATGTGAATTTCGAGTGGGAATACAGAAAATGAGCCTGTGCATGAGAAAACCAACAATTTGGGTTCCGACCAGGTCTGACACAAACCAGCCTGTACAGTCACAGAGGTAGGCTAGAAACTTGAAATTTCGGATTTAAGAAGAAGAAGGATTACACTATCCATGCAGCGAAAACAAAGGCGCTGATCAGCTGTGCAGTAACTGCACAGCTGATCTGCGACTTTGTTTTCCCCTATGCAAATTGTTGGGTTTCTCATGCGGTGGCTCAAATAATACTTTAATCGTGCTGCCGTAATATTCCATTTTTCTGCAACAATTGTGACTGAATTTCGCTGAAACATTATTATGTTACATGATTAAATGGTATCCGCATAACATGTTTATACCATGCAGACACCCTAAAACCCCGCATATATTTAGTAAAAGTGGGTTGTACATAAACTGCATAGGTAAATATTTTCCACTTTTGCTTCAAAACCTTGTAAGAAATTTCTCAACTCATTCATATCATTTTCGTTTTACTTCTTTACAGGCGTATCCAGGTTAAAACGATAGGAAACACGCTACTTGATGAGGACACCCAATTTTAGTTTACCAGAATAGCGTGAAATACGTTGTCATACCAATGCTTTGCAATTTCTCAACTTACACATTGTTTCTGTATTTGGTAGTGTTCCATGTCACTGTGCTTATGTAGCAAACATAGTTAGAGGGCTTAGCATATATACTTAAACGCAAAAGAAACGCAACAATTTACATTCTCGTTTTCTTCTATACTACCAGTGTAAGGGTATTTTTGAAAGTCTATTTTATGTTTTTATACAATGTGTAATGTTACGTCTACACCGGGCCACGTTCTCACTACGTCCTTACTACGTCCTAAAAAAATTAAGGACGTAGTGAGGACGTGGTACGGTCTTCTAGGACGTGGTAGGAACGTAGTAAGGACGTAGTGAGGTCTTGATGGACGCGGAGGTCTTGGTCAAATTTTGTACATGCTCAAAAGAAACGTGGCGAGGACGGGGTGGAATTAGAACGCAGTAAGGACGTAGTAAGGACGCGGTAAGGACGTAGTAAGAACTTGTAGGACGTAGAAAGAACGTGGCGCAAACGTAGTGCGGTCTTCGTGGACGCGATGCAAATTTGTTGCAGACCATCAAGACCTCGCTACGCTTCTACTACGTCCTCGCTACGTCCTCGCTACGTCCATCAAGTTCTCGACAAGACCATACCACGCTTCTTGTACGTCCTTACCGCGTCCTAGAAGACTGCACTGCGTTCTTATCACGTCCTAGCGGTTCCTAACACGTCCTTAGTAGGTTCTTATCACGTTCACACCAGGTTCGAACTACGTCCTCCACGTTTTATTAATTTTGTTTTAATTGTCCCGTACCCTCAAGCAATTGCTTTCGCTTTTATTTAAATCATATCGAAATCGAAACATGAACAGAGAAGTACTCTTGTAACTTGCTCTCCTTCAAGGACATCATGCCTTACTTGGTGCACAGGCTGCACTTGTGCTATTTCACAGGAGGAGGAATAGAAGGGCAAGATCTTGTTGGTTGCGCCCTTGGCTATCAGCTGAAAGGAGGCTTCAGTATGGGCATTACGACCGACTACTAGCGGAGTTGAGGATAGAGGCATTCTTCAATTTCATGCGAATACCACCGGAAATGTTGTCTGCCCGTCATTTTCTTACTGCAATTTCAAGCTGTTTCGCAACTCATCTGACTCTTAATACACGACTGATTAATATATTTACAGTTAGAACGTACTGGAAACGTAGTTCGCGCGTGGTATGAACTGCTTGGTCTTTGTGAGGACGTAGCAAGGACGTAGTGGAAACGGGATGAACTTGGTGAGCGCGTATTGAGGACGTAGTGGAAACGTGAAGGACGTAGAAAGGACGTGGTGCGGACGTAATAAGAACGTGGCGGGGACGTAGTAAGGACGTAGTGGGAACTTAGAAATTAGAAATTGTTTCATTTTGACCCCGTCCTCGCCACGTTCTTGAATTTTTAGAACGTGGTAAGGACGTAGTGAGAACGTGGTCCAGTGTAGACGTAACATAATGGTTTGCCATAAACTGTATTTGATCGCATGTTTTCGTTCTGACGTTAATGTGACGTTTGTGTTTTTTGACAATTTGCGTCTAAAATATGGATGTTTATTTCGATTGAAAAACAAACAGAATCAATCGATAGCCTGGTGTCTGTACAAGCAGAAAACAACAAAAATGTTTGGAAATTATTGTTTAACAGCACTGTTATTTGATGCGTTTCTTTGTTGACGTTAGCTTATTTTTTCAAACAGTCGTTACACACTCATTATGCCCGGCTAGGACGCAATCTTTTTGTCATTTGTGAAATGTACTGATAGCTACATTATGCCATTAAAAGGTTTGGATTATTGATATCCGTTTGCCTATTAACAGCCAATTACGTCAAAACTTAAACACGTCACACACACGTAATAAACGTCGACCAATGCATAAATTTTCCATATTTGTTCCTGTTGCACTTTTTGCTTTTGAAAGCACACGTTGGTTTGAAATTTCATTTTCGCATACAATGCAAGGTATTGCACCTCTGTGACTTTTAAAAAATGGGTAACCTTGAAGTTTTGACGTTTTCTCGGCAACCATAAGCAGCAGCGTTCTGATTTTCATGCTGTATGCAAGGCAAAGAACTGGACTTGTCAATCGTAGTATCACCAAAAGAAATTCCTCAGTCGATCAGAAGAAATTTGCATTTTATAAGTGTTGCGAAACTTTTGCGTTTAAGTATAGAATGATTACAAGAACACGCCTACAATTCATGATAACTTTAGCAGGGTAAGCGTTCCCTCTATTTCGGTCAAATCGATATGCAAATGAGCCTGTGCGTGAGAAAACCAACAATGTGGATTCCGAACAGGTCTGACACAAACCAGGCTGTACAGGCACAGAAGCAAGCTAGAAGCTTGAAATTTTGGAGTTTAGTAGAGAAGGAAATGTACTATCCGAGTAGCGAAAACAAAGGCGCTGATCAGCTTCGCGGTTACCGCGAAGCTGATCTGCGCCTTTGTTTACGGCTATGCAGATTGTTGGTTTTCCCATGGGGCGGTTCAAATATAGTTTAACGGATATGTTAATTGTATAGGCCTATCATTCTTCGATGCTCCAAGAAAAGCATTCGCTTAACATTAGACCTCTTTTCATAATTATGCATTCTTTTAATCCCCTGATATGAATTTAATGGCTATTTAGGCTACTTCTTATAAGGATTAATTAAAACACAGGAGACACACATAGTGCTTAGATCGATAAGGCATTGGCACATATGATCTGTCAATTGGCAAAGTCAGTAGGCATCACCCAGTTGATACAAGTACGATAAACTGATGGTGCCTGACTGACTATTAAAAGTTACAAGTAGGCAATGATCAGGAAAAGGCGCAATCAGAAAGAAAGTCCCGGTCCAAAAACCGAAGTGGGAACAAACTGAATTGACAATTAGATACGTGTACTAAGAAAACACATGGTAAGCCGAGTGAGCAGCTATTTCCCAGTAGGCGGCCACTCAGTTACTTAAACCTAACTAAGATATGAAAACACACATAAGGCGAAAACAGCACAAAAATTCAACACCAAGACATAAAACAACAAGAACCACAACAGAAGTATCGCCTTGGAACGATCAGTAAAACATATAATTACTGGTGGGCGTAAACTAGTTTTACATGGCCATAACCTCACCCTCAGCGTCTGCTGTGGTTCACAACACATAGTTAGTTGTTCGGTCCTCGTGGTGAATCTTTAACTAGTCAATAAATCATCAAGGACAAACAAATTAATCATGATAACGACCATGATGAACCAAAAACGAGGACTCACAGGTTCAGTAACTGCCCGACGTAAAGATCCCTGGGCGGCCAATAACAAAAGTGAAACACCAGTTGAACCCCGGTGTGCATTTAAAGAGGTTGCGTAGTTATCAACCATGATTGGTTTAAACATATTTATTTCCAAATTTTGTACAGAAACAATACAAAAACATGCAATCAACGACAGGATCAGAACGAAAGCGTAAACGCTTATTTAGTTCTTTTCCTAAGCATTGAAAAAATGAAGGTTGCAATTTGTTTTGGATAGTCTACAAGTATTACTGATAAAGTTTTGAAAATTAAGAAAATAAATATTATGTACGTAGACTCTTTAAGAAAATAACTTTCAAAAAATTACATAATGGAAAATAGCATCAAGATTTATGAGTGAAGTAAATAGAGAGAGAGAGAGAGAGAGAGAGAGAGAGAGAGAGAGAGAGAGAGAGAGAGAGAGAGAATGACCCCCGGAGCAGCAGCAAAGAAGACTGTATGTAATGGGTTGGAACTCTTAATTGAAAATAGTCATGGTGAATTTGGTACACACACCATCAAATGCAATCAAATGCACTAATTCATATATGACAAACGCGCTTTCTAAGCTGAATGAACTAATCTAAAAACGGTTTGTGTTTTGTATATATTTATGTACGGATTCAAAAATTGATACGTTGGTTTCATAACTAAGATTTTCATCTCCCTTGAGGATAACGTTTAAATTGAAGATACTATATTGTAGAATCGAGTTTTGCAACGCCACTCTGTGTTCACGATATAAATGACATCGGAGAAAGAAATGATCGGCATTTTCAATTGCTCCACATCGACAATCGCATAAAGGGGAATTCACGATGTTTTTGGCGCAAAGATCGTATTTAAGAGAACTGCAACCAGTTCGAAGTCGTGTGTGTAAAACTTGCAAGCGTCTACTGCCACTGTAATAATATTTTGGTACATTTGCCCTGCCCTGGCTAAGATGTCGTTTAAAAGAATCAACTGTATCTACATCTCTGACATTGCGGGGTAAATTATTCCAATCACGAATGGTTGAAGGAAGAAATGAATTGGAATACAGCCTAGTTCTTGCATATATTGTCCTAATATCATCTGCGTTTCTCAAATTGTAATTAGATACATTTTGTACTAGTTGGGGAACAAGAGACGAGAGATAAGTAGGAGAAATATTGTTGAACATTTTGTAAAATAGCGTTAATTTATGATTTTTTCTTCTTGTTTCAAGTTTTTCCCAGCCTGTTTCGTCATACAAATTCTCAATTGATACCAATTTAGTTGCGCCTGTGGCTATTCTAGCAGCCTCTAACTGATTTTTTTCGAGATCATTTTTTTCTTGTTGAGTACAATTATCCCAAATTATGTCAGCATATTCGAGAATAGGGCGTATAAAAGTAATATAAATTGTTTCAAGTGATTTTCTATCAAGTGTATATTTAAATTTTCGCATTACATTTATCCTTGCCCATGCCTTTTCCTTAATATACTCAATATGTTTATGCCAAGAACAGTCTGTTGACAAATAAATTCCTAGATGTTTATGACATTGTACCTCCTTGATTTGTTCGTTTAGCATAAAAAGTGGTGGATGAACAGGCTTATCAGTTTTCAGAGATACTACAAATGATTCATTTTTACCAGGATTAAATTTGACTGACCATTTTCCAGCCCAAGTTGATATTTTACCCATGTCTGTATCAATAAGTTCAGCTGCAGAGTCAGGATTTTCAACAATGACAAAAGACTTGTGTCGTCCGCAAAAAAGACGTATGTTGCAACCAATATCATTAACAATATCATTTATGTAAAGTAAAAATAAAAGAGGACCAAGGATTGAGCCTTGCGGCACCCCAGCTGATATATAGGCCCAGCCAGATTGTACTACAGAAATAACGACTCTCTGTGTCCTATTTTCGAGATAGCTAACAAACCAATCTAATAACTGACCAGTTATACCAGCAGCTTTAAGTTTATGAATAAGACCAGCATGCCATACGCGGTCAAATGCTTTACTCACGTCACAGAAGACTACTCTGACCTCTTTTTCATCATCTATAGCCTGACAGAAAGTATCGTATAGGAAAGCTAATTGGTTGACAGTTGAGTCACCTGGTATGAATCCAGACTGAAAAGATGTAAGAATGTCGTTATCACGGAAGTGGTTGTAAAGGTACTTGAATACGGCTCTCTCAAGACACTTTTCCATATTGCTTAGCAGGGATATAGGTCGGTAATTAGAAGGCAATGATTGGTCGCCTCCTTTAGGTACAGGACTCACATGCGATTCCTTGAAACTGTCAGGGACGTCACCTTGGTACAGGGACTGATTAAAGAAATCAACCATGATTGAGTTAAAAAAAACTAAGCATGCAGATTGTCGCACAACATTTAAGTTATACCCTATAGGTCTGTAACGTGTAATGATTTTTCTGAACTGAAAAGAAAAAAAAACAACATTTCTTCCTATAAGTTTCTGAAATTTATAAACCAAGTCATCATAAAATTCTGGTTCCGAAAGACCATCGCGTAAAAGCGTCTTTAGCCCAACATTAAATTCGGAAATAAATTCAAAGTGTCTACGATAAAATTTAGAAAAAGTTTTTCGAAGTTTGTGATACCAATAGCCCTGCTGCAGAAGTTTGGCTGTTAAACATTTATTTCGCGCGTTGAAGTCCGCAACATGATTGCAGACTCTAGCAAACCTAATAACTTGCGAAATGTATACACCATAAGAAGCACGGCGACATCCAAAAACGGAAAATTTACTATATCAAAATCAGAGTCATCGCGTTTATCATAAGCTTTAGAAGAAACAAATCCATTTGCAATAGAAAGATATAAATCTAAAAAGGACATTTCGGTATCTGTGGTGTTGGCTTTATCTAACTGTAGTTCAGGTGAATAAATTTGATTGACCATGCCTTCAGAATGTTCAAAAGGTCATCGAGGTACCTGGAAATCGAAGTAAAAGCCTCGATAACTTCAGCATGATTGTCATGGTTAAGGGAATCCATGAAATATCTTTCGTAGAATTATAAAGATAAACCAGCTACGAGAGGGGCGCAATTGGTATCCATGGGAATTCGAACAATTTGTCTATATAACTTGGTTCCAAATCTTATATAAACATTATCCAGGAGATAGGATAAGGCGTCGCACACATTATGACATGACCAAAGTGTATATCGACTTTGGTCAGAGGAAGTGAAAAAAAAAACTTTCTGTCATTACGGTCCAAATAAAGTGAACCATAGTTCTTTAATGCTCTTTTAAAGGTCCACTCTAATCGAGTAGTTTTTCTTTAATCAGTGGTATACAGCTTTATTAAAGCTTTATTACGTTGCAAACGTATATGAAATAACTTAAATGTGATGCGACAGTCTACTTGCTTAGTTTTTAACCCAATCATGGTTGATTACTATGCTCCATTCTTTAATTGCACGCCGGTGGGTCAGACTCTAATATGTATCTGACTTATCGGGCAGCATACTGTATCTGTGAGTCCTCGTTTTTGATTCATCACGGTGTTTATTCTAATTTATGTTCGTGATAATTCATTTACTTGTTAGATTCACCACGAGGACCGAACAACTAACTAAATGTTGTGTACCACTGCAGAAACAGAGGTTAGGCACCTATAAAATCTATTTAAGCCCCTGGTAATTTTATATTACTGACCGTTCCAAAGCGATACATCTGTGGTTGTTCTAATTGTTTTATATTTTGATGTTAAATTTTTGTAGTAAATTCCTTTGGCCCGATGTTGTCAAATCTAAAGGGCCGCTGGTAAGGCTACAGAAGCTGAAACCATGGTATGGCTTATCCTCTTTCTCATTAATATATTCACTGTTCTTAAAGCAACTCAGTTTTATTTTTATTCATGCGTCATGTAATAAAATTGAGCATAATCATCTGGAAGTTTTATTTTAAAAGTAAATAATTATCCTCATACTTTACAAAATATATAAACAAATTTCTCCGAGTGTCCGTTTCTTTCCAGTGACGATTGTTCACAAACAAGAAGTGTTGTCAATTCATTTCTAAATAAGTGGTATATTAATAACTGAACGCAGCTGTAAATTGTTAACATGAAACCGTGCAATAATAGCGCTTCTATCTTCACAACGAAGTACGTGAAACGCAATCAAATACAATGTGATAGTTTTGGAAACTTCGTTTGGAGTCAAGATCTCTCAAACAACATATTGTCTGTTGCTTGGCCAACCGCCGTGGGGTTTAACTAGCGTTTTTCTTTTGCTCCAGATTTTTAGTGATGTTCATCGCCAGGCAGCTTTTTTGTATCTGTGAGTCCTCGTTTTTGATTCATCATGGCAGTTATCATGATTTATTTGTTTGCCATTGATGATTCATGGACTAGTTAGAGATTCAGCACGCGGACCGACTGTCTAACTATTTGTTGCGCTCCACTGCAGAAGCTGAGCGTGAGGTTGGGTACCTGTTAACTAGTTAAGGCCACCAATAATTTTATATTACTAATCATTCCAAGGCTATACGTCTGTGGTGGATCTGAATGTTTCGTGTTTTAGTGTTCAATTTTGCGCTGTTTGCGCCTTATGTGCGTTTTCGTAGTTTTAGTTAAGTTTGGATAACTGAGTGACCGCCTATTGGGAAATAGCTGCTCACTCAGCTTACGTTATGTTTTATAGTAAAAGTACCTGAATGTTAATTTAGTTTTTCCACCTCGGTATTTGAAGTGGGAATTTCTTTCTGATTGCGCCATTTCCTGATCATTGCTTTCATTTATCTTATTATACTACAGCAGTGCAGAAATATTATTCTTAAGAGCGAAACACACATTAGGTTTTTTTATGAATTAACTGACTCAGCCTCCCTAAATGAAGAGTGCCAATTCGTCATTAAGTAATTGTTTGTACATGTACCTCAGATAAACGTCAAAAATTGTTAGGACTGTCCTAAATTGCAGTATACAAATCGACGGTGTATACAAGTCTTACTGGTGCATTTCCGAATACGTACATATGGGATGAGTTTCATTATGTATTTATTTGTAGGGAATTATGAAATATTAGAAAACATTACATACGAAGGCTTTTTTATTTTCGACCGAATACACTAAATTTTTCTGAACTATTCAGTTATAGGAATTTCACAACATTTAGAAATCTGTGTGCATTTATTAGCGATATATTTGCAATTGTAATAAGTCAATAACTATGCATGGTAACAGTATCTCTTACGCAAGTTTATGTCTAACATCTGTTGAAATGTAAACATTGTCTGTATCTATGTTTATTGAGTAATGATTTGTATTTTTAGTAACTATTACATGGCTATTTACTTTGAACCTCTGTACATCAGGAAAAAATGTCCGTGCAATGAATACCCCCTTAAACCCCACTTTTATGTAGCACAACTGGGGTATGTAGGGGTATACCTAATTTTCTTATTTTTGCTCAAAACATAGATTGTGGGTACTCGTTAGAACCGCCTCATCGAGGCGGTTCTAACGTGTACCCACAATCTTTGTTTTGAGCAAAAAAAAGAGAAATATCAAATTTTTTTCAGCGGAAAATTTTTCAAGTTTGAAAGCTCAAAAAACCTCTGTTTATTGCATGGACAAGGTTTCGTAATGTGTTGTCTATATAGGTATACCTCATATTGCCATTGTTATAATGGACTGAGAGAAATGAGCCGCCTCGTGAGAAAACCAACAATGTGGTTTCCGAACAGGTCTGACACAAACCGGCCTGTACAGTCACAGAAAAGAGCTAGAAGCTTGAAATTTTGGAGTTAAGTAGAGGAGGAATTGTACTATCCGAGTAGCGAAAACAAAGGCGCTGATCAGCTTCGCGGTTACCGCGAAGCTGATCTGCGCCTTTGTTTTCGCCTATGCGGATTGTGTGTTTTCCCATGTGGCGGCTCAAATAAAGGTTTGATTTGACTTGAATACATGATGATTATTGATGATAGTCAACGTGATACCTATCCGATGGACTTATCATATAATATGTTGACAGAAAAAAATGTCCATGAAAAGTATGTTATATATGAAAAGTATGTCCATGAAAAGATGTCGTTTGAACCCCCAATTTAATATTGTAAAACTGGGGTAGGAAGGGATATAAAAAGTACGGTTCTTATTTTTTATCAAAAACACAGATTGTGGGTACTCGTCAGAACAACCCCTCGACACATCATGATTTTCAGCAAAACAAGGAAAATTTCAGATTTTTGGCACTATCTTATTTTATTTTTACAGCTAAAGAAAATGCTATATTATATTACATAGGCATGTTTTTGTAAAGACAGATTACAGACAGTGTCTATCCAGTATTATTTGAGCCGCGTCATGAGAAAACCGGATAATTGCCTATGCGAAAACAAACGTTACACTGCACAGCTGATCTGCACCTTTGTTTTCGCTTAACGGATAGTACAATCTCTCTTCTTCTTAAATTCTTCTAGCCTTTTTTCTGTGACAGTACAGATCGGTTCGTGTCAAACTCCGAAGACCGCTTTTCTCGCGTCGCGGCTCATTTGTGACTGAGGTCCACACACTGATGAAGATCAACCTTCGTTTTGCAAGGCAAATATTACTCATATAAATATGCATTTGTAATTTAATACTAAAGTTATTCATACTGATTGATGGATATTCGGCTCCTGTTTTCAAAATTTCAAAGCGTGATCGTACCTCAAAGAATTTAATTAATTATCATGTCTGAAACGTTCTTTCTGGAAAAGAAAAGCTGAATTTGTAAGCATTAAATTGAATCGTTTTCTTTATGTCTTTGAATGTATGTAAATCATAAATATAATCAATATAGCCGAATACAAGAATAGCGAATTTCAAGGAATTCAAGCGTAGAATCCAAGCAAGAAATAATCTACTTTTTGCTACACTGTGTTTGTAAATGAGCCATCAGTTGTACTGTGCCATTTACAAGTTAGTTCCTTTGCACAAATTAATGCAAAACGTATCACACAAGTCTATGTTCACTGTGTTATTTTAACAACAAATTATTTACAAGTCACAACTCATGTAGTGTTGCACGAACATAATGTTGTTTCTTTATTCAGATACACGCACATTTCCATGTACTTCAAACAAATAGATTTTTTTTTTTCATATTAAACTCAGCGCTATACTAGTCTCAATTTGCGAAAGACGCACTAGTCTCAAGAGACGGGAACTGCTCTCAGCTGTCGTTTTCGTCATGTAAATGCGTTTTATTGAAAATTGTCGGGACTTATTTAGCATATAAGCGAGGAAATGCCTTTGTATTTACGAACGTGTTCGAGACAACCGGTCTGTGCATTCACAGAAGACATAATGTTATGCGGATGCAGAATAAAATCATTAATTCAACAAAACAAATACACATATTAGTTTGAGGTCTGCATTGCTGTCCTTGTATGTACCCAGCGGGCACATGACGTCAGAATGACGTCATATCGACACCAATGCGACGTCATTGGGCACAGTGTATTACAAATGTTTTCAATATAGGGATCAAACATGATTTTCCATTCATTAACATTCGCTAGGTCCCGAGCGGGGGTGTTGAAAACAGAGGGCGAAACCTGAGGTTTACAACACTCCCCGAGGGACATAGCGACAAAATCATTTTTGATCGCTTTTATTGCATAAATTCTGCACAAACGAAAGAAATAATGGTACACTATATTTTTTAGCCTTATCACATTTTCATACGCATAAAAGCTTGCTCCGGGCGGACTTTAGTTTCTCATTATTAGCACATGCTTTGCGTGGCGCCCGGTAACGAACATAAGTAAATGACATGTATAAACAGCACATGCGCGCGTGAATTGCAATATTAACGCATGGCTTGCTCTTCATTAATAAACGACTGTTAATATCGTGTGACACGGGTTTTTATGCAATAATTAAGTCGTTATACATATACATACTGAAAACTTTTACAATGTATACAGGAAGATACTGAGAAATACAAATACCCAGTGTACGGTCTAATGAATGTATGAAAATATCATAGAACATTGAAACAGTTGCACTACTCTAAAAAGAAACTAGAATTGTCAGAGGATCTGACTATAGCCCCGATTCTAAACATTTTTCCTGGTTGAGAAAACAATGATGGATAACAATCCCAAGCTAGATCTTGATAATGTTGATGCACATAAAAAGATTGGTAAGATTCTGTCAATTTGTTCTTAAGCAAAATTCTGATGTCAATCAAGGGCTTGGCCGTAACTCCGTCAAAATTTGGCGAAAAATGACGGGCAACAATCCCAAGCTAGATCTTGTCAATGTTGATGTGCGTACAAAATTTGATTAAATTCTGTCAATTTATTCCCAGGATATTGAGCGAAAATGAAATTCTGACATCAATCATTGGCCGTAACTCCGTCAAAATTTGCAAAAAAAAAAAAAAAAAAAAAAAAAAAAAAAAAAAAAAAGGCAACAGTCCCAAGCTAGATCTTGTCAAGGACCGTATACCGAGAGGACGACACACTCAATGGAAATCACTCATGAAATAGTGACTATGTACTATGCCCCTTTTTACCTGTCCGCTAAGCCGCAGCAGTCGATATTGTCGCCATTTTGAAACAAGATAAATCATACCTGTTCGAGTTTTTATTAAATAACTGCAAAGATTGGTTGCATTCAATTTGATAAATAAAGACAATTAAGTGCACTAAGTCTACCATCATCATAACAGACAGTTTAAGAACCAATTTTTAAACGAAAACCTTTCAATTTAGGAAAAAACGTAGGAAAAAGAAACCCCTAAAACAAATTTATGAGCCGTAAATTTCCCGGAAAAAAATTGCCTGACAAACTGACAGTATAGCTTGAACTTAGGTTTTGCATATATTAACTTGAAGATATGTCTTTAACAAACAAAGTAAACAAAATAATTATTGGTAGGAAGTTCAAATAAAGCTGTGAAGTGTTCCAAAAGCGCCACCGTTGATTTTCGGTCCGCCATTTTGTCACGCGGACTTTGTAATTTCTAATAAGTTTACTACTACACATTTCAAATATAAATTTTCCGAAACTTTGATGTATCTGCTTTTCATAAATATTATACTTACTAATAGACATTTCCAACTTAAACCGATATTGATATGGGAGTTTGACAAGGTAGTTCGGATAAATTTTTTGAGGGATATTGTCAAGGACAACATGTAAGCTAATAGGTGAAGACATTGTATAGAAACATGTTCATGTATATACACGGGATCTATCAGTAAATCGCTTATTGATGAGCCGCGCTGTCTTAAGAAATGAGATTATGTCATTTGTTACAAATGGTATGCGTCGGCGAGATCATAACAAATGAGCCGCCTCATGGGAAAACCAACAATCTGCATATGCGAAAACAAAGGCAGATCAGCGCCTTTGATTTCGCTTCTCGGATAGTACAGTTCCTCTTTTACTTAAATCCGAAATTTCAAGATTCTAGCTAATTTCTGTGACTGTACAGGTCGGTTTGTGTCGGACCTGTTCGGAAACCACATTGTTGGTTTTCCCACGAGGCGGCTCAAATGTGTTCTCCCACATCTTTTCAGCGGCCCTTGGATGGTGGACGCCCAGGGTGGGGTTGGACGCAATATATCGGGTTTGAGAACTTGTACAGATGCACACCTTCGCATGCGTCACTAGACATTTCCACAGGCGGCCCCCGTGGTCCCATATTTCATTATCGCATTTAACCATTCAATCATCTCACCGCTGTGTCTGGTGTGGGTTCGAGCCCCGTTCTGGCCACATGTGAGACAAGCCAAGTTCTGCTTGCGGGTGTGCCAGGTGGTTTTTCTCGGGGTTCTCCCGTTTTCGCCCCACCTACTGATTGGCCCGTCTATCTCATATGAGCTGAAATAATCTTGAAAGGGACGTTAAACTAAATCAAACAAAAAAAAAAAAAAAAAGACAACAACAAAAACAAAGAAAAACTAGACATTTCCTACTTACTAGCAAAATGACGATAGCGAGTAGCTTTTTCGCCATTGCTTATTCGTGTTTTACCGACAACGCATAAACGCCGGTCCTTGGAATATGTCTTGCACTAAGGTAGGACTAAGTCCCAATATTGTTTGAATTTTTATATTATACCAAAGATTCGTGTAAGCATATGTACATGCATATTTTATCATTATTATCTTAGTTAACAAATATTGAACGCACGACGAAGACCATAAAGTGATTTATTATGCAATCTATTATGCTTTGCTTACGCATGCATGTTACATTATACTGTTAACAGAAGAAAAGACTGAGTTCAGATGGCTTTACCATAAATGATGTGGTAGATATAAACGACCGACATTACTTCAACGTTTTCTTTTCCTTTTTTCCATGGACGCAAGGCATCAAACCATATTTTCATTTATGGTATCAACAGATAAGGTACATAATTTTTATGTGGGTACAATGTCAATAGGAGTACCCTTTTCAAGCCAGTTTTTACAGACTACCTATAGGACTTACGTCTTATCAGTTACCAGCGTCTAGTTAAAATACAACATGAAGTATAGGGAAAAATCATGAAAATCCCGCCCACTTAAAGCCCCGTTTACACATTCACGATTTTCTCTACGATTCACCACGATTCACCCCGATTTCTCATGGTCAGAAAAATCGGGCTGGATCGTGGTGAATCGTGGCGAAAAGTGGAAATATTCAGTATCACTACGATTCCATTAAGAATGTCCACGATATTAGTACGGTGTCTGTAAGGTATCGCTACGAATCAATGACGATTCATGACGGCAATACTACGGTCAATGAGGATTAACCACAACGAATGCTCACGGTGCTTGTACGGTTCGATACGGTATTAGTACGATTCACGGCGGTAGCCGTCGTGTCCAATCGTGGAGCTCCGTAGCGAAACCGTGGATGATTCGTAGGACAACCGTACACAATTCGTGGTGAATCGTGAGAGTTCGTGGTGTCAAAGATTCCACGGTTTCGCTACGGAGCTCCACGATTGGCTACGATCTCTCACGAATAGCCGCAAATATAGCTAATGTGTCAGTACGAATAAGTACGATACCGTTACGGTTGCGCAACTAATGAGGCCACGCCCATTTACCACCACGATTAAAACTTCCGTAGCGCTACCGTGGAGTTTCCGTAAAGCCCCGTTTACACATTCACGAGTTTCTCTACGATTCACCACGATTCACCCCGATTTCTCATGGTCAGAAAAATTGGGGTGAATCGTGGTTGATCGTGGCGAAAAGTGGAAATATTCAGTGTCACTACGATTCCAGTAAGAATGCCCACGGTATTAGTGCGGTGTCTGTAAGGTATCGTTACGAATCAATGACGATTCATGACGGCAACGCTACGGTCAATGAGGATTAACCACGGTGGCACTACTCACGGTGCTTGTACGGTTCGATACGGTATTAGTTCGATTCACGGCGGTAGCCTTTGTGGCCAATCGTGGAGCTCCGTAGCGAAACCGTGGATAATTCCTAGGACAACCGTACACAATTCGTGGTGAATCGTGAGAGTTCATGGTGTCAAAGATTCCACGGTTTCGCTACGGAGCTCCACGATTGGCTACGATCTCTCACGAATGGCCGCGAATATAGCTACGGTGTCTGTACGAATAAGCACGATTCCGCTAGGTTGCGCTACGAATTAGGCCACGCCCAATAATCACCACGATTCGCCACGATACGCCATGAATGTTTTAAACAGTTAAAAACTTCCGTAGCGCTACCATGGAGTTTCCCGAATCATCACGATTCATCAAGATTAACCACGATTCGCCACGGTTCTACTACGAATCACCACGGTTTACCTCGGTACACGACGATTTTACAAATCGTGACGAATCGTAGCGGCACCGTAGCCAAAAATCGTGAATGTGTAAACGGGGCTTTATTATCACGATTCATTAAGATTCATCATGATTTACCACGGTTCTACTACGAATCACCACGGTACACCACGGTACACGACGATTTCACAAATCGTGGCGAATCGTAGCGGCACCGTAGCCAAAAATCGTGAATGTGTAAACAGGCTTAAGGTATGACGAAGATGTGCCTACCTGTTTAAAAAATGAGCCCCGTCGTGAGAAAACCGGATTTTTGCCTAGGCGAAAACAAAGGCGCAGAGCAGCAGCTGATCAGCGGCTTTGTTTTCGCTACGCGGATAGAACAATGCCTCTACTTTCTTAATCCAACATTTCCCACCTTTAGTCATTGCCTGTGCATGTACAGCTAGGGTTGTGTCACACCTGGTCGGAAACCCTGAAGACCGGGTTTCTCGCGTCGCGGCTCAGTTAGAAACAGTTATGTATGCCAACATGGTATCGCACCATACCAGTACAATTAAACAGAGAATTCTTGAGAACTTTAATGAAGGGTTTTCTCATGACGTGCCCACACGCGAATGCCATAATTTCTGACAAAAAGAATTGACGGGTGTAGGACACACGTAGAAATAAATTAAGACTGTGAAAATTTTAAGCAATCTGGAAACATTTCTTTCAAAATAAACTTAAAATTGTAAATCCTGATAGTGCCATTGTTGTTGTTGTTGCTTCGTAGAGCCCCGCCGCTGACTGTTCTGCGAACTGAATAACCAAGAATGAGTTGTCACTAATTTCTAAAAGTATGGATGCAACTTTACTCATTTGTGTTTACACATCAGTGTCAGAATATCATTGTCTACGCATATATGACTAGTATATGACCGCCGCACTGGGGAAAGAACTGTTTACATTTGTGTCTCCGGATAGCTCATTCGATCAGTAGCGTCGTAAACTTCTGATTATCTACACAGGGGTCGAATCCCATTGGCGACGCCAGTAAAATGTCGATAATTGATAAACTTATCAAATCGTTCAATCCTGCATCAGCATATTTCAATGGTGTGATTGTCACCTGCCAGGCACGATGGTTTTACAGGGCATTTTCCGACCAAACACCGAAAACTGCTGTGGCTCCCCACGACCACCACCACCACCACCACTAGGCAGTCGGTGTCTAAGAAGCAGAATTGCTCAGGCAGCCGCATAGATTTGCGTGATTCGTGAAACAATTAAAAACATACCATGGCCTTAGCAGACATGTGATTGATGCACAAGATTAAAATAAGATCTGTGTACGATTTTTAAATTGAAAAACTTCAGATACCTTCAGAAAAACTTATGAAACATGCTACGAAAGTTATCAAACACCTTCGATCGTGTAAGGTAGTAGAAGTTTAGGGTTTACTCCAATTAAGTTGGACAGCCTTGAGATACCCCCCAGAAATCGATTAAAGTTTCTCGTACACCGTATATCGTATCTCAGACTAAGTTGGAAATGTCTAGTAGCACGCAGCTTATATCTAAGTACATGTAATCGGTTCCGATTTATGACGACTGTGTGAAAATTGGTCGCCATGAAGCCATTTTAAGGTCAAAAATAGAAACAAGGGTAAAGAAAACTGAGATAAAGATGAAGAGATTAGAAAGTCCACCTAGCGGCCACTTTATGATTGTCGCGCGTGTACCTGTGGCGCCACTTACGATCCGCCGCCATATTGTTTCGGAGACAAAACCAATGCTATAAATATCGGCGTTCATTGGCAATTTCATACATCCGATGAGATAATAGCAACCAACCAACCGAGTTGTTGTCGCGCAGCGACAACAACGAGGTGTTGGTTGCTTTACGATTAGAAGTTCTGTTCTGTTCTATTCTGTTTTGCAGTATGAAGACGTCGATTTTTGTGAGTCATTCAACTTCCGGAAATTTTTACCGCAGTCGAATTCCGCCCAGCGAAACCATTTAATCTTACAAATAAAAATATGCTAGACTTGTGATAGTTGAAAATAAAATTACACAAGAACATACAAACGCTCGAAACTGTGTTTGAAATGCAAAACCTGTTTTTCTTTACTTTCGTTCTATCATTATTTTTCCTCTTACAAGCTGTGGTTCATTCTCTCCGTAATTGTTGCATAGCAACAGAAATCGTTCTTTGCTAGTTGGATGGCGGGAGGCAGTTGAAATGAGATATGCTTCTGAAATGCATGGAAATGGTTCATTGAAACTAATTCATTCATGCTGACTTAGCCAATGTTAAGCCCTGTTGAACAGCCTGAACCGGTATGACATTACTTGGTACCGCTGATTAGCACTTCGGTGTAATAGTTGTCTCAAAGATAACTTTGTCAAGCGAAGAAGGACTCGAAATTTCACTACCTGATTCGGTTTCCTCTATGATTATTTGGATCTGCACCTTGTTTACTGCGAGTAGGTGGACATTGCACATGTTAAACATCGTCAACAAAATATTTATAGTCTCTAACATACAGAAGGTGTAAATTTAACAGATTAAAAACAATCCGAACCACCGCCACCAGTGGGTGGGGTAGCGTAAGACGACAAGTGATCGATCAATGACCAGTGATCGATCATCTAGTGGTTCTCAAAGGACACGTGAAGTAAATCTTATGCTTACATGTACAGTTTTAATTTGTGTTTGTCGACAAAATAGTCAATGTCGAATGGGCCAAAAAAGTCGTCCCGTGGGAATTTCGTGACGATTTATGACGACCTACCTTAAATTAAACTTTGGGGCATATGCACCAATTTAAACCAGTTCGTCGCCCTGAGACCCGCGTATGGGCTGAACTATGACGTCATCAAAATGGCGACCAGCGCACTCATGATATGCGTTTTGAACAACCGTTTTCATACTATGCTTGATAGATAAAATTTAATTTCTAGCTTCTCGCTCATTTTAAATGGGTGGATTTTACCATTTGTATTTATAAAAGCTATTTTAGCACAAAAATATCTCTCTCACAAGGAGAAAAGCACTGAAAATATGAGCCACGTCACGACAAAATCTTCATACAAAGCGATAAACCATACATAGTACACCAGTAGCTAAAGTCTGTTTCGTAGTGTGTGATAATGGTTTTTCGCAGATATTTTACAACTGTTCAAATGAAGAAGAAATATTTTCTTGGCACAATTAAGCATCTAGTTTGTCGCAAAATGTGCAGCAAAAAATTTGAAAATCGGTTCACAAATAAAAAAAGTTCTGGGCAAAAACATTTTTGAATAGGGATTTCCTGTACAAAAACCTCATAGAAGGGAGGTAAATATTTTCCCGCAAAAATTTTAAATTCTAAGTATTTAATCATGATTGCTCAAAATTATCATAAATTGACACAAATGATATACCTGAGACAAAATCTTCATGATCAGGTAAAAATTCTTGAAAAATATGCATTTTCACGATCATCGATTATCTCCCTTGCCAATGCAAAATCCCTATGCAAAATCCATTTTGGTCATAAAAACTTTATTTGTTCACCGATTTTCAAAATTTTTGCAGGTCCTATTAGGACAAACTAAGATAAAGATTTTGACATGAAAATAATTTTTCTGTCGTGGCCCATACAAAAATTTTCTGCGAAAAACCATTATCAGAGGCAAGTTTTTAGACAGTAATTTTACCTACCTCGCATCCCCCAAGACAATTTTTCATGGGTGTCGTATCATTTATTGGGACCCTAGAAATGCAAATATTTTGTTCCAAAGATAAACTCAGTTACACTATGAGAATATGGCACGGTTTCCATGGCAACCGTTAACGTGATTCTTGAGGATCGGAGGTGTACATACAAAATTGACCATATATCCACTATTACTTATCCTAGACTATTGAAAATGGTCTCATTTCAAAGCTTAGACATAGTCCTTTTTCCTAAGGTATGTAATGCAAATTATATAATTAGCATATTCGTGAATTTACATGAAAACATGAAAAATGGCAGAAAAATCTTTAACAATCCATAAATGAACTAATTTCAGGCCCAAGCTGTCGTTGTGACACTTTGTTATTGAGTCAGTAATATCATATGACGAATTTGTTGATGACCTGGTCCTATATGAAAATTATCTCATTGCATATTCATGAATATTAATAAAACTGTCAAAGATTGAGGACAAAAGAGGGAAAAACTATATCCATTGTAAGGTATTGGATATGTTATAAGAGCTAATCTATCTTGCATCCCAGGGACAAATTCTCAAAACTGTCAGTGTTGTCAGAGAGACCACCTTTATGCCATAAAATATTTTCATTAGCAATGACAAAAAAAATACATTTACATGATGTAAAATTACATTGTTTCCACACCGCCCCTCATGCGATTCTAAAGAATATGATGTACTTACAAAAATACTTACTCACCAATAAAACGCTCTAGAATACTATAATTGGTCTGATAACGATGCATGAATCAAATGATTTAACCTTGATACTAAATATTAAAATGTTAAATATTAAATCACTGACTTTATATATTCATGAAAATTAATAAAACAAACATAAAAAATGGAGAAAAAATGTAGAAAAGTAGAGGGTATATGTACAAAATCGCTTGTACAAGAGCTGTTAATCAAGCCAGGATGCTGAAAGAGGTATCAAATGAATACTGTGTCATTGTACTATGACCCTGAAGTATTGTATAAGAATAATCTGATTTTCCATTTCATGAATTTTAATGAAAACTTAAGAAATTTGAGAGAGAGAAAAATTAAAAATAAATGAATAAATGATTAAACCTACAAAAGGACGTGTATCTCGGCAATCAAAAGTCATATGGTGCTGAAAATGGTGTCTTAGGGCATTATTATACCATCCTGTACTACAATTGTTGGGTCATTTGTTTCAAAGGTTTAAGAATATTAACAAAACCTTTGAATTTAGAGAAAATAATACGGCCAAATAAGGGGCATACGTAGAAAATGCACCTATCTTGGCTACTAAAAGACCTAAGGAGCTGTAATTGTCAATGATTGATTGCTAGGACAATGTTCTGTAACCATATAATCAGATATATAAAGTAAAAATAGTAAAAAGGTACAAGTAGGCAAAGATCAGGAAAAGGCGCAATCAGAAAAAGATTCCCACTCCAAAAACCGAGGTGGGAAAAAACCAAACTAACAATCAGGTACTTATACCATGAAACATATCGTAAGCCGAATGAGCAGCTATTTTCCCAATAGGTGGCCACTCAGTTACCTTAACTTAACTAAAATTATGAAAACATACATAAGGCGCCAACAGCACAAAAAATTTTTTAAACACCAAGACATAAAACAAAAAGAACCACTACAGAAGTATCGACTTGGAACGATCAGTAACACAAAGTTACTGGCGGGCTTAAACCGGTTTTACAGGTACCTAACCTCACCCTCAGCTTCTGCAGTGGTTCACAACATTTAGTTAGTTCTTCGGTCCTCGTGGTGAATCTCTAACTAGTCAATGAATCATCAAGAACAAACAAATAAATCATGATAAACATCCTGATGAATCAAAAACCAGGACTCACAGATTGAGTAAGCTGCCCGACGATGGAGATCCCTGGGCGCCGAATAACCTACTAACTCCGGAGCAAAAGAAAAACACCAGTTGGACCCCGGTGGGCCAAGCAACAGACAAGAAGCTCCGGCCCCAACCAACTAAAATGAATAGCTTTAAGTCGGGGCCATCAGTCTGAATGAGTCTGACGCCCGACCCACCGGCGTGCAATTAAAGAAGGCAGCATAGTTATCAACCATGATTGGGTTAAAAACTAAGCATGCAGACTGTAAACTGAGATCCTTTGAGAGCAGTGAACATATGGATGAGAAAGTATTTGGATCATGCCGCGGTTTCGGCTACTCGAAATTAATGAGATCTTTTAAAATGAATAAGAGCAAAATCATTGAAAAATGACGGGGTCCACCAACAAAATCGCTTATATCTCAGAGGCCAATAGCCGAAGAGAACTCAAAATGGCATTAATTTATTGCTAGGACAATGTTTTATTGCCATGTGCTCAGATATATAAATCATGGTTTCTGGCAAGCTAGATTTAATAAATTTTGGTGAAGCACATCCTTCCAGTTTCTGTTGTTTTCACAATTTTTCGAAACTTTATGTAACGTTCAGAAAATTTAATAACATGTGGTTATGCTATCAGACAACATGGCAGTAGTGCATTCTCCTGTCATTCTGTTGGTACCATTTTCAGCACTCTAAGGATTTTGGCAGTTGAGATCTGAACGATTTTGTTTGGTGTACCCGTTCATTTTTCGTTGAGTTTTCTCTCAACAATGAAGATCTCGGTAATGTCAACAAAAAAGATGATTATATGGTTATAGAACATCGTTCTTATAATCATTTGATGCAAGTTATAGCACTCTAGGTCTTTCAGTAGCCAAGATACGTGCGTTTTTCTACGTATACACCCTTAATTGTTCCGTATGTTTCTCTAAATTCAAAAGGTTTTGTTAATATTCTTAAAACTAAAAACCAAATGACTCATAAATTGTAGTACAGGATGATATAATATTGCCCTGGACACCATTTGATGCTTTCATCAGCACTATATGACTTTTGATTGCCGACATACAAGTCATTTTGTAGGTTTACTCAATTATTTTTTACATTTTCTTTTCTCTAAAATTTCTTTGGTTTTCATTAAAATTCATGAAATTGAAAATAAGATTTTTCTTATATCATACTTCAGAACCATAGTACATTGCCATAGCATACATTTGATACCTCTTTCAGCATCCTGGATTGATTAATAGCTCTGATACAAGCGATTTTGTTCGTTTACCCCCTATTCTTCTACAATTCTTCTCCATTTGTTATGTTTTTATATTAATTTTCATGAATAAGTAAATTCAATTATTTAAACATTAGGCATCAACAAGGTTAAATTGTTAAGTACATGCATCATTATCAGACCAATTATAGTATTCTAGAGTAATCTATTGGTGGGATAGTATTTTTGTAAGTACATTCTGTTCAATCGCATGAGGGGCGGTGTGGAAACTATATAATTTCACATCATGCAAATGTTGTTTTTTTTATTGGAAACCATGCAATTTTTCATAGTGTAATTGAGTATAGCTTTGAGGACAAAATTCTTTGCATTTCTGTGGTTCCAATAAATGATTTGGCACCCATGAAAAATTGCCCTCGGGGGTGCAAGGTAGGTCAAATTAGCTCCCGGTGTACCTAGGTTTTAGAAGAAAAAACGTATATCCAACGTATGCATGAACGGACGGACGACCGGATAAAGCAATATCCGTTGACCCATCGACTTAATTCGTCTATCGTGGGTATAATCAGATTCATTTCATACATTTTCTTTGCAAAATAAGTTGTAATGCGATGTTTTCAATTGATTTTGATGGAAATACGAATAATTCATATATAGGCAGATAGCCGCCATTTTGATGACGTCATAAATCGACTCGCACGCGGATGTGAGTGCGACGAACAGGTTTAATGTTATACATATACCCCATAGGTAAGTTTTATATAGGTCGTCAAAAATCGTCAAAAAAATTGCACGAGATTCCCATTCGACATAGACTAAAATAGCCAATGGCTAATGTTATCCTCAATATCCTGTTGTAAATTTGAAAGTCACATACCGAGCGCCTCTATAGCCGTTGTGGCTTAATAACAGAAGTCGACTTTAAAGTTTCTTGTAATTTTGTAATCTTGCTTACAAACATTAATTGGAAAGGTCCTTATTAGGTTGAACGCAGTAAAATTTGAGCCGGTTTTGTTTTACATCTGTAGATTGTCCATCGCCGACATCGAAAAAAGATCCGAAACGAGAAAAGCTAGTATCTCACTGGCATGCGAATTTTGTCGCGGACTTTCGCACTACATTTGTGCGAGTGTCGCACGAGTGTCGTGAGAATATTCATGTGTCGTGAGCTTGTCGCCAACTGGTCCCGAAGGTTTTAAACATGTTTTAAAATTTTATGCGAATTTTTTAAAGTTGTTCCAAAATATTTCGCAAGAATGTCGTGCAACAGTCGTGCAAGTGTCGCGAACCTGTCGCCGCGAAATTTTGGCAAATTTACAATGCGAAATTTTCGCGACACTCGTAACAATGTCCTGCGAGTGTCTCACGATGGTTGCGCGACAGTCTTATGAAAACATGCCAAAAAAACCTCACAACTATCTGGCGAGAAAATAAAACTAAGCGACATTCATACGAATGTGGTGCAGCACTCGCACGAATGTTGTGCAACTGTCGTACGAATTAAAATGAAAATAAGCTACATTCCCGTGAAAGTCGTGCGACTATTGCATGACAGTCGCAAGATTTATTTTCAAAACTAAATTTGCGAATTTGTCGCATAAATGTCTGTTCAATGAGACTGCAACATGGAGCGGTGAAAGTTGTGTTTATATTGTCAATCTTTGTCGCGAAATAGTCTCCAGTTGTCGCATTCCAGTGAGATAGGGCTAAACCAGTCCAAATTCAATACGCAGCAATACTGTAAACAATCGAGATAAGACAGTTCGCCAACAAGCCGCACCACCGACCCTGTATCATTTCTGATAGATTCGGAGTGATTTTTAAACAACGACAGTTAAAAGTCTTGGTTTTAAATCTGCCTATTATATAATAAATTAATCATCAGGAAAACATGTCCATGAAAAGTATACCCCCTCATACCCCACTTTTATATAGAAAAACTGGGGAATGCAGGGGCATACCTATTTTTCTTAGTTTTGCTCCCAAACATAGATTGTGGGTACTCGTTAGAACCGCTTCGGTGAGGCGTTCTAATGTGTACCCACAATGTAGCAAAAATCAGAAAAATATCAAAGCTTTTCTGATGAAATTTTCAATTTTTAAAGCTGACAATTTTCTTTTCTTTTTTTTTTTTTTTTTTTTTTTTTTTTTCTTTTTTCTTCAAACCCACACCGATGCTTGAATGGTTAAGTGCCGCAATAAAATATCAGCGCTCTTAACCACTCGGCCACAAGGGCAAACCCCAATATTTCAAAGTTCTGGTTACACAATCAAATGCAAATATTAGTAAATCAAAAGTATGCCTGGCTTCTATGACACTTTTGCAAACATCTCTTTACCAAGGCAATTGATGCAAAACTGTTTCAAGTTTTGAAAATAATTGGGTAATTATTTTTGTCTATCTTGTGACAAAACAAACTTAACAAACTTATTGTGAATGAAGTGAGATTGAGGCACTTTTACAAAGGGCTGGGGTCTATAAGTGGGGTTTTTGGCCTCATCTTCAAAACTGTCCATTTTACCCTTTTATGGTAGTACTGAATGTGTCATACGCAAAAACTGTGTTTTTAATTCGCTGCATGCCTGGTTACCATGGCAACAGCCGCTTTAAGAAGATCACTATTTTTGAGAGAATAAACATCTTTTTACAGGATTTGATACTAATGGAAAGACCAAATTACTGTAAAAATGTTACCAAACATACACGGCATGTATATATTAAACAAGTCACACTTACAAAGTAACTCAGGTCAATAAATGGCGTCATAGCAACCCTCGACATGCCTAAGCAACGAGAAAAATCAATCACATACATGTCAAAAAAATGACGTTGAACTATTTTATTTTCACGGTTTTCCCCAAAACAATCATGCTAAGTGAAAAATAAAAGTAAATAAAAGATGTAATTGTGATTTGTTGTGTAACTGGTTACCATGGCAACACATTGTTTGCAAAAAATACAGTTTTTAGAAGAAATATACATCTCTTTTTAGATTCATTCAAATACCAATAAGCTGGCCACAGGCCATAAAATGATATAAACATATGTCGTGTGCATTTAGAATCGAAATCACGATCGCAAACGCACTCGGCTTCATGCATAACACCATAGCAACGCGCGATATGCCTTAGCAACAAGAGAATTTATCCTATCCATATAAATGTACAAATAAGCAATGAACAATTGTAATTTTACAGTATCAATAAAAAATGTTTGTTGTGACTTTTGAAACAATACAAAACAATGTAAAACTAATTCTAATTTGTTGCATGGCCGGTTACCATGGTAACAAATACTTCACAAAAATGCAATTTTAGAGGAAAATACACCTCTTTTTCAGGTTCAAATACCAATAAGAGGATCATATTGCTGTAAAAATGAGATAAATATATACAGCATGCATGATGAATCAAAATCATACTCAGAAAAGCAGTCAGTTCCGCGCCATATGCCTTAGTAACAAGAAAATTAATTCATATACATGTATGAAATAAGCAATAAATAATTTTAATTTTTCAGTATCTATCGATCGATCCTTGTTTTCTTTTGCTTTGTGACTTATTTATGCGTCTAATGATTTAAGTCGTAGCTATGCTATTTACCATGGCAACACAAACATGGCAAACCATTTTGTTATAGAGACAAATAACATCACACTAATGCACCAGTCATTTGTATCTACGGCCCCTCTGGGGCCGGGGAATAGCTGGGCGTTTAACTTTTCAGTTTTTGAAGCCCTGCTGAAAGCCCGGCACTGCAGGGTCAGATTTGCTAAAAGCCCCAGCTGCCCGGAAGCTGACGATAATGTGAAACAATAGCTGGGAGTTGTTCTAATGAACAATATAGTGGGGCTGGAATTCTGAATGTAAATGTACAGGCACATTTGCAAATTAAATAAGGACTATAAAAGTAATTAAATGTTACAAATACACCTTATATCTTACTCGAATTATTGTGATCATGTATTGGCAGGAATTAAAATCAAACGCCTTGCGCACTGCTGGGGCTCATCAGAGGTTAAATCTCGGCGTTTTTTGCCCCGCTGTGTAGCCACCATCCCCGGCTCTAGGGGTGCCGAAGATACAAATGACTAGTGGATAATGGATTTAGCATTAAGAGTGGAAATCACACATGCTAAAGTGAAGTTATTTTGATTCGTTGTTCGTTTCAATGGCATAACAGACTTTGCTATCAATTCTGTTTGAAGAGAAAATAAGAAGAACAGCGTTTTTGACTGCATAATTCGAGAAGATGAAATAACAGGGAAACTGTGGTATTTGCTTCCTTTGTTTTCTTATTTTTATGGTGATACAAACATCGGTCCATAGAAAGAAATGCATGTGCGAACAGTAAGTCGTGTTGATCAGCAACCTTTGATTGCCTCATTGAAGCACCATACCATGATTATAGTCTGTCTACATCTGAGAAGACCAGTTCCAGTCTTTCATAGTATCCCACTCAGCAGATAAAATATCAAAAAAAAAAAAAAAAAAAAGAAAAAAAAAAGAGGAATTGGTAAAACACACAATATGCTGAACAAGATTATACTTTATTGCGTTCTTGAAATAGATGATATACAAGTATGATCCTTCTTAGCTATCACATATATATTTGTTCTATTATTTAGGTTTTACACATGGCGCGTATGAACCTCCTTACTTGTGTACTTTGCACGCGACCTGACGTCAGATTCGTGCAAAGCAGATGATAAACGCGCTGAATTTTCACAGTAAACAATGTGATTGATGGAATATTATTTTATTACGAAGTATTTTCTACATGAGGCAAAATAACAAATCGACGAAGCGACACATCTAGGTAAGCATTTTAGCATAGATACATGTATGAGATGAACATTTGGTCATGAAATAAAGTTATTCCTTCTTCTTCTGGATCAAGACGAACATTTGTCAATCAGTGGTGAGAGAAATATGTACCTAGTACCGGTAACTATCGTCAGGCATGCTTGCCAAAGAACATTTAGGCTAGAATAACTGACAATCCCGACATGAGCTGTTAACCGTGGACGTAAAGTACCAGCTCAATCATTAACCAATCATCTACGTACTAAATATTGTGTAAATAATATCACAGGGATATATTAACCAGAATTATCATATATTTACTTCAAAATATGTTCTTTTTGCATAAGCGATACCGACAAGAGCCGCGGCACAGTATCTCGAAAGCCGTATCCGTTCAAAAATTGATACAGTGAACTCGACAATGGAGAATCATCGACAATGGCGAATCACTCGTAAAGATACTGCAGAATTTCTTGAATCTTAGACAAAATATTAGTCATTATATAACTCCTTCATTTACTTTCGTCTATGCCTTGATGTTTGGTAAAAGAATGGAGTCAAAATTCCATCGGACAATAAAATTAGGGTTGCTGAAACGCTTGACCCCTTAACTAAGATGCCTAATTTATTGTTCCGCAAAAAGTGACGTTCAGATAAAATGTTTTTCTTACCTCGTTCCCTTAGCATTTTATTATAACTATTTTTGCATTACTTTAATGCCTATTATCCCTAGTTATACATTATGCATGTTTTTGATAAAAAAATGACATTGAAGGTAGATATAAGCGTGGAAAGATGTACATGTAAATTCGACAATAGCGAATCATACTTTGTGTGGTAAAAAGAATGTGCACAAAGTAAAACCCATATCACTCCCTTGGGAGAAAAAAGCCGTATCACCAAATGATTGGCTAATAAAATTATATTCGGAGCACTCGGCTCCTATTGTATTGAGTTCAGTTAGGTAGTGTACCGCAGGCATTTTAGATTTGATTGTGGTTTTATGTCACAGGCAACAGTATTTTGTCATGTAGAGACGAATTTTCGATTTGTGCTAATGTGGAAATAATATGCGCTCTACTGCACGCTTTGGCGGTATGTCAAAATAAATAAATAAAACAATAAAATAAGTATCGGGCTGATACGAGAGTCTCGGGCTGATACGGGATTCTCGGGTTGATACGAGGTACGATATGAAAATTGTCATATGATAATCTCTTTTTATCTATCTATCTATCTTTTCATACTGCAGCACCCTCTCACGAGTATTATGTGCAGTATTATCTGACTACTAATCATAACTTGCCATGGTGAGGACTACCTAAGCGACTGGGAACAACCAACATAGATGATATAAGTGTAAGTGTAATGTTGTTCAACTTGCCGTGGATGAAAATGAGCCGTGTCAAGTTGTTTCCAGCAAGGTAATTGCCAGATTGCATAAGCAACGTTAAAACATGGACTGGACATGCGTTGTTCTCAGTCACGTTGATTATGTCTGGATGACCGGTGTGATGTCGTTCTTAATGCACCAGTCATTTGTAAGCACACCACCCCCCTACGGGATAGCCGGGCTAAAGTGCGGGGCAATTACTTTTCGAGTGTCCCCACGATGCAGTGGAAATGATGGGGTTTTGACATAAGAATCCTTTTCCCACGGAGATTTTCTATCGTGAAGGGCGGGGCAAAGAGCAAAGTTTTGACCTCCAGTTTGCCCCCCCCCCCCTCTGCTGGGGGTGGGGCTTATAGCAGGGCACTGAAAGCAAAACTTATCGCCCTTCCTCTTAGGAGTGGGGAGCAGTGGTTACACATGACTGGTGCATAAATTATGTTCAACGAGCTGTTTTTGGTACATTGAATGTAATGCTAGATTTAAGTTTTTTCAATGTTTCACACTGTATTAGAGTCAATCTTCAACGTGTAATTTTAAACGAAATCGCTTTCCTGACTGCAAAAAAGGCGTTTTAGATAGCTAAAAGCACGTGTGGTCAATCGAGAACGTTCAATTTATGACCGATGATCGTCGTTTTGGAACTCCAAGATGCTTTTTTGTTTGGCAATGGAGAACTGTTTACAAAATGGGTTGGTCACGAGTGTCGCTAATACGGTGTGAAATGTGGAATTTTGTCAGCTTACCGATCGGCATCAATAATACATATTAATATAATGATAACAACAATGACATTTCTTGCATTAATTTAAAAGCGATAGCATTTAATGCAAGCACTAATCTATCATGTCCTCATTTATATACGAAAAAAAAAAAAAAAAAAAAAAAAAAAAAAAAAAAAAAAAAACGCAGAAAAATATTAACAAAATAATAAAATATAGGGCCTACATGTATACATATGCCCACACACAATCGTCTACGATATCTTTAAACGTAACTTATGTTAATGTTGAAAGAAAGGTTATTTTTTATCACTATTATTGCATAATTTCTGTACAAACGAAAACAAAATAATGGCGCACTATATTTAACAGCCTCATCACATTTTCATACGCGTAAAAGTTTTCATTTTTATGCTCATTCCGAGCGTACTTCAGTTTCTCAATGTTAGCACGTGGTTTGCGCGGTGAATAAGTAAAAGCCGTTTATTAACAGCACGTGCGCGCTTGAATTTCAGTATTAATGGATTTCAATATTAGTG
Organism: Rugalucina vietnamica; assembly: GCA_964017185.1. Lineage (NCBI taxonomy): Eukaryota > Metazoa > Mollusca > Bivalvia > Lucinida > Lucinidae > Rugalucina > Rugalucina vietnamica. The sequence goes on along the minus strand of OZ024876.1, from coordinate 12,657,766 downwards.
GATTACCTTTGACAGAGATATGCATTTGTTGATCGGACTGCTTCAAATATGTATATTTTCGATAATGCAGTGGATTACCTTTGACAGAGATATGCATATGTTGATCGGACTGCTTCAAATATGTATATTTTCGATAATGCGATTCGATGATGGTAAACAGTATGTGATCACATGACGGCATCCGGCATAGTCAAAGTAATTGCACCTAAGATATTAATGCTTATCCGCTAAGATTAGGACAACAACATAAATGACAATGTAGGGACCAAACATGATTTGCCATTCATTAACATTCGCTAGGTCCCGAGGGGAGTGTTGAAAACCGAGGGCTACGGTTTTCAACACTCCCCGAGGGACCTAGGGAATGTTAATGAATGAAAAAATCATTTTTGATCGCTATTATTGCATAAATTCTGCAGAAACGAAAGAAATAAGGTGCAGAAACGAAAGAAATATGGTGCACTATATTTGACAGCCTCATCACATTTTCATACGCGTAAAAGCTTTCGTTTTTATGCGCGTTCCGGGCGGACTTCAGTTTCTCATTACTAGCACGTGCTTTGCGTGGCGCCCGGTAACGAGCATAATTAAAAGCCATGTATTAACAGCACGTGCGCGCGTGAATTGCAGTATTAATGCATGGCTAAACGGCTGTTAATATTGTGTGACACGGATATTTATGCAATAATATTCATTCAACAATCTCAGAAAGTTTCACATGAACATCCATGGCTCAATACGCATTATCAAATGCTTACATGTAACATATTTGTAAGCTCAACATGTTCGAGATACACGTTATACATTTAACGTTTTTGTATCAAGTTGTAGCAACAACAGCAACAACAACAACAACAACAATAATAATAATAATAATAATAATTATTATTATTATAATAATAATAATAATAATAAAAAGATCATTATTGAACGAGGATAACATATATACTGAGTTCCACGACCAACGCAGCTCGTCAGTTAAACTTTAATTACTTCTCATGGTTTCGGTCGATTTATCCCAAATTAACCAGATGTAGCCCAACCAATTTCATAAAAGGAGCCTTCAAATTGCCAATTGTCATGCTTTGTTCATTCGCCTACAACTGCTATCGGCGTTTTTGACGATTTGCTATTACTGCAGCTGGTGTTGTGCCGTGTGGCGGCCCTAAAAGTCTCCCCATACATCATCCATAGTGCAGATCATATTTTTTCCTTTGGTCAGTCAAATCAGAAAATTATTATTGGTTTAGATTCAACCAAGCTTTTTGTAAGCAGCGAACGACAGCGATAAACAACTTTCCTATTGACGCGATTCACTTTATTCAATCAAGCTCGGACTCCAACATGGTAGTGATGTCGACTACGTGACCATATGCCGTTGAACACACGCACAAAAAATCAATTTACGTTGATTTCTGACGTTGTGACGGGGATTTTAACATTAAAATTGGTTAAATCTCATCAGGCGATCTTCTGTCAAATATTTGATATTGATCGATATTCATGCATGAAAAAAAACGGCACAGAAAATGCACTTCCTCGCAAGTACTTGCGCATGCGTACTAAAATACTAGTAATTCAGACACTTTTGATGCTGAGTGTGCACATTTTTTAAATGATTGATCGCTTTAATTGACAAGTATTAGCTTTTTCAAAAAGCTTGCGGGCGTTTAGTAATTTTGGATTATTTTTTTTATCATCTTTCACAATAATAATGTTAACACATGGAATCAATTGCCATTATGTTCAATTCTTGGAACAGCTGATTTGGTTCCCCACTCATTATTCGCCAACTGTGGACTTGTGGATGAAGACGCGGAAACAATGATGGGTTCGGTCTAATTCCGAAATAATTCGTTCACGATCTTATTTTTTTTTCTTAGCATGTATCATTATGGTTGGTTCCCTACTCGTTTTTCGCCAGGTACTGACTTATGATGATGCGGGAGCAACAGTGGGATCGGTCTAATTGCCGTCATTTCCGGATTGATGTGTGTTTGCATCAACGTATATATGGGCCGCAATGAGATATAAATAAGTGCGTTGGCTGTGGAACTCGGTATACTAACATCTGTTGATATGCAAATAGACTTAATCACATCAAGAAGAAATGCATATTATTGCAAAAGAATTCACTGAGATCACAAAAGTTCACAGGATGAGAGAGCGCCTGTTTACTGTGACTAGGGGCAACCATGATAGAGAAACGCGTATAGAGACTGAAACAATGCTACGCTGTTAACTAATTTTCAGTAAATATATGTTCCACACCCCGAGACAGAAATATTCATTTCTGAATTAGATCTACATCTCGCCAAAAGTTTAGTATATTCTTGGTTTTAATGGTTATAAGTATACTACCATGCAAAACATTTCAAAGCATAATGCAATCGTATAATTCACCAATTTGGAAAGGGAACATAGCGAAGAGTTTAAATGTTGCATACAAGATGGAAGAGCTTATATAAATAACTAGCCCAAAGGGCAACTAACCCGAGAGTCAGGAAGTACCGTCACTGGATGAAAGAAAAGTAGACAGGGATTTTACATTAATTATATGGGGCTAGGGCACGTCGGCCAAACATTTATGTTTTGGGATTCACTTTTACCAGATTATTTCTTCTCTTCAGAAAAAAGCTAAACTTTTGGCGAGGTGTATATACTATATACATATTCGTTTGTGGATTCACTGCCCTGACATTATATTGTTACACTTCAGATCTTACTCCTCCTCCTCGAGATGATCATCAAGTTCATCGTCGCTGGTATCGATCTCCTCGGGAACAGCCTGGGCATCATCAACAAAGTCGAACCACGACCTGTTGATTCTCCAGTCCTTGTCCTGGTACCGAGCGTAAGCCAAAAACCAAATTACGGCCGCGCAATGGGAACACATCCCAACAACCCTTGCCCCCGCTCTGCAAGTGGTAGAACTTATAAGTGACCACGAATTGGAACAGGTAGTGCACTTCCCCACAAGAGGACAAAACACATTGGATTTGATTATCACTTCACTTCCCGGACAATTTGTTGATATTCATTCCCCGGACAGGCTTAGTGATCATGACATTGTCTCTGGAACTTTGAAAATAGTTATTCCCCCCATCAAGAAACCTAAGAGAAAGGTGTATAAATATCAGAAAGGTGATTATGAATCTATGAAAGGTGATGCCCTTAAATTTGCAAAGGAGAAATATTTCAACGGTTACTCTGGCACACGGTCGGTTCAAGAAAACTTTAATTTGATCACATCTTTTATCCAGGAATCAGTGGATAAACATATCCCATCAAAGACTAGTCGCTCAGTTTCCTCAGTCCCATGGTTAACTCCTGAAATAAGAAGAAAGATTCGTAGAAAAAATGCAACTCACGCTAAAGCGAAGAAAACTGGGAATGCAAAATTTAGAACGAAATTTGAAACTTTGAGAAGAGAAATCAAAGCAGATATCAGAAAACAGCATGAGTTGTATGTAAATAACTTGGTTGGTGATGTTAAGGCTAATCCAAGAGATTTTTATCGGTACATAAATAGTCAGAAAAAAGATGTTCAAGGTATCCCCCCTTTGAAAAAGCGAAATGGAAGTGGTCTTGCTGAATCAGATTTTGAAAAGGCTGGTGAATTCAATGGTCAGTTTACGGATGTGTTCACCAAAACTGAACATAGCCAGGTCCCTCTTCTGAATAGAAAAGCCCCGTTTATGGAAGACATAGTGGTATCCAAAGAAGGTGTCACAAAACTTCTGAAAGGTTTGAACCCGTCGAAAGCTTTAGGTCCTGATGAGCTTCATCCCAGAGTCCTTAAGGAATTGGCATCTGAGCTAGGTCCTGTTTTTGCACATCTTTTTCAACAGTCAATAGACTCGGGTGAAATCCCCAAAGAATGGTCTTTAGCAAACATTTGTCCCCTGTTCAAAAAGGCTGACAGGTCTCTTGCTTGCAACTATCGTCCAGTTTCCTTGACCTGCGTACCCTGCAAACTTCTGGAACATATAGTGTGTTCTAATATCATGTCCCATTTGGATCATCATAAACTTTTGTCAGACAGGCAACATGCATTCAGGAAATCCCACAGTTGTGAAACCCAGTTAGCTACAGTGATTGATGACTGGGCAAAAATCTTAGACAATCAAGGTCAGGTTGACACATTTATCTTGGATTTCGAAAAAGCTTTTGACACTTCTCCGCATGAACTCCTTAAAAGCAAATTGTTCAGTTATGGAATTGGTGGGAAGACAATTAAATGGATTGATGCCTTCCTTTGCTATAGACAACAAAGAGTTGTGGTTAATGGCGTTAAATCAGACTGGGCTCCTGTTGTATCTGGTGTCCCACAGGGCACCGTTCTTGGCCCCTTGTTGTTTTCGTTGCATATAAATGATATCACCTCAGATATTGAATCGGAAATCAGACTCTTTGCTGATGATTGTGTTTGTTATCGTGAAATTAAGAATGTGGAGGATACAGTGAAACTTCAGAAGGATATTGATCGATTAGGTAGTTGGGCCAGGAAATGGGGTATGAGATTTCAACCTGTCAAGTGCAACATGATGCAGCTGACAAATAAACGTACTAGTAAAATTCAGGCTTCTTACAAGCTTGAGGGTACTGTGTTGGAAAATGTTGAGAGTATCAAATATCTTGGTGTAACAATAACTAAGGATTTAAAATGGAATACTCACATCAGCAATGTGTGTACCAAAGCCAATAGGACCCTTGGTTTTTTGAGACGAAATCTGTTTTCTTGCCCCCAAGATGTGAGAGAAGCTGCCTATAAAGGTCTGGTGAGACCTATTCTTGAATATGGTAGCTCAGTTTGGGACCCTCATTATGAAGGTTTGATAGATGATTTGGAGAAGGTGCAAAAGCGTGCGGCTAGGTTTGTAACTAGGAACTATACATATGAAAAAGGTAGTATGACTGGCATCCTTAAAAAACTAAAATGGGAATCCCTGCAGAAAAGAAGGAAGGATAACAGAATTATATTACTTTACAAAGGTCTAAAAGGGAGAGCAAAAATACCCACGGATGACCTTATCCCCAAAAATAGGCGTTGTAGGAATCAACACTCCTTGGCATTTCAGATACCTTCAGCAAGTACAAATGCCTATTTACACAGTTTTTTCCCCAAGACCATTAGAGATTGGAATGAACTCCCTGATTCTCTGATCTCCTCTGCTGAATTGTCAGATGATTGTGTGTCTAAATTTACTTCTCTTGTGAGAGCTCGGGACTAATCCCCTCCGGTCAAGCCCCATCCCCCCTGGTGTAGTATTGTCAGTTTGACGTTTCACCAGTAAACTATTCTGATTCTGATTCTGAAAACCAAGCTGTGACAGAAGACAGTTCGTGTCTTATACAGAGCTTGTATTCCTTTGATGAAATGTGTCGGCTGTTTAATTTAGCCAAGAGAAGTTTATCATCGTCAGTGTTAATGAAGATTTCATAGGCGCCATGTTCATCGATGTGTTCCTGTGTATAAAGTTTGGCCATTTTCAACTGATAAACACCCAACGTTAAACTTCTGATGTCGTCCTCTGTTAATCTAGGAAACTCGGAGGCTACCGTATTTGAATCACATGCATCGATGCTTCTCCATATCTTCTTCTGGCGAAGTATACCGGAAGACTCAATGTTGTCTTTTAGAGAGTTTGACAGTCTGACAAGATGAAGCATCTTACAACCTTGAAGAGTGTCACTTTCGACGTCCCCCTCGCTAAGTCGGCTTTGGTACTTGTTGCTAATTGCAGCGACCAACCGTGTATAATCCGCTATGTTCGGAATTTGTGAGTTTGGCAGTACCTTGTCGAGGTACTGCCACTTTTTTAACCTGCCATTAAACGATTCAACGACCCAGCGAACTTTCGTAACCAGTCGTGACCTGTTACCCTCCTCGTCGCTAAACTGAGCGGACCCTTTGGAAACGAACGCAGGCATTTGACACTTTATACCAAACTGTGACTGCAATAAGTCGACTGAGTCCCTAAAACCTCTGTCTATAATAACCACATCGTCCTCCTGGAGCCATTCCTGAATTTCTTCAATATTATTCTTGAAAATATGATTTAGTATATTAGCATCATTATTCTTCGGGTCACTCAAGTAGGGTCCAATTACAGATAGTACATATCCTGTAGTCGACACGAAGACCATTGGTTTTACTAAGGACCTATGCTTATGTTGACTGTAGGTTTTGCGTTGGAATGCAAACTGTGTACTTTTTTGAATATATACGTATGTCCCGTCAATAACGAGTATCGCCGGTGGGTTGCCTTCTACACCGAACAATGTCTGAGCAATAGGTCTGGTATGGTTTTCTATAATTTCTTGTCTTGATATGTGTTGGAATCCGATGTTTAAGGGAACGAAATCACGTGCTAAAGCCACTCTTGCGGATGTTATTGCTCGTCGTATAGCAGTTTTTGATACACCAAACAAGGTTGCTAAAATGTTATTAGACATACCAGTTTTCAATTTCATCAAAAGCATACCAACACATGTGCGAACGCTCCGAACTTTTGTGTCCCTGATGCTTCCTTGTTTTATATGGGAGCAAAGATCATCAAAGTCTGACTTTGCCAGTCCAGTCAAATTGACATAATCATTGTCATCCAGATCATTTTCATCGAAATTCAATCGCCTGTTTTTGTTGATTTTAGCACTATTTGCCAAGCCTTCTATCATCTTTAGAATCCCGGTTCTGTTTGTATCATATGTTTTGTTCAGATTTGTAGATACAAATAGTTCGTAGGCCTCTGATGTGAAACAGTTATCTTCTAAGTGCACTGGGCAGCATCTTGCACCTGGGACAAGTCATTTTACTATTTTATAATGAAGTCTAGATACGCTTTTGTTTCATTTATACAATCAACCTTTCTTATACGCTTTTTAAAGTAAATATTAGAGGGAATGGTCGGGTACGTGTACGTGTAGGACAGGTTTTGCGAAAAACGTCGTCATTTATTTCTTTGAATCTTTTCACACACTACAGTATCGTACCAAATTGTGCTGTCCGTATCTGACTGCTTTACGTTACTGTACCATAGAATATCATAATCGTGATCGATCATGATGATTGATCATCATCACGATCGATCATCATGATCGATTATCATGATCGATCATCATCATCATGATGATGATCGATCATGATGATCGATCGTGATGATGATCGATCGTGATGATCGATGATGATGATGATCGATCATGATGATGATCGATCATGAAGATCGATCATCATGATCGATCATGATGATGATCGATCATGAAGATCGATGATGATGATGATCACGATGATGATCGATCATGATGATCGATCACGATGATGATGATCGATTATGATGATCAATCGTGATTATGATCGATGATGATGATCGATCATGATGATGATCGATCATGATGATCGATCATGATGAAGATCGATCATGATGATGATCGATCATGATGATGATCATGATGATGATGATCTATCACGATGATGATTAGCATCATGATCATCATCATGATCGATCATAATGATCATGACGTTTATGATCGATCATCATCATCGATCATGATGATGATCGATCATGTGATGATCAATCATGATGATGATCATGATGATGATGATCTATCACGATGATGATTAGCATCATGATCATCATCATGATCGATCATAATGATCATGACGATGATCATGATGATGATGATCGATCATCATCATCGATCATGATGTTTATGATCGATCATCATCATCGATCATGATGATGATCGATCATGTGATGATCAATCATGATAATCGATCATGATAATGATGATGATCGATCATGAGGATGATAATCAATCATCATGATCGATCATCATGATGATGATGATCGATGATGATGATGATCGCTTATGATGATTATCGATCATGATGATGATCGAACATGATGATGATCAATCATGATGATTGATCATGATGAAGATCGATAATGATGATCGATCATGATTATGAAGATAATCGATCATGACAATGGTCGGTCATATCATGATGATGATGATCAATCATGATGATCGATCGTGATGATGATCGATCATTATGATGATGATCAATCATGATGATGATCATGATGATCGCTCACGATGATGATGATCGAACATAATGATGATCGAACAGGATGATGATGCTGATGATGATGAAGATGATCATGATCGATCATCATCATCATGATATGATCGATCATCGTCATGAGTGATAATCGTCATCATCATGATCGATCATCATCATAATTATCATCATCATCTCGATCGATCATCATGATTGATCATCATGATCGATCATCATGATGATCGATCATCATGCTACTCGATCATCATCTCGATCGATCATCATGATTGATCATCATGATCGATCACTATGATCGATCATCATAATGCTGATCGATCATCATCATGATCGATTATCATCATGATCGATCATCATGATTCATCATGCTGATCGATCATCATCACGATCGATCATGATGATCGATCATCATGATCGATCACCATGATCGAACATCATTATCATGATCGATCACCGATGATCATAGTCATGATCGATCATCATGATCGATCATCATCATAATGACATATGATGATGATCGATCATCATCATCATGATCATGATCATCATGATGATGATCATCATCATCATCATAGATCATCATGATCGATCATCATCATGATCATCATCATGATCGATCATCATCACGATCGATCATCATGATCGATCATATCATCATGATCGATCATCATCTCGATCGATCGTCATGATTGATCATCATGATCGATCACCATGACCGATCATCCTCATGCTACTCGATCATCATCTCGATCGATCATCATGATTGATCATCATGATTCATTATGCTGATCGATCATCTTGATCGATCATCATCACGATCGATCATCATGATTGATCATCATGATTCATTATGCTGATCGATCATCTTGATCGATCACCATCACGATCGATCATCATGATCGATCATCATGATCGATCACCATAATCGATCATCATTATCATGATCGATCACCGATAATCATCGTCATGATCGATCATAATGATCAATCATCATCATGATCGATCATCATCATCATCATCATCGATCATCATGATCGATCATCATCATGATCATCATTGTGATCGATCATCATCATGAGCGATCATCATGATCGATCATCATCATGAGCGATCATCATGATCGATCACCATCATGATCGATCATCATGATCGATCATCATTATGTTTGATCATCGGTGATCGATCATCATCACGATCGATCGTTATGATCGATCATCATGATTGATCATCATAATCGATCATCATCATGATCGATCATCGATCAACGTCATTATCGATCATCGTCATCATCATGATCGATCATCATGATCGATCATCATCATGACCGATCATCATGATCGATCATCCTCATGATCGATCATCCTCATGATCGATCATCATCATGGTTGATCAATTATGATGATTGATCATCATCATCATGATCGATCATCATAATGATCGATCATCATCATCGTGATCGATCATTATGATCTATCATCATCATGATCATCATCATGATCGATCATCATCATCATGATCGATCATTATCATCATGATCGATCATCATGATCGATCATCATCATGATCGATCATCACATTACATGATCGATCATCATCATAATCATCATGATCGTTCTTGTTTATCGATCCTGATGGATCATGATTATCATTATGATGATCGATCATGATGATATAGATAGATCATGATGATGATGATGATCGATCATAATGATCGATAATGTTGATGATGATCGATCATGATGATGCGCATATAATGAAGTTTGCGCATACAATGAAGTTATCGAACCATATAATCAACTTGATGCATATAAAGACAATAGCCCATAATATAATGAGAAACATACATAATATAATGAGGTTGTATCAGCAAATAATGTAAGTCTACCATAATATAAAGATGTTTACTCATCATACGAGGGTGATCCAATAATGAATGGGACTTTTCTCCTATTTCATGAACCCTATTGACTGACTCAAGTTTACTACTTTCATTTACTAGATACACATCTGATCTCTCTATAGAGCACATTTGATCTATTTTGCCCAACAACTTTGGTTGCTATGGTTATTTGAGAACTACTCGTGCAGTATCCATGGCCACGATTTGTCCTTTGAACTAATATAGTATATTAAAATAGAGATATGCCACAAAGTTTAAAAGAGATAACTGATCATAGTTGAGTATTGTCTGTATAGAACATTTTCTCTGAAAGATTTTCCTACAGTTAATTTGGATCTAGTGTTAGTGATCAAGATGTGGTTGCCTAGCAACCGTTCTACTCTACGAATTCTGACTTTAAGCATTTTCTGAGTTATGTTGTTGCTAAGCAACATAAATCTAAATGGTCAATTGTCTCTTTTGTAATTCATTTGCAATATTTGCATTATAACCTATAATTCCAAGGTTAAGAACCATTTATCATGTCATTTATATTCAGGCTATGACACATTTCCCACCCCTACCCCCAATTTCTGTGTATTTTTTCGCAAACTAAACCCAGCTTTTCTCATAAAAATGCTCACCCTGTGTAAAGTTTCAGCTGTATATATGTGATATTTGCAGCGCATAAAGCCAACAATGCACTTTATAAACTACAATGTGTCTTTTGTGGATCCTTTGCCACCAGTTACCATGGCAACCAAATTTATGTACATATTACCTACGTGGCCATGGGCTGTTGACTAGCATTTTCTCGTTGCTAGGCAACGGTAGGTTGCTTTCTAGATGTCAAATTTTAGCATTGATTTGAGGTTGCATTATATTGAGCAACAATAATTATTTACTCTCAACAAGCAAATTTTATTTACATAGAAATAATTCAAAAAGTCCCATTCTTTATTGGATCACCCCCGTATAAATAAAATTTTCATAATATAAAGAACCTGGTCCAACATATAATGGACTTTTCTCATTATATAACGCACACTATACAACATATTATCAAAGGTGAGCAGGATATAATGACGATGATGAATCAAATGTTTTTATTCCTTACCATCAGACAGCTTTGGCGTTCAATATTCCATCAAGACTCATTTTTTTTTTGCTTCACAACTCTTTGTGGGCCCAAACTCATTCAGCCAATTGCAAGTGCAGCAAAGAAACAGGGTCATAACCAGCATCAAAATATGTTGTTGTTTTTTTCGCAGTACAGGGACACCCCTGAACCCAATGATATGTAATACTTCAAAAATTTTGGTTATTGTATGGCCAAAATGCAGCTTATTAAATTACGAGTGAACAAAATAATCTAGAATGGTTACAATGTATTATGATAAAGACGCTTGATAGACACTCGTTTAAGACCAACCATAGGTAGCCTTTCATCTAAAATTGACTGCGGTAGCTCTGTCCACACTTCGGGCCAATCGTCAGCGACCTTATATTTAGGAGTCGCTGTCCAACACTGTATAACCAATATGTATGTGACCAATATCCCGATTAAATCACAAGTATTTCTGGTTATGGTTAACGATCACCTTACCTAGCTGGTGTTTCGTGACAACGGACCTGCAACTTGATCGGAATCTGGCCATCTATACTAATTATGCGGTTTCGTCGTGCCGAAAGGGGAATACAATAAATGAGGTTTTTGCGCACTAACTGCCGAAATGTACACGTTCATTTAAATCATCTATATTGCCTTTTCAGTGTACTTTGCAAGCATGAAAGTAAAATAACAGTTTAGAAGCTGTTATTTTTTCCTTGAATTCACCTTCCCCCATCCCCGATTTTTGGTTGGGGGTAGGGGGGGGGGTAATATATGTGTATGTGCATAAATGGTATCTAGTAGACATGTATAAAATAGTAAATTGATCAGCAAAACGGCTTGCAGAACTCACCAGGTGGTAGAATCACTAATTTTTCAATTAAAATGTCATTCCTGGCTGCAGCGGGAACTCTTAGCAGTTTAGGTCCTCTTCTTTTGCAAAGAAAGCACTGAGAGTGGCTCCCACCAAGTGACGAGATAGGGAGTGAAATGTTAGTGGGGGAGGTAATGTTATTTTCTGGGGGGTCTTGGCGACACTGTGGTTTACTTGAGCATTTAGAGCTAACTTTCTCCGATCTATCCTTGTAATAAGTGTGTCGACATTTATTACAGATTACATCCCCATTTTTTGTTTCAACCATGTAAGTTTTGCGCAGGAACTTTCTGAGGGGTTTATTAATTGACCCATCTAGCGGTCTTCTTTCTTTCTGTTTTGTCCGTTTTGCGCACAGGACGCATTTGAAGCGTCGTGGAGCCTCCATACTACAATGAGATGATAAACTTTTTTTAGTATTTACTTTAGATAAAAGTAAAATCCATGCAAATGTAGAATGTGAGTAACACAAAAAGAACAACAAAATAGAAACCTGAACAGTCATTTAAATTCCGAAAAACTAAATACCTACGAACCAGAACAAGCAACACACAATGCTTTACAAAAATAAAACGACCGAAATGGCCAACTCAACAACTGATGAAACCGAAAACCAGTGAAACCAACAAGCTTTATGAAGCCATATCATTGTCCATTGGGGCTTGAGAATTAAATTGGCATTTGGGCCCCCATGGAAAGCGTATTACATACTGACTTTATATCTGATCTCTAGATAACCGCTTGGAAGGCCTGAGCCTCCCCAGGAAAACTTTTTTAAAAGTTTATTCGGGAGTGCGGTGGCGTATTGGAAAAGTGCAGGACTCCGAATCGGCTATTCGAGTGGTCGTGGGTTCGAGCCCCACAGGCGGCATCGTACTGTGTCATTGAGCAAGACAGTAACTCCCTGCAGTACTACAGTGTAGTTACACCCAGTTCCATACAGTTCTAGCTATTAAACCCATGAAGCGGTGGCTCCGTCCCGACATAACTGAAATATTGTTGGCTGGGACACCAATACATACAAACAAAAACAAACAAAAAATCAGTTGATTCAGTAGATCTATATAAGCACTGACACAAATAAAGCAAATTTTTATTCAATGAAGGAATTCAAATCATCCACACAACAGATGTTAAAGTATGATCTTATGCATCCCGTATGCCAGTGATGCAACCGAAGTTTTACAGTACAACTTGATGCATCATCACACGACATGACGAAATGGAGTGCGGTGATTTGTATCGGGATCAATTTGGCTACAGCTTACAGCCAGACAATGAACTCGTCACTGTAGGTTGTTGTCAAATTGACCCGGCTATCAAACCGCACTAAATTCTATCACGTGTCTTGATTTCAGATTGTCCTTTTTAAAGGATTCGAAAGCGCATAGTCATTGAAAAACTACCTTCAGCATATTAAAGGCTTAGCAGCCCTGTGTCTTTTGAAATGGATTTCATTGCAATTTGGTTTAAAAAATTCCGGCAGTTGCGGTTAAATCGAATTCCCATTAATTGAAAATATTGAAATCTCACAAAGGTACGACAACAGGACATGCCCACGAGTGGAAAAATATCAAGCAAGTATAATGTTACTTTATAAATTTTATAAACATGTCTGCCAAATGTAATTTTGATTCCGTGTTCCGCTAACTATCAGGACAATGTTGGTCTCTGGGTGGCAACAATAAACAAAGTGGTCACTTTTCTACTGTATACAATACTTAATCACGTATGTTAACCGACACAGTCAAAGTGATTTTACTATTAGCAACTGTTGAATATTGAACTATATATAAATGGGCGTATTTCTACACGTAACATTAAATCTGTGATGCGAGTCTACCACGATAAAAATCCATTTAGTATACTGAACAAAAGTGAATACGCTGCATATTAGTTTATTGTATTCTTACTCAAATGATTACCACTGATTTCATTTTAATGCAAGCGACTTTACCAGAGGAATTTCATTCTTTGACTATAATTTACATTTTGAATCGTTTTTGTAGAAGCAAAACAAGCCACCCTACACGCATTTCAAGAAGTAGGCGAACAGAACAAACACCGGGTCAAAACAGAACTGGCAAAAATTGAGCGCATGAAATTAGCTGTGGTTGGCTTCATGCACTGCAGATATCGTGGGCTTAATATTTGTCACAGTCAAGTTAAGTTTCATAGGAACGACATGGTCATTTCTCTAACCCCTTACCTGCAAAAAGGTACCACGACCCTGTATGCTTTCACAGAATTAAAACAAAGTGTAAGTTATAGCCGATGAATGAATTTCTCATGTGTCTCGAAATGTTTTGCAATAAAATAAAGTACGAGGTAGAAACTGAAGTTAGAATCTGACTGAGGTAGCTTTTTCACTTTTGTTCAGTATAGTAAAACACAATTAGTATCAAGAACATGTGTACTTTTGTCTTGATTCTATGTCACCATAGTCTTTCAGAGATTTAAACATTTATAGCCTTATCGGTTGGCGAGACGTTCAATCCTAACGTTACTAAAACATGATCAGTCAATGAAGAAAGACGGACCTGATAAGATTGTGCCACGTTAGCACAGGCCGGGTCATAAATATGCCTTACTTGTTAATATCACCTAATAGGTGATACTATTTTCAGCCTATCCGGATGTAACAGTGTTTGATGGTTCTACGTTTTGGATGAAGTGGAGGGGGTCGTGATAAATAGGCTGATTGTGTCTTCAAGCAAAGCTTGTAAATAGTTTACATCAGGAAAACATGTCCGTGGAATGTTTACGCCCTTTAGCCCCACTTTCATACAGTAAAATGAGGCATGCAGGGGTATACCTATTGTTCTTATTGTTTGCGCCAAAACATAAATTGTGCGTAGTCGTTAGAACTGCCTCGGCGTGGCGAGGCGGTTCTGACGTGTACCTACAATGTATGTTTTGAGCAAAAAAATGTACTGAAAATTTTCAATTTTAACAACTTAAAAAGTCTGTGTTTATTGCATGGACATGTTTTCGTAATGCTAATGACTGACCATCTGTTTTAGACATTGTATCCATCGCTTTGAACTCAATTTGTTTAGCCAACTGTACGTGCAAATGATCTAGTCACCGCGTTAGAGGGGACATGAAACTAGTCTATATGAGCCAAGCGCGTTTCACTTTTTAACCGGTAGCATTGTTAAAACACATTCTCGGAGGGAGAGCCTTGCTCAAATGTGTCTGACTCCGAATCTAGAGGTCGAACCTACTGTCCTTGCGCAAGTCGCATTACTCCCATTATACTCCCATTAATATTAGAGCCGCCTCGTGGGAAAACCAACAATGTGGTTTCCGAGGCGAACAGGTCTGACACAAACCGACCTGTACAGTCACAGAAGATGGCCAGAGGCTTGAATGGAGTTAAGTAGAAGAGGAATTGTACTATCCGAGTAGCGAAAACAAAGGCGCTGATCAGCTTCGCAGTTACTGCGAAGCTGATCTGCGCCTTTGTTTTCGCCTATGCAGATTGTTGGTTTTCCCAGGTGGTTCATTAATTAAAAAAAAAAAAAGAAGAAGCACTGGCTTCGTCCCGATAGCCTGATAGACCTGTCTGTTAAAAATTTGTTGACCAGAACGTGGGACGTTTCAACCTTCATACATGTACCAATGCCATAAAACAACTCGCTGCTCGATCACGGGCTAATTCTTCTTCTAGTCCTCCTCCTCTATCTTCTTTTTCTTCTTCTCTCTCTCTCTCTCTCTCTCTCTCTCTCTCTCTCTCTCTCTCTCTCTCTCTCTGTGTGTGTGTGTGTGTGTTCAAAGCTTATGAGGTTTGTTATCAGCGGTAGTGTTGGTGAGACGGTAACTCGAAAATTGATTCTCGGGTAGTGTTGCCGGTGTGCCACTGCAGGACGTAAAGATAAGAAAGAAGTGTGACACGTCATCGATTACTATCATGATGTCACCATACATATCATATGACGTGTATAAATTCTATTTACAAACAGATCTAGTCAAATTGGTAAGGTTTTAATTAAGAAATGGGACCTCTTCAATATTTCGTCCGGAATACGAACAAGAGAAGATCGAGTGCAAAGCACATTTTGTTTGGTATGGCCTGGGAATTTTGGAGCGGTGTGTGTACACGCACGCGCGTGTGTGTGTGTGTGGGGGGGGGGGGTTCTTAGGGACCTGGGGAGCACTAGCTCCGGGGCACTCTAGCATTTATTATGAGAATAACTGTGGGTCTGAATCTGAATGGTTTACTTGTGACACGGTAAGTCAATACTTCACTAGTTACTGACAAGGGGGTGCGCCTGGAGGGAGCATCGAGTACCTCGAAATTACGATGCTGTCACGTGGAGTTGCGCACTTAAGAACTGTTTGGCCGTTCCATAATAAAAGAAACCATGTCTGCATAAAAAATTATAAAAAATCATTTGTTCTAGAACGTCTTGTATATATACCGACCAAACGAAGTAAGGCAAATATCAAAAAGATTCCTCTGAACGAATGTCAACATAATTAAACATACATGTACCCCGTAACCCGTCATGTTAAATCTAGACGTCAAAGGTCACATGTAGTCGCGCAATTGGTTTATACAAATACGACCTCAGGGGAGGGCTTTCCTCAAGAAGTATGGTATTTTAACAGATAGTTGGTGACTTAAAATGTTACCTTAAAAGTTGATTGCTCATAGAATTGGGTAAGACTTAGAGAGCAGTTTTGTGAAAAAAAAAATCAGGACTTAAGAGGCCCTCCCAGGGGTTTGGGGATTCAGGGAGAAGGGCTATTTATTTTCAGGGATTTGGGGAGAAAGCATAACTTTTTGGGGTTGCAGGGAGCAGGGGGCTATGGAAAACATTTTAGGGAGCTGGGGAGAAAGGTCATGTTTCTTTCAGGGAGCAAAGACCCCCCCCCCCCGGGGTGCCTCACTAATCCGCCTATGCATTGGACTGACTTGTGACAAAGATGTTCTTAAACTCTCTAAAGTTATTCTTTTCGACTTATGATAGTTTTCACATTTTGTTTAAAGTATATGCGCAAGTTTATATGCCGTGCAACTCCATGTGAGTCAACTCAGTGTATGTGCATTTTGGAAAAAAAAAATCCATGAATCAAACCTTTGAAAATGTCAGTGAGTAGTGGGAAAAAAAGATTGTGATCCATCATTGATCATCGATCTATTACTGGTTCAACATTTAGGCATACAAATAACAGATTTGATTTTTGAAGAGTTACAGGCGATGTGGTTTGGGGATTCCGGGTGCTCAGTGGTAGGTTGAATAATGTGCCCTTTTGGTGTCTACGTTTAGTGACAAATGAAACCGGACTCCTTTTCGTTGTCTTGTAAACTTACAACTTTTGTTGCCTTGATATACGTTGAGTGTATTTTATAAAATACGTTTACAAGTTTATTCGGCTCGCCAAGAAGACCAACGCACGCAAACACAGTGATCAGCCGGTGAAATTGGCGTGTTTAAAATCCTATATTTGACTTTTATCTCGAAAAATATGTATAATACGTCGAAAAAAAGTAAATTAAACAGAAAATGAAATTGAAAAAATAGATAACAACAAATTACACGCAATTTTTTTCACGTTTCATCCATTTGTCGGCATTTATCGGCTGCGTTGTCAAGGACGCTGAGTGTTGTTTAGTGAGATCTATTGGCATGAAAATCGTTGTATTTCTAAAATTAAAATACCGCACCACCCCTCGACCAAAACAAAACTTTGGTGATAAGAAGGTCAGACGTTCTTCTTTTATTACGCAAAATTTCATTTTGGTCGAGGGGTGGTGCGGTACTTTATTTTTGACATAAACATGTGAAAATAGCGAAAATTGAGGAAAATGGCGCGAACATCTCTCTTAGTGACGTCGCTATAGCGATGGAACGTGCATGAACCGAGGTTCTGACCCGGGGTTCTGACGTCATTTCTAGAAACACGGTACGTTGTACTATATGTATGAGTATTACTCACAGAAATATGATTCAATAATTTTTTCATGAATTTTGAGGCCAAAATCCCGTCTTATAGACTCCAGCCCTTTATGTCTCATGAATATTGTAAGAGTATCTTGCAAATAATCCAAATATTGCATAACATCCCAGAACTTTTACAATAGTATTGATCCCAGGAAATTGGAGACCCCTACCACTTGGTCAAAGAGCTTGCCTGTCTGAACTTAATTAATTCATAAATGTTCAAGAACATCATGGATAGTGAAACTTGTTCTCTTTTTCTAAACCTACTTTTTACGCCCTTACAAGATTCTTTCAGCTCATATGAGATGGGCATATCAGTAGGCGGGGCAAAAACTGAAGTACTCTAAGACAAAATACTTTGTACACCCATAAGCACACTACCCAAGGCAAAGGGGGCTTGAACCCACATACACTGGACACAGTGGTGAGACAAAGGAATGATTATGAGCAGTATAAATGGAAAAAAAAGTTGACAAGATGAATATGAACCGCTTTTCATATGAAATTGTTCTGCCAATACTCTATTGTCTGACACTATGGTCAATTTCATTTGAGGTGGCTCCATGTTTCTTAATCACTCGATCATTTCACCGCTGTGTCTGGTGTGGGTTCGAGTCCCTGGCCACATGTGAGACAAGCCAAGTTCTGCTTGCGGGTGTGCCAGGTAGTTTTTCTCGCGGTTCTCCCATTTTCGCCCCACCTATTGATTGGCCCGTCTCATATGAGCTGAAATAATCTTGAAAGGGACGTTAAACTGAATTAGAAAAAAAAAAAGAAAACACTTTCATTTGAATAAGTTTTACTGTTTCTTTGAACTGTATACATGTACTGTTTTATTTTCAGGTAAAAAACCAGCAGTGTGGTCATGAATCCATGGTCATTGAGGTGTTCTAAATTAGCCTTGGGTAAGACAAATAAAGTTTCTGTCTTTCTTGCAAATACTTATTCAGGGTGTCCATGGTTAGGGAAAAAGTCAGAGAGAAATCACTTTTTTCAAAGCCAAGGAATTGTCAGGGATTTTTGACATCAGTCAGGGAATTTTTCAATTTAAGCCAAAATCAGGAAATTTTGAAAAACAGGTTTATAAAATGCCAAACTACAATGAACACAAACATTCTTTCACCTGTTGCTTGTCCTTAGGAACACAAAACTGAAGTAAAGTAACTAGGATAAGCAAACTTGATGTAGAAATTCAATATGTAGATCATAATAAGTTGATATTATTATTTTCAGCAACTGTAGATATTCATGGTGCTGTCCTGGACTGTGACCTTTGGACCAGGAGGGGCATTAATTTCTGTTATTGTACAAGTCATAATTTCATAGGTAAGTGCTCCTCAAGTTATATGACCCAAGATTTACTCTTTCCCTAAACCCTCCTCTGGAAACCACCATAACATTTTTTCAGAGTAGAATAAAATTTAGTGATTGACATGCATAAAATTTGCTTTCCAAATGTTTTGACATGCAAAAGTTTTCAAACTGTGTTCACAAATTAATTTTATTTCCAAAAATATTCTTGAATTAGGCTCCATCCTGAAAATTAGATGGAATGTTTCTCACAACAGAAGTCCTGTGCTGAAATAATTGATTTTTATCGTACCTGCTTATAGCAGGATGCGATATAGGAGTCCAAATTTCCGTCTGTCTGTCCGTCCGTCCGTCCGTTCGTCCGTCCGTCCGTCAACATTTACATTGAAGTTTGGTTTTCTCTACATTAGTGAGAGCTAGGAACGTGAAACCTTGCAAAGTAATTGTCCTTGACATACCCTTCAAGCACGCACCTTGACCCGGTGCCCTTGACCTATATTTTACAGTCCATTGACTTTGTTCATTTTTATGTCGAAGTTTGGTTTTCTCTGCATCAGTGATACCTGCGAGTGTGAAACCTTGCAAAGTAATTGTCCTTGACATACCCTTTGACATACCCTTCAAGCGGTGACCGCCCGCTAGTCCGAAGGACCTATAGTCCGAAGGCCCGCCAGTCCGAAGATCCGCCAGTCCGAAGGCCCACTAGTCCGAAGGTCCGCCAGTCCGAAGGCCCGCTAGTCCGAAAATATAATATAGGGATCAGCATTGGTTTTCAGTTCTCAAACATTCGCTAGATCACTCGGATGGGGTTTAAAAACTCACCGAAAACCGCGGAGCTTCTTCAACGTCGACCATTTTGTTTCTACGAAACTTATGACGTCACGTCGCATTGACGACTTCGGCCAAAGCCCATGTTCAGTTGCCACGTGAATGTCATGATTTGAACATGTTTTTGCTGTTTGAACACGGCTTTCGACCAATTTAAACGGCTTCAAACAGCTAATTGTCTGCTGTTTCCCAGCTTATAGAAAATCAATATTGGAAAAACAGGTAAACAAAAACCCTGACCTTGAGGTCGGGGTGGTAAATGGTTACCTGTATTTCCAATATCGATTATCTCTAAGCTTGAAACCAGCAGATAATGCGAAAATGGTGAAAGTGCACCCATGCAAGAATATTCTTTTGGTCATCAATTGCAAGGGTTGGTCGCGTTTCGTTAAACCAAAAGTCACACTTTGACAAAAAAACATTGCAAAATGTGTCAGCGACGACGCACACCATTCTGTTTCTCCGTGATATGATACGTACGTGTTTGTGTTGAAGCTTGTGCATGCGCGCACATGTTTATTTAGAATCTGCATATATTACTGACTGTCTATCTTATACTAATTCGCTCATGTTTCGAGCATCACCATAGACTCACCATATTAGCGGCAATCCGGAATGTGATAATTTAAACAAAATTGCGTTCCCACTGCCAAAAATGCGTTCTAGATTTCCAAAAAGCACGTGCTGGCAATCGAGAACTCTCAATTTACGTTCGACGATCGCCATTTTGGCAACCATAAACGCCTTTTTGATAGTCTATAACTATTTGTATATCAAATTGGATGTTCGCGATTGCCGCTTATACGATGTGTTAGGTGTAGAGTTGGGGAGCACGATAGACGAGTGTTAGACGGCATCGGATGCCCCGCTGTGGCGAACAAGACGCATTTACTCTCTACAGGACACATGGTTAATGCAAGGAAGCGTCCTATGACTTAAAATTACTAACTGGGACGTGAAACCATTAAACTAACAAATCTGTTTTGAATTCAGTGGCTAAATTTTGAAGTAAGCATCAATTTGCCCATGAGCAGCACACTTGGTACTGTCAAAATGTTATCTCCATTTGAGAAGCAAGTCAAGGGATAAAATTTGTTATCGCTGAAAGGAAAACCGACATCATTCAAATGTTATGTATATGCACGATAGTGCAAGTTATTGGTTCTGCTTGAATCCCAGATACTCCATGCCAAGTTTAAAGATCATCGGATATTCCTATGGCGAATCGTGATTTAACACACCAGGACCCAGAATAACAAATCTCACTTACCTGATACCATGGAAACGAGGCCCGTGCCCCCATTGTTAATTCGATTTTAGTCCATGGATACAAATATCTTGAAGTATGTGAAGTTTCATGAAGATCATATGCGGGAATCGAATAGTATTGTTTCCCTTTAATGTTCCCGCCTTTCAAGCGTCCCAGACTGACGTGCAGTACTGTTCTGCGGACAGCAAAACAACTCAACTGCCTGCAGAAACAAGCGCGAAACGTCAGTGAGAAACCAAAAGAAAACGACGCAAAAATCTACGCGTAACGTGCAAATGAAACGTCGATGTTGCGTTATCAGCATGCACACAAACATAGGGATGTTTCCCCCTTAAGGGGGCATTGTTTGTGAGCACACTGTTTGCAAACACTGTTTATGAGCACACTGTTTGCGCGACGTCGGTGTTCAGGACAGGAGTACTCGGAAAAGGACAGGAGTACTCGGAAAAAAAAAAAAAAAAAAAAAAAAAAAACACTTGGCACATTCGCAAGCCGAACGGCTTGTCTTACGTGCTCTCCTTGATGGTCAGTATCCACTGTGGAAACAGGATTCTGATACGCCGGTAATATGGTTTAATTATGGTTATTACATGTAAATCCGCAACTCTAACCGCACGGCTACGAGGACTACCGATAAATATATATATAAAGGTGATACATATATGTATATGCTGTGAAGATATAAGTACGTGTATGCAAATACCAAATGAAGCTTTTTGGGTTATGATTTGGAAAAGATACCTACGTGCAAGACATTGATTGGATTGTTATCGTGAAAGACGTTCGTTTTCAAAGGCGCCCTACATGTCTTCCTCCAACATCTCCAGTAGATGTTGTTTGCTGATATCTGAAGCCACGACATGTCAGAATTAGACCGAGATTTTTTCCACGCATAAGTTCCGCCATTTTCAAGCAGAACGCCTGCGTGTTCACCCGTGCAAAGTGGTCCGTGCAAATTACCGTGACGTCAGACGAAGGGCACATGCAGTAAGCCGTGTGATGTACAGTCAGTGCACATAGATATTCGCCGCCTTGAAAAATTCCATAGGCTTACATGTATTTTTATGCTTGCAAGAAATTTTTTTCTGCCTCTTCTAGTAAACATATATTCACGATTCTGGTTTAATTTGAAAATTGAATGAAGCAAAAACAAGGTTATTTGGTGAAGTTTCAATATTGTATTTTTCATATACAGCAGTGTAAAGTTTTACGAAATTTTAAGAAAAAATGCATTTTTCCCATTGACGTCAAGAGGATGTTGCCCAAAAGGTGTCCGAAAAAAAATCATAAGTTTAAAAAAAATAATAGCTTTAAAACGCATGCATGGAATTAAATGAAAAATATCATTTATTGGTTTATTCATTTCACTTTCAAATGACACCCAAACATAAAAATACTTTGACCAAGACCGAGAAGCAGATTATTTTTTCTTGCAAACATGAAAATACAAGAAAGTCTATGGAATTTTCCAAAGGTGGCGAATAATTATGTACACTGACTGTATAGGTCGATATCGAGTCGTGGCAATGTTTTCATGTCAAAAATGACTATTGGTTCCGCGAAACGTGAATTCGACAGGCAAATAAGAACAGATCCTCTGTAAAAATACCTAAATATTGCAGATATTATATTTTCGGACTAGCGGGCCTTCGGACCAGCGGGCCTTCGGACTAGCGGGCCTTCGGATTGGTAGACCTTCGGACTGGCGGGCCTTCGGACTAGTGGACCTTCGGACCAGTGGGCCTTCGGACTTACGGGCCTTCGGACTAGCGGGCTGTAACCCCTTCAAGCATGCACCTTGACCCGGTGCCCTTGACCTTTATTTTACGGTCCATTGACTTTGTTAATTTTTACGTCGAAGTTTGGTTTTCTCTGCATCAGTGATACCTGCGAGTGTGAAACCTTGCATAGTAATTGTCCTTGACATACCCTTCAAGCACGCCCCTTGACCCAGTGCCCTTGACCTATATTTCAAGGTCCACTGACTTTGTTCATTTTTATGTCGAAGTTTGATTTTCTCTGCATCAGTGATAGCTGCAAGTGTGAAACCTTGCATAGTAATTGTCCTTGACATACCCTTCAGCATGCACCTTGACCCGCTGACCTTGACCTATATTTCATGGTCCATTGACTTGTTAATTTTTATGTCAAACTTTGGTTTTCTCTGCACCTGTGATAGCTGCGAGTGTGAAACCTTACATAGTAATTGTCCTTGACATACCCGTCAAGCATGCACCTTGACCCGCTGACCTTGACCTATATTTCATGGTCCATTGACTTGTTAATTTTTATGTCAAACTGTGGTTTTCTCTGCACCTGTGATAGCTGTGAGTGTGAAATCTTGCATAGTAAATGTCCTTGACATACCCTTTCAGAACATACCTTGACCTGGTCCCCTCGACCTATATTTCAGGTTTTTAGTTATTTTGCCCAGTGCAGGTGCGATATCGACCTCCGCGGCGTTATTGTTAAATTTTTGAAGTACCTCCCATCAGTGCATGTAAAATGCAAGGTTAACACTGCTATTCAGTACTATAATGTTATGATTTTGTCCGCTGATTTTCAAAATTTGTGTTGAACTTTTTAGGGATCGAGGAATGCAATGGGAAAACAATATCAGATACATTTTTGAACTAGGTGAATAGCTAAAAAGGTAGGTTTTAAGAATGCTTGGTTGAAGTACAGTATGGTTATTCATGAAGATTTGGTCATGAAGATATTTATACTTCTTTCCTCATATTATGCTTCCCCTGATCCAAGAACAGATCTCAGTAAAATATACTGGTAAAGCCCTGTATATCCGTGATGCAACCAAATTTCTTAAGCACAGATTGATGCAACATTCCATCATGACAAAATGGAGTGTAGTGTTTGGAAGCCAGATTGATTTGAGTGCAACTTACCGTGAGGCATATACCTACAGAGACAATGACCTCTTTACTGTAGGTTGAATCCCAATGGATCATTTAGCTTGCAATCACTGGACTGCGTGTCATGTGTCGTGAAATGCTGCATCAGTCTGCACTGTAAGAATCACAGGTATACAGGATGGTAATAACTGCCTCAGATTGATTTGTATATATCTGACCATCCTAATAACACAGCAATTGTCTACGAATGTAAAACATTAAGTCAAGCAAATATGCATCTAATAAATGTGTACTTATACATCTATGATTTAAAACTTAATCATAAGTATAAAGTTTTGGAATATCCATCTTAATTGCTAAAATATGCAATCTTTTACAGAATTAATTATTATGAATATAGATTGAATTTATAGGCACTTTACTCTTATAGAAGTTGATGCATTTTCCTTGATAAGGTTTCATGTAATTTATTAGAGGTGTTTTAATCTGTTTCAGATTTATTTACGGTTTGATCTTTTAAGTGGGAATACAGTATTGACCAGTGTCAAATGCATCATTGACCATGGAAACTGGAACATTGTTAACACATTACCAGAGAAATGTATGCCCAGTCAGCATAAACATTATGGACTGATTTAGATTCAATTCTGAGACTCCCCATCTTGCCAGCAAGTTCATTCATTCTGGATTCTGTCTTGTCAAAGCGCAATTACTACAGTTGAATCATCAAACTACTTTACTGTTTTTCAAATATTCTTAGTAAAAGTTAGCAAATACCATCTTCTTTTTCATGTGAAAGTTGTCTGTTTTAGCCTAAGAAAATGCACTTTATTTATTAAATTGACAGACCTGTGAAGGTGTCACTTAAATATTAAAACTTAACTTCAAGAATCTTAGTTAGAAAAGAGAGACATTAGAACTGAAAAATGCTTGGCAACATTTTCCATATAGGAGTTCTGTTAAATAAAATATTTCAGAAATGTAATAGACTATTAAATGAGCCATGACACCAGAAAATTGGTCTTCAGGGTTTCCGACCAGGTCTTACACAAACCGGTCTGTTGAGTCACAGGAAAAGGAAAGAAGCTAGAAAGTTTAAGTAGAAAAGGGATTGTACTATATGTGTAGCGAAAACAAGGGCGCTAATCAGATGTACAGTTACTGCTCAGCTGATCTGCGACTTTGTTTTCACATTTGCAAAAATCCTGTTTTTCTCATGTGGCTCAAATTATAAATGTTACATTTTAAAAGAATAAATTCTACACACCCATATACTTGCTGTGTTTATATACAGTTTGTACATGTGACTCTGTGCCAGATATTTAACCCAAAATCATTTCCATTATGTTGACATACATGTACTTGTACATGTAGCTTAGCTCGATAGAAAGGTTGTAGTTCAAATCCTGCTTCTAAGACATAAGTACTAGGATGTGTTGTTGAACAACGCTTTTGTAACCATCAAGTATCCAAAAGATGTGGCCTGTCTTGTAATGATGAAAAATGGTTGACTGTACTGTTCAGCCTGAATGCAAACAAAACTGAAACATGGCTTCTGTGAACACTGATGACGAATTTAAAATGGGAAGTAAAATAAATGGGAGGCCTGGTGGCGTATAGGCTCAATTTACAACTTATCAAGAGATCTATAAGTGTCTTGGAACAGAAAAGCTATAGAATTGCAGACTGGTTATTTAATAATACATTTATTGATGCCTTGTTGAAAACTTCTGGTGCATATGATGCATATCTGTAATCTGGTCATGTAAACCAGTTTGAAAGTCCATTTTGCATACAGTTCAATGATGAGAGCCATACGTTTTTGTAAGTAAAGGTATCTAAGTTATATTTACAAAAGGAAATTTGATGCACAGACATGACGATTGACCAAAGTTGTTCATTTGGTTAAGCAACAAAACAAACAAACTAATGTACACACAAAAATCATGAATTCAAGCGTGCGGTATCCTGATAGATTGGTTGGTTGCCCATTAGGTGTGCCTATTTCATATTATTTTATTCAATAGAAACTGTTAATATTTAATATTTGATTTAGGAACCAGATTTTGATGTTTGTAGTGTTTTTATTGGATTTTTGATTATTAATTATACGTTGATAAAACACCTAATTCCTTGTTCGGCGTTTCAAAATGGCGACCAAGCGGATTATAGTCGGTACTTTTTGACTAAAAGGCGTTGTAACTAAAATGCTAGGTAATCTTTAAACAACAAAATATGAAAGAAGAAAGACATAAAAATCGTTTTATTTGTTGATACGCACACAATCTATGACTGTGTTTGTCTTACGATCGTATAAATATTGACAATTTTTGTCATTTAAGCAAAAACGGTTTGGTCCGATCTCAAAACGATGTGTAATTGTTTTTATTAAAAAGACTTCTATGAATGACTTTTCTTTGGCAAACAAGATCAATTTTCTCAAAGAACAATGTCTTACAAATAGTTTTATTGCCCTTCGATACGGTTTGGGTATTTTTGAAAGCTTTAAATCGCCCTAATGAATCGGCTGTTTTTCACAACTTTTCGCCGCTTTGGCGTCCAATTGAAGATATTTCTACGCATTGGTTGGCGTTGCAAATAAGACCAAAAAATTACACTTGAATGCAGAATGACATATCATGATTTTACAGATGATTTCCAGTGATTGGTTGTCTATTTAGCCGATCGTTTATTTTGTATTTAAAACCACACACCCTCCCCATGTGCCGTACCCGGGACAGGATTTGGGATAGCCGCATGCCCGGAATAATAATAATAATAATAATAATGTCTTTATTTCGAGAGGATTACATATTTAGCTGAAACAACTAATCTTACATATGGTCCTCTGTAAAAGTTACATATATACATTTAACAAATATATACAAATTTACAAAAATCCTTAAGACTGTTATCTAGGAATCCTAGCATCTAAAAGTGATAAACAATCAATATATTATATTATTGTAAATGCTGTGTTTAAACAGTAAAATATGTCTTTAAGACCTTTTCTTTGAAAAATACTTTTTAAAGCGCACAACAAATGATGAAATCTATATTAAGATTATAATTGTAACTTTGGTTAAAAGTAATATGCTTTATAAAATATAAAATATGAGGTAATGTAAAATGATTACGATAGAAGTTGGTATATAAATTGCATTTTATGGTGCATTTAACATTACAGACCTGGTCAGCCAAGTTGAGCGAAAATTGATTTCTTTTAGTAAAGGGCTGCCTACTGATAAAATTAAAATTAACTATCCTGCTACTTATCCCCTTTCTTTCGTCCCACTCCTTCCGTGGAGCGGACACTTCCGAAACGTCCAACACCGCCTCGCGAAAGCGGATGTGCTCACAAATAACAAAGTTCAGTGATCGAACACGTGTGCAATCCCGAAATCAAGAGGATGGGTTTAAGGAGAGTTTTAAAACTTTTAATGGATGAAAATGGTAGACTACGATGAGCGAAGCAGATATAATTTGATAGCGCTTTTGAATGAATTAATATCTGATATTCCTCTAGTTTCAGTTGGGAGAGAATTCCATAGTTTAGCACCACTGACAGAAAATGAGTTTTCGAAGTAAGCTGTTTTAGCAAACGGAACTCGAAGCTCTGCGTTATGTCTAGAGCGTAGATTTCTATTATGTAAATGTGATGGGGACATTAGAACAATTAGTTTCCACATTTTTTCGAAATAAAAACAGTGACAAAAGAAGAAATGACATATGCGTAGCACAATGTAGGAATTTAATTATACGTTAAGCCCGGATTCGAGAAGGAAAAAAATAGGATCCGGCGAAAGGCGCTCTGATATGCAGATTGCATTTTGACTTTGATGCTGTTGAAAAACATCCCATTGATGCATTTTCGTGCAATGTGAAAACTGCGAGACCGCGCTTGAAAACAGACAACAGCAGCTATTGAAAAGAAATCGTTGCTCAGCACGGGCAAATATACATATAAAGCTAGAGTATTATCTTTTCAACATTTTGAGTATGACTATATCATGATGAGAGCTAACATTGCAAGAAAAGTGTGGTTGCATGTTGGCTAGAGTGTATTATTATTTTTATTATGTATTTATTTCAATTACTTTTCCGAATACAATCTTCAATAAAGTTACATTAAACTGTGTCAGGTATCTGTCATTAAAAGCGGCACGTGACTGCAACGTGACATAAGTGCGTCTTTAACGGCTCGAAGATCAAACAAGTCGCCGAATCAACAGGTATTGCACGGTGCAATACAGGTAGCTGGTAATAAAAGTGTCATTTTTTCCTATTGATTCTATTCAAAGTTTTAAATTAGTGGTATAACGGTACAAATAACGCCAGTGATTTGTCTGCAAATTTTTTTACCCAATGTCACACTTTGGGGCCATTTTTTTAAAACTGCCCTTTAACTAGGTAAAATCTTTAGCACATACCTGACCGTAATTCTTATGTCACTCTCATATGACAAAAAAAAAAAAAAAAAAAAAAAAAAAAAAAAAAAAAAAAAAAAAAAACCACCATGGTATTCCTGGCGCTAATTTAACCTACCTTGCGCCCCAGGATGATTTTTAATGGGTGCAAAATCGTTCATTGGGACCCCAGAAATGCTTTTGTTCATAAAGATAAATGTGTTTGCACTATGAAAAAATGCATGGTTTCCATAGCAACCATTAACACGATTTTTGAGCATGGGCATGTGCATAGTAAAATTGGTCATATATCCGCTATTATTTATCCTAGACCACTGAATCAGATCTCATTTTAAAGCTGAGACATTGTCCTTTTTATCCTCTGGTACGTAGTAACAGAGTCGTATACGTGATCTCGTGTAGAGGTTTTTGGTACCGGTGTCGATCGTTTCAAGATGGCGGCGAGTCAAACAGGGAATTTGTAAGTCGCCTTTCATTTGTAAAAATATTAGTTATTTTTAATGCTAGGGGTGTCAGGATAGGAAGCAAATCAGATTTTACGAGTTTGATATTGCCATTTCGCAGTCTGGCCATTGTAGCAAGAATTTGGCCGAAATTAGTGGGTGACTTACGTAATTTTAAATCCAAACGGAGATAGATAAGGCTGTGGCGACGTTTTGTCTTTTAAACAGCAAATATCGTCCCTTTTCTACAAAATTCTATTAGCCAAGACCCCCAAACACTTTCCCTAGCCCTGGTAGCAGCAGCAAAAAATTGAGCTTGAATTTACCTGAGTCAGGCTACTGTGTAGAGACTATTAAATTTTAGCCAGCAACCGTGTAGACACAGGTAAATTTTGACTATTATGTAACTGTGTAGATGCAGATTTTTAAACAGAAATATCGTCCCTTTTCTACAAAATTCTATTAGCCAAGACCCCAAAACACTTTTCCTAGCCCCGGTAGCACACAGAAACTTTCCTGGCAGAAAAAAATGAGCTTGAATTTACTGTCAGGCTACTGTGTAGAGACCATTAAATTTTAGACAGCAACCGTGTAGACACAGGTAAAGTTTGACTATTATGTAACAGTGTAGATGCAGATTTTGGATACTGTGTATACGGTCGGGTATATCTACCTGTTTCAATTGCTAGTGGTAAGTTGCAACTGCGGAATTTGGCGAGTACGCAGATTATACACGAGTATATCAGAGTATATGATTGTAGAACATTGTCACAGCAATCATTTGATACCAATTATAGCTCTCTGTGTCTATCAGAAGCCAAGATACAGTTGATTTTCTATGTATACCGCATTAATTTTTCGTAATTTTCCTGTGAATTCGAAAGGTTTGGTTAATATTCATAAAACGAAAAGTCAAATGACTTATATATTGTAGTACAGAATGATACAATTTTACTCTAGCAACCATTTGATGCCATTTTCAGCATGTTAGAGTTTTGGTTGTAGGTTTACCCGTTTAATTTCCCCACTTTTTCATTACTATTTATGAAGTTTTCATTAAAATTCATGAAATTAAAAATCAGATCATTCTTATATGTGACTAAAGTGTCATAGTACACTGCAATAGCATTCAATTGATACTTCTTTCAGCATACTGGGCATGTAAATAGATATGGCACAAGTGATTTTGTGCGTATACCCCATATTTTTCCAAGATTTTTTCTCCAATTTTAGTGTGTTTTATTAATTTTCATGAATATGCAAATTCAATAATTTGTATAATAGGTATTAAGGTTAAACTGCTAAGTCCATGCTACACTATCAGACCAATTTAAGTATTGTAGAGCATGCTATTGTTGGTATTTGAATATTTTTTGTGAGTACAACCTAGTCTTTAGAATCACACTAGGGGTGGGTGTGGAAACTATGTAATTTTGCATCATTCAAATGTGTTCATTGTTAAGGACAACCTTTATGGCATTAAGGTGGTCCCTCTGACCACACTGGCAGCCATGAAAATTGGTTTCAGGGATATAATTATGGATATTATAACTCACCCAAAACCTTGCAATGACTATAGTTTTCCCTCGTTTATCCTCGATTTTTGAGTTTTTGTTAATATTCATGAATATGTAAATGAGATTGTTTTCATTTTGGGCCCACAACATCAATAAATATGTCATATGATATGGTTCTATAATAAAGTGCCACAATGATAATTTGGTGGTTTGGGCCTGAAATTAGTTTATTTATGGATTGTTAACGATTTTTTTCTGTCATTTATTAATGTTTTCATTAAAATTCATGAATATGTAAATTAGATAACTTGCATTACTTACAATAAGTTCAAAGGGCAATGTCTAAGTATTAGTATTGACTACCATATAACGATATATACATTGAATTGTAGCCGCATGATAACCAATGATATAAACGCTGGTATAATATTTTGAGGTTGTGACCTTTGATCAGTTATCTTGACCTATAGTGATCAAAGCTAAATAGACAGAAATCATTTTTGAAACAATTATTTTGTAGTACCTTAGTCATGCTTGTAAAAAATCCATCGAATTCGACTAAAATCTTGTCGAAATATTTATTCAAAAGCCATATTGTTTTGTTAATAAAAGTATTGGTTGCTATGGCAACAGAATTAGAATAAAGATAAAAGTGAGATTTATATTACAGCCATCAAAATACAAAACATAATTGGTCGCTGTAAGTTATCTTATCTTGCTCTGGCTCTGTGATCACGTTGTAACATGAGATTCTTGCGTATATTTTCAACATATGTGAGCGAAATGACATTGACCTTTCAAATAAATAGTTCAAGGTCATATGAGAGTGACATAAGAATTACGGTCAGGTATGTGCTAAAGATTTTACCTAGTTAAAGGGCAGTTTTAAAAAAAGGCCCCAAAGTGTGACATTGGGTAAAAAAAACTAAGTGTTATTTTGCAGACAAATCACTGGCGTTATTTGTACCGTTATACCACTAATTTAAAACTTTGAATAGAATCAATAAAATATGAAGAATGTTCTTAAAAATGATGGCGTTTCTTCGAAGTTTTAGCTGTGGAAAAAATCTTACACTCCTTACTTTCTAAACAAACTCTCATAAAAATGTATAGAAGTGACAGAGCTAAACCAATTGTTATGTTAACTGAATTGGGGCCTGAGCTTAGTATAAACAGTAAGAAAATAAATGCCAACCACAAGTATTAAACATTTGCTGACCAATAATTATGAAATCTTACACTCCTTACTTTTAGACCCCCGTGGATATCCGTGCGGTGATACAAAAATCCGAAACTACCAGAGTGGTGATGCTGTTCATTATTTTTATCTATATATTCATATGTTTCATATTTTGTATCTCTTCAATATCTGTTCCTTAATTTGATGCAGTATGATAGCTTTCAAATTTGACTTCATTGAAAAATGTCACACTAAAATCTTAAACACCTTACATCAAATATCTGCATAACTTTTTTTATTTATAAATTTACATAGTAGGAATTTTGTAAGATCAAGCCTGGCTGAGCGCTTGTTATTTTGGCATATCACTTGGTAATTTCCATGCATGCAGTACAGTCTCACTGGGGTCTAAAGCCTCAAAATGGACCGGGGCAATTTTTTTTAAAGCGTCCTAATATCAAATATACGCAGAGAAGCAACCACGAATTATAATATTTTTGTCGGTCCCATAAATTCTAGAACCGTGACATTTGACCTTGACCTTAAGATATGTGCAGAAAAATGGCAGGAACCATTTCTGAAATCTAAGTGATAAAACAAACATTTTGGTATATCACAATCATGATTGTCTTAAAGTTCATTAAACAAGATAAGCAACTCGAAAACTTAACCATTTTCCTTAATTATGCAAGGCATTCAAAAGTCATACATTGTCCTGTCATTATTCTTCGTTGCTATGGCAACTCATTTGGTGGATCGCTGCAGCATACATATATATAGAACCCTACAAGAATACCTACCATATAAAAGGTCTTGAATTCATCCTCCCTCATGCCTGTCATAGCACGCGCGTAGTTATTTTGCGAATTTTGTGCCCTTTTTGGGCAAATTTTGGATAAATGACCTTGACCTTCGAAATGGAGGGGTCAAGGTCATTTGGAAATTGCACTCGGTAATTGCTAAAATGTATTTACTTTCGATATTTTCCAGTTTGCAGCAGATTCACGTGGAAGATCAGCCATAAATTTAGAGATAGTCATATGCCCTATGTATTCAATAGCCGTGACCTTTGACCTTTGACCTTGACCTTGAAAGTCAACAGAAAAAATGGCAGGAAACATTTTTGAAATGAGCGCGGATCTGGTAAAAGGTGTCTTCGGGCATTCAAGTACATTTTATGCTATTAAGATTTGAAATATTTGGCATGTTCTGATATTTATTCCATACAGCTTTAATATTGTAACACAATCCAAGACATATACTTTTCTTATGGTCAAACGTTATTTGTATCATGTATGTTGCCATGGCAACCATTGCGCCATAAGGACTACCCTCATTTTAAAAACCAGGTACACCCTTCTTATTGCATGTTTTATCAATCAGTTTGTGAATTCGTGCCTATTGCATAGTCTGTGCAGTAGTATAGATGTTAAACTTCAAGAGACACATAGAATTTCGTGAATTTTAGTCTTACATTCTTTTAATTACAGTATTTTTAAGATGTTAATGTCATCAACGTCCAAACGTCATTAACAGTTTTATGACGTCATGTTTACATTGCATCAACTGCACACCTTTCAACGTTCATACCTTTGCTATTTGTAAAGATAATCTCTTCAAATTTTTAGGAAATACTCAGAGAAACTTGGTCTTTCATATGTAATTAATATCTTAATTTTGATTTTTCTGCCATAAGACCCCTTTAATCAGATCTTGGTCCAAATCTAAAAAATAAAACAAACACTTTGGTATATCACAATCATGATTGTATTTAAATTCATTGAACAATATAAGCAACTCGAAAATTTACCCATTTTCCTTAAATATGTACAGCACTCAAAGGTCATACCATGTCCTGCCATTAACCTTCGTTGCTATGGCAACTCCTTTGGACGAACGCTGCAACTTACATACATATCGAACCCTACAAGAATACCTGCCATATTGAAGGTCTTGAATTCAACCTCCCTCATGCCTATTGTAGCACGCGCGCAGTTATTTTGCGCATTTTGCGTTCTTTTGGGGCAAATTTTTGGAAAATGACCTTGACCTTTCAAATGGAGGGGTCAAGGTCATTTGGAAATTGCACTCGCCAATTGCTAAAATGTATTTACTTTCGATATTTTCCAGTTTGCAGCAGATTCACATGAAAAATCGGTCATAAATTAAGATATAGTCATATGCCCTATATATTTAATAGCCGTGACCTTTGACCTTTGACCTTGACCTTGAAAGTCAACAGAAAAAATGGCACGAAACATTTTTGAAATCTACTCATCAAACCAAACATTTTAGTATATAGAAACCCTGATTAACAAAAAGTGGCCACGGGATTACATAAGCAACTCTACTAATAATAATGAGCTATTTTCATTACCAATGCATCAAGTTTACCTTAGTCGTCAAATGAAACAAATGAACTTAAATTCCCAGAAATTTGCCAATCATCAGGTAAACATGTCCATGAAATGTATACCCCCACATACCCCACTTTTATACTTTCTAAATGCGAAATGTTATCCTTTCTAAATGCGAAATTTCCAGCCTGCAGCCATCTAATGTTCTTGTACAGATTGGTTTGTGTCGGATCTGTACCGAAACCACGTTAAATACGGCGAGGCGGTTCTAACGAGTACCCACAATCTATGTTTTGGAGCAGAAATAAGATAGAAAAGCTGCAATTTTAAAAAAATCTCTGTTTATTGCATAGGCAAGTTTTTGTTATGACTGTGCCGTATAATGGCCCTAAAAGTCACACCGTACATCACCCATATTGTAGATCATAAATATTTAACATATATAATTGACAACATTTTGACAATACAAGTCTTTGTATCGAATATCCTGTTGAAAGCTTCAAAATTATATAAATAGTAATCTTTTTGGCTCCATGTTGCCAAATTTATAAGGTCGCCGACGAGGCTTAAGTAGCCGAAACCGTGGTATGGCCAATCCCCTTTCTCATTAATACGTCTCTTGAAGGGTCTCACCTTTAATTTTTATTGATCGTATCATTGAAATAGAACTGTACTTACAACAGTATTACCTACAAGGAATTGAAGAATAGAATAAAAAAAAGTAGCAGAGAGTGTCCTCTCTGTCAATCATATTAAGAATTTGTCAATATTGACGTACTGCATCACTACCCGTCTTCCTTCGACACTTATTGTATGACAGTCATCCATTGGATGTTTATAGTACTTATTCAAAGGCAGGCAACTTTTCTATAATTGGTAAATGAAATTCGGTTTCTGGAGGCCCTGGCGAGTTTTCTTGTTGATTATTTAAACTCACCACGACAGCCAGAATCTTTAAATAAATGTTTCCACCATATAGCTAATAGGAAATTCTACAGCAGTAACACTAGGCTATAAAGTATAGCCTACATTAGAAAAAATTATTTCTGTACACATTGTATAAATAATTTTGTTATCATACCGTTTATAAATATATATGTATAACGAAAGAAAAAATATTGGATATCATCATTTAACCATTACATCATCTTCTTTCTGTCATATCATTCATCCTGCGGAGAAGCCTGCGGAAAAAAATATATTGGCATGAGTATAGTAAACAGACATTTACTGTTTTTTTTTAATCTGTCAATCAAACGATGATGTGCAATTGTTGCTAATAGAGGTCACAGATGCTAGGAATGACTCAATATAGTTATTCTTTTAAAATTTTAAATCGCTTGGTTTAGAATTGGAAATGTAAATGGTTTTCTTGGGACCTTTTTCCTGGAAAATGGAATGCATTTGAATAAAAATTACACAAAGCCTACATGTCTAGGATACATAATCTGCAAAACTGAGGATTATTTTGGGGTCATGGAAATGTATTTCTCTAGGAAAAGTTAGTGTAAATATGTTTTTCTGGAAAATTCTCAAAGTGGGTAATTTGGGGCCGCTCGTGTGCGCTTATTGTTCGTTGAAAGATGACATGCCTTTTGTTTCAGGTTCTTATATGATTGAAGTCAATGACTACATCGAAAATTCTGACTTATGTTTTTCAAAAAGATAACAAAAATGGGTCCGACGATTTCAACCCGGAAGTAACTGAAAAATGACTCACTTGCTCTGAGCTGACCACTCATATCACAATCCTGTATACACAAATCCATGTATTTGAAACATATTCAACAGCCACATGATAAAGCATGCTAAAGAATGTAACATTGTTAACAAAAATAAACAATGCTTTTTATACAGGTAAATCTTCAAACATGTATATGTATATACAGTGACCATACATAAGTCCTTATCATCATTACGAAATCTCGTTTATGCATAACACAGAAATTTCTGTTTACTTCTAAAATGAGAGAAAAAAAAAACGAGTACTCTGATATTTCCGTAGTTTAGCCCATACGTTGTTTATGGGTATATGTGAGTACCAACACTCTTTATTTCGGATCAAAATAAGAAAAACTGTATGCTCCTTCACACCCCAGTTTTACTATCTAAAATTGGGGTTCAACGTGATATTCTTCTTATGGACATGTTTTCCTGATAATGGATCATTTTGATGCTTTTTTTAATCATTAACTAACCTTTTCTGTTATATATTTCTTCATTTCTGCAATACAATTACAATAAATACAAATATGATCACTATTCTAAATCATTATAGCTTTGAATGGTTAGAGGCACAAGTGTATGTGTTCGATGTGAGTAAATTCGAATCGACAACCAACAAACCAGCTGAAAATGTAGAGGGTACAAATAGGAAAGCTGTTATAACATATAATGAGGTGTAAATGTATACGCTATTCACGGTGTAGACCTGTACAAGTCTCCTACTTATTCTAAGTTTTATTAATATTTTTAACATCTACTATTATTTTGCTTATTCCAATGAAATTTTCTCTCCTTTAGACTGAAGTAGGGCCTAATTCTGAAGCTATCAGAGAGACATACATAGATGCTATAAGGTATTGAAAAAAAGAATTATATACAGAATTAGGGACTGAATATCAGTCTAGTCCAGTAAACTTTTCTATTCACGGTGCTAACACTCATTCTAAAATAAGGTGCAAATCCTGGAGAAAAAAATGAAGAAAAATAAACTTTTAGAATTACACTTTTTCGACATACCATCACTATTGTGGATCATTCAGGCTTCATCCTGTAAAATTTCACCACCTTCCCGATATTCTTGCAATTTCTACATCATTTTGAAACTGGATGGGTATATTCCAATTTGGTAATCAACGTGACGCACTACATATGAACTAAATGTAACCATAACACAAACTCAACGTATATCTCTGACTAGCAGACTTCAGTTTCTCAAATAAAGAGCAATATCTAGTAGATTAAATCAAACAATAAACGTCCTTTCATATCTACTATCGAAAAATGTTAGATAATATGTGTATGATGCAGGCTTCTTGATTCAGAATTTTCAGTGTTGTTAACTTGCAACTATAATTACATCTGACCTGTGCATCAGAATTATATCAAAACATGTAATGATAATTACATTTGTCCTACATGAGTGGCGGAGCTTATAATTACTTTTCTAAATACATCTTGTTATATGGCAGGTCTTGTTTTATTCAGCGTCACGTAAATTTCTTGCAAACCGCAACATAAATTAGTTTTGCAATACAGATACACAATGGCATTAAATATTATCTGAAAGGCTTTATCTGGATACATTTACTCCAACAAGACAATCTTGTGTGATCCTATTTCATTTTTAATATTGTTTTACTTTTTTGCACAACATTCTATAAAATGTAATATACGTGACGGAATACTGTAATTTACGTGACGGTAATATTTAAGTCACCTACATTATTTTTAAACTTAGATATGTTTGAGTTTTTGCTAACTTAAAATGAGGCATGGAATTAGAACCAGTCTGCACAAGAAGTAAATCCTTCGATTAATTAACCACGTAATTATCTAATGAAACAAAACTGTCAGGGCTGATATTTTACTGTTGGTCAGTATTTTGGAATGGACAAATGCGAATAACAAATTCAGTATTACCATGTCTTTGATTGAAGGAGGTGTGATCCTTTTAGATTCAACTGTTTTCAACTATAACTGATAAATAGACTTAAATAGACTTAAACTACCTTTGTATTTTACGTGACAAATGCGTAATTTACGTGACACTGCTTGAAAAAACATCATATTCCGTAAACTTAACTACTGAAAAGTACATAATGGACATTAAAACATTTATTGACGCTGATTCAAAGCACAATCTTAGCTATATTGTATGTCATATTGGCATTTTGAAAGTAAGTACCGTCACGTAAATTACTGTCACGTTTATTACATTTTCAACTTTAGCATCCGAAAAACCCACCTTAGGGTCGTTTGATATTAACTTTATTTTTTGTGAGATGCATTCATCCTCAATACTTAAATATTCAGATAACGTTGTTTCAAATACCATGTTGGATTTGTAAAAAAATGGTGTCACGTATGATTACATCTTAAAAGGGACGCAATGGTTAAGCAGGGGGATTAGATATATTTGACCAAAATAGTAAAGCAAAATGAAAAATCCATATGTTATCCATATAAAGGACATATTCAGCTATTTAATTGACACAGTTTGGTCTGCAATAAGAGAAAGCAGTATTAAGATTTGGACAATCTTCTATAGCGTCACGTAAATTACAGAAACTCTGTGACATGCCTTTTTCGATTTTTGATGTTTGATATTTTTGTTTGTTTACAAGATATAAAATAACAATTTCTTTTACCAAAAGATAATGTCAAATTAAGTAAATCAAACGATGTTGTTTCGTTTGAAAGTAGAATTTGCTCATTCTATGGCCTTGTGAATTTTTGCATTTCAGTTTGTGACATGCCGTTTTTGGTGGAGTCATGCATTATTCACTACTACTAGAGATCTTAAAAAACATAACTGGGTATCATACTTTATTCGGTTTAAATGGAGATAGTACCAAATTTTGAAAATACAGCCAACCTTGGTGATATATTGAACAATGTCACTCCAATTTTTATTTAACACCCCGAGATAGGGGGTGCGCTGCTTATTTTAGAATGAGTGTAAACGCACGCTATGCTCCATACATGGTACACTCCATTCAAAGGCACAATGTGCCAGTCTTTTAAACCATTCATACAGTGGTACATATCTAAGTCATACATGTAGATATTGTCATAATGTAGTAACAGCCAGTTCGGAATCAGTCGATAGAGATATTTGTAGCTGACATATCATGTCTGTCCGTAGAATATCGAACCAAGTATCTTCCCCAAGCCTCCTCCGAGTATCAATTTTCCTAATAAGAAACAGCTTAGATAATTATTAACGTCAAGCTGCGAGTTTAAACATTGTCTAAATGTGAACGCTGCGCTTGCCAACGTGGATCAAGTATCAAATGTATGAATAAAAGCTCGCCTGAATGAACATGTGACCGAAATACAACACACCCTCTGCAAATTCTTGTGAATTTTTAAAATGAGGATTCAACTGTGTTGAAGCCTCACTTCTACATTTTTCTAAATTTCTTTTAGTACCTGCAAAAATTTGGTGTGCAGGGGTATATCTATTTTTCTTATTTTTGATCGAAAACATACATAGTGGGTACTCTTAGAACCGCTTCGGCGAGGCGGTTCTAATGTGTACCACAATTTATGTTTTGAGCAAAAAAAAGAAAATTATCAAACAAAATCAACCGAAAATTTTCAATTTTTACAACTTAATAAATGAAATTCTTTATATTACATGGGCGTGTTTTCGTAATGTACATGGTCATAGGATTTGTAGAATACCGATTTAACGCAAAAAGGATCGAAAGTGAAAAAACTAGCACAGAATATGTATATGTAAGTATTCCGTTTGCTTCTGTGCTTCCTTCAATAAACATGCAAAAGATATCACCGAGCGAATTATCAATTGAGCCGCCGCGTGGGAAAACAAACAATGTGCATAGGCGAAAACAAAGACTCAGATCAGCTTCGCAGTAACTGCGAAGCTGATCAGCGCCTTTGTTTTCGCTACACGGATAGTACAATTTCTCTTCTGCTTAAATCCGAAAAGGCTTCTAGCCATATTCCATAGCTGCACATGCCGGTTTGTGTCGGACCTGGCCGGAACCCAAATTGTTGGTTATCTCATGCACAGGCTCAATTTAAAGTTCCATTGTGTGAAATATGTGCGTGACTTATAAAAACGTGTTGTTTAGCATGATTTAGTTATCACGACAGCATATTCCTGTAGGAATACAAAGCGTGTGTTATTATGGGTTTAGTTGTGATTAGTAGATACCAGGCACCATTCCAGGAGACACATTGGTCTGGTGCACGAGTTCAACACCATTGTGCTTCTTGAGTTCATGATGAAATAATTAATAACGGTAATCACAAAAAAATAAGATCAGCGTTGAATATTCAAAATAAAAATTAAAACTGAGATCCTTTAAGAGCAGCGAACACATTAATGAGAAAGGGGTTGGGTCATACCGCGGTTTCGACTATCAAAGTCTCGTCAGTGACCCTTTAGATTTGGCAGCATAGAGCCAACGAGAATTACTGAAATTTCGCAACTTTCAACATGGTAGTCGATACAAAGACTAGTATTATCCAAAGGGGCCAAATATATTAAACATTGGTAAGAATATGAATCTTAACCGATAATAAATTTCTGATTTCTCAGAATATCCTCGCTGATCTCAAAGGACCAAAAGGAAAATATAACCTGCACTATGGATGATGTACGGGGAGACTTTTTAGGGCCGCCACACGGCACAACACCAGCTGCAGTAATAGCAAATAAAAATTAAAACTGAGATCCTTTAAGAGCAGCGAACAAATTAATGAGAAAGGGGTTGGGTCATACCGCGGTTTCGACTATCAAAGTCTCGTCAGTGACCCTTTAGATTTGGCAGCATAGAGCCAACGAGAATTACTGAAATTTCGCAACTTTCAACATGGTAGTCGATACAAAGACTAGTATTATCCAAAGGGGCCAAATATATTAAACATTGGTAAGAATATGAATCTTAACCGATAATAAATTTCTGATTTCTCAGAATATCCTCGCTGATCTCAAAGGACCAAAAGGAAAATATAACCTGCACTATGGATGATGTACGGGGAGACTTTTTAGGGCCGCCACACGGCACAACACCAGCTGCAGTAATAGCAAATAAAAATTAAAACTGAGATCCTTTAAGAGCAGCGAACACATTAATGAGAAAGGGGTTGGGTCATACCGCGGTTTCGACTATCAAAGTCTCGTCAGTGACCCTTTAGATTTGGCAGCATAGAGCCAACGAGAATTACTGAAATTTCGCAACTTTCAACATGGTAGTCGATACAAAGACTAGTATTATCCAAAGGGGCCAAATATATTAAACATTGGTAAGAATATGAATCTTAACCGATAATAAATTTCTGATTTCTCAGAATATCCTCGCTGATCTCAAAGGACCAAAAGGAAAATATAACCTGCACTATGGATGATGTACGGGGAGACTTTTTAGGGCCGCCACACGGCACAACACCAGCTGCAGTAATAGCAAATAAAAATTAAAACTGAGATCCTTTAAGAGCAGCGAACACATTAATGAGAAAGGGGTTGGGTCATACCGCGGTTTCGACTATCAAAGTCTCGTCAGTGACCCTTTAGATTTGGCAGCATAGAGCCAACGAGAATTACTGAAATTTCGCAACTTTCAACATGGTAGTCGATACAAAGACTAGTATTATCCAAAGGGGCCAAATATATTAAACATTGGTAAGAATATGAATCTTAACCGATAATAAATTTCTGATTTCTCAGAATATCCTCGCTGATCTCAAAGGACCAAAAGGAAAATATAACCTGCACTATGGATGATGTACGGGGAGACTTTTTAGGGCCGCCACACGGCACAACACCAGCTGCAGTAATAGCGAATAAAAATTAAAACTGAGATCCTTTAAGAGCAGCGAACACATTAATGAGAAAGGGGTTGGGTCATACCGCGGTTTCGACTATCAAAGTCTCGTCAGTGACCCTTTAGATTTGGCAGCATAGAGCCAACGAGAATTACTGAAATTTCGCAACTTTCAACATGGTAGTCGATACAAAGACTAGTATTATCCAAAGGGGCCAAATATATTAAACATTGGTAAGAATATGAATCTTAACCGATAATAAATTTCTGATTTCTCAGAATATCCTCGCTGATCTCAAAGGACCAAAAGGAAAATATAACCTGCACTATGGATGATGTACGGGGAGACTTTTTAGGGCCGCCACACGGCACAACACCAGCTGCAGTAATAGCAAATAAAAATTAAAACTGAGATCCTTTAAGAGCAGCGAACACATTAATGAGAAAGGGGTTGGGTCATACCGCGGTTTCGACTATCAAAGTCTCGTCAGTGACCCTTTAGATTTGGCAGCATAGAGCCAACGAGAATTACTGAAATTTCGCAACTTTCAACATG
Source organism: Rugalucina vietnamica (assembly GCA_964017185.1). Classification (NCBI taxonomy): domain Eukaryota; kingdom Metazoa; phylum Mollusca; class Bivalvia; order Lucinida; family Lucinidae; genus Rugalucina; species Rugalucina vietnamica. Next base: position 12,615,589 of record OZ024876.1, on the reverse strand, counting down.
GTAGTCGATACAAAGACTAGTATTATCCAAAGGGGCCAAATATATTAAACATTGGTAAGAATATGAATCTTAACCGATAATAAATTTCTGATTTCTCAGAATATCCTCGCTGATCTCAAAGGACCAAAAGGAAAATATAACCTGCACTATGGATGATGTACGGGGAGACTTTTTAGGGCCGCCACACGGCACAACACCAGCTGCAGTAATAGCAAATAAAAATTAAAACTGAGATCCTTTAAGAGCAGCGAACACATTAATGAGAAAGGGGTTGGGTCATACCGCGGTTTCGACTATCAAAGTCTCGTCAGTGACCCTTTAGATTTGGCAGCATAGAGCCAACGAGAATTACTGAAATTTCGCAACTTTCAACATGGTAGTCGATACAAAGACTAGTATTATCCAAAGGGGCCAAATATATTAAACATTGGTAAGAATATGAATCTTAACCGATAATAAATTTCTGATTTCTCAGAATATCCTCGCTGATCTCAAAGGACCAAAAGGAAAATATAACCTGCACTATGGATGATGTACGGGGAGACTTTTTAGGGCCGCCACACGGCACAACACCAGCTGCAGTAATAGCAAATAAAAATTAAAACTGAGATCCTTTAAGAGCAGCGAACACATTAATGAGAAAGGGGTTGGGTCATACCGCGGTTTCGACTATCAAAGTCTCGTCAGTGACCCTTTAGATTTGGCAGCATAGAGCCAACGAGAATTACTGAAATTTCGCAACTTTCAACATGGTAGTCGATACAAAGACTAGTATTATCCAAAGGGGCCAAATATATTAAACATTGGTAAGAATATGAAAAGTCTGGTTTATGATGAAAACACTTACGTTGACATCAGCAGCAGAATAAAGCTGCAATTAGAAGCTTAGCAAACATGTGTTAAGGCATTAGAGCCAACGTATACTCAGCCATTTCATTTTGTCAAACTATACATTTCAACGAATTGTTTTGTCCTTTTAGATGGCATATCTTGTTCTCAAATTTGTTTCAGAGTATTGTGCAAACTAAACCGAATCCCAAACAAAAGTCAGCAGAATGACTGATGTAATTGAAAATTGGCACTGGCAATCATCAATAAAACGCATTTACAAGTCCAAGACGACAGCTTTGATGAAGCGAGGAGAGCAATTCTTGTCTCTTGGGCCCCATATGTCTTACGCAAATTAGTTAGACTTATAAAGCTCCGAGCATAAATAAATCCTATTTCATGTAATTCTTATTAAAGTTGTTTCATATTTGGCTCAAACTAAACCAAACCTCAAACAAAAGTCAGCAGAATGACTGTTGTAATTGAAAATTGGCACTGGCAATCATCAATAAAACGCATTTACAAGTCCAAGACGACAGCTCTGTTGAAGCGAGGAGAGCAATTCTTGTCTCTTGGGCCCCATATGTCTTACGCAAATTAGTCAGTAGACTTGTAAAGCTCCGAGCATAAATAAATCCTATTTCATGTAATTCTTATTAAAGTTGTTTCATATTTGGCTCAAACTAAACCAAACCTCAAACAAAAGTCAGCAGAATGACTGATGTAATTGAAAATTGGCACTGGCAATCATCAATAAAACGCATTTACAAGTCCAAGACGACAGCTTTGTTGAAGCGAGGAGAGCAATTCTTGTCTCTTGGGCCTCATATGTCACGCAGATTGGATATACTTGTAAAGCGCCGAACATAAAATAAATACAATTTTATATAATGTTATGATCATTTCGAATGGGAATACGTAAAATAACACACTTCGATCGTGCTGCCGTGATATGTCCATTTATCTGTTAAACGCTTGACTGAAATTCGCTGAAATATTATTACGTCACCACATCTGCAAAGCTAAATGTTTAGAATTTTCTGACTAAACATTTCTTAGAAAGGAATATCAAGTGCAATATATACTGATCATACTGAGTTAAAGACCAAATTGAATGTATTTTTGTCTATACATGCATGTCGCTGTGTAAAACATTCAATAGCGCTCTATCAAACCAGAAATTTCACTTCTGATGGATAGTTTTTGAATAGTGCTTCGAAGTCACTCTTTTTGAGAAATTTTATGAATCTAATAAAAACATTCAAAGCAAATTTAGATCATCTTACTATACTAGAATGCATTACAGACTGACATTATTCACAAGAAAATCAATGTTATGTTGAATTTCAGGGAATCTGTAGAATGTTCGAAAAATTCTCTGCCTTAGACTACTACCCTGATGTATATTGTTTAAATTGCGGTACTAGTGTCTGACTTTCATTGCCAGTTTGTAAAGTGAAGATTGATTACCCCAAACTGTACAATATGGCCCACCGTTTCCTTTTGAATGTTTTACTGCTCCCAATGTGTTGTAGCAGCGATTTAACATAAAAAAATGAATGTTGCCATTCATTTGATAGCAGTGAGTTTACTTTAACATGACACGTGACAGTGGCGATTTTAACGTTACTTGAATGCATCGGTCATTTGTATCTTCGGCGTCTATGGTTTAAGCAGGGCGTTTACCGTTTTGGTTTTAGAACCACTAAGAAGGGAGGGACCACGTTTGTTGTAATATCCGGCTTTTTTTTACAATTAGGCTTCAATTAGAGAAGGATAATACTTACTGTCTGGTGGTTTCACTGTTTATTAGCTCACCTGAGCCGAGGGCTCATATGGAGCTTACAGGATGGTACTTGAGCCAGCGTCCGGAGCCAAATTGTGTATGAAGAATCTATAGGAAGGGAGAACCAAGAACCAATGTGTATACAGATAATCCAGGTCACATGACCAAGCTGGCCCCCATGTCCATATACGGTAAAAACATTTCAAAAATATTCATCTCTGGATTTGGTGGGCCGATTTCAACGAAACTTGGCACGTAACATTGATGACTACAGTACTACAGTGTACATATAAATTACAACCCTGTGATGACCTTGACTTATTTTACAGCAAGGCCAACATTTGAATGGGGGAAACTCTTGCAGGAAATGGGTAATTGGACTATATATCTATGAAAAACAATTGGACCCAAGGGGTTTATCTGTCCCCAACCCAGTATACATGTATATTACCATAACATTCAAACATCTCCTCTGGAACCCCTTGACCATTCAATGTCAAATTTTATTTGAAGCTTCTTTAGGAAGGGGGAACTAATGTTTATAAAAATCCAAGTCACATGACCAAGATGGCCACCATGCCCATATATGGTGAAAACCACAACTACTTTTCTTTTCTCCAGTGATTCTGGACTCTCAAGTGAGCGACCGTTGCCCTTTTGGCCCCTGATAACCAGACCAATAAAACTACCTAACTTTACCACTTACACTGTTTTTTCCCCCTTTGTGCCCCTACATGTATTGAGAGGCATTCTCAGTTGGACACGTTTTTAGTGTCGCGTCCCTTATCAGTGAAAAAATTATGATTTTTAATGCATAGGAATATAGGTCTTTAAGCCACGGGATGTCCTGCTATCCACGGTCCCGTAGGTCCGGAGATAAACATGACGGTTGAACAGAAAAATAGCTGTTTTTTATTTGACAGAGAGTGTATACCCACATGCTAATTAATACATTGTTTTTTTCTTTTGCATGGCGAATATAACTCATACATGTATAAATATGCATTTGCAATTCAATCTTAAACTTACACATACTGATTGAAAAAATAATTGGCTTTTTTTTTTTTTTTTTTTTTTTTTTTTTTTTTTTTGTTGTTTTTTTTTTCTTTGGAAATTTCAATGGCTGATCGTACCTCAAAGAACTTAATTACTAATTATCATGTCTGAACGGCTCTTTGTCGAGAAGAAAAAATGAATCTGCAATCCAAAACTTGTATCTTTTTTCAGCATGCCTTGGAATGTGTATGTAAATCTTAAATGTAATCGATACAGCCGAGAACGAGATTTGTAAATTCTAAAAGCTGTGGCGGTTCTAAAGAGTATCCACAATCTATGTTTTGGAACAAAAATAAGAAAAATAGCTATACCCCTGTAAACCCCAGTTTTGCTATATAAAAGTGGGATATGAAGGGGTATACTTTTCATTGATATGTTTTCCTGATGGTTTGATCATTCTCCTTATTTATGAAATGAAAAATATAAACATATTTATCAGACCGTTTTGAGATTGTCTGTCAAATGAACAAAAAGCCGGTCCAGTTTTGTAAAGATAAGACATCAAGCATGGAAAAGCTTGGCGTCTGATTAAAATAAACATCGACTGATCAATAATCTGAGCCGCTACACCAGAAAACCAACAATTTGCATATGCGAAACCAAAAGCGCAGATCATCTTTGAAGTAACTTTTTCGCTACACGGATAGTACAATTCCTCTACTTTCTTGAAATCGAAAATTTCCAGCCTCTAGCCATCTACTGTGAGGCGCGCGGCTCAAATGAATCTGCTGCATTACGAAAACATGCCCATATGATATACAGTAATTTTTTACAGGTCAAAAATCGATAATTTTCAGAGGAAAAACTTTGATATTTTTCTTATTTTTGCTCAAAACATAGATTGTGGGTACACGTTAGAACCGCCTCGCAGAGGCGGTTCTAACGAGTACCCACAATCTATGTTTTGGAGCAAAAATAAGAAAAATAGGTATACCCCGGCATACCCCAGTTTTGCTATATAAAAGTGGGGTATACGGGGGTATATATTACACGGACATGTTTTCCTGATGAGGAACCACTCATTCTAGACATACTCATAGCTGCCCAAATGAGTAGTCGAAGTTATTATCATAATGCCATGACTTAGATGGTTACAGCCAGATGAAAAACAGTCGATAGTCTTAGAGCTGATTGTAATTGACAGATCATGTCTGTCCGCAGCCTATCGAACCGCGTATCTCCCCGAAGTATCCTCTGAGTATCAATATTCCTAATAAGAAACAGCTTAGATAACCATTAACGTCATACCGGGAGATTAAATATTGTATAAATTTGAACGCTGCTCTTGCCAGAGTGCTTAAGGATCAAAGTGTAAGAATAAAACATGTCTGAATCAAGACGCTTCTCGAAACTGAAATTCTTAAACAATATTTCAGCTGTGCATTTGAGATTGTTTTCTTTACATTACTACCAAAAGAATGAGTCAGTCGACAAACACTTGCATGACCATGCATTTAGGATAGAAAAGTTTTCATTGATCTTAAAAAGCTCGATGACGTCATGGTGGTAGGGTCCGTTGTCATGGTACATTTGTAGTAAAAATCAAAACTGAGATCCCTTAAGAGCAGTGAACATATTTATGAGAAAGGAGATGGGCCAAACCATGGTTTCGGCTACTTAAGCCTCGTCAGTGACCCTTTAGATTTGGCAGCACTCCAGCCAAAGAGGCATACTACTAGAATTTAGTAACTTCAAAAAGGGTAGTCGATACAAAGACTAGTATTGTCAAAATGGGGCCAAATACCAGTATAATAAATTTTGGTTAGAAAATGTATCTAAACCGATAACAGTTTTCTGATTTCTCAGATCAAAGGACCAAAAGGAAATTAAAATCTGCACAATGGATGATGTACGGGGAGACTTTTAGGCCCGCCACACGGCACAACACCAGCTGCAGTAAAAGCAAATAAAAGATAGATTTTGTAATACGCCATAAAACCACAAATGTACAATTTGCCAACGGTATTTTCAAATCGATTAGGCGATATTGTGATTAAATGTGTATGTTAAAAATATTCTGAAAATACACTAACTCTGCATGAATGCATGTAGCAGGTAGCGACTTGAATCGGTTCGTTATTGAAATGTGTGACGCTACACAATTTTATTGTTTTTATGTTAACAATTCATGATAGAAGAGCTTTGCTAATTGTGACTGAAAATGTCGTTCAAACTGTTTAGTCAGTAAAACCATGTGAAACAATGAGCGTAATTGCCAAACGCCTCTAAAAAAAAAGGATCAGCTGGAATGACCTTGCTGATGGTCGCCAGCTATAGTTACGCAGAGCTGAATATTATTACAGCCGACGTCAAAATAGAACCCTAGATGCATTTACATGTATAAATGCATTTCCGAACGATGCTTCGATGGTGCGGAAGACGATCCAAATACCGCCCGAATTATCTAAACGTGCACAGTGACTATAATACATGTACGAACAATATGCGCGCCGGAACTTCTTGCATATGTTGTCAATAACCAATAGCGGAACAGCAATACATGGCATATTCTGGTGCGACACCGCTCAAAATTTATCACTCCGCCGTACCCCACGAAAATAGTGCATTTGAAAATTTTGCCTAGGTGAGTTTGACACTGTATTACGAGCACATTTATTTGTGTCTGTTTTATATTTAGTATGCACTGCAAAGTATCACTAGTGTACGACACTTGGGTGTACAAAACACGATCTTAAAAGAGACTATTTCTCGTCGGAAGCTTCTGTCTGTAAACTACCCCCTCCTCAAATCTGCACCATTCTAGAGGGTAAAACCCAACCCTAGGGTGGTTGCAAAATGGAATACCGGAAAAACTCAACGGTCAACCCCCCTTTGAACTAGGCTTGTTGGGTAGATGTATGGCTGAGCTATAAGGCGAGGGGAGTCCTTTTGGTCATAAAATGTTTGGTAACAGCTGGGAGTGTCACAAAGTGCGACAATTTGCATTGTGGCCTATGGACAATTTTTGACTGGTGTCACTCCTTAGAAGCTGAATGTCAAAATTTTTACTTTTGGTATAGTCAGTCGTTGCTTAGTGGAATTCTCATCGAATCTGGCTCAAACTTTGATTATGACAAAAATTTTAAACTTTTATCAATTTTTGTAAAATTTTACAAAAATTTGAATTTTTGAAAAATTGAAAAAGTTAAAATCCATTAAAATTCGATTAAAAATGTGATTTTAGGCCAGATGTAGACCTAAAACTGGCCTAAGTCATGTTATAATGTTGAATTACGCTGTTTGTTAGTGTTTTGTACAATTTTGGACGCGGATAGTCATCATTTTGATAAGTTTGGACTGTAAATTGGGTTATTCAGAGGGTCATTTCGGTCCCATTTTCTAGTGCTATTGCTGTCACTCAGCACTTAGAAGACATTGGGACATGAGCAACAACCGTGGTAAACCTTTGTACTTACCTTGGGCAAGGTCACAGTGAATGTCAAAGGTCAAGGTCACCCAGGGTCAAAGGTCAAGGCCACAAAAATTAACGAAAAGAGCATTTTTGCTCAATTTCTAGGTTGTAAATTTCTTCTTGTGTAGCTGTTTTGGGTCAAGGTCACAGTTCAGAGGTCAAAGGTCAAGGTCATTTGAAGGTCAAATGTGGTACATAAATATCTTAACATTAAATGTATAGCAGTTTAATGCTTAGGTTTGGTTGTTTTGAACGCTTGTTGGGCAATATGTCTGACCACCATATTTGCAATTTTGGTCAAAATGGCATGTTTTTGCATGGGGGGTACCTAGAATTGAAAGACCCCATGCATCTTCATTTTGTGTTCTTTCTCAACAAAATACTTATCAAGCATCTTATATTTTGGGGAAGAGTGTATCGCAAAGAAATTTTCTTGTTCGCGATAAAAACAAATTTTCCTCAAGGTGCGACACCGCTCAAAATTTATCACTCCGCCGTACCCCACGAAAATAGTGCATTTGAAAATTTTGCCTAGGTGAGTTTGACACTGTATTACGAGCACATTTATTTGTGTCTGTTTTATATTTAGTATGCACTGCAAAGTATCACTAGTGTACGACACTTGGGTGTACAAAACACGATCTTAAAAGAGACTATTTCTCGTCGGAAGCTTCTGTCTGTAAACTACCCCCTCCTCAAATCTGCACCATTCTAGAGGGTAAAACCCAACCCTAGGGTGGTTGCAAAATGGAATACCGGAAAAACTCAACGGTCAGCCCCCCTTTGAACTAGGCTTGTTGGGTAGATGTATGGCTGAGCTATAAGGCGAGGGGAGTCCTTTTGGTCATAAAATGTTTGGTAACAGCTGGGAGTGTCACAAAGTGCGACAATTTGCATTGTGGCCTATGGACAATTTTTGACTGGTGTCACTCCTTCTACAGTCTGTAGTTATAGCACAAGGATAGCTTTTAAAAAAGCTAGGAGCGGCTCGTTAAAGCATTTTGTATTATGTCCACACCATTTTGGAAATCTATTCATTTTTTAAACAAATAAACTTTTATGCTAGTGGTTTCTGAGAAAACAAATTTCTTATTTTGATGTGCATGAGCTCAAGATTACTCTCACACTTATCTCATGAGAATTAGTCGTAAAGTAAATGTGTGTGTGTGTGTGTGTGTGTGTGTGTGTGTGTGTGTGTGTGTGTGAGAGAGAGAGAGAGAGAGAGAGAGAGAGAGAGAGAGAGAGAGAGAGAGAGAGAGAGAGATTCCGTTACACTTTTATAGGCTAGAAACGGCTCTGTGTGCATAAACATAATGGACCAGTGGGATAAAAAATATGTTGATTTCCGACCCACACTAATCAGGCATAAGCCACAGTACTGCTTGCAATGAAATAGCTATAGAAATTAGAGGTGTTTCGGAGGCGAACACGGTCCAATGTATGGAAGTCGTGTACATGGTTTACTTGGTGTGAATTGTGTCAGTGAATGTGGGGTCCCTTTGATCACGGTGCGAGACCTTCTGCTTGCGGTTTGCCAGATGGTTTTTCTTGTGGACCTCCCGTTTTCGTACCACCCACTTATATGAGCTGAAATTATCTTAAAAGGGACATAAAATTGAATTAAAAAAGAAAAAAAGGCCGAGTGAACTTGGTAAGACCGAAAAGTAAAAAGGCAGAGATGACCTGCTTCCTGGATTTCTTGTTCGGTAATTAGTCGACCCTTACGGCCCCGATATCAGCATAGGCAAAATGGTCTACATCCGAACTTTGCTTAAAAGAAAAATGATGATTGGCTGGATTTCATTAAACCAATCACTGCTAACGTTTAAAACACCACATGTTTTCGGCTTACCGAATGACTAATTAGTGTAGATCGGAAACCAATCTGTGTAGTCATGCGGAGTGTTCGGTATTTTTCGTAGGTTCCCAGCCAAAATCCTATCGTATATTCGGCTCGTTGAGACGAGCCGAAATTAAATGAACTTTTGGTCTTCTCATGCATTTCAGTAACGGCTCAAAAATCTTACGAAGTATGGATTTCCGAATTGAAATGTATGAACACACTGATAATTAGTTATTTAGAGTGATAAATTGGCTATCTTTGTATAACATGCCTCAATATTCAAAATGTTATTCTGAGATGAAGAGGCCAGACTTAAGAAACGAACAATGTTGCACACAATGCGTTACTGAAGCAAAGTGGTCGAAGTCAGAAGTTCAAACTGAAACATCCATCAGGAAAACATGTCCGTGCAATAAATACCCCCCCCCCTGAACCCCACTTTTATATATAGTAAAACTGGGGTTTGCAGGGGTATACATGTACCTATTTTTCTTATTTTTGCACCAAGTACTCGTTAGAACCGCCTTGCTCAGGCGGTTCTAACGTGTACTCACAATCTATGTTTTGAGCAAAAATAAGAAAAATATCATTTTTTTCCAGTGAAAATTTTCATTTTCACAACCATATTTTTTTCTGTATATTGCATGGGCGTGTTTTCGTAATGATAAGATCGAATATAAATCAGAGATGCATGATCTATGTAGCTTTACTTACATGGGCACCCAAGAAAGGAAGAGTATGATCACGAGCCCGAGAGTTGTTAGCATCACCTAATTTAAAGATACTCAACATGTTTAACGGCGAAACTTCTCCAACAGGGCTATCGGTATCATGAACTTCGAAAAACCTTTTCTAAATTTTATCGTAGACACTATATGTATGAATTGATTTCCAAATATAATGTTGGGTTAAAGACGCTTTTAAGTGAGGGCCTTTCGGAACCTGAATTTTATGGCGACTTGGTTTACAAATTTAAGAAACTTATAGGAATTAATGATTTTTCTTTTCAGTTCAGAAAAAATCATAACACGTTACAGACGTATAGGTTATAACTTGAATGTTATGCGACAGTCTGCATGCTTAGTTTTTAACCCAATCGTGGTTGATAACTATGTTGTCTTCTTTAATTGCACGCCGGTGGGTCGGGCGTCAGACTCTATGATGGCCCCGACTTAAAGCTATTCATTTTAGTTGGTTGGGGCCGGAGCTTCTTGTCTGTTGCTTGGCCCACTGGGGTCCAACTGGTGTTTTTCTTTTGCTCCGGAGATAGTAGGTTATTCGGCGCCCAGGGATCTCCATCGTCGGGCAGCTTACTCAATCTGTGAGTACTGGTTTTTGATTCATCAGGATGTTTATCATTATTTATTTGTTTGTTCTTGATGATTCATTGACTAGTTAGAAATTCACCACGAGGTCCGAAGAACTAACTAAATGTTATGAACCACTGCAGAAGCTGAGGGCGAGGTTATGGCCATGTAAAACCGGTTTAAGCCCGCCAGTAACTTTGTGTTACTGATCGTTCCAAGGCGATACTTCTGTGGTGGTTCTTTTTGTTTTATGTCTTGGTGTTTAAAAATTTTTGTGCTGTTGGCGCCTTATGTATGTTTTCATATTTTTAGTTAAGTTACGGTAACTGAGTGGCCACCTATTGGGAAAATAGCTGCTCATTCGGCTTGCGATATGTTTCATGGTATAAGTACCTGATTGTTAGTTTGTTTTTTCCCACCTCGGTTTTTGGAGTGGGAATCTATTTCTGATTGCGCCTTTTCCTGATCTTTGCCTACTTGTACCTTCTTCAAATAGTGGGCGAAAAATGAAAAATTGTGAAAATGCATTTCTTCATAGTAATTGTTAGCCGTGCGATTTTTTTGTGCAAACCATTGTCTTTAACTATTATTTAATTAGCGAGAAGGTCCTTAGGTAGTGCAATGGACAGGTTATATTAAAATCAATCGATTGATTTTATAATTCCAATAAAATCAAAGAGCGCATATGTTCAGGTACTTTGTAATTTCTTTTTCTTTCTTTCTTTCTTTCTTTCTTTCTTTCTTTCTTTCTTTCTTTCTTTCTTTCTTTCTTTCTCTCTTTCTTTCTTTCTTTCTTTCTTTTTTCTTTCTTTCTATACGTTAACACCCCCTAGCAAGGATTCCGTGCAGGCGCTGTCGAATAAACCTTTTTCAGAATAAACCTTTTTCAGATGGGCGATGCAATAGCTTAGAAATGACGAATCTTGCAGCCCCATTTTCTCACATGTGCTGTTGCCATTCATTATGTATAAAAAAAATTAAGAAAGCAAAGCATGATTCTAGGTGAACTGCAAAAAGATTTTTACAGAAACAGGACGAAACCAACTTTCTTACAAATACATAGATTTTGTGCAAGTAAAACTGGTTTCAGCCACCCTCACCTCCCGGTAATTTTATATTACTGATCGTTCCAAGGCGATACTTCTGTTGTGGTTTTATTTGTTTTATATTTTGGAGTTCAATTTTTGTGCTGTTTTATTATGTATGATTTCATATTTTAGTTAAGTTCGGGAAACAGAGTGGCCGCCAATTGGGAAAAAGCTGCTCACTCGGCTTACGATAAGTTTTCTTAGTATTTGTAACTAATTGTCAATTTATTTTTTCCCACCTCTGTTTTTTGTGTGGGAATTTCTTTCTGATTGCGCCTTTTCCTGTCCATTGCCTACTTGTACCTTTTTATGATGGTAATTTGGCTACTACATCAAAACTGGTCGTTTGATACCTACAGTGTATTTAAGAAATCGTAGGCGCATAAATGAGGATAAATAAAGCTAACTGTAACAAAACTAATAGTTGGGCACCCTTCACCATGTTTGTTGCAAGGGTACACGGAACCTGGTGACGGCCTACACCGAAATTCATGGTCGAAATCGCAAGAATCGGTGGTCATCTGCACCACAATGATAGAAGTAAGACTAGAGGGACCAGGAATCGATGCAATTAAACTAAAAGTGTCAACACAGACACCGGGTTGGAAAGAAAATAAATAAAACACAACAAAACATTTTTGTATCAGAATTGATAGACGCCTATTGTTAGGCGTCTACATCAGGCTTGTTGTATACCTACTCGTACATCAAAATTAGTGGACGCCTTTATCAGGAATGGTGTATACCTAAATCAAAATTAGCGGATGCCTTTATCAGGACGGGTAACAAAATTAGTGGACGCCTTTATCAGGACGGGTGTATACTTACATCAAGATTAGTGGAATGATGTATACCTACATCCAAATAAGTGCACGCCTTTATCAGGATTGATGGATACATTGTAATTTCTTTCATCAATATTGGTTGATTTCTACAGACGAATTTATGGGTGCTTACATTAGGCTTGGTGGTTACCTACATCTGAATTTGTGGACACCTGCATCAGTATTGGTAGACGTCTTAATAAAAATTGACGGACTCCTTCAACAGGATTAAAAGTCACCTAAGATTGTAGGACGCCCACAACAGGATTTTAATTCAGTTGGTATCGGGAATGAAAGGGATTACTGAGAGAAACATCTTTTTCCGTTCGTTAATATGGTCGATCAATGTATATTTACTTTCTATGCTGGAATCGTCTTATGAACATATAAAGAAGTATTGCTTTATCAAACTTTTGACAAATAGCCATATCATGTCTTCCTATGCACTTTATAAATGCCATGCAATACGTAGTTGAAGATTGTTGAAATAATTCTGTTTCAATTGACCTCGAAACGTGATTCTATTTCATTTTAATGTTTATATGGCACGAACGAGGTCCTGGTAGAAATTCTTTCTTTATAGAATCGAGAATGTCCCCAGTAAAATGATAATAGGAATGTCCTTAGTAAAAACGGTAATCGGCTTCCCGGTAAAAGTGATTTATCATCATGGTACATGTACATCTGTTTATGCTGTCTGCCTCTCTGTTGTTTTCGTTGCCTCGGACGGTGGTTGTGGTTGAGATTAGGCGGATGGTTACCTTGTTGGGAAAGAGCTTGTCATCCCTGCTCTTCAAGTGTTTGGCCGGAAAAAATATTTTGGTATGTTTTGTAATGTATTTTGAACTATTTTCTTTCCCACCTGGTGTCTATGTTGGGTTGAATCGATTCCTGGTGCCTCTATTCATTGTATTTATACTATACTAGGACAAATGCGTCATGAGAAAATCAACAATGTAGTGTCTGAACAGGTCTGACACAAACTGACCTGTACAAGCTCAGAAGATGGCTAGAGGCCGGCAATTTTGGACTTATAAAGGAGGGGAATTGTACTATACGTTTAGCGAAAACAAAGGCGGAAACTGCGAAGCTGATCTGCGCCTTTGGCTTTGCATATGCAGATTGTTGGTTTTCTCAGAGGCTGTTCAAATGTTGGTTCCAGAATCATTCAAATTTTCTTAGACTCTATTAAGGCAATTTTCTCAGACACCATTAAAGAAAAATAATTGTTGGTGTGCCCTCCCAAGAGTTAGAAGGTGACAGTTCCTATTGATATGAGCATAGCTTTTTCACTTGTTTAGTCAGTTATTGATATGATGTATAGAAGAATGCCATCCATTTAGACGACCATAGATCATGCAAATGGTTTTCGTCTAATTGGATGGACGCCTTAACGGCTCTAGAGCGAATTAAAGATAGTATGCTGTAGCTGCTATTTCTAAAGCTTTGGGATTTGAGAAGTTGGTTTTCTGCTATCAAATATTGATGTGTGTATCTGTCCAACCACTATCCATCCACCGGACCACATCTATCTATCTATCTATCTATCTATCTATCTATCTATCTATCTATCTATCTATCTATCTATCTATCTATCTATCTATCTATCTATCTATCTATCTATCTTTTCTGTCTGTCTGTCTGTCTGTCTGTCTACTAACCACCTAACCTACTACCTATCTTCTATCTATCTATCCAATGCGGTTCTGTTGTGATTTATCTTGTGTGTTTTGTCCGTTGTCTGTCTGTTATGCTCGTCGGCATTTTTTTTTTATTTATGATGGTCGGGTCGCTGTCTTTTCCGAAGGGCTTGTCGCGTGTGCTGGTTGTGTTTTGTGATGCCTTGTATTATTAAACACTGTTTTTATTTGATTTTTTTTTCTTCATAGAATCGAATAATCTTACCAGTAATTGGCGTATCGGCGTCCTTGTTGGGGTAGTTTGACTTCGTGGTGATTCTTCTATTTGTTCTGTCTGTCTCTCTGTTGTGCTCGTTGCCTTTGGTTTTGGTTGAAGCTTACCGGATGGCTACCTTGTTGGGAAAGAACTAGTTATCATGCTCTTCGAATGTGTTGTCGGAAAAAAATTTGTTTTGTTATGTTTTGTGATGTATTTTCTTTCTCACCTGGTGTCTATGTTGGGACTTAAAATTTAATTGCATCGATTCCTGGTCCCTCTATTCTTGCTCTACCTATCGACCTACCTATCAGCATATACGTCTTCAATTCGATTTAAATGAATGAAAATGACATGAGGAAGGAGAAACCTTGAGAATATAGTTATCATAGTCATAGATGATCTTGACATTCGTCTCTGAAGGTGAACAAACTTCATTGATCAAACAATTTTCTCAGTTTGCATTAAAGTAAACAAATGAAAGAACTGTTCCGTCCCCGGGGCTAAGGGTGAAAAAGTTTCCATTGATTCTGCATAGTTATTCAACGCCTTTATTCTGTCATTAGTATTTCGTACAAGCTGTTTTCTGATCATGAGCAACTCGGTAGAAAATACAATGTCAAATATAACTACATTCCATGAAAATTGAATGTTGATGCAGATCATTACAGCATCGCTCGACATCTAAGGATAGATTGAGGTGGCAAGTAACTAACCATGATGCTTCTGTGTATGCTCCAAAGCAACAAATTTAGAGGCCATACTATCGACAGTTAATTTCGTAAATTGGGGTTAATTGGGGTATCCAGGCGCAGCGATGATTACTAACGCTTAATCCAAGACCTATAATCGCAAAGTTCCATAGATTTAAAGATAGGGAACGTGTTCGCCTAACCGCCCCAAAGATTCTCAAAGGCACTGCCTTTGGGGTGAGAGAGCAATTCCCGCCTGAAATAGAAGCAGTGAGACGCACATTATATCCGGTCGCAAAAAAAGCGCGGGAAAATGAAGAAAATAAGGTACGACTTGTGAGAGACCGACTCTACATTAATAATGTAGAATACAAACAAACAAACACGACGAAAACAGAGTCTATGAAGCCACGAAAACTAAATGACTATACGAAACATTCTCAACAAAGAACGAACGAAAACTTTTCACAGCCACATACACGTATTTTTAAGTCTAGAAATATTAGAAGAACAAATAACGGTGGTCCCGTGCATCTAGACTTCACAACACCAAATCGCTTCTCGGTCTTTAATGCTAGGCAAAATGACAATGAAATAGTTAGTTCGCCTGCAGGAAATCGGAAGCAAAAAGCGTCTTCTCCGCTTGAAAATGACCAAAATGTGAAAAAATTGCGCGATAACGTTTCAGCAAACATGCCACTATCCCCACAGGAGCCCATGGACACTACTACACATCGACCTGTTTTACAACAACTCGCAGCAGTCGTTACGCAAGAGCCGAACAGTCAACATGTGTCACGTGACAATTCCCCCGTTAGGAATGCAGACGAAAGTGTCTCGCACTAGGAAAGCGTGGGGCACAACAGGCAAAGCGACAATACGTCATATGATCATGTGAGTGATCATAATGTACAGTATACTTACAAAAATATAAAACACGACTTGAAATTTCTTTCACTGAATGTGTGTGGTCTTAAGAGCAAGTTGAAAATCCCGGAATTTACTGACATGATAAACTCGTACGATATAATAGCATTGCAAGAAACAAAATTAGACGATGTCGATTGTGTTGAGGTGCCCGGATTTACCATTGTTTGTCAAAATAGGAAGAAAATTTCTAGGTACAGGTCCGGTGGCACAGCATTTCTATTCAAAACTAAATTAAACCAGTATATCACGACTCCAAAAAGTGAGTCGAACCTAATCCAATGGATTTGTATCTCGAAACATGTAGTGCACACTGGCAATGATATTTACTGCGGAAACATTTATATCCCCCCAAAAGGAACCAAATTCGCGTCACAGGACCCGTACCTAGAAATACAATCAGAATTAGATAAAAAGAGCAGTAACACAGACTGCATTTTGCTGATGGGAGATTTCAACTCTCGAACTGGTTGTTTGCCTGATTATACTGTCGCTGACAAGTTCTTATCGAGATTACATGATGACAGTTCTTTGCAAAATGAAAATGCGAAAATAATTTCAACCTTTGATGAATGTAATGTTTCGTTAGAAAGAAACTCCGCAGACTCGACGAAAAATACGTACGGCCTTCAATTATTAGAATTCTGCAAAAGTAATGACTTGTTCATCATGAATGGAAGGTTTGGAAAAGATTTTGATAGCCCAAAGGTTACATGCAAGAACCGAAGTACAGTTGATTATTGCATTTCCGACATAAAACTTTTTCCACATATAAGCACTTTTGAAATTAATGATTTTTCCTCTTTGTATTCTGATTCGCACTGTGGAATTACTACTATGATAAAGGCCGAGTATCAATCGTCAAGTCAGCCGGAGGGACAGCATTCAGAACCTAGAATGAAATTATGGAAGCAAGAAAATGCAGAATCTTTCCGCCAATATTTCGATCCAAGTAAACTGTCTCATATAAATCAGATGTTAGACTCGCTAGATTTGCAATCGCACGTCACAAAAACAGATATCGATGGCGTTAGTAGCCAAATTGAAAACTTATTTCATAGTGCATGTATAAACACATTTGGCATGTCCCTGCCTACTAAAAGTAATGTCAAAAAACCAAATAAACCTTGGTTTAATGCAGATTGTAGATCAGCCCGAAACTTGTACCATAAAGCAAGACGCCTGTACAACCGCTCAAAATCCGAATATCATAGAAATATGCTTAAAGCTGTAAGTAAAAATTATAAACAAACCATCACAAAAAACATACGGAGGCACAAGAATACCACAATAGAAAAACTTCGCAGGGTAAAGTCAACAGATCCGAAAGAGTACTGGCGTTTAATTAATAACGACAAGAAAAGGACGGATTGCACCGTCCCGATTGACGACTTTTTCAAACACTTCCGAAATATCAATAACCCTACACCTAACTCAGAAAATGGGCCCGTTTTCATCGATGAAACTATAAATGAAAATCACGAGATAAACACGCCAATAAGTGAAAACGAAATTCGCAAAGCTCTTAGGGACCTTAAGCGAAACAAAGCACCCGGTTTTGATCAAATTTTGAATGAGCATCTACTTGTTACGGCAGATGCCATGTTACCTATTTACGTCAAACTATTCAATATCATATTTGAAAGTGCTGTAATACCCGAAAGCTGGCTAATAGGCGAAATTCTTCCTATATATAAAAATAAAGGAGAGAAGAGCAATCCTGAAAATTACCGTCCGATAACTCTCCTAAGTTGTATTGGTAAATTGTTCACGGCAATTATAAATTCAAGACTTAATGCCTTCGCGGACAGCCATGAAGTGATCACGAATAGTCAAGCAGGTTTTCGTAAAGGCTATTCTACCGCAGACAACATTTTTATCGTTAACAGCCTAATCGAAATTATGAAGGCAAGCTCAAAGAAATTGTACTGTGTATTCATTGACTTTAAGCAGGCCTTCGATTCAGTCTGGCGCCTAGGCCTATGGCATAAACTTATTTCTTATAACATCACTGGGAAATGTTTTCGCTTGATTCGAAGTATGTACGAAAATATAAAATCTCGTGTTAAATGTATAAATGGAAAGTCTCAGTTCTTCCCTTGTACAGTTGGTGTGAGACAAGGAGAAAACCTGTCACCATTTCTGTTTGCCATATTCTTAAATGACTTGGAGTTCTACTTTACCCAACGCGGTATTCCGGGCATAAATCTTGAATTTAATGAAAATGATATATTCATGTTTCTCCAAATTTTCTTACTCCTCTATGCGGACGATACGGTTATTTTTGCCGAAACCCCCGAAGAATTACAAAATGCGCTTAATGCTTTTAGTGATTATTGTGATCTCTGGAAATTAACCGTTAATGTATCCAAAACGAAAGTTCTCATTATATCGCATGGTAGGCCAAATTCAAGCCAAAGTTTTTACTTCAAAAATATAAAACTCGAGATAGTAAGCGAATACAAGTACCTCGGCGTTTTCATATCCAGGAGTGGTAGTTTCAATAATGCCAAAAAGCATATAGCTGAGCAAGCAAACAAAGCTCTATTTTCGCTTCTTAGAAAAGGTCGCTCGCTAGACCTACCCTTAGAATTACAAATAGATCTATTCGATAAGATGGTAAAACCGATTCTTCTTTACTGCAGCGAAATCTGGGGCATGGGAAATTGCGATATCATTGAGAGAATCCAGCTCAAATTCATAAAGCATATCTTTAATCTAAAAAAGTCAACACCATCTTACATGATATATGGAGAATTGGGTATAACACCATTAAAAGTAGATATACAGTCACGAGCCATATCGTTCTGGTCTAAGGTGTTGGCGCACTATGATCAACCGACGATACTAACTTATCAAATGTATACACTTCTCCATAATCTGCATAAGTCGAAGAAATGTAAATCGCAATACTTAGAAAATATACAAAATATTCTTAATTCCTGTGGATTTTCCGGAATCTGGCAGACACAGACTACTCACACGGCAAACCCCCGATGGTTATCAATGGCAATAAAGCAAAAACTCAAAGACCAGTTTTTGCAAAACTGGCATTCGCTCATTGAAAAATCATCAAGCGGAAAAAATTATAGATTATTTAAGGAAGATTTTGAGAAAAGCAAATACTTAACACTACTTCCGAATAGTTATTGTAAAACAATGATGAGATTTAGAACCAGAAACACAAAACTCCCGGTAGAAGTTGGGCAATGGAACAGCACGCCCTTTAACGAACGTATCTGTACCCTTTGTCAAGCTGACGTCGGTGATGAATATCACTACATTTTAACATGCAAGTCCTTTAAAACGATCCGACCTAAGTTCATTCGCCAACAGTATTTTCTCAGACCGAATACGCAAACATTCAAAAGCCTTATGAATTCTGAAGATATAGACGAACTGAAGAAATTATGCCAGTTCATCAACATAATAAACGCATCTTTTACGTAAACATTTATTAGCTTCCATACTTTCATTATTTGTTATAACCAGTATGTTTGTCATAATTGTTTGTCATTACGATATGTGCCAACCCGAGAAACCTGGTGCTCTAAACTATCTATACGGTCATACAAATACATAATTGCTACAGCGCTATCGCTCGCAGCGCTCCTCCCAGGTCAGACAATGGTCCGCCAAAATTGCACCAGGATCTCGAGATGGAACAATGTAGTTTATATAATGTACTCTCTCTCTCTCTCTCTCTCTCTCTCTCTCTCTCTCTCTCTCTCCTCAGTTGTGTTGTCAAAACTGTATAGACCACTACTTTTATTCAATGTCAACGAATAAGCAAACGGTTCCCATAATGATGCTTGAAATGCAGATTGATACCTACCACCATGCACAGTTGTGCATGATCCCTCAAAACAACAATGAACTGTACAAAACAGATGAATTCCTACCTTATTAGCGAAAGTTAATTCCATTTATAGTCTGCATGTCTGTCCTAGTTGTAACCGCATGGCTAAAGTGCAGCACGATGTGCACGATTTTTGACCCCTACTGTGTCAAATGTCTGTCACAGTTACAATACACAATTAGATCCGCCTCTACAGTACACATGCAAAATTAGATAACCTGTGGTATTTTGCTTTACATACGTTCTTTTCACAACGCCTGTTGTGCTCCTTTTTCTTTTTCTATCTTTTTCTACCATCTTTCTCTTTGGCTTTTGCCATGATATCATGATGAAAATTGCTTTGAAATTATTTGATTCACTTGTTGTTAACCCTGTGTTGACCTAGTGTAATAAAGAATTGAATTGAAAATTGGTTCAAAAATAACAAACGAAAGTTAAGTGGTTCATGTCAAACCATCCATACATAAAAGCCTTTTGGGCTTACTAAGGTTGTTTTTTTAAGCTCATTCTGTACCGGCCGCGGTAGTGTAAAGGATTGCGTATTCGCTTAGACAAATTGCACGATTTTGGAGAATATTTTGTAACGTCAAAACGTCGTTTGAACGGTGCGGTATAATCAATTTACCTTGACGTTGGCGCTAAATTTTGCGTCGTGGGACATTTTTAAGACCTGCGAAATTTCAATTGCGGCTTTGTACATAAGCGCATTAACTTGAAAATTTCGGACAATGTATTTAATGCTATGTGCATCATCAACAATAAAACAATTTTTGTATAAACATGTACATGTATATTTATCAAGTTTGAGACAAATATCCGACAACTATTGTTTTAACTGTTTTGGGCGGAATTGCGCGTCTTACATTCTGTAAGACTTGCGATTTTGAATTTATAATTTGCTGTTGAACCGGCAATTGATTATTGTTTAGTGTTTTAAAATCCTAAGACAACGTGAATGTCCTAGCTGTTCAGTTTAGTTTTAAAATGGTGACTCACGAAAAATAAAAGCAAATAACATTTTAGGCTTTACACGTTTACACGCAGTTATCCTGTACTCCCGATGGTCCGTATTGTGCATATTCTAGCTGGGAAAACGATATAAGTGACACGGTGTGATACTCTGGCAATTTCTTTTACAATTTTAAACATGTTTAACAATTTAACAATTTTGGCGTCGAAATGACTGAGATATTGTCATTTATCTAAGGAGATGCTTTGTTACGTCATTGAGATACGGACTTTAATCTGCAACGAAAATGCCATTTTTATTGCTTGGACCGAGGTATATAATATACTTTGCGCTAGTTTTTGTATCCCGAAAGGGCAAATTTGGTATCGCATTAATTGTTTTCGTTTATACTTTACAAATCCGGTGATTGTTGGTTTATAAAATGGTGTCTTTGGGCCGAAGTAAGTTGTGTTAAGTGGGCGCCCTTTTTAGGTTTGCTTACATACGGATGCGTGTGCATTTACAAAATTTATAATATTTACTTGTCTTATACCAACAGACTTGTTACAGGCGACTTTCCATTTAAAATCGGCATTTTTATTATTAAATTCCTAAAAAAGCATTTTTTATATTAATACGAATATAATACGAATTCCAAGACTGGCCAAAGATACCCCCAAACCCTTTATTTTAAAAATCAGCAAACCAGTTTTGTCTCGTCTTATTCCCCAACAGCGTGCGCTACGTCTTAGCAATCCGGAAGTTGTGGGTTCGATATCCGGCTGGTAGTCTGTCTAGTCAAAATGGTGAAAAATGTTCACCTGATGAGGTGGATGAAGTTAGCCGAAACAGCCGAAGAAGCAGAATCTGCTGGCAGAAGTAGCCGAAACAGCCGAATCAGCTGTTACTGCTAGCAGAACCAGCCGAAACTGCCAACATGAAATTTATGTTCCACAGACGAGATATAGCGGGGTTTGAAGCCCACCAAATTATCTATTAAGATGCAATAAAGAATAAAGGGAAACCGCCAATACGGCTGTAATTACATCCTGATGTTGGGTATAAGTCACATAGAATGATACTGCTTTAATAAATGCTTTGGCTGATTTTGTATTTCAGTGTTTAGAGTTGAGAAACTTAGGCAACAACGCAATGAAATGAGAAATAAGGGTATACTAAAGATTGGCATTCGTGTATAAATAGTTATGCTTTTCTTTTATACAAATTGTCCATTTTTTTTTTTTTTTTTTTTTTGTATACCACGAAAGGTGGTCCATGATTGGTAAATAAATATCTAATCTCCATAGAATAGAGGCAACGTCTTTACATGACCATAGTTAGTGACTTGGACGCTAAGTCACAATACAAACAAACAATGAAATAATTCGACTATAAACGAAAGCTCCAAAAAGTTTAAATAATAACTATAGAAAGATTGTACTGATTTAAGCGCCAGTAAT
The DNA here is from genome assembly GCA_964017185.1 of Rugalucina vietnamica. NCBI lineage: Eukaryota > Metazoa > Mollusca > Bivalvia > Lucinida > Lucinidae > Rugalucina > Rugalucina vietnamica. Next base: position 12,593,662 of record OZ024876.1, on the reverse strand, counting down.
TTTATATTACTGATCGTTCCAAGGCGATACGTCTGTGGTGGTTCTTCTTGTTTTATGTCTTGGTGTTTAAAATTTGGCGCCTTGTGTATGTTATCGTATTTTTAGTTAAGTTTAGGTTACTGAGTGGCTACCTATTGGAAAAATAGCTGTTCATTCGGCTTACGATATGTTTTCATGGTATAAGTACCTGATTGTTAATTGTTTGTCCCACCTCGGTTTTAGGAGTGGGAATCTTTTTCTGATTGCGCCTTTTCCTGATCGCTGCCTACTTGTATAGCTGTACCTTTTAGTGAAAACAAAGGTGCTGATCAACTGTAATATTGCGTTACAGCTCCATCTACCATCGTTGTTTTCGCATTTGCTACATCTATTTATGACTCTGATCCAGTCGGACAGCTCCGGGTGATATTCAAATGAGCCGCCTCATGATACAACCAACAATTTACATATGCGAAAACAAAGGCGCAGATCAGCTTCGCAGTAACTGCGAAGCTGATCAGCGCCTTTGTTTTCGCTACACGGATAGTACAATTCCTCTACTTTCTAAATCCAAAATTTCCAGACTCTAGCCATCTTCAGTGCTTGTACAGCTCAGTTTGTGTTGGAGCTGTTTGGAAACCACATTGTATGTTTTCCCACGTGGCGGCTCAAATGTCTTAAAGCAGAGTTGATGTCAGGAAACAGACAAATTTCTAACAAAGTGGATAAACATCGAAATTTGATTATGCAAATTGGTCCAATAAGATGAGCTTTATCCGTCGTTCGCGTGTTTTCTGTCACTTATTTCTCGCACAGATTACAGGGTTATCGGCTTGAAAGGCAATATGAAAAGCATTGGTTAAGTGAAATTTGAATAAATCAATAGAACAAGATCATCACGAAAACTTGCCCATACAATGTACAGAGATTTTCTAAGTTGTAAAAATTGAAAATTTTCAGTGCAAAATTTGTGATATATTTCGTATTTTTGCTCAAAACATAGCGAGGCGGTTCTAACGAGTTACCACAATCTATGTTTTGGGTCAGAAATAAGAAAAATAGGTATACCCCTGCAAACCTCAGTTTTTTCTATCTAAAAGTTGGGTTTAAGAGGGTATTCATTACACGGACATGTTTTCCTGATGTTGTTCCAGTTTAACATGGACGCCTTGCTACAAACACAGTTACATTACTGTAGAAATACATGCGAAAAAGTTGTTCCATATTGTCTATTCTAGTTGTTAATATATATAAGTAAATGCTAATGAAATTTGACCATCTGATGCAAATTGGCAAATCTAAATATTCATGAGTATTGATTAAAACATTTAAAAAAAAAATCAGAAAAATCGTTAATACTGCACAAAACAACTTTTAAGTCCAAGCTATCGTTGTGGCACATTTTTATTGCATAAATGATACCATTTAACAAATCTATCAATGTCATAGGTCTATATGAAAACAATATCATTTAATTTAATGCTTTATTTATTTAACGAGGATTCCTATCAGCCCGAAGGCCACTAGTAGGTCTCCTCACATAGAACATACAAAGACAAATCGTTTATAATACAAAGACAAGGACAAAATAACAGTTATATATACATATTTACAGTCCGGTGGTAAATATGAGAGTTCAGTAGTATAGTTATGAATGAAAGACAAAGAGACAGAAGAAAGTTAAGAGGAGGATATAATAGTGTATTAGCATATTCATAAATATTGAATGAAGCTTCGAAAGTCACTCATCATCACAAGACGGGTGGTTTCCGTCCCACAGTCACATAATCAACACAAGATATCGCAAGCAGTGAACAATGTCACTGGTAAACGTAGCGAAAAACAATGGCGCATTTCAGTATACGTATGCTCTGAAACACGTCCTTGTTGTTCGCATATACATGTACTTTTTTCATTTACGAAGCAGTTTATACTTTTTTTATGTTGCAAGAATGGTAAAGTTTGCGATATGTTTAGCCACATGAACAATTGAGAGCATCACAATAAGTTTGTCTGCCAATGATAATGTACGAAAAGCGATTCCATCATGTTGTAATACACTACTTATATCAGAGATCATTTGACGTCTGATACAGTATCGTCAGTTTTGACACATTTAAGCAAGAAGTGTTCCTCAGTTTCAGCGTCACTTTTGCAAAGTTTATATGTACGATTTTCCGCATGGCCCAAGTTCAATCTCCAGGAGATAAGTTCCGTTTCTCATTTTGGCAATAACTGATCGCTTCTGTTTTAAATTCACTTTTGAAAGTTTTGTACGTTCTCAATTTTGGCATATCTATAACTGATGTTTCCCAAGATTCGGTGTAAGCTAGCAAACGATTTGCTTCTACAGTTTGAAGAACTACAGACAATGCTAGACCCGATGAGTTCTTTGAATCATAGACCTGATTAAGATTACATTTATAGAACAAATTTTTCGCATCCTTACACCAATTTTTCTTTCCTTGTGCACACAAATTATATTCCCAGTTAAACACCCTTTTCTCAAGCCTTTCGTCAGGGAGTTTACACAACCGTATAAGGTACCATACGATTTTTTTATGTTGACGGATATGGACCGGGATCCACCCCATGTCTCCATCGATGGCCGGTAGCGGTGATTTCTTGCCTGTGCCCAGGAATGTTCTAATAGCTCGATGTTGAACGTTTTCACAACATGCGTATGTCTTAGATGCCCATACGGCTGCCGCATAATCAACGACAGGCACAATGGTGGAATTAAACAGTTTCGTGTAGGTATCAGCTTCTAATATATTTGAAAGTTAATGCGCCCAATGCACGACTTCCAGCATCACTAAGAATTTGAGCACTATATGTATAGTCTAACGTTTCGTTAAGTTCCAGACCAAAGTATCTGTATGAGTTTACGATGTCGATGGAGTTATCACCGAAATGAAAGTTAGTATATGTATTGTTATTATTATCTGCACCAGACTAGCAAAGCAAACATGCTTTGATTCCTATATTAAGTATGTAAGTTATTGCCCTGTTCGAAAGGGACTTTAATCTGCATTTATTGCTTGGCCAGAGGTGTATCATATACTTTGCGCTAGTTTTTGTATCCCTAAAGGGCAAATTTGGTATCGCATTAATTGTTACAAATCCGGTGGTTGTTGGTTTATAAAATGGTGTCTTTGGGCCGAAGTAAGTGGTGTTAAGTGGGCGCCCTTTTTAGGTTTGCTTACATACGAATGCGTGTGCATTAACAACATTTATAATATTTCCGCTGTCACTTGTCTTAGACCAATAGACTTGATCTCATTATAGAGCTTAAACATACACCGTTTACCGTCTGGAACATTATGTGAATTGCATAATGTAAATATACATGAATATTAATTAGAACATTAAAGTGTCAGTAAATTATTGATATTGCCTAAATCAAGAACTTTAATTCACATAATTATCCTTGTGGCACATTGCTATTGTACCACAAAAACACCAATGTAATGGACTTATATGAAGATTATCTTATTTATAATTTAGCATATCCATGAATATTGAGAGAAAAAAACATTCATCGAAAATCAGGAGAAAACAAGAGAAAGGAGTTGACATTAAAGGAATTACGGCGAGTAGTAAAATGTACGCATCCAAGGCAATTTTTATGGATTTCATTTGGTCAGAGGCACTACCTAAATTGTAAAATATGTTGTACCCCATAGCAAACCCATTCGCATGATGAAAATCCTTAACAACGCCTAATATGATTCTAAAGAAACATGCTATTAGACATTTTTCACTTTTGAACGTAAATGTTGCTGGTGCGTGCGGTTACGATTTTCGGTGTGATGGGGGACGACTCGTGAGGGCATATTTGAGACGATGACGAGGGGCGATATGAATAATTACTTGGTAAAAACTACCTATAGCCTAACGGAGACCAATTAAACAAGAAAGGCAAAAAAGAAATAGTCCACGACGTCTTACTCTGTAGCTCAGTAGGTAGCATGTATGGAATAAAAACAAAAGGTCCCGGGTTCGAGTCCGGCTAGGACAAAAATTCTTTTTCTATTCTTAATTGCTTCCTTTTTTCGCATCTGTGACAATATAGCTTAGAAAATGAAAAAGAAAAGAAAAGAAAAAAAAAATTGCAAAACTCACAAAATGCACTACTGCATTTAATATCAAATTCGTTAATTTGTGGATTAAAGTGTGTAGTGAGAAGGCAGTCCGCACGTATAGGTTTTTCACTAAGTCTTCTTGTCTTTTCACCGATTTGAGCCGGTAGCTTGATCGTAATCGGCAGAAGAGCGGACCCGCGACCGATCCTCACGTCAACATTTATTTTCTGAAGACTGGTACAGATAATGCGACTCGGATAAGTTGACCGTCTCTAATGACTTAGCGGCCCCGTGGCCGAGCTGACCGCCTCTAATGACTAAGCGGCCCCCGTGGCCGAGCTGACCGCCTCTAATGACTTAGCGGCCCCCGTGGCCGAGCGGTTGAGAGCGCTGTTTCTTAATCACTCGTTCATCTCACCGCTGTGTCTTGTGTGTGTTCGAGCCCCACACTGGCCACATATGATACAAGCCAAGTTCAACTTGCGGGAGTGCCATGTGGTTTTTCTTAGGGTGCTCATGTTTTCACCCCACCTACTGATTGGTGAGCTGAAATAATCTTGAAAGGGACGTAAAACTGAACTAAAATGCGCAAGACAATAAATCAAATAGTATAGTGTACATGTTCAGATACATGTATATCTGTGTTTATTAGATGTAAAACTACAGTTTCACGTGCTGTCTCGTGAGCGAACATAATTCATTCTGTTTATATTTCAAACAGATTATCAGCTTGATGTCGAAGTTTCGCTCATTCGACAGTCATCTGCATGCCATACGAAGTGCGATGGAGGCAACATCCTACATGTAGCTACATTTCGCCAAGCCACACAACTAATTTTGTTTATTGTAATTCAGCCATGTCCAGTGTGTTGGTTACGATGTAGTAAATTAATTTGGCAAGACATAAGTTTTCTTTTTGATCCATATTTATTCTGTGTGATATTGTATGCGTGTTGTTTACCTGGTTGAATTCAATTAAATATGATTAAAATAAAACTAACACAATATTATTTTTATGAGTTGCTAAAGTGTTTCCATAAAGCACTCCATGTCGTAGTGGTTCAGTCAGTCGCCTCGTAAAACGGGCTGCGCGTTCAATCCAACGCGTAACTCCGTCTTTCAGTCGAGACCAGGGTCCAGTATGTAAATAGTTGTTATTTGCACGTGAGACCCCGAATTAATATTCCTCGTTATATGGTTTACATTAAGCATGCGTGCATGATGGAATGTAAATGCATTTTTTTTCTTATAGGCGCGAGTAAAATCGGAGAAGTTTTGCTGTCTGTTAAAATCTAATCAGGGCCCAGAATTACACAACGCCCACCTTAGTGAGGATGTGAAATTTAATTGTATCGATTCCAGGTCATTCTATTGTTACTTGATTACAGATAAGAGTCTGATTGTGCTCATTTCAGATCATAATTTCGTTTTTATACAATTTTCGCCCCGTTCAAGATTATTTTAGTTCATATGAGACGGATAAATCAGTAACAAGGTGTGGGGGGGGGGGGAGGGGAGAACCCTGAGAAAACGACTTGGCACACCCACAAGCAGAATTTGGTTTGTGTCACCTGTGATTGTAAGACTGATCAATTGGGCAGCAACCTACGACGAAGTGTTCATTGTCTTGGTGATGGTTGTTGCCAAAGCGATATTGCTTTTTTTTCCAAAAAAAAAAAAAAAAAATGAAAAGAAAATAAAATAAAAAGATTTTATCAAGCAGGATCAGTTATCAAACCACATTGCTGCTTGACAAGTTAGTGTTAACGGCATGTGTTCGTCCTTTTAAACCAGGGACCGCGGGTTTGATCCCGGGATCCTTAAGTCTGTCGGATGATACTATAAACTGATGTCTCGTTTCCATATGACCTTTGCTGTTGGATCAACGTTAAACCTCAAATCAACAAACCAATTAAATTTATTATTTATGTAAATTCTGATTGAGTAAGAAGCTTATGCGCATTTATGCTCGCCCGATTCCGGACGCAAAAATGCCCATTAGGTTAAGAATGATCAAGGTGTTGTACATGTAGCTCTGTTGTCAGCATGTGTAATACATGTGCACTAAAATGGTGCCGTGTATCTTGACGCTAGCATTACAAAACCTTAACAAGCAATATACAGTGTTTTTAAAGTTGTAAAAAATGAAAATTTTCAGTTCAAAATTTTTATCTTTTTATTTTGCTCAAAACATAGATTGTTGGTACACGCTAAAACTGCCTCGCAGAGGCAGTTCTAACGAGTACTCACAATCTGTGTTTTTAGATGCATGGGCATCCTAAGTTGACCTTGCCGTAAAATAGGTAAATATCATGATTTAGGCCATGTATAAACTTGCCAAGTTTCAAAATCATAGGCCTACTGGTTCTGAAGAACATTTTAAAGGTGTTTGCAGTTTATAGCCATGGCGGCCATTTATACAATCTTTCGTTCCCTTTCCATGAAGTGTGGCTTTGATCGGCCATGCGGTTGCAGAGATGTTTGAATATTTTGGTCATATGCATGTATATAGCCCCCGGGCAGGAGCAGACACACCCCTGGGGACTAAATGTTTTCACGGACATAAATCTTCAGTACCTTTGCATGCTCATCGCGAGTTTCCACCCATTTAATTACATTTAACTTATTTTCCCCATTTAAATGCATGGGCGACCTAAGTTGACCTTGCCATAAAATAGTTCAAGGTCATCCCAGCATTATGATGTATACCAACTTTGTAGAACTCTATTGCCTGATGCTTCAAACTTAGTTTCAAAATCATAGGACTTCTGTTTCTGGGAAGAAATTGTTTTAAAGGATTTTGCTATTTATAGCTATGGCGGCCATCTTAGTCATGTGACCTGGGTCATTTATGCAAACTTTTGTTCCCCCTTCCTAAGAAGCAAGCAGTTTGACTTTGGTTTGCCATTTGGTTTCAGAGGAGAATATCATGGAAATTGTTGACGGACGACGTCGGACGGACGACGGGGGCATGGTCATCCTATAAGCTCGCTTTTTGAGCCGAAGGGCTCATGTGAGCTTAAAATAGGTATACCTATGCATACCAAAGTTTTGCTGTATAAAAGTGTGGTTCATGGGGTATTCACGGACACGTTATCATATGGATAACCGACCATGCTCGTGATGACTTGAAATATGTCAAAACGTTGTAAGGCGTAGAAAAAAAACTGCACATAAAATTAAAGATCAACTTATGTTTCAAATCGTAAATCATGCCATGTATACATGTATAAAGTTTTCTGTGCGTTCACGAAAAACACGTGAAAATGTAGCTTAGCAGAACCAATGTACGTATATACATAAGCCAGTATGTAAAATGTCACATGGCGATAACAAATAGTTGATATTGGTTTTTCCCACCAACAGTTATAGTCATACGAAGCCGGGACCTCGGTTTATCGAACGAGCGACGCCTAGATATACACACGAGTGTCTAAAATAATCGAATTCTGCATTGGAAGCTGTTAAAATGGAGGCATTTTATTCGCGCCAAGCATTTGTAAATCCGACTCGCATTGAACGAGTAACGCATCTTTAATGGCAAACATGATAAGTGATATATATATATGATGCGATTTTAGAAAATATTTCGTGTCAAAGGTCACTTCTGGGGCCGAGGTTATAAAACTTTTTTCATGCTCAGCTCAGCTGAGACTAAAATTTATCCTGCTCATAAATGTTAAAATGCCAACAATTGTTGGCATTTTAACATTCATCAGCAGGATAAATTACAGGCTTCGGAGTTCTAAACCTTCAATTTCAATATATTTGGGCTATTTCAGTATTTATGAGCATTTGGAATTTTAGTCTCAGCTGAGCTGAGCATGAAAAATGTTTTATAACCTCGGGGCCAGGTTCCTTGTTCCATCAAAATTAGACAGTTTACAGCAATTTTCATTTGTAGGCGTTTCGTTCTCGCGCTCCACCTGCGAAACGAGTCAAATGTTCTTATTAAAATCATTTTGTACCTGTCTTATATCAACTACGTATTTATTTTTGCCATGTGATTTTAAGAGGCGACTGACTGAGCCACTGGGAGACAAAGTTCTCTACGGAACGTGTTTGCGTGAGTGTGTGTTTGTGAGTTAGAGTGTGTATGCGCGATAAAAATTCAAAATATTGTTGTCCTGTTTTAGGGTAAATCAAGGTTCGCAGCACGTTTGATCAGCTGGCTAACCTGAACTCCGATACACTTCGTGACCTCGCTCCTTTCCTGTTTATGGAGAGGTCTAACAGAATACCGATGGAAATATTCCATCTAGCAACACTTAATGAAAACCAGAGGACCAATGGTCCTGTAAACGCTCACCGGGGGTCCGAACCCCCCTCCCCCCCCCCCCCCCGGAATCTGAAAAGTTTACCTAAACCAGAGGACCATTGGTCCTGAGAAAGCTCACCTGAAGCCTGATCTTGGAGTATTAAGTCATAATGAAATGACCTTGACCTTGAATACTCACACACCTTTATTGACTTCATAAGTTGTCTGCATCTGCAAAGTTTCAGGTCTCAGGTTGCAATAGTTTCCAAACCCAGTGATTTCTGAGAAAACCATAATTTTAATTGTGATATTTAAATGACCTTGGGCCAAGGTCAAGACATGACCTTGGCCTTCATTAATTACTTACCTTCATTGACTCCATTTTTAGTTGTCTGCATCTAGCAACTTTCAGGTCTCAGGCTGCAACAGTTTGTTTTCGCCTTTTCCCATGTGAAAGCCTATGTTTCCAAAATTGACCTTGCCGTAAAATAGGTCATGGTCATCATAGGGTCATCATTTCAACAAACTATGATGGGCTGTAGTCCCAAATGCTACATACCAAGCTTCATGAAAATTGGCCTGCTGGTTCTGGAGAAGAAGATTTTTGAAAGGTTTTTACCATATATGGGCGTGGCGGCCATCTTGGTCATGTGACCTGGATTTCGCGATCAAACTTTTGTCTCCCTTACCCATGGATGCTCCACATAAAATTTCACTTTGATTTGCCAAGCAGTTTCAGAGAAGAAGATCTTTGAAAATTGTGTATGGACAACAGACTGGCCAAGGTCAAGAGATGACCTTGACCTATATTAATCACATATCTTCATCTACTCCATTAGTTGTTTGCATCTACCACTTTTCAGGCCTCAGGCTGCAATAGTTTTTGAAAAATCCATAGTTTTCACTCTTCCTATGTTAAAGCCTATGTTTACAAATTCGACCTTGCCGTAAAATAGGTCAAGGTCATCCAAGGGTCATCATTTTATCAAACTATGATGGGCTGAGGTCCTTGATGCTACATACCAAGTTTCGTGGAAATCGGCCAGCCGGTTCTGGAGAAGAAGATTTTTGAGTGGTTTTTACCATATATGGGCGTGGCGGCCATCTTGGCCATGTGACCTGGATTTCGCGATCAAACTTTCGTCTCCCCTACCCATGGATGCTCCGCATTAAATTTCACTTTGATTGGCCAAGCAGTTTCAGAGAAAAAGATCTTTGAAAAGTGTGTATGGACGACAGACTGGCCAAGTTCAAGAGATGACCTTGACCTAAATTAATCACATACCTTCATCTACTCTATTAGTTGTTTGCATCTACCACTTTTCAGGCCTCAGGCTGCAATAGTTTTCAAACCAGAGGACCATTGGTCCTGAGAACGCTCACCTGAAGCCTGATCTTGGAGTATTAAGTCATAATGAAATGACCTTGACCTTGAATACTCACACACCTTTATTGACTTCATAAGTTGTCTGCATCTGCAAAGTTTCAGGTCTCATGCTGCAATAGTTTCCAAACCCAGTGATTTCTGAGAAAACCATAATTTTAATTTTGCTATTTAAATGACCTTGGGCCAAGGTCAAGACATGACCTTGGCCTTCAGTAATTATTTACCTTCAATGACTCCATTTTTAGTTGTCTGCATCTAGCAACTTTCAGGTCTCAGGCTGCAACAGTTTGTTTTCGCCTTTACCCATGTAAAAGCCTATGTTTCCAAAATTGACCTTGCCGTAAAATAGGTCAAGGTCATCATAGGGTCATCATTTCAACAAACTATGATGGGCTGAAGTCCCAAATGCTACATACCAAGTTTCATGAAAATTGGCCTGCCGGTTCTGGAGAAGAAGATTTTTGAGTGGTTTTTACCATATATGGGTGTGGCGGCCATCTTGGTCATGTGACCTGGATTTCGCCAAAAAACTTTCGTCTCCCCTACCCATGGATGTTCCACATAAAATTTCGCTTTGATTGGCCAAGCAGTTTCAGAGAAGAAGATCTTTGAAAAGTGTGTATGGACAACAGACTGGCCAAGGTCAAGAGATGACCTTGACCTATTTTAATCACATACCTTCATCTACTTCATTAGTTGTTTGCATCTACCACTTTTCAGGCCTCGGTCTGTGTTTTCAAAAAATCCATAGTTTTCACTTCTTCCTATGTAAAAGCCTATGTTTCCAATTTGACCTTGCCGTAAAATAGGTCAAGGTCAACCAAGGGTCATCATTTTATCAAACTATGATAGGCTGAGGTCTCCGATGCTACATACCAAGTTTCGTGGAAATCAGCCCACCGGTTCTGGAGAAGAAGATTTTTGAGTGGTTTTTACCATATATGGGCGTGGCGGCCATCTTGGTCATGTGACTTGGATTTCGCGATCAAACTTTTGTCTCCCCTACCCATGGATGCTCCACATAAAATTTCACTTTGATTGGCCGCGCAGTTTCACACTCTGCATGCCAATATCGATATTTGACCAACGCCGGAGTGGGATAGCCAACTCCGAGGATAACACCTACGCCTGAGGAAAATAGATAGTGCTCTTCTTCTAAAAATGTCAAAATAAATTGGAAAACACGCTCTTTACTCAGTTTCTGTTATTCTATATCTTCCTATGACAATGAGCTTGTTGTGCAAAACAATTTTAGGCGCAACGATATTCGTATTACTGATAAATTTATGAAAGATGTACGTTAATACAACAACCTAATTAAAACAGCTAAACGCGTGTTTCTGTACGAAAATGGTGGTTGAAATTGTGCATATGGAAGAAACAATATATATCTGACATTAACAGAACCAAAGCACGCTTGAATTTGGTATATTTTGAACATTTTCATGCATTTAATTAACAGACCCTCTTTAGTGAGGAAATGCGGGTAACGTTAACGCCAGAGTAAGATACGACTGCAGCCGGAGGAAATGTTAGAGAAGAGATTAGACCAACTACAACGCCCGATTTTGTTCTCAAGATTTGATGGTCTTTTTTATCAAGAAATCATATTTACTTTCACCCCATAATGGTCTGTAATGCCTATAATCTCCTACAAGATGCTTACCTTCTGGCGTGGGATCGCGCGCGCACGTTTCTGTTACACATAGAATTGAGGACATCTTGTTACACTTATAGTCTCAAATTCGTAGTTAATCAGAAATAAAAAATAACGAGCAATAACGAGGTCATCCAAGGGTCATCATTTTATCAAACTACGATGGGCTGAAGTCCCCAATGCTACATACCAAGTTTCGTGGAAATCGGCCCACCGGTTCTGGAGAAGAAGATTTTTGAAGGGTTTTTACCATATATGGGCGTGGCGGCCATCTTGGTCATGTGACCTGGATTTCGCGATCAAACTTGAAATGCCACTACCCAAGGAGGCTCCACATAAAATTTCAACTAGATCGGCCAAGCGGTTTCAGAGAAGAAGATCTTTGAAATTGTGGACGACGGACGACGGACGGACGGACGCCGGATCATGGCCATCCTATAAGCTCACCTTGTGAGCCTTCGGCTCAGGTGAGCTAAAAATCCATAGTTTTCACTTTTTCCCATGTAAAAGCCTATGTTTCCAAATTTGACCTTGCCGTAAAATAGGTCAAGGTCATCCAAGGGTCATCATTTTATCAAACTACGATGGGCTGAAGTCCCCGATGCTACATACTAAGTTTCGTGGAAATCGGCCCACCGGTTCTGGAGAAGAAGATTTTTGAAGGGTTTTTACCATATATGGGCGTGGCGACCACGGGGGCCGCCATGAAGATGTTTTAAAAGTGTGTATGAACAACAGACTGGTCATGGTCAAGAGATGACCTTGACCTAAATTAATAACATACTTACATCTACTCCATTAGTTGTATGCATCTGCCTTTTTTCAGGTCTCAGGCTGCAATCGTTTTCGAAATATCCATAGTTTTCACTTTTCCCCATGTAACAGCCTGTTTCCAAACTTAAGCTTGCCGTAAAACAGGTCAAGGTCATCCCAGGGCCATCATTTTATCAAACTATAATGGGCTGGAGTCACCGATGGCGGCCATCTTTGTCATGTGACTCGGATTTCATGATCAAACTTTCGTTCCCCCTACCCATGGATGCTCCACATAAATTTCAACTTGATTGGCCAAGCGGTTTCAGAGAAGAAGATGTATGAAATGTGTGTATGGAAAACAGACTGGTCAAGGTCAAGAGATGACCTTGACCTAATTTAATCACATACTTTTATCTACTCCATTAGTTGTCTGCATCACCTCTTTTCAGGTCTCTGGCGGGAATCGTTTTAAAAAAATCAATAGTTTTCACTTTTTCCCATGTAAAAGCCTATGTTTCCAAAATTGACCTTGCCGTAAAATAGGTCAAGGTCATCCCAGGGTCATCATTTTGCCAAACTTTGATGGGCTGGAGTCACTGATGGTAAATACCAAGTTTCGTGGGAATCGGCCCGCCGGTTCTGGAGAAGAAGGATTTTTGAGTGGTTTTTACCATATATGGGCGTGGCGGCCATATTGGTCATATGACATGGATTTCGCGATCAAACTTGAAATGCCGCTACACAAGGAGGCTCCACATAAAATTTCAACTTGATTAGCCAAGTGGTTTCAGAGAAGAAGATTGTGGACGACGACGAAGACGGACGACGGACGACGGATCATGGCCATCCCATCAGCTCTCCTTGTGAGCCTTCGGCTCAGGTGAGCTAAAAAAAGACTAGATGTTTCTTAGTTTTATTATCATTTATTTACTTGAAAATAACACTGTGTTACATAGTTTGAAGATTAATTATATTTATTTGAAGTCAACCAGACAAACAGCACGCATACTACAAGAGAATAAATGAGGATCATACAGAAAGCCTGTGGCTTGCAAAAATCATCTAAAATTCGTAATTATCGCACTCGATATGGCTGAAATACTGTTGAAGGCCTACAAAACCTCAAATTATTAGTATGGCTATATGCATAATGTAGTTAGGATATCGCCCTTATGACATGCAGATGGGTGTTATATGGGATCAAAACGAAACATCAACCAAATAAACCCCACCAAGCTTTCGAGTATCTGTTTGAAATACATGTATAAACATGCCAAATGAACTATGTTCGCTGACGAGACAGCACGTGAAACTGTAGTTTTTACACCTTATATACACTGAAAAAAAGTTATAAGAGGCCACTTTTCAAATTCATTTTTTGTTTCTAAGCCATGTTCAAAATTGCACGATTTTTTGCCGAAAAACGTGTCTTTCAAGTAAGTGAAGTTCCAAAGTGTTAAGAAATAATTTTCTTTCACTTAAAGCGTTTTTGGAGTAAAAATGCAAAAATCAATGTTTTTAAATACAAAATTGGATACAGCACACCATTTATTGAAATTAGGAACGGGTGTCATCAAAGGGGTCGTTACGGCTCGGAAAAACATCAAACATTCGAATTTTCTCTACTGGTAGAATTTTTATGCATTTTTAAGAATCGCCAATTTTGAGATTTTTTGGAAAATTCAAAAATGTGCCTCTTAAACATGTTGACCCTTGTTAATTTCACTTGATGAGGCCTGGAAATGAGAGATATAACTGATCATAACTCGACTGAGCTGTTTTAGACCATTTTCGGGGACCAACAGGTCAAGGATGCCGCACACTTCCGGTTTCAATATCAATTTTTAACGAACAAAATAACAAAATTTACGGATGATTTTTTGAATTTTCAAAGTTTATCAGAGTCTAGTATTTGACCTTAATAACCGCTGAAAATTTCAATGCCGTGCTGCTGATAATAACGCAACTGGAGAAGAACAAAGTTGGTATGCAAATTGCATACAAAAGCTGAATTCCTGTTATTCAGGCTGTTGTCTTCTTGCATGTACAAAACAGAAACGAAGATTCTTATTACAGCAACACTTTTGACTTAATTTTATCTTGCATCATGGCAGTCAGTAGCACTTTCAAAAAAATTAAAATGTAAAAACACAACGTCATAATATGACATTTAATTTGATGTTAATAAAGTGTGACTTTTTGAAATGAGGGTACCTTTACACATGCTTCGTATGTGTGAGAAGTATCATGCATTTTGGAATGCAGAAACTCACAGAGCCACTGTTAGACATTGGTTTATTCATATGATCATGAATTTTAATTGATCGTATTTTACTTTCTGAACTAGAAGAAAAAATATGAGGTGGCCTCTTATAACTTTTTTTCAGTGTATATACATATGTCTGTACAGGTACACTATACTATTTGAGTTAGTGCCTTACGTCCGCGGAAAACATTTAAAGTCATTCAGGGTGGCTAACTTATCCTAGCCACATTATTCCTGTACAAGCCTTCAGAATATGAACATTTTTATGTCCCCAAGAAAGAAATATTGACATGAGGATCGCTCGAAGATCAGCTCTTCTACCAAAACAAATACGATCGAGCTGTCGATTTCAACAGGTTAAAAGTCAACAAGAGAGAAACATTAATGTGAAGTGCCGTCTCGCACTTCAATTCCTTTACGATTTAAGTATTTTATGCACAAGGGCATTTCCTGATTCTTGCATTCGCCAATAAATATAATCAGCTGATAATACATTTTTTTTTTATTTCCTTAGCTTTATTGTCACAGGGGAGACAAATAAAGACAAGAAAAAAAGCGGTCAGACCAGGACTCGAACCCAGAACCTTTCGTTTTGAATCTTAGCTTGCTACCTACTGAGCTACAGAGATAGACGTCCTACACTATAACATTTATTGCATGTCTTATTTAATTCGTCTCCGTTGGGCTGTTGGTAGATTTGACTGTGTAATTCTTCATATTGCCCCTCGTCTTAGTCTCACATATGCCTTTACGAGTCGTCCCCCATCACACAGAAAGTCGTAACCGCACGCACCAGCAGCATTTACGTTCAAAAGTGAAAAATGTCTACTAGCCTTGCCCAAGGCTTAGAAATAAAGAAAAACGTCTTTCTGTAGTGGTTCTTTTTGTTTTATGTCTTGGTGTTTAAAATTTTTTGTGCTGTTGGCGCCTTATGTATGTTTTCATATTTTTAGTTAAGTTAAGGTAACTGAGTGGCCACCTATTGGGAAAATAGCTGCTCATTCGGCTTACGATATGTTTCATGGTATAAGTACCTGATTGTTAGTTTGGTTTTTTCCCACCTCGGTTTTTGGAGTGGGAATCTTTTTCTGATTGCGCCTTTTCCTGATCTTTGCCTACTTGTACCTTTTTCTTAATTTTCTTTTTTTTAATCTCTGCGGCTAGTCTAGTCTATAGATGGGGCTCGATTTAAAACTCAGCCAAGACGACTGAAGAAAAATTCATTGATAGACTAGCTTAGAGACTCGAGAAATTTCAATATAGAGAAAATAATAAAAATGAAACCATAATCATATGACATTAATGTTTTACAGACTAATAGCTAGTCTAGAAACATGTGTACCTACAAAGGCTCTCATTTCATAACGGTAGCATGCTTCAAAATTCTATTATTGGCCCAGTAGTAATTTTATAGGAAAACTTTTTTCATTATGGACTGATATACGAATAATTGTATTTTAATATTCATGAAAATTTACGAAAATCATAGAAATATCATGATGAAATTAACAGAACTTACTTTAAAATTACATGCATCTGGGAGTTTGGTACACTTTGTGTTTTAAGTGGCACCGAACAAATCCAAAGACCTGCATTACTACTAATATGATTCTAAAGAAACATTTTTTTCTCTCCATTTCCTAACGAATTTGTATTCATGTATTCATGAAACAAAAAATAGTATAATCATATATCAGGGCATTGTACATTGCACTTGCATTCATTTGATACCACTTATGAGCACTGTACATTGGATTTGATACCAAGTTTTAAAATCACTCTGGGTCTATCAACAGCCCAGCTACACATGATTTTGAAGGTACAACTCATTAGTTTCTCTATGCTTTCTCTTGAATAGATCACCCCGAGAAACATATTTTTTTTTAATATAAATCCAGTTGCTCGGGGTAATCTACTAAAATCCATCGCGTATTAAACTGACTGTTGAATAACAGTTTAGAATAACAGTTTAGAGCGTACATGTAGCATTCCGTGGTACGTGCACTTTTCATACAGTTTGAAGAAAACTGTGGCCGCATTGCTTACTGGTTATGTTCGAATACTCAGTTTTAGTGACGTGATTGTCCAGTCCCTCTGACCAACCTGGCACCTATAATAAATTATCTTTGGTAGATAAGGGTGCAAGGTAGATATTATAACCCACCGCAATCCATCCAAGGTCAGTTGTTTTCCCTTTACCCCCTGATTTGGAAAGTATTTAATATACATGTGTAAATGAATATGCAAATGAGATATTTTTATTAATTATACGTCAGTAACATTGGTAAATTGTCAAGTGTTATGGTCTCTTTTTGTCTATGTTGCTTAAAGACAAGGATTCAACTAGTCACTCGTACAATAATGGAAGGGGATGAAATCCATGTAAACTAAATAGCTGTTATTTATTTGAATTGTTTTTCCTTTCAAAGTCTAGACATTCTATTCTTGTTGTGATAAAGGCATGGGCAGTATCATGATGGTCTGCGCAATGTTGAAATGTTAGTTTAGCTGTATTGATAGAAAACCTGTCTTTGCAACCTTTCAAGCAGGTCAGATGCAAAACAAGCTGTACAGCCACAAAATCATTACGAAAACACGCCCATGCAATATATAGATATTCTTTTCAAAAGCAAAAATTGAAATTTTTCCTGGAAAAAATTTGATTTTTAAAATATTTTCACTCAAAACCTCGATGAGGCGGTTCTAACGAGTACCCACAATGTATGTTTTTTGATCAAAAATAAGAAAATTAAGTAAACCCCTCCAAACCCCAGTTTCTCTATATAAGAGTGGGGTTTAAGGGGGTATATATTTCACGGACATGTTTTCATGATGTGAAAGCATAATGTCTGATTAAAGGACATGACATTAATATTGTAATATTTATCTAAGAAGCCTGTGTGGGGAAGTTGTAAAGCCTCTCACCGAGTAAACCAGGGGTTGGGCTGCTCGAGCCTGTCAATCATTTGGATGAGACTTTCAAATTGAGGCGCGTTTCCATATGGACTTAGCTGTAAAAAGGAACATTAAATAATTATCACTACTGCAAACAAATTGATATCTACGCAGTATGGTCAGTCTGCTGTGTCTTGATATTTTTGGATTGTTTACTCATTACAGGTTTACTCATAGTGCTGCTCAATTTGAAGAAAAATGCTTTACATGAAAGTCTGAAAGGGGATGAAATCCTTATTGTAAATTTCCATTATTCATTATAATTGTTTTCCCTTCATATTTGTATAGAAATGGATAAATTGTTTTATTTCAAGTATTATTAGCATTTACATTATACCAATGCAATGCATATAAAATAGCCATAAAAATATGATCCGCGTCATGAGGAAACCAACATTTTGTATATGCGAAAACAAAGGCGCAGATCGGCTTCTCAGTAACTGCGAAGCTATTCATCGTCTTTGTTTTCGCTACTCGGATATTACATTTCCTCTACTTTCTAAATCCAAAATTTCCAGCCACTAGCCATATTCTGTGCTTGTACAGCTCGGTTTGTGTCGGGCCTATTCAAAACTACATAGTTGGTTTTCTCATGACGTGGCTCATATGAAGTGCCATGAATAAACATTTTTTATCATTAGCTACAAAGAATGGGTCACATGTGTAAGTCAGGCTTTTGAGTTTTCATTCAGTTCTGACACAGCTAGGATATGTTCTAAAAATACATGTATGAATATTGGTTTTGTTTTATCAGTGATTCTGTAAGCACCCATTAAGGCTGTCTTAGGACTTTCAGGACCCTCAAATTAGACAATTAGACGTTGATTTTACAATTTCTCTTATTAAAATTAGCACAACGTTTAGATAGCAATGAACCTCTGCTATGAAACTCATCTGGTTATAAATCCTCAGAAACACTGTTTTGAAAGTTTATTTTATCTTATAACAAAAAACTTTTTGTATTGTATTTTTTTTTTCTCTTTTTTTATGCGTATGAATGCTTCTTAAGTTTTATTTGATGCAATTTTTGTAGTTCTTCTGCTTCTTATGTTTTATTTGATGTACATTCTGTAAATCTGTGATACTTTTATAATTGCAAAACTAAAGAGTGTCTCATAAGTCTATGTAGACTGGATATCAAATACGTTGTTGCATGTTTTAAACCTGTATATATATTGTTTGTATTTGATATGTGACACTAAAATAAACTATTAAACTTGGCATATGAGTCAGGTGTGTGCCAGACGTTTGAAAAATCTGACTGAGTGCATATTTTTCGACTTCAATGCGGTGGCTTTCAATTTTCTGGGCTGTACAAGAGCTTCGATCGTGTTAGGGAAATTGTTAATTAAACAGTTAAACAAGGTTATAGAAGAGAGTAAATTTGGGTCTAATTTTTCATTTCGAAATATATTGATTTAAATGCTACGGTCATAAAGGGAAATGAATAGGGTGTGTTTTAAGGCATGTGTCAGATTTTAGAAAGTACATGTATATCTCATACCTTTTCCTTCTGTCAAGAAACAGTCATTTTGTCGGGAATAGAAATAAAACTGAGATCCTTTAAAAGCAGTGAACGTATTAATGAGAAAGGGAATGGACCATGCATACCGCGGTTTCTGCTATCTCCCCAAAGCATCCTCTGAGTATCAATATTCCTAATAAGAAACAGCTTAGATAACCATTAACGTCATACCGGGAGATTAAATATTGTATAAATTTGAACGCTGCTCTTGCCAGAGTGCTTAAGGGTCAAAGTGTAAGAATAAAACATGTCTGAATCAAGACGCTTCTCTAAAACAATATTTCAGCTGTGCATTTGAGATTGTTTTCTTTACATTACTACGAAAATAATGAGTTCAAGTACTAGTCAGTCGACAAACGCTTGCATCACCATGCATTTAGGATGGACGTATAAAAGGTATCATTACGAAAACACGCCCATGCAATATACAGAGATTTTTTTAATTGTAAAAATTGCAAATTTTCAGTAGAATTGTTTTGATATTTTTCTTATTTTTGCTCAAAACATAGATTGTGGGTACACGTTAGAACCCCCTCGCCAATCTATGTTTTGGAGCAAAAATAAGAAAACTAGGTATACCCCTGCATACCCCAGTTTTGCTATATAAAAGTGGGGTTCAAGGGGGTATACATTACACGGACATGTTTTCATGATGTCAAGGAAAGTTTTCATTGATCTCAAAACGCTCGATGACGTCATAGTGGTAGGGTCCGTTGTCATGGTACACTTTTAATAAAAATTAAAACTGAGATCCCTTAAGAGCAGTGAACATATGAATGAGAAAGGGATGGGCCATACCATGGTTTCGGCAACTTAAGGCTCTTCAGTGACCCTATAGAGCCAAAGATAATTACTGTAATTTTGCAATTTTCCAAAGGATAGTCGATACAAAGACTATTATAATCAAAATGGGGCCAAATATATTAAACGTCTGTGCTTATATGGAACCCCCTGCGTTTCCATCATGAAAACATGTCTGTGTAATGTATACCCCCTTGAACCCCACTTTTAGCAAAACTGGGGTATGCAGGGGTACGCCTCGGCGAGGCGGTTCTAAATCTATGTTTTGGGCAAAAGCAAAAAAAAAAAAAAAAAAAAAAAAAAAAGAAAAAAAAAATATCAAAAAGTTTCAGCTGAATTTTAAAACTCATAAATCTGTTTATTGAATGGGCAAGTTTTCGTTATGCTGAGGAAGCCTGTGAGTTTCCATTGACCAATCTGAAGATGTGCTTACCAGACAACCAGATGCAAAATAGAATCAAAGTGAATGGCAAGTGAAGACTAAAATGGGGCTGCTTTTATATGGGGAGTGTGTCATGAGCCACTTCATGAGAAAACAGGAGTTTTGTATATGCGAAAACAAAGACACAAATCAGCTGTCCACCACTTTCCAAGATCCTCCTCTCTGAAACCCCTTGGCCAATCAAAGCCAAACTTTATAGGAAACCTCTTTAGAAAGGGGAAGGAAGGTGTATATAAATAATCCAGGTCACAAGACCAAGATGCTCGCCATGCCCATATATGTTAATAACCTTTGAAAATCTTCTTCTCCGGAACCCAAAGCTTGGCATGTAGCATTAGGTACTCAAGGTCCACACTTTGTATATAAATTATGACCTTAGGATGACCTTGACCTATTTTACGGCAAAGTCAACATAGGTTGCAAAAGCATTTGAATTTGGAAAATTGGGAAAATGCAATTAAATAGGGGGAAACTTGCTGGGAGTATGCAAATGGACAGAAGATTTATGTTTATGAAAAAATCTCTGAAATCGTTTGGACAATCAAAGCCAAACTTTATGTGGAGCATCGTTAGAAAAGGGAAATGAAAGTTTATATAAATGGTCATGGTCACAAGACCAAGATGGCCGCCATGTCTATAAATAGCAAAAACGTTTTTAAAACCTTATTCTCCAGAAACAGAAGGCCTATGATTTTGAAACTTGGCATGACGCATCAGGGAGAGGAGCTCACAAAGCTTGTATAAATCATTACCCTCGGATGACCCTGACCTATTTTATGCCAAGGTAAACTTAGATTGCATATGCATTTGAAAGGGGAAAGTTACGGCGAGGCGGTTCTAACGAGTTATTGTGTTTAATGAACTAGCAGAGATATGGTCTTGTTTTTCACAAAAGTAAAATAAAAGAAAGGATGGTAGGGAGCACGTGACAAAGGATGCATAAAAAGTAACTGATAATCAAGTTTTAGCAGTTTGACAGAGATTGTTTGTTCAGACTATTAGCATTTTGGTTAGTGATGACGAAGGTTTAGCAGTTTGAATTATGTTTTAGTAAGATGATTGACCGACCGCATGATCCCTAGCTATCTGTTTTCCATTCTTGGAGAAAATACATATGAAGCTTTTGCTTGAGAAAACCAACAATTTGGGGTGCCAACCAGATCCGACACAAACTAGCCTGTAGAGCCACAGAAACAGGATAGGAGCTTGAAATTTCAGATTTAAGAAGAAAAGATATTGAATAATCTTTGAAGTGCAAACAAAGGCGCAGATCAGCTGTGCAATTTGCAAAGTTGATCAGCGCCTTTGCTTTCACCTATGCATGATCTTGCTGGCGGGCTTAAACCGGTTTTACATGGCCATAACCTCACCCTCAGCTTCTGCAGTGGTTCATAACATTTAGTTAGTTCTTCGGTCCTCGTGGTGAATCACTAACTAACCAATGGCTCATCAAGAACAAACAAATAACTCACGATAAACATCCTGATGAATCAAAAACCAGGACTCACAGATTGAGTAAGCTGCCCGACGATGGAGATCCCTGGGCGCCGAATAACCTTCTAACTCCGGAGCAAACGAAAAACACCAGTTGGACCCCGGTGGGCCAAGCAACAGACAAGAAACTCCGGTCCCAACCAACTAAAATGAATAGCTTTAAGTCGGTGCCATCATAGAGTCTGACGCCCGACCCACCGGCGTGCAATGAAAGAAGGCAGCATAGTTATCAACCATGATTGGGTTAAAAACTAAGCATGCAGACTATCGCATAACATTCAAGTTATAACCTATACGTCTGTAACGTGTTATGATTTTTCTGAACTGAAAAGAAAAATCATTACTCCCTATAAGTTTCTTAAATTTGTAAACCAAGTCACCATAAAATTCAGGTTCCGAAAGAACCTCATTTAAAAGCGTCTTTAACCCAACATTATATTTGGAAATCAATTCATAGTGTCTACGATAAAATTTAGAAAAGGTTTTTCGAAGTTTATGGTACCGATAGCCCCGTTGGAGAAATTTGGCCGTTAAACATTTATTTCGAGCGTTGAAGTCTGTAACATGATTGCAGACTATAGCAAACCTAATAAGTTGCGAAATGGATACACCATACGAAGCACGACGAGGAACGTCACCATCCAAAAACGGAAAATTTACTATATCAAAATCAAAGTCATCGCGCTTATCATAAATTTTAGAAGAAACAAATCCATTTGAAACAGAAAGATGTAGATCGAAAAGGGGGCTTCGGTATCTGAGATATTGGCTTTGTTCAACTGTAGTTCAGGTGGTTAAATTTGATTGACCATACCTTCAAAATAAGGGTTGTCAATGTTCAAAAGGTCATCGAGGTACCAAGAAGTGGAATTAAAAGCCTCAGCTTGATTATTATGGTTGAGAGAATCCATGAAATCTCTTTCGTAGCAGTATAAATATAATTCAGCTACGAGAGGTGCGCAATTTGTACCCATCGGAATTCCAACAATTTGTCTGTATAACTTGGTCCTAAATCTAATATAAATATTATCCAGGAGATAGGATAAGGCGTCGCACACATTCTGACATGACCAAAGAGTATACCGACTTTGGTCAGAGAGAGTGGAAAAACCCTTCTGTCATTACATGCCAAATAAAGTGAACCATAGTTTTTTAGTGCCCTTTTGAAGGTCCACTCTATCAAATTCAGAAGTTTGTCTTTAATTAGATTATGTGGTAATGTTGTATACAGAGTAGAAAAATCATATGTGGACAAGCTCGTCGCACGGAACCCTCTACACTTCAATTTACTGAGCACCTCGCCAGAATTTTTTATTGACCAAAACCAATTTTTATTTGAAGTTTCATACACTGTCTCACAGTATCTTATAACATAAGAAGCATCCAAAGGAAGGGGGAACCAAGGAATACCTCCTTAAACCCCACTTTTATATAGAAAAAAACAGGGGTTTGCATGGGTATACCTGTTTTTCTAATTTCTGATCCAAAACATAGATTGTGGGTACTCGTTAGAACCTGTACCCACAATATATGTTTTAAGCAAAAAAGAAAAGAAAATATCAACATGTTTCAGCTGAAAAATTTTCAATTTTTAAAGCTCAAAAATCTGTGTTTTTAATTATTGAATGAGCAAGTTTTCGTTATGCTGAGGAAGCCTGTGAGTTTCCATTGACCAATGTGAAGATGTGCTTACCAGAAAACTAGATGCAAAACAGAATGATGATGACTAAAATGAGGCTGCATTTATAGGGGGGTTGGGTGGTGTCATGAGCCACTTAACGAGAAAATAGGATTTTTGCATTATGCGGAAACAAAAACAAAGATCAGTTGTCCACCATTTTCCAAGATCTTCCTCCCTGAAACCCCATTGACCGATCAAAGCCAAATTTTATAGGAAACCTCTATAGGAAGGGGGAACGAAAGTGTGTATAAGTAATTCAGGTCACATGACCAAGATGCCCGCCATGCACATATATGTGAAAAAGCTTTAAAAATCTTCTTCTCCAAAACCCAAAGCTTGGCATGTAGCATGAGGTACTCAATGTCCACAATTTGTATATAAATTATGACCTAAGGATGACCTTCACCTATTTTACGGCAAGGTCAACATAGGTTGCTAAATCATTGGAATAGGGAAAATTGGTAAAATGTAATCAAATGGGGGGGGAAACTTGCTGTTAGTATGCAAATGGACAGAAGATTCATGTTTATAAAAATGTTCTCTGAAATTGTTTGGCCAATCAAAGCCAAACTTTATGTGAAGCATCGTTAGGAAAGGGGAATTAAAGTTTATATAAATGGCCAAGGTCACATGACCAAGATGTCCGCCATGTCTATAAATAGCAAAACCTTTAAAAATCTTCTTCTCTAGAAACAGAAGGCCTATGATTTTGAAACTTGGCATGAAGCATCAGGGAGAGGAGCTCTACAAAGTATAAATCATGACCCTGGGATGACCTTGACCTATTTAATGGCAAGGTCAACTTAGGTTGTATGTGCATTTGAATGGGGAAAATTGTAAAATGTAATTACATGGGGAAACTTGCTGTGAGTATGCAAAGGGACAGAAGATTTATGTTTATGAAAAATTATTAACCACATGGGGTTGTCTGCACCCAATCACGGGGCTATATACATGTATATGACCACAATATTCAAACATCTTCTCTGAAACCGCTTTGCCTACTAAAGCCAAACTTTATGTAGAGAATGGCTAGGAAGAGGGAATGGCAATTTACATAAATGGTCATGGTCATGTGCCCAAGGTGGCCACCATGGCTATAAATAGCAAACGCCTTGAAAAATGATCTTCAGAACCAGAAGGCCCATGACTTTTATACTTGGCATGACGCATCAGGGTAAGGAGCTCTACAAAGTTTATATAAATCATTACCCTGGAATGACCTTGACCTATTTTACGGCAAGGTTAACTAAGGTTGCCTATGCATTTGAATGGAGTAAAGTGGGAAAATGGCATTTAATAGTGGGAAACTTGCTGGGCAGACGATTTATGTTTATGAAAAAATAACCCCAGAGGTGATGGTCTACGAAGTTTATTGGTATATATCCCAGATCTCAGGTATGCATGTACAGGACCATTGGTCCTCTAATCGAGAAAACCTACCTATTTGGAATTTCAGAATTTCCCTATTTATCTTGTACATCTCCCTATGCAAAATATATGTATAGTCAAATAAATTGGTAAGCAGTAGAGACTGATCACTAGGAGCATTCTTATTTGACTATTCATTGTTTACCTGGCAGAAATATCACTATACATATTATATTTTATTTTTGTATTATGTGTAATTGCATTTAATGAACTAGCAGAGATATGGTCTTGTTTTTCACAAAAGTAAAAAAAAGATAGTGTGGTAGGGAGCACATGACAAAGGGTGCATAACCACAGGACTATTGGTCCTGTAAACGCTCACCTGAGATGTTTCATACAAGACCCTAATAAATAACAAATAAATAACTGGTAGGACATTCTAGTGCAACCAAAGCCTCCAAGCTACTACTCAGGATCCTGGGTTTTGACCCCAGGGTTCTCCAATCTTCCAATCTTCCAGATAAGACTAAATTAAAAGAAGGTTCTGTCTCCATATGCCCTTAGCTGTTGAGTGTGACATAAAACATGAAATCAACAATTATATACATGTATTTAGCGCCGGGACAGGAGCAGACAACCCCATGATGCCAAATTATTTTCATAAACAAAAATATTCTGTCCATTTGCTTATTCCCAGCAATACAAGTTTCCTGCCATTAAATGACATCTTCCGACTTTTCCCCCATTATAATACATAGGCGACCTAAGTTTACCTTGCCGTAAAATAGGTCAAGTTCATCCCTGGGTCATCATTTATATAAACTTTGTAGAGCTTCTCTCCCCTGATGCTTCATGTCAACTTTCAAAGTCATAGGCCATCTGATTCAGGAGAAGAAGATTTTAAAGGATTTTGCTATTTATAGCCTTGGCGGCCATCTTGGTCATGTGACCTGAACCATTTATATAAACTTTCGTTCCCCCTTCCTAAGGAAGTTCCACATGAAGTTTGGCTTTGATTGGTCAAGTGGTTTCAGAGAAGAAGATCTTTTAATATTATGGTAATATACATGTATATTGCCCCGGGGTTGGGCAGACAAGCCCCTGGGGTACATTTTTTTTCAGAATCATAAATCTTCAGTCCATTTGCCCATTTCCTTCAAGTTTTCTCCTTCAAACGACATTTTGACATCTTTTCCCATTCAAATGAATGGGCGGTCTAAGTTGACATTGCCGTAAAATAGGTCAAGGTCATCCCAGGGTCATGATTTATATATACTTTGTAGAGCTCCTTTCCTTGATGCTTCATACCAAGTTTCAAAATCATAGGCTTTCTGATTCTGGAGAAGTAGATTTTAAAAGGATTTTGCAATTTATAGTCATGGCGGCCATCTTGGTCATGTGACCTGAATCATTTATATAAACTTTCGTTCCCCTTTCCTAAGGATGCTCCACATGAAGTTTGGCTTTGATTGGCCAAGCGGTTCAGAGGAGAAGATCTTTGAAAATTGTGGACGGACAACGGACAGACGACGACGGACGGACGACGGAGCATGGCCATCCTATAAGCTCACCTTGTGATCCTTCGGCTCAGGTGAGCTAAAACGTAACAGATAATCAAGTTTTAGCAGTTTGACGGAAATTGTTTAGACTATTAGCATTATGGTTAGTTATGACGAAGGCTTAGCAGTTTGAATTATCTTTTTAGTAAGATGATTGACCGGCTACATGCACCCTAGCTGACTTATCTCCATCCTTAAAGAAAATACATATTAACCTTTGAGAGAGAAAACCAACAATTTGGGGTGCCGACCAGATCCTTCACAAACTAGCCTGTACAATCACAGAAGCAGGATAGGAGCCTGACATTTCAGATCTAAGAAGAAGAGACATTGTATAATCTTTGTAGCGCAAACAAAGGCGCAGATCAGCTGTGCAATTTGCACAGGTGATAAGCGCCTTTGCTTACACCTATGCATGCTGTTGGCTCATCTGAGTCGTAGGCTCACAAGATACCCTGCGTCCGTCCGTCCGTCCATCCATCGTCGTCCACCATTTTCAAAGATCTTCTCGGACACCGCTTGGCCAATCAACGCCATATTTTATATGAAGCATCTTAAGCAAGGAGGGATCAATTTGTACATGAATAATGAAGTCACATGACCAAGATGGCAGCCATGCAGGGTTTGTCTGATAGATGTTTATTACCTAAATCTCATACCATGAGATGAAAACAGGTTGTACTGATTACATGGTACAGTAGCAGAAGACCCCGACCTGACAATTTCATATGAAGTAAAATACCATCTGTAGTAGGAGGAGGGACATAGACCTGTTAAGCAAAACATCCAGCCAGAGATGGCCTTGAACCAGGATTGCCGGGGTAGAAATCAGGCGCCATAACCACGAGGCTTAAAAGTCCGGACTGTTGTTTGTTTTATGTTTGTTACCTAAACCTCATACTATACTATTAATTTATATACAGTTCGTATCAAACCCGGTCTTCAACTTAGCAGCGGTTTGCATAACCAGAAATCGATCAACATTTGTAGCGTTGAGTTTATAGTCACGCAATGCATAGCCTATCCTCAGTAGTTTTGTAACCTTCGAGGTTAAATGTAGTGTTTGTTTTTTGAGGTTTTTTTGTCAGGATTTCAATCAAATTCCATTAAAGTCCTGACGAAGCCGAAAGGCGAGAGCTACCCCAGTCCAAAAAAAAAAAAAAAAAAAAAAAAAAAAAAAAAAAAAAAAAAAAAAAAATGCACCTTTAATGATAAAATCTCCACAAATGCATATCGCATCCATTTGTGTTGCCGGTACTACCGGCAGAGTTTGTCTGTTTGATGTTTATTACCTAAATCTCATACTTTACTGTTAATTGCAGCTCTGTGATCCAGTAAAACCCGGTCTTCAACTTAGCCCATTATTTAGGAAAAACACAATCGAAGCGGTTTACATAACCAAATATCAATCAACATTTGTAGCGTTGTGTTTATAGTCAAGCTATGCATAGCCTATCCTCAGTAGTTTTGTAACCTTTGAGGTTAACGGCAGTGTCATTATTTTTATACTACCCCCACCCCTTTCTTTTTGATATAATATAAATTAATAGTATGGTATCACACCGTACATACGGCTCGTCAAATTCCAACTGGTACGTCAAATTCCAGATGTTTATGTCAGCGCGTGCGTTTTGGCGGGTAAGTTATTTTGCTGTATTTTTCACAGAATACCTAAACTTTTCATGGTATAATCTTATGGAGGCTTATATTTTTTCAATATCCATCTGAAAGATCATTGATAATCAACTTTTACAGTGTATTTATCGTTTTATTCCGTTGCTTGGCGACAAAAACAATATGTCAAAGTACAGACGGGCGAATGTCATATGATAAGTGAAATCACAGACGGCCGATACGGAACGACCCAGACGGTAGATCAACATTTTATGGTACTGGTCTGCTACAGACGTATTAAACACTTCTTTGTTGTGCAATAAGCAGTGTATAGTTTAATTTGCATCGCTAATAACATACATTGCATAAAGAAAACATTAATTGGAAAAGAAAAAAAGTGAAACGACTGTCTTTAAACGATTTTTATATGCCGTTTTTTGACTGAAGATGGCCAGTCAATAAACAAAAAGCTGATTGTACTTATGTCTATGTAGAAATTTGGAAAAAATGAAAGCAGATATTATGAACATTTGATAATATTCCACATAACTTAACTGATTTGTTTTCGTCACATGACTACTGCAAAGCAAATTTAGATATTCAAATAGACCACTACTCGACTAAACGTACATTTATTAATTAACTTATTAGTATATAGTACTTATACAGAGAATTTGGTCTGTGTCATACTGGTGATGTTTCTTTTTTCGTATAGTCTATACTGGATTTCACCTCGACCTAATACAGCTGACCTCGCACTAATACGGTTGACCTCGTATCTATATGGATTGACCTGCTATCTATATGGAAATCCCTACACCTGATTGGTCAAAATTCACTTGCAAGGTCACGCGCCGCGTTTAATGTGTTGAAACAAAAACAATGGCGGCGATTCAACCGATCGAGTAAAATAGTGAACAAACAAGCAAAAATCATGTCAGCATCTTTGAAAAGAATGTCAGACATGGACGCTAAGAATGACGAAGGTATGCTTGAGGTGCTAGCGGATGATATGGGTCGATATGGACTTTTGACAGTTAATTAATAAAAATCTCATTAATCAAGTTATTTCGTATTGGACCAGTTACAGGTCCTCGGTCAGCTGTATTAGACCTCGGCCTTCGGCCTCGGTCCAATACAGCTAACCTCGGACCTGTAACTGGTCCAATACGAAATAACTTGATTAATAACATTATAGTATAAGCGCCATGAGACGGGGAAGGGGAACTATTTACATGTACGAATAATTCATTGTTTCTAGCTTTAATTATATGTGTACCCCTAATTTTGATTATAAATTCAGTATGGCAAGATCCGGAACTGAACTTTGCGGTCTGTGCCTGGGCATATCAGGGTTCAAACTGATTGTTGGTTTTCTTATTCTCCAATGTCCAGTGGCGTTGTTAGGCATCAGATGTCTTCACACATTCGCTCTGTCGAGTCTTTGCCCTAGAAACACCATGGCGTTACCTGTGCTTTATTTGTTTGCCGATCTACTTCTTTGATGGGATATAATTTTACACCAACCGAACAAATACATGTTTATTTGTTTGTTGGAATTGAGGCTTTACGTCCCAGTCAACAGATAAAGTCATGCCGAGACGTTGCCTCTATTTTATGGGATTTTTGCCCAAAATGAGCATCAAGCAGCCTATCTATTTCTTTAGGTCCCAATGGGCGGGTGCCCATATTCCCACCCGACCACCCTAAAATACATGTTTAAAACCACATTGAAAAGTGAGGGGAGACATGGGCTTAATCCACCAGTAATTTATCACCAATCTATAAATTATCTATGACATAAATAACATTTCCATGCGTGTGTGTGTGTGTGTGTCAAGATGAATGAAATATTCTTATAAGGGACGCAAAGCCGAATTTAAAAAGTATGCTTCCAAGCTGACGGCTTAAGGAAACCAAACAATGCCAGGGTGTCATGGGTATTTGAAATAATCGCACTCAACACGTCTGATGCGACACATACCCAGTCGCATCTACGTCTGTTATTTGACGTATCAACAGCTATTGTCCGTCTGGTTTTTCCCCGTATAAAACGACTGTCGTGATTCGCATCAGGTAAAATCACACACGGTTAAAAAAAAATGAGCTGCATCATCAGTAGTAGTAATTTATTTGAATAAAAGCTTAAATAAGGATTTTAAATAGATACTAAACTATGTATATTCGAGCAGGCGACTTTCAAATATTTCTAGTTATGGAGATATTTGGCAGAAAGTATGAATGCTTTCTGAAAACGTGCCATTTTATGACTTTCGTGCAATGTTTTCGCCTATCCAAGGATAAGCTGACCATGACTCTTGCATATACAGATGCGTGGGTGTCCACACAAGACTGCCGATTATTATTTTCTTCTGAAACTGTTAGCTAAAGTATAATAAAACAAGATTAAAACAACAAAATTAACTTACCCGCCAAAACGTACGCGCTGACATAAACATCTGGAATTTGACGTACCAGTTGGAATTTGAGGAGCCGTATGTACGGTGTGGGTATGAGATTTAGGTGTAGGGAGCACATTGACAGTAACTGATAAACAAGGTTTAGCAGTTTGAAAAAGATTGTTTTTTAAATCTATTAGCACAATTGTTACACTGAAAGGAAGCTATTAGAGGCCACCTTATATTTTTGCTAGTTCAGAAAGTAGAATACGATCAATTATATTTCATGATCATATGAATAAACCAATGTCTAGCTCTGTAAGATCCAAAATGCGTGATACATCTCGCGCAGACGAAGCATGAATAAAGGTACGCTCGTTTAAGTTTTGTAAATGCAAGAAGACAGCAATTGATTTAATTTCCCTAATACTGGCATACATGTAACTGGGTGAGGTGCCGTGAATATCTGGAATGGTCATGTTCAAATTCGTGTAAGCTACTTGATATTTTGATAAAATTGCTTTGGAACCATTAGCAGGCCTTGAAATTAGCAATGAAAAATGACGTCTGAAAAATGGGAAGATATGTTATGATGGGATAGAAGCCTAAAGGCAGTTGACCGCAAAAATACCCCCTCCCCCGAATGAAAATTATGACTTCTTACATTAATAAGCCGCGTCATGTGAAAACCGGATTTTTGCCTTTGCGAAAACAAAGGCGCAGACCAGCTGTCCAGTAACTGCACAGCTGATCAGCGGCTTTATTTTTGCTACTCCGACAGTACATTTTCTCCTCTACTTATATCCAAACTTTTTTTCTCATTTATTTTCATTGTAACATGTTACATAAAGCAATAAACTTTAAACAGGCATTATACATACAATACGTTCATAAGCCAATCACATATATGATCATGTGTATTTCTGAGAAATCCATCAATGCAAATATAAAGTTAATGTCTTTACACAACATACGACAACTATAAATAATAGAAAAAAAGACAAGCATTAAATAGGGTACAACAAAGATAATGGTTTTAATACAGAGAGAGAGAGAGAGAGAGAGAGAGAGAGAGAGAGAGAGAGGAGAGAGACAGAGAGGGAGGAGCTGCCTTCTCTTATAAGTTATAAGTATTGAGTCATTCGAAAATACGTAAAACAGTTTCCCAGTTTAGTTGAAACTCTCTAAGTTTGTCCTTCAGAAGCGAAATTTCTTTTTCGATTGTTAATCTGTTTTTTATATAAAATTTGAAAGCTTCTAAATTTGGAATTATCTTTTTACATTTGTTGTTAAAGATGAAATATTTAGTCAGAAGAATCATTACATTTTTTAGTTTATTTTCGTTTGTTTGTTGATCTTGAATTCCGAAAGTCGATGTTTTTAGTGTTATATTTATTTCGAACCCATTTTCATTAAGATAGTTTTTAAGCTGCATCCAAAATGTTTGCACATACATACATTCCCAAAACAAATGGTTAACCGTTTCAATTTCCATATGACAAAATCGCATAAAGATGAATCAACAAGTTTACATTTGAATGTGTAAAAATACATTTGATGGTATTATTCTTTTAAGGCATTTATACTGAAATTCTCTGATTTTAATATCGCCTGTTGCTAAAATAGGGTATAAATTTTCTTCCAGTTTAGTTCTTCGTTTGTGAAAGTAGAATTCCATTTTTGTTCAGATTTATCTTCTTTTTTGTCCGATTGCAATAAAAGTTTCAATGCAAATGTGTTCGTTTGTTTCACTTCAAACACATTTGGTTTATGAGTTTCGATTCGAATGGAATAAGACCATTTTCATGTTTAAGCTGTGATTTTCAGTAATTTGATATACTTTGTACAAGACTAAAATATTTGAGAAAGTCTTCATTCGGAACATTATAAATTTATTTTATTTTTTCGAATCTATAAAATAGTGTTAGACGTATAATCATATATATCTTTGATATATTTAATTCCAAGACCTAGCCAAGTTTTCTAGAAAACGGTGTTATTTCCTACATAAATGTTTGAATTGTTCCATACTATTTCATTGCTATAATCAAATATTATATCACGTTTGCTGATTTTATTCCAAGCTATTAGTATATTTGTCAAAAATGTATTCTTATTAAAATGTTTTAAAATGTCGTTTTTGCTAAAATTGCATTCAAATAATAGAGCACCTCCAAACTGACTTAGTCTTTGGTGATATATTTCATTTAATGCCGTTTTATTATTGGGATCAAATGTTCGTTTGATCCAGCTTGGACAGAAGTTAAATTAATTATTTATAATTGACGTTACGTCTGAGTAACGTTGCTTTAACGTTAACTTACGAGAGTTTCTATGGAAACATATAATTGTTAGTACAGCGCCATTACATCGTAGGGCCCAGATTTTGTTTAAAGAAAAGTTAATATTATCGTAGAACTCATAATCGGAGTTGGTTCTTGTCTTGCCCATCATCGGGGATTCGTTGATAACATCTGGTAGCAGAGCGAGGTTTTATATCTAGATCGATCGTAGATTCGGCAATTGAAATGGCGTCGCAGGAAAACAGGATTGTACAGGGACATAGCGGCAACATCATCGACGTCGCGGGGCTTGAAATACAACATAAAAAGGACAAAGCTAGGACAAAAGCCAACTTTACACGAGCGCGCAACAGCCTACTTATGCTACTAGAACAACAGGATTTACCAAGTCGTCGGGACGTCAAGGTGGCTTGTGTTAAGATGGACGGTTGTATGGACTTGGTAATGAAGGTTTTAGCAAACTTTTCAGACTATTACATTCAAAATAGCAATCTTCAAAAAGGTCAAAGGATTGTTAATGAAATGGAGAAAATTGAAGAAGAGTTTTATTCAGCATATGAAGCGGCCCGAGAATACCTGGATTCGCGACGGGACGATGCATCGAGTGTTACATCGGACATTCTGTCTATAGATCTATTACAGCAAATGCACATCACGGACGATGATTCGGAAACATGTCAAAAGGAGACAATCCCAACACCGCTTCACCACACCGAGCCTATGGTAACTTACTCAAAACTTTGTAAAAACAGCAGTGATTCCATATCAGCAACCATGAGCAATTTACATTCAAGGCAAAGCAGCCCTTTAGACAATTTACATTCAAGACAGAACAGTCCTATGCATGTGCCTAAGATTTCGGACAATAAATATAGCGTTAAGCCCAGCATGGTACAGATCAGAACAGAGCAGCTACCTACGCCGTTTTCGATTAGTCACATACCTACTGAAACAAGCGCGGCCGCCGCAACCGCACCGAATTCGCAACGTTACGACCCTGTGTCTCCTGAGCCAGTGATAGCCAGCAATGAGGCCCAATCTCTTGGTCAAGATCTTTGGCGACAGCTTAAGCGAGTTGAAATACCTATCTTTGCCGGGGACAAACGTATGTATCGTAGCTGGAAGTCAGCGTTTTCTGCTTGCATTGACAGTGCTCCAGTGACTGGGGAGTATAAGTTACTCCAGTTGAGACAATATTTGACTGGAGAAGCTCTCAAAACAATTGAAAATCTTGGACATTCAGCTTTTTCATACGAGGCAGCAAAAGAACGGCTTGAAAGGAAATACGGTGGGAAACGGCGACAAATTGCGCTATACCTCGAGGATCTAGAAAATTTCCGTCAAATACGACCAGGCAACGCTAAAGATTTAGAGAATTTTGCAGACCTTTTGGACATAGCCATTATCAATCTGCAGGAGGCGGGTATGCACCACGAGCTTCAAGATGGTTCACTTTATACTAAGCTACAAAAGAAATTACCAGAATCTCTTCTAGCACGCTATCATCGCTGGGTGTTCGAGAATAGCCACACAGAATCAGTTCTCGTTCTCAGGACATGGATAATACAGGAATCAGAGTTTCAAACGGTTGCCACAGAGACAGTGCATGGATTCACAGGACAAGCACAGGACCACGCATCGCAGTCGTTCCCAAGAAAATACAACAATCGGGCTTTCTTTGGTGAAACAAACGACGATTATCGACGATCTAAATCTGCCACGTGCAAATTATGCAACCAGTCACACAGAATTTGGAACTGTGAAGAATTCGCACGAAAGTCGGTGTCAGAAAGATGGAATTTGGCTAAACAGTTTCAACTATGCTACCGTTGTCTAGCCGACTGGCATGTTGGGAAGAATTGTCCTAGAAGCAGGCAATGTAACCAGGACGGTTGCCAGGAGCTGCATCATAAATTACTACATCGACAGCGGTATCAGTCAACGGACGTAAACGGGCAGCATACCGAACCGGAGCGCGTCAGAGATAAAACCGAACCGAAATCCAGCCGTCCGGAACTTGACACACTTCATAGCAGTGCGATTACGTTTGAGACGGAGGGGAATGAGCAAAGCCAACTCACTACTATGGTGACTACTGATTATCAGAGACCGGACTATATTGCTCTTCGAACTGTTCCCGTGATTCTTAGAAATGGTGATCGGTCAATAAAAGTCAACGCATTGCTTGACGACGGCAGCACCAAAAGCTACATAAATGCGGACGTCGCAGCCGAGTTAGGACTTCAAGGGAAAACAGAAAAGGTAGTTGTTAATGTATTGAATGGCCAGGTTGAGACCTTCGAAAGTAAACCAGTTGACTTCGAATTGTACAGTACAAATGGCAGTGTAAACATGAAAGTCAACGCTTATACCGCAAATAAGGTGACAGGAGACATGGGTGTTTTCGACTGGAATAAATGCAAAAACCGCTGGCCATATTTGAAGAATATTGCCTTTCCGCACAGCACAAAACGAAACATGGTTGATTTACTTATTGGCCTTGATTGTGCTTACCTTCACTGCGCAATCGAAGAAGTAAAAGGGAAACCAAATGAACCTATAGCAAGGCTAACGCCTCTTGGGTGGACCTGCATAGGAAACCCGGGACGGAAGAATGACGGTGCAATGCTGCAGACAAACTTTGCTAGCACGTTCTTTGCTAAAGACCAGTCATCTCTAAACCAATTAAATGCGACTTTAAAGAGGTTCTGGGAGGTTGAAGAGGAGCCGTCGATGCACAAAGCACCTGTTATTCGACTAGAAGAAAAACTAGCATTACAAACAGCAGAAAACACTATTAAGTACGAAAATCAAATGTATCATGTTGGTGTACCGTGGAAAGAGCGCCACCCAACATTACCGGACAACTATGGAATGGCTTTACAAAGACTAGAAAACACTGAAAAGAGGCTAAAACGATCACCTGATATTGCAGACTCGTACAACAAATGCATTGAACAGTATGTTGAGAAAGGATATGTACGCAAAATTCAAGAACACGAGATATGCGAATCAAGATGGTACCTGCCACATTTTCCTGTCATAAAACCCGACAAAGAAACGACCAAAACTAGGATCGTGTTTGATGCATCCGCCAAACATGAAGGGGTTTCTTTAAACGACGTTATACACCAAGGGCCAAAGCTACAAAGGGATC
Organism: Rugalucina vietnamica; assembly: GCA_964017185.1. Lineage (NCBI taxonomy): Eukaryota > Metazoa > Mollusca > Bivalvia > Lucinida > Lucinidae > Rugalucina > Rugalucina vietnamica. The sequence continues at coordinate 12,557,973 of OZ024876.1, read as the reverse complement.
TATTTGATGTATTACTACGCTTCAGAAAGTTACCAGTAGCACTAGTGTGCGATATCGCAGAAATGTATCTCCGCATCGGGATCACCGACGAAGACAAGCCATATCATAGATTCTTATGGAGGGGAACCGACCAGAATCGTTACCCGGATGTTTATGAGTTTGACCGGGTGGTGTTTGGAGTGAACTCTTCGCCATTCCTGGCACAATTTGTACTGCAACAGCACGCCAAAACATATCAGACAGATTTTCCTGTGGCAGCAGAAACAATCCAAAAATCGACATACATGGACGATTCGATGGATTCGACACTATCAGAGGAAAAGGCTATTGAACTGTACACGCAGCTTTCACTTCTATTGACAAAAGCTGACATGCATGCCCGAAAATGGCTGTCTAACTCGTCGGCTGTACTCTCAGAGATTCCTGTAGAAGATCGTAAGGCCGAGGTCGACCTGGATCGTGACCAGCTGCCCTGTGCCAAAACACTCGGCGTATGGTGGATGGCAGATAGAGATGTTTTCACATTCAAGGAAAATGCACCTGATGATACAATGGTTTATACAAAACGCAATTTCCTCAGAAAGATCGCAACATTATTCGACCCGATCGGATTTCTTGCGCCATTTACTATCAGGGCAAAAATGATACTTCAAGATTTATGGACCACGGGCTTGGAATGGGACGAAGAGTTGACCGAACCGCTGACTATACCTGCACGTGCTTGGTTCAATGAGCTTACCGAACTGAAACAGCTGCAGATTCCGAGATACCTATGCGAGGACGAGAGAGCGTCTGAAACCATATCGCTGCATACGTTCGTGGACGCATCAGAGACTGCATACGGAGCTGTAGTCTATGCGAGATGTTTGAAAATGGATGGATGTGTTACTCGGAACATCGTAGCCGCAAAAGCACGAGTCGCACCAACTATATCAACGAGCATCCCACGCCTAGAGCTAATGGCTGCCGTCGTCGGGGTACGTTTAGCCATGCGAATTTCTCAAGTGCTAGATATTCCAGTAAACTCAGCCACATTCTGGTCAGACAGCGCAAATGCCTTGTGGTGGATACGAGGTCGAAGCCGCCAGTTCAAGCCTTTTGTCGCAAATAGAGTTGGAGAAATCCAGTCTTGTACAAACCCAGATCAATGGCGGTACGTGCCAACATCGTTAAATCCGGCAGATTTTCTTAGCAGGGGAATGAAAGCAACAGAACTGATTGAAAACAAGGCATGGTGGAAAGGTCCAGATTTCCTTGGGCACTCGGAAGACACATGGCCAAGCAACAAAGACTTTGAACAGCCTGTTTGGGGTGCCGAGCTGAAGCGATCGACATCAACACCAAGAAGTCAGAATTCTCAAGTTGAAGATGGAAAGCTTCTTGATCCAGTATCTTCAGTTTTTATGGCAGTTACCACCAGAGAGTCGCAAGTTTTGGTAGACCCCAGTCGCTATTCCAGCTGGCTTAGATTGAGGAGAATCCAGGCCTGGGTAGACCGGTTCATTGATAACTGTCAAAAACCAAAAGCAGACCGAACAACAGGAGGCCTATCGGTGGAGGAGCTCAACCAGGCGGAAATTAAAATTGTCAAAGAGACACAACGCAGGAGTTTTCCAGAGGAGTGGCAATCTTTAGTACATGATAAGAAATTATCACCAAGTAGCAAACTGCTGGGGTTACACCCGAAAATAGACAGCGATGGATTAATGCGTTCAGACAGTCGTTTAAAACACGCAAAGTTTCTGTCCTATGACGTGAGATATCCTGTAATTCTACCCAGGAAGAGTTGGGTAACGAAGCTGATTGTGAAGGATTTCCATGAAAAAGGACATCATGCATCAGGGACAAACCAGACATTGTCAGCATTATCAGGCAGATATTGGATCGTTTCCGCACGTGAGGCAATTCGAGAATGGGAACAGGAATGTTCAGAATGTCGACGTCGGAAGGCCAAGACCTGTGAACAAATCATGGCCCCTCTGCCAACATCAAGATTGAAGAAGACTTTGCGGGCATTCACGAGAACAGCTGTTGATTTTGCGGGGCCATTCATAACCGTGCAAGGTCGAGGGATACGGCGAGCAAAAAGGTACCTTTGTTTATTTACCTGTCTTACCACTCGGGCTGTCCATCTAGAAATCGCTTTCGGCCTTGACACTGACTCATTTTTAAACTCATTCTACAGAATGGTGAGTCGAAGAGGCCTTCCAGAGGAGCTTTATTCGGATAATGGGACTAATTTCAAGGGTGCCGACAACGAGCTTAAGCTCTTGGTTTCACAAATCGACAAGAACAAAATCGCAGAATCAGTGGCAAACAAAGGAGTTAAATGGCACTTTAATCCACCGCTCGCTCCACATTTCGGTGGTGTGCATGAATCTCTGATAAAATCTGCAAAACGATCGATCAATGCTATCCTGGGAAACGCAGATATTAATGACGAGGAGCTTATGACCGCAATCATTGGAGCCGAGGGACTGATCAACTCACGACCATTGACTTATCAGTCAGCTAATCCAGCGGACGACGTACCCCTAACACCCAATCACTTCCTTCATGGACAAATTGGGGGTCAATTTGCACCGTTGTCTGTAGATTCAACACAGTTTAATCTTCGAAAACGATGGCGCCGGGTCCAAGAGCTGGTCCGACACTTCTGGCAGCGTTGGCTGCGGGAATGGCTCCCGGCACTTGCAGCACGGAAGAAGTGGAAACAAGATCGACGGGACGTTGCGGTAGGAGAGGTCGTTCTCGTGGTCTCACCAGATACGTCACGGGGGAACTGGCCGCTTGGGAGAGTTCTGGAGGTGTATCCGGGGACTGACGGACGAGTTCGGGTCGCTAAACTACAGGTCGGGCAGGGAACAGTCGTGAGACCAGTCACGAAATTGTGTCCATTAGAATGTGGACAGTAAAAGACAGTATCAGCAAATATTCAGATACGGACGTTTTCAATTCACACCAGTGTGGAACATAACTTAATAATATAAACATGCTTTAATACATACTGTAGAAATTAATTTTAATTTCGTGTCGCATAAGAATTCATACAAGAGATAATCGATAGTATGTTAAATATGTCAAAATGCAAATGATTGTGATTTTGAGGAGGGGAAAAATGGACAGAAGTTAAATTAATTATTTATAATTGACGTTACGTCTGAGTAACGTTGCTTTAACGTTAACTTACGAGAGTTTCTATGGAAACATATAATTGTTAGTACAGCGCCATTACATCGTAGGGCCCAGATTTTGTTTAAAGAAAAGTTAATATTATCGTAGAACTCATAATCGGAGTTGGTTCTTGTCTTGCCCATCATCGGGGATTCGTTGATAACACAGCTTATTTTCTGCGCTTGTATGAACTTATCTATATCGATCATCTTTAAACCACCTTTATCGTAATTTTGAATGAGAATTTTACGTTTAACTTTTTCAGTTTACCATTCCAAAGAAAGGAGTACATAAGTGTTTCAAGATATTTAATCACTGATGGTTGCGGATTTGGTAGACATGATAATGCATATATTAGTTTAGGAAGCGCAAACGTTTTAATTACAGTATTTTTTCCAAGAAGAGTTAATTTTTCGATGTTGCCATTGTTTTAAAACAACTTCAGATTGATTTAGTTTTGGTTCGAGATTTAATTTAAAAAAAAACGTCTTCAGTATTTGTACAAAAAGTCGTTCCAAGAGTTTTGCTTCAATTGAAGACCAAAAAACTGTTTTTCCGTAAGAAAATGATATTTGTATTTTTCAGAGGCCCAATTCGTAGTACCTGACATTTTTTCGAGTTTAACTTGAGACCAGATATAAAGCTAAAGTTTTCTAAAACATCAATTAGAGGACTTTTGACCACCATCTAAAATAAAAGAGGCATCGTCTGCATAATACGTATTTTCCGTTCGGAACCAGCTAGAGTTATACCTTTAATGTTTTTGTTTGTTCTTATTTGATTTCTTAGTAGTTCTATGCCAATTATAAATAAATATTGGGACAATGAGCAGCCTCGACGCACACCTCGTTGTATTGGAAAGAAATCCGAAAGGTGACCATTATTACTTACACAGCTTTTAGCATTAGCGTAAAATAGTTTTGTCCAGTTTATAAAATTATCTCCAAAGTTAACATGTCTTAAACATTTTATTAAATAATCATGGTCAATGCTGTCGAAGGCTTTTTCAAAATCTGAAAAGAAAATCGTGCCTGGTATTTCCTGTTCTTCGGCATTTTCAAGTATTTCAAATAATAATCTAATGTTTTCCCCTATGTATCTGCTTTTCAAAAACCTGTTTGAGAATTGTGAATTATTTTAGGTAATACCCTTTAGACTCGGTTTGCTATAGCCTTAGTGGCAATTTTATCGAACCTACATGTATGTAGAAGTTTTTTATGTCATTCCAAAACGATTAGTAAAATTCCGTCGTTAGTCCGTCTGATCCATATCTTTGAATGCCATTGCTAGTTCACGTTCTGTCAATATACCGTCGCACGTCTGTTGTTCGCCATCGTTCAGCTTTGTTATGTTATTGTCAAAGAAATTATAAAATGAGTTTTTAAGGCCTCTTTTCAAAAATAAGTTTTCATAATAAGATTTCTCTTCAATAAGTATATCTTTTTGATCTGTAATTATATTTCCTTTAACTTCCAGCCTTGAAATGATTTTATTTTGCTTTCTTTTTTTCCAAGCTTGCAAAATATTTGCTGTTTTTTTCCCTCCTCAACAACTTGCGCATTTGATCTTAATATGTAACCATCATTTTTTTTTATCGATAAGAGAGTTCAATTCTCTTATATACTTATATCCAAACTTTCAAGATTCTAGTTTTTTTTTTCCTGTGACTGTACAGATTGCTTTGTGTGGGACCTGGTAGGAATCCCCGAAGACCGGTTTTCAAGTCGCGGCTCAACAAGGAAAAATGAAGCCAGTTGACCGCAAATATAAATCATTGCGAACGAAAATCATAACTGAATCCAAAGATGAAGGGTTATAAGCCTGAAGACAGTTGACCGCAAAAGTGGACTGAGTCCAAAGAAGGAAAGACGGACATGAAGGGTTATAAGCCTGAAGGCAGTTGACCACAGAAGTGAATTTATTGAAAAACATTTTTTTTTTCTGGTAAGAAACACAAGATTTTGTCGGTAAAACTGAGACCAAAGCAAAGTTTAAAATACCAAATTGGCAAAGAAACAAATAACAAAGAACGCATGCTATAAACCGAGTCAACAACATATCAAACTATCTACTGGTTTCTGGCCACTGACTTGTCAAACCAGTGTTAAATCTCGTAGGGCACTGCTGATCGGAGAAAAAGAGAAGCTGTGCTGTGATGGTATAAGAGCCTAAAGGCAGTTGACCGCAAAAATACCCCCTCCCCCGAATGAAAATTATGACGTCTTTCAATAATAAGCCGCGTCATAAGACAACCGGATTTTTGCCTATGCAAAAACAAAGGCGCGGGTCAGCTGTCCAGAAACTGCTCAGCTGATCAGCGGCTTCGTTTTCGCTACTGGGAAAACATAACATTTCCTCCTCCACTTATACCCAAACTTTTCTTCTGTGACTGTACAGACTGTTTTGCGTGGGGCCTGGTCGGAACCCCCGAAGACCGGTTTTCACGCGTCGCGGCTTAACAAATGAAGATTAAGCCAGTTTACCCCAAAAGTAAATCAGACTGAGTCCAAAGAAGAAAAGACATTCCTGAAACAAGTTGACCGCAAAGTTGGATCATTGCGTGCGAAGACCGCGAATGAGTACAAAGAAGAAAATATGGACATGAAGGGTTATACGCTCAAATGCAGTTGATCACAAACGTGAATTTATTGAAAAACATTTTTTTCTGGTAAGAAACACATGATTTTGTTAATAATCCGAGAGCAAAGCAAAGTTTAAAATACCAAACTGGGAAAGAAATAAATCTCAAAGAAAACATGCGATAAACCGAGTCAACAACCTATCAAAATGTCTACTGGTTTCTGGCCACTGACTTATCAAACCATTGTTAATCTCATAGGACCCTGCTGATCGGAGATGATTTTCCTAATTTAATATCTGATAAATTGGGATAGGTCGCTCGTTTTTACTTTAATTTTACAAACAAAATGACAAGGCAATACGTAGCAGCTCAGCACACAAAGGGCAAAACGTCAAGCGACAGCGGGGCAAGACGCTCAACAGGATAGTTTGTACTAAACAGTCTCGTTTAAGCATCAAATAAGTTTCTTAAGTAATTCACGTGAATGGACGTATTCAATCAAATTTAACAGTACATCTCGTAATCATAGGACCTGCTTACGATTGTTTTTCAGAATTTTCACTACTACAAATTGTTATTATCTACACATAGTATTCTCAACCAAACGTTATTGTTTGTTATCGCAATTTAAAGAATTGTGGGTAAGCAACCATGGAGATATTGTAAACAAAGTAAGAATAGAGGGACCAGGAATCGATGCAATTAAATTTAAAGTCCCAACATAGACAGCGGGTGGGAAAGAAGAGCAGAATGACCAGCTCCTTCCCAACAAGGCAGCCATCCGGCCAAACCTCAACAGGAACGAAAGGGAACGAGCACGACAGAGAGGTAGGCACAATAAACGGTAGTACAACGAAGACAAACCACTTTTCCTAGGACACCGATTATCAATTCAGCTAGGGACAAGCACGACGAAGACAAACCTCCCTATGGTTGGGACACAACTTAACGTTTTACCGGGCACAGCGCCGAAAACCACTTCTCCTGGGGACGTCCTCGAAATCATAAAGAAAGAAAATCAAATAAAAACAAAAATAGTGTTCAAGTGGCGAACACATGTAACAAAAACTTTTGACTTTTTCCATTATATGTCTATGGAAACGAAAAGTTGCCATAGCAACCAGTGTTCTTATCTGACTGGAACAAAAAAAAACTATTTTTGTAGAGGCCAATGCCACGCTCATGTGTGCAAAGTATCAGCCTCATAAAGCAAACAGTTTCTGAGGAGAAGACAATTAAAGAATTTTTTTTTTCGATAATTTGCCCTTTTTGGGGCCCCAGCAACCAATCAAAATAAGCGATCAGGATGAAGGTCATCTGAAACGTAGAGCACTACTCAATAAACATTTTTTCTAAAAATGGAATTCAAATACCTCCAACGAGACAGTAAAGATTTGCAATTTCCATTTTTTTGCCATGGCGACCAGAGTTCTCTTATCCGATCTGAACAAAAAACAACAATTTTGTTCCCCACTCCTGTGGATGCTTTATGCCAAATATCAAAAGTTTCGGCCTCACAGCTTCAGAGGAGAAGTCGTTTGAAAATATTAACGGACGGACGACGGACGGACGACGGACGCCGGATACCTGCCTATCCTATAAGCTCCATTTGAACCTTCGGCTCAGATGAAACACCAACTGAAGTTGACCAAACTTTGAAAGTTGAATGAGCGGTATTTGAGGGCAACTGGTGCTGGATTTTATATAATGGACTGATATTTCCTTGATTTTTCACAACATACACGCCTTTGCTAGCTATATTAATGATTTTTTAAGGTAATTGTCCCAACTTGTGAGGGCACTTGAATCACAATTTTTGACTAACTGAATAGAAAAACAAATGTACAAATAAGTTCATAAAAAGAAATTTTTGCTCAAACTGGGAAAATGAATGACCGGTAATTGAGTACAATCAGAGAGGTATTTTTTCATAAAATGAAGAGTTATTGCCTTGAAACTAGTAATGCTTCTCAGGTGATTTAACCCTGCTTGTGGGTACATTTAAATCACGATTATTTTTTTTTCTTTCTCCATTTGAACCTTCGGCTCAGATGAAACACCAAGATGACCAAACTTTAAAAGTTGAATGAGCGGTATTTGAGGGCAACTGGTGCACGTTTTTATATAATGGACTGATATTGCCTTGATTTTTCACAACATACACGCCTTTGCTAGCTATATTAATGATTTGAAGGTAATTGTCCCAACTTGTGAGGGCACTTGAATCATAATTTTCGACTAACTGATTAGAAAACAAAAGAACAAATAAGTTCATAAACAGAAATTTTTGCTCAAATTGGGAAAATGAATGAGCGGTAATTGAGTACAATCAGAGAGGTTTTTTCATAAAATGAAGAGTTATTGCCTTGAAACTAGTAATGCTTCTCAGGTGATTTATTTATTTACTTTTATTTATTTATTTATTTATTTATTTATTTATTTATTTATTTATTTTTTTTTTTTATTCAGTTTAACGTCCCTTTCAAGATTATTTCAGCTCATATGAGACGGGAAATCACGATGTTTGACAAACTGAATCAGAAAATGACCATAAAAGCCCCAAAACAACAAGCTTTACAAACGTTTCGATGATGGGTGTGCGTCATTTTAGTACAATCAAAGAAGGATTTTTCAAAAACTTGACAAACATTTCCTCTATTTTACGCAATATCTACCCCTTAAAAATAGAATAAAAGTTTAAACTATTTTGAAATTTAATGCCACCTGTTGTGTACACAAACATTTTGGACAAACTCAACAAACTAATTCCAATAAGCCCCTTTTGGCAGATTGTTTCAAACTTGCTCATTAATTACTCATAGCAAGGGAATTCCTTTTTTTCTATGTTAAGCGTCCGCGGGCAGGTTGGTTTGGGGCTTAAATTTCGAGAACAAAACACAAAAACTGTACTTCCTTATTGAAAATAAGAGCTGTTGCAGGACAGCGTGCTCGACTGCTTTTGACCTTTGTCAAGCATAAGGCCAATCTCAACCTGTAACCCAAAGCATTATGCTCATACATCTTTTTGCCTTGATGCTAGAAGGCAAAATCACTTAACCATGACAGTTAACTGTAACTACTTAAGGTTTAAAGGTCTCACTCATATTTTGAAAGAAGTATGTTCATATACCAGTTGAGTGCCGAGATACAAAGTATGTTCATATACCAGTTGAGTGCCGAGATACAAGGCAAAATCAATGAACTGTGAAATTAGGTCACAGTGACTTATAAGTAATTTAGAGCCAAATTTTTGGTCATACCCACTCATAATCTGAAAGAAGTATGAATATAAACCAACTGGGTGTCAAGATATCAGGCAAAATCACTGACCTAGGACTACTTTAGGGTCAGAGGTCTTGCCATTTGCAAACATAATGTGACAGAAGTATGTTCATATACCAATTGAATGCCGAGATATAAGACAAAATCACTGAATCATGAAATAAGGTCACACTGACCTATGAGCATATTGGGATCAAATGTCTGGTCATACTCACTCATAATTTGAAAGAGGTATGAAAATATACTAATTGAGTGGCAAAAATAAAGCAGAATCACTGGACCATGTAAATTAGGTTAACGCTCCCTTAACGTCGTGTCAGTGTCGCAAAGTTAAAAGATGAATGACCAACCAACTTCCTAAGTTGTTTCTATAATTTAGAAATAAGAAGAAAAACAATATTTTAGAGAGTTCTAAATTTTGACCGCTAGCCCCACCCCTGACTTCGACCAAGTGGTCCGATTTCATGGAACCTAAAGTGTATGAAATATAAATGCTTATGATAACTCGTTGTCAAGATACGGACTCATTGTAAAAGTTACACAGCAGTATATCCATTTTCACAGTCTTCTATATTTTATATGGCGAATGCAGTTGAATCGTGTATGATAGCAATCTATATTTTGAGCCGCGACGCGAGAAAACCGGTCTTCTGGGTTTCCGACCAGGTCCGACACAAACCGGCCTGTACAAGCTCAGAAAAGAGCTAGAAGCTTGAAATTTCTTATTTAAGTAGAAGAGGATTTGTACTATCCGAGTAGCGAAAACAAAGGCGCTGATCAGCTTCGCGGTTATCGCGAAGCTGGTCTGCGCCTTTGTTTTCGCATAGGCAAAAATCCGGTTTTCTCACGATGCGGCTCATTTTGTCTTCTAGCCCCACCCAGGCATGGATTAAGGGTCCTAATGCTACGACCTGAAACCCAACCCTTTATACTACATATGATCCAAGTATGAATGCTGCCCAAAAAGCGGCTTTGAAGATATAGATAGACTCCTCTTGCTCAAGTTTGAAGGTTTTTTTTTTTTTTTTTTTTTTTTTTTTTCAGAAATGGACAGTTATCGTTGACACTGCAGGTCATATCAACCACAGCAACGATAAATGTCCACAATGGACAGAAACGGTTGAAAAATCAACGATCACTGTCTAGTGGACAGAAGTCATTGCTGCCGCAACGACTATTGTCCATGGTGGACAGAAGTCGTTGATGGACAGTTATCGTTGCTACTCGTTTAATAAGGTACAAATAGGCAATGATCAGGAAATGGCGCAATCAGAAAGAAATTACCACTCCACAAACCGAGGGGTGGGTACATAAGGCTCAAACAGCACAAAAATTCGTCTTAATAAATTTCATATGAAATAGCCACTCGTGTAGGATCCTCTTTATATTTTATTTCCGTCGATCATGTCACTTGCAGTTACACGTCTCGTATACGTTGTTGTCGATTAGGCACTTTTCACTTCTGTGCATTTGGACCTTATGTGAATGTCCACCTTATGCATGTGTTTTGTGAATTTCCAAAACTATTTAAACTTGACTATCTCGTGTATCATAATTATAACTAAAACAGTTGCTATTGTTCCGTTAATTGTATAATTGATATCAACTCTGACTCTTTTTTGCACAGAAATTTACGAAACCAAAATAATATGATCCGACTAACGTCTTGTCACTCCTGTCGTGATCAGAGCTCTGTAGCTACTAAATACCGTGCTTTAAGGAAACGCATATCTATGAATATCAATGGAATAACAAATAAAATCACAATTTGTATCTAATAAATCATAATGATGAATATGTAAAGCTGAGGAATAGATTTGAAAATGACACCGAGATGCCGAATTCCATCATGTATCAACAATGCGAATGAACATAGAATATATGACATGTATTTAATCAATGCTGCTGAAAAAATGTCCTATCGACAAATGTTTCGCGTACTTAAAGTTGAATGTGACATTTGAGGCAAAATGGCTGACAATGCCTAGGTATGGTTAAATTCATCCCAACGACATATATAGGTACCAAAGACGAAATCAGGAATCTATCTGCCGACTTGGATGACATGGATGACATCAACAATAACTAACGTACATGCTAGATGGATTCAGATGGCGCATGAGGGACGTCGTTTCTTGGTCATGAATGATATTCAACGTTGTCAAATCCATCACTGGCGGCCCCCGTGGCCGCCAGTGGTTAAGAGCTCTGATATTTCATTACTGCGCTTAACCATTTGATCATCTCACCGCTGTGTCTTGTGTGGGTTCTACAGTTTTACAAATTTTATCTTGAAACAATTACTATTCCTCTAGAATGAAAAGATGTGCTAAAATAAAATAGTCATATACATGTACATCTACCCTTGCATAGACAAGTAGGATACTCTAGAGAGGCGAACGTTTACCCAATCAGACGCCAAGAGAGCTATCGAACAGGCGATACAAGCATGGGCCGCGGGGCACGCATAGCGCGGAACACCAAAGACAGAAAATTAACCTGTGTACATGTATGCGCCATCTAAGTTTTCCTCTTTCTTCGGTCTATACACTGTATATGACTTACTAAATGTACCGATGTACACGTTCAACAGATCTTGAATTTTGTCTATTTGACAATCCAAGCACACTTGAACACGCCCTATCATATTCACAGCCCAAACCCAATGAAAAGTTTGTGAACACTTTATTCCCAAATATCCAGAACTAACAAATCCCTTTCAGAAAAAAATGAGCAATATGTTTATTGAAATGGCGTTTGAGACATTTTTAGAATGGACCTTTTTCTTGGTGGGCAAATGCCATTTGATATCAATGGGAAAATACTGATTGCACTAAACAATAATTATTGATCCCCCTGATTAAGGATTCATGCCAATGAATAAAAGCCTTAAAGTTGACTGTTTTGCGAATCTTACAAGATTTAGTGAACTAACTCTATGTTCCCGGCATGTGCATTCCTACCTGAACTAAACCTGATGACCATTTTGGTTTCGACGACATTAGCATGGCTCTTCTTTAGAACTGCACCCTTTGATTGAAGTTTATTCACTTTTGAAAACATTCCTGACGTTCCTATTCTCGATGTTAGTATACTCCCACGTCTGTTCATCAGTTTGACCAACGTAGTTTCCAGATCGTTCAGAACTTGCGTATTTCGACGTCACCATTGTTTGCTTCTGATGTGTATATAACAGGCACGGCAATACAGCCATACATACACTAAGGAAAAATAACTTAGATAAAATAAAACTAAAGCAAAACTACTATTTTACCGATTAAAAGATCGATTATTAACGTTAATAAGCTACCAAGAACTGAGAAAAAGGAAAGAACAGAACAAGACAGAACGCAAGAGAACGAATCGAACAAAACAGAGGAGAAATTTGATATACCTCGAAGGACAACGATGTCGAACATAATCTATCGTATTCTGCTGCTACAAGCTTGTGTTCTCCTGGCAGTTTCTGAACAGAACAAGACAACAGGTAAACATTTTATTTGTTTATTTTACACCAGCTTATCGCAAATACATTCATTTGTTTCTTGCTGTGTAAGCTTTGAAATGTATATACGTATAACACAATTCTCGCTCAAATTGGCGAATTTAAATTTAAATTGTCTCCTGTGATTTAATCATGTCTCTCGTAGGCCAACAGTATGGCACATGAGATCGGACACATGGAAATATTGTTGGTTGACTGTCATTTGAAAATTTAGATATATTTGCATCAGTCGATTAGGCTGCAACTACATGTATTGTCACTTATTTACCAACAAATCCAATACGGTTCTTCTACTACATGTGTGATTTATATCTGATCGTTCCCTGATGAATTTATCTGCTACTCTATAAAGCATGACAATATTTCACTTTTGGGTGATCATCTAATTTGAAAAGTACTGGTCTTCTTGCTCCACGTATGTATTGATTTTTATCAAAAATACTTTACCGCCAAGAATGTTGAATTCTCATGTTCTATTGTAGATGGCTGTGAAAACGATGTATCGCTGTACAAAGCATGTACCTCCCGACTGCACGGTAGCAAGAAGGGCTGTATACCGGCCCTAAAAGGAGCTTTACGTTGCATGATGAAGACGAAAACAAACGACAAAGATGAGTACATGGGCTTAATCATAAAAATAAACTTAAACGATATTGATGAAAATGCTGGAAGCAGAGTTAGGCACTTGGCTGAAGAAATGGTCCGGGAGATGCAGAACAACAACCTGGATACATCAACGGTCGGCGGGACAACAGAACGAATTGCAAGTGACGCAGATGAACCGAACTCGAGGGTTAAACGAGGACTTGGGGCCTGTATAAAGCGATGCCTGGGGAGGATGTTTAAATCTAAAAGAAAACTACATTTCAGACGTTGTAGAATGATGTGTTTCTGAAGGGTATGAACAAACAAATGAAGTTTAAAAAATAAAAATAGAAAAAAAAAGAAAAAGAAAAAGACAAAACAAACAAGTGTAACAACAACGAATACAATTAGAAGAGTAAGTAATAATAATGATAGCAATAACAATAATAATGATGATGATCTCATCTGAGTCAAGTTCTGTGTTGTAGAAGATAGCATAATTCTTAACTATCCAAAATGTGTTTCTTTTATTTTTTCGTTTGAAATTAAAGAGATCTGCTTGATCCCAAATGCTTCAATTTGTTATGTAAAAATACTAAAAAGAACTATTGATCTCAAATGTATTTAGTTTTGTATTGTGTAAAATCACAAAAGTTTGGTCTATCTGGAATATGTTAAAATTTGTTTTGCATAAAATTATACAGCAAAATGAAACTGATTTATCTTAAATAAAGGGTGTTAAGAAAGTTCGTTCCGCGCAAAAATTGCTTTCCTGGTATTTTGATTTTAATGCTTCAAAACTTAAAAATGACATAACCAGACATTAATTTGGTTGTATATGAAAAGATAAAAGCAAAGATGTTTTAATCAGATATCGGATCATGAACAAAATGGCCATCAAACACTGGCACCCATTTTCTAATCCTTGAACATTTACACAAAAATGGGGGTATACTTGTAAATATCTTTGTCATACCGAGACCGATGCATAAAAATCCTGTATAATCTAACGAATAAAGCCTAAATACACTACTTATTTGCCATTTATAATAGCTTTGTGATGTATTCAATTATAAACCTGAAAAGAAAAATCATATGTCAAAAATTTTACATTTTTTTTCAGAAAATCGAATTATTCCCGAATTTGTGAAATATAGTACTCTTAGAAAATATACAACTGTGAAGCAACTCGACATTAGATAGCGTTTCAACTGCTATATTGTATCTGTAAAAAAAAAACAGATTTATGGAAAATGCATCATTTCATTAGTTTGTTCATGTAAAATACTTTCAATCCATGTGGTAAAATGCGGAACGAACTTTCTTAACATCCTTTATATTTAGTATAAACTTACAAAAATTTGACTGAACCCAAATGTGTTTAGTTTTGTATAATTTACAAAAATATGACTTTTACAGTTGCTTTTAGTTATGTTTCGTATAAGCTTAAAACATCGGATTCATCCCACATGTGTCTACTTTAGTTTTGTTTAAATTTTAAAATTCTGATTGGTCTCAAATGTGTTAAGTTTCGACCTTCGAAGCTAAATTGAAGTTGTTTTATTTAAAAACAAATCTTAACGCATCTGTGATGATGTTTTATTCTTTTAAAGACTAAGCTAAACACATTTGCAACCAATCAGAATTTTACATATGACGAGGCTTAAGTAGCCGAAACCATGGTATGGCCCATCCCCTTTCTCATTAATTTACTCCTCCTCAAAAAAATCAGGTCACCCAAAGTCGTAAGAATTGAAAATCTTTTTCGCATTCTGTATATTTTGTTATAAACTTTACCCTTTTTTTTATCTTATTCCCAATCCAAAACTGTGTTAAATTTTGGTTTTACGTCCTATTAACATTTTATGTCATATGGAGATAGAGCATGCTGAAAATGTTATCCGAAGGGCTGTTGGGGACATGGATCGAAACCACGACCCCTGAATACAAAAAGCGCCGAGAAGCTTTACTATTAGACACCACAGAGACTTTTACACTGTATTTGTATCCTGAGGAAGCTGGCATGGGTTAGTCGCTAGACCAGATTTCTCACCATTTTCTACCCAATAACTACATGTACCATATAACATCTACTTTTAAACTGAGCATGCGCAATAGGCATACACTGCATGCGAAATGGCTCTTTATGCACTCAATTTTGTCAAGTCTTTCAAATTTACCAGCAATGGAACACAATTTGTTGGGTGGTTTCAACAGATGCTTGAGGAGGAGTATATATGTTCGCTGCTCTCAAAGGATCTCATTCAATTTTTATTTTCTCTATAAACGGTGCTTACTCGTTCAGTTTTAATTTGATTTTATGTGTAAGTAAATTTTTCTAACCAAAGCACACGAAAAACACAAGCAACAGGCAAGAACCTCGCGTCACATTTATATCATATCCTTTGCGTTTGTATCGTATGAGGATTTTTCTAAACTGTACATGAAAATCATTCCTTCCTATAAGTTTCATAAATTTGTAAACCAGGTCACCATAAACTTCTGGTCCCGAAAGGCCCTCACGTAAAAGCGTCTTAAAAGATCTAGATTTTATTTTCATTTGCTATTGCTGCAGCTGGTGTTGTGCCGTGTGGCGTCCCTAAAAGTCTTCCCGAACATCATACATAGTGCAAATTATGTTGTCCTTTTTGGTCCTTTGAGATCAGCGAGGATATTCTGAGAAACCAAAAAATTATTATCGGTTAAGACTCGTTTACTAATCAACGTTTAATATATTTGGCCCAATTTGGATTATACTAGTCTTTGTATCGATGACCCTGTTGAAATTTGTAAAACTGCAGTGATTCCCTTTGGCTCCATGTCTCCAAATCTATAGGGTCACTAAAGAGGCTTAAGTAGCCGAAACCGCGGTATGGCCCGTCCCCTTTCTCATTTATATGTTCACTGCTCTTAAAGGATTTCAGTATAAGTTTTATTTGCTATTACTGCAGCTGGTGTTGTGCCTTGTGGCGTCCCTAAAAGTCTCCAAGTACATCATTCATAGTGCAGATCATGATTTCATTTTGGTCCTTCGAGATCAGCGAGGATATTCTGAGAAACCAGACAATTATTATCGGTTATGACATTTCTAACCAACGTTTAATATAATTGGTCCCATTTGGATTTAACTAGTCTTTGTGCAGTGTGGCGGCCCTAAAAAGTCTCCCCGTACATCATCCATAGTGCAGGTTATATTTTATTTTTGGTCCTTTGAGATCAGCGAGGATATTATGAGAAATCAGAAATTTATTATCGGTTAAGATTCATTTTCTTACCAATGTTTAATGAATTTGGTCTCATTATTTAGATAATACTAGTCTTTGGATCGACTACCCTGTTGAAAGCTAAGGGGTTGCCAAATCTAAAGGGTCACTAACGAGACTTTAATAGTCGAAACCGCGGTATGGCCCATCCCCTTTCTCATTAATATTTTTACTGCTCTTACAAGATCTTAGTTTTAATTTTATTTATATCGACTACAATGTTAAAAATTGCAAAATTGCAGTAATTCCCTTTAGCTCCATGTCGCCAAATCTATAGGATCACTGAAGAGGCTTAAGTATCCGAAACCGCGGTATAGCCCATCCTCTTTCTCATTAATATGTTCACCGCTCTTAAAGGATATCAGTTTAATTCCTATTTAACTCGACAGTATTTGGAAATCAATTCATAGTGCCCTAGGTCTTGGACAAGTAACAGTAAGTATATGAAACAATTTAGTCGGTACCCCTATATTCATATGTCAGCATATCTCCACCTTTCATGAAGAGCAATAGTTGCATTCTTCATTAAGTTATCAAATAAATTTGCTAATCGTTACAGATAACAGTTAAATAGGGCCAGCATATGGCATTCAGATTTAAACTAAGTTCCAGACCGTATTATTTTCTATTAACTGTTACGCACAGATACCATATTAATAGCAATCATTTTCCCTGATTTCCCTCTGGTTTTCGAAAGTTTATTAAATATTCGTGAATATGCTTATCAGATCATTTTCATTACGGTTGATGGTATTGTTAAATTTGTCAAATGGTATCACCAGTCCAATAACAAAGTGCCTCAAGGAAAGTTTTGGTCTTGAAAGCTGTTAATTTATGCACTTTTTGATATTACTGACATTTTAAGTTTCTCATTAATATTCAGGTAAATTTGAATTAGGAATGGTATAAATTACTAAATTAGGAATGCTATAAATTACTAAAAGGTAATGTAGTGTGTATATGCTCTAACATGCAACCAAGTTTAGGGGACTAGGGCAAGTAACAGCGGAGATATTATATATTTTATATGTACACCTCTATTCGTATAGCGAATCGAAATGCCACGTACCCCCAACCCCCAATTCGCCCCAAATGCGCCACTTCAGGAACTAACAACATCAATTTTTATTTGAATGCTGTTTGTTTGTTTGTTTGTTTGTTTGTTTGTTTGTTTGTTTTTTGTTTGTATGTTCTTTCTTCATTTTATTTGAATCAAAAAGACAGATAAGATAGTTAGGCAATACATATTTTGCCAATTTTCTGGCTGTTTTTGAAGAAGAAAAATACATGTACCATAGAGGAATTACAGACAAATGTTTGACCGGCAGCAAAAACAGCAGAAAAATACTGTTTTGGTTACGTACAATGACATTCTGAGCAGTATTGTGGTCTTGTATTTCAGTATTTCATAAAAGTAAGAAAACAATCACAGAGCATAAAGTATCACTTCATTAGCAAAAACGGTTATCATCAGCGATTGGCCGGTCACATGCAAAATATATGTATAGTCAAATAAATTGGTAAGCAGTAGACTGATCACTAGGGGCATTCTTATACATGTATAACTATTTATTGTTTACCTAGCAACAATATCACTACACATGTTTTAGTTTAGTTTTGTACTATATGTATGCGGTATTGCGTTTAATGAACTAGCAGAGATATGGTCTTGTTTTTCACAAAAGTAAAATAACAAGATACATTGTAGTATGGTATGAAGCACGTGACAAAGGGTGCATAAAAAGTAACTGAAAATCAAGTTTTAGCAGTTTTACAGAGATTGTTTGTTCAGATATTAGCATTTTGGTTAGTTATGACAAAGGTTTAGCAGTTTGAATTATGTATTCAGTACGATGATTGACCGGCCGCATGCACCCTAGCTGATAATAATTTTCTGATTTCTCAGAATACCCTTGCTGATCTCAAAGGACCAAAAGAAAAATATAATCTGCACAATGGATGATGTACGGGGAGACTTGTATTTCAGTATTTCATAAAAGTAAGAAAACAAGCACAGAGCATAAAGTAAAACTTTACTAGCAAAAAGGTTATCATCAGCGATTGGCCGGTCACATGCAGAATGTATGTATAGTCACATAAATTGGTAAGCAGTGAAGACTGATCACTAGGAGCATTCTTACATGTATATGACTATTCATTGTTTACCTAGCGACAATACAACTACCCATATTTTATTTTATTTTTGCATAATGCATTATTGCATTTAATGAACCAGCAGAGATATGGTCTTATTGTTCACAAAAGTAACAAAAGTAAAGGGTCCCGCCCATTGGGGCCTAACGAAATAGATGGGCTGCTTGTGCCTCCAGGCAAAGCTTCTGCCCGACCATCGGATTACTGGTAAACCACTCGGGTCTGAGCCTGCCCAGGAAAAATGGGTCATGTGAAACCATCCATACATACAAGTCTTATGGTTTAGTTGGTTGGGTTATATTTGATGCACTTGTTGGATGTCATGTCATCCTCATTTGGGGTAAATGTCCCATAAAATTGAGGCAACGTCCCGACATGACCATGACTGTTGACTGGGACGTTATGCATCAATTCAACAAACAAAAAACGAAAGTAAAATAAAAAAAAATATAAAACGAAAGTATGGTAGGGAACACGTGACAAAGGGTGCATAAAAAGTAACTGATAATCAAGTTAAAGCAGTTTGACGGAGATTGTTTGTTCAGACTTTTAGCATTTTGGTTAGTTATGACAAAGGTGTAGCAGTTTGAATTACGATTTTAGTAAGATGATTAACCAGCCGTATGCACCCTAGCTTACTGATATCCATATTTGAAGAAAATACATATGAATCATTGCGAGAGAAAACCAACAATTTGGGGTGCCGACCAGATCCGACACAAACTAGCCTGTAGAGTCACAGAAGTAGGCCAGGAGCTTGAAAATTCAGATTTAAGAAGAAGAGATATTGTATATCTTTGTAGCGCAAACAAAGGCGCGGATCAGCTGTGCAATTTGAATTTGCACAGTTGATCGGCGCCTTTGCTTTCGCCTATGCATGATGTTGGCTTACCCGAAAAAAGGTACAAGTAGGCAAAGATCATGAAAAAGCGCAATCAGAAAAAGATTCCCGCTCCAAAAACCGAGGTGGGAAAAAACCAAACTAACAATCAGGTACTTATACCATGAAACATATCGTAAGCCGAATGAGCAGCTATTTTCCCAATAGGTGGCCACTCAGTTACCTTAACTTAACTAAAAATATGAAAACATACATAAGGCGCCAACAGCACAAAAAAAAAATTTAAACACCAAGACAAAAAAACAAAAAGAACCACCACAGAAAAGTACAAGTAGGCAAAGATCAGGAAAAGGTGCAATCAGAAAAAGACTCCCACTCCAAAAACCAAGGTGGGAAAAAACCAAACTAACAATCACGTACTTATACCATGAAAACATTTCGTAAGCCGAATGAGCAGCTATTTTCCCAATTGGCCACTCAGTTACCTTAACTTAACTAAAAATATGCAAACATACATAAGGCGCCAACAGCACAAAAATCTTTTAAACACCAAGACATAAAACAAAAAGAACCACCACAGAAGTATCGACTTGGAACGATCAGTAACACAAAGTTACTGGCGGGTTTAAATCGATTTTACACGGCCGTAACCTCACCCTCAGCTTCTGCAGTGGTTCATAACATTTAGTTAGTATCGACTTGGAACGATCAGTAACACAAAGTTACTGGCGGGCTTAAACCGGTTTTACAGGTACCTTACCTCACCCTCAGCCGCAGGCTCATAGGATGAGCTTACATGTTTATGATAGGCAGATACCCGGAGTCAGTCCGTCCGTCCATCGTCGTCCACCGTTTTCAATGATCTTGGCCAATCAAAGCAATATTTTATATGGGGCCTTGTGTACATAAATACTAAGATGGCAGCCATGCCCATGGCATACATTGCATAAAATGTAACTGATAAACAAGTTTTAGCAGTATGAAAAAGATTGTTTGTTAAATCTAATAGCATGATGGTTAGTTATGAAAAAGGTTTAGCAGTTTGAAAGAACTATTTTAACTGTTCTCAGTTTTAATCTTTATTAGTATTACTAAGATGATGTGACCGGCCACATGCACCCTGGCTGTCTGATCTACAGCCTTCCAGAGGAAACATATGAACCTATGCATGAGAAAACTGCGATTCGGGATTCTGACACAGAAAATGTTTGTGAAGAGGAGGATTTGAGTCAAAATTGTGATGATAATTTGCTCTAATAGAGGCATCAGTTTATATAAATCATGACAATGAGATGACCTAAACTTATTTTACGTCAATGTCAACTTAGGTGACCCATGCATTTGAATGGCTAAAAAGGATAATGCCCATTAATGGCGGAAAACGTGCTAGGAATGAGCAAATGGACAAAAGCTTTATGTTTATGAAAATATTTTGTGCCCATGGGGCTGTCTGTCCATGTCCCAGGGTTATATACATGTATTGGACAATAATATTCAAACATCTCTGAAACCGCTTGGCCAATCATAGCCAAACTTTATGTGGAGCATTCTTGGAAATGGGGGCTCAAAGTCTTTATAACATGGTAAAGGTCACATTACCAAGATGGTCGGCATGGCCATTTATAGCAAAAATCTTTAACAATCCTCATCAGAACCAGAAGGCCTGTGATTTGAAACTTAGCATAACGCATCAGGGAATGAAGATCTATAAAGTTTGTATAGATCATGATCCTGCTATGAAAGTTTACATGACCTTAACCTATTTTACATAAATTGTAGATAATAACACTAATTTTCTAAGCGCAACCTATTGGCGGCTTTTTAAAAGCAGCCAACTTGTTTGGTCCATAGGCACCACTAAAAGTACGGATAATTACCTCTACACTGGTACTAGTACCCAATGTGTCCTTTCGGAAAACGAAGGTATTAAACTCCTAAACTAAGCGAGATACAGATTTCAACGTTCCGCTTCCTCAGTAGTGATGTGGAGCTCAGTAATATATAGGGAAGGTATATGATTGTCCCACGTAGCGAGAGTTCGGTTAACATCTGTGTAAGGCGCATAACATTATCCATAATTGAGAGAAGCCAGATAAAACAGTAGTGGAATCTTGGTGTGGATAGAAAACAACAATGCAAGACTCGCAAAGTTACGTCTGTGCGCTGTAAAGCAATCATCATTATTCAAGCATCTTCTTCTCTGAAACCGTTTTGCCAATTAAAGCCAAACTTTATGTGGAGAATGGTTAGGAAGAGGGAATGAAAGTTTACATAAATGGTCAAGGTCACATGCCCAAGATGGTCATCATGGCTATAAATAGCAAAAACCTTGAAAAATCTAAAGGCCTATGATTTTTTGACATGAAGTATCAGGGAACGGAGCTCTACCAAATTTATATAAACCATTACCCTTGAGTGACTTTGACCTATTTTACGGCAAGGTCAACTTAAATTGCCTATGCATTTGAATGGGGTAAAGAGGGATAATTTCAGCCAGGCGGGAAACTTGCTGGGAGTGAGCATATGGACAGAAGATGTATGTTTAAGGATCTCAGTTGTTTTTTTATTATGAAAAAGAAATATCCCCAGGGGGGGAGTGTTGTCTGCCAAGTATATTGGTATATATCCGAGGTCTCGGATGTGCGTTTACAGGACCATTGGTCCTCTGGTTGAGAAAATCTCCCTATTCTTAGAATTTCAGAATTTCCCTATATATCTTGTACATCTCCCTATATGGAATTTCACATTCCCCTACTAAAGATCATAAGTTTCCTTCCTCCCTGTTTGGAAAGAGAAATCTCCCTATTTTGGCGTCCTAAATGGCATGTCTGATAATCACTAAAGTTTCTTTAGTAATGGTGGTACAAGTTGTTATGTTAATCACTATAAATTTTATTTGAATGCTGTTTGTTTGTCTTTTTGTTTTTTGTTTGTATTTTCTTTTCTTCATTTTCACTGTTGTCTAACGACTCCGTATATGCTCGGATTGGTACTGTAGACTCCGGTGAAAATAGGATTGGTAAGAGTTTCAAAATGGCGGCACTATACCAAAAACGTGTTGACACATTTCCAAAACTCGGATAGAACAATGTTGTAAGGTAGGTTAACTTAATTCATGTTACAGAATAATGTCCATGGGTGAAATATGTTAATTATTTCTCGTATAATTCTTTGCATACCAGTGTCGCTGAGCGGAATATTGTTTATCAAAGTGAATGCTCGCCGAAAATGCATTAGTCAAATCAAGCAGTGACCTAGAAAATGAGGCAAATAATTAGCCCTATTTGGCATTCTGCAACCTGTTTCTGTATTGAATGCAACAAGAGGGTATTGTCTTTTGTGAAAGTGATTTGTACTTCTCGTACTTTTATTATTTGCTATCAAAATAATTGATTTTCATAGTTTCGAATCACACACGTTAGCCCCGGATTGGCAAGTGTTAGACTACGGAGTGGTTTCATTTAGGGCCCGGATTGGAATTAGATTTTTCTACAAGGAGTGCGGATTGGTTATGCTATCTGTTCTTTAAAAAACGTGTTTGAGATGAGAATTCACCATCATAACGATACATTTTCGTTTTTATAACATATATATCTGGGCTTTTTCGTTGAACTGCTTCTGGCAGAAATCGCACTTGTACTTTGTGTTGTGCGTGTGCGTTTTTCTCGTATGTCTGGTCAGCCCACTCATGGTCATAAACTGCTTGCCACAGTGGGTGCAAACCACCTGTGACTTTGGCATTTCATCAGGGGCATCGGCATGTATTTTGAGGTGGCGTTTGAAATTATGCAAGCGGTCTGTTCCAAAGCCACAAATAGCACATTCATGCTTTTTCATTGTTTCTCGATTTGCAGAGTCCTCGGGTTCATGGAATGATTCATCAAGGGGCTCTATTATCCTGCAAATAAAGAATTTAATAAACAATATATGAGCCGCCTCGTAAGAAAACCAACGTTGTGGTTTTTGACCAGGTTGGACACAAACCGGGCTGTACAGCCACAGAAGAAGACAGCTAGAAGCATGGAATTTTGTATTTACGAAGAAGAGGGATTGTACTATGCATGTGGCGAAAGCAAATGCGCTGATCAGATTCGCTGTCACCACGAAGCTGATCCACACCTATGTTTTCGCACATGCAAAGTGTTGGTATTCTCAAAAGGCGGCTCATGTTTTTTTTTTCTTATTACCTTCATATGAAGTTGTTACACACATCAAAAAGTACCGAGTCTTAAATTTGCATATATATTTGCACACAGTAAAACTACTCTACGATTCATGGTTATGGTGAAAGGCAAGTGGCACAAAGCTATTCTCAAATAAGAATTGATATCTTGACTTTAAACATGTTGTTTCTGTGTTTAATTATGAATCTCTTAAACGAGTTTGATGTTATAGACGCAAAATTGCAATGAAAAAAATCAAAGGGAAACAACTCGAAAAATATCCAAGCATCGTTTTATTGTGCTTTACAAGATTTGAAGTCATAGAGCAGGAACGATAATGCGTATGATATCATCAGAGTAAAATTCCTCGAAAAATTTGCAAGCAATGGCTTGACATGTCCCGTTCTGCTTTAGAAGTGTGTTGTGGCTGACTGTATGTTTTCAGGATATAGAGCGGATACAAGTTGTGAAGGAAAGATAGACAGACATACGTACAAGCAAAACAACATACATGTATATCCTATGTACTGTGTGTAGGGGGATACACCAGGACAACATGTCGGTGAAGTGTGTGTATACACCCTTAAACCGCACTTTCATGAAGAAAAAATGGGTTTTCTGGGGTGTCACTGATTTTCGTATTTTGCTCTAATACATACAATTTGGGTACTCGTTGGAACCGCCTCGCCGAGGCGTTTCAAACTTGTACCCACAATCTATGTTTTGAGCATACTTAAGAAAAATATTAAAGATTTTGAACGGAAAATTTCAGTTTTTTTACAGCCGAAAAAAAATTCTGTACATTGTATGGTCGTGTTTTCGTAAAGATTATTGCTGCATGCACTAATATTGCTGCTAAAATCAATTTTATCTGTAAATTATCGCACTTTTGTTGTAATACCAATCCGTCATCCCTCTTATACCAATCCGGACTCTTACTCATACCAACCCGTGGCTTGCCCATAACCAAAACAAAACCATTCCGTGTCGCGCGTTTTGTGTGCGAGTTTTTAATATGTGAAATATACATGCGATGTATCACATACTTACATGAATGTTGTACGAATTTACTCACAAATGGTTAAAATAAGCTTCAAGTCACAATTGGGGATTGCACAGACACTAAAATTATTGTTTTGCATGTTTTTTCAATCATGACACGAGGCAACATATTCATGTTTAAATGAGCAGGCATATAATCAAGGGCTGCCAGGCATTCGGAGAACCATACCACCTGGTAATTTCAAAGTGCCCTTAGGAATGATAAAGTTTAATGTTCAAACCCCTAATTTGTTTTGAGGGTGAAAATGAAGGCTTAAAAAAGATCAAAATTACCTGTTGACCTCGCGTCTGTCATCCCCTTCCGCCATTTTGAATCTCTTACCAATCCTATTTTCACCGGAGTATACAGTACCAATCCGAGCATATACGGAGTCGTTAGACAACAGTGATTTTATTTGAATCAAAAAGACAGATAAGATAGGCAATTTACATATTTTGCCAATTTTCTGGCTGTTTTTGAAGAAGAAAAATACATGTACCATAGAGGAATGGCAGACAAATGTTTGGCAGGCAGCAAAAACAGCAGAAAAAACACTGTTTTTGGTTTCGGACAATGACATTTTCAGCAGTGCTATGGTCTTGTATTTCAGTATTTCATAAAAGTAAGAAAAAATCACAGAGCATAAGGTGGTCGGTCACATGCAAAATATATACTAATGTCCAATGAAAACGTACCACCTACAAAAGTGTAAAAAATATGTTTTTGACTGAACATTTTAGTTTGTCTATTTGATATTTCAGTACTGTGATAACCTGACGTCATAAGCAACATTTTGACCACTGCACAATAACAGGGACATTTAAAAGGCAATCAAATGTCTGCAGCAAACTTGCGATTAAATCACAGATGTGAGCCGTTTTGTCCAGAAATCCTGTCCATTACATCATAAAGGCTTAGGATTTTGACGTTTAATGGCTAACGTAAAGCGTCAAAATCGCAAACACGTTGAATTTAAATGACCTGTACATCTTTTATTGTACGCTTATATTCATCTCGACAAACAAAAACGATTTTCAGAAATTCTGACTCGATAGCATTTCCGGAAGCGGCTGGAGAGAAGCTTAAAATTGACGTCAGTCATCGAACGTCATTCTAGAAAATGATTTCGGTGACGTTTTGCATATGTTAAGATTCAGATTCGTATTCCCAAAATAAACTGTTTTTGGGATATCTGTATGAAAGAAACCGTTTGTGAACGTTTTTTGACGGAATTCGCAAGACTTTGCATTTTTGAGGCGTGCATGGTGACGCGTATAGCACTTTTACCGTGTGTTGTGATGCGATGTAGTGGTTGACTAGGCGGCGAATAGTTTGTAGAGCTACTCGCATACGGGAAAATCATTTCCGGGATTTTTGAATCAGTCATAGCTTACGTAAAATTGAATAAACGTAATTTGTAGTCTGACGTAACGTCGCTTACAAACCGTCGCGGGGGGATAAACTTTTGGCGTAGAACCATTGTATTCAACCTATATAACATAAGGAAACATCATATGTGCACAAAGGTTTTGATATCCCGCAACTAAGAGCATCCTAGGAGTGGTACGTTTTCATTGGACATGAGTATATGTATAGCCATATAAATTGGTAAACAGTGAAGACTGATCACAAGAAGCATTCTTATATGACTGTTCATTGTTTACCTAGTGACAATATCACTACACACTATATTATTTTATTTTTGTATTATGCATTATTGCATTTTAATGAACTAGCAAAAGTAACAAAAGTAAAGGGACCCTGCCCATTTGGGCCTAACGAAATATATGGACTGTTTCTGTCTCCAGGCAAAGCTTCTGTGCAACCATCTGATTACTGGTAAACCACTCGAATCTGAGCCTGTCCAGAAAAAGTGGTTCATGTCAAACCATCAATACTTATAAGCCTTATTGGTTTAGTTGGGTGGATTACATTTGAAGCACTTGTTGGATGTCATGTCATCCTCATTTTGGGTAAGTCCCATAAAATGGGCAAGGTCCCGACATGACCATGGCTGTTGACTGGGACGTTAAGCATCAATTCAAAAAAAAAAAAAAAAAAAACGAAAGTAAAAAAAAAAAAAAGTATGGTAGGGAGCACGTGACAAAGGATGCATAAAAAGTAACTGATACTCAAGTTTTAGTAATTTGACAGAGACTGTTTGCATAGACTATTAGCATTTTGGTTAGTTATGGCAAAGGTTTAGCAGTTTGAATTATGTTTTATTAAGATGATTGACCGGCCACATGCCCCCTAAACAAAGGCGCGGATCAGTTGTGCAATTTGCACAATTGATCAGCGCCTTTGCTTTCGCCTATGCATGATGTTGGCTTACCTGAGCCATAGGCTCACAAGATGAGCTTATATGATAGGCAGATACCCGGATGCCGTCCGTCCATCGTCGTCCACCATTTTCATACATCTTCTCTGACACCGCTTGGCCAATCAAAGTTTTATTTTATTTGAGGCATCTTAAAGAAGGGGGGACCAATGTGTACATAAATAATGCAGTCACATGACCAAGATGGCAGCCATGCCTGTATACATGTATGGCAGGGAGCACATGGCATACATTGCATAAAATGGAACTGATAAACAAGCTTTAGCAGTCTGAAAAAGTGTGTTTGTTAAATCTAATAGAATGATGGTAGTTATAGTTATGAAGAAGGTTTAGTAGTTTGAAAAAACTGTTTAGTAAGATGATGTGACCAGCCACATGCACCCTAGCTGTCCGATCTACAGCCTTCCGGAAGAAACCTTGGCATGAGAAAACCGGGATTCGGGATTCCGACCAAGTCTGACACAAACCAGCCTGTAGCAAAAACAAACGGTAGTCGTAGGGTCTCCGCAGATTTTAAGTGGATATCGTACGGGGTCTATTGGACTTCTGACTGATGCCTTGGTTACATTTGTCCTACGGTTAGCTTGCGATGATCGTACGATGCCAATTTTTGCATTTTCGAGCGGTCTCCGCAGGGTGACCCTACGATGTCCCGACGATTCTACGACTTCCTACGATCTCCGTAGCCTCTACGATTTGGTAATAGTCTGCACTATTACAAATTTTAAAAATCGTAAGACCGTAGCCCGTAGACACATCGTCATATGGACGCCATACGGAGACCCTGCGATGATCGTGCGGTCACCTCACGAACTTTTGTATTAATATGATAGTTTGGGGACAAAAATCGTACAGCGATAGTAGGGAGTCTGCAAGGGGTCATGCCTAGTAGGTTACATTTGCCCCGATTATCGTACGATTTTTCGGTCTGCGATTTTCCCTAAGATATTTTAGACGTCGTAGGTGATAATGAGCTACTACGTAGGTGTTTACAATTCATGTGGGCATAGTACGATTTCTTGTTCTAGCTTTATTCGATGTTCCGAGCCAAAACCGTACGGATATCGTAGGGAAATCATAGGGTCTCCGCACACTTTAAGTGGAAATCGTAAGGAGCCCATGCGATGTCCGTGAGGAGTCCCTACGATTTCTGACTGAGCCCTTGCGGTCTCCCTACGATAGCCGTGCGATGTTAAGTGTCCGTCCGCCGTGTACTACCAAACGTGTACAACCTCACAGTACATCATGGCTCCCCCCGAAAGGAAAAGGAAAGCGGTCCTGATGAAACCTAATGGTGAAATGCAACCATATTCCATCAAAGTGCACAGCAATCACATGGCGGCCGCACGATAAAGTGCGGACGCCGTGGTATGTTCGTATAATGACCGCACGATATCCGTACGATTTTAATAGCCTTGCGAAATAGCCGTACAGATGCCGTATGATCACCCTAAAGGTCTACGATTATCTTACGATTTTAGTTCCAAAATTATCATAAAACCGTGCGGGGACCGCACGATCATCGCAGGGTTTCCTTACGGCGCCCGTACGATGCTACCTACGACATGTATACGGGCTACGGTCTTACGATTTTTACAAACTTGTAAAAATGCAGACTATTACAAAATCGCAGAGGCTACGGAGATCGTAGGAAGCCGTAGAATCGTAGGGACATCGTAGGGTGAGCCTGCGGAGATCGCACGAAAGTGCAAAAAATGGCATCGTACGATCATCGCACGCTAATCGTAGGCCAAATGTAACCTAGGCTTTACATAGCTGATTTTAAGACTGAGCACATAAAGGTTGTGTTTGAAGGTTTACCAGTTTGATACAGCTGTCAAGATGATTGACCTGTCACATGTAAGATATATGACTGGTAAGCAGTGGAGACTGATCTCTAGGAGCATTTTTATGTGAATATTCTTTGTTTATGTGGTAGCTGGTTTAGAAATACAATGTAGAAAGCACCCATAAAGGTTGATAGGCAGACTTATCATGTAAAGCATATCATTCTTCAGAGATATGGTCTTGTTTTTCACAAAATAAAAATAAAAAAAATAGTGTGGTAGGGAGTATGTGGCATAGAGAGCATAATTTAAAGGCTGATAATCAGGTTTTAGCAGTTTGACAGAGCTTGTTTGTTAAACTATTAGCATTATGGTTAGTTATGACGAAGGTTTAGCAGTTTGAATTATGTTTTAGTAAGATGATTGACCGGCCACATGCGCTCTAGCTGACTTATCTCCATCCTTGAAGTAAATACATGTGAACCTCTGCGTGAGAAAACCAACAATTTAGGGTGCCGACACAAACTAGCCTGTACAGTCACAGAAGCAGACAAGAAGCTGGATATTTCAGATTAAAGAAGAAGCGATATAATAGAATCTGTGTAGCGAAAACAAAGGAGCTGATCAGCTGTGTAGTTACTGCACAGCTAATCTGCGCCTTTGTTTTTGTATATGTATGTTTTTGTCTTGTGCCACTGCTCATATCTTATATTTGCTTCAATTACTCTGTGCTGTCAAATGCCAAAAGCTTGACCACTATAGCTTTAAAACTCCGAAGTGTCTGTAGAAAGAAATGTTATGTTTTTATGATATTATTAATCCAAACTTAGATTATGCTGTGGGTAATAATAGAACATCCATTATTAAAGCCGCCGCATGAGAAAACCAACAATTTGCATTTGCGAAAACAACGTCGCAGACCAGCTTCGCGATGACCACGAAGCTGATCAGCGCCTTTGTTTTCGCTACACCGATAGTACAATCCCTCTTCTTCTTCAATCCAAAATTTCGAGCTTCCAGCCTGCTTCTGTGACTGTACAGGCCGGTTTGTGTCGGACCTGGTCGGAAACCCAAATTGTTGTTTTCTCGCGCAAAGGCTCATTATGTTATCTTCATCCCTTGTGGAGCGCGTAGGACATCAGTCTACCAATTGAGGGGTCCTGGGTTTCATTACAAAACAAGCCCATGCAATTTATAGATATTCTTAAAATTGTCAAAAATGAAAATTTTCAATAGGAAATTTATGATGTTTTTCTTATTTTCGCTCACATGGTGCTGCTAGTGGGGATCAACATCAGGAAAACATGTTTGTGAAAAGTATACCCTCTTGAACCCCACTTTTATATAGTAAATAAAAATAATTGTTAGATCCTTTGGAAGCAGTAAAACATTCAAAGCAAGAAAATGGGGTTTGCAGGGATACACCTAATTTTCTTATTTTTGCTCCAAAAGATAGATTGTGGGTACTCGCTAGAACCGCCTCGGCAAGGCATTTCTAACGTGTACCCACATTCTGTTGTTGGTTGTTAAAATGTAACGATTTAGAGAAATCAAGCATCCCTCTTATACTGTATAAATGATATTGAAGCAAAGATCTGCTGTATATACTAATAACATGTTTGAATATTATGGAAAATAGCACCAAAAAGGGCAGATGTAGCCCTGTGGCCATTTTTTTCATAATCAATATCCTATCCATTTGCCATTTTCCTGCAAGTTTTTCCCTTCAAATGACATTTTAACAGTCTTACCCATTCAAAGGCATGGGCGACCTATGTTGACCTTGTCGTAAAATAGGTCAACGTCACCATAGGGTCATGATTTATATATACATTGTAGTACTTTAGCCATCGATGCTTCATTCCAAGTTTCTTTGAAATCGGTCCACCGGCTCCGGAGATGATTTTTAAAGGTTTTTTTACAATATATGGGCATGGCGGCCAACTTGGTAATATGACCTGGATAATTTATATACACATTAGTTACCCCATCCTATAGATGTTTCACATAAAATTTGGCTTTGATTGGCCTAGTGGTTTCAGAGGAGATGTTTGAATATTATGGAAATATACATGCATACTGCCCCGGGGTGGAGGCATATGAGCTCATGGGAACCAATTGTTTTCAGAATCATTAATATTCAGCCATACTGCGCATTTCCTGCAAGACTTCCACTTTAAATGACATTTTAAAAGTTTTCCCCATTCAAATGCATTGGCGACCTATGTTGACCTTGCCGTAAAATAGGTCAAGGTTATCACAGGGTCATGATTTATATTATACATTGTAGTTCTGAGTCATCGATACTTCATGTCAAGTTTCTTTGACTCGGTCCACCGGTTCCGGAGAAGATTTTGAAGCGGCCATCTTTGTCATATGACCTGGATTATTTATATACACATTGGTTACCCCATCCTATAGATGCTTCACGTAAAATTTGGCTTTGATTGGCCAAGTGGTTTCAGAGGAGATGTTTCAATATTATGGAGATATTCTTGTATATTGCCCCAGAGTGGGGGCCTATGAGCCCCTAGGGTCCATTTTGTCAGAGTCATTAATAATCAGTCCTACTGTCAATGTCCTGCAAGACTTTCACTTTCAATGACATTTTAAAAGTTTTACCCATTCAAATGCATTGGCGACCTATGTTCTTTGAAATCGGTTCATCGGTTCTGGAGAAGAAGTTTTTAAAGGTTTTTACAATAAATGGGCGTGGCAGCCATCTTGGTCATGTGACCTGGATTATTTACATACACATTGGTTCCCTCTTCCTATAGATGCTTCATATAAAATTTGGCTTTGATCGGCCAAGCGGTTTTAGATAAGAGCTTTGAAATTCCGGACAAACGGATGACGGACGGATGCCGGATCATGCCCATCCTATAAGCTCACCTTGTGAGCCTAACGGCTCAGGTGAGCTAAAAAATTGGACCAAGAATCAGATCAATTGCCAGGTGCTTACTTTCACTGAACAGCTCAGTAAGCAAACACATGTGACAAAATACCAAATAAACTTAGGTACGGGAGCACGGTGGCGTAGTGGTAGAGCGTCGGACTCCGAATCGAGAGGTCATGGGTTCGATCCCCACAAGCGTCACCGTGTTGTGTCCTTGAGCAAGCTACAGTACTGGTTAAACCCAGGGAGCGTTGGCTCCGGTTAAGCCACAACAAACAACAAAAAAAGTCAAAATAACATTGTTTCTTGACAAAAATCATGTCTTTGATTAGAACGTTGGCATGAAAAACATGCTAGTGTGTCAGGAAATGAGTGACCTTTCATACAGTATAGCGATCGAGTTCTGAATCTCAGGTTTGCATGTCGTGGCATTTCACTGGTCGACTAACGGCAGTTTTAGTGATACTATTATGTCTCTTCATATTCTATGCCAAGACACCAAGTTTGATAAAATTATTATTATTGTCTGATTGTTTTGCCATGCCATGGCTGATCTTATGTTTCATAAGGTACTTTATTTGAACAGCCTCATGAGAAAACCAACAATCTACATATGTGACATATGCGAAACCAAAGGCGCAGATCAGCTGCCCTTGTTTTCGCTACATGGATATTACATTTCCTCTACTTTCTAAATCCCAAATGCCCAGCCTCTAACGAGCTTCTGTGCTTGTACAGCTCGGTTTGTGCCAGACCTGTTCGGGAACAACATTGTTGGTGTTCTCATGACATGGCTCATTTTATTGTTATTTATCCAGATTCCCTGCATGGGGCCAAATCTGAGACATTTTGTTGTTTGTCTTATGTATGATCCATTTTTTTAAACTGATGTTTAGCTAAATATCTTCAAAACAACAAAACCAGTGCCTTTGAGGACTGGTGCATCTTGAATGAATGGTTATCTTATACATAAAACTATATGTTTAGCTCACCTGAGCCGAAGGCTCAAAGGTGAGCTAACATGATAGGCAAACACCCGGCGTCCGTCCGTCGGCGTCCGTCAGTCATCCACCACTTTCAAAGACCTTCTTCTCTGAAAACGCTTGGCCAATCAAAGCCAAAGTTTATATGAAGCATCTATAACCAGAGGACCAATGGTCCTATAACCGCTCACCTAAGTTCCCGGATATGCGACTTAAGTTGATCTTGCCGTAAAATAGGTCAAGGTCATCCCAGGGTCATGACTTCTATAAACTTTGTAGAGCTTTATTGCCTGATGCTTCATGCCAAGTTTCAAAATCATAGGCCTTCTGGTCCTGGAGAAGATTTTTAAAGGTTTTTGCTATTTATAGCCATGGCGGCCATCTTGGTCATATGATCTTGGCCTTTTTTATTATTTTTTTTTTCATTCCCCCTTCCTAATAATGCTCCACATAAAGTTTGGTTTTAATTGGCCTAGCAGTTTCAGAGAAGTAGATGTTTGAATATTATGATTATATACATGTATAGCCCCGGGGCAGGGGCAGACAACCCCCTGGAATCAAATCAAAATTTTTCTCATAAACATAAATCTTCTGGCCATTTGCATACTCCAAGCAAGTTTCCCCCCCATTTAATTACATTTTACTAATTTTTCCCATTCAAATGCATTAGCCACCTAAGTTGACCTTGCCGTAACATAGGTCAAGGTCTTCCCAGGGTCATGATTTGTATAAACTTTGTAGAGCTCCTTACCCTGCTGCTTCATGCTAAGTTTCAAAATCATAAGCCTTCTGGTTCTGGAGAAGATTTTTAAACGTTTTTGCTTGTTATGTGACCTGTCCCATTTTATATAATCCTTTGTTCCCACGTCCTATGGATGCTCCACATGAGGATTGGCTTTGATTGGCCAAGCAGTTTCAGAGAAGAAGATGTTTGAATATTACAATGATATATATGTATACATGTATTTAGTCCTGGGGCAGGGGCAAACAACCCCCTGGTGCCAAATTCTTTTCATAAACATAAATATTCTGCCCATTTGCTCTTTCCATGAAGTTTTCTGCAAGAAAATGACATTTTTCCATTTTTTTCCATTCAAATGCATTGGCGACCTAAGTTGACCTTGCCGTAAAATAGGTTAAGGTCATCCCAGGGTCATGATTTATATAAACATTGTAGAGCTCCTTTCACTGATGCTTCATGCCAAGTTTCAAATTCATAGGCCTTCTGGTTCTGGAGAAGATTTTTATAGGTTTTTGCTATTTATAGCCATGGTGGCCATCTTGGTCATGTGACCTGAACCATTTATATTTTGTTCCCCTTTCCTAAGGATGCTCCACATGAAGTTTGGCTTTGATTAATCAAGGGGTTTCAGAGAAGAAGAACATTGACATTGTGGACGACGGACGCCGGAGCATGGCCATCCTATTAGCTCAGGTGAGCTAAAAAGGGGGAACAAATGTTTATATAAATAATCCAGGTCACGTCACTAAGATGGCCGCCATGCCCATATATGGTAAAACCATTTAAAAATCTTCTCTGGGACTGGTGGATCGATTTCAACGAAACTTTGCATGAAGCATCAATGACTCCAGCACTTCAATGTGTATATAAATCATGACCCTGTAATGACCTCCACCCAGTTTAAGGCAAGGTCAATATTGTTTTTACACTGGTATCTGAACAAACTATACTATGGAGTTCAAAGAAAGCAAACAACACAAAATGGTAATTTTATTATCACAGATATCTATGCAGTTTATTACAACAAAATAACACAAAATTATTTGTGAGAAAAATTACTTCAGGAGTTAGTGGATTCGATCCCAAGCCGCATCGTACCAAAACGTTAAAAATGGTATCAGTGGGTACCTTGCTTGGCAATCAGCATTATAAGGTCAACGCTGGACCATGCCTGTAATATTGCTATGTTTAATGTTCATCCACACTTAATCCAATGAATCTATGTCAGACTATGATGGAACCATGCAATGGCTTTTTTATTTCAAATAGCTAGTGACCCCTGTAAATAAGCCAAATACTCAGAAAACCAGTTTCTGTATATAATTAAGTAAAACAAAAGATGCAGATCCAATTACTTACACCTTTGATTTTGCTTCAAATGTGTACATGTGGTAAATTCCTTGATATTCTTAATCAAAATCATATCATTCTATTAGCTAACTGGGTTTTAAATTGCTCCTAGTCGAATACACCAAAAATATATTATCTCACAACATGACACGGCTCGATTCTTATATTCTTGCATAGATATCTATACGCACACCTGTTTGAAGCTGTTTCTAACTCGACTGAAAGCCGTTTTCAAACAGCGAAACCCATATTCAAATCATGAAAATCACGTGCCGTTTGAACATGCCGTTTGGTTTAGCTAAAATCCGTCGACGTCTTTGGTCAATGCCACGTGACGTGACTGTGTTCCGTAGAAACAACATGACCGACCGTCATTTTGGTGAGTTTTACATTTTTGTGTGCTATTTTCAACAAGATGCCAAATTGTATAGATGTGAAAATGCACCAACAATGATCAAACATGCTTCTTTCAATTCATTAACGTTTGCCGGGCCCCTGTAAGCGGTTTGAACCCTCGGCCTGGTGGCCTCGTGTTTCAAAAAAAAGTTCCTTGAACGTCTGCAAACGTTAAGACGTGAAAAGGCATGCTTGATCCCTATAATATCTCTCTCTCTCTCAAGAAAACAACTTCAAAGTAAAGTGCTCTCATATATCAGTCCTGTATGTTTATCCACTCTCGATGATTATTTTGACATTTTTGACAACTGTGAAGAGGAACCACTTGTCTTTAGGCCTGCCTGTTGAGGATTCCTAGAAAGAGAACACGACAATGTAATAAACAGATTGTTTCTAAGTTGTAGAAAAAAATTGAGTTTTTCTTATTTTTTTACTCAAAACATAGATTGATAAATGGAAGCAACACGTTAAACCCCCTTGGCGAGGCAGTTCTAACGTGGCGAGGCGGTTCTCACGTGTACCCATGACCTAGGTTTTGAAATAAGAGTTGTCGCATGACAACGTGCTCGACTTCTTCATGTTCTTCTGGCTTTGTCAGACATGAGGACTAACTCGTCATGTATTCCAAAGCATCATGCTCATACAGTTTTATGCCTTGATGCTATAAGGCAAAACCACTGAACTATGAAATTAGGTCATAGTGACTATAACTTACTTAGGATCAAACGTCTCACTTATATTTTAAAAGAAGTGTGGTCATACTCACTCATAATATAAAAGAAGAATGAAAATATACTAACTGAGTGTCTAGATATAAGGCAAAATCACTGAGTCATGGAATTAGGTCACACTGACTCAAGACTACTATGGGGTCAAAGGTCTGGCCATACTCACTCATACTGTGAAGAAAGTATGCTCATATACTATCTGAGTTTAAGATATAAGACAAAAACACTTAACCATGATATTAGGTCACAGTGACCGATAATGACTTTGGGGTCAAAGGTCACACTCACTCATTTTGTGAAATAAGTATACCAGATGAGTGCTGAGATAAAAGCAAAACAACTGAACTATGAAATAAGGTCACATTGACCTAAGACTTCTTTTGGGTCAAAGGCTTGGTCATTCTCACTCATATTGTGAAAGAAATATGCTCATATAGTAACTGAGTGATGAAATACAAGGCATAATCACTGAACCATGAACTTAGGTCTTAGTGACCTATAAGTTCTTTGGGATCAAAGGTCTGGTCATACTCACTCATAATCTTAAGAAGTATGGAAATCTACATAATTGAGTGATGAGATACAAGACAAAATCACTGGAGTAAAGACAAAATCACTATCCTTAACGTTATGACACACGTGTCAGTGTCACAACTTTAAAAGATGACTGACCATCTTTTTAAGTCATATCTATTTAGAAATAGAGACAAACAATATTTTAGGATGATCTAGATTTTGACCTCAAGCCCAATCCCTGGCTTGGACACAGCTGTCCGATGTCATGGAACCTAAAGTCTATGGTGTATGAATGCTGTATGAAGTTGATGTCACAGCAGTAAATCTTTTTTTTTTACATAAGTATTTGCCTCATAAATATCAAGATGATTTGCGAAAATTCATGAAATTCCATGAATGGGTCTTCAAAATATTAAAAAAAAAAAAAGTGTTATGGACTTACGGACGCACGGACGAATGCATAAACAAACAGACTGGCGTGAAAACAAATACCCCTTAAAACTTTGTTTTGGCGGCGTGGGTGGGGTATTACAACTGTAAAAGACAGGCTTTCTTACGAGTTTCGTCTAACTTGGCTGATTGGATTTATGAAATGTAACATACTTAGCTGATGGAAGTGCTGGTTTCTTTCTCAAACTTTGGGACTGTTGTGATTGGGTCTGCGCTGGAACAGGCTTCCTGGAAAATACAACCAATATCAAACTTCACATGAAAAAGCAACAACCTGGTACAGTGAATAATAAGAAGCTTAAAACTGTGTATTTAATGAGAAAAAGCTCTGTATTATCTACGATGCAAAAAACAAAGGGCCAGATATACGCAAATTGTTGTTTTTCTGATGCAGCAGCTCATACATGTAAATTTTTCTTACTACAACCAGATCCCCATCGTCGGACAGCTTACTGAGTCTGTGGGTCCTCGTTTTTTATTCATCATGGCGCTTATCATGATTTATTTAGCCCCCAGTAAATTTATATTACTGATCGTTCCAAGGCCATACTTCTGTTAAAGTTCCATTTTATTTGTTTTATTTTTTGGAGTTGAATTTTTGTGCTGTTTGAACTTATGTATGTTTTCATATTTTTTATTTAAGTTCCAGTAACTGAGTGGCCGCCTATTGGGGAATAGCTGCTCATTCGGCTTACGATATGTTTTCTAAGTATAAGTACCTAATTGTCAATTTACTTTTCCCACCTCTTCATCCACCGGGGTTCAAACTGACTTTCTTTTGCCCTGGTATTTTAACATTACTGTTCAGTCCTCGTTTTTGCTTCATCACATTGCTGACATGTTTTGTTAAGGAGCTGGGAAGCTTCTTTTAGAACCAAACAATTAACACAACAAAGAAAATCAATTTGAACCATCCAGTTATTTCTTTACTGATCGTTCCAAGTTGGTTCTGCTGTGATTTATCTTCATGTTTTCTGGTTATTTTGTCTACCTCTAAGTTGTTCTTGTCCCTTTTGTATCTGGTTGAGGTTAGCCAGATGGCTACCTTGCTGGGAAAGAGCTATTCATCTTGCTCATCGTGTGTGTTTTAAAAGGGTGATGTTTTGTACTGTACTTTACTTCCAGCCTGGTGTCCAGGTTGGGATTTTAAATTCAACAATTTAAGATATGAATTGTACAATCTATGTGCATTCTATCCTTACTTTTTATCGTCATGATTTTGTGACAAGTTTACTTACTTTTTATCAGTTTTGCCTTTGAATACTTTCCCAACATCTAGCTGTGTCGTGGAAATGTTGGGCTCCACCCCAGTGGATATCACACTCAGTTCTGTATCCAGCTCAAACCGCAAGGGAGCATACATGTTAAACCATTGCTAAAATATAAGAGTCTCGTGAATAATGTACAAAGAAAAGAAGCACTCAAAATCTTGACAATGACATTAGTTATACCTGAAACTTATACGATAAAATTATATAGAACTGTAAGCGAAACCAAACCATAATACACAGTAAAATGTGTGTCATTAGTTTGACTTTATCTGTGATAAAATGAGCTTTTTAAATAGAATAAGTGAGGCATAACACTGAAGATCTCTCTATGCTCATTTTGGTCTTCACTTGATTACATTTCTTCAACACCTTTCAAAATATGTGTATTATATAATATAATATAACATCGTCTGCAAATGACCCAGATCCGCGGCTCTGTTTTTCTGAAATGTCAATGAAACATGACAAAAATCTTTATCTTCCAACTCAGATGATAAAAATGATCTCCTGCTTTGACACCTTGTTTGTCGGGCCGGTAGTGTTTTGGAAAGTCATTTATGTGGCATGAGGACTTTTGTAATAAAAAAAGAAAATACACTATGCAAAATTGAAAAAAAAATGAAGTGAAGCTAAAAATAATCACACAATACGGGTATCGAACCCGTGGCCACACAAACAGCTGAGCCATTGAATTTATTCGCGCACTCCATTATCAAAATAAGAGCTGTCACAGGACAGCGTAGCTCGCCTGACTTGTGCATTGCCACTAAATTTATCAAAATCTATGACCCGTGACCTTGACCTCAAGGTCGCTCAGGTGGGTCTTAAAAGCATAAAATTTCAGACCAATATCTACAAACATGCAAAGTATCAACTTGATCCATCAACATGTTCAAGAGATATAGATTTCTAACAACTTTAACGAAAAACTTCAACAAAAATTTCTAAATCTGTGACCTTGACCTCACAGTCACCCAGGGTGGGTCATGATGGTACTCCATAAAATTTCAGACCAATATCTTCAAACATGCAAAGTATCAACTTGATCCATCAACATGTTCAAGAGATGCAAAGTATCAACTTGATCCATCAACATGTTCAAGAGATATAGACTTCTTAAATCTTTAATGAATAAGAGCTGTCGCAGGACAGCGTAGCTCGCCCGACTTGTTCTTTGCCAATAAATCTATCAAAATCTATGACACATGACCTTGACCCCAAGGTCACTCAGGTGGGTTGTGATGGTACAGCATAAAAGTTAA
The DNA here is from genome assembly GCA_964017185.1 of Rugalucina vietnamica. NCBI lineage: Eukaryota > Metazoa > Mollusca > Bivalvia > Lucinida > Lucinidae > Rugalucina > Rugalucina vietnamica. Next base: position 12,518,661 of record OZ024876.1, on the reverse strand, counting down.
GACCAATATCTACAAACATGCAAAGTATCATCTTTATACATATATATACTTGATATATATACTTAGAAAAAGTTTAACCAAATCTTTAACACAAAAATTTCCAAGTCTGTGACCTTGACCTCAAGGTTATCCAATTGGGTCATAATGGCATAGCATAAAACTTGAGACCAATAATGATATCTATCAACATGCAAAGTATCAACTTGATCCATCAACATGTTCAAGAGATACAGACTTTAACCAAAAACTTTAACACAATTTTTTTAAGTATGTGACCTTGACCTCAAGGTCATCCAGGGTGGATCTTGATGGAACTGCATAAAATTTCAGACCAATATCTACTCACATGCAAAGTATCAACTTGATCCATCAACATGTTCAAAAGATATAGACTTATAAAAACTTTAACCAAAAACTTTAACACAAAATTTCTAAGTCTGTGACCTTGACCTCAATGTCACCCAGGGTGGGTCATGATGGTACTGCATAAAACTTCAGACCAATATCTACTAACATGCAAAGTATCAACTTGATCCATCCACATGTTCAAGAGATATAGACTTATAAAAACTTTAATCAAAAACTTTAACATTTGAGCAACGCGAACGCCAACGCCGACGCCGGGGTGATTGCAATAGCTCTTCCTGTACTTTCGTACAGGCGAGCTAAAAACTTTAACATAAAATTTCTAAGTCCGTGACCTTGACCTCACGGTCACCCAGGGTGGACCACGATGGTACTGCATAAAACTTCAGACCAATATCTACCAACATGCAAAGTATCAACTTGATCCATCAACATGTTCAAGAGATATAGACTTCTAAAAACTTTAATGAAAAACTTTAGCTTCGTGAAGGCGAGCTAATTAACCGACATTGAACGATTTACTAGTGATCATTATTTATATTATGTACACTGCTAATCGCATTTTGGCGGCCCCCGTGGCCGAGCGGTTAAGAGCCCTGTTTCTTAATCACTCGATCATTTCGCCGCTGTGTCTGGTGTGGCCCGGCTCTGGCCACATGTGAGACAAGTTCTGCTTGCGGGTGTGTCAGGTGTTTTTTCTCGGGGTTCTCCCGTTTTCACCCCACCTACTGATTGGCCCATCTCATATGTGCTGAAATAATCTTGGAAGGGATGTAAAACTGAATAAAAAAATAATAATAATCGCATTTCAGTTTATTAAATGCATAAAAATCAATGTCAGGTGAATATTGGTGGCCAATAGAAGTTTCGTTAATATTTATACCTTGCTTTGACATGTTTTCGAAATAATACTTATTAATAAAAGAAATTCAAACTTACTTTAGCCTGTGGGCTCAGTCCTATATCTGTGAAAGCATACTGCCACTGGGGTAGTCCTAGATGCATTATCATTAGTCTGTAGTATGCCATGAAAGAATCTGCTATGTAGTGCCATCTCAAGCCTCGGTCCAGAAACCAAATTTCAATTTTAGGGTCTGTACCACCTACAGGTGTATAAGCATAAAGTCAAAATAACTACATGTGTCAAACCATGATGAAACGATTTTAACAAAAATTATTTAAGAAAAAATATTTACATGTATGTATTTTACCGGCATGGCCGTATTCTTTCTAATTAGCGCACAGTACATTTTTCAAAATGATTTAAAGTTAAGGTAAAAGAATGTCGTTCTAATAAGCGCACACTACAAACCAAAACAACACATTAACTGATAAAATAAAAATGTCAAAATAATCATTGATGATGCCATTTAAGTGTTCAAACCGTTTCAAACTAATGTTTGACCATTTAAGGTTAAGTTTTAATGTGGTTGATACGTTATTTTTGTAGTAAACATTGTCCAAAAACCAATATGCTGGTCGAGCAGTGTGCGCTTATGCACGTTTTTCGGAAACGACCAGGGTGTGCCCTTATTGGAGCTTGTGCTCTAATTAGAATGAATACGGTATTTGTTCCAATGTTTTCATAAACTATTTGGAATCTCTATCTTAAAAACAGGGAGGCAGTGGCGTACAGGTACAGCGTCAGACTTCCAATAGAAAGGTTGTAGGTTCGTACCCCACTTGAGTGCCGTAATGTGTCCTAAACCTTGAGAAGACACATTTGTTCCCTAATAGATTATACCCATGAAGGAGTGGCTCCATTCCGACATGACTGAAAATTGTTGATTGGGACAAAAAACAACAACAGCAAAACAAACGAAAACACCTAAAGGGTGTGATGAAGTAATGCAAAAACAATCATGTCATCTTTGCAAATATTACCCATAGAAGAGCTCCTAGACTAGTTGCTCAACAGAATTTTAATTTTTGATACAGATAGAAAAGGGGTAAAGGTGCTTTTTGGAACAATAATATGGAGGTCTAAAAAGCTTAACAGGTATAGTTAAGAAACTAACTACATTAATAGTAAATTATGGTAAAATACTGCAGACATGCATGCAAGTCGCACAGATTTGAAAATACATTAGACAATACTCAAAGGAGAAAACACATACATCATGTAGCTCATTAACATCAAGTACATTTGAAAAAAATTTACAAGTTGCTGAAAGGGCAATGGTCGCTCACCAGAGACATTCAAACAACTGAAACTACTAGTATGGTCGAAACAAGTAGCCACGCTGATGTTAACTGTATGAGGGCTTGTTTTTTTGTGTTTTTTTTTGTTTTTTTTTTCAGACACTCAAGGACAGAAAACAACGTTGTCCTTGTTATTGCCAAGAATGAGGAAGATCCTATCAAAAATGAAGACGCCAGAGTGGCCACAATACTTAAAAGCCATTCTTCAAACACCCACAGGAAGCAAACTCTGCTTTCAGAGGTCGGATCTGGTCGGAATTTGAAACAATCTGAGACATTATAGTAGTCTTTTCTTCCTGCTAGAATGAAGAAGGTCTGTTGAAAACCAAAGGTACTAGAGTGGCCAAAACATTTATCCCATTATAAGTCGATGGATATTTTCAGGACCCTCAGAAATGCCTCAGTCTGTAGTCGAATCTGGCTGAATTTTGAACTCATCTGAGATATTATGGTTGTCCTTGTTACTGCAAAGAATTAAGAAGGCAAAAAGGTACAAGTAGGAAATGATCAGGCAAAGGCGCAATCAGAAAGAAATTTTCACTCCAAAAACCGAGGTGGGAAAAACTAAATTGACAATTAGGCACTTATACTTAGAAAAAATATCGTAAGCCAAGTGAGCAGCTATTTCCCAATAGGCGGCCACTCAGTTTCCCGAACTCAAATAAAAATATGAAAACGTACATAAGGTTCAAACAGTACAAAAGTTTGATTCCAAAAGTAGCGATGATAAGGAAATGAAGCAATCAGAAAGAATTTCCGACTCCAAAAACCGAGGTGGGAAAAAACTTAATTGACAATCAGGTATTTATACTAAGAGAACATATCGTAGGCTGAGCGAGCAGCTATTTTCCAATAGGAAGCCATTCAGTTACCTGAACTTAAAGACCTATTTCCATGTCTATTGAGGGTCATTAGATAAGAGACAAAGCATTAGAAAACCTAGTGCCCTGACAATGACTCAGAATACAGGTAGGGGCCAAAACAGGAAAATCAATATTTATTGCAGAGGGAGGCAGTTTTACTGCACAGGTTATCAGGGACCATAAAATCAATAAACAGTGGAACTACAGGTATTATCCTTTAGGGGCCTCTTTATGCCCTCCTGCAGAGATGTGATAATCACCTCATTATGACAGTTCTTTGATCTATGGACCACATTGCACCATTAGGGGTCACTAACCAAATAAACAGTGGTACGCCTTTTAGCTTCTTCAGAAGTAGGTCTTTAATTTAAAATATGAACATGTAAATAATGTGCAAACTGCACAAAAATTCAACACCAAAACATAAAACAATTAGAAGTATCACCTTGGAACAAATAGTAATAATATATTAAAATACAGGGGGGGTCTTAAACCGATAGAAGGTGGATAGGTGTTACATTAGATACTTTTAAAAGGAAAATCTAATGCAGACACGCACATTTCGCCCAGAAAAACTCATTGCTTTTCAACTTATGGGGCAAATTATGATTTCTGCTCCTTTTTCGCATGGAAAACATATTTTACGCCCTATCGCCAAAACATTCCGTTCGGGTGCACAAGTCTGCACCTATGTTTTCAATAAAGTTTTCTGTCTATTAACTACAACTGAATTATTAAGCCGTTTTTTACATCTTCTGTGTAAATATAAAGCTGACTTTGTCAGACTCAATGGTTTGGAAGCAAGAACAGCTTATCATCAAAATGCACATTTGTCTGCTCATCTACTGGTGATCATGAATTCTACCAAAAATAGCAAGAAAGGGCAGATAACCCTCATTGAAAATCTCTCTAAGGGAAATAAGGCTTGCATAATACCATTGTTTTAGGAAAATATTAGCCCATGGTTCTGCTTAAAAAGCCCATACATCAGGCTATCATGTCCATGTAATCATTCCCTTACATCCACTTTACCAAACTATAGTAAAACTGGGCTGTACATAATATATACGACTAGTATGTTTTTGGAGCAAAAATACAAACCAGAGGACCTGTTAACGCTCAAGATCTGGTATATACACCAATAGTTCATACTTTAATATTCTTGTCATGTACAAGCATACAGTCCCACAGCAAGGGCAGACTAAACCCTGAGGTCCATTTTTTTTCAGAATCATAGTCTTCTGTCCACTTGCACATTTCCTGCAAGTGTTTGCACTTCAAATGATATTTTTAATAGTTCCCCCATTCAAATGCATAGCCGACCTACTTTGACCTTGCCATAAAATAGATCAAGGTCATCACAAGGTAATTATTTATGTACACACTGTATTTCTCTAATATCCAATGTTTCAGGCCAGGTTTCACTGAAATTGGTTCACTGGATCTGAAGAAGATTTTTGAAGGGTTTGGACCATGGCCTCAAAATGTATATTGGTCACCATAGACCTGGTTTATTTATAAACACATGAGCTCCCTTTTCCTATCTATCGAAGCTTCATATTAAATTTGGCTATGGTTGGCCCAGGATTTCTGATTATATACGTGTACATCAAGCAGGACTACATCATGCAGGACTTTTTCTCATCTTTTTGGAAAACGTTTGGTAACGATGATATTGGGAGAAAATCACAAGTTTTTTTCTTTATTTTGGTAACGATGATATTGGGGGAAAATCACAAGTTTTTTTTATTTTGGAGAAAATATAGTGCGCTTTAGCCACCAGTTCTAGAGGAGGAGATTTTTAAAGGGTTTTTTACCATTTATGGGCATGGCGGCCACCTTGGGCAAGTGACCTAGATTATTTATAAACACACTGGTTCCCCCTTCCTATAGTTGCTTCATGTAAAATTTCACTTTGATTTGGAAGGGGTTTCAAAGATCTTTGAAAATGGTGGCCAATAGACGATGATGGATAGACGGAGTGACGCCGGTTGCCTACCTATCCTATTATCTCACCTGTGTGGACCTTCGGCTCAGGTGAGCTTTTTTATCCACAAAAAATAGCTGTTTTAAAGCTGAAAAATGACTATATATTGCATAGGCATGTTTTCATAATTTAAAAGACAAATGTAAAGGGATAAGCTAGGAACTGAGGATTTTCGCCAGGATAATTACAACAGTATTTTTTACAAACCATAGTTCATCAACTCATCAATACTTGGGCTATTTATATTAGCTACAAAGAAGAAGTAAGTTTATAAAGATAAATATACACTCAATGCCCTTAAAAACGCAACACTTGTTTAATTGATTCTTTCCATCATAATGCAGGATATGTCCGAAAAATTGTTGAACTGAAAAGTATAATCTGTCTGCTTAACTTCAAAACCCAAAACAAATTGCAAATGTCTGCCAATATTTGATACAGTATAATTTCAAACGTAACCCAAAATTCAACAAAATGAATGGCGACAAAAATAAATCTTTAGGTCCAGCATTATTTCTGGAAAGTAACACAAAACTCCAAACAAATGCAAATAGTTGGACTTCACGTGCACTAAAAATGTAGCCAGGACTTTGTTTTAACGTTTATCAAGAAAGCATTAATTCTTGCGTGTAAAATTGAAACTATTTCAAACTACTTTTAACACAATAAAATGCATTTGAACAATGTAAAATTACCATGACATTAGGCGCTTTAATTAATAGCCTCTGTGTTTTGAGCACTATACGCTTGGCATCAGCGCAAACGCACCTTAAATGACACTGAGAGAAAAAGACCACGTTTATTTTGCTTTTTCTCATTGCATTACTAGAAATGGTTTGTTTTCTAGATATTTTTAGCAAGTATAAAATGTTTTGTTTGGATTCATTAAGTCACATAACATGTTTGACCGTGATCTGCAAAGTAGTTTTGAAGAAGGTGAAACTACAATGCCAATTTACCGACATTTCAGACGTGCTCCGTGACAATCAACCGATATTTATACAACTTTAGAATCTTCAGAATCTATTGAATTTAAGCATGTTTATCACTAGCTGAAATTTGAATATGTTTGCATGAGCATCAAGATATGAGGAAAGTATACGTAATTTTGATACAACCTGATATAGACATTATTTTTCATGTTGTTTAAAAGTAACCTGGCACCTTAGATACAAAGGTACTCTATGCACATTGTGTATCACTTTGTAATATACCTAACCCTCATTATAACACGCTTCACTATAACATGGTCTTCAATATAACAAGGCCATGCCATGGCTCCCAAAACAATTACTCTGTTTTTCTGTATTTATCACTATCGGGAAACAAATGCCGTGTAAGTTATCGTTTGTTTGCACGACGGTGACGTCACATGTTAAAATTCTTGATTCTTTAACAATTATGAATTCCAATGGCCTTTATCTGGTTGCTGAGAACACTTCGAGAACTTTATTATCATGAAGTGTGATTTCCGAAGCTAGGTGCAGTTCGAACCTGCTCTCTATCACGTGATGTATAAACAAATGATAGCAAACACAGACTTTGTTTCCCGACACTGTAAATGTGAGGTAATGGTTTCTCGAATACTACAGGACCAATGGTCCTGTAAAAAACATTCACCTGAGATCTGGGATATATACATGTACCAATAAAAATGTTTGACTATTATGGTCATGGGCGACCTATACTGGCCATGCCATAAAATAGGTCAAGGTCATCACAGGGTCATGATTTATGTATACATTGTAGTACTCTAGTCCACAATGCTACAGTCAAGTCAAGTTTTGTTGAAATTGGTACACCAGTTCCGAAGAAGAATATTTTTGAAGGTATTTTACCATATATGGACATGGTGGCCATCTTGGTCATATGACCTGGATTATTTGTGTATGCATTAGTCATCCGTTCGTATAGATGCTTCATATCAAATTTGGCTTTGATTGGCCAAGCGGTTTCAGAAAAGATAAGTGAATATTATGGTGATATACATGTATATTGCCCGGGTTGGGGGCAGTCCAGCCCCTTGGGTCCATTTTTTTCAGAATCATAAATCTTCAGTCCATTTGCCTATTTCCTTCAACTTTCGTTTTTCTCTTCAAATGACATTATGACAATTTTCTCCATTCAAATGCACGGGCCGCCTATGTTGACCTTGCTATAAAATAAGTCAAGGCCATCCCAGGTTCATGATTTATATAAACGTTGTAGAGCTCCTCTCCCTGATGCTTCATGCCAAGTTTCAAACTCATAGGCCTTCTGATTCTGGAAAAGTTTTAAATTGATTTGATTGGCCAAGGGGTTTCAGGAGAAGGTCTTTGAAATTGTGGACGGTGGATGACGACAACGACCACGGATGGATGTACGCCAGAGCATGGTCATTCTAATTATGCAGATGATATGTGAACTAAGAATGTCACTTTGCCTACATTGCCCAAGACTATGTCCATTACAACTCTAACATTCGAACAAATTTTCTTCTATTGCAATAAAAATGCGTAAACCTAAAAAGTACGCAATATAGACTAACTTTACAAAATTATTTACAATAAAATTATTTAATATTGTAGGGCCAAACAAAAGTGTTACAAACAGGGTTGATATACATACAAACTTATTGTTATAACATAAAATCTGTTAACTCTTTTAGCCTTTAAGCCTTTGAAAACATTTAACATTACCAAAACATCTTCATGAACACTTGGTAATCTCCACAACTTGATATAAAACAATTATTTGAATTAAAAATAACATTTTTTTAAACAGTCATGTATTTTCATAAGCATCAATGTTCATAAGATCAATACTTATGAAATTAATTATAAATGACATTGGAAATCCCATTATTTCTTAAATTATTGAATTATTTTTTATTGCTTTAAACCGTGTTACTATGTAAATGAGGGTTTGACAGTTAAGTTGACAATGAAAAAATCTGTAGCCATCAGGAAAACATGTCCGTGTAATGTATACCCCCTTGAACCCAACTTGTATTAGCAAAACTGGGGTATGCCTATTTTTTCTTATTTTTGCTCCAAAACATAGATTGTGGGTCCTCGTTAGAACTGCCTCAGTGAGGCGGTTCTAACTTGTACCCACAATCTAAGTTTTGAGCAAGAATAAGAAAAATATAAAAAAAAAATCAATTTTTAAAGCTCAAAAAATCTGTTTATTGCATGGGCAAGTTTTCGTAACGGAGGGAAAACTATCCAGCAAGATAATGAATCAAATAACCTGTAAATATTTTCCCAAGGAACGGGTGGCTCAAACTAAGACAAGTAAGAACTTATTGTTACATGGGTACTGAAAATATTATATATAAACTCTAGTACTACGATCTTCAATGATCTACATCCAAGTTTACTACATCTGTATAACGCTACAACAAGCACATGTACATATTATCTAGTAAAACCTTCAAATAAAGCTTAATATAAAAGCAAAATCTGTACAAAAAAATGAGCCGCCAACAACATGCATAGCGAAAACAAAGGCACAGATCAGCTGTGCAGTAACTGCACAGATGATCAGTGCTTTGATTGCTCTACAAAGATAGTACAATGCCTTTTCTTCTTAAGCTTCTAGCCTGCTTCTGTGACAGTACAGTCCAATTTGTGTCGAAAATGGTCGGAACCCCACATTGTTGTTTTTATTTTTCGTGCGAGCCTGTCATTCGCTGCTTAAATATGTCCCACAATAAAGCAAGAAGCTAGAGTAAGATCTCATCTAAGTAAGCTGCCTTTGTAAGGCATGCACAGAAATTTGTTTGAACCATATCAAAAATAAGAAAACTGTTGAATATCACCCTGTTGATACCTCCGCTCTGATATATACAGCAATACAATGTCTTTACATGTAATAAGACATACTAGATTATCAAACTATTAATGATATTCTCTATTTGTATCTGACTTGTGATTCAAAAGCAAACAACAAAATCTACATTTCTCACCATATTTTTCCACCAAAGTTGTTGCTAATCGCAAAAACAGAATGTTTTAACTCAAAACATTAATATCATCATACATTATTATACTGAAGCAGGGAGAACTGACTGGTCATTCATTACCGTTTCTGCTACCTCTTACAGCTGCTTTTTCCAACCAAAGTGCCAGAAAAAACTTCCCTTGAATACCCTTGTTAAGTCCAAGTAAATTTCATTTGTGCCACATATATTTGAGCCGCAACGCAAGAAAACCGATCTTCGGGGTTTCCGACAAGGTCTGACACAAACCGGCCTGTACAAGCACAGAAAAGAGCTAAAAGCTTGAAATTTCGGATTTAAGTAAAAGAGGAACTGTACTATCCGTGTAGCGAAAACAAAGGCGCTGATCAGCTTCGCGGTTACCGCGAAGCTGATCTGCGCCTTTGTTTTCGCCTAGGCAAAAATCCGGTTTTCTCACGATGCGGCTCATTTCATTTGTGCCACATATATTTTTACACATGTAAATGTGTATGTTGGCAGACATTTTACAAACTGAACTTGTAGGTGAGCAGACTTTTTACGCATGCAACTTGTATGTGAACATGCTACTTGTTTTTGAGCAAACTATTTACATGTTAAGTTGTATGTTAGCAGACTGTTTACACATGTAAATTTTGTGAGTAGTTTGTATGTACATGTAAACTTGTTTGTAGACAGTTTGTAAACACATGTGAATTTTGTGTGAGTTCGCTGTTTACACAGTCATGTTAGCTTGTATGGCAGCAGATAAAATAGGGACACTGAAGAGAGAAAAAAAATCAGTAAGACATCGCTAGTTTGTTTATGAGTACATGTAGTTTCAAGTTTAAACATAATAATTATTTACTACAATTACACAGAACGCTAAACAAACTCCTGGAACTTATGTATGCATTCGCAAAGGTGCAGTGAGGAAAATATTTTGCACTATTTTGCTTAGAAAGACAAAGAAACATATAGACAACAGACCTGATATAATAAATGTGGCAATCATTTCTTTTCATCAAGATTGTATTTCAAGTATTCAATACAAGGAATTCAATATTATGTCCATGTCTTTAAGACACTTACATGTACATTAACAGTTATCATATTGTACATTTAGTACTAGGTATGACTATTAAATGAGCCGCCTCGAGGGAAAACCAACAATCTGCATAGGCGAAAACAAAGGCGCAGATCAGCTTCGCAGTAACTGCGAAGCTGATCAGCGCCTTTGTTTTCGCTACACGGATAGTACAATTCCTCTTCTTTCTAAATCCATGATTTCAAGCCTCTAGCCATCTCCTGTGACTGCACAGGCCAGTTTGTGACAGACCTGTTCGAAAACCACAATGTTGGTTTTCCCACGAGGTGGCTCAAATATGAGAGGGGTACTGAAAATGTGTAACAATACATATTAATGTCAATACATATTAATGTATATAGAAAAAAAGTTCTAACTAAAAGATTATTTAATGTACTGGTAGATCATAAGATAATGGTCACCGTAGGTGCATGCCTAGTACTGGATATGAATGTGGAAAATCACTGTTCTTCATTAAGAAATATAATTGTATTTGAATAACAGCGCACTAAAAATTTCCCATTTTGAAAAAAAGACTATTCACAACTGTGTACATATACCTTTAAGGGGGTATGGAACTAAACTAAAATGTGTATATATTTTACCATCATTTTATGAACTCTTTAAAGCAAAAGTAATGTGTATAGTTAAGTATACCCCCTTACAACCCACTTTTATATCGCTAAAAAGGGATGTACATGGGTATTCCTTTTTCTTATTATTTGCTTTAAAACATTACTTGTGGGTTCTCGTTAGAACTGCTTTTGCAAGGCTGTTCTAACGTTTACCCAAAATCAATGTTTTAAACAAAATTGAATTTCTTTTTTAAAAAAATCAATTGGATTCTGTAAATTTTTATCACAGTCAAATGCTTTATATTGCAATAGTATGTATTAGTATAAATGTAAAGATTCAAATATACCTGTATCATAGTCCTCATCTGTAAAATTTGATCGTTTTGTGTGCATACATATATACGCGTACCTTGAAACAAGTACATGTAATTATATGCGACTATGGATAATTTCGCAGGATAAATATGTTTCATTTGGTTCCTTTAACATATTCTTTTCATGACCAAAGCACCACTAACACCAATGATGAAGCTGAGTAGGACTGATGGGCATTTAAGCCTTTCTTCCTCAACAAAACCCGTTGTCACTTAATTCAACACTGGGCTCTCACGTAAGAAAACGAACAAACTGGTTTTCCAACAATGCCTGACACAAACCAGGCTGTACAGTCACAGACGCAGGCCAGAAGCTCAAAATTTAGGTTATAGCAATAAGAGGAATTACACTATCCGTTTTGCAAAAACAAAGGCGCTGATCAGCTATGCAGTAATCTTTGGTTTGGCATAATGCAGATTGTTGGTTTTCAGATGCTGTAGCTCAAATATTGTTTTCTCAGTTTTATCAGTCTTTGACTTTTAAGATCGATTCAGTAAATGAAAGATAAAGAACCATCAACCAGCTTTTCGCTACCATAACAAACTGGCCATAGGGAATAACTGCATGATGGTTATTTCCACTAAAGAATTGTGTACAGGGTATGTTGAACATACACACTCAAATTTGGGGAATCTGGTGACCTAGTGGTTCGGAATCAGGATCGAAAAGCTGGGTGTTTGATCTCCTCTGACCCTGGGCAGTGTCCTTTATCAAGACGCAAAGTAGTATTTGAGCCGCCTCGTGGGAAAACCAACAATGTGGTTTCCGAACAGGTCCGACACAGTAGAGGAGGAATTTTACTATCCGAGTAGCGAAAACAAAGGCGTTGATCGGGTTACCGCGAAGCTGATCTGCGTCTTTGTTTTCGCCTATGCAGATTGTTGGTTTTCCCATGGGGCGGCTCATTTAATAATAATGGTAACATCATAATTGTAAAAGAAAACAAAATGATCCTTACATACATGAGCCGCAACGCGAGAAAACCGGTCTTCGGGATTTCCAACCAGGTCCCACACAAACCGGCCTGTGCAGCTACAGAAGATGGCTAGAACCTTGAAAATTTGGATTTAGGAAGAAGAGGGATTGTGCTGCAAATCAGATCTGCGCCTTTGTTTTCGTTTAGGCAAAAATCCGGTTTTCTCACAATGCGGCTCAAATGACGTTGGAAAATCTTACATACCTGTTTTACTTTCTCTATAAACCAGGCAGACTTTTCCAAAACTATCACATGGATCTAGCTCAAAGATTTTGCATCTACTGTCAAAAGTTGGTTTCTCAAAACCTAAATAAACATAAAATGAAATTTTCAGCTACAGCAACTGTGACCCATCTATGGATTTGGTTTGAAAAAATACAATATTACAAATATGTAAATTCTAAGAATGACGACAATAGGTATTTTCCCAAAAATGATACAAGTGTATCACAGTATAACTGCTTTATTTAGAATCAAAATATACAAAACATCACAGTAGGAATCTCCTTGGTCAAGTATAGTCAATTCATGACTTTAGAATGTATTCAATTGAATCCATCAACCATATTATCAAAAGAAGATTAAAAAAATCTTGTATCAATCTTCTTCAAGAATTTTTTTTTGTTGTTGATCAAGTCAAAAACACAGCCATGGGCAGGATAAATCTAACTTAAGAGTTAAAAGTATGTCAGGATAGAATGTGTTCTTTACCTAAGAAAACATCCACAGTTTGAATCACAGAAAAAGTAACCTAGACTTACCTTAGCCAGGGATGTGTGTTTATTGTCAAAGCCAGAATCATCTTAATTAATCTTAACCTATCATTACTAAACCAGAGGACCAATGGTCCTGTAAACGCTCACCTGAGATCAGCTGCATATACCAATAAACATGTTTGAATATTATGGTATTTAACTCCAGTGCAGGGGCAGATGAAGCCCTTGGGCCATTTTCTTTTTTCAGAATCTTCAATATTTCTGTCCATTTGCCAATTTCCTGTTGGCTTTTTCCTTCAAATGACATTATAACAGTTTTCCCAATTCAGATACATAGGCAACCCATGTTGACCTTGCCATAAACTTGGTCAAGGTCATCACAGGGTCATGATTTATATATACATTGGAGTACTTTAGCCATCGATGCCTCATGCCAAGTTTCCTTGAAATCAGTCTATTGGTTTCAGAGAAGATGATTTTTGATGGGTTTTTACCATATATGGGCATGGCGGCCATCTTGGTCATGTGACCTAGATTATTTATATACACATTGATTCCCCCATTCTATAGATGCTTCACATAAAATTTGGCTTTGTTTGGCCAAGCGGTTTCAGAGGAGAAGACGTTTGAATATTATGGAAATATGCATGTATATTGCCCCCGGGTGGGGGCACATGAGCTCCTGGGGTCCAATTTTTTTCAGAATCATCAATATCCAGTCCTACTGCCCATTTTCTGCAAGACTTTCACTTTAAATGACATTTTAAAAGTTTTCCCCATTCAAATGCATTCATGACCTATGTTGACCTTCCCGTAAAATAGGTCAAGGTCACCACAGGGTCACGATTTATATATACATTGTAGTGCTTGAGCCATCGATGCTTCGTGCCAAGTTTTGTTGAAATCGGTCCATCGGTTCTGGAGAAGAAGATTTTTGAAGGGTTTTTACCATATATGGGCATGGTGGCCATCTTGGTCATGTGACCTGGATTTCTTATATACACATTGGTTCCCCCTTCCTATTGATGCTTCACATAAAATTTGGCTTTGATTGGCCAAGCGGTTTCAGAGGAGATGATGTTTGAATATTATGGTAATGTACAGGTATATTGCCCCGGGGTGGGGGCACATGAGCCCCTGGGATCAAATGTTTTTCAGAATCATCAATATTCAGTCCTACTGCCCATTTCCTGCAAGATGTTCACTTGAAATGACATTTTAAAAATTTTCCCCATTCAAATGCATTGGCGACCTATGTTGACCTTGCCATAAAATAGGTCAAGGTCATCACAGGGTCACGATTTATATAAACATTGTAGTGCTTGAGCCATCCATGCTTCATGCCAAGTTTCGTTGAAATTGGTCCACTGGTTCTGGAGAAGAAGATTTTTGAAGGGTTTTTACCATATATGGGCATGGCGGCCATCTTGGTCATGTGACCTAGATCATTTATATATACATTGATTCCCCCTTCCTATAGATGCTTCATATAAAATTTGGTTTTGATTGGCCAAGCCGTTTCAGAGAAGAAGATCTTTGAAAATGGTGGACGACGAAGACGACGACGATGGACGAACGCCGGATCATGGCCATCCTATAAGCTCACCTTGTGAGCCTAATGGCTCAGGTGAGCTAAAAAGGTTATACCTCTGTCACATTCACGTATCAGGGGCATATCGCTCACGTATGAGAATTTCGATACGCCGAGGTCTGAGGTGTATTTTGTTCAAGCGACGTATGTACCACATACGTGTGACGTTCCTGCTATGTTCCCGTGGCGTATCAGTGACAAATCTGTTTTTGTATGGAATTTCCCTTTCGTATGTACGGCATATCAAGGCGTATGTGCTATGTACATGTGACGTAATTGTATGGCGTATGAAGTGTACGTGTGACGTATCTACGGCATATGTACTACGTTCCATTCTTATCTGCGGCGTATCTGTTCTTTACCAATTGCTTTTAGTGCCTATGAGAACAAACGGCTGTGTTCACTTTGTTCATGCAATTTGCACATTACAGTTATCAATTATCAGAGGTCGAACATGCCCCCGGAGAAATCTAGATAATCTAGATTAACACCGAAGCAAAACCCCAAATGGGGGGAGGAACATCTCCAAGCTCCCCATCCTGGTCGCAAGATAACATGAACAAAGACAGAGGCTACACCAAGCGTAGTTTGCACGGCACCCCGAACCGTGAGAATCAATGATTCTAATAATCTGATTCATGACTTCGGAAAAACGAAAACATTTATATAGAAGCATAAAGATTCTCTTGGAACGCCACAAAATATTCGAAATACTCCTAATATGTTACACATACTCCACAGCAGCGAAAGGCACGTAGCACATACGTAGCACATACGTCATTGATACGCGAGATACGCCACAGGTATGTCGCTGATACGCTCTAAATACGAAAAGAGAGTCTAGGATACACAACACATATGTCACACATACGTAGCAGATACTAAAGGTACGCTGTACATACGTCACGGTTACGTGGCATGTTAACCGCAACCTTCATGTGTATGAGCTACGTATCTACGGCGTACCGGCCACGTTGCTTTCGCATGTACCACGTATGTGTGACGTATTTACGGCGTATCCGACCTGCCACGTAAGTGCTACGAATATTTAAGTGGACACATAAAAAACGTAACAACTCGGCGTATGAGGAGTATGAGCTACATATCGAGGAGTATGAGCTATGTATGCTCATGTATGTACGACATATGCGTGACGTACCTTTCGTATCTTGATACGCCATAGATACACGAGTAGATACGCAATAGTGTGACAGCTGTTTTAAATACAGAATGTGTACATTACATGAAGATTCATCCTTCAAATCTGAATAATACACTAAGTCAGCTTGCCTTATAATGGTTAGTCAGGGAGGGATTGTGTAATTTACCTGAGTTTCATCATCAAAGTCCAAATCAAACGCAAAATCAGGCTGACTAGGTTAGCCTGTGAAGGATAACATACATTACCTGATGAACATCCTCAAACATCATATTCAAAATCAGACAAGGGTTCATCATACAAATATGAATCACAATGAAGGTCAGCAAAACTATGTAAGTTTAGGATGAATATACTATACATTACCTAATGATTCATCTTTCAAGTCCAAGTCACAGTCTAGGTCAGCTTAGCTAAGGATACATGTAGCTTGGGATGGATAGATATACATTACCTAATGATTCATTTTTCAAGTCCAAGTCACACTCTAGGTCAGCTCAGCTAAGGATACATGAAGCTTGGAATGGATATATATACAATACCTAATGATTCATCTTTCAAGTCAAAGTCACAGTCTAGGTCAGCTCAGCTAAGGATATATGAAGCTTGGAATGGATATATATACAATACCTAATGATTCATCTTTCAAGTCAAAGTCACAATCTAGGATGGCTTAGCTAAGGATATATGAAGCTTGGAATGGATATATATACAATACCTAATGATTCATCTTTCAAGTCAAAGTCACAGTCTAGGATGGCTTAGCTAAGGATACATGAAGCTTGGAATGGATATATACTCTTCGTCAAAAGGTTAGCATAATTATATGTCTAAAATGAAGGAAATAAAATATATAATAAAGGTTTGATCCTTTGGAAGCAGCAAAAACATTCAAAGGGAGATATGGACTATATTGTACAATTTCGGG
This sequence comes from Rugalucina vietnamica, assembly GCA_964017185.1. Taxonomy (NCBI): domain Eukaryota; kingdom Metazoa; phylum Mollusca; class Bivalvia; order Lucinida; family Lucinidae; genus Rugalucina; species Rugalucina vietnamica. The sequence continues at coordinate 12,501,896 of OZ024876.1, read as the reverse complement.
TAATGAACCCTCATCAGTAGCCCTTTTAAAACCGGCGACGAAAGCCAGACTATTGTACTGTAATTTCGAAAATTTACACGAAGTCTACATCAAAGACATATTCTTAAACAGGGTCAAATAATTTCAAACATTGCTTAGAAGTATGTTTCTAAACGTGAGTATTTTGAACACGCTGAATATCTTTACTGATCTCAAAGAACCTAAATAAAAATATAATCTGCACTATGGATGATGTACGGGGAGACTTTTTAGGGCCGCCACACGGCACAACACCAGCTGCAGTAATAGCAAATAAAATATAAAGGTTTGATCCTTTGGAAGCAGCAAAAACATTCAAAGGGAGATGGTATGGACTATATTGTACAATTTCGGGTAATGAGCCCTCATCAGTAGCCCTTTTAAAACCGGCGACGAAAGCCAGACTATTGTACTGTAATTTCGAAAATTTACACGAAGTCTACATCAAAGACATATTCCTAAACGGGGTCAAATAATTTCAAACATTGCTTAGAAGTATGTTTCTAAACGTGAGTGTTTTGAACATTTCTGGTAAAAACTTACCTCAGGGAATAAATATGTTGACGCAATCGCCCCTATTCGATGCAATGGTTACAGCGGAAACAACCAGTGCTTTTTTGGATTCGAAATCGGCAGTTATTTAGATACTGAATGACAAAAGAAAAGGCTACTGTTTTGAAAGTGCGATTTTCGACATATTTTTAAAACCTTCTTAAAAAGCACTCAAATTCAACATTATAAAACGAAACTTAGTAAAATCTTTAGTCCACAGACAGAATAATAATGTGGTATAGACATCATTATCCTGTCATTTGAGATGTAGACATTAGACATCTTTAGCGACAAACTTATTTTCAAAATGTTTAACATTGCAATTTTGCTATACATTCTATACATTTTTGTTCTTTCCAGAAATGTCAGAGTTTGACTTTCAGCTCTCATTTTTTGTATGTAACAGGTTGTTCCAACATACGCATCCTTGATCTGGGTGTGAATTTTGTACAGACGTGTCATATGGGGTGCAGAATTCAGATTTTAGAAATACGGCTTATTATCAAAATACTGCATATTGTAGCACATAAATTTTAAAAATCTGAGACAAATTTTTCATTTTTTCTTTGCTACGACATGCTACAACATGCTTCCTTTCTGAATCCGTGAATTGCGAATCTGTTTTATGTTTTTGAAATCTTTTGCGGGCATTTTACTTTTGCACTTTAAAACTAGAATATGCTAAACTTTTGTCGAGGTGTATATATACAATACTAATGATACATCTTTCAAGTCAAAGTCACAGTCTAGGATGGCTTAGCTAAGAATACATGAAGCTTGGTACAATACCTAATGATTCATCTTTCAAGTCAAAGTCACAGTCTAGGATGGCTTAGCTAAGGATACATGAAGCTTGGAATGGATATATATACAATACCTGATGATTCATCTTTCAAGTCCAAGTCACAGTTTATGTCACCTTAGCTTAGGATACCTCGTACATGTAGCTTGGGGTGGATATGTATACATTTCCTACCCATTGATTCATCCTCGAAGTCTGAATCACAGTCTAGGTCAGCTTAGATGAAGGAAACATGTAGCTTGGGATGGATATGTATACATTACCCATTTATTCATCCTCCAAGTTTGAATCACAATCTAGGTCAGCTTAGCTAAGGTACCATGTACACATGTAGCTCAGGATGGATTGCATAAATTACCCAATGTCTGAATCTAGTCAACTAGTCTAGGCTTAGTCAGGAATGAGTAATATTACCTGAAGATTCATCCTCCACGTCTGAATCACAGTCAAGGTCAGCTAAGCTAGGGTTAGCTAGGGATGGATTGTGCACACCACCAATTCTCAACAGTTTATTGATACTGTTGATATACATCCTCCCTACTGATATAGGTCCATCTGAAAATCAGGAAAACATGTCTGTGAAAGGTATACCCCCTTAAACCCCACTTTTATATAGTAAAACTGGGTATTTGCAGGGGTATACCCATTTTTCTTATTTTTGATTCAAAACATACATTGTGGGTACTCGTTAGAACCACCTCGGCAAGGCGGTGCCGAGGTGGTTCTAACGTGTACCAACAATGTATGTTTTGAGCAAAACTTTAAAAAAAATTCAAAATTTTTCCAATGAAATTTTCATTTTTTTCTTCTGAAAAAAATCTCTGACATGGGCAAGTTTTCGTAATTAATAATGTTAAACAGTTTTAGAGTATTGGGTAATGAGAACAGAAGTGCATCCTTTGTTTCATACCATGCCAAACAACAACCAAGAGCCAAAAACATTGAAATTTGTGAATAAGAAAGAGATACAGATACATGGCAAAATATAGGTGATGGCTACAGAAATTATAAAAATAAAACAGTGATATATACATTGATTCTATAAACATCAACTGCAGGAAAAAAAAAACAAGTACATGAAAGCAATTAATCAGTCAATCAATCCACACTTCAAAGCATTTTTATTATTTTTGCTGACATTGTTGAAGCAAGCAAATCCGGAGCAAAATGGTTCAAGACTAAAATGCATATCTATTTGAAACTGAGCAAGTCTCATTTCCAAAGCTCTTTAAGTAATGATAAAAAGAATGATAAGCCCAGCATGAAGATGAAAACAACATAAAAAACATCGGAGGTCCAATAGTCCTGTAAATGCTCACCTGAGGTCTGGTATATATACCAATATACATGTATGAATATTATGACAATGATAATGTATGAATATTATGACAATGACAATGTATGAATATTATAGTCATATACAGGCATGCAGCCCCAGGGTAGGGGCAGATGAACCCTGGGGTCATAATAATATCTCATAAGTCCATTTGCCCACTGCATTCTTCAAATGACATTTAACTCTTTTCTCCACTCGCATGCACATGCAACCTATGTTCACCTTCCTGTATAACAGGCCAAGGTCATCACAGGGGCATGATTTCTATTAACTTTGTAGTACTCAAGTAATCTATGCAATATGCAAAGTTTCTTTCAAATCTTTCCAGCATTTCTGGAAAAAGATTTGTGTCATATATGGGCATGACAGCCATCTTGGTCATGTGACCAGGATTATCTACATACACATTCATTCCCCATTCCTACAGAGGTTTCCTATGAAAATTAGCTTTGACTGGCCAAGCAGCTTCAAAGGAGATGTTTGAATATATCAATATGGTAATATGCATATATTGCCCCAGGGCAGGGGCAGACCAATCCTTGATGTCCAAAGTATGATCAAACAGTTTCGGTCCATTTTCCCATTGCCTACATGTTTTTTCCTTTCATATGGCATTTTAACAGCTTTATGACCATAGCTGATGACTGGGATGTTAAGCATTAATTCAAACAAACAAACAATTTTAACAATTCTCTTTTCAAATGCACAGGTGACCTATGTTGATCTTGCTGTAATATACATGACATTGTAAGTCTAGTTCATCACAAAGTCATGAATTATGTACACACTGTAGTACACTAGTCTCCAATGCTACATGCCCAGTTTCATTGAAATTGGTCCAATATTTTCAGAAAAGAAGATTTTTGAAGGGTTTTTACCACATATGGGCATGGTGGCCATCTTGGTCATGTGACCTAGACTATTTATGTACACATTGGTTTCCCTCCTATAGATGTTTCATATTAATCTTGGCTTTGATTGGCTAAGTAGTTTTAAGGAAGAAGACCTTTGAAAATGGCAGACAATGAAAATGACGGATGGATGACGGACCGATGCCAGGTACCTAGCCATCATATAAGCTCACCTTGTTAGCCTTTGGCTCAGGTGAGCTAAATATGCATGCAACAATCATTTGTCTTAATACACGTCAAGCTGAAAGAAAATTGTATAAATTTATTAATTCTTAAATTCCAAAGTATGCTCTTCAATTATGATAAATGCAAAAACATGCAAGCTAAGTGTATGCTTTAATTTTAACAATATTCATGATTATATATTTGCCTACTTTGTGATCTCAATTATCTGGAGGAACTTTGGAGGAAAGCCATGTTTAACTCTCATATTTAATGTAGCGTTATCAAACAGTGCATATAATGAGGGTCTATACCATTTCAGTAGAATTCAATACATTTATCTTTAGCAAAGCCTATATTAAGTGTATATACAGTAGCCAATGTATTTTAATGTATTTTAACATATTTATTATTATGAAAATTCACCATAGGAATTACAGGACAGACCCGCTATACCGCGCCTTGAATTAACGCGGTGTTGGATATAACGCGAGGGCACCTTGGATCCCAAAATTTCGCCCACTCACTTTTGAGAAAAAAAAAGAGAAAAAAAAAAATCGTGGCGTCGCGAAGGCGCCGTTTTACCCTTATATACTCCTTTATTGTATTACAGTTTAAGGCGTTTATGTGCGGATGAATTCACTGTTAAAAAGATCGTTTGCAGGGAATTCAACAAGGTTCAGTTTTCTTACAGTTTCTCTTTATGGTACTCGAGAAAAAAAAAAAAAAGCAGTTGTCAGGCGTTTGCCAAGGTGCTATTTTCTAACAGTTTCTCTATATCATACATTGAGAACAATTAATGTTAATTATCTTTTGCATTTTTAAAACTGAAAGAACAGGTTTTCTTATAGAAAGCATAATGTGTTTACGAACCGTGTCGACTGCATGTATATTCAAGAGTGATAATTGCCATGTCAGTAATTTTTAGACTTACACAATCCACCGTTCGTGAAGCGTGGATGACACATTGTTTTCTTAAGATAAGCACACCGTATTAGCGGCAATTTCGAACTCGGCACACAATCGTTGAACTCGGCACAGTTTTATGACCAGTTGCGTTTGGTAAGTCATTTAAATTGATCTTTTTACAATAAATAACCTTTGTATGATACAAATTGACTTCACATAGCTAATCTTGAATGAATTAGTCTATGCCCTGTGCAATAGGTGTTTTTCATTTCAATTTATCAATGTCATGACATCACTTTGAACCTTCTTTTTTGTAATGTTTACAAGGTAAAGTCGGCATCAAAATGTCTATTATCTAGTTATTTATTACAACATTTAAATTTCATTTTGTGCATAACACATTTGAATGTCTGTCCAAAACATCACCAAAGTTTCATTACGCTCTTTGCAAGTTTGGCCGAGCAATATACGGATTAACAATGAAGGGGAAAATCAAAATGGCAATCGGGAACGCCTTTTGATAAATTGGAATGCAGTCGTTGAACTCGGCTAATGGCAATCGTCGAACAAAATGTAAGAAAAGCTAAAATAACCTGAAATGAGCCGTTTAAGTGACAAAACACACAAGGTTTCATGTTGTAAGTCGTGCTTATTGACTTCGTTTTACATTTTTCATGTTGAAAGAACTGATACACAAGAAACTGTTTAAAAGGTTATGGTTTGTCACAGTTTACTTGTGAATACTTTATATTGTAATAAACGAGGTTTTTCTTCAGAACGTTTGGTAATTTATATTTGCTATTGTATTATTGCAGTTACGCTTAAAAGATATTTATTACGGTGAAATACACTAGATCGAAGCAGTGACGACGGATCATGGCCTGACAGTATAGAGGAGGGCAGTGAGAATACAGATTGCAAACCTGATCAGATACCACTTCGGTATGAATTATACATATAAATAATTTTTACTGGCACCAAAAAGTTGGAGGCGTCTTGAGAAAACTCGGAGCAGTTTACACTTTTCTATATGGAAAATAATGCATTGATGTTTAGTAAAGTTTGAGTAGTATATGTATACATAAATATGGATAGTGCTAGAGCTGTAACAATGGTATAGGACAGGTAAGGGTTTGCATCAAAGCATATCAATGTACCTTTTGCGTCCAACTAAGGCAATTCCTTACTTTTTTCAGGGATAACTTGTTTGACACACAAAACTGAAGGAGAGTTACACAGAAACGGAAAAGCGGTCTTGTAAGTCCACCTGATCGTCCTGCTAAACGCCAGCGAGGTGTCCGACAGTTTCATGTTGGCGATGAATCGAAGCTCTACAAACACACCCGATACAACATGGAAACTATCTAAAATAACATTTGGATACTATATATAAACATCATAGCCCAGTTGTTCAAAGTGTTATTAGACTAACGTTATCGTTAAAGAATAAATTTCAAAGTGGTGCAGCAAAGTGTTTTATCAAAAAAAATGAGAGCAGAATCTGCTCTCATTTTTCCATAAAATATAGCCTATGGCTTTTACACTTGAAAACTTAACGACATCGTTAGCTTTGAACAACCGACCCTAGGATTTTATTTGTGCACCAGTGACCAATGAATATTCGGCCTAAGGTGAACGTGTGACATGGATGCATTTCCGACTGTTTGATGTGTAGGCCTCATTAAATGTTGACCGCTCCACTAGACAAACTGTTGTGTTGGGAATCTGAAAAGGCCTGTGCCTCATATCATCTTTCGAACAAAAGAGCGAACAATACGTCATATCCTTTCCATGTCATTATTTTCTCTGTAACGAAACCAGCTTTGCTTTCGTTTCTTCATATTCAGAGAGAGGGAGACAGACAGATAGACAGACAGACAGACAGATGGACAGACAGACACGCAGAGAGACACAGAGAGAGAGAAAAACACATATAAGCCGCAACGCGAGAAAATGTCCCTTGTAGAATATGCGAAAAGCAAAGGGTTCAGACGAGCCTGCGCATCCACCCAGTCTCGCCATAACCATTGCTGTTTGCTCAAGTAATATTCGGTCCAAGAGGAAACTTCAGTATATGAAAACAAAGATCTAGCCCCACTAAGGGACAGGGCATGCGCACTTAAAGATTGCCATTTTGAAATGTCCGAAGGGACGTTTTCTCGCGTTGAGATCCATATATGCAAGACGTAAAATTAGATACTTGTCAAGTTCAGATATGTTAAAAGCCTTGTTTTGTCACACCTTTATTCTCTCAGAGTCCGCACGAGACCATAATCGAAAATTACACAGTCAACATCATCATCAGAATTTGATTAACGTGCAGGTTAATGGCCTGATCAACTTCACGATGGGTCTGTTCTGGACTCGTGGCTTGCAGCACACATAGCAGATCTCAATCCTGATCTGCAGTTACCCTGTCACTGTGGTCGGCCACGGAGAGTTTCTAGTCAGTCTTAAAAGTAGAATGTAAGCAATGATCAGGAACTGTCTTAATCATTAACACACACCCATCCCCGAAACCAGATGGAAATAAATAAAAATTATAATAGTAAAAAAAACACAACAAAACACGCGACGAACCGAGGGATCAGCTATTTCCCTAAAGGTGGTCACTCAGTTACCAAAACCGAACTAAATATAGCCAAAACGCACATAATTATAAGACACCACCGAAATAGACACACAAACGAAAAATCAGAATGAATCACAACCGACGTACCGACTTGGTACGGTCAGTAATAAATTACTGGTGAGCTTAAACATGTTTTACAGTGCCAACCTCGCTTTCAAGTCTGGTGTGGCTCAAAACATTTAGTTATTTGTTCGGTGCACATAATAACCCTCTAACTAGCCTAAGGTTCAGCTCTGTTAACAAGTAAATCACAGTGAAGCAAAGACCAGCACTCGACAGCTAATAACGTGTTGCCGATTTCCTGAGATCACTGGAACGTCAAGCAACGCCACTGAAAATCTGGAACCAAAGAGGATCATCAGTAACGAGTTAAACCCCGGTGGACTCGACAACAGATTAAAACGATCCAGCCCCAACCAACCAAAATGAACAGCTTTAGGATGGGACCTTCATACAGTCCAAAGATCGATCCACCAACGTGCAATTAAAGAGTGCAGCAAAGTTATCAACCGTGCTTAGGTCAATCGCAATGCATGCATACTGTTGCATCACAATTAATTTATAGCCAATGCGTTTGTAACGTATTATGATTTTCTAATCTGATCAGTAAACTCAGTTTGATGTATGCGGTTTCAGAATACTTTGGTTTGGTTTTGTGGACATGATGAAATATCTCCTCATGCATCTCTTGTTTCTATGGGTTGAGCAACACTGACTGGTTCACCTCGCCAACTTACATACCTAGTGCAAGCACTCGTGACAGTTGCGAATCATTTGTTTATTTACAATATTGTTGATGTTCGTTACATTACTCCGATGTATGAGAAAAATTAATACACAAAGAATTGACAAATGCGACGAGAGCTGACACTACCATATAGTATAACATGGTTATGCTTGGCAGTATCCACCACTTTCTTTTGTATGCTTAAACTAGAACCAAATACCAGATTGTTTTGCTTGTGTAGCTTCTGTGTCATCACCTGTTTGGAAAAGAGCTGCTGACTTGCTTAATTGTGGGTCATTATGAATTTTACTTCTTTCCCTTGTGATATTATGGGAAGGATTAGGAACCTAACTGTACTAGCTCCTTATCCTTAGTTTTTAATATACCATTCTTTATGTTCCCGAAGGAATTGAAGTGTGCCTTCCGAATACCTATGAATGACAAAGCCATCTATACAGTCTCATTTGATAGCTAAAATCTTTTTCCGAGCTATGGATGTTGACAACTTGGCATTTTTCTCGGTCAAATGGGTGATTATAGTAAATGTAAATTCGAAACTTTCAACATTTATTTCAAACATTAAAACCGCTTATCCTAGGAGTAAGCGTTATGAACATGTTGAGATCAAAAAATGTGGTTTAATCAGCGAGATCAAAAATATGGCTTAATCAGCCATTAACGCTAACACAATCAAACATAAACTCATACTTAACACTTGGGAAAAAGATGGTCTTTCTCAGTTCTGAGAGACGAACAACCATGAACATGTACAGCTTGGCTTCAAAAGTAAGGCCCTATCTGAAGTTTCATTTCCCCCCTTTTCAATGGTGTATTCTTTGTTGTCCTGAGTAGAATGCCTCTGTATACACAAAAGGTCAGAGTACCCCCTCCTGGGGAGCCATTCTACTCAGGACAACAAAGAAATCACCAATGAAAATGGTGAACAACTTTTGAAACTCCAGGTAGGGGTTTTACTTTTGGAACCAAACTGTAGTTTATTTTAATTGGCAAATAAAACTCATCGCATTAACATAAATTGAACAACAAAATACAATGTCAGGTGACACAAACAAAAAATCTGTTTTACCTAAACGTAAAAAAGAAAATCTTATCAAATGTAACAACTATGATCATAAATCTAAACAAAGTTTGTTCTTTACAAACATTAGGATAACAAGTCTATGTAATGAATACCCCTGTAAAACACACTTTATATGGGGAAAGTGGGGTTTACAGGGGTATACATTATCTTCCTTATTTTTGCTTGAAAACATACATTGTGGGTACTCGTTAGAACCTCCTCGGTGAGGCGGTTCTATAGAGTACCAACAATGTATAGTTTGAGCAGAAATAAGAAAAATATTGAATTTAATTTATAAAAAAAGATTATCATTCAAGTTGAGACACAAAAAACTTTGAGCACTGAACTTTTTAGCGCATAGTGTAAGTACTCACTACAGACACAATTTATGTGCTCAGTTTTTTATTAAGCATTTTTATGAGGCACCAACATTTGGTGTTTTTAAAGCTGAGCGCAAAAAGTGTGTGTGTGCACTTTACACACTTTTTGCGCTAAAATAATCAGCAAAATTCAGCGCAAAAAGTGTGTAACTTACCAAAAAATACGAAAAGCAAAAATAAAGCATTCAGCTAAGTTGACATTATGTTAGCACGTCTATTCCAAAATGCAACTTAATGGTGAGAAAATTAAATAAGTCGCTCCAGGGATAATCATCAAACGGTTTTGGTGGAAATGTTTATAAAAACACCAGAAAAGGGGTTTCGAAGAGGTATAAATTGTGTTGCACAGTTATTTGATCAGTGATTCTTTTCCTTCTTGTGTTTATATAAAGAGCTGTAATACTTGTAATGCTTGCCGCACAAGCAAGCATGCGTTTTTAACCCATGTTTTCCCTCCTTGTGTCTCTTTAACGCATCTGGATCTGTTAGGTTAATGTTACATACGTCACAAATAAACTTTAAGGCCCCGGTACACACACGTTTATGAAAATTGAGGCGATATCTACTACTGAACTGCTTCTGGCAGACGTCACATGAATACGGTTTAAGGTTTGAGTGGACGTTCAAGTGATCTTGATATAGTGTTTTCCTTAAGAATTTCTTCCCACAATTTTCAAATGGACACAAGAGAAGTCTTTTAGATGGCGACCGGTACGTGGTCGCTTCTTTGTGTCTCAGACTATGGTCAGTGAGACCATTTTTCCTGGAAAAAGTTCTGCCACATGTGACACAAAGATGATTTCCAGGATGATTTACAGATTTGTGCATATCTAATGCAGCCTGTGTCTTATAAACTTTGTTACAAGTCTTACAATTATATTTCCAACCGGGATCATGCCTCTTTAAATGCCTGTTTAGAGTTGACTTGCTACTGAAAAACTTGTTGCATATATCACATTGGATTGCAGACGCAATGTCCGATGAACACACGGTAGTGGTGGTAGCAACTTCACTGGAGTTTTCACTCATGGCTGATGACTGTGAGACATTGGAGTTTAATAAGGCAATGTCTGGTGGATTTAAAATGATACTGGAGGTAGTGGCTTCACTGACGTTTGAGAATTCACCGATGTCTGGCTTTGGGTCTGGTGACTGTGCAATATTTGAGGTTAACAAGGTAACGTCTGGTGGATTTAAACTGATACTGGAGGTAGCGTCTTCACTTGAGATTGGTAATATTGGGGAGGCTGGTGGGGACACGTCTATCATTGAGACATCCAGGAAGGATAGATCTAAGGCCTGTACGGTTTGATCCATGATCAGTCTGAAATTCAAAAGTTGAAATATGTTATCAAATGTTCCATCATATGTTCATTACGAAAAAAATGCCTATTCAAATACACTGAAAAGTTTTGGGTGCAAAAATGAAAATGTTTAGATGAAAAGTTGTATTGTTTTTCTTATTTATGCTCAAAATATACATTGTTGGTACTCGTTAGAACCGCCTCCTTGAAGCGGTTCAAATGAGTACCTACAATGTATGTTTCTGTGAAATGATAAGGAAAATAATATTTACTGTTTATCAGCTGATGGTTCGAGCCTCACTCGAGTCACAAGTAGGATAAGCCAAGTTCTGCTTACGGGTCTGTCAGGTGGTCTATCCCGGGGGTCTCCCGTTTTAGCCCACCTACTGAATTTCATAGTCTCTATATGAGTGAAATAATCTTGAAAGGAACGTAAAATGGAATAAAAACTACAATGTTATGTCATTTTTACAATGTTATGTCATTTTTAATATTTTTAAAGACACGCGATGTTTGCCAACGTGGTCTTCTCGAAAATGAAAATGGGAAAACTCTTGAGAAAAAAGACTTTAAAAGGGACGAATAATGTCCTTGCCACACGACTAGACAGGTAGTACCATTATAGTGCGTTAATGCGTTTATAATTGATCACATGACATGCTGACACAGTGGCCTAAAAAGGGTTCGGTAGGACAAGTCGCCACAATTGAGATAAACGAATTTACCAACAGAATACATGTACAACTCATTAAAACATATTCCTATACAGACTCGAATATAAAACAGAGTCGTCATTACTGTTCTATTTTACATTATTCGTCATAAAAGAAACATGGTAGGCTCTAAAAATGAGAAAAACTGGGGAAAACCGCAAGAAACAAAACGCGTTCACCGATTGCCAAATAGCTTTTATTTCAGCGTTCTACGATTGTCATGACTAGAGTTATCCGATTGCCAAAGTATCATCACGTCATCTTTTAAAACAGACGCTGCGCTTTTCACTTATCAGATCGAATCTATTTAATACGCACAAAAGGACTGTAAATGGCTTAAGTTTATATTTTTGCCTGTGAAAGGATTGATATTTATTTATAAAGTCACGAAATGGAGCATATTTGACAGGATTGAGTATAAAAAGTGAAGCATCAAAGAGAAAAATGTTATTTTCCAGACTTTACACTTGGAATTGTAGGACCAGAAGAACACAGGTATATTTTATACATCACTTTTAACTTATGACCTACTTACGGTTACCGACAGACTCTCAGTTCCAATGAAAACAATCAAATACTAACCTTACCAGAATACAGCTGAACAAAAATTATGCCGAGTTTAACGATTGTATGCCGAGTTCGAAATTGCCGCTAATACGGTGTGATAAGCCATAAAAGTTGTGAAAATAAGCCCAATGAGCTAGGGGATTATCGATAGACCGTAACGAGACCGTAAACACAGGTTGCTGTAGGCTATTGATGACACCTGTTACGCAACGTTGCTCATTTTCGACGGCGACACAAACCAAAGATTGTCTAAGTATTGGGACACCTATGTCTTGTATAATTCTATCCGATCAGAAAATTCAATTAAGAAAGGCGAATTAAAATAACTGTAAATACGGTATCGGCAAAAGACTCTTGTCTGTGTTAAATATCCGGGTGCGCCAATAAGTCAAAGGCGGAACTCTACAATACTACAGCAACATAAGCCCGGTGTCATGGACGCTCTTTTCACATAAAATCGTACGTTGTAAATAAACAAATTTTATCATTGTAGATCGTTTTTAACTGATAAAACTGTGGAACACGCAATACTTCACTTTTGTTTATTCCATTATACAAGGACTCTGCGATAAACCACCAAGCTCGGTTAAGCCAATACACACGTCGTATAGGTTCCCCACCCACCAATACACTACAGAAACTGCGATCAGCCTGGTCCGACTCAGTAGATTTGCATTACGCGCCTCACCTATAACGCGCATGCGACTTGTGGACCCCGACCAGCGCGTTATAACGGGTCTGAAGTGTACATTGCTATGTAAGTGTCCACCTAGAAATGTCCTCCAGTTCTACAGTATAAAATTTTATCAGTCCTACATGATTGTCTATCATTACAGAAAACATTAAATAACTTTGGCTGTTTTATTAAAGTATTTTGTCAAAAGACATTATCAAGAAAAAATTACATTGTAAAATAGCTGATACATGTATTTTTGTTTACAAAGTAAGATTTTTTTCTGAAATGCGATTTTTCTTGCTCTATATTTTAAGAAAAATAAAAGTATATTTGAAAAACATGCAATTTGAACTTTAACAACTTAACAAGAACTAATGAATTAGCCGCTGCATCAGAAAGCAAACAATCTGCATGTATGAAACCAAAGGTGCAGATCAGCTGTGCAGTAACTGCACAGCTGATCAGCACCTTTGTTTTCAGTACACAGATAGTACAATGCCTCCCCTACTTAAATCCGTAATTTCAAGCATCTAACTCTCTTCTGTGAATGTACAGGCTGGTTTGTGTGGGACCTTGTTTGAATTCATAATTGTTGGGTTTTTTTCATGCGAAGCCTCAAAATAAAATTAATCTGAACAACCAGCCAAAGCTAATTACTGCATCATTCTGTCCTTCACAAAGCTCATGCAAACACAAACAGTAAAAATCACCATTTACTACAGGTGCTTTTGGTTTCCCTTCACCTTGTTCCTCCACAGCAGGACCTAAACGAGCCAGTAAATGAGCCGCCCCATGGGAAAACCAACAATCTGCATAGGCGAAAGCAAAGGCGCAGATCAGCTTCGCGGTAACCGCGAAGCTGATCAGCGCCTTTGTTTTCGCTACTCGGATAGTACAATTCCTCCTCTACTTAACTCCAAAATTTCATGCTTCTAGCCTGCTTCTGTAGCAATACAGGCCGGTTTATGTCAGACCTGTTCGGAAACCACATTGTTGGTTTTCCCACGAGGCGGCTCAAATATTCATCATGCTAACATATTCTTGAAATGTATAACCCCTCATACCACACTTTTATATAATGAAACTGGGGTTTACCATGTGTTTACAGGGGTATATCTGTTTTTCTTATTTTTGATCCAAAACATAGATTGTGGGTACTCTTGTACTAACATGTACCCACAACCTATGCTTTGAGCTAAAATATTAAAAAGTAAAAAAAAAATTCTATGGAAATTTTTAATTTTTACAGATGAAAAAATCTCAATAATTTAGAATGCAAAGGCGAGTTTTCCTAATGCACTAAAAGCCCAAAATTCAATAATCATGTATAAATTGTTATATGAAAACCATTATATACAAATAGAGTTGACTTGTCCACATTTTAGAAATTATGACATATTTTCCAAAATGTTTTAAACATTATTGCATATTTCAATGGGCAAAGCTATCCCAGGCGCTTAAGTACATGGGGACTGATTACAATTATTTATTGCTACATGTATTACCTGTTTCCGCAGAAAATGGTATAGCCTCATTAACTCATCCACATTTTAGGGTGTATGACATTTTCTACCATGCAACACTAAATCTACTATAATGTTTAATAATAATATGTAATAAGGCACCACCTATGGCATGACACTCTGCTCCTATTGTGCCAATAATTTTAAAAGCTGATAGCTTTCTCACCCTGTGGCTCTGCCAAGGGGTTTGAGGATCTAGGGAGAAGGCCCATTTATTTTCAGAGATCTGTGGTGCAAGCATTAACTCTTGGGGATTTAATGAAAGGGAGCAGGGATATTAGGAAAACCATTTAGGGAGCTGGAAAGAAAAGTCATATTTCTATGTCATATTTCTATCAGTGAGCAGAGAGTTAAGACCCCCGCCCCCCGGTAATACCTCACCCAGATGATCAGGGACACACAAGGAAAATGAGCAATAAAATGTTTGCACAATTTACAATGATTTCAGTACAAAGTAGATCTATAATCTGAGGATAGATCATCCCGATATAAGTAAGATTTTTTTTTCATTACAACCTTTTCGCCACTTGCCTTTAGAGCCTCAGTACTGTTTCTATCAGGAATTTTTGACAATTTTGGGAAGGGGACCTAGGACCTTTCTGATTGGGAAAATTACTGACATAATCCCTGAATTATAACATTCAAAACTGATATTTTCCACAGACATAGTGAATTAACTTTGAATCATTAAATAATACCTTATAATCAATGTTAAACATCATTTCAAACAGCAAAGATTGAATTTAACCTTTTATAGAACTGTTTAAATATTTTCTGCTGTGAAAGGGATTTTCCCCAGACTGGGAAAAATGTACCTCAGGTTCCATTGGAAATGAGGCCTAACTTCTGCCCCTGAGACATACAACCAAAGCAGTGCCCATGGCATCAGGAAAACATGTCCGTGAAATATATACACCCCTATACCCCAATTTTATATAGCAACACTGGGTTATGCAGGAGTAAATCTATTTTTCTTATTATTGCTCCAAAACATAGATTGTGAGTACTCGTTAGAACCGCCTCGACAAGGCGGTTCTAACGTGTACCCACAATCTATGTTTTGAACAAAAATAAGAAAATATCAAAAAATTTCAACTAAAAAAATTCAATTTTTACAATATAAAAAATCTATATATTGCATGGGTGTGTTTTCGTAATGGTAACTTACTTTCAATTTTCACACTCCAGGTGAGCTGGAAACCATCAGTAGTGAGGTAAAAACTTTTCAGATCTTCAGGGAGAAAACAGGTATTTCTCTGAAAATAAAAAACATTAATATGCAAACATGCTTATGAAATAAATAAAGATTTTTAACATGTGTGATAATTGTCTTGTTTGCTTTGAATATTTTTTTTTTTATTATTATTAATTTTTGCTCAAAACATAAGTGATAGGTAATTAGGTATATATTTAAATAGAACCCCATTGGCATGGCGGTTCCAACAAGTAGTACCCACAATCTACATTTTGGAGTAAAAGTATGTAAATAAAATACCTTTTACTTGCGTGTTTCCTTTTTTGAATCTGTCAATCAAATGATAATGTGCATTTATTGCTAATAGACGTCAATGACTCAATATAATTATTGTTTTAAATAGCTTTAAATAGCTATTTCAAATAGCTTGGTTTAGAATTGGAAATGTAACTGGTTTTCGCGGGACCCATTTCCTGGAAAATGGAATGCATTCGAATAAAAATTACACAAAGCTTACATGTCTAGGATATATAATCTGAAAAATTAAGGATTATTTTGGGGTCATGGAAAAGTATTTCTCTGGGAAAAGTTAGTGTAAACATATTTTTTCTGGAAAATTCTCAAAGTGGGTAACTTGGGTCGGCTCGTGTGCACTTATTGTTTGCTGAAAGATGACATGCCTTTTGTTTCAAGTTCTTATATTAATGACTATCGAAAAACCTGGCTTATTTTTTTCAAAAAGCTAAGAAAAATGGGTCCCACGATTTCAACCCGAAAGTAACTGAAAAATGACTCATTTGCTCTGAGCTGACCACTCATTACACAAATCCATGTATTTGCAACATATTCAACAGCGCCATGATAAAGCATGCTAAAGAATGTAACATTGTTGACACAAATAAACAATGCTTTTTTTATACAGGTAAATCTTCAAACAATGCTTTTTTATACAGGTAAATCTTCAAACATGTATATTCAGTGACCACACATATTAAGTCCTTATTTGAAATTCCTTGTACACCCATAATACTGAAGTGTACAGGGATATAATTTGTTTTGTTGGTTTTTTTTTTTCATTTTTTGCTTCAAAAGAGGTAGATTGTGGGTACATGTACTTATCAGAACCTCAACCGCCTTAACAAGGTTGTTTTAAAGTGTACACAATACATGTTTTGGGTAAAAATAAGAAAACTAAAAAAAAATCAACTGTAAATTTTCAACTTTTACAGCTGCCACAAAAGTTTGTATGCTGCAAGTGCATATTTTCTCAATGAGCTTATTTAATAAAAAAAAAAATACCTCAGAATATATGTCATGTCAAAAGCTGCTGTATTGCATAAGTGAAAACACGTTCACAGGCAATGATCAGATGAGCAGTAATTGTTAAGCACCTTTGTTTTTGTTCAAAAAAGGCACAATATTATCTCTTCTTTCTAAAAACCCAAAGCAATATTCTATGGTTGTATGTACAGGCTGTACTTGAATCAGACCAGGTCGAAAACCAGACTCTAAGTTTTCACACAACACAACTTTAATACCTGTTCCCATGCCAACACAGCTGACCTGTCAGCTGGTCTCCTGGGGTCAAGGTCAGTCTTGCAAACACCAGTCTTCTTCTCTGAAAAAATTATGAAAGTTGGATAAGAGATTTAAGCTTTTAAGCTTGGTGTCCTATATATGGGACAAAGGCAAACAGCATAGCCCTACACAACCTTGAGAGTTCCTGGATGAACCATTGGAACAAAATTAGGAGCATAATTTCTGCAATGTTCATCAGGAAAACATGTCCATGCAATGTATATACCCCCTTAAACCCCGCTTTTATATAGAAAAACTGGGGTTTGTAATTTTTGTTTCAAAACATAGATTGTGGGTACTTGAGGCCGTTCTAACGGTACCCACAATCTATGTTTTTAGCAAAAATAGGAAAAATATCATTTTTTTTCGCTGAAAATTTTCAATTTTTAAAGCTCAAAAAATGTGTTTATTGCATGGGCATGTTTTCGTAATCATGTTTACCACCCATGTTACGTTGCTTCTACCATTTCACACTCAATATCATTTCTCCCGAGGCATTTCCCTCTTCAATATATTTAATTACTTAATTTTGTTAATTTTAAAATAACATAAAAAAACTTAAGGTTTGTGGGTGATTAACTATGGTTTATCCTACAGGCCTACAGAGTCTATGGAGACAAAACTGTGATTAAATCTGTTAATGTAAGTTGTACAAGTAACAATATTGGTTAATTATTTGTTTACTTTCCGTTAACCAACACTTTTCAGACCAATCCGAATGAGCGTATCATTTAAATATACATGCATCTGTTTTCTTGTCTTCAGTACACTGTCTTGTTCTATTCATATGTGTCAGGGCACAAAAAAAGTCTATCTTAACAGGCTGTAGACTAGTAGACCTGTACTGATCTACACTCAGACGAAAACTTTAGCCAGGAAATGCAGCTTCATTACTGGTATTCTGGTAATTTCAATTCAAAACTATCAAGGAAGCCACAAGAATGTAAAGTCCAAATGGGATTTTACATGTATTTTCACTGACTAAACTTTTGCCTTTGAGCATATTTTCTATACAATGAAAACAAAGACAGATTTATAAGTTGCTCTGCTGTCACAAAGCTGATCTCAATCTTTGTTTTGTACTAAAAAGGCAAGTTACTGCAAGTTAATTCGCACTGCTGATCACATATAAATTCACTAAGGCATCTTTACATGATATGGCTTATTACACAATACAGGAAGAGTCCAAAGCTGTGTTACAACAAAACTTGTCTCAATGAACAGTAATACATGTACATGTATTTATACAGTAAGACAAAGACAATGATAAACTGCACAGTTGTAATTAAGCTGATCTGTATCTTACAACATATAAGATAAAACATATAATTAAAACTGTTTTCTAAGGAAAAATATGCCCCCCCCCCCCAACCATTCTCCCAACAATATTTCTGATTTTCTGTGCAAGTTTAGTTGAAATTAGGTAAATGTCACCATCATTCGTGAATTCTAAATCTTCTCCCAGCAATGTGTCTGTGCAAGTTTGATCAAAATCTATCCATTGGTTCAGAAGATATTGCACCTGAAAACTATCTTTTCCAGTTTCTAAGGGGTGTTGAAAATTAGGTCAAGGTCACAAACACTTAAGTTTGTCCCAACAATGTTTCTATGCAAGTTTGGTCGAAGTCCATTCATTCAGAAGATAACGTAAAAGGACCAGTGATCAATCAAAAATAGCTATGTTTGGTAAATTTAAGGATCAGACATGCATTGGAGAATGCATGTGTCCAAAACCGCGGCTAACTTGGAAGGTATGTACATTTTTAGAAAGAACTAGAATTGTCAGAGGATCTGAATATAGCCCCACTTCTGAGCTTTGTGCCAGGTTGAGAAAAACAATGACATGCAACAATCCCAAGCTAGATCTTGTTAATGTTGATGCACATAAAAAGATTGGTCAAATTCTGTCAATTTGTTCTCATGGTATTAAGCAGAAACAAAATTCTGACATCAATCAAGGGCCAAAACTCTGTCAAAATTTTGCGAAAAATTACGGGCAACAATCCCAAGCTAGGTCTTGTAAATGTTGTGCATACAAAATATGGTCAAATTCATTCTCAAATTATTGATTGGAAACAAAATTCTGACATCAATCAAGGGCTGTAACTCCGTCAAAATTTTGCAAAAAATGGCAGGCCACAATCCCAAGCTAGATCTTGTCAATGTTGATGTGCATACAATATTTGGTCAGATTCTGTCAATTCCTTCTCAAGATGTTGAGTGGAATATAAGAATCCTACATGACTGTCAGGTATGGATAGACAAATTTGTCCCGAGGGTCAAATTTTGGCATCACGAGGCTCGCCGAGTGATGCCAAATTGTGACCCGAGGGACAGATTTGTCTATCCATACCTGACACACATGATGGATTCGTTTTCTTGCACGCCTTAATGTGGCGAAGCTTGATTTTAATACTATTTACCTAGAAAAATGCTACATTCGCGGCATCCGCCATTTTGAATTTAAACGTTTTTGACGTCATTGTGACGTGTGCGCTTAGCGACAAAATTACGTGACGTCCTTTACAACCAATGAAAAAAAAGAACACTTGAACGTGGGGTGCGACCGAGGTGAGATAACGAGGGTGAGATAAGAATTTCTCACATGGGGGGTAAAACGTCGGATTTCTCTATCTGGTGTGCAAGAAATGAAATTCTGACGTCAATCAATGGCTGTAACTCCATCAAAATTTTGTGAAAAATGACGGGCAACAATCCCAAGCTAGATCTTGTCAATGTTGATGTGCATACAAAATTTGGTCAGATGCTGTCAATTTGTTCTCAAGATATTGAGCGCAAACAAAATTGTGACGTCAATCAAGGGCTGTAACTCCGTCAAAATTTTGCGAAAAATAACAAGCAACAATCCAAAGCTAGATCTTGTCAATGTTGATGTACATACAAAATATGGTCAGATTCAGTGAATTCGTTCTCAAGATATTGAGCGGAAACGAAATTCTGAAGTCAATCAAGGGCCGTAACTCCATCAAAATTTTGCGAAAAATGACAGGCAACGATCTTGTCAATGTTGATGTGCATACAAAAAATGGTCAGATTTTGTCTATTTGTTTCAAAGATATTGA
This sequence comes from Rugalucina vietnamica, assembly GCA_964017185.1. Lineage (NCBI taxonomy): Eukaryota > Metazoa > Mollusca > Bivalvia > Lucinida > Lucinidae > Rugalucina > Rugalucina vietnamica. Next base: position 12,481,747 of record OZ024876.1, on the reverse strand, counting down.
GCGGAAACGAAATTTTGACGTCAATCAAGGGCTGTAACTCTGTCAAAATTTTGCAAAAAATGACGGGCAACAATCCCAAGCTAGATCTTGTCAATGTTGATGTGCATACAAAATATGGTCAGATTCTGTCAATTTGTTCTCAAGATATTGAGTGGAAACAAAATTCTGACGTCAATCAAGGGCCGTAACTCCGTCAAAATTTTGCGAAAAATGACAGGTAACAATCCCAACCTAGATCTTGTCAATGTTGATTGGCATACAAAATTTTGTCAGATTCTGTCTATTTGTTCTTAAGATATTGAGCGGAAACGAAAATCTGACGTCAATCAAGGGCTGTAACTCTGTCAAAATTTTGCGAAAAATGGCTGGCCACAATCCCAAGCTAGATCTTGTCAATGTTGATGTGCATACAAAATATGGTCAGATTCTGTCAATTTGTTCTCAAGATATTGAGCAGAAACAAAATTCTGACGTCAATCAAGGGCTGTAACTCCATCAAAATTTTGCGAAAAATGATGAGCAACAATCCCAAGCCAGATCTTGTCAATGTTGATGTGCATACAAAATTTGGTCAGATGCTGTCAATTTGTTCTCAAGATATTGGGCAGCAACGAAATTCTGACGTCAATCAAGGGCCGTAACTCCGTCAAAATTTTGCGAAAAATGACAGGCAACAATCCAAAGCTAGATCTTGTCAATGTTGATCGGCATACAAAATTTTGTCGAATTCTGTCTATTGGTTCTCAAGATATTGAGCGGAAACGAAATTCTGACATCAATCAAGGGCCGTAACTCCATCAAAATTTTGCAAAAAATGACAGGCAGGAATCCCAAGCTAGATCTTGTCAATGTTGATGTGCATACAAAATATGGTCAGATTCTGTCGAATTGTTTTCAAGGTATTGAACGGAAACAAAATTCTGACGTCAATCAAGGGCTGTTACTCCGTCAAAACTTTGCGAAAAAAGATGGGCAACAATCCAAAGCTAGATCTTGTCAATGTTGATGTGCATACAAAATTTGGTCAGATTCTGTCGATTCGTTCATAAGATATTGAGCGAAAACAAAATTCTGACGGAATAACGGAATGACGGAACAACGGAAGGACATGGTGAATCCAGTATAGCCCCACTTTTTCAAAGCGGGGCTATAATAATTACTGTTTACCTCTAGCCATGAAACACAGTTCAGAAATTTTCAGTGAGTTAAAAGAAATAAAGCAGCGAAATGAGGTGGTCGAAAAGCATAAACACCCATAGAAACAATGCAAAACTGTTGAAAAAATAGCTTGAAAATCACAGAAATTGTCCATTTATCGCAGCGTTATCACATACAATTTGGAAAGTGGATCAGATTTGTTTATGCAGTAAAGTTAAAAAATTTAGCCAGTTGGAACGAATGCAGGTTGTTTCATCTTGAGGAATTTATTGAACAATCACTGCTGGCGCTTTTATGCAGTACAACTAAGACCCCCTTTTCGTAAAGTGCCAGAAAATGCAAGATAGAAAAGCTTGCCAAATAAATTTAAACTAGATTTGTCAGAAGATCTGACTATAGCCTCGCTTCGGAGCTTTTTCCAGGGTGAGAAAATTAATGACTGGTAACAATCCCAAGCGAGATTTTTTTAATGTTGATGTACATAAAAAGATTGGTCAGATTCTGTCAATTAAGTCTCAAGGTATTGAGCGGAAACAAAATTCTGACATCAATCAAGGGCCATAACTCTGTCAAAAGCTTGCAAAAAATGACAGGCACCAATACCAAGCTAGATCTTGTCAATGTTGATGTGCATACAAAATTTGGTCAGATTCTGTCAATATGTTCTCAAGATATAGAGTGGAAACGAAAGTCTGACATCAATCAAGGGCCGTAACTCCATCAAAATTTGGCTAAAATGAAAGCCAATTATCCCATCTTGTCAATGCTGATGTGCATATAAATTTTGGTCAGATTCTGTTTGTATTGGTTCTCAAGATATTGAGCAGAAAAGAAATTCTGACACCAATCAAGGGCCGTAACTCCGTCAAAATTATGCAGATGACGGGCAACAATCCCAAGCTTGATCTTGTCAATGTTGATGTGCATACCAATTTTGGTCAGATTCTGTCAATTTAGTCACAAGATATTTGAGCGGAAACAAAATTTTGACGTCAATCAAGGGCCGTAACTCTGTCAAAATTTTGCGAAAAACGACAGGCAACAATCCAAAGCTAGATCCAGTCATTGTTGATGTGCATACAAAATTTGGTCAGATTCTGGCTATTGGTTCTCAAGATAATGAGTGAAAACAAAATTCTGATGTCAATCAAGGGCTGAAACTCCGTCAAAATTTGGCGAAAAATTACGGGCAACAATCCCAGGCTAGATATTGTCAATGTTGATGTGCATACAAAATTTGGTCAGATTCTGTCAATTCGTTCTCAAGATATTGAGCGGAAACGAAATTCTGACGTCAATCAAGGGCCGTAACTCTGTCAAAATTTTGCGAAAAATGACGGGCAACAATCCCTAGCTAGATCTTGTCAATGTTGATGCGCATACAAAATTTGGTCAGATTCTGTCAATTCGTTCTGAAGATATTGAGCGGAAACAAAATTCTGACGTCAATCATGGGCCATAACTCCTTCAGAATTTTGCAAAAAATGATGCGCAACAATCCCAAGGTAGATCTTGTCAATGTTGATGTGCATATAAAATTTGATTAGATTCTGTCTATTCATTCTCAAGATATTGAGCGGAAACGAAATTCTGACGAAAATCAAGGGCCGTTTCTCGTCAAAATTTTGCAAAAAAACAATGGGTAACAATTCCAAGCTAGGTCTTGTCAATGTTGATGTGTATGCAAAATTTGGTCAGATTCTTTGAATTCGTTCTCAAGATAATGAACGGAAACGAATTGTTCATGGAAAGACGGAATCACGGAAGGACAGGGTGAATCCAGTATAGCCCCACTTTTCCAAAGCCGGGCTATAATTAGTGTTTGTAAGGTAATATAATGCGCTTTTTAAGTTGAGACTAGCATAAGATAAACTTCATGTAACCTTTGAGAATTAATAGCCGATAACCACTGGTTGATCGACCACTGGTCCCTGATCGATCACTGGTCGCCTTACGCTAAAGCACTGTAAATAGTAATTTTAAGTTTAACATTTTTCATGGGCTGGTGGTCTTGGATATTAGGTCAAGGTCACCCAAATATATTCAACTGTAGGTCTCCTCACAACAATGTTCCTCTATAAGTTTGGTTAGAATCCATCAAATTGTTCAGAAGATATCACATCAGAAAAAAAAATCTAACCACTTGTAGATCTCCTCCAAACAATGTTTCTATATAAGTTTGGACAGAATCCATCAATTGGTTCAGAAGATATTCAGTCAGAATATTTGTCATGGGCTGGTGACCTTGGACATTAGGTCAAGGTCAACCAAACCTAATCAACTGCATGTCTACTCACAACTGGGGGGAAACGTCTTGTGGCCATGCGGATAGTGCACCAGTCATTTGCTCCCCCACCTATGGGAAAGGGCGGGGATTATGACTTTTCTGCTTTCAGTGCCCTGCTATGAGATCCACCCCCAGAGGGCAAACTGGACGTCAAAAATTTGCTCTTTGTCCCGCCCTTCCAAATAGAAAATCTACCTGGGGTAAGAATCCTAATGTCAAAACCTGAATCTGAATCTGAATCTGAATAGTTTACTGGTGACACGCCAAATGACATTATTTCACCAGGGGGTTCGGATGGGGGAGAAATTAGTCCCTTGAACGCACGAGTGTAGCGAACTTGGACACACAGTCATCAGACATTTCAGCAGAGGAGACAAGTGAATCAGGGAGGTCATTCCAGTCCCTGATAGTCTGTGGAAAGAAACTACTTTTGTACGCTTCTTTGCTAGCTGAAGGTATCTGAAAAGCCAAAGAGTGTTGATTTCTACAACGCCTATTCTTTGGGATAAGGTCATCTGTGGGTATTCTGGCTTTACCCTTTAGACCTTTGTATAGCAATATAAGTCTACTATCCTTCCTCCTTTTCTTAAGAGATTCCCATTTCAGTTGACCTAAAATGCCAGTCATGCTCCCAGTTTCAAAAACATAATTTCCCGTCACAAACCTTGCCGCACGATTTTGTACCTTTTCCAGTTCTTCCTGAAGGCCATGAGTGTGAGGGTCCCAAACTGAGCTTCCATATTCCAAGACCGGCCGCACCAGTCCTTTATAAGCTGCTTCTTTCACATCTGGGGGACAAGAATACAAATTTCTCCTTAAGAATCCGAGAGTTCTGTTAGCCTTTGTACAGACATTGGAAATATGAGTATTCCATTTCAAATCATTTGTGATAGTTACACCCAGGTATTTTATGCTTTCAACGTTTTCCAGTACAGTGCCCTCAAGGGTGTAGTTAGCCTGTATCTTACTAGACCGTTTATTTGTCAGCTGCATCATGTTGCATTTGACAGGTTGAAATCTCATTCCCCATTTCCTAGCCCAACTGCCTAAACGATCAATGTCTCTCTGAAGTTTCAATGTATCCTCTTCATTCTTGATTTCACGATAGCATACACAATCATCAGCAAAGAGTCTTGTTTCAGACTCAATGTCTGCTGAGATGTCATTTATATACAAGGAAAACAGCAAGGGGCCGAGAACGGTGCCCTGGGGGACACCCGACACAACTGGAGCCCAATCCGATTTAATACCATTAACCACTACCCTTTGTTGTCGGAAATAAAGGAAAGCATTTATCCAATTCAGTGTTGTTCCACCTATTCCATAGCTAAACAATTTGCTTTTAAGGAGTTCATGGGGAGGAGTATCAAAAGCCTTTTCAAAATCGAATATAAAAGTGTCGACCTGGCCTTTTTTGTCTAAGATTTTGGCCCAGTCATTTATCAATGTAGTCAACTGAGTTTCACAGCTATGCCATTTCCTAAATGCGTGTTGCCTGTCCAAAAGAGTTCATGTTCATCAAGATAGGCCATAATATTTGAGCATACAATATGTTCAAGAAGCTTACAAGGAATGCATGTCAAAGAAACAGGGCGGTAACTGCGGGCAAGTGACCTGTCGCCCTTCTTAAACAGGGGGCAAATATTAGCAAGAGACCATTCTTTAGGAATTTCACCTGTATCAATTGACTGCTGGAAGAGATGGGCGAATACCGGCCCTAATTCCACAGCCAGTTCCTTTAGGACCCTGGGATGAAGCTCATCAGGCCCTAAGGCTTTAGACGGGTTTAGACCTTTGAGAAGTTTGGTCACCCCTTCCTTTGTGACCACAATATCATGCATGAATGGGGCAGATCTATCCATGAGAGGGACCTGTTTGTATTCACTTTTAGTGAAAACATCCGAGAACTGACCATTAAATTCTTCCGCCTTCTCAAATTCTGATTGTGCAATTCCACTTCCATTTCTCTTTTTCAACGGGGGAATACCTTGGGTATCTTTTTTCTGACTGTTTATGTACCTGTAAAAATCTCTAGGATTAGCCTTAACATCTCCTACCAAGTTGTTCACGTAAAGATCATGCTGCTTCCTGATATCAGCTTTGATCTCTTTCCGTAAAGATAAAAATTTAGATCTAAATTTTGCACTGACTACCAGTCTTTTTAGCTTTTGCATGAGTTGCATTTTTTCTGCGAATCTTCCTCCTTATTTCAGGTGTTATCCAAGGGACAGAGGAAACTGAGCGACTAGTTTTTGAGGGGATATGTTTATCTGCCGATTCCTGAATAAACGATGTAATGAGATTGAAATTTTCCTGGACCGACCGAGTATCTGAGTAACCGTTGAAGTATCTTTCCTTTGCAAATTTAAGTGTTTCTGCTCTCATAGATTCATAATCACCTTTCTGAAAACGATACACTTTTCTCCTACTGTCTAAAAACTTGCCTCTGATAATGGTTTTTCGCAGAAAATTTTTGTATGGGGGACGACAGAAAAAATATTTTCATGTCAAAATCTTGATCTTAGTTTGTCCTAATAGGACCTACAAAAATTTTGAAAATCGGTGAACAAATAAAGTTTTAATGGCCAAAATTAATTTTGCATAGGGATTTTGCATTGGCAAGGGAGATAATCGATGATCGCGGAAATGCATAGTTTTCAAGAATATTTACCCTGTCATGAAGATTTTGTCTCAGGTATGACATTTGTGTCAATTTTTAATAATTTTGAGCAATCATGATTAAATAGCTAGAATTTGAAATTTTTGCGGGAAAATATTTACCTCCCTTCCATGAGATTTTAGTACAGGAAATCCCTATTCAAAAATGTTTTTGACCATAACTTTTTTATTTGTCAGCCAATTTTCAAAATTTTTGCTGCACATATTGCGACAAACTAGATGCTTAATTGTGCCAAGAAAATATTTCTTCTACATTTGAACTGTTGTAAAATATCTGCAGAAAACCATTATCACACACTACGAAACAGACATTAGGTTTCTTTATTGGGGGGATAGCAATTTTCAAAGTGCCAGAAACAATGTCATGATCACTGAGCTTATCCGGGGAATGAATGTCTGCAAACTGACCTGGGAGAGAGGTCAAAATTAAGTCCAAAGTATTTCTTTCTCTGGTGGGGAAATTGACTAATTGTTCCAAACCGTGGTCATTCATGATATCTATCAAAATCTGACCCTCCGTCTGACTCAATGATGACCCAGATTTGCTGAGTCTGTCCAGCCATACAATATCTCTAAAGTTGAAATCACCTAAAACGTGAATTAAGGGGGGTTTGTTGCCTTTATTAATATTTTTGATTTTGTCAAGCTGTTCTCTAAATAAATTGTCAAACTTTTCCAGGGAATTCAATAAGTCATTTCCATTGTCCGATACTGGTAAATGACCATCGACAGGTAGTCGATACCAGCTAGCCACAAAGTGAGTTTTCTTATTTACAAAAAGTTTGACCCAAACTGACTCTGAGTCATTGTCCAATTCTGTGAGGGGCATGTGTGGGATGTCCTTGTGCACAAGAAGCATAACCTCGTTATTCATTTCACCTGCACTGCGGGGACACTTCTGAAAAATAATTGCCCCACACTTTAGCACGGCTATTCCCCACCCTTCCCCGTAGGTGGGGTGGGGGCAGTGGTTACAAATGACTGGTGCCTCAGCCAAAAAAATAAAAACAGATTTATTAATTTTCGCAGTCCTACAAAGTCCATAATCCAAGACCCACCGAGGTATTTCAAAACTCCAACATTCAAATGCTCAAGTAAAGACTTCGTTCTCGCTATTTCATCCATTCCACCAACCAGAGGTGATTTCTTTCACTTGTTTACATTTTTTCGCGTCGTTGGATGCCGGTGCAAAGGGAGGCTATTTATGCAAGGAATTAGACTATTGGTTTAAAATCCGTGTTTGGTATGTTGTTGTTGTTAGTACATCCCTCCTTCCCATACACCACGATAAACATGCAACTAACTTCAACTTTTGTACACTTGTATATACAAGTTCCGGTGCGTTCCTTTACCGGAAGGCTGAGGCTATCCGCACGACGGTCGTGCCGATAACGCCGCTTATCCGCACGACGGTCGTGCCGATAAGCGGCGTTATCGGCCCGACCGTCGTGCGGATAGCCAATGCTACAGGTATTGGCTATCGGCACGACAGGAGAATGAGATTTTCTAACAAGCTTACATATGAATTAAACTATTAATTTGCCATTATATAGATTAATTATGTGTTTAACTATTGAAATACATTCGAATTTAATATTTTTGTTAATTATGAGTAGGAAAACTAATTTGTTTTGATTATTTCATCAGATGTCAACTGAACGAATCCGGGACGTTTCGCCCCCAAACCATTTCGCCCCTAGTCGTTTCGCCCCCAAGACGTTCCCCCCCTAGTCGTTTCCCCCCTAGTCGTTTCGCCCCCACTAGTCGTTTCGCCCCCTAGTCGTTTCGTCCCCCTAGTCGTTTCGCCCCCTAATATATAGATATAGTATAATTACCTTATGTATATCATTTTGCTTCATGTAAATAATTATGCAAGGCAATAAAAATTCAAACTTGTATAGTAAATTAATATCTTAGTTACCGGCCAGTACCGGGCCATTAATAAGTATTGGCTGAAAAAGAAATCATGGGTTCAAAGTAAAGTGCCTTTGGAATTCTATTACAGTTACGTGCCAAATCAATTTCCGCAACGACGAAACCTCCATAGAATTCGATGTATTTGAATGTGTACTAAACTATCCTGTTTCTTATTTTAAACTTATTTTCATGAGTTTGGTACCATTTGATAGGCAAATGAATTATGCAATAAACCACATATTTTCGTTAAATTCTATCCATGCGTTTTAAAGCTGCAAATAATTAAAGAGAATGTAAGAATTTTTCGACAATTGTTTGGCAACGTTGCTATTGACGTCAATAAATAATAAATAAATAAAAACAAAAATATGAATGATGCTTAATGACTTAGAACATCTTATATACCCGATAATCGGTCTATTAAATCGCTGAATAAAAGATAATTGGATTTAAAACTCCACTGAGTCATTAAGTTCTTTTAAAGACAAAGCCTGCCGCATGCCGACAAAACCATAGGATTCGGAAAGCAATCTTTGATTAAAGAATCTATTTTTCACACTTTAGTTAATCATCCTTCAGACGTCGGTGTAAATAATTAATGACATTAATTCTGCGCATTATTATACCGTAAGTTTTTCACACCTTCACTTTATTACCACACCAAACCTGATTATCTATCTATCTATCTATCTATCTATCTATCTATCTATCTATCTATCTATCTATTCGTTTTGTATATCCTAATAAACTTTGACCTTAATAAATAAATAAATGAAAATTGGGGGCGAAACGACTAGGGGGGAAATGGCATTGGGGGGAAACGTCTTGGGGGCGAAACGTCTTGTGACCAACTGAACCACAGCAGATTTCTAACATCGGCAAAAATATAACCATTGTAAATGCTTTTTGTGTTACTGAAATGATTCCATACTCAGTCATCGATCCATTGTCATTAAAACAAATGTTGATTTTATTGGATTACCACATTCTTTTATTATATTTAGGATACGATAATTACTTCTCATTTTACGCATACGCATGGCTGATTTTTACAGGTAAATTCACAGGTAAGCCATTTTCATAAAATAATAATAATAATAATAATTGTGTTTTATTTAAAAAGTAAAATTTCCTGCATGGGTAATTTTCTGTTACAGTTTTAGAGCCAATGCATAATATTCATCAACTTAAAATATATCCATTTTCTAAACATTTAACATTTTGAATATAGATTTCCCTGTCGTGCCGATAACGCCGCTTATCCGCACGACGGTCATGCCGATAAGCGGCGTTATCGGCACGACCGTCGTGCGGATAGCCAGTGTCTTACCGGAATGGACCTGATTACCGAAATGGACTACCGGAATGGACATTTATATGTGTCCTTGGGTACTTTTCATTTGGTTTTTGAGGACAGATTGGCCTAGAATATATACAGATAGTGATTAGTTCGAGAATCATGTAGTTTAAATACAGTTAAATTGTGTTCCGTATGGTCGGTAGCCTAGGTCAGGTGCTGCCATATATCGATATGCTAATATAGGTCCCTGTCACAGTACCAGCACATTTTACTCCTTTCCACTTCTATTCATCCATGGATGTGTTTGCTACAGAACAACCACTGATAATCTCAATATATTTCAATCAAAGAAACCTCTGAACAGTGGCTCTACCCTGGACCCCACCACTGAGCTACCCTAACCCCCTGGCAAGTCAATTCTGCTATACCGAGATCTCTTCCAGCAGTCAATTGATACAGGTGAAATTCCTAAAGAATGGTCTCTTGCTAATATTTGCCCCCTGTTTAAGAAGGGCGACAGGTCACTTGCCCGCAATTACCGCCCTGTTTCTTTGACATGCATTCCTTGTAAGCTTCTTGAACATATTGTATGTTCAAATATTATGGCCCATCTTGATGAACATGAACTCTTGTCGGACAGGCAACACGCATTTAGGAAATGGCATAGCTGTGAAACTCAGTTGACTACAGTGATAAATGACTGGGCCAAAATCTTTGACAAAAAAGGCCAGGTCGACACTTTTATACTCGATTTTGAAAAGGCTTTTGATACTCCTCCCCATGAACTCCTTAAAAGCAAATTGTTTAGCTATGGAATAGGTGGAACAACACTGAATTGGATAAATGCTTTCCTTTGTTTCTGACAACAAAGGGTAGTGGTTAATGGTATTAAATCGGATTGGGCTCCAGTTGTGTCGGGTGTCCCTCAGGGCACCGTTCTCGGCCCCTTGCTGTTTTCCTTGTATATAAATGACATCTCAGCAGACACTGAATCTGAAATAAGACTCTTTGCTGATGATTGTGTTTGCTATCGTGAAATCAAGAATGAAGAGGATACATTGAAACTTCAGAGAGACATTGATCGTTTAGGCAGTTGGGCTAGGAAATGGGGAATGAGATTTCAACCCGTCAAATGCAACATGATGCAGCTGACAAATAAACGGTCTAGTAAGATACAGGCTAACTACACCCTCGAGGGCACTTTACTGGAAAACGTTGAAAGCATAAAATACCTGGGTGTAACTATCACAAATGATTTGAAATGGAATACTCATATTTCCAATGTCTGTACAAAGGCTAACAGAACTCTCGGATTCTTAAGGAGAAATTTGTATTCTTGTCCCCCAGATGTGAAAGAAGCAGCTTATAAAGGACTGGTGCGGCCGGTCTTGGAATATGGAAGCTCAGTTTGGGACCCTCACACTCATGGCCTCCAGGAAGAACTGGAAAAGGTACAAAATCGTGCGGCAAGGTTTGTGACGGGAAATTATGTTTTTGAAACTGGGAGCATGACTGGCATTTTAGGTCAACTGAAATGGGAATCTCTTAAGAAAAGGAGGAAGGATAGTAGACTTATATTGCTATACAAAGGTCTAAAGGGTAAAGCCAGAATACCCACAGATGACCTTATCCCAAAGAATAGGCGTTGTAGAAATCAACACTCTTTGGCTTTTCAGATACCTTCAGCTAGCAAAGAAGCGTACAAAAGTAGTTTCTTTCCACAGACTATCAGGGACTGGAATGACCTCCCTGATTCACTTATCTCCTCTGCTGAAATGTCTGATGACTGTGTGTCCAAGTTCGCTACACTCGTGCGTTCAAGGGACTAATTTCTCCCCCATCCGAACCCCCTGGTGAAATAATGTCATTTGGCGTGTCACCAGTAAACTATTCAGATTCAGATTCAGATGAATTTTATCTTATACAAACCATTCATATGACTACAGAAGTACATTTTATACAGATAAAATACATTTAAAGTACCCAAAGCCATAGCATAATGTCCATTCCGGTAGTCCATTCCGGTAATCATGTCCATTCCGGTCCATTCCGGTAAAGTTCGTAACAGTTCAGTTTGACTGGCTGAGTAAGGAAGTGCGTTTCATATGAAGAGCATAGCAGAGTCCTCTGGAGAATGTCTCCATCTCATGCAGGAATGCTTCCAGGGGTAGCACACTATTAGGATCAATCAGCACTGTACAGTCCAGGAGAATAGCAGTGAACTCTGTATCATTAATTTTAAAGTCATTCAACTTTGCCACACCCAATGAATTCTGAATTAACTTATAGATCTTATCCAGAAATGGTTGTCTTATTTTGTTTAGTGACTCACATCTAAGCAAGAAATGCTCAATATTTTCTGGTTCTTTGAAACATAACAAGCACGTTGGATCCACCTCAAACTGATTAAACCTCGCACGTGTGGCCTGTAGCATATAAGTACCAGACATTAACCTGGCCTTCCAACCAGCCCTCTGGACCGACATGATATCATAACCAGCATCACGCCAGACCAGATGAGCCAATCCGATGGGATAATTCTGAACATTCATAAATCTCATGGAAGTTTTTCCCACAGCCTCTTCCAAAATTTTGTCTGACCAATACTCATTAACAGCCTGCTCATAAAGACTTTTCCACTGTGCTTTGGCATACCCAGCATCAAGCAGATCCACCGTGCTTGGAAGCCCATACTGCTCCAAAACCTTGTTTACATAAACAAACCAACTTTTCGACTTTCCATCCTTGACATGTATTTGTCTTTCGGCCAAGCGCCTTTCAACGGAATCACTCCTTAAAATCCCACCCCCCCCCCCCCCCAAAGCACCTAAGGTGCGTTTATGAATTTCCCCTTCAATTGGAATTTGACCCGACAACATATAGACCGCTGCGTCTGCAGTTCTATCCGGAAGGTGCATTATCTGTTTAAGAAACTTTTTATGAAATTGAGTAATCTTTGTGATTTCAGACTTAACCAGAGTTAACACGTCTAGACCATACAGCAAACAAGGCAATATAAATACATTCCACATTGTGAAAGAAACCAAAGGATTAACCCCGTTTTGCCCATGAAGACCCGCACCCATGAGAGAGTAGGCACACCTCCGGGCAGACTGAATGCGTTCGTCTATTGTTTTAGCATGTCCAGACCTAGATTTTGAGTCTCTTGTTATACCTAGATGTACACACTCTTCCACTACTTCCACTTTTCGTCCATTCAAGACAAATGTACTGTTCTCATTCCAAGTCTCATTTGAAACAACACTATTTGCTATGAACACTTTTGTCTTTGTATCACTAACATCGTAACGCTCAGCATTAGCATAAAACTCTTGAACGAAAATCATTTCCTGTAACTCAGTTGCTGTTTTGGCCAAAATAGAAGATCATCAGCACAGGCAGGCGATCCTAAGTACACATTCCCAATCTGCAGTCCAAGACTGTTAGAAGAATAGAGATCCAACAGCGGGTTCAAGAACATCTTGTAAGCTGAGGGTGAGATGATACCACCTTGGCGGACACCTTGCTTCTCAACAAATGGTTTCGACAGTTCACCTCCCCAGTTAACCACTGAAGACATCCCTGTATAACTATCCTTCAGGATGTTCCAACTGGCAGGTGTAAGGCCCATACTGAAAAGTTTGCGCAGCATTGAGTGATGCCAGACAACATCAAAGGCCTTTGATGCATCTATACATGCAGCATACAAGGTTGTCTTGGTATCCTTGGCTTCCGCTAGGGCTTCTGTGAACATTAGAACAGCCGTTGTGGCAGATGTTCCCTTTGTAAATCCCTTCTGAAGTGGATTCTGTTTTCTCTCTATTTCGGCAAATGCAGTCTGCAGAATATACTTTTCCAGAACTTTTCCAATCAAGCTGGTAATGGTTATTCTCCTGTATGAATTGGGATCATGAATAGGTTTGCCATGTTTCTTGTAAATCGGAGTTATAAAACCAAGCTTAAACATTTCCGGTACCCTTCCCAGTCTGAATATCTCATTCAAGACACATGTAACAAACTCCACAACTGTAGAATCTCCATACTTTAAGTGTTCGGCTGACACACCACACCCATCCATAGCTTTGTTATTCTTCAATGACTTTATAATCTGCTCAACCTCTGTTTGAGACACCAGTGGGGTACAGCTCTGTAGTTTGGAACATATATCAAAAATCAACTCAAAGTCCAGATCCACTTATGTTGTTGTCGTTGTTTCACACGCCGTTGACTTATCGGCGCACCCAAGTAACCGGTACAGTCCAGTATGATACACAGCTTCTCGTGGTCAGTTATCTCCTGGAAATATGACTTGCCCAACAGTGAATCAACTTCCTGTTCTATGTTCTATTGTACTGAAGTTGCACGCAGGCTAAAGTCTTCCTTAACTTTCTTTTACAAGATTCACTCCGGTACAGTGTCTCTTGACAAAGATAAATACTTGACCCCGGCACCCAGACTAAGATATACCAGGGCAACTCATGATTCACAGTACACAAGATACATGTCCCTATAGTTATGCCCTGAAGAATTTATTCTTCCCAAGAACTATTCCATTGTGGAATAGTCTTTCTTCTTCAGTTGTCGCATCTAAGAACACGTAAGAATTTAAGGCTCTTATTTAAACCAATGGTCAAGAGGTATACGTTTTAGTATGCCTCTGTTTAGCTTCTTGTAAATAGTTTTAATGGCCCATCCCGAATGTTTTCCCCCTATTTTGCTAAATTCAAAATTTAGCCACCCACCCGAAACGCTTCCATGCGTCTTGCGTAAATCTTGGTCCCATTGAGTTACAAAAGATTGAGTCGGGTAATGATTCTTGGTATTGTTTAAACTGCAAAGCTGAGTGCAGTCTATGCAGTGGTGCTGTTTTGAATTCCCATAAGGCTGTCCAGTGTGACAAATGTGAAATGTGGGTGCACAATAACTGTTCTTTTATGTCAGACTGAGAGTATGAAATGATGCAAAACTCAAACTGTACATGGATTTGCCCAAAATGTGACTTTTTCAATTTCTCAGACTCTTTTTTCAATGAACAGTTTAACTTGGAAAGTGAAAATAGGTTTGACCTACTTGCAAAAGGTCATGAAACCAAGTCCACTGAAACCTTGACTAGCAAAACAGTTTTATCATTTTATTAGTCGTCTGAAATTTTCCAGTATCAACATAAACAGTATAAGAGGCAAAAAACTTGAGTTGTTGGCCTATTCAGGAGACAAAAACTGACAATTCCATATTAACGTCTGAATTATTTCCGGAATCTTTTCCATACAGCGTGTACAGAAAGGATAGAACTTTAAATGGTGGTGGTGTTATGCTTCTTGTGCACAAGGACATCCCACACATGCCCCTCACAGAATTGGACAATGACTCAGAGTCAGTTTGGGTCAAACTTTTTGTAAATAAGAAAACTCACTTTGTGGCTAGCTGGTATCGACCACCTGTCGATGGTCATTTACCAGTATCGGACAATGGAAATGACTTATTGAATTCCCTGGAATAGTTTGACAATTTATTTAGAGAACAGCTTGACAAAATCAAAAATATTAATAAAGGCAACAAACCCCCCTTAATTCACGTTTTAGGTGATTTTAACTTTAGAGATATTGTATGGCCGGGCAGACTCAGCAAATCTAGGTCATCATTGAGTATGACGGAGGGTCAGATTTTGAAAGATAGCATGAATGACCATGGTTTGGAACAATTAGTCAATTTCCCCACCAGAGAAAGAAATGCTTTGGACTTAATTTTGACCTCTCTTCCTGGTCAGTTTGCAGTGATCATGACATTGTTTCTGGCACATTGAAAATTGCTATACCCCCTATAAAGAAACCCATATGTGGCAAAACGATGGACTGGAAATAGGAGACTTGCCACAGTACAGTCTGATGAGGAGCTGAACATAGAGGCCTCTGGCCTGCGTTCAGAATCAACATAGGTAAACATAGGTAAGTAGGTAATATGCCGCTAATACGTTGCACGAACGTATTTCCAAGGGAGGCTATTCCATCACACATTGATCGACTAAGTACAGTTGAGTCTCATGGACTTGCGCATCTCTTAGTTTCTTGTCTCAGGTCTAAGGCATGAAAGTTTACATTTGTTTGTGAGTAACATTTTGCCAGCTAGCTTCATTAAATGAACTAAAAATAAAAATTATCATAGATGGGACAGAACAGGAGGAGAAAATTATGTAAAACGTACTTGCAAGACATTTTGTTTACCCAGTATATTGCATTGGCCAAATTAATTATGCATGGGGCTGCTTTATTCCATCTTTTTTGTGGCTAATCAACTAGAAATATGACAAATTTCACAAAACATTTGTTTAAATACCATATTTCTTGAAGAAAGTTATCTAATGACGTCAAATAAATCAAGTGCGCAACTCCATGTGCCCTTTGACGTCAGGGATAAATATGGGGGTAGCTTTACTTATGATGAAGTTCAGAGAAAAGTTTTTGATATTTTCATAATTTCGTTTGGTAATTGTATGCATTACATGTTCGTGCAAAAAGGGGATTATTTATTTTATTCAGAAATTGCTTCTATTATAATCTAAACGGCCAAACAATGCTTAAGTGCGCAACTCCAGGGGACAAACCACGTTCCACAAAAGCTGAAAATATTAAACGTTAACTTTCAATCAGTCGTTAATAAAGTTCCAGACCTGCACTGCCTGATCGACACTGAACGCCCTGATATTATCATTGGTACAGAATCTTGGTTATCCCCGGATATACAAGACTGTGAGATATTTCCACCAGGTTATACTCCTTTTAGGACTGACAGGCTCTCAAAAACTACCCGCAGCGGGGGTGTTTTAGTGCTAGTGAGTGACACTCTGATCTGTTCTGAGCAGCCTCAGCTCAGGTCTGAGTGTGAGATAACATGGGTCAAACTAGAGATTGTTGGAGCCCAGCCATTGTATCTCGCCGCCTTTTATAAACCACATGAGGATGACCAAGATAGCCTGGATAAGCTAAGAGACTCCCTTGATAAGTTGAATGGTAAGAAGGGTAATATCATGGTTGTCGGTGACTTTAACCTACCCAAATTCACATGGGTTGACTGTGAGCCATCTATTAGACCGGACTGTTCTCCTAGCCCAATATATGACAATTTTGTTGAGTTATTGGATGACTTTAACCTTACACAGATTGTGACTGCACCTACTAGACTTGACAACATACTGGATCTTATCCTGACCTCAAACCCTACTTTAGTGACCAAGGTGGAATGCCTGCCTGGTCTCAGTGACCATGATATTGTTTTGGCTGAGGTTGCTATGAAACCAACCCAGGCCAAGCAAAAGCGCAGGACAATCCACCTCTTCAACAAAGCTGACTGGACCACTTTTCGGTCCAAAATCAAAGATTATCAAGCCAAGTTTCTGGCAGAGCATCATGGGAGACCTGTCAATGAACTTTGGACTGACCTCACAAATAAAATTGATCAAGTAACTGATCAGTGTATCCCCACTAAGGTAATAAAGGGTAAACCCTCTCTCCCCTGGATCTCCAGAGAGATCAAACAATTAATCCACAAAAGAGATAGGTACTATAAGGCATATAAGAAATCAGGCAACTCCCAACTAAGAGAAAAATATGTTTCTCTTAGACACTCAATCAAGAGAAAAATCAAGGATTGCCATGAGGCATACCTTGAAGGCCTATTAGGGATGGACGGACAAACTAATCAAACAGTCGGTCAAGCGGACAGTAAAAAACTCTTCCAGTATCTGAAAAATTCCCGGACCGACCAACAAGGAATACCACCCCTGAAGCAGAATGGAAATCTGCATACAGAAACCAAAGATAAGGCCAACATCTTAAACCAGCAATTCAAGTCTGTGTTTACACCACTAGCCCCACTTTCACTAAGAGAGCTTTCTCTCATGAAAGTGCAAGACCTTGTAGATGACAAGGTCATCCCCCCAGATGCTTTGCCGGAAGAGTTGAGAAATTCAACACCGGTTATGCCTGAGATCACTATCTCTGAAGCAGGTATAATAAACCTCCTTAAGAACCTGAAACCAAAAAAGGCAGCAGGGCCCGACAGAATTAAACCTGTCGTTCTGCAAGAACTTAGAGTAGAACTTGCCCCTATTCTAAAAGTTCTTTTTGAACGCTCACTTGAATCCGGTGCTGTGCCACCTATATGGAACTCAGCCAATGTCTCGCCCATATTCAAAAAGGGTGAAAAATCAGCTGCTGCCAATTATCGGCCCATCTCCCTTACATGTATCTTGTGTAAGGTAATGGAACACATTATTGCATCAAATGTAGTGAAACACCTAGACACCAACGGACTGATGTACGACCTACAACACGGTTTCAGGGAGAGACGTTCCTGTGAGACCCAGTTAGTGTCACTCATTGAGGACCTTGCTCGCAAGACAAGCCAAAGAAAGCAAACAGATCTTATCCTGCTTGACTTTTCTAAGGCTTTTGACAAGGTCAACCACTCAAAGTTACTCTTGAAGCTACACTCATATGGAATAAGAAATGCCACTCTGCGCTGGATCAGAGCCTTCCTAAGTAATCGTCAGCAGAAGGTTGTTGTTGAGGGCGAGGAGTCTGACTCGGTCCCAGTCACATCGGGAGTCCCCCAGAGCTCAGTGCTGGGACCTATCCTTTTCCTGGCCTACATCAATGACCTTCCCCAAGACATTGTCTCACAGGTGCGTCTCTTTGCTGATGACACTGCCATCTACCTGACCTTAGACAGTAAAAGTGACAGTGACACTCTACAGAAGGACCTTGACAGACTCCAGACATGGGAGGCAAGATGGGATATGGAGTTCAACCCTTCCAAGTGCCAGGTGATTAGGGTGACGGCTTCTAGGACACCCCTTCAGACACAGTACATACTGCACGGACAGGTACTAGAGGCTGTCAGCAGCGCCAGGTACTTGGGGGTTGATATCTCCAGTAACCTGAGCTGGAACACTCATGTGAACAGGATCACATCAAATGCTAATAGGTCTCTCGGATTTATAAAACGCAACATCAAAACAAAGTCCCCTCAAATCCGAGAAGCAGCATACCAGTCCTTGGTCCGACCCCAGCTGGAATATGCTTCTTCAGCATGGGACCCCAATACCAAAGAAAACAAAGGCAAGCTGGAAATGGTCCAAAGACGGGCAGCCCGGTGGACCCTAAATGACTATGCCAGTACAACTAGTGTCACATCACTGATGGCTCAGTTGGGCTGGCAGACCCTTGAGCAGAGACGGTCTGTAGCCCGGCTCTGTCTCTTCTATAAAATTGTCAATGGCCTTGTGGCTGTGCCACTCCCCGACTACATCCAGCCCGCACACCGGATTTCCAGATTTTGCCACTCCATGACATTTCGCCAAATCCACACTGGCAAAGATTACTACAAATACTCCTTTTTTCCACTGGCAGTTGTACAGTGGAATGCCCTCCCAGCTAGTGTTGCAGTTTCTCCAAGTCTTGAGGTATTCAAGGCAGCAGTTGGAGAGCTGCAGCACCCCAAGCCCTAGAGACAGTGCACTGCATGTTTTATCCTGTTTTTAAACTTTTAGACGGGCCATTAATTCTCATCAGTTTTATGTACTGTCTAAAATGTGATTTGCCGATCAATCCTAGACAGTTGTTTTTATCTCTCCTTCATTATCGATCTAGTTTTAACCTATCATCTTGAAATAGACTCACTATCATACTTTTAACTTTTTTCTTTTCATGGCCCTGACGCGCAGTGCCTGCCAAAAATGCTCGTGAGGGCGTAGGCAGTATACGAAGATAGATAGATAGACAGCATCGTATATGAAGAAAGAAAGTACACGTTGACCAAATGATTGAAAATTGACTTGGGTGCCAGTTGACTCGGGCCGAAATAGTATGGGTCGATTTGGAAAATTGTCTGAAATTGTCATGGACCGAAAAGACCCCGAACCGTGAAACCCAAATGTGCACGATATCAAAGCAAACAGTTACAACCAAAGCTACCCGATTATCACACGCTGAAAATGGCTGACGTTTTGGACATTGAAGAAGGCGGAGAAGCTGAATTTGAAATAGACGAAGAAGGCGATCGTAAGTTTAAATGGACTTGCTTATTATCCTCGTCAAATTTCAACTTTCATTTAACCACACTTAAAATCACCAGTATGTCAGTTCATAAATGTCACCAGTTTTCGCGACTTTAAAATTCTTGATTTTTTATGTTTTTTGAAATTACCAAGAAACAGCAAAATGCCATTTTGCGTCGCTGCCTTTACAAGCATTTTAAGTGTCGTCAGACGATTCCATAGTGAATCTAACTCTATTTATACACGTATCTGTACTCCCGTTATGCACCAGTCATTTGTAACCACTGCCTCCCCACCTACGGGGATGGGCGGGGACAGCAACTTTTTACAAAATAAAGCCCTGCTATAACCCCCGCACTATGGGGACACATGGGAGGTAAAAACACTGCTCTTTTTCCCCCACCCCCCGGAGACAGGTAAAATTTTTGATTGTAGATGTCAAATATTTCAACAACAAAAACCATTTACCTCTTTTAAGTAAATACAATGCCCTGCAAAAGATCTTCGTGCAGTACTGTACATTATTTTGTTAAAATTCAGTTGAAGTCTTATACATGTAAACTGTCCACATTGATTAAATACACTCAGTGGCCATAAGCGAGTTCCCAAAGTGAAAAAATGCAAGATTTTCAGTCATTTTTTGTCAACATAATATAATGTAATACTTGAACTCTATCATATTACATACATATATGTAGGGAAAACATTTCCAAGCAATCTTAAAATATTTGTATTATTCTTGATGCAAATGGAGTTTGTTGCTAAGCAATTTTAGAACACCACATAAAATTGAGCATCAGGCTGCTATTTGTGGTTGCCATGGTAACAGTGTGGTGAGATGAAAGGTAAGATATTAGGCTCTAATCTAAAAGTGACCTAAAGGTCTTAAAATAATGAAGTTTTAAATGGCACTAGTTATATGCCACAGAAATTCCGAGAACATCTACACTCCCATTGACTCCCATATTAATTTTGTCTTTTTTGCTTGACAAAAACAAACCTTCAAGTTTAAAAGGCTGTAGTTTCTTTTTCATGTGTTCAAACTTGTCCATACATAAATTTGTGCAAAGGTAAATACATAGTCCTTACTATAAATTTGTGCAAAGGTAAATACATAGTCCTTACTTTCAGTGGTAAATCAACCAGGTGTTAACATGTATGTTACCATGGCAACAATTTTAGATGAACGGGTATCCATTTTTCAGTCACTTTTTTAAATTGCCTTGCAACCAGCCAAGAATTTAAGATCAAAGTTATGATCAACAAAACATTTTCTTTCTTTTTTTTATTTTAGAAACTTTACTTTATAACATAACAAGACAAGAATTGTTTTGTAATAGAATTAAAATTCACATTTCAATCCCCCAAATTCACTGTAAAAACTTGCATTTTTTTCACTTTGGTAACTCATTTATGGCCACTGAGTGTACATCATCGATTCAAGGAGGTAATAAGTTCTCACTAGGATTTTGAGAACAGGATTCTAAGAATCCTTCACTGGAAAAAAGTTGGAGTCAGAAATGAAAACTAGAGTTTTACCCTTAATAATATATTTCAAAAACATTTTTCTGGACTATTGCTCATGTCCAAGATTTGTTTTTTTACAAAAGCCAGTACTTGTTTTTTTCCAGACGTAATGTTCAAAATTGCAGAGATTCTATCAACTTTTATAGATACTGAAGTAGAAGCAGCCAAAATTTATAAATAAGTGTTTTTTTATTACACATGAAGGCAATTAATATCGATGACAGGAGACTGCTCAATATTCATTACAAAGAAAAATGCTAGTGTTTTAAAGGGACCGATGTAATGTCATTAGTTTTCGTGGCCGTAGAAAGGTGTGTTTTTTCTCTTCTTTTCTGCCAATTTCTCATTCAGAAGTTCTTAAAGACAATTGAAATTGTGGTTCATTCTCTCATTCAGAGAAGTTTTATGCAAATAGGAGTTGAAACATGTGCAATAAACGGGAAATCGCACCAGAAAACGATCTCTCCATTGTGTAAATTGCGAGGTAAATTGTTCCGTCTCTGTAGCGAATTTTCATACCAAAATTACGATGAGCATATTTGTGTAGACTTATTTCACTACAGTGTCTTTAAATTATCGCTAACAATATATTTTAATAACATGTTTTCCTGTCATTCCTTTGAGTAGATAAGAACCTGACTATAAAACACAAATTTGTGATCCGTCAATCTCCATCAACAAAACTTGATTGTCAGCTTACTGCGCTCTGATTGGCTAAGGGCACAATTAGTTCACGCCTACTGCTTCCCCATGTCAGTGGCAGCTGTCGGTCACTAGCTTGATCTTTGAACAATGTCTAGCGGCTACGATGCCTTGATCTCTCAGCGGTAGCTAATTTTCTCACCTAATTTATGGAAAATTTTGGATGCGTCGCCAGAAACAAACATGGCGTAAGCGAGAATTTTAGGCGTGCAAAACACGCGTAAAATACGCCCTGATTGGAGTTAATGGGTATTTTTGTCAAAAATATTGGAAGCAGTTTCTCACTTTTGTTTTGCATCGAAGCCACCATCTTCCTTGAAATCTCCATGGGAGATTTCGTCGTAACTGCTCTGCTAAAAGCCGGCCATTGCTTCGGTAAAACACGCGTAAAACACGGCTATTTCTCCGGCCCATTCCACGGCTATCGCCCCCGCTATTTTGGCGCCAAATCACTATCCCAGCACTTACACGGCCCTGCCGGGACACTCAACAGGTAACTACCCCGCTCATTAGCCCGGCCATTCCCCGGCTATCCCCGTAGGTGGGGGGGCAGTGGTTACAAATGACTGGTGCATTAGCAAGGATTTTTGTGTAAATCATTCGGCCAAGGCAGTCATTGGTCATGTGGAAAACGCTCCTTATCGACATGACAGTTGTGATTACAAGTTTCGTTATTGGCAAGACAGTCGGTCACAAGACGTTTCGCCCCCAAGACATTTCCCCCTTAGTCGTTTCCCCCCTAGTCGTTTCGCCTCTATTTTCCACCCTAGTCGTTTCGCCCCCAATACCCTAGATGTTTCGCCCCAATGCCATTTCCCCCCTAGTCGTTTCGCCCCCAATTTTTATTTATTTATTTATTAAGGTCAAAGTTTATTAGGATATACAAAACGAATAGATAGATAGATAGATAGATAGATAGATAGATAGATAGATAGATAGATAATCAGGTTTGGTGTGGTAATAAAGTGAAGGTGTGAAAAACTTACGGTATAATAATGCGCAGAATTAATGTCATTAATTATTTACACCGACGTCTGAAGGATGATTAACTAAAGTGTGAAAAATAGATTCTTAAATCAAAGATTGCTTTCCGAATCCTATGGTTTTGTCGGCATGCGGCAGGCTTTGTCTTTAAAAGAACTTAATGACTCAGTGGAGTTTTAAATCCAATTATCTTTTATTCAGCGATTTAATAGACCGATTATCGGGTATATAAGATGTTCTAAGTCATTAAGCTTCATTCATATTTTTGTTTTTATTTATTTATTATTTATTGACGTCAATAGCAACGTTGCCAAACAATTGTCGAAAAATTCTTACATTCTCTTTAATTATTTGCAGCTTTAAAACGCATGGATAGAATTTAACGAAAATATGTGGTTTATTGCATAATTCATTTGCCTATCAAATGATACCAAACTCATGAAAATAAGTTTAAAATAAGAAACAGGATAGTTTAGTACACATTCAAATACATCGAATTCTATGGAGGTTTCGTCGTTGCGGAAATTGATTTGGCACGTAACTGTAATAGAATTCCAAAGGCACTTTACTTTGAACCCATGATTTCTTTTTCAGCCAATACTTATTAATGGCCCGGTACTGGCCGGTAACTAAGATATTAATTTACTATACAAGTTTGAATTTTTTATTGCCTTGCATAATTATTTACATGAAGCAAAATGATATACATAAGGTAATTATACTATATCTATATATTAGGGGGCGAAACGACTAGGGGGACGAAACGACTAGGGGGCGAAACGACTAGTGGGGGCGAAACGACTAGGGGGGAAACGACTAGGGGGGGAACGTCTTGGGGGCGAAACGACTAGGGGGCGAAATGGTTTGGGGGCGAAACGTCCCGGATTATAGCATTTATGACAGGCTTTAAAGTTTTAGGTATTATACATGTATCTGAATCAAGGTTTAAAACCTAGATCAAGGTTTGAAAATATACATGAAATTTGAGAAAGGCAAATAGTTGGCGGCCCCCCATGGCCGAGCGGTTAAGAGCGCTGTTTCTTAATCACTCGATCATCTCACCGCTGTGTCTGGTGTGGGTTCGAGCCCCGCACTGGCCACGTGGCATTTATGACAGGCTTTTAGGTATTACACATGTACCTGAATCAAGGTTTAAAACCTAGATCAAGGTTTGAAAATGTACATGAAATTTGAGAAAGGCAAATAGTTGGCGGCCCCCCATGGCCAAGCGGTTAAGAGGGCTGTTTCTTAATCACTCGATCATCTCACCGCTGTGTCTGGTGTGGGTTCGAGCCCCGCTCTGGCCACATGTGAGACAAGCCAAGTTCTGCTTGCGGGTGTGTCAGGTGGTTTTTCTCAGGGTTCTCCCGTTTTCGCCCCACCTACTGATTGGCCCGTCTCATATGAGCTGAAATAATCTTAAAAGGGACGTAAAACTGAAAAAAAAAAAAAGGCAAATAGTTATGCAAAAATTGCAACACAATTCATGGCTTAAGTTGCTCGCAAAATGTGCAATTTTCTAATGAAATGTTTTACAACAATATTGAGCCCGACAGCTACAAACTGCCTTGCAAAAAATCTTCAGTGTGAATTCTTTTGCAAGGCAGTGTCGAGCTGTCTTGGTCCTGACATTTAGACTGGGAGTCTACTCAGTCTAGCCATCAGGGTCTGGATGGCTAGTCGCCCAGTGTAAACGTCCGGTTTTGGACGGCTAGCATATATATATACCTATATGCTAGCTGTACAGGTCAATTTTTATGGATTTTAAAGTGTAGTTTTTGTTACAAAAAGAACAGTCATTTCATCCTCACAATTAAATAATTTTATCAGTTAAAATCTTCCATTTGCAAGATTTCATACCTTAGATTGAATTAATAATATAGATCTTAACTAATTTTCATATTCGATTATCTTCTGCTATTAAGATCACAACTATAATTTGAACTGACGTGACAAGGCAACAGACTCTGTTTATATAATTATAATATTTCAGAAGGCTTACAGAAGTTGAAAGAAAAGGCAAAGAAAAGGAAAGGCAGAGGATTTGGTGCAGGTAAAAAACGTCATCAGGATAACATGTCCATGAAATGTATACCCCCTTAAACCCCACTTTAATATACTAAGTAGCAAAACTGGAGTTAACAGGGGTGAACACATTTTTTTATTTTTACTCCAAAACGGGTGAGGCGTTTCTAACAATGTTTTGAGGAAAAATATACAAAATAACTAAATTTTTACTTTAAATATGAATTCTCAATTTTTTACAGCTAAAATTGTTTGCATATAGCATGGTCTTGTATTTGTAATGACATTTTAAAAACTTCAAAACATGCCCATGCAATGTAGATATTTTTACCCAAGGTCCTGATATGGCCTTATCTGTTGAGTGGTATGTAAAACATGAACACCAATGCCACCACACATAGGGATGTTAAATTGTAAAATTAATTTGTCATGGGTTGTGTGATGTATTCTGTTTTGTATTCACACCAAATGTGTATCAGTGAGGCTGAAAATAAAATTTTGTTTGTTTGTCCTTTACCTACCTACCCACAATTTAACCCCCTACTCAAAAAATTATATTGCAGTTTCCTGAGGAAAAATATTTTTATTTTCCTGTGGCTGAAATTTATGATAGTTTGCATAATTTTGGTTTATTAGACATTCAAATGATAGTATACATTGTTTAATTTGCCTTTCTTGGAAAATCAGTACACTTATTTTTGTGAAATATATATTCATTTAAATTCATACTTGGCTTACATTACATGTAGTTTTTAAGCAAAATAAAAGGTGGCCTTTACTACTAAGACTAAACTGTCAAAAGTTAACTTTCTATTTTCTAGAGAAAGCAAAATATAATATAATAATTTTCCTACCTACCTACCCAAGACTAAAATGCTGGGTAGGTAAAGGACAAACAAATAATTTTTTAATTCAGGCCTGAGTCAATAATATTACGGGGGCTGTCCCAGTAAATCGTGGACTGTGCTTACTGTATAAAAACTAACCTATGCACAAACTTCTAATTTACAAGTTAGTAGTATATTAATATGTTCTGAGTATACATGTATACAAAATTTTAGAAAAATACACCCAAGGATAAAGTAACAGTACACACTACACTGTTCAAAACTATTACCGGTAGGTATGCAGACCTGAACTGGATCTGCAGTCAATCCCCCAACCCATTGATGGTTTACATTGAATCAAGACTGGCCTACAAGCTTCAGAGATATTCTTTGAAATTGCGAACAGACGATGACGGATGCCTGCCTATCCTATAAGCTCACCTGTGAGCCTTTGCCTCAGGTGGGCTAACAAGCACACTTCGCCACTTTTTGCACTGTCTTACGCTTGTCGCCGTCTGTGACATTTTCTGTTGCTTAAACATCACTTACATTTACATATTGTTTCCGTCCGAGCTTAGTATGTACTTTCTGTAGACCCATCTCTTAATTGGCAATGCCATTTGAAAATCAGGCTTCTTAAAAATCTACTGTATCTGTCTGTGCTTTTCAGTTGCCTATACATATGTGTCTGTTGGGATCATACTGGTCTGGACATTGAACTGGATTGCTGAGCTTTGTCTTCGCCTAGTGTCGCCATTTTCACTAGGTTGTAGGTTCAACGGACAATATGAATTCAGATATGTGCCCTTTTCAAACAAAATATATATATATATATATGTGACATTTGAAATTTTCTAATAATGTTGGGCTGTGTCGGGTAGGCATACATTAACATAATCAATAAGATGTACATAAAATAATGCCTTTTATACTCATTTATTGAATTTGAATGGCAAAAGGTATTTATAATATTAAATGCCAATTGGACGTCAAATAAAAAAATATCAAGAAAATCCATGATTTACCAGGACATCCCCTATACAAGTTGCTTCTTCGATTCAGTGCACTGGGCACATGTCATTGTAAAACAGTTCATTGTAATAATCAAGTAAGCTCTGTTTGCCTTCACCAAATAAGTTGTGTTGTCACTGAAGGTGGCTAGGCACTTTCATGGAAGTAGAGAAGAATTGTACAATCTGTGTAGCAGAAAAAAAGGTTCTGATCAGTTACAGGGCAGCTGATCTGCATCTTTGTTTTCTTAAATGTTACTTCACAGTTTATCAGGGCTTGTGTTTTCGAATAATGGAAAAAAAGGCAAAAAAAAATACATTGATGCCTACTTACAAAAGCTACTACTTGTTTGTTTTATTTTTATAGATGCCCCATCTGGTACCCGGGGTGGTGTAGAGGAATATGAGGCAATGGAGGTGGACACGGATGGTGGACCGGGGCCACAGAGATGTAAGTACACAACAACCTCTTTATAATATAATGATATTAATCAAGTAATTTCATATTGGCCCAGTTACAGGTCCGAGGTCTGCTGTTTTGGCCCACCCGAGGCCAATATTTTATTTGTATTGTGCTCTTAGACAATGCAATCGCAGATGCACAAAATTTTTTATCAACCATTCTATTCTGTTTTAAACACTGAAGCCTCAACTTCAAGTATAAAAAATTTACAGATTAAACCTTGAATGCAGCCCCGGAGGGATACTCCCATATTAAGCGGCAGTACGGGTATGTGCCGCCTTAAAGCCATCCCCCATTGAGTTTTTTAGCTTTGAAAGCACCTACTTTTTCAGTTTTATCAGCTCTAAAATCAGCCACTTTTTAGCTCACCTGAGCCGTTAGGCTCACAAGGTGAGCTTATAGGATGGCCATGATCCGTCGTCGTCGTCCACCATTTTCAAAGATCTTCTTCTCTGAAACCACTTGGCCAATTAAAGCCAAATTTTACATGAAGCATCTATGGGAAGGGGGAACCAATGTGTTTATAAATAATCCAGGTCACATGACCAAGATGGCTGCCATGCCCATATATGGTAAAAACTCTTTAAGATTCTTCTTCTCTGGAACCACTGGACCAATTTCAACGAAACTTGGCATGAAGCATTTGGGACTAGAGTACTACAATGTGTTTATAAATTATGATGTTTGGATGACCTTGACCTATTTTACGGCAAGGTCAACATAGGTGGCCCATGCATTTGAATGGGGAAAATTGTTAAAATGTCATTTGAAAGGTAAAACTTGCAGGAAATCGGCAAATGGACTGAAGGTAGGTAATTCTGAAAAAAAATTGGACCCCAGGGGTTGGTCTGCCCCCACCCCGGGTCAATATACTTGTCAAAGATCTTCTTCTCTGAAACCACTTGGCCAATCAAAGCCAAATTTTATAGCAAGCATCTATGGGAAGGGGGAGTCAATGTGTTTATAAATAATCCAGGTCACGTGATCAAGATGGCTGCCATGCCCATATATGGTAAAAACCCTTCAAAAATCTTCTTCTTCTGAACCAATGGACCGATTTCAATGAAACTTGGCATGAAGCATCAGGGACTGAAGTACTACAATGTGTTTATAAATTATGACCTTTGGATGACCTTGACCTATATTACGGCGAGGTCAACATAGGTCGCCAATGCATTTGAATGGGGAAAACCTTTAAAATGTCTTTTAAAATGAAAGTCTTGCAGGTAATGGGCAGTAGGGCTGAATATTAATGGTTCTGAAAAAAATTGGACCCCAGGGGCATATTTGCCCCTACTGCAGGGCATTATACATGTGCATACTATTCAAACATCTTCTTCTGTGAAACCGCTTGGCCAATCAAAGCCAAATTTTATGTGAAGCATTTATATAATGGGGGAATCAATGTGTATATAAATAATCAAGGTCACATGACCAAGATGGCCACCATGCCCATATATGGTAAAAACCCTTCAAAATCTTCTTCTCTGGAACCGGTGGACGGATTTCGAAGAAACTTGATGTGAAGCATCTATGGCTTAAGTACTACAATGTATATATAAATCATGACCCTGTGAGGACCTTGACCCAGTTTATGGCAAGGTCAACCCATGGCAAGGTCAACATGGGTTGACCATGTATTTAAATGGGGAAAGCTGTTAAAATGTCATCTGAAGGGAAAAGCCAGCAGGAAATTGGCAAATGGACAGAATATTGATTATTCTGAAAATAAAGAAGAAAATGGCCCAAGGGCTTCATCTGCCCCTACACTGGGGTTAAATACCATAATATTCAATCATGTTAATTGGTATATGCAGCAGATCTCAGGTGAGCGTTTACAGGACCATTGGTCCTCTTGTTCTAAATGCACCCATTATTCCCAGGTAGATCAGCTCTAAAGCTTTTGCAGTTCTTTCAGCTCCAAAGGCACATCTTTTATAGTTCTATCACTATCAGCTCTAAAAGCAAAACTTTTACAGTCCTATTAGCTCTGAAAACATCCACTTTTTAAGTTTGATCAGTTCTATAAGCCCCCTTCTTTTTAACTAGGGTGGCATATACATACCCATTTTATATGTGAGTACACCCCCCCCCCCTCCCCCTTTAGCCAGTGTCCTTATTAACTTTTCATAACACGAGCAAATTGTTTAGATATGTAACAAAATAAGTTTGAAATGATCAGCACCTTTGTTTTCCTTTCATAAATGAGCCGCGACGCGAGAAAGCCCATCTTGGGGATTACCGACCAGGTGCGACACAAATCATTCTGAACAGTCACAGAAGCGGGCTAGACTAAGAGGCTTGAAATATTGGCTCTAAGTAGAAGAGGAATTGCACTTTGTTTTGGCACATGCTATTATATCCGGTTTTCTCATGTGATGTGGCTCAAATAGTACAATCTTCTTCTTTAATCTAAAATTTGATCTCCTTTAATCGAAACTCTCCAACTTCTAGTCTTCCGCTATGATTATGCGAAAACAAAGGCGCTGATCAGTGTCTTTGTTTTCGCTACACAGATACTTCTTGAATCCAAGTTTCAAGCCTCTAGTCTGCTTCTGTGACTTTACAGGCTGGTTTGTGTCAAACCTGATCAAAAAAAGGTACAAGTAGGCAAAGATCAGGAAAAGGCGCAATCAGAAAAAGATTCCCACTCCAAAAACCGAGGTGGGAAAAAACCAAACTAACAATCAGGTACTTATACCATGAAACATATCGTAAGCCGAATGAGCAGCTATTTTCCCAATAGGTGGCCACTCAGTTACCTTAACTTATCTAAAACTATGAAAACACACATAAGGCGCCAACAGCACAAAAAAAATTAAACACCAAGACATAAAACAAAAAGAACCACCACAGAAGTATCGCCTTGGAACGATCAGTAACACAAAGTTACTGGCGGGCTTAAACCAGTTTTACAGGCGCCTAACCTCACCTTCAGCTTCTGCAGTGGTTCATAACATTTAGTTAGTTCACACATTGTTGGTTTTCTCCTGACTTTGCTCATATAAGTGTATGTTTTCAGCTGTGGAGGGTTGGATATTGTTTGTCACTGGTGTTCATGATGTATGTTTTCAGCTGTGGAGGGTTGGATATTGTTTGTCACTGGTGTTCATGATGTATGTTTTCAACTGTGGAGGGTTGGATATTGTTCGTCACTGGTGTTCATGATGTATGTTTTCATCTGTGGAGGGTTGGATATTGTTCGTCACTGGTGTTCATGATCTATGTTTTCAACTGTGGAGGGTTGGATATTGCTCGTCACTGGTGTTCATGATGTATGTTTTCAGCTGTGAAGGGTTGGATATTGTTCATCACTGGTGTTCATGATGTATGTTTTCAGCTGTGGAGGGTTGGATATTGTTTGTCACTGGCGTTCATGATGTATGTTTTCAGCTGTGGAGGGTTGGATATTGTTTGTCACTGGTGTTCATGAAGAAGCCCAAGAAGATGATGTATACGATAAGTTTGTAGAATTCGGAGAAATCAAAAATCTTCACCTGAACCTAGACAGAAGAACAGGTTTCTTAAAGGTAGGTATTTAGAATTTTGTAGTTTTAAAATGGCCATTAAACAACATGTACATGTCAACCTCATTTTAACGTTATCTTTTGGGTCCATGGAAACAGGCTGTGTTTTAAGTAAAACTGTGTTATAATTAGGTTATTAACTATGAGATAAGCAAAACAATCATTTTTGGGAGCCATGACATAGCCATGTTATATTGAGAACCGCATTATAGTGAGGCACGTTATAAGGTTGAACTGATGTTCATTTCATATATTATGACACTTACTGCACAGTTGATCTGTGCCTTTGGTTTCACATCTGCAGAATGTTGATTTTCTGCTCATATATCTTTTCATTCAAAAATTCCTTCTAATCTACCAGCTGCTATATTTTAAACAGTTTGATTTATTATTAGCATTTCTACCATGTATTATTAGACGTTAATGACACATCAGGCTGGATGCGTTGTTAAACAAACAAATAACAGAGGGTTATCAGTATCTTTTTTTTGTTCACATTCGAGACATTTAGACCACGCAGGCTCCTATAGTCCAACAGTGCAGACCAAGATGAAACTGATCAAGGTCTGCATTCTTTGCTATAGGCTGAGGATGATAAGAATGGAAATTTTAGAAAACTGAAACATTACATACTCTGTAAAGTTTTTAGCTCACCTGAGCCGAAGGCTCACAGGCGAGCTTATAGTATACCCATGCTCCGGCGTCCGTCGGCGTCCGTCGTTCACAATTTCAAAGATCTTCTCCTCTGAAACCGCTTGGCCAATCAAAGCCAAACTTTATGTGGAGCATCCTTAGGAAGGGGGAACGAAAGTTTATATAAATGGTCCAGGTCACATGACAAAGATGGCCGCCATGGCTATAAATAGCAAAAACCTTTAAAAATCCTCTTCTCCAGAACCAGTGGGCCGATTTCCACGAAACTTGGTATGTAGCATTGGGGACGCGGGCCCATCATAGTTTATAGAAATCATGACCCTAGGGTGACCTTGACCTATTTTACGGCAAGGTCAACTTAGGTCGCCAATGCATTTGAATGGGAAAAAATGGTAAAATGCTATTTAATGGGTAAAACTTACTGGGAATATGCAAATGGACAGAAGATTAGTGTTAATGGAAAATTTTAGCCCCTTGGTGGGGGTTGTCTGCCCCTGCCCTGGGGCAATATACATGTATATGACCATAATATTCAAACATCTTCTTCTCTGAAACCACTAGGCCAATCAAAGCCAAACTTCATGTGGAGCATCCTTGGGAAGGGGGAATAAAAGTTTATGTAAATGGTCAAGGTCACATGACCAAGATGGCCGCCATGGCTATAAATAGCAAAAACGTTTAAAAATCTTCTTCTTCAGAACCAGAAGGCCTGTGATTTTGAAACTTGGTGTGAAGCATCTGGGAATGGAGCTCTACAAAGTTTATATAAATCATGACCCTGGGATGACCTTGACCTATTTTACGGCAAGGTCAATTTCGGTCTCCCATGCATTTGAAGGGGAAAAAATAGGAAAATGTAATTAAATGGCAGAAAACTTGCTAGAAATGAGCAAATGGACAGAAGATTTATGTTTGAGAAAATATTTTGGGCCCAGGGGGTTGTCTGCCCCTGCCCCGGGGCTATATACATGTATATGACCATAATATTGAAACATCTTCTTCTCTGAAACTGCTAGGCCAATCAAAGCCAAACTTCATGTGGAGCATCCTTAGGAAGAGGGAATGAAAGTCTGTATAAATGGTCAAGGTCACATGACCAAGATGGCCACCATGGCTATAAATAGCAAAAACCTTTAAAAATCTTCCCCTTCAGAACCAGAAGGCCTATGATTTTGAAACTTAGTATGAAGCATCTGGGAATGGAGCTCTACAAAGTTTATATAAATCATGACCCTGAGATGACCTTGACCTATTTTACGGCAAGGTCAGCTTAGGTCGCTCATGCATTTGAATGGGAAAAAATAGGTAAATGTCATGTAATGGCAGAAAACTTGCTAGGAATGAGCAAATGGACAGAAGATTTATGCTTATGAAAATATTTTAGGCCCAGGGGTTGTCTGCCCCTGCCCCGGAGCTATATACATGTAGATGACCATAATATTCAAACAGCTTTTTCTCAGAAACTGCTCAGCCAATCAAAGCCAAACTTGATGTGGAGCATCCTTAGGAAGAGGAAATAAAAGTTTATATAAATGGTCAAGGTCACATGACAAAGATGGCCGCCATGGCTATAAATAGCAAAAATTTTTAAAAATCTTCTTCTTCAGAAACAGAAGGCCTATGATTTTGAAACTTGGCATGAAGCATTTAGGAATGGAGGTCTACAAAATTTGTATAAATCATGACACTGGTATGACCTTGACCTATTTCACGGCAAGGTCAACTTAGATCGCCCATGCATTTAAATGGAGAAAATTGTTAAAATGTCATTTGAAGGACAAAACTTGCAGTTAATTGGCAAATGGACTGAATTTTAATGATTTGAAAAAGACATTGACTCCAGGAGTTATTCTGACCCTGCCCTAGGGTTATATACATGCATTGTACCATTCTAGTCTAACAAGTTTATTGGTACATGTATATATCTCAGGTCTCAGGTGAGTTTACAGGACCATTGGTCCTCTGGTTGAATCCTTTTATAATTGAGTCATATCATGAGACAGGTGATCAACAGCTTTCTTTTTCACTTCAATTTGTGTCACTAGATAACCAGATTTTTGCAAATTTGAAAACAATGGCACAGATCAGCTGTGCATAACTGCATAGCTGATCAATGTCTTTGTTTGCTCTTTGCAGTTAGAACAATTCCTCTTTGTCTTAGATATAGGGAGCGTGGTGGCCTGAGCAAAGGACTCGAATCTAGAGGTCCTGGGTTTGATCCCCACATGGGGCACCGTGTTGTGTCCATGTGTAAGACAGGTTAACTCCCTACATTATTGGTTAATACACAGGATGTGGTGGCTGGGGTGTTAAACCTCAATACAAGCAAAAAATTGTGTGTGAAATTTCAAGCTTCAAGTCTTCTTCATAGACAGTACATCCCATTTTGTGTCAAACCAGGCATCCAGGTTATATAACTTTTTTCATGCTCAACTCTGCTGAGCATGAAATTTCATTAGCTCATAAATACTAAAATTGCCAAAATCAGTTTAAAATTTTGGCATAAATCCCATAAGACGGTAATTTATCCTGTTGATAAATGTTAAAATGCCATCAATTGTTGGCATTTTAGCATTTATCAGCAGGATAAATTTTAGCTTTATAACCTCGGTACCTGGTCTGAAATCAGGGTTTCTTATGACATTGTGCAATTTTTCATGGCAGGGATACGCGTTGGTAGAGTATGAGACGTTCAAGGAGGCCCAGAGCGCAATGGAAACTCTCAACGGCAGTGAAATCCTCGGACAGAAGATCAATGTTGACTGGGCATTTGTGAGAGGAGCAAGAAAAACAAGGTAAACACTGGAGCTCACATTAAAACATTACGAAAACTTGCCCATGCAATATACAGGGAATTTTTTAGGTTTAAAAATTGAAAATTTTAAGCTGAAACGTTTTGATATTTTTCTTATTTTTGCTCAGAACATAGATTGTGGGTACATGTTAGAACAATCTATGTTTTGGAGAAAACATAAGAAAAATAGGTATACCCCTGCATACCCCAGTTTTACTATATGAAAATGGGGTTTACGGGGGGTATTCAATGCACGGACATGTTTTCCTGATAGATATGCTGGCCCTGAGGTTAGGTTTTCCTGCTCATCTCAGCTGAGCATGAAAGGCCTAGAGAGTTTAAGGCCTTTTTTGGCCTCAAGATTTTGGTAAACAAAATAAATTTTGGAATTTAGATGAGAAGAGAATTCTTAAAAGCAGCCATGTCTCCTCTTATAAGATCTTGAAAAAATTCTTCATCCATGGTTATGCACAGAAGAACCATAGATAGAGCACATTTTGATTTTTTTTTTTTTTTTTTTTTTTTTTTTTGCCATTTCTGAATGCAACCTTTTACCGGCCTATACAACAATCAAAATGATACTTTGAATACAAAATGTCTGGATGATACTTCATAATTATTTCATACACCTGGACCTTTTTATAACATGGAACACAGTTTTGGATATTACACTGATCATTGTTGGATCCGAAATGGTCATTTTAGACTATTTTCATCGGTCTTTGGGGTTTCTTACCAGGTCTGGCACAAACAGGCCTGTAGAGTAACAGAAGAATTCTAGATGCTGAAATTTTTGGATATAAGAGGAATTGCACTATCCAAAGGCGCTGATCAGCCATGCAGTTACTGCACAGCTGATCTGCGCCTTTGTTATTGCATAGGCAAAATCCAGTTTTCTCATGATGCGGCTCATATATTTTTCCATGTAAACAGGTACTGCTTATGTGTGTAAATGGTTTGAGAAAAAAAAAGTCATTTATAATGATCCTTGTTATTGCATGTGTGGACAATGGCGTGTAATAAACACAGGTGTGTTATGACTACATGTATTAATGAATGTAAAAATTTTCAAGAGTGTGTTTAACATCATAACAATGTCCATGAAAACAAAGCAATTTCTCAGTGACATTATGCCCACTTTCATATTGAATTACCTTGGTTTGTTACAGAAGTCGGCGGGAAGAACGGCATAGACGACGCTGAGCAACCTGGGGCATATCACTCTTGGAACAGACTTTCAGGACCATGAATATGGTTTTAAATGTAGCTGATGCACGAGAAAACCAAAAATTTGGGTTTCTGACCAGGTCGGACACAAACTGGCCGGTTCAGTCACAGAAGCAGGCTTAAACTTTAACATTTCGGATTATATGAGAAGAGGGATGGTACTATACGTGTAACAAAAACAAATGCACTGAACAGCTGTGAAGGTACTGCACAGCTGATCTGCCCCTTTGTTTTTGCATATGCAGATGGTTGGTTTTCTTTAGTGGCAGCTCCATTAATGTTCTGAGAATGAACATGGTACCATCAAACTATCAGATGACGTTTTCATTACAAAAACATGCCCATGTAATATACAGAGATTAAATACAGAGATGTTTTAGCGGGAAGAAAAGGAAAATAATAATTCAGTAGATATATTTTGATGTTTTCTTATTGTTGCTCAAAACATAGATTTTGGATACTTGTTAGAACCATCTCGGTGAGGTTCTAATGGGTACCCACAATATACCTTTTGGAACAAAAATAGGAAATATTGTATACTTCTGTAGATGCAAACTTTTGAAATAAAAATGTCCAGGACATTCAGTATCCTCTTTGAAACTAGCAGCTTCATCACACCTATCTACTCTGTTACATAAGTGAGCCGCGTCATGAGAAAACTGGCTTTTTGCATATGCAACAACAAAGATGCAGATCAGCTGTGCAGTAACTGCGCAGCTGATCAGCATCTTTGTTTTCGCTTCATGGATAGTTTAATTCCTCTTCTTATATCTGAAATTCTAATGGTTTTCTCATGACACGGCTCAAGTGTATGCTCAGACCCTTTCATTGAGGTATCCAACCAGGTCGGACAATCTGAACAGGTCCAACACAAACCGAGTTGTACAAGCACAGAAGATGGCTAGAGGCTGGAAATTTTGGATTAAGAAAGTAGAGAAATTGTACTATCCGTGTAGCGAAAACAAATGCGCTGATAAGTTTCGCAGTTTTCGTATATGCAAAATGTTTCGCAGTTTTCGTATATGCAAAATGTTGGCACAGGTCAAATGGTTTTCTCATCTTTAATCTTCCTTAATGTTTATAAAAACATACATTTTCATGTCATTGCTTGGCTATTTCATTCAACTACAGACTTGATCATTTGTAAATTCTGACATTGTTGAGGAACAGTTGTAAATATATCACAAGTACAGTAATCTTATCATTTTTTTCTTCCCAGATGCCAAATACATGTCTGTGCAATATATAGTGAAATTAAAAGCTGCCAAATTGATAATTTTTAGTACAAACATTTTCATATTTTTCATATTTTTGCTCAAAGCATAGATTGTAGGTAGGGTGAGGCGGTTCTTACAAATACCTGCAATCTATGTTTTGAAGCAAAAATAAGAAAAATGGGTATATCCCAATAAAGGCTATACCCCAGTTTTACTTTATGAAAGTGGGGGAAAAGGAGGTATATATACTGACTTCCACAGCCAACACAACTTTGTTATACCGTTTAGGGGGTATACTGTTTTCAGCATGTACATCATTCCAGGATTCCGTCTTGTGCACAATCAGCATCAAAATGACCAGAAAATGTTTGTCTTATCAAACCAAGATTTTAGTGTGCATGCACGGGAACTTGCCTAGGGGCACAAAATATTAATGTGCATTTACCTTGCCCCATGCACGGGGCTCGTGATTTTTAACCTTTGAAGATTGCCCGATGAGTGTGCCAATTGCAATGTGGAAACCTACGGCTCAACACCAGAAATAACTTGATTTGGGTAGCCATAAATTGCATGATTTAAGTGTTCCAACGTCACATGGTCATGTCATTGATGTCACTGCAGGTGCCAGCCATATGCTTTATTTTGTGTTACAGACCTAGCCTTATTAAATGAAATGTGTCGCGACAATGGGAAAGTTTCAGATGACTCGCCACAAAAAGATATACTGAGCCAAACTCGTACCGCAACACGGTTATGGCACTTTTTCTCATTTTGGTATAATGCAAGATGGTCTACGTTACATATGCTGGTCAGCAATTGCCAATGAATAACTTGGGTACAAAAGTTTTGATTTTCAGAGCATGGATCACTGAGCTCGAATCTGATTGGTCAAAATGGTTATTTTGGTGGCATGTGCCTCTAGAATTTCTGGACCCAGTTGTTCAAAGCATCGTTAGCTTAACGATATTGTTAAGACACAAATTTGTTAAGCAAATATCAGCTAAAGTAAAAAACAAATACACTGATATTTTTTGTTGAAAAAGGATTCTCACATTTTTTCAACAAAAAATAACAGTGTATTTGTAATATTAATGTTTGAATTTTTTTTAGTTTTGAACAACTGGGCCCAGGAAGTCAAATTTTAACGCACATTGCTTCTTTATGGATCCTCCAGTGGGATTGCAAAATATCTCCCATTTGTACCCATAATTTCAAAGTTTGCAGCATTGAAAATTGAATGTTTAATACTAAGCATTCCACTGAATTTAACTTGCTTAAGCCTTGGTCACACTAGCAGTTATGCATAGTTGGGGATGAAGTTTATGAACTTTTTGGGCAGGGCTTAAATAATTTATGCATCACTTTTACCTATGAATGCTGTTAGATATGGGTACTAAAGGATGAAAAGGGATAACTCTTAATAGATAATTTTACATGTATTTGCAGGATAAGGACACTTACAATAAATATGGAAAAGATACAGATGTTGCTGGTTACCCGCTTAGGCGACTTACCGGTACATGTATTTGCATGATACGGATGTTGCTGGTTACTTGCTTATAGAGATTCTTGCTATGGCATAAGAATCACTGCTTTTGGTCACACTAGTACTATCTATCCTTAAGGATTTGTACCTTATTCATAGCTATACCTATCATATACGCAGTCATCTACAGCTGTACATATCATATCCACCGTCCATTAGATGCACGTCCAATCTTTCAAGAGTCAAAATTCAGGCACAGATGAAAAATTAAAGTCGATACGTAATAACACTTTACTAAAGGCCATAGGGACACCTTATGCACAGACACGGACAATGAGGATAAACATTGTATTACGGTTAGATATGAAAGACATATCTGCAGCCATCCATCTGTGATAGTGTGTACTTGGTGGCTGCTGACACCATAGCAATCATCTCTACACACAAGCCACAGACAACATCCTTATCATATCCATAACTATCCCTACTTTTGGCTTCGAGTATAGATAA
The DNA here is from genome assembly GCA_964017185.1 of Rugalucina vietnamica. NCBI lineage: Eukaryota > Metazoa > Mollusca > Bivalvia > Lucinida > Lucinidae > Rugalucina > Rugalucina vietnamica. Next base: position 12,443,399 of record OZ024876.1, on the reverse strand, counting down.
CTCTTGATCATAATTTAACATGTCTATGCATGATAACTTTACACTGTTTTTTTTAGGTAGTTTTTTTTCGGGTATAAGTATATAATATTTATAAAGTGTTTGATGTGTATTGACGTCCGATCAATTACGCATGACGTAAGTGAAATTTTAAGGATTTTAATGACAAAATGCTGCCGCACGTCCCTACAAAACATGCAAGGGGTCAAAATAACTTTTTTCCAAATCACATCACTTTTGAAGTGTTACTGTAGTATTTTAACGTTTGAAGCCCAAGTCTTTAAGAGATGTTATTGTATTGCTTATTTAAGTTCAAATTAACTCGAATTTCCCTGCTCGAACAACACACCGGAGTAATGTTTTAGGTCCAAGACCCTTTTTGCGACATTAACAATGGTTTCAATGGAAATTCCCATTACTAATTGATTGTCATTTTTCTTTTGAACCGACATGATTTTTTTCACCAGCCAGTGTTGCCACACATTTCAATTGATGCCCCAACGATTGGCAATGAAAAATGTTTGATACATTTGATACAATGAAAGGAAAAACTTTCAGAAATGGTTATAAAGTTTACTACATGTATTGGTTTATTTCAAAGGGAGGTAATTTCGATGCAAAGCAATTTTAACAGCCTGCAAAAACCTTAAACCAAATGTCAGGCAGTATTTTTGATGGACAATAAATGTTCCTTTACACAGCATGTTCAAATCTTCTGTCTACGTTCGATTTTGTGCAAAAATGCCAATTTTGTGCTTTTAATGAAAGCACAGATAACCTGCAAGTGGATTAAGTTATATCAACCGTTTTACATGCATTATGCTCGGACACGTGTTGGAAACACATCCCAATAGATGCTTTGTTTCAATTCAAAACGAATGAAAATTTATTTAGGAATGAAAAGTGTCCAGTTACTTATGGTGTTAAGTATATTTCCATCCTTTAGTACCCGTATCTAACCTAACTCATAAGTAATAGTGATGCATAAGTTATTAATAAGCCCCACCCAAAAAGTAAAAAACAAAAATTATCCGCAACTACATGTCGTTGCTAGTGTGACTGAGGCCTTAGTTTTGACATATTTAATGTCCACAATACAAGAAGGCAGGCTTTTATTTCATGGGATTCAACAATAACAACTCTGACTTTGTTTTGTGATTTTCTTACATAAGTTTCATACAGAAACTCCTGGTAAAAAACAAAACACAAAAACAAAAAAACAAAAGAGCTGTTCTATCTGCAAAGGGTAGTAGCACATGAAATTCAATACAAATATAGAAGTTTGAACATATAGAGAAAAAGCACTATCACATATAAAGATAAGGGTAAAAACAATTATCAATGAAAGACAATTTTGACCATTTAGGGTTTATGAGGGGTGATCAAAAAATATGTAAAAATACTGTAAAACAATTTTGCCTTGACCAATTAATATGAAATTTAGTATGAATAAATACTGATTATTTTTTTTTTGCAATTAGCTGACACTGTCATTTTACAACTATGATGTCAGACATTCATGCAAGAGACACCGTCATGATGGCACTTTGCGAGACCCGTAGCACCTGTACACCTGGCTGGAATTTGCTTGTGTAGCTAAAGGTTACGGATTTTCAGTCATGTCTGGACATACATGTCTTGGCTAATTAATCAGTGTCTTTGTTAATTAATCAGTACTTAAGTAAAGCCTGCAGTCAGCTCAATTACACTAAATAAGGGTGGTAGTTTACAATAATATGGACTGAGAGAAACTAGAAATAAGTGTTTGTAAAACACTATGCCCCCAACTGTGTGCTTGCCTGTAACCTGGCACAGTTTATATGATTCATTTATTTCATTATTTTTCAATGAAAATCATGTAAGCAAACAGTGTAGACCTGGGCACAAATAGCAAACTTGAGGACTAACAGTTATAACAGGTGCACACTTAAAAATGGAGTTAAAATTTCACAATTCCGTAATTCTGTCAAAATTTGACGGAAAGTCCTCAAAAGTTAATCAGGTGATCTTCTTCTCCACTCCAATCTGTTTACCAAATATGAAGGCTCTAGCTAAAACACTTTTTGAGATATCTTGCACACAAGATTTTCAAATTTTGTTTTCTAAGGGACATAACTCAAAAAGGGGACATGACTCGGACATGAAAAAAAAATACGGGTCAACTATTTTTACATGAGGAATCTGTAAACGAAATTTCAAGACCCTAGCATTCACCGTTTAAAAGTTACAAATTTCACTGAAAAGTGGAAAAATCAATCAAAATTTCAAAATTCCGTAATTTTGTCAAAATTTGTGGTAAAGTTCTCAAAAGTTAATCAGGTGATCTACTCCTCAGTCCCAACCAGTATACCAAATATCAAGGCTCTAGCTCAAATACTTTTTCAGATATCTTGCACACAAGATTTTCAAATTTTGTTTTCAAAGGGACATGACTCAGAAAAGGGGAATAACTCGGACATGAAAAAAAATATGGGTCAACTATTTTTTCATGAGGAATGTGCATAAGAAATTTCAAAACCCTAGCATTCACCGTTCAAAAGTTAACACACGCACACACAGACAGACAGACACACAGACAGACAAGCCGAAAGCAATATGCCCTTCCAACTTTTTCAAAGTTGGGGGCATAATTAAGTTATTGGTATTCAGCGAAATAGATAATGATGCGTACACATAAAAAATTCAGACCTGTGTATACCATGTACGCAGTAAAAATCAGCAGTATGCATACATTTTTTGGTTTTATGTGTACTTAGATAAAAAAAAACTTTAAAATTTTCACAAAACAACAACTTTTCATCTACTTTTGTCTGGCTGCTCTGTCAACAATTGAAAAGTAGTTACAATATAAATGTAGCTTTTGATTGTTCCATATGATCATACAATATATTGTGTATCTTCAATAGTTTTACCATAAATGTGCTCTCCGTCCAGTGCCTCGGCCAGACAAATTGTTTACCAAAGGCTTATTCATGAAGTTCAATGGTAGTTTGTCACTTTGGTTTATAGAATAGGCATTTTGCATCGGTTTCTGTTCATTGTTTTCAATTTAAAGCTTGATGTGTTTCATGTTCTACATCCATCCCAGTTTATCATTTTTCCTATTTTTTTCTCCCTTATTATTTATGCAAGGGACAAAATAATTAAATGGCTTAATCATAGAATAACACAGGGATTTTTTTGGCAATTTTGGGAAGGGGCCCTAGGTCCTTTCTGATTGGGAAAATTAGTGGCGTGAACCCTGTATTTGGAAAAATTTCAGTACATTAAATGAATCTCATTAGTTTAAAATCATTTAATAATCACTGATTATCAAAGTTAAACCGCATTTCAAACAGTAGAGTTTGAATTTCATAATGTAAGGAACTAATGAAAATTATTTTCAACTGTGATTGGGATTTTTTTTCTCCAGATTGGGAAAAAAATCACCTAAATCTCATTGGGAATGGGGCCTTATTTCGGTCCCTGAGACACCCGAAAAAAATCCCTGTAACATGTGTTACAGGATTATCAAACAAGTTTACTTGAATTTTCATACTAGAATAAATGGTCTTATCCATATGTGTACACATACCTATAAGTTTGATTCTGGATGAGAGGTAAGAATAAGAATCCTCAGAAAATGTTTACACAGTTGTATTGTCAGTACACACTGCACATTCATGTTGATGCGTACAGTACTCAATGTGAAAAATAATTATCTACTTCACTAGGTATTTGTATCAATCATCTTCTGCACTAAATTAAGACCCTCTTACCACTGTTCCATTGATATACATGTACCCAAGTTTTGATTGAGCAGACATGGCAGAAATTGCACAGCTGATCAGCACCTTTGTTTTCACTACACAGATAGTACAATCCCTCTTCTTAAATGCAAAATTTCAAGCTTCTGGCCTTTTTCTGTGACTGTACAGGCCGATTTGTGTTGGACCTGGTCAGAAACCCTGAAGACTAGTTTTCTCGCGTCGCAACTCATCTATTTTTACCCATGTAAACTCTAGGTGAGAATAAGCCTATGTAGAGAATAAACAAGTTTTCCAGAACAATAAATGCATACAGGGACTTTTAGTCAAACAAAATAAATATAAGAATGAGATCATGAAGGACCAGCCCCTTCAGACAGACGAGTCCATTTACTATGGTTAATTTAGGTCAAACAGCACAAAAAAACAGTTCAAAACTCTAAGACAGTAACCAGACATATTGCATGTAATGTAGTAGAAATAATGAATAAGTTGCATCATGAGAAAAACAGCTTTTTCCATATGTGAAAAACACAGACACTGGTCAGCTATTAACTGCACGGCTCATCAGTGCCTTTGTTTTGGCTACATGGATATTACAATTCTTCTTTTTAAATTTGAAATTTCAAGCTTCTAGCCTTTTCCTACACTATACAGGCCACTTTGTGTCGCACCTGGTCTGAATCTCTGAAGAGCGGTTTTCTCACATCATGGCTCATATTATGCATTTTTAAACTTAGATGCTATTAAGAAATCCAGATTTGCCCCTTTCTTTTTCCTAACTTTTGTTGGTTGAGGGTTCCAACCTTCGGTATTCTCATCCTCGAAGTCTTCACCAACAAAGTCTTCAGCGAAACATTTGATTTTTCTCTTTCTCGATGGTCGTTTCCCTTTGTTGGTACTTTGCTGAAGTTGGTTACCATCTGTTTCAGTATCTGTATCCCCATTATAATCAATGTCTTGAACCATATCCTTAGTATCTTCAGTGTTACTGTTAAGAAATTTCTCATTTTGTGTCGCTTCATCAGACTGTTTAACCCTGAAATGCAGAGTCTGATTCGAGACACTGAAGTATTTTGATGTATCACCATCTTGCTTTGATCTGCCCTCGTTCTCCCTCTCCTCCTCACTATAAGTCAAGTCATTTAACCTGTCATCATCATCACTTGCAGTTACGGCATCATTTCCATTTTCAACAATTTCACTACTGTCTTTTTCTGATGATCTACAAACTCTCTTCCTGGGAATAGATTTCCTTCCTTTCTTTGGGGATTTAGCTTCAGCGCCATTGTCAGCACTGTCCATCATGCTAACTTCGTCTCGCGAGACATCTTGTTCCTCATAACTGGAATCAATGTCAGGGACATGTTCGGAGAGATTGTCGAGGAAATTAACAGCATCTTCCTCCAAATTTTCCATGCTGTCACTGAGTCCATGTTTTACCTTTCTATGACGATTAAGATTACCTGCAAGGAATATTTATCATGTTAACCTTTAGAAGACAGCTTAACTTTATTTAGAATTCAATACGACACACTCAAAAAGCATTTGTAAGCAACATTTTACATGTATATAATGCATGTATTATTCTATCCATTCTATCTATATGAGATTACCAACATTTTGCATATGCGAAAACAAAGGCGCAGATCACCTTCTCAGTAACTGTGAAGCTGATAAGCGCCTTTGTTTTTCCTACTAATGGTACAATTTCTCTACTGTCTAAATCTAAAATTTCCAGTCTCTTGCCATCTTCTGTGCTTGTACAGCTCGGTTTGTCGGACTTGTTCGGAAACCACATTGTCGGTTTTCTCGTGAAGCGGCACGTATGTATATTCAGTGTCACCTGCCGTAGTAGCCTAATGGTTAACGTATTGGATTAGCAATCTGAAGGTTGCAGGTTTGATACCCGGCTGGTACATTCCTTCCTTATTGATGACAAATGTTCAACCGAACGTAATAAAGGCAAACTGCCCATAGGGTAAGATTACATGTAGATTGTATTCAGTCTAAATAACAAGAGACCCACAGACAGAACATGTATAGGGTTTTGTGTTGTTGTGTAGAGAGACAGACAGACAGAGAGAGAGAGATAGGGGGGGAGGCACAGTTTTCAGTGTGAAAGCAGACCCATAAACAGAACAGGTGTAGGGTTTTGTGTTGTTGTAGAGAGAGAGAGAGGGGGGGGGGGGGGGGTGAGGCACAACTTACCTTTCAGTGTGAAAGCAGACCCACAGACAGAACAGGTATAGGGTTTTGTGTTGTTGTGAATGTGGAGATGTCCTTGGAGATTGTGGAGACGACCAAACTGCTTCCCTGCACAGAGAGAGAAAATGAAATTAATAATATGTGCCGCGTCATGCGAAAACAAAGGCGCAAATCAGCTTCGCAGTTACTGAAATATACCCAGGTCTGATCAGCGCCTTTGTTTTCGCTACACGGATTGTCCAATTCCTGCTCTATTTATATACAAAATTTCAAGCTTCTAATCTTCTTCTGTGACTGTACAGGTTGGTTAATGTCGGATCTGGTCGGAAACCCTGAAGACCGGTTTTCTCGTGTCGAGGCTCATATAATGTGTACATCCCGCAATGTCTTCAAGGATAGAGTTATCCACATTGTTCCTGGGAAAGCTTCCCAGATGTATGAACCCCGATTTGAGAAAACACCAGGTCTGACACAAACCAGCCTGTGCAGCTACAGAAGATGGCTAGAAGCTTGAAATTTCAGATTAAGAAAGATGAGGAATTGTACTATCCGTGTAGCGAAATCAAAAACGCTGATCAGCTGTGTAGTTATTGCACAGCTATCTGCGCCTATATTTTTGCATTGGCAAAAACTTAGTTTTCTCATTACACGGCTCATTAACTTTAGTCTACATTTCTTTAACAAATGATGACACATGCTCTTCTTGAAACAGCATAAGAGGTTTATTTTGATTGACCTGCCTGCCAATCTGGAGCTCTCAGTTTTGCTTCAACAAAAGTCTGACATGCTACCTACTGTGCTACCCCCCTTGGCACATTCATTTTTCTACAACCGCATCATTGCAAGGCATTACAAGTGTACATTTACATGCATACAAAGCACAAAATTAAGTCAACAAGATGTTACCTTGTCAGTGTTCAGCCATGTTGCAATTACCCTGATGAATACCTACCACATAATTTACAGTGCACGGTTTCTTGTCCTCATGTACTAAAGTCTATGTTCGGGTGACGGTCTTCCCACATTTCTCTGGCACTTGAACACCCATGAAATAAATATCACTTTTCACCCAACTTTTATATAGTAAATCTGGGTATACTGGGATGTACCAGTCCTATTTTTCTTATTATTGCTCCAAAACATAGATTGTGAGTACTCGTTAGAACTGTCTCGCTGAGGCAGTTCTAACGAATACCCACAATCTATGTTTTAAGGAGAAATAAGTGTAAATGCTAATTTTTTCTACTACAATCTTCAATTCTGTTTTTCAACTTTAAAAATATCTGTATATTTCATGGACATGTTACCCTGATGAATACCTGATAGTTCGTCTCTCACTAATGAGAAAGACCATCATTATTTCTTGAATAGTGCTGATGTGTGTTGGTGAGTTCTTTGATGGCTGACTAGGCCAATTCTGGCTCTAAACTGTCGGTTGCAAGTAGAGCAAGTCATTGTCATAGAGTCTGATGGTGGCACATTTGTTTTGGCTTTGCGCTCTCTTCGCTTTCTTTCAGCTTCACAGATTCTCTTCTTTTCATAAAGAGCTGCCCCTTTGTTGATGAGACCTCGCCACTTTGATCGCTCCTGTGCAGTCTGTTCCCAGGACCCCATTGGTATTTCGAAATCCTTCAGAGAGGCTTTGAGGGTGTCTTTGTAGCGTTTCTTCTGGCCACCTTGAGAGCGCTTTCCCTCCTGTAGTTCTCCATAGAAAACTTTCTTTGGAAGTCGCGCATCAGGCATTCTTATAACATGGCCAGTCCATCTTAGCTGTGCTAGCTTTAAGACTGTATGCATGCTTTGCATCCCTGCTTTCGACAGGACCTCTGTGTCTGGAATCTTGTCCTGCCACTTGATTTTTAACAACTTTCTCAAACAGCTTAAGTGGAAATGGTTAAGTCTCTTTGCATGGCGTTGGTATACTGTCCAGGTCTCACATGCATACAAGAGGGTTGGCAGTACCACAGCCTTGTAGACTTTCAGCTTGGTGTCAAGCTTGATTCCATTTCGCTCCCAGACATTTGCACGGAGTCGTCCGAATGCCACACTAGCCTTTGCAATTCTGGCAGTGATCTCATCATCAATATGCACTGCTCTGGAGAGAGTGCTTCCCAGGTAGGTGAACTTGTCAACAACTTTCAGTTTTTGCCCATTCACCGTGATGGTTGGTTCATTATATGGCTTTCCGGGCGCTGGTTGGTGTACAACCTCTGTCTTTTTTGTGCTGATTGTGAGATCATAGTTATCACATGACTGTGAGACTTGATCCATGGCTCTTTGCATTTTTGCCTCTGTGCTGGCATTCTTATCCATATCATCTGCATAGAGGAGCTCATCTAGCACATCAGTCTGGGCCTTAGTTTTGGCTTGCAACCTTCTGAGGTTGAATATGTTGCCATCAAAACGGTACCTGATTGGAAAACCAGTGTCACTGTCCTGAAAAGCATCCATAAGCATGGCAGAAAACATCATGCTGAACAGTGTTGGTGCCAGAACACAGCCTTGTTTGACCCCATTTGTTACTTCAAATGGTTCAGAGAACTCTCCATCATTTTGCACACGTGCCTGCATGCCATCATGAAACTGCCGCACCATTGCTATGAATCTGGGTGGACAGCCAAACTTGGCCATGATTTTCCAGAGTCCATCACGACTAACAGTGTCAAAAGCTTTGGTGAGGTCAACAAACGTCATGTATAGATCTACATTCTGTTCTTGGCATTTCTCCTGAAGCTGTCTTGCTGTAAAGATCATGTCTATTGTCCCTCTGTCTTTTCTGAATCCACATTGACTTTCTGGGATAAGTCCCGTCTGATCAAGATGAACATTCAGACGATTCAACAGAATTTTTGCAAGTATCTTCCCAGCAATTGATAGGAGGGAGATGCCTCTGTGATTGTCACAGACTTGAGGATTTCCTTTCCGCTTGTATAGGTGGATTATGGATGCATCCTTAAATTCTTGTGGGATAGCCTCCTTTCTCCACATACAGTGAAACAACTCTGTCAGTTTCTCTGCCATGGGTAGCCCCCCAGCCTTGTAAACTTCGGCAGGAATTGCATCTGCACCTGGGGCTTTGCCAGATGATAGTTGTTGAACTGCTTTTCTTGTTTCCGTAACGGTAGGAAATTCATCTAACAGAACATTGCACTCTATCTGTGGAAGTCTGTCGATTGCATCCTCATTGATGGTTGATGGTCGATTAAGCACACTATTGAAGTGTTCTGCCCACCTTTCCAAGATAGCTTCTTTATCTGTGAGAAGAGTGTTTCCATCTGCACTGAGCAATGTGGTGGCTCCAGAACTCTTTGGACCATAAATGGTTTTCAGTGCATCATGAAATTTCTTCATGTCCTTTCTATCCGCAAAAGACTGAATTTCTTCTGTTTTCTTCCTCAGCCAGGAATCTTGCATGTCCCTAAGCTTGGTCTGAACTGTCTTACAAATGTTGCTGTAGGCTGCTTTCTTTGATACTGAGCTAGTATCATCTTGATGTGCCTTGTGCAATCGGTGCTTTTCTTCAAGAAGCCTCTGAATTTCGTCATCATTCTCATCAAACCAGTCTTGATGTTTGCGAGATGGATGGCCTAAGGTGCTTGCAGCTGAAGAAAGAACTGTTTTATGGAAAACTGTCCAGTTTTCTTTGGGGTCCTCTGAACTGAGATTCATTGCATCCAGTTGGTTGCAAATGTCTGTTAAGAAATCTTGTCTCATGCTGTCTTTATTCAGCTTTGAGACATCCAGTCTCTTAGGAGCTTTCTTGCCTTGAGGTCGCCTCGCAGGCTGTATTCTTAGGTTGAGTTTGCTGACAACCAGTCTATGATCTGTCCAGCAGTCTGCACCACACATAGTCTTTGTCACTTTAACATCCTGCCTGTCTGTTCTCCGCACTATGACATAGTCTATGAGATGCCAGTGTTTGGAACGGGGATGCATCCAGGATGTTTTGTTCCTATTAGGTAGACGGAAGACTGTGTTGGTGATTAGAAGGTCATGTTCAGCACACTTCCTGAGAAGCAAGAGACCATTGCTGTTGCACTTTCCAACCCCTTCTGGACCTATAACTCCTTCCCAGGTCTGGTGGTCTGTACCCACTCTGGCATTAAAGTCGCCAAGAAGGATAAGCCTGTCTGTACGGGGTGTTGCAGAAATAACATTGTCTGGGTCATCATAGAACTTGTCCTTGACCTCATCTGGATTGGTCATTGTGGGTGCATAAGCACTGACAATAGTTGCATGTTTATTGCCTGACAGAGGAAGTCTCAATGTCATTAGACGGTCATTAATGCCTTTTGGCAATCCTGACAGCTTACCAACAAGTTCTGTTTTGATGGCAAAGCCAACTCCTGCTTCACGCCTCTCTTCACTTTTGCGTCCACTCCAGAAGAAGGTGTATCCAGCACCAACTTCTTTGATCTCCCCAACATCTGCGAACCGAGTCTCACTCAATGCAGCTATCTGTATATCATACCTCCCAAGTTCTCTGCCCACAAGGGCCGTTCTACGCTGTGGTCTATCTGACCCAGCATTGTCCATTAAAGTACGCACATTCCATGCGCCAATCCGTAAGGGGATTACTCTAGCTTTTTTCTTTGTATGAATACCTACCACAAAATTTACAACTGTACGGTTTCTTGTCCTCATGTACCACCATGTGGGCCTTCAATGTCTGTGGCTGGGTGAAGGTCTTCCCACATTTCTGGCACTTGAACGCCCGCTGGGCATTGTGAATCAACATATGTCGCACCATGTTCGCTTTCTGGTTGAATGACCGGGAGCAGTAGGGGCAAGAATAGGGGCGCAGGCCGGTGTGGGTGAACTGATGTGCCTTCAGATGATGTTCCTAAGAAAAGAAAATTAGAAGTGTATCATGAACAAGACTTCTGGGTTTTGTCAGGTGTGACCCAAAGTGGTTTGTATCCCTCTACTCTTACTGACTTACTCTATTATGTAGCTTCTACTATGTTTGTTTGTAAGTTTTGATCTGATTAGTTGCTTGATGTCCAAGTCAACAGATATGGTCATGTTGAGATGTTGTCTCCATTTTCAGTGTTCGCCAAACTTGTCAAACCCTTACAGGACCTTTGGTCAGACAGACTCTAGCAGTTTGTCTGACCAAACAAATTTTTACCAGCTGTTTACCTGAGCAAGAATATGTCGGCAAAGTGCTCAGCCAAATTTTCACAGGACATTTGGTCCTGTGCTGCAAAAGTTTTGTCTGACCGAGGTTAGTTTTTGTCTGACATGTCAGACGGTCAGACAGATTTGGTGAACACTGCATTTTGTTTGTTAGAACTGATGCTTTTAACATGCCAGTCAACAGCTATGGTCATGTCTGGACGTTGCCTCCATTTTATGGGACTATTACCCAAAAGCCGGATGTCATGACATCCAAACAGTGCTTCAAATATAACCACCCAAGTAAGCCACTAAGGCTTATATGTATGGATTGACTTGAACCACTCAGACCTGAGCCTGTAACCAGTAATCAGATGGTCAGTCATTAGCGTATAAGCTTTGCATGAAGGCACAAGCAGCCAATTTATTTCTTTACGCCCCAATGGGTGGGGGCCCGTTGCCTCCATTTTATTAGATTTCAACCCAATATTAGACTGTACCACATTTGAAATGTAGTCTTTTATAATGAAGATGAGCCGCCACACCCGAAAACCATCAATCATTATCTGCCTATGCGAAAAAACAAAGGCGCAGACCAGCTCAAATATCAAATTTCAAGCTTCCAGCCATTTTCTGTGACTGTGCAGGACGGTTTGTGTCAAACCTGGTCGAAAACCCAAATTGTTGGTCGTCTCACGCGAAGGCTCAATTTCAAGTGTTCAACCATCTTGTCTTCTGTGTAAAGTTTATGTCTGACCTAGCCTGACTACACATAGACTGTGCAGTAGGAGTTTTAAATGAGTCTTGATTTGAGAAAACCAGACTTCTTGTTTTAATAAAATGTAAAAGTTAGCCATGCAGTAAATGATTTTCCCCCACATGGATAATACAGCCTTTCATCTTCCTAAATCCAAAGCTACCTTCTTTTGTATATAGACTGTTTTATGTCAGAGCCAGTAGAAAATAACAAAGATAGATGTTCTCTCATGAAACATCTCAAACTACATGGGGGTTTCATCATTTATGCAATTATATCAGAAGACTAGATAATGAGGAGGATTGAAGGATGATGGTTTTTGTTGGTTCTCCAAATTCAAACATGTGGGTTCTCAAAAGAATCGTCATGTTGAGGCAATTCTGAGAAGTACCCACAACATAGGTTTTCTCGAAAATATGCTCACTGCTCTTAAAGGATCTCAGTTGTAATTTTATTTTTTTATGAAGAACTAACAAAAATTATCCCTAGTGTTATCATAGGATACTCTTCATTATCTAGTGACATACATGTAGTCATGGTTACCTTCATAAAATCCATGCCACATTCTGTACACATGAAAGGTCGAGAACCAGCATGTGTCATCATGTGATCTTTCAGCTGACTTGGGAACCGGAATGACTTATTACAATGCTGGCACGTCAACTCCACCTTGTTTCCATGCTCATGCAGAGTCATATGCTCACGTAACTCGTTAAGGTTTGGAAACTCTGTACCACAATCAACACATTTGTCCTTTCCTGGCGTGTGCTTGTCTTTGTGGATGCGCAGCTCACTAGGATAGGCAAAACCACGATTACAAATATCACAAACATATGGTTTTGAGTCGCAGTGAACAGTTTGGTGCCGTTTAAGATGGCTGATCTGTGTAAATCCCTTCTGACATACTTCACAAACATGTGGTTTCACATTGTCATGTGTTAACATGTGCGTGTTCAGGTGACTCAGCTGCTTAAAGTACTTCCCACAGACGAGACAAAGATGTGGCTTAATATGGCAGTGGTCCAGAATGTGTGCCACAAGGTTGTGTTTTGTGGTGTAGGATTTTGTGCACAATTTACACTGCCAGCGTTTGTGCTCACCGTGAGTAAGGTATTGATCATCGTCTATTTTTATACTGATATCCAGCCTATCTATTGCACTCTCATCTTGATCTTCTTTGGAATCACTTTCATCGTCATCATTTTTCTGGCGTGATTCAGAGCTGTTTTTATTCTTGCTGGCTTTGATGTCAGAATCAGTATCAACTGGATTAACCACAGAGACAATTCCACCCTTGGCTGCTTCAGAGTTTACTAAGTTAGGTATTAGTTTTTTCCTACTACCTATGCTCATAATTGAAACCATTACAAGTGTTGCATTATCAGAATTTGTTGTAACAACTAAAGCTTTAGCAGCCGATTCACTAAAACTTGGTGATGTTATTGCAAATGGATTCTCTGGATCGCTCCTGCCCCCTTTCTTTGGTGTCATCACCTCAGGGCTTACTTCCCCATTCAATTCAGCATACTTCTTCATAGCTGCACTGTACCAATTATCCTGAATACCTACTGCATCAAAACTAACACTGTTGTCCAAATGGGAGTCATCAGCATCATAATCATCAAGATCCAGTTTTGTTTCTAAACTATCTAAATTATCAATATCATTTTCATTTTCATGACCTGATTCTTCAGCACCTTGTCCAAGAATTTCTTTTTCAGAATTACTTATTGGGCTTACAAAATTACTGTCATCTTCTTCCTTGATTTCTTCTTTAGTCTCTACTGTTTCTCTTTCTATCTCTTTAACTTCATGCTTGTCCATTTCTTCAATATGCTCTTTCTTGACAGGCAAATTCAAAATTATGTCATGAAACAATCTCTCTTCACAGTCAACTAATTCAGATAGCACCTCGTTTGGTCCTTTCATGCCTATTTTTGAAGAATGAAACATTTTACCAAGACTTAAAAACTTAACACTTTTCTCTTGTGTTTTGATATCTTTCTTTGAAAGTGGATCATTGTTACCTTTGACTTCTTTCTTTTTATTTGCCTGTGTTATTGAATCATACTTTGATACTGGTACAATGTTATCTCTAACTTGTTTATCGTTATTTGCCGGTGTAACTAGAACAGGTTTTGATACTGAAACATTATTCTCTCTAACTTGTTTGCTCTTATTTGCCTGTGTGACTGTATCAAGTTGTGGAACATCCTCGGCTTCATGCAAAACATCACCAGGCATCCCATTTGAACCCCTTCCTACATTTTGCTTCAAACTATTTTTAGACTGTTGTACATTTCCAGAAAATATTTCTGGAATTTTCACAACTGGTTCTTGGTGAGCTGCCTGGGTTCCAAGGAATGCAGCATGAATATTGGGGATTTGCAAAGGTTCGTCTTTCACTTTGTATGGGTAAACATCATGCAAGAAATTAGTAGTTGAACTTGTGGAATTAAAACTTGGAACCGATACTGGATACTGGTCTTGAGGAATGCTAGATGTGTTTGTGACAGTCAAGGAGGTTTGAGGGAAGGAAGTAACAGGCTGTTGCTGAGTGTAGCCTGAGAAATCAGGAGATGTTCTGGCAGGCGAAGGAGCCGGGGAGCAGTGGAGATTGATTGGAGACTTTGGATCTTGAGCCTGCTGTAAGTTTCCCACAGATCCTGGAATGGATTGTCCCAGAAAAGAATGTGCCGGAGGAATATAATTACTTAGAATGTTACTAAAATTTCCGACATTCTGCTGTCTATTGTTAGTGATCTGTTGTAATTCCAGAATCTGCTGAAGAAATTCTGGATTCTGGAATCCTGGGAATGATCCCAGCTGAGGGAATGATAGAGGAAATCTTGGAATGGTGTTAGTTTGAGTGGTGAGGGGAGACACCGGGCTTTGGTAATCATGTCCAATGGTGTGCCTCAGATGAGGATAACTCTGTAGCATGTCTTGTTGTGCTGCATTGCCAGTTTGTTGACTGTAAGGCAAGTTGACCTGGTGCTGAGTGACAGAGCCGCCATCTTGTTGACCTTGTGCAGAGGAAGCTGGGAAACCAGAACTGAGGTAGCCATAACCACTGTTGTAGCCTTCCATAACCCAGCTGATTTTATCTGAAAATTAGTAAAAAAAAAATGAGTTGAGCCGTGTCATGAGAAAACTGGATTTTTGCCTACCCAGATCAGCTGTGCAGTAACTGTACAGCTGATCAGTGCCTTTGTGTACACTACTCGGATTTAACATTCCTCTTGTTCCTAAATCCCAAATTTCAAGCTTCTAGCTATCGTTTGTAGATGCAAAGTTTGGTTTATGTCAGACCTGGTCGAAAACCCCAAAGACTGCTTTTCACAGGTGGGTCATTCCAAGAAAATCGTACATCTTATGTCCCTGTTAGTTTCCCATGCTTTACACATGTCATTTTATGTTTTTGTGCACATTGTTTGTACCTATTACTTTTAATTAATCAAAACTCAATTTTTAAATAGCTTGTAGTGTGCAATCTCCAAATGTAACATAAGTTACCAAAATTTATCATATATGTAGGGGTTTCGTTTTTTGCATGTCTCTGTGTGGTATATTTAGTGATGGTATACAAATAACTGAAAATTTACAAATTAACTGGTTCAATTCTTTCATTGTGTATAGAAATGAAGATAAGAATCGATAAAATTTGCAGTCAATTTGTTCATAAGCATCATATTTTTATCAACTTGTGGGGTTACATCAGTGTCCCTGAAGTTTTTGTCATTACCGTAACACAAGCAATTAGTTTATATAAATTGATGACTTAAGTCCAAACTCAAAGTACTATTTGACCGCCTACCATGTTCATGAAGTTTTGTATATTCTAGCCAATACGTAATCGTCATATCATTGTTAAATTTTAAGTAAAATGGGTATGATGCTGTCAGCTTTGAAGGGTATACTTTCTATGTGTCATTACCGTAACACCGTTTTCAAGACTCACGATACTTTTTTGTGTGTACAGTCAATATACCAAAATGATGAATAGTTGAATACAAATACACATACTTATAATGTACAATGTTAAGGTACTTCTATTCATATTTTGCATTAAAAAAGATGAAAATGTTATTTCCTTAACTGTCATTTCTGATACATTGTCAGTTACGGTAATGACATGGCACAATTTATCAGATTTTTCTGCCAAAATTTATTTAAATGATTGTCTATAAGGTTATTCAAGCCAGCTGCGTTTTTAAAAAGTGAACAGACCCTGTGAAATGAGTGATATTTTTGAAGGCTGAATTATGATAATTCAGCCTTCATTTCCCTAACGTCATTTCCGTAACACGAAAAATATGTCATTTCCGTAACTTTTCTTGTATTTAAACCACATTCATCAGCTGAAAATATGATTTAATCAAAAGAAAGCCGCAATCTACTTGTACAATATTGAATAATGGTTGATAAAATCAATATGTGGCCCACTTATTCAAACATAGGTATGATCTATTCACAAATTTAAGTAGGAAAAATGCGTAATAAGGCCACTTCACTTTAAAACATGACCCAGCATTTGATCACAGAGTGAGGTAGCATATGTTTTTAGTACTATTTGTTTAGTTTTTGACTCTTAAATGCCATTTCCATGGAAAAATTATACTTACAAATTAAGATTTTATGGGCATATTTTTAAGTGTTATGGAAATGACATCTTTACCCTGACATCTGCATTTAAATTATACAAAACACATAAATATGTTAAGTCTAATGTGTAACCAATGGTACAATGCATTTATACCACATCAATCTTGATCTTGGTCAGGAAAATTGGTGTAAATCAGTTAATTTCACTTGCAATAGTTCCTAGATCAAAAATGTATGATTTTCTTGGAATGACCCAGGTCTGCCCAACCATTTTTACAGATGTAGTAGGAGGAGAAATATAGACCTGTAAATAAAAACATCCAGCCAGAGCTGGCCTCGAACCCCGATCGCCGGGGTGAAAATCAGGCGTCATTACCACGAGGCTAAAAGGTCCGGACCAGTTAGACTGGTCAATTATGCACCCTATATACTATATACACTATATACAATGTACTTCGCTAGCCGCACTACCACATTCCTCCATGCTACAATGAAACATTTGTTACAAATGTTTAGAAATTCCTAGGCTCTTTTCTGACTCCGTAGACATAGCTTCGCCTTTGGGCTCTGACGGTAGTCATCCTGGCACCAGGCACCAAATGTAGTAGGAGGAGAAATATAGACCTGTAAATAAAAACATCCAGCCAGAGCTGGCCTCGAACCCCGATCGCCGGGGTGAAAATCAGGCGTCATAACCATGAGGCTAAAAGGTCCGGACCAGTTAGATTGGTCAATTATGCACCCTATATACTATATACACTATATACAATGTACTTCGCTAGCCGCACTACCACACAGAATTCCGTTTTCATGGACATGATGTTCCTGGTCATTCTGTTGCTAACTTGCTATACACACGAACTGGCAGTTAGCTTTTCTCGCGCTGTGGCTCAGATAGTGGTCACTACTAGCCAATCTTTTTTCATGACTTTCATGAAAGCTAAAACTTGGATATCCCAATTAGTCAAAATTCAGCTGAATTTCTAATACATTAGACATGACAATCGCCAGTTCCATAAATGATGTTGTTTCGACTTAGTATGACATTGCAAAATGAATATCAAACGGTGATAAATTAATGGGAATATGGATAAGAGGTGTTGTCAAAATGGATAGAGTGAAGAAAATATGGCGCCCGATCAGCCAATTAACAAATATCAAAGCATAAACTGCGTGTTCTAGCATTTTGTTCATGCACTAGACCACTTCAAGAAGTTTTCTGCATAAGTTACTTGTTTTCTAATCAACTGACCAACTGAAATGAGCTTCTATTATTGTTTAAAGCCTGTGACAATAGTTACCAACCCTGCGGATAGAGTGATCGAATCACTGTCCTTGAAGAAAAATGCAGCGGAAGGATACATCATAATGAAGATGTTCGGGCGGTCAACCCTAGTCACTCGAGTTACTTGTTACAACCTGAACAACAGGCATTATTATAAGCAATGCTATGGGAAGATCAAAATCAAGAAATCATCTTTGACATAAGGAGAAGTTTGGGACTAAGCTAAAACACTGACTTTTATCTGATGACCTGCTGACCAAACCGAAAGCTGGCTATAGTGACTAAAATGCTGACCAGGTATTTGTGTAAACCTGGCAGCTAGAGATACGGTACCGTATCTGTAGCCTATATATCGGAAATGTCTAAAGGTACGGTATAGATCAAAAATCAATAATATAATATTTTCAGATGAGTTTTAAGTTGAAACATCGCAAGTTTCCTGATGAATCATAAAAATAAACATTTACGGGTGTCTTACTTTTCTCACAGTTTCATGGTTGGGCAAGCTCTACACATGCACAATAATCTTAACAGTAGTAGCGTTAATTGTTTTAATTGCTTGGGAAATTATGCATATATATAACAAATAAAAACGTACGAGACAAAGGCGGTTTGCATGTTTTTCAAACATATTTTTGGAGTAACAGGTTTTTAAATAAAAAAAAAAAGCTCCTTAGATAAAGGAACATACATGTATCTCAATCATTTCGACGCAAAAAGAAAAAAAAATCAATCGACATATTAAGTTAAACAGTAATTGCCAAAGTATCACAACATGATTTCCAACTTGAAATAAGCGCATAAAGAACAATCACGAGAACAAGAAAACGTGTAAACCAAGCGTAAAATTATATCATAAATCACGGAAAGAGTTCTTTGATAGACAATTTTTTCAACTACAAATTATAACTTAGAAAGCGCAAGTCTTAGAAAATGTCAAATTACTTTGTTTTAAATTTTCAAGTAAATGCACTGACGTGGAGAGCCGCAATTCAAATTTACGCTACTTTATCTGCAGCGCTTTGATAAAGACATGTTTTACGTGTAAACCCAGATAGATAGATAGATAGATAGATAGATAGATAGATAGATTCTCTCACTCCTGTCCCTCGAGACTTGGAAGTTCTTGCCGCCGTGAATACACCTGAATGTAATCTCATAGTATTTTTTAGTCTTTCGTTCAACTTATACGAAATACGCACTTGCGCCTTTTCTACACTTCTCTCTCTCTCTCTCTCTCTCTCTCTCTCTCTCTTATAGAACTGAACGCTTTAGGCATTCTGATAGCGCTCAATAGCACTTTTCTTATATCAAACTGCTGCTGACCTTTTCATTGGTTTCTTTTTAAAGAAGCCAACTTGTTCTTTAAAGTGGTTAACGACTTGATTGACTACCCAGCTGCTGACTACTTGACCCCAGCAATGAGCAGGACTATATCGTTATTATTCCCCTCCGGTCAAGCCTCATCCCCCCTGGTGTGGTATTGTCAGTTTAACGTTTCACCAGTAAACTATTCAAATTCTGATTCTGAGATCGTCACATCGGAAGAAATACAGACAGTTTTCCACTTCGACAGACACCGTTAAGTTCAGCCTTTTCCCTGGTACAGTACCTCTATGGAATTCATTCACCATTTTTGCATTATCGGCTGGTTTCCTGTTGACAAAAATTCAGTATTGGAATAAGGTTTATGGTCGATTCGCGACCTTCCTGTTCGCACCCTACACCTGTTCGCTACCTGATATACCTGTTCGCTACCTGACCTGTTCGCTACCAACGCGTTCGCTACCTGTACATGTTCGCTACCTGACATTTTCGCTACCTTAAATTTCGCTACCTGATTTTCTAAAACTTAAATGAAAGGTTATAGAAGTGATAGTGATATAGATCTATATCATATTTAATTTTGTTTCATGAAAATATATAGACTATATTCATGGTTTAATACACATAAAATAATGATCGGTGAAGCCTAAAAGGGTAATTACAGGTGACACTTATTTACATACAAACACTTTTACACACACAATGTAGACAATTACGAGGGTGATCCAATAATGAATGGGACTTTTCTCCTATTTCATAAACCTTACTGACTGACTCAAGTTTACTACTTTCATTTACTAGATACACATCTGATCTCTCTAAGGGGCACATTTTATCAGATTTGCTCAACAACTTTGGTTGTTATGGTTACTTAAGAACTACTTGTGCAGTATCTATGGCCACGATCTGTCCTTTGAACTAATATAGCCTATTAAAATAGACTTATACCACATATTTTTAAAAAAGATAACTGATCATACTTGAGTATTGTCTGTGTTAAACATCATCTGTGAAAGATTTTTCTACACTCAATTTGGATCTAACGTTAGTGATCGAGAGGTGGTTGCCTAGCAACCATTCTACTCTATGAATTCTGACTTTAAGCATTTTCTGAGTTCTGTGGTTGCTAGGCAACATAAATCTAAAAGGTCAGTTGTCTCTTTTGTAATTCATTTGTAATATTTGCACTGTAACTGATAATTTCAAGGTCCATAACAATTTATTATGCCATTTATACTCAGGCTATGAAATATATCCCAACCCTACCCCCAATTTCATTGTACTTTTTTTTTTTTTGCAAACAAAACCCAGCTTTTCTCGCAAAAATGCTCACCCTGTTTAAAGTTTCAGCTGTATATATGTGATATTGGCAGTGCATAAAGCCATTAATGTATGGTATAAACTACAGTGTGTCTTAAGTAGATTTATGCCACCTGTTGCCATGGCATCCAAATTTTAGGTACATATTACCCACGTGGCCATGGACTGTTTACTGACATTCTCTCGTTGCTAGGCAACGGTAGATTGTTGTTTAGATGTTAAATTTTAGCGGTGAATTGGGGTTGCGTTATATTGAGCTACAATAATAATTTACTCCCAACAAGCAAATTCTATTTACATAGAAATAATTCAAAAAGTCCCATTTTTTATCGGATCACCCACGTATAATTATTTATATATAGACTATATTCATGGTTTAATACACATAAAATAATGATCGGTGAAGCCTAAAAGGGTAATTACAGGTGACAATTATTTACATACAAACACTTTTACACACACAATGTAGACAATTATAATTATTTATTTTAATATCTTCATAGACAATTAAAAGATGAGAACTGCTGATTGAGGTTATAATTTTAGCATAAAATATATAAGATACGTTAAAAAGAAATGTACATTATGATTCTCCTAAAAAAAAAAAATTAAAACATGGGCAATGATTAAAACATCTCAAAAAGGAAGAAATGTAATTTAGCATATATAAATTTACTAATATACAGAGAATCAAATAAATAAATAAATAAATAAATAAATAAATAAATAAATAAATAAATAAAACACTAAAATATATACATGGCATTAATAATGAAATCACGACATTGAAAATAAAATCTGTATATGTCTCTGGATTGACTTACTATAAAAAGTGAAGAAACGTAATTAAGCATAAATCATATTAACTATAAAATGAGCCGCTTCGTGAGAAAATGGGATTATTGCCTATGCGAAAATAAAGGCGCAGTTCAGCTTCGCAGTACCTGTGTCGCATTTGCGGTGCTGCCACTCACCACACCGTCGCACAGGACCGCATGTTGTCTGCTTGTTACTTTTTTATCACTCACGTAGTCGACGTCGTAGAAAGTCTTCACAGTGGATACAATTAAAAATTTTCCGTTTCCCCAAGACATTAAAGCATAATATTCTAAAATCGAATTATTTAAAAACCATTAATTTAAAATTTAAAAGTCCTACTCTTGAGTAAGCTACTAATCAACTGTGAAGTTTGGTAGTGAGTGAATAATTAACGGTCATAATTGGGCGGGAAGCCGCGAAAAGCATCGTGGTAGCGAACCGACTAGGGTCGATAAGGTGCGAAAAATACCGAGTAGCGAACGGACCAATGGGAGGTAGCGAACGGACTAAGTGCGAACAAACCAGGTCGCGAAAGATCCTGTTACCTTGGAAAAACAGGTAAGCAGAACCCCCCTCAGGTTCTGGTTACCTGTATTTCCAATATTGGTTTTTTAAAGCTGGGAACCAGCGGATAATGCAAAAATGGTGAATAACCAGCCACTGTTGCTCAGGCCCCTGCTTTTGTATCTTTCAAGGAGGGGTTATCCACCCTGTTATTCTACGTAAAGTTAGGTAGTGGCCAAGGTGCTTAGTAACTTGCCAAGTTGGGGAGCTATGCTGTCGGGGACGTAAGGGCCCTGGTACCTGCAAGGAAAGCAGTTTGGTATTTGCCTGGTGAGCCAAAAGCATCTGGGAAAACTTTCTTCCTTCTATCGTTTTTTCATTTTTTGGGTGTAACTATCACAAATGATTTGAAATGGAATACTCATATTACCAATGTTTGTACAAAGGCTAACAGAACTCTCGGATTCTTGAGGAGAAATTTGTATTCTTGTCCCCCAGATGTGAAAGAAGCAGCTTATAAAGGACTGGTGCGGCCGGTCTTGGAATATGGAAGCTCAGTTTGGGACCCTCACACTCATGGCCTCCAGGAAGAACTGGAAAAGGTCCAAAATCGTGCGGCAAGGTTTGTGACGGGAAATTATGTTTTTGAAACTGGAAGCATGATTGGCATTTTAGGTCAACTGAAATGGGAATCTTAGAAAAGGAGGAAGGATAGTAGACTTATATTGCTATACAAAGGTCTAAAGGGTAAAGCCAGAATACCCACAGATGACCTTATCCCAAAGAATATCAACACTCTTTGGCTTTTCAGATACCTGCAGCTAGCAAAGAAGCGTACAAAAGTAGTTTCTTTCCACAGACTATCAGGGACTGGAATGACCTCCCTGATTCACTTATCTCTTCTGCTGAAATGTCTGATGACTGTGTGTCCAAGTTCGCTTCACTCGTGCGTTCAAGGGACTAATTTCTCCCCCATCCGAACCCCCTGGTGAAATAATGTCATTTGGCGTGTCACCAGTAAACTATTCAGATTCAGATCTCTTACATTATTATGCCCCATTTATTTGAAATCTTACCATTATAAATTTATTCTCAACACATATATATCCTTATTATGCTTGTATTACTTCTATATGCCTCTATTATTTCATCTTTTCTAGCATACTACATGTACCAGAAGTCATCCCGTTGCGTGATGGTTCGGCGTACCGATGTTGTGCCAACCGACTAACCAATGGCTACCAGTCGAACGCGACCATCAGGGGAAGTTACTGTTACTGAGTATTAGAATTTATGATAATGAAAAGTTTTTCCCCTAAATAGTTATCAGGTTATGTCTGGTGTATATTTAATTTAAGAGTCAATTAAGTTTCTGAAAGCTCGGTAAGTTTCGAAATAAATTTGTCTCCACACGATTTAACTGCACGTTTAGCGCCTGGAATCGGAATAAGCCTCAAAATGGCCATTTGTCAATTTTTATTGTCACAAGTAGTAGATTTAAAAAAACAAAAAAACACAAGTGATAAAGAAGCACAAAGAGGACATAGGCAGCGAAGAAGTGCTGGCGGCTAGATTTACGATACCGTATCTGTAGCCTATATATCGGAAATGGCTAAAGGAACGGTATAGATAAAAAATTGATAATATAATATTTTCAGATGAGTTTAAAGTTGAAGCATTGCAAGTTTCCTAGTGAATCATAAAAATAAACATTTACGGGTGTCTTACTTTTCTCACAGTTTCATGGTTGGGCAAGCTCTACACATGCACAACAATCTTAACAGTAGTAGCCTTAATTGTTTTTAATTGCTTGGGAAATTATGCATATAACAACTAAAAACGTATGCGACAAAGGCGGCCTGCATGTTTTTCAAACATATTTTTGGACTATCAGTTTTTTAAATAAAAAAAAAGCTCCTTAGATAAAGGAACATACATGTATATGAATCATTTCGACGCAAAAAGAAAAAAATCGATTTACATTTTCAAGTAAATGCACTGACGTGGAGAACCGCAATTCAAATTTATGCCGTGCCTTTATCTGCAGCGCTTTGATAAAGACATGTTTTACATGTACCCCTAGATAGATAGATAGATAGATAGATAGATAGATAGATAGATAGATTCTCTCACTCCTGTCTCTCGAGACAGTTCTTGTAGCCTGGGTTCCAGTCTGATTATTTTCTCTCTTTTTTTTATTTTTTTCGTTTCTTGGTAAAAAATGACAGCCTGGGGAACTTCGATTTCGTTTGGCCATGCCACCTGGATTATCCCTCAGATTTCGTGGGGTTAGACCAAGAACGACAACTCGTTCAGATAACTCTTAATGTACTATAAATAGTAACTGGACTCCTGATAGCCTCGTTCTGATATGCCAGTTCAGGTGCCATTTGCGACTTGTTTTTCATGTATTTGTTATAATATTATAAATTTCACACTTGCTTTGAATACGGAAGACAGAAACAAGGACGCTGACGCGTTCTTTGGACATACGAAGATAAATTTATTCAAGTGTAATGTCCAGCCTCCATGTTGATAAAAGCTGATTACACAGCCTTTTTCTCGTTATCTCGTCTCGTTATCAATTTCATTACGCCACAGTAGGCTATTATTAGATTATCGGCTTATCGGATTATCAAAGGAATTCACCGTCAGAGTCCCCAGGCGTCAATATCTACGGAAATCAATAACGGCTACCGATACACTTTGATGTGTAATCTTTATAACGTATGCATTGTCGAAAATAATAATAAGAGAAAATAATTATATTGACGACTGGACCCAGGCTACAGTTCTTGCCACCGTGAATACACCTGAATGTAACCTCATAGTATTTTTTAGTCTTTCGTTCAACTTATGCGAAATATGCACTTGCGCCTTTTCTACACTTCTCTCTCTCTCTTATAGAGCTGAACGCTTTCGGCATTCTGATAGTGCTCAATAGCAATTCCAAATGCTTGAAAGTTTTCAACTTTTTGCCCGATGTGAAGTATACGAGCCATTCTGACGGCATGAATCAAGATTTGCATGCATGTTTCAAAATTGTATGGCGATTGAATTGAATAATAGCTTGTGAGAATTGTTAGCTCGACTGCACGAAGTGCATAGAGCTATTGCAGTCACCCCTGTCGTCCACGTTCCCGTTCCCGTGTGCGTTCCCGTTCCCGTTCCCGTGCGCGTCACACTTGCGTTAAAGTTTTCTAGAAGTCCATATCTTGACAACCACTCATCAGAAAGCATTCATACTTGGACCATAGATACCCTGTAGGGTTAGCTTTAATTCCATGGCATCGGGCCCCTGGGTCCAGGCCTAGGGGGTGGGGCTGGAGGTTAAAATCTAGAACACCTTAAAAAATAGCTATTATTGTGTTAAAGTTTTCTAGAAGTCCATATCTTGACAACCACTCATCAGAAAGCATTGATACTTGGGCCATTGACACCCTGTAGGGTCGGCTTTCATTCCATAGCATCAGGTCCCTGGGTCCATGCCAGGGGGAGGGGCTAGAGGTTAAAATCTAGAACACCATTAATTATAATGGCTTTTCTGTGATATTGTTTTCTAGAAGTCTATATGTTGAAAAATTTTTATCAGAGGGCTTTCAGACTGGGACCATAGGTACCCTGTAGGGTTGAGTTTCATTTCATGGCATCGGATCTCTGGGTCCATGCCTGGGGGGGTGGGGCTGGAGGTTAAAAACTAGAACACTGTAAAAAATAGATGTACTGCTGTGTAACTTTTACAAGGAGTCCATATCTTGACAACAACTTATCATAAAGCATTCATACTTCGTACACTTTAGGTTCCATGGCATCCGACCGGGTCGGAGTCAGGGGGTGCGGGCCTAGAGGTCAAAATCTAGAACACCGATTTTTTTTTCTTTTTTATTTCTTAATAGAAACAACTTAGGAAGATGGTTGGTCATTCATCTTTTGACTTTTTGACACTGTCTTGTGTGTCACGACGGTAAGGGTCGGTTGACCTACTTTCCATGGTTCAGTGATTTTGCCTTATATGTTGACACTCAATTAGTATATTTTCTTACTTCTTTCAGATTATGAGTGAGTACGACCAGGCCTTTGACCCCAATATACTTATAGGTCACTGTGACCGAATTTCATGGTTCAGTGATTTTGCCTTATATCTTGACACTCAATTAGTATATTTTCATACTTTTTTCAGATTATGAGTGAGTATGACCAGACCTTCGACCCCAATATACTTATAGGTCACTGTGACCTAATTTCACGGTTCAGTGATTTTGCCTTATATGAGGGTCTGGATGGGGTATAATGATTAATGAATAATGGCCTAAAATTTTTAATGAGAGTGAATAAAGAGCAAAAAATTTAATGATTAGTGAATAATGAGGTCCTAAAGAATAATGAATAAATGTTAATTTTTAATGAATAGTAGAGTAATATAATGAATAGTGAATAATAAAATTTTAAAGAATAATGAATATGCTAAAATTTGGCTATGGAATTGTCTTAGATGGCCTCCTGACATTCCAGAATCTCATTTTTTTCTGGGGTCTGGACACCCCAGACCCGATTTAGTTCAAATGTTGTATTCATATTTCAGAAATCCTGGAATGTTTGGAAAGACATATGTCTGGAAGCCAAGCATGTAGGGACTCACCTCAAGGACCAATTGAAAAAGAAATGTGTCATTTGAAGGCAGAGAAAAATAAATTAAATTATTCTGGATGTTTACTGAGCCAGATACTATTTCACTGTTTTGCTTGCTTATGTTATATGTATTTTCTTTTCATTCTATTACCCCCACTTTGTCCTTATTATGCATGTTCCAATCCTATAATGATAATCTTTTCTGTGGATGGACATCATCTTGCTTTTTTATAGGACAGAACAAAGTTAAAGTGTCATTTGCAATCAGAAACAAGGCAGCACTAAGAACGTTAATGCAAATCTATCTGGCAATTTATATGGCGCCACATTTTTTTTTCCTCGCTCGCTTCGCTCGCTCGGTATTTAAGTTATTAATAAATAATAAAATGTATTGTACAATCAGGCACAAGCACAAATCCATACATCACATAGTTTACTAAAAAAAAACCAACAGCATTTTATTATAACTTTTACCCCTGAAATTACATTTTTTTTCTTAAATAACATTTGGTATTCATAATTGAAGAGAAAGATTCAGGGTGAAACTTAGGGCGTATTCAGTGTTTAAAGTGGAGGGGATAGTACTCCCAACAGATTTAAAAGGGGATTTGCTAAAATAAATCGGTATACTATTTCGGAAAGTTTATATGAGGCTTTGTGGTCTAGCAGAGTAGAATATGTTTTTCTCAAGATGTTAATATCAAGGTTGCACTCAGCAGTCAACAATTTAATATCATAGAACTAGTCCTTGTGGCTTGTGATAGGGGATGCCTTAGGTGGGGAAAACCTATTTGCTTATGGATATTAGCTGGGTGAAGAAGGCGTGACTAGTAATTAACATATTTTAATGAATAATTGAGCTAATTTTAATGAATAAGCCAAAATTTTAATGACAGTGAATAAATGGCTAAATTTTTAGTGATTAGTGAATACCAGGACCCCCCATCCAGACCCTCTTATATCTCGGTACTCAAATGGTTTATGAACAAACTTCTTTCAAAGTATGTTTGCTTATGACAAGACCTTTCACCCTGAAGTAGTCCTAGGTCACTGTGACCTAATTTCACGGTTCAGTGATTTTGCCTTATATCTTGACACTCAATTAGTATATTTTCATACTTTTTTCAGATTATGAGTATGACCAGACCTTTGACCCCAATATACTTATAGGTCACTGTGACCTAATTTCACGGTTCAGTGATTTTGCATTATATCTCAGTACTCAAATGGTTTATGAACAAACTTCTATCAAAGTATGTTTGCGTATGACAAGACCTTTGACCCTGAAGTAGTCCTAGGTCACTATGACCTAATTTCACGGTTCAGTGATTTTGCCTTATATCTTGACACTCAATTAGTATATTTTCATACTTTTTTCAGATAATGAGTGAGTATGACCAGATCTTTGACCCCAATATACTTATAGGTCACTGTGACCTAATTTCATGGTTCAGTGACTTTGCCTTATATCTCAGCACTCAAGTGGTTTATGAACAAACTTCGTTCACACTATGTTTGCGTATGACAAGACCTTTGACCCTAAAGTAGTCCTAGGTCAATATGACCTGATTTCACGGTTCAGTGATTTTCCTTTATATCTCGGCACTCAATTGGTATATGGACATACTGCTTTCACGATATGTATGAGTATGACAAGACCTTTGACCGTAAAGTATTCCTGGGTCACTGTGACTTAATTTCATGGTTCAGTAATTTTGCTTTATATCTCAACACTAAATGGGTATATGATCATATTTCTTTCACATTATGAGTAAGTATCACTAGACCTTTGACCCTGAAATACTTATAGGTCAGTGTGACTTTATTTCACGGTTCAGTGATTTTGCCTTGTGTCTTGGCACTCAGTTGGTATATGAACACACTTCTTTCACAATATGAGTGAGACCTCTAAATCTTAGGTAGTTATAGTTAACTTCCATGGTTCAGTGATTTAGGCAAAAAGATGTATGGGTTACTGGTCGGGTTTGGCCTTATGTTTGACAAAGGTCAGAAGCAGTCGAGCATGCTGTCCTGCGACAGCTCTTATTTTATATTGCAGCTACTTACTTAACCATAACAAAAGTTAAAAACATTCACCGAATAATATTTGGCAAATTAAACAATGCCAATGTCTTACTGCAGGGGTAGCGGTAGGACAAATAAATCAACACTTCATTACTGTTTAGTTTGTTGTTCGCACATTGAGGCACGGACATCATATTGATGGTTAAGCAACTAATTGGGGCTAATTAATATTATATTGTTATTATCTTCACGCATCGTTAGAAATTTTCATACTGCGAGTTCAGTTGGCTTTATATCCTTTGATGTCGGTCAATTAATTGTAGATAATGGTGATATTGCACAAACACACACTCAAATATAACAATTGAAAATTTTGTTCCACGGGGTTAGAAATAATACAACAATACAATTAAATTGAAATAAAATTGAAATCTCTCAACTTTATACATTAACATTGTTTTCTTAAGTCTGTGTCTCTAGTCTTCCGTACCTTTAGCCATTTAGGATACTTGCAAAGTTTCAACTGAAATTCACCTGAAAGAATTATATTATCGATTTTTAATCTATACGGTACCTTTAGCCATTTCCGATATAAAGGCTACAGATATGGTACCGTATCTCTAGCTGCCAGGCTAGGGATACGGTACCGTATCCCTAGCCCACAGGCTAAAGATACGGTATTGTATCCCTAGCCACTGCCTTCTTCATATGCCTAACCTTGGATTAATATTTCTGTTGACTTTTTATGCTTTTTTTTAATGTTCAATGCTATTTATCACTTGTTTAGCTAGCATCATGGTTTTAATGATAAGTTACCTCCCTTGTTAATGATGTACAAGTACAAGCTTTTAAAATATTTTCTTTATTTTAGCTCACCTGAGCCGAAGGCTCACAAGGTGAGCTTATAGGATGGCCATGCTCCGGCGTCCATCCGTCGTCGTTCGATGTCCGTCGTCATCCGTCCACAATTTCAAAGATCTTCTTCTCTGAAACCGCTTGGCCAATCAAACTGAAATTTTATGTGGAGCATCCATGGGTAGATGCCGCCACGCTCATTTATGGTAAAAACCATTCAAAAATCTTTTTCTCCAGAACCGGTGGGCCGATTTCCACGAAACTTGGTATGTAGCATCGGGGACTCCAGCCCATCATAGTTTGCGCAAATGATGACCCTTGGATGACCTCGACCTAATTTATGGCAAGGCCAATTTAGGAAACATAAGTTTTTACATGGGAAAAAGTGAAAACTGGATTTTTTTAACACTATTGCAGCCTGAGACCTAAAAAGTGGTAGATCTATGCAGAGAACTAATGGAGTATACGAAGGTATGTAATTAATTTAGGTCAAGGTCATCTCTTGACCTTGGCCTGTCTGTCGTTCATACACACTTTTCAAAGATCTTCTTCTCTCAAACCGCTTGGCCAATCAAAGTGAAATTTTATGTGGAGTATCCATGGGTAGGGGTTACGAAAGTTTGATCGCGAAATCCAGGTCACATGACCAAGATGGCCACCAAGCCCATGTATGGTAAAAACCACTCGAAAATCTTCTCCTCCAGAACCAGAAGGCCTATGATTTTGAAACTTGGCATGAAGCATCAGGCAATAGAGCTCTATAAAGTTTATATAAATCATGACCTTGGGATGACCTTGACCTATTTTACAGCAAGGTCAACTTATGTCGCTAATGCATTTGAATGGGAAAAATTAGTAAAATGTAATCAAATGGGGGAAAACTTGATGGGAGTATGCAATTGGACAGAAAATTTATGTTTATGAAAAAACATTTGACCCAAGGGGGTTGTCTGCCCCTGCCTCGTGGCTATATACATGTATATGACCATAATATTCAAACATCTTCTCTGAAACCACTAGGCAAATTAAAGCCAAACTTTATGTGGAGCATCGTTAGGAACAGGGAATGAAAGTTTATTTAAAAGGTCAAGGTCACATGACCAAGATGGCCGCCATAGCTAAAAAATAGCAAAAACCTTTAAAAATCTTCTACTCAAGAACCAGAAGGCCTATGATTTTGAAACTTGGCATGAAGCATCAGGCTATGGAGCTCTACAAAGTTTATATAAGTCATGACCCTGGGATGACCTTGACCTATTTTACGGCAAGATCAACTTAAGTCGCATATCCCAGATCTCAGGTGAGTGTTTATTATAAGGACCATTGGTCCTCTGGGGTTTTTTTACATTTCATTTTTGGTCTTCAATAGATTATGATATATATAGTTTTCAGTTGATCAAAAGGGGTAGAATGAATAACTACTGAACAGTACCAAGTCAAAGAACTTGACAGAAGGTCAATAATGTACAATGTGAAGTATTTGCCTGTCAGTTTTTCACATTTATTTCAAAATTGTCCGATTTTTTATGAAAATATCTAGGTTTTTGCAAAAAATTCCTCGCTGAAATTTGGATATTTTTCAATTTTCAAACTTGTATTGACAAGCTCTTCAATCAACACTGGGAACCGGTATGCAATTTTCATGGATTTTTACTGCACAGAACAATGTTAACTTTTGTGTGTATTTTTTAAACCAAGATCTAGGTTCAAAAAGAAGATCTTGGTACTGTATGTACCTAGATTTTTTACTTCTCTTGGGCCTGCTCTGTAATTCAGTGTAGGGATGTAACGATTAGGGCTGGCTAATCAAAGCAAAATGCTTATTGATAATTGGTCTGTCATTTCCATGAATAACAGAGAACAAGAGTAAAAAATGACTAAGGCTGATACTGATGTTGTTTTGAACACCTTTGCCATTTTTGTAGATTCGTACTACTCAGCTGATATGTACAATCTCCATGGGCCCAAGCAGGGGCGTATCCAGGCGGACGCCTGGAAGCCCAGGCTTCAACGTGATTTTTTTTTCAAGTATGGTATTTCCCCGGGTCTTTCTGAGAAAAAAATATGAAAAACAAGTAATTTTAACTGAAAAAAGGTGTTGGGCTTCAACATTACACATTTCCTGGCTACGCCCCTGCCAAGTGACTTGTCATCCATTCCGAATGTACTCTCAGCCTCGTGTCCATCCGTAAATCAAGATGGCAAGATAAGCCGTTTTTACACATTGATTGTTTCACCTAGAATTCCATCGTTAATACAAAGTTAACAGGCTGTCAACAAATTCCTATATTCCTATTAAACTCCTATATTTTGGGTCCAAATCCTATATTTTTAAGTACCTCCTATATTCCTATAAATTCTCCTATATTTTGAAAATATTTCCTATATTTTTAGGAAAATTTGTTGCTGATGAATGATCATATATATACATGTATACTTAGAAAAACAATTGAGGGATGTGGTTTTTGTTTCGATTTCATTGCTAAAGGTATTATAATAATTTTTTCTACCCAAATAATTAATAGATACTGTAAATCCGGAAATTTTCGCGAGAACTTAATTTTCGCTAATATTCGCGAATGCATTGCCTCGCGAAAATAAAGTTCTCGCTAATAAAGAATTACTATAAGCTTTATATACTGCACGAGTACTCACTCGCGAATTCAAGAACTCGCTTATAATTCAGAAATCAAAAATTCGCGAAATAAAAATCTCGCGAAAATTTCCGAATTTACAGTATGTAGCAGAACCATCACTGTGCAAAGATTCCATAAAATTTTCGCGTTGCCTGGAAGCGCTTCTCGTAGACTTGCAGAAACGTTCGAACACCCCTGAAATTGAAGTTCCAACTTGCCTACCCTACCAAATTCTGCCAGTCCTCTCCTCTTACTGGTTCATTCAACTGCAAAACTGTTTTGATAATCGAAATGGCGGTACTTTTATGTCCAAAATGCATATTGGGAAAATTTCAGAAATCTGTGATTTTTGGTTAAAAACATGATTTTTTACCAAAACTTTTTTTTTTTCGTTTAAACGTTGCCCTTTAAGCTGCGAGTTTGGTACAGAAAACCGATTTGAGCTACGGGCATTAGTTTAGATTTCACAGCGTTTCAAAACATTTGCTAAAGAACTGAACATTACCTTACTGGGAATTTGCATTACATGCGGATTAAAAATTTGACAACACATTTAAAAAAAACAACAACGCTGTTTTGAGAAAACCAGAGCGTGCATTCAAAAACGGATTTCAGTTTCAGTGCAATTAATTACTTTTCAAAATAATTGACCCCAAGCCTGTTGTACAGCCTGGGTGATTGTACGCCTGGGTTGTGGGGATGTACAGATATCCTCAGATAATGACTCCATACCATCTAATTTATACAACTTAACTTTTCAATGTTTTGACATTTTTGAGATCATCATTACTGATAAATTGTCAAATATGATCACCCAATCTAAGCAGGTTTATACAAATTTGGCAATTGTTTATGGTCTGGTGACAGGAACAAGATCATGATAGATGAGCCACGGCGTAAGAAAAGTGGTCTTTGGGATTTCCGACCAGGTCCGACACAAAACGGTCTGTAGTCTCTGGAAAAGGCTAAAAGCTTGAAATTTAGGATTTGGGAAGAAGAGGGATTGTACTATCTTTGTAGCGAAAATAAAGGTGTGATCAGCTTCGCAGTTACTGCGAAGCTGATCTGCGTCTTTGTTTTTGCAGATGCAGATTGTTGGTTTGCTCATGGGTAGAAACAATGGGGGCTTTGTTTAAGATCAAAGCAAATTTTAAGAAATTTGACTGTGGTGATAGCACAAAAGATGATTTTGTCCCTCTCATTATGCCAATATTATGGGTGTGGAGGATCTGTACAAATAGTTCAAGGACCTCTTAGGAACCTCTAAGTATGCCTCTAATTTGAGTCACGGTGTGAGAAAACAGATCGTTGGGGTTTACGACCAAAACCGGTCTGTACATGCAGTCACAGAAGATAGCTAGAAACTTGAAATTTCGTATTTAAGAAGAAGAGAGATTGTACTATCCGAGTAGCGAAACAAAGTTGATCTGCGCCTTTTTTGATGCAAATGCAATAATGATTTATTTTTTATGAGAGGGCTGATTTTTTTTTTTAAATGTCTTTTTTATATAAATGTGAGCTACTGCTTCTGTGCTTTAATATGTGCAAATTAGGTCATTTAAGTGCTAAAGAGAATGTGCATGCTCAAATGATGATTCTTACAACATAGCTTTAATTTAATCCCCACTACCCCGTCATTACAAACACACACATGCATCTCAATCTACAGTCCCATTACAAATACTTGCCCATGCAATATACAGAGATTTTAAAAAAAAAAAATAAAAAAAATAATAAAAATTTTCAACAGAAAAATTTTGATATTTTTCGTATGTTTTGCTCAAAACATTGATTGTGAGTACACGTTAGAACCACCTCACTGAGGCGGTTCTAACGTGTACCCACAATCAATGTTTTGGATCAAAAATAAACATTATAATATAGTTAGGGTCGAGATGTATTCCCGTGCGATTTTCGTGCTAAAATTGATTTCTTTGCTTTAACTGATTGTTTGTGTGTTATTATTATGGAAAATGGTGGGGTTCAATTTTTCCGACTCCTCGAGCCAATTCTATGGGCTCTTTTTCTAGGCCACGCCCATTTTTGCGCATTAACTACACTTTTGACTATTGCCGTATTGTTTCTGCTACTAAAACTAGCTTTTCATCTTGTATTTTGCATCTGAGACCCCCTTTAGAAGGATATGTAACAATAAAACACATTTATGATAGGTATTGGCGATGTAAGCACAATATATCTCTTAAACATAGTGGGTGGGGTAATTTAATGGGGGAAATAAGTATGAAAATTAACCATACTCTATCACCGGCGTATAATGACAATGAAAGAAAACACAAACACATCATGCAGATGAATATTATGTAATAAACAGTTGTAAACATGGTATTATCTTTGCGCTGCCCATAATTAACTATATACGAGGGTCATTCAATAAGTAATGCGAATTTGGCATGCAATTTCTTCTACGTAATAGAATTGTATGCCCTTAACTCTGTTTCTAAATATATTAAGCTAAATTCGTTAGAATAAAGCTATTGTATGTTTGATGGTGTCTGCGTAGTGCATATATACATATTATACACGAGGGTCGTTAAAAAGTAGTATAGATACATATGTAATTTCGCGCATTGCACTACATGTATTGCATAAAAATTCACACATAATATTATTACAATACAACTGTGCTAGAATCGATCTTGGCTAATATAATGTAAGATTGCACACTTCTGGTGAATTAAATAGTGCCATGTAAACGCGATATTGTTGTAATTTTAATAATTGTATGATAGTTTCAAATGATGGATAAACCTAAAGACCATGCATTTTATTGAATAAAATCGTTAATAACATCCGACAATGATTTAAACGTCATACACGTTAACAAAAATATGCAATGACTACGCATTAGAGTCATCTTGTTAGCTGAAAGCAGAAAAAGGCGTCCATAATTAATAACTCTAAGTGATAAATAGCAATGTATTGTAGGATATAGCCACTTACATCAATATCGGTAATAACTCTGCAAACACCTTTGTACTTTCCATAACAGTATGCATCTGAAAGGACAAATATCTGTGCAAAGGGTGGTCGGGTGGGATATTGGCACCAGCCTATTTGTGCCTAAAGAAATAGATGGGCTGCGTTTGCCTCCAGGCAAAGCTTCTACGGAAATGACTGACCATCTGCTTACTAGGAAAAGTGGTTCAAGTAGAATCATACATACATACATACATACATACGCCTTAGTGGCTGAGTTGGGTGGTTATATTTGAAGCACATTTTGATTGTCATGACATCCTCATTTTGGGTAAAGTCCCATAAAATGAAGGCAACGTCCCGACATGACTATAGCTGTTAGTTTGGACGTTAAGCATCAACTCAAACAAACAACACAAAATATATATTCCAAAAACGCATAAATAGTGTCATTTTGATTCAAAGAGGAGTGCCCTGTATGTGTTTCTTTGGTCACACAATTTGCACAATTTGTTGTCAAGACGTATAGGTTATAACTTGAATGTTATGCGACAGTCTGCATGCTTAGTTTTTAACCCAATCACGGTTGATAACTATGCTGCATTCTTTAATTGCACGCCTGTGGGTCGGGCGTCAGACTCTATGATGGCCCCGACTTAAAGCTATTCATTTTAGTTGGTTGGGGCCGGAGCTTCTTGTCTGTTGCTTGGCCCACCGGGGTCCAACTGATGTTTTTCTTTAGCTCCGGAGTTAGTAAGTTATTTGGCGCCCAGGGATCTCCATCGTCGGGCAGCTTACTGAATCTGTGAGTCCTGGTTTTTGATTCATCAGGATGTTTATCATGATTTATTTGTTTGTTCTTGATGATTCATTTAGAGATTCACCACGAGGACCGAAGAACTAACTAAATGTTATGAACCACTGCAGAAGCTGAGGGTGAGGTTACGGCCGTGTAAAATCGATTTAAACCCGCCAGTAACTTTGTGTTACTGATCGTTCCAAGTCGATACTTCTGTGGTGGTTCTTTTTGTTTTATGTCTTGGTGTTTAAAATATTTTTGTGCTGTTGGCGCCTTATGTATGTTTGCATATTTTTAGTTAAGTTAAGGTAACTGAGTGGCCACCTATTGGGAAAATAGCTGCTCATTCGGTTTACGAAATGTTTTCATGGTATAAGTACCTGATTGTTAGTTTGGTTTTTTCCCACCTTGGTTTTTGGAGTGGGAGTTTTTTTCTGATTGCGCCTTTTCCTGATCTTTGCCTACTTGTACTTTTTTATATTTGATTCATGGTTCGTGATAAATAGAGATCACCAAGGTTTCTGCTACAGCAAGGTTTGTAGGTTTAACCATTTATTCTCGTGCTGAACACGTTCTGGTCATATTCGAGATCAACTTGTCTTTCCAAAAGAAACGAAAAGTACCCCAGGACACATAAACATGTACGAAATGTATATTTCGGAAGTCCATTCAGGTGATTTAGATCCATGCCTGTTAATATGTGCTTTCACCAAGACCTTAAATTGTGATTTATTCGTTTAACATTGACCGTGATGATGACTCATAAGAACGAAACAAGTAACTTAATGCTTAAAGCAACTGGACTTAGGATCGCGTTTTCAACGGTTGAGCGAATGTTCTGTTTCGATCTGTTTCACTTTCCTTCATATGCATTTGCATTACTTATTAAACGACCCTTGTGCATTATCTGTATAAGTACAGCTAATATAGCACTGCGCACACACTCCTGCTTTACTCTTAAACATTTATTTATAGCGTTGTTAATCAAGATATGAGAATATTCTCCGACATGTTAGTGGAAAAATGCATGTGAGTTCGCACTACTTATTGAATGTCCCTGGTATAAAAATGAAATAGTACAATAACACGTGCAACTTTTTTTATTTGTTCATCTGATTCAATGTCGGTTTTTACTCTGTCAGTATATGTAAGCGAACAGAACAAATTATTCCATTGAATTTCCCCATTAAATTACCCCACCCACTTTCAATTAGAAGAAAATGAAGAAAATATAAACAACAACTGTTAATAAATTGGTTCTCTGGCAGAATATAAGCCACAAAATGTTACATTCGATGCAACATACCACACAATAGTAACGTTTTCCTTCAGAAACAGCTTTATTTTGTCTGTAGTGTAGAAAAATCATAAAATGGGCGTGGTCTTAAGAAAAAGCCCACAAAATTGGGTCAAGGGGTCGAAAAAATTGAACCCCATAATTTTTCAACAATATAACCCATAAACAATCATTTAAAGCAAAAATATCAATTTTAGCACAAAAATCGCACGGGAGCAATATTTCTTACATCTCGACCTTCACTAATAGGCATACCCTGGTACACCCCTGTTTTACTATATAAAAGTGGGGTACAAGGGGGTATACATTGCATGGAAAATCAAAATTCCATTTAAGCATCCATATTAATACAAGTTAATTACAATGTCAGCTTGTTCTCAGTCTCCTAATTTGTGTGACTTTCGACTGCATGACAGTCAGACTCAATGTCCCGGATTCTGCCTCAAGTCACAGTATTACTTGCATGCTGTGAAGTCTAAAGGGTATGGCTGATTCTTCAACAGGTGCTTGAGTTTAATTACCTGATCCAAATAATTACACTGGCCAAATTGAGAGACATGACAATTTCTGACCATTGTCCATTTAAATTGAAGACGAAATTGACTACATCACAGGATAGAAGAAAATTTGCAAGACAATTTGTTGTTCAACAATACCTCCCTATATGAGCATGTTAAAGACACCATATGTAATCTAGATACCCTGTAGCTCACTGGGTGTAAAATTAGGGTTGAGGGCGTTGAAAAGTCTTTGTTATTTAGCTGCCCTGGTGAAGCTGATCAGCCCCTTTGTTTTCACTATAGGATAGTACAATTTCTCTTCTTCTTACATCCGAAATTTCAAGCTTCTACTGTACAGGCCAGTTTAAGTCGGAGCATGTCGGAACTCCCGAAGACCGGTTTTCTCGCATCGCGGCTCATATAGAAGTCAGCATGTCATTATCTGTGTTTCCGGTCTGTGTTCATCATTTGTGGAGACAGACATCGTTAACCCATATTTGATGAATGGATTCTCCCATCATTTTCAATTGGGTGAGTCCACTTTCATTTTTAGGGATGTTAGGCATGATTTTTTATTTTTTATCTCATTTTTCGATAGTTTCTTTGTGCAAACAGAATAGCACTAGATGGGATGCCTGCTTCTGCGGCGTCACATCTTGGGCTATGCTGTTTGCCTATTTCCCTCAAATTGACCACCAGGCTTATATGAGTTAAAATGATATCAGAAGAACAATGTTTAAGTGTCAACAACAACAAATTCATTAAGAAAAACAGTTCAGCTATTCATAGCTTTTTCGACATTTTTCGATTTTTTAAATCTAGGGTTCGCTGAAGCAATTAGAATTCAAATTTCAGAGCAAACTTACAAGCTGTCAAAGGATAGTATTGCTAATTTATGCAGCAATAAAGATAATTAGCCAATGAATCTTTAACCTTATCACTCCCCTTTAACTCATTTAAGCCTGGCGTCCCTTCTATGGGACATAGGCAAACAAAATGAGTCCCATCTGGCTATTCTGTTTGCTTATAGAATTTTCATCGAAAAATTGAATAAACTTTAAAAATCACACCTGACGTGTGACGCCCCTAAAAATGAAAGTGGACGCGCCCTAATGATAATGATGGGAAAATCCATACGTGAGATATGGGTTAAAAAGATGATTATGCAAATTCTTCACACAAACCTGTTCTGTGCCAAAATTTTCTATTGCTTGTTGTCAATGGGGTGCAGCCTTCCGGGAAAGCAGCCTTTTTAGCTCACCTGAGCCATTAGGCTCACAAGGTGAGCTTATAGGATGGCCATGGTCCGGCGTCCGTCCGTCCGTCGTCCACCATTTTCAAAGATCTTCTTCCCTGAAACTGCTTGTCAAATGTCAAATTGCAGTCAAAGCCAAATTTTATACGAAGCATCTATGGGAAGGTGGACCCAATGTGTTTATATAAATAATCCAGGTCACATGACCAAGATGGCCGCCACGCCCATAAAAGGTAAAAACCCTTCAAAATTCTTCTTCTGCGGAACTACATAGCCAGGACAGATTTCAATGAAACTTGTCATGAAGCATTGATGGCTCAAGTACTACAACACAGTGTATATCCGAGCGTATGCAGAACAGACGGTTACGGAACGGACAGACGTTTACAGGAGCACGCGCTTTTTCGCGCCAAAAATGTTTTTCCGTTCTTTTAAAGTGACTAATGCAAATATTGAGACCAAACTAGAGCAGATGTGTTGCATACATACCCGTCTAGTTGTCTGTGCTCAAGAGCACAATGATTTTTCAGGGGGTTCGCCATAACTGCCCAAGACGTGTGAAAAATGGCATATTTTGTATTTTTTTTTTGGCTGTGTGTCGAGATTGCTTGCAAAATAAGCCATTGTCAACCTTTTGGATTTAGTCCATATGTAGTTAAATATGTCCTGAACCACCAGACATTAAATATTTTATATGTTTTCCAGTAAAAATAGCCAAGATTTGTTTTTTTTCTGAAGCGTATAGTAATTTCATGGTTACGGGGCGGTACAGTCGTTTGTTACGGAGCGGAACAGACGAAATGACGCATTTCCATACGAAACGGAACAGACGTAGGCGAGCTTTAGAATATGGATAGAAACAGACGCTGTATAGTAGAAATGTAAGATACAAACATGTTTTAGCTCACTCGAGCTTTCTGATTCACTATAGACAGCGGAATTTTTACAGACCCAGCGTCTGTCTGTCCATCTGTTCCTCACCATCCTGCTTAGCAAATATTTCACCACATTCATAGGGAGAAATACATATGAAATGCCATCCGGTGGCTGCTAAAGTCCGGACCACAGGTCAATCAAAGTTCAATGCCACCCGAAGTATATTTTTGTTTATATTTTCAGCCTTGAATAGATACAGCTGCTATTATTGTGAATTCTCTACAGATGACTTTAAATCCATAATAGACCATCTGTGTGATCAACATGGAGAACTCTGGCTCAAATACCGAGAACTCGAGCTTGACTGTACGACGGGCGCACTGGGTCACAGGACAAGGGTGTATGAAAATATTCGACCGGTGGAACATGACATCTCTGTCACCAGTGATGACAGAGTGTTGATCCAAAATGCTGACAGATTTAAACGGAAAAAAATGAACACCCTGAAAAAGTCCATTGAAATGACATTCTCTTCAAACAAACCACAAAAGAATCTATTTGATGTGGTTCCGGATGATCCTTTGTGCGCAAAGTTTGATGTTAGTAATATAGGGTCTCTATATTACTAACGTATTCAGCACGAATGCCAGCCTTCCATATAGACCTCCGGTTAAAACAGACATGAGTCTTA
Organism: Rugalucina vietnamica; assembly: GCA_964017185.1. Classification (NCBI taxonomy): domain Eukaryota; kingdom Metazoa; phylum Mollusca; class Bivalvia; order Lucinida; family Lucinidae; genus Rugalucina; species Rugalucina vietnamica. The sequence goes on along the minus strand of OZ024876.1, from coordinate 12,403,214 downwards.
TTATCGGACCTTTTCAGACTTTTTTCAGTCTTTTATTTCAGAATTTATTGTTAGATATGCACTATTAGTGATACTATATTTAAAGGAGAAGAAAAGCCGTGATTGCCTCGTGATGCTGAGCACCAAGGAAGCCATTGTTACCATTTTAACGCATTTGATATGGCGCGGCCTGGGCGAACCCACGACATCTCGCCCCCGAAGCGGGCGCTTTTATCACTGAGCTATCGGGACCTCTCCCCCCACCCCCTCTCTCTCTGATCTGCTGTTTGCCCCCAAACAACTTTTTGTTTTCACAACATAGTCGATGCTTTTCTGATACATGTACGATGCTGATCCAGGTCACCAGGTGTATTCCATCTGGTCACGTTCAAGTGCTACAATACAGAAGGTTGCCGCAAAGTGTTATATTTGACATCACAGTGTTGTTCATGTAGTATTCATGGCCGTCTGTGACCGCTCCGTATGCTGATTCGTCTGTTTTTTTCGTAGGCTACGTCTGTTCCGCCCCGTAACATAAACGAATCTGTAGACTGTTCCGCTCCGTAATGTTTTTGCTAAGCAACAAAATTCTGCTTAAACTACAAGGTTTCCATGCCGGAAATTATGGTGTTTTGGAAGATAGTAGATGGACATGCAAGGCCGATATAACAATACATTCGAAGCGTACAGTTTTGGATGAAAAACTGTACAAAACAGTTTTGGCGCGAAAAAGCGCGTGCTCCTGTAAACGTCTGTCCGTTCCGTAACCGTCTGTTCTGCATACGCTCGGATATACACTGTGTACAATGTACATATAAATCATGACCTTGACCTATTTTATGGCAAGGTCAACATAGGTCACCAATGCATTTGAATGGGGAAAACTTTTAAAATGTCATTTAAAATAAGTGAAAGTCTTGCAGGAAATGGGCAGTAGGATTGAATATTAATGATTCTGAAAAAAATTGGACCCCAGGGGCTCATCTGCCCCGGGGCATTATACATGTATATTACCATAATATTCAAATATCTTCTCTGAAACTGCTTGGCCAATCAAAGCCAAATTTTATGTGAAGCATTTATGGAATGGGGGAATCAATGTACATGTATATATAAATAATCTAGTTCACATGGCTGCCATGCCCATATATTGTAAAAGCCCTTCAAAAATCTTCTTCTCAGAAACCGGTGGACCGATTTCAAAGAAACTTGGCATGAAGCATCAACGGCTAAAGTACTACAATGTATATATAAATCATGACCCTGTGGTGACCTTGACCTATTTTACGACAAGGAATAGGGAAAACTTTTAAAAAGTCATTTTAGGCGAAAATCTTGCAGGAAATGGGTAGCTAAGGAAACCGAAGGGCTCATATGCCCCCACCCCGGGCAATATACATGTATTTTACCATAATACTCAAACATCTTCTCCTCTGAAACCACTTGGCCTATTAAAGCCAAATTTTATGTGAAGCATCTATAGGATGGGGGAACCAATGTGTATATAAATACTCTAGGTCACATGACCAAGATGGCCGCCATGCCCATATAATGTAAAAACCCTTCAAAAATCTTTTTCTCTGAAACCAATAGACTGATTTTAATTAAACTTGGCGTGAAGCATTGATGGCTAAAGTACTACAATGTATATATAAATCATGACCCTGTGAAGACCTTGACACAGTTTATGGCAAGGTCAACATTGGTTGCCCATGCATTTGAATGGGAAAAACTGATAAAATGTCATTTGAAGGGAAAAGCCAGCAAGAAATTGGCAAATGGACAGAATATTGATTATTCTAAAAAAAAGAAAACAACCCAAGGGCTTCATCTGCCCCTGCACTGGGGTTAAATACCATAATATTCAAAAATGTTTATTGGTATATGCAGCAGACTCAGTTGAGCGTTTACAGGACCATTGATCCTCTGGTACTTTTTCTTGTGAAAGTCTTTCTTTGGCCAGGAAGCTAGCTTTCATTTTCATTTTTGGTCACTTAACTTAAGTTTAATTAGTTTCCCTTTTTTGTATTAAACAGTTTATACATAGCATGTTAGAAGGAACTTTTTAGACAACAAGCAAATTTTGAGAATTTATTTCCCCCACCTTGATTTATGTAGTTACACAAAGATAATCTGAGAAAAAACACATATCCAAACCAAATGCATATCTTCAGACTAATGTCAGTATAATCTTTAAAGGAATCTGAATAAAAACTGTTGGAGGAGTTGCGCACACAAGGTACCCAATAATATTCACTTATTGTCAAAATGCCAAAAAAATGTCTCTAGTGTGACGGTAATTTTTTCCCTGGTCAGTTTTTTCCCCCGGGAAAAGAATGTGCCGGCCCATTTTTTCCCCAGCAGAAAAAATTAAAGTTAATTTTTTCCCCAAGGGAAATAAATGACCTGTCAGCCACAGTTGTTGTATACTACCGTAGTATGCAAAATTTCAAGAGCACGGCTCTCTGGAGGTGTTCAAATTCTTCTCTGAAACTACTGGGCTAACATATGCCTAATCTCAGCACCATGCTAGTAAAAGATTATTCACATAGCATAGGTCATTTGTAGTCACTCATCATTATTGGCAGTCACCAGAGGGCCGGGGCTTTTAGCAGGAATTTTACCAAAAATTTGGGCCCGCAGGGCGGGGCTTTTAAGCATGCTTTAAAGTTCAAAAAGTTAAAAGCCCCGCTATTCCCCGGCCCTTTGGGTGCCGTAGATACAAATGACTAGTGCATTAGAAGCTTGAATTTTTGGATTTAAGTAGAAGACACTATCCATGTAGCGAAAACAAAGGCTGTGCAATTACTGCACAGCTAATCTGTGTCTTTGTTTTCGCATAGGCAAAAATCCGGTTTTCTCATGACGCGGCTCAAAAAATCTTTGATCTTATTTTTAGTCAGATAGACCGAAGTCATGCAGCAGCATTTAAATTCAATTCATTAAATTGTTGGATTAAATCAAATCACTGAAATAATTTGACTTCCTTTGAAGCTGTATGGTTTATCAGACTCCTAGATTATCAGATGTTTATCGACCTTAAAACTTTACTGGTTTTAACCTGATTACATGATTAAAGGGTTAACTTGTGGTTCCAAAAGTATTTGGGCGATGCCAAGCTAAACCCTGCATTTCGGATATGCAGATGCACCAGTCATCTGCAACCTAATGCCCTCCCCTTCCTCCCTCCACGTACTTGACAGATACTTTTGCCTCCCAAGTGCAGGTGTTTTAACATTATGGTCCTTGTAACCCGGATGGGATTTTCTGCAATGAAGGGTTGGGCTAAGAACAGGGTGAGCCGCTGCATGGGAAAACCAACAATCTGCATATGCGAAAACAAAGGCGCAGATCAGCTTCGCAGTAACTGCGAAGTTGATCAGCGCCTTTGTTTTCGCTTCATGGAAAGTACAATTCCTCTACTTTCTAAATCCAAAATTTCCAGCCTCTAGCCATCTTCTGTGACTGCAAAGACCGGTCTGTGTCGTACCTGTTCGGAAACCACATCGTTGGTTTTCTCATGAGGTGGCTCAGGGTTTTGACCATCAGTTTGTCCCTTGGGTGTGGGGCTTATAGCAGGGCACTATAAACAGAAAAGTAATTATCCTTGCTATGCCAGGAAAGAGTGATACACAGACCTAACTGACGGCACCTTACTTTTAGTATAGGTGTTAAAATTTTCAGACCTACATGTACTTTTTCATTGCTCAAATCTGGCTTGAACAGATACTTCAAAATAAACAGTCTATTATTATGTAAACTGTTGATTTCAAAACTTGGGACAGACTACACAACAGAATTTATGAAGTAAAAGAAATTGTCTTTGTATACATAATACATGCTTTTTTGGGGGTAATCACACTATAACTGCTTTGTATGGGTATTATAATGCAGCAATATCAAACGAGGTATAAAACAAACTAAAATGTACAACTTCAGAATATGATTAGTGACTGAAATTTTAATTATGCCCCCAACTTCGGAAGAAGTTGAGGGGTATATGTCTGTCCATGCAGTGAGTGCAGTGAGTCTGTCTGTCGGTCTGTGATGCATGAGCACTCGGTCAGGAACCGTTAGAGCTAGGATCTTGAAATTTGGTACATGTCTGTAGTTTGTATATGAAAATTAAGAGGACCCGTATTTTTTCTTTCAGGTAAATTCAAGGGGCTAGGGGCCCATTCTGTGAGAGTTATTTCCCTTTTTAATTCTTGATAAAGTGAATAGATAGTGGCTACATTGTGTGCGCAACTCCTCCTACAGTTTTATTCCGATTCTCTTGAAACTTTACAGATGTTGTGACCATGCTTTGAAGATATGCATGTGGTTTGGATATAATCCTCAGACTAATTTTTGTCACTTTTTTCGCAATTTGAACTTAGCCATTTCTCGGGCATTTTCACAATGAAAGTGAATGGGCAGTGGATACCTTGTGTGCGCAACTCCTCCTACAGTTTCATGCCAATTAATTAAAAACTTTACATGTGTTATGGGCATGGTCTGAAGATATGCATGTGGTTTGGATATAATCCTTGGATTATTTTTTGTCATTTTTTTCACTTGAACTTAGTCATTTTTTCTGGCATTTTAGTGAATGGATAGAGGGTACCTTGTGTGCGCAGATCAGTTGTGCAGTAACTGCACAGCTGATCAGCATCTTTGTTTTTGCTTCACGGATGGTTCAATCATTATCCCTCTTCTTCTTATGTTCAAAAGTCCAAGCTTCTAGCCTTTTTCTCAAGATTGTACTGGCCTTGTTTGTGTTGGACCTGGTCGGAAATACGGAAGTTTGGTTTTCTCATGATGCTGCTCATTTAATTCCAGGTTCATAGAGAACAGCAATATTAAAGCAACAGCTCTGAGAGATGAAACAGAAGGGGAATAGAAAGATATGAAAAATGTAACAAAGGTAAGTAACTCTGATTTGCAGACAGATAACCTGTCTTAGCGGCTTCTGATTAAATCTGACACTATAGCCAGTCTTTACAACAACAGAAGAAAGTTTCCGTGAGCGTGTTGGCATGGTGGTAGAGCATCGTCGTAGAGATCGATAGGTCCTGGGTTTGATCCCCACATGGGGCACTGTGTTGTGTCCTTGAGCAAGACACATGAACTCCCTGCAGTACTGGTTAATACCCAGGAAGCGTTGGCTCCATCCGGACATGACTGAAAAATTGTTGACTGGGACATTCAACCTCAATATAAATAAATGAGAGGAAAGCTTAAGAAAATGCAACAATCTCTCTATATGTAGCACGGACATCAGTGTAACATGGTTCATCTGGTGCTTTCAATTATACCCCTGGCATTTATGCCGATGGGTATATAGTTTTCGCTTTTCTGTTTGTCCATTCGTATATGTTAGTTAGTTTCTTAGTTTGTAATTCTGGAATGTTCGTAGAATTTTTGTCAAAGTTTTGGTAACAGTTTCTCTGGTGGTGTATATCTCATGAACCAATGATCACAAGCCATTCACATTTGGACCATAGGTACTCTATAGGGTTTGCTTTAATCCATGGGCCCATGCCTGGGGGTAGGGCTGGAGGTCAAAATCTAGGTCACATTTAATTTGGGTCAAAGTTTTGGTTAAAGTATGGTTGAATGTTTTCCTATCTGTATCATAGATCTATACTCTTTAGGAATAAATTATATTCCATGGCACCAAACTCCAGGGGTGGGGCTGGATACAATAATTACAAAGATTAATATTATGTAGGACCATGTGTCAGAAAACATTGATACTTACACCATAGGTACCACATAAGGCTTAGACCCTAGGGCCCATGCATGGGTGGGACTAGAGGTCAAGATCTAGAATATATTTTTTTAAAGAATTACATTGTAGGACTGAGGACCTAATCCACAATGTCTATGATTTTGTCCTAGATTGAGTATACATGTGCTGTAAAATAGATCTGTCATTCTTAAACTTCACTCCCCAAAGTGCTTTACAATGCATTGTTGGTTTTCTCATGATGCGGCTCATTTTCTGCACTTGTGTGTTACTTAATGGTTTGAATGGACCGGAATTAACTCTTTTAGAGCTACCAGACATTTTGTAATTATTTAGTCTATTATTGCGTCATTCACTTGACATACAATCATTCATGGGTTCATTGAGGAAGAGGGCGAATCTCTTAAATTTTGTACCTTTCAAAGTAGGTGTACTGGGCAGTAACTGAGTGATAGGACTGCCAGACTGGGTGTAAAAAGGTTTTCCGTTCGATCCCCATTGCCCACGAGTACGACATTGTGTCAGTGATTAACACCAAGGAATTTAGGAAATAGTGGCTGACCATCCAGATATTACTTAGAAATTGTTGACTGGGTCATTAAAACACAATACAGGGTAGCTTTTCTTATGATGCAGCTTATTTGGGCCGCGACGCGAGAAAACCGGTATTCGGGGTTTCCGACAAGGTCTGACACAAACTGACTTGTACAGTCACAGAAGCAGGCTAGAAGCTTGAAATCTCGGATTTAATAAGAAGAGGGATTGTACTATCCGTGTAGCGAAAACAAAGGCGTTGATCAGCTTCACAGTTACTGCGAAGCTGATCTGCACCTTTGTTTTCGCATAGGCAAAAATCCCGTTTTCTCACGATGCGGCTCATTTGGTATTGATCCAAGATATTGATTAGTTTGATTCTGAAATGTCATTTTTGAAATCATCAGTCTGTTCATTTTCCGGAAATTACATTTATATCCTATTTCATCTTAAATTATCATGACTGATTTGAGCCACGTCAAGAGAAAACCAACAATGTGGTTTCCGACGGGTCCGACACAAACTGGCCTGTACAGTCACAGAAGAACGCTAGAAGCTTGAAATTTCGGATTTAAGAAGAAGAAGGATTGTACTATCCGTGTAGCGAAAACAAAGGCGCTGATCAGCTTCGTTACTGTGAAGCTGATCTGCGCCTTTGTTTTCGCATAGACAAAAATCCGGTTTTCTCACGACGTGGCTCATTTGTTATTGGTACATGATTGTATGACTCATGGTGGAAAAGGTCTAGTGAGTGCCACAGTCAAATGAGCCGTGACACAAGAAAATCTGCCCTTGGGGTTTCCGACCAGACCCCCTAGTTTATAAAACTTTTTACCTGCTCAACTCAGCTGAGATTTAAATATATTCTGCTATTAAAATGTTAAAATTTGAATATAAATTATTAACAGGATAAATTGCAGGTTTTGGTGATTTACACCAGAAATTTCACTTTATTTGGGCTATTTCAATATTTATAGATTAATTTTCATTCTCAGCTGAGCTGAGCAGGAAAAAGTTTTATAACCACAGGGCCAGGTCTAACACAAAATAAAAATTATTTGGTCTCTAAAGTCACAGTCATGGTAAATGCCAAGCTGATCAGCGCCTTTGTTTTCTCTACATGGATAGTACTTACACTTTCTCTTCTTCTTATATCCAAAATTTCAAGCTTCTGTGACTGTACAGCCTGATTTGTGTGAGACCTTTCTCATGAAGCGGCTCAAATAAACAGTGCACATTGAGACACACTGGGTGTGGTAGTGTAATTTTAGTACATTCTGCAGTCTGATTGCTATTGATTATGTTCAGTCTGCCTGTGACAAATCTGTCTCAGCACAAAATAATTGTTCGTTAACTCAAATCAGCTGATCATCCTATTTTAAATAAGACAGTATTACTAAGGCAAACAGAATGCAGCCTCCGACTTTGGGCTGACACATTTCATCAACCACTCCTGAGCCCCCTAAATATGAACATGGACTTGCCGAAATGATAACGATGGGCAAGTTCATTTGTCATAAATAGGTTAATTTTTCACCCAGCTGTTACATTGTCTGATCAGCCATAGGAGGAAGCTAGCTTAGAATGAGCCGCAACGCAAGGAAACCGGTCTTCGGGGTTTCCGACCAGGTCTGCCACAAACTGGCCTCTGCAGCTACAGAAGATGGCTAGAAGCTTGAAATTTTGGATTTGGGAAGAAGTGGAATTGTATTATCCGTGTAGCAAAAACAAAGGCGCCGATCAGCTTCGCAGTTACTGCGAAGCTGATCAGCGCCTTTGTTTTTTAATATGCAAAAATTCGGTTTTCTCATGATGCGGCTCCCTTAGGAGGAAGCTAAGCTTGAATAACCTGCTGATATGTCTTCTATGTATCAAACAACAAAGGCTCTGATTAGACGGTATGGATGCGCAGTCTGATCTGAAACTTGGTTGTTTCTATATGGTTAAAACGAGATTCCGTGCTGTACTGGGGGAGAATTAATGAGCAGCGTCAAAAGAAAACCGGATTTTTGCCGATGCGAAAACAAAGCCGCAGATCAGCTTTGTAGTAACTGCAAAGCTGATCAGCGCCTTTTTTTCGCTACACGGATAGAACAATTCCTCTTCTTTCTGAATTCTAAATTTCCAGCCTCTGAAGCCATCTTCTGTGACTGCACAGGCCGGTTTTTGTCAAACCTGGTCGGTAACCCCGAAGACTAGTTTTCTTGCGTCGCAGCTCAAATTAATACACTATTGTGTACTATCGATCCTTTGGCTGCTGATGGTGGAAAGAAATGTTAAGAAGTTAGTGATTAAGGAAACTGTAATTCAGGTTTGTCATTATTTATCATTGAAATGTACATCATTAAATGTTTTGTACTGGGATAAAACTGCTTTGACAGAATGTTTCCACACAATACTTTGATTATGACTACTGTTAATGGATAACTATAGATATCCGGTGCTTTATGTGGTGTTCTGCACTCCCACGCTGTGTCGGCTGTGTCGGCCATTGTTGTAAAGCTGTTTATTAGTGATCTAAACAAATAATGGAACAGAAGCCTGATTTGTATAACTGTTAAATTGTTGTTTGTTTATCCTGACATAATCCTGTACAGAATGTCTCAATGAGCCATTGACATTTATCAGCCTTAATTGTTTTAATATCCTGTCCAAAAAAAGAAATAATTCAATGAGTTTGTATACATTACACTGTGTTATTTACACATTATGTTCTTTACTCAGTAGAACCTACCCAGCAGGCACATGAGGTCAGAATGACGTCAGATCGACGTCATGACGTCGCATCGACGTTAATATGACGTCATTTTGACGTCATGTGCCCGCTGGGTAGTGGTGCGTCTAGAGTAGGACCTCCAAGAGCGAGGAGTCAAGGGTTTGATACCTATTTCTACTGTTTAGTATCCTTGAGCAAGACACTTTGAGATCACAATGGATCTGGTTGGTGCACCCAGCAGGTGGTGGCTTCGTCTCAACATGACTTCAAATTGTTAAATGAAAGCACTCATAAAGGTTCTCGTTTGTACTAGAAGACAGTGCTCTATATGACAAACAATATGCCACCATTTTTCTGAAAATTGACCAAGCAGTTTCATAGATATTGCAGTGTTGACATTTTACAATGGCGGTCCATGGAAACCAACGTCATGTGACCAAAACTAGCCTGCTTCTGTGACTGTAGTGGTCGATTGGTGTCAGACCTGGTCGGAAACCCTGAAGACCGAAACCCTGAAGACCTGTTTTCTCGCGTTGCGGCTCAATTATTGATCAAATGATTAAAAAATTCCTACCCAGACCCCAGTTCACAACATGAATGAAAATCAAGTTGATTAGCTCTTTCCCAGAAAGGCGACCCTAGTCCATTTAAAAAAGATGAAAACCCAAAATGAATTTATAGCCCCCAAACAGGTGCACAAATTTAGTAAAAAATGAAAATTTAATGTTCCATTAATATTATATCAGTTTTGATAAGGTCCTATAGATTGCTTTGAGGGCTTTTTGCTATTTTATCAAACAGAGATCTGAGCCTCCATCTGTTAAATTACCAAATAAAAAATTTCTCATATATTTGACACATTTTTTATGAACAAGGATATTATTGTGTGAGCAAGAAAGTTAATCAAGATGAGCCATATCATGAGAAAACCAGCATTGTGGTGTCCGACCAGGTCTAACACAAACAGGCCTGTGCATATACAGAAGATGGCTAGAGGCTTGAATTTAAATTTTGTATTTAGAAAGTAGAGGAGGAATCGTACTATCCGCATAGCAAAAACAAAAGGCCCTGATCAGCTGTGCAGATACTGCGAAGCTGATTTGTGCCTTTGTTTTGGCATATGCAAAATGTTGGTTTTCTCATGTTTGGGCTCAGATAATTTACTTTGAAATGAATATCAAAATGCTGTAATGATGATGAAAAGAAATAAAAATTGTGCTGGCTGGCCAGTTTGAAGGTAGGGTATAATTGGTGCTGAAAATCTCACCAGGATAACATATCCCTGACATGTGTACATTTAAATATGGTTAAACTGGTGTTTACACGGATATCTACATTATTCTTATTGGGTACTTGTTAGAAACTCGTTGGTGAGGCGGTCCTAACATCATCATCATCATCATATTTGTTAGTCCTTTGTCCTCATCTAAGGGTTGGACTTGTTTGACAAGTCTCCTTCTTTAAGACAGCCTCTCCACTCTGAGTGATTCTGTGGATCAGCAGTATTCATCACAAGCTTTTTGTTGTACAATAACAGTCTTGATTTAACCATGATTTCCTTGGCTTGCCAGATCATTTCTGTGCAACTGCAGAACTTGGCCCAAGCCGAGTTGCAACGTGTTCACAATCACCGCCAGCAGAAAGCATTTTCTTCCTACACCTGTCTGACAGATGCCACAGGGATCCTTTCCAGATTTTATTAGAAGAGAAGCCGGAGATATAAATGACTGGACTGGTGCATTATATTCTACCAGCATCAGGAAAACATGTCCGTGAAATGTGTAACTTTTATATAGCAAAACTGGGGTATGCAGGGGTATACCTATTTTTCTTATTTTTGCTTCAAAACATAGATTGTGGGTACTCGTTAGAACCGCCTCGGCGAGGCGGTTCTATCGGCGAGGCGGTTCTAACGAGTACCCACAACAGGGTTCCCACAAACTTCATAAAGTAAAATTCCCTGACTTTTCCCTGACTTTTCCCTGACCAATTTTCAAAATTCCCTGACCAAAATCATTGGCGTTTTCAAGAGTATGTGGTCATTTTAACTAATGTTGGCCTCCTTCGGGCTTCCACCCTTTCAGCCAACCCTTACCACCTTCACCATGTTCAGAATGAATGGTTAAAATCTACTGAGTATGTATTGGTATCAAATTATTATTATTTTTTTGTCTTGTTTTGTTTTATAGACTTACTTTAAGTACAGAGATTCAAAAGGTCATCCCTCTTGTATCATATCATAATTCATCAAAAAGTTTGGACAACCCTACCAATTGAACATAATGATCGCACAAATATTGTTATTGTGGTATTATGAAACACATTGTTTAAGCAAGGTTATCATCATCATTCAAATACATGTCTATGGAAATTTTGATTCTCAATCATAATCAGTGTAGTCCAAAATAAAAATACTCCTTCACAGATATTTTGATCTAGGTATATGTGCTGTCTGACCATATAGTAAAGCTTGTTTGTCCTCACTTAAAGAGGAATCATAAGAACTTAATTTATTCAAACAGGTAGATTCTGAAATTGTCTGCAACATGCTGACAAAGCTTGGTATACCTCTCAGTATAGAAAATGTGGCTACATACACTCTTGTTAATTGAGAGAACTTGACTTAGAAATTAATCAAGCCCCATAACTGATCAATCATTAGTTAAAGATCAAGATCTGAATTGCAACAAAATATGTTAAAAAAGAACCAAGAAAGTTAAGGGAAAAATATGAACATCTGAGAAAGGTGTAATTGAAGTAACTATTATACAAGCATATGCAAAAATTTGAGATGAGTTCAAAAATTCATTAACAAAATAAGCTTTCTAATGAGACACTATGACAAACACATCCGCGCTTGTTCTTAGAAGAAACTGCCATGGCCACTTTATGTTTCATCTTTATTATTTTAAAAGTTCTTCTTCTGATTCTGAAATTCCCTGACTTTTCCCTGACTTTTGCTATTTTTTTAAATTTCCCTGACTAATTTCAAAATTCCCTGACTTTTCCCTGACCTTGAATTTTTTACATTTTTCCCTGACTTTTCCCTGACCTTGGGAACCCTGCACAATCTATGTTTTGAGCAAAAATAAGAAAAATATCAAAAGTTTTCTACTGAAAATTTTCATTTTTTACAACTTTAAAAATCCATTTATATTGCATGGGCATGTTTTCGTAATGAGTACCATGAATAACATGTCTGTCAGGGCAAGCATGATGTTCTGGCATAATCTCGATAAATTATTGGGTGACTGTTAAATTACATACGCTTATCATTATACAAGGTGTTGATTTGGGTGTCATCAGAAAAGTTTCAACAGATGATAAAAATGCAAGTTGTTGATGAAATCAAAGCATTCAATTTTGCATTCTAAAACATTTCAAATAATTGATGTTTCAAGTTAGTGGGATTTCAACTTGTATAAAACAGAGTTATTACCTAGTCAGATTAGCCAAACACTCAATCCACTGCGGATGCGCAGAGACAAGTAATTTTATCTCGAAAATTATGTCAGAAGAGCTTCAAAATGCAGGAAAGTGACCTTTAGTTGTCTGATGGTCAAGTTAAATGAGTTGTCTTAATTTGTCAGTGATTAATTGTTGCTCTAGCATTTAAAATCTGAGCTGTGTCATGAGAAAACCAGCATTTTGCATATACGAAAACAAAAGCGCAGATCAGCTTCTTAGTAACTGTGAAGCTGATCAGTGCCTTTGTTTTCGCTACACCGATAGTACAATTTTTCTAAAATGCGAAATTGCCATACTCCAGCCATCTTCTGTTCTTGTACAGCTCAGTTTGTGTCAAATCTGTATGGAAACCACATTGTTGTTTTTTATGACTTGCCTCATTTATTGTAGCTGTCCAATATTGCACTGAACTCTTGCTGATGATTGTATAACCACAACTGCAGGTTATGCTTAATTCTATAATTGTAACTGCAGGTTTGACACTATCAATAGATTTTCTACTTAAAATGGTCTGGTTAGTATCACTTTAAGTATATTGTCCCTTTCAGGCTTACCCCAAATGACCAGTACTAATTTCACTAAGATTTCAATGTTGGACTGAAGTATGCCCTCAAGTGTTCAAGATTGACAGAAAGATATGAGCCACGTCATGAGAAAACAAGATTTATGCATAAGTGCAAAGAAAACCACAGATCAGCTGTGCATTTATTGCATGTTGTCGCTGGACAGACAGTGCAATCCCTCTTCTTAAGCTTTTAGCTTTTTTCTGTGGCTGTACAGACTGTTATTTTGTCAGGCCTGGTGGGAAACCCAAAGGCCTGTTTTCTCATGACCCTGCTCATATAACTAAGTTTGTGAATGGGAGGGGGGAAATCAAAATGTGATTAAAATGTCTGTATGAAGTTGCTGAACAGACTGCACATTTCAGGATATGGGAGGTTTTTAATTTAACCCATTAATGACCAATGGACAAGCCCATCATAATCATTTGGGTGAGTCTATTTCCATTTGTTAGGACCACAGAAGTGATTTTAAATTTCTATTTCAGTGTTCAATGAAATTTCATTTAGCAATAGAATATCCTCAGATGGGACACACATTCTGTGGTTCCACATCTTGGGCTATACTGTTTGCCTGTGTCCCATTAATTGGATGTCAGGCTTATATGAGACAACATATATATCATAATTGATCAATGATTGATTGACAGTTTGAGAAGCTTCCTAGCCCTGACTACTGGTAGAGACAGGTTTTGTTGTTGTAGGACCCATCATGTTTACATTTGAGCCATCACATGAGAAAACCAACATTTTGGATTTCCAACAGGTCCGACACAAATCAGGCTATACAGTCACAGAAACAGGCTAGAAGCTTGGAATTTCGGATTTAAGAAGAAGAGAGATTGTACTATCTGTGTAGGGAAAACAAAGGCGGTGATCAGCTTTGCAGTTACTGCTCTACTCTGTGCCCTTGTTTTTTGGTTTTCTATACCATGTGGCATTTCAACTTTTGTTGAATGAAATACACTAGCCAATGAGCCACTGATATGTTTATACTGGAAGGTCTATTTGGTGAATGGATATTACAAATAAAAAAGGTTAGATTTGTTGATAATTAGTTTTCATGTCTATCAATTAATTTCAACTTTAATTCTTGGATTTCATGCTTCTTTGGATTCTTAAATTAATTGAATTTTACCTTGTGGAATATTATTTTCATTTAATTAGAAAGGTTGACTCTTGAATCCGAGGATAACTTTTAGTTATTGTAGAAAGTTGGGATTTTAATGGTCAGGAATGATCAAACTTGTTACTGAATGCAAGTAAGTCATTTGTAACATCTCCATGCAATATATAGAGATTTTTTCAGCTGTAAAAATTGAAAATTTCAGTAGGAATTTTTTTATTCTTTTCTTATTTTTGCTCAAAACATAGATTGTGGGTACACAATACCGCCTCGCCAGTTCTCACACAATCTATGTTTTGAAGCAAAAATAAGAAAAATAGGTGTACCCTTACAGACCCCAGTTTTGCTATATAAAAGTGTGGTATGAGGGGACATGCTTTCCTGATGAATAATGTGGGGGAAATTATTGTCACATGATTTCTTTGTATGTGCAAGACAATAACCAGAAGCATGATGAGCTTTAGGCCAGAGAAAAATAATTGTTAGATTCTCATCCAAATTCTGGAAAATGTTGGGGGTGTGTGGGTGGATTTTATTTTTTATTGAGAACTTCCATTATGACTGTCTTAGAGGCCTGGATTCTGAGAGGTTTTATGTGTTTTTAGCACACCTGTATAAAAGTACAGGAAGAGCTATTGCACTCACCCCGGCGTAGGTGTTCGCCCCATGAACATATAGTACTTCCATCACAATAACATGGAAGTGTTTGCGAAAACGAAATAACTGGTCAGTGATTTTTTTCAGCATTTTGGGAAAGGTACTAGTACCGGTTCAATTGGGAAAATAGCCTGATTTTACCCTTGGTTGGGAAAATCAGCGACATTTATCTAAAGACCAGTAAAATATGAAAACATCTTGATAAGTGTTACAGTGATTTGTTTTCTAAAAGTAAACAACATATGACTGGGATGCTTGAAAATTAGTGTTATTCCTTGTCACAAATATCAGATTAATATTGACTGACTGGTGCTGTTAACAGTATGTACATGTACATGTATTTATCACAGTCGCAGTTGTGAGCCTGATTGGGAAACTTTCTCAGATTGGGAATTTTGAACCATGCATTTGGGAAAAAAAAGATACTTTTTGCCATTGGGAACGACTCCTAAAACCGGAGTCGGTTTTATAGCGAAAAAATCACTGCCGGTATTCCTTATGTTACTTTCATTCAATAATTGTTCAATTGCTGCATAGACTGCACCTATTTATCAGTCAGTAGAGTAAGTTTACACTAGAGGAGAAAACTCGAATTTATCGCCTTAACTTCAGGCAGAATTGCATTGTGTGTCACCGATCATTGGTTGGTTTGTTTGTATAAAATACCATGTGATTCTCAGTAGTGTGTATATTGTTTGAACCCATGGATGGATCAACTTGATACTTTGCCTGTGGTTGGATTTTATCCTTAAGTTTTATAATGCTGTACCATCTTTACCAACCTGGAGTTGACCTTGCTCTTGTCACTGATTATTCCAACAGGTTAACAATCAATGTGCTTCAAATTATGAATCAGTCAATCATAAAGTAAACCAAACCTGTGAATGATTGCTAAGAACTGCACTATATGCACTTTGAAATGGGACATGAGAAAAACTGGTCTTTGGGGT
Organism: Rugalucina vietnamica; assembly: GCA_964017185.1. Taxonomy (NCBI): domain Eukaryota; kingdom Metazoa; phylum Mollusca; class Bivalvia; order Lucinida; family Lucinidae; genus Rugalucina; species Rugalucina vietnamica. Next base: position 12,387,493 of record OZ024876.1, on the reverse strand, counting down.
TTCCAACCTGTTCTGTCTCAAACCAGCCTGTACAGTTACAGAGAAAAGTAAGAGGCTTGAAATTCCGGATTGAAAAAGAAGAAAAATTGTACTGCACAGCTGATCTGCGTCATTGTTTTTGCATATTCAGTCAGTTTTCTCATGATGTCACTCAAATTGTGCATCATGGTTTTTAGCACTGATTAATGACATTCTTTGGTGTATTTCATTACGAAAACACGCCCATGCAATATACAGAAAATTTTTTGGTTGTAAAAATGAAAAATTTCACTGGAAAAATTTTGATATTTTTCTTATTTTTGCTCAAAACATAGATTGTGGGTACACGTTAGAACCGCCTCGCTGAGGCGGTTCTAATGTGTACCCACAATCTATGTTTTGGAACAAAAATAAGAAAACAAGGTATACCCCTGCGTACCCCAGTTTTACTATATAAATGTGGGGTTTACGGGGGTATACATTACACGGACATGTTTTCGTGATGTTTCTGTCTAAGAATTGCAGGAAGGACCAGAATTGATGGATTTTGCAGATTAAGAGCCCTATCAAGAGAGCTCTGTGAAAATAAATGAGCCGCCCCATGGGAAAACCAACAATCTGCATAGGGGGAAACAAAGGCGCAGATCAGCTTCGCGGTAACCGTGAAGCTGATCAGCGCCTTTGTTTTCGCTACTCGGATAGTACAGTTCCTCCTCTACTTAACTCCAAAATTTCAAGCTTCTAGCCTGCTTCTGTAGCTGTACAGCCCTGTTTGTGTCGGACTTGTTTGGAAACCACATTGTTGGTTTTCCCACGAGACGGCTCAAATACAGATCTGAAGCCTTTTGGAATGCACTCAATCTACCCTAACCAGTAAGAAAACATGCCCACCATACAATATACAGATTTTTCTTAAGTTTTAGTTTAAAATTTTCAGTTGAAAAAATGTTGTTTATTTTTCTTGGTTTTGCTAAAAAAACATAGATTGTGCACCATTGGCACACATTAGAACCGCCTCAGCGAGGTGGGTCTAATGAGTGCCCCTTAATCTAAGTTTTGGATCAAAAATAAGAAAAATAGGTATTTACCCCTGCAAACCCCAGTTTTACTATAAAATTGGGGTTTCAGGAGGGGGGATTTATTTCATGGATATGTTGTCCTGATGTAAGATAAACAGTCAATTATGAATCAGTCAATCATAAACCAAAAGTCAGTTAAGTAAGATTAATTCACCTTTATTATAACTGAAGACCTGAGACCAGGTCACATTGCCACACACATTCCCCTGTATCACAACACATTCCCCTGTACCACAACACTGACATTCCCCTGTACCACAACACTGACATTCCCCTGTACCACAACACTGACATTCCCCTGTACCACAACACTGACATTCCCCTGTACCACAACACATTCCCCTGTATCACAACAGTGAGACAATTTAGGAGAAATGGAGTGGCTATGCATTAGTATAGATTCCGTTATGATCTCTGTCTACAGGTAGGACATAAACCAACTCAGAAGACAAATTTTCTCATGCTGATTCTCTGGTTACTTTCTTGCAAAGGGTGGGTGCAGTTTATATCAGTGGGTGAGTAGGAGTGAATGTTTTTATCCTACTTCTCAAGAAAAGTCATGAAATTAGCCAAATGAGCCTTCGCATGAGAAAAACAACAATATGGTTTTCCGACCAGGTCTTACACAAACCGGCCTGTACAGTCACAGAATTCGGCTAGATTACTAAGAAGCTTGAAATTTCATATTGAAGAGGAAGGAAGATTATACTATCCGTGTTACAGCGAAAACAAAGGCGCTGATCAGCTTCGCAGTTACTGCGAAGCTGATTTGCGGCTTTGTTTTCGCATATGCAGATTGTTGATATTCTCATGACTTGGCTCAAATGTGATTTAAAAAAATCCTAAATTTGTGCACTTATACCCAGGAGATTTATTCAAGAATTACAATAACGGGGCTTGTGGCATTCCAGCCTGAGAAGAGGGATGAGCGACCAAAATATTCAGTAATGATGATGGCTAGATTTCTGTTATTGAGATGCATTATGAATTTGATTTGAAACTCGTTGGAAATCCCAAGAATATGGTTCTTTGGGACTTGGCTCAGATTAGCTTATAACTCTTATACATGTAAGCCTGGCATCCTTTTTATGGGACATAGGCAAACCAAATAGTCCCAGATGTGACGCCGCAGAACGCGGCGTCCCATCTGGGGCTATTCTGTTTGCTTATGTAAAGAAAATTTATCTAAAAGTGGAATAAAAATTCAAAATCACTCCTGATGCACCTAATAATGAAAGTGGACTCTTCCAAATGATAATCATAATGATGGGAAAATCCATTCGTCAAATATTGGTTAATGCATGTACTTGAGAGGGAAGATAATCACATGTGCAGTTATACTGTAATTATCTCTAATTATCTCATTCTCAAATGGAAAGATTATTATGAAATCAGAAGGTGTTTCTGGTTTATTTCATTCTTTCCCCCCACCTGAAAAGTTCATATGTCTGCCATAAGGGAACAAGGAATCAAACAAAACCATCTCTTTGTGGGTGTTCCTGGACATGTAATCCTGATGCACAGGTTAAAAACTGTTTTTTTAGCTCACTTGAGTGGAAGGCTCACAAGGTGAGCTTATCAGGATGGCCATGCTCTGTCGTCCGTCCGTCGTCGTCCGTCCGTCCACAATTTCAAAGATCTTCACCTCTGAAACCACTTGGCCAATCAAAGCCAAACTTCATGTGGAACATCCTTAGGAAGGGGGAATGAAAGTTTATATAAATGGTCCAAGTCACAAGACCAAGATGGCCACCATGGCTATAAATAGCAAAAATAGCAAAAACCTTTAAAAAATCTTCTTCTCCACAACCAGAAGGCCTATGATTTTGAAACTTGGCATGAAACATCATGGAGACAAGCTCTACAAAGTTGATATAAAATATGACCCTGGGATGAGCTTGACCTATTTTACCACCAGGTCAACATAGGTCGGCCATGCATTTGAATGGGGAAAATTGTCAAAATGTCATTTGAAGAGAAAAACGAAGGAAATGTGCAAATGGACTGAAGTTTTTTGATTCTGAAAAAATTGGATGTATATCGGCATAATATTCAAAGGTCTTCTTTTCTGAAATTGCTTGGCCAATCAAAGCCAAATTTGATGTGAAGTATCTATAGGAAGGGGGAACCAATGTGTACATAAATAATCCAGGTCACATGACCAAGATGGCCGCCATGTCCATATATTAAAAACCATTCAAAAATCTTTTTATCCGGAACTGGTGGACCAATTTCAACAAAACTTGGCATGTATCATTGTTGATTATAGTACTACAATGTATACATAAATTATAACATTGTGATGACCTTGACCTATTTTACAGCAAGGTTAATATAGGTCGCCCATGACCATTATAGTCAAACAAGATTATTGGTATATATCCCAGATCTCAGGTGAGCATTTACAGGACCATTGGTCTTCTAGTTTCCATATCAGCTGGTTTCTAGAAAATGATGCAGCCACTCAAGAAGTCAGCATTAAATGGCTGCTGTTATGTATTAGATTTCTAGAAAATAAGTTAATTGCTGTGAATGTATTGTTAATGTACCAATTCTAAGATAGAGCATGCTTGATCTATTTATGATTCTGTAGAAAAATGCCAATTAAATTGTAATTAATGCATGACATGACAAAACATGCTTTTCACATATACAAAAAACAAAGGTTGCATAGGGTGTTACTCGTAACAAATTTGGTTGCAGCCGGAGTATATAGGGTGTGACACATAACAAATTTTTTTATCCGGAACTGGTGGACCAATTTCAACAAAACTTGGCATGTATCATTGTTGATTATAGTACTACAATGTATACATAAATTATAACATTGTGATGACCTTGACCTATTTTACAGCAAGGTTAATATAGGTCGCCCATGACCATTATAGTCAAACAAGATTATTGGTATATATCCCAGATCTCAGGTGAGCATTTACAGGACCATTGGTCTTCAAGTTTCCATATCAGCTGGTTTCTAGAAAATGATGCAGCCACTCAAGAAGTCAGCATTAAATGGCTGCTGTTATGTATTAGATTTCTAGAAAATAAGTTAATTGCTGTGAATGTATTGTTAATGTACCAATTCTAAGATAGAGCATGCTTGATCTATTTATGATTCTGTAGAAAAATGCCAATTAAATTGTAATTAATGCATGACATGACAAAACATGCTTTTCACATATACAAAAAACAAAGGTTGCATAGGGTGTTACTCGTAACAAATTTGGTTGCAGCCGGAGTATATAGGGTGTGACACATAACAAATTTGATTGTAGCCGGAGTATATAGGGTGTGACACATAACAAATTTGGTTGAATCTGGAGTATATAGGGTGTGACTCATAACAAATTTGGTTACAGCCGGAGTTTGGTTGAATCTGGAGTATATAGGGTGTGACTTGTAACAAATTTGATTGTAGCCGGAGTATATAGGGTGCAGTGACACATAACAAATTTGGTTGCATCTGGAGTATATAGGGTGTGACTCATAACAAATTTGGTTGAATCTGGAGTATATAGGGTATGACTTGTAACAAATTTGATTGTAGCCGGAGTATATAGGGTGTGACACATAACAAATTTGGTTGCATCTGGAGTATATAGGGTGTGACTCATAACAAATTTGGTTGAATCTGGAGTATATAGGGTATGACTTGTAACAAATTTGATTGTAGCCGGAGTATATAGGGTGTGACACATAACAAATTTGGTTGCATCTGGAGTATATAGGGTGTGACTCATAACAAATTTGGTTGAATCTGGAGTATATAGGGTATGACTTGTAACAAATTTGATTGTAGCCGGAGTATATAGGGTGTGACTCATAACAAATTTGGTTGCGGCCGGAGTATATAGGGTGTTACTCATAACAAATTTGGTTGCATCCAGAGTATAAAGGGTGTGACTCGTAACAAATTTGGTTGAATCTAGAGTATATAGGGTGTGACTCGTAACAAGTTTGGTTGAATCTGGAGTATATAGGGTGTGACTCGTAACAAATTTGGTTGAATCTGGAGTATATAGGATGTGATTCGTAACAAATTTGGTTGCATCCAGAGTATAAAGGGTGTGACTCGTAACAAATTTGGTTGAATCTGGAGTATATTGGGTGTGACTTGTAACAAATTTGGTTGCATCCAGAGTATAAAGAGTGTGACTCGTAACACATTTGGTTGAATCTGGAGTATATAGGGTGTGACTCGTAACAAATTTGGTTGCATCCGGAGTATAAAGGGTGTGACTCTTAACAAATTTGGTTGAATCTGGAGTATATAGGGTGTGACTTGTAACAAATTTGGTTGCAGCCGGAGTATATAGGTTGTGACTCGTAACAAATTTGGTTTAATCTGGAGTATATAGGGTGTGACTTGAAACAAATTTGGTTGCATCCGGAGTATATAGGGTGTGACTTAGGGGACCAATGTCCCACTACTACCAGCTACACATGGACATTTTGACAACACTGTACATAGAGAATTTGTGGGACATTTACTTTAGAAAACAGAAAATTAATGTTTGAGAATTTTGGGGGGCAATAATTTGGGGGACATTATTGTCCCCTCTTTGGCCAGTTTTGGGGTTTATTGGAGGCATTTAATTAAAAAACGGGTCAAAATACACAATTTTGTGCACCGGAGAAATCCTGGAGGTTTTATAATTGATGCATCTCTTACCTGTTGGCACAGATTTATTTGTACATCATAACATGTATACTGTGATTGCTCTTTTAAGAAGCTGCTCTTTGCTGGACTTGTCATGAAAACATTTGAGCCATGTCATGTGAAAACTTACATTTTACTTATGCAAAACCAAAGGCGCAGATCAGCTTGTTCAATTAAGATCCCTACTGAAAATATCCATTGTAATTTCACTGAAATTTCAGTGTAATTTCAGTGCAAAAATTCCTCCTCATTTCACTGAAATTTCAGTGCTATTTCATTGAAATTTCAGTGCTATAATACGAAAATAGCACTGAAATTCATTGAAATTTCAGTGCTATATCACTGAAATATCACTGAAATTTCAGTGCAAAAATTCCCCCTCATTTCACTGAAATTTCAGTGATATAGCACTGAAATTTCAATGAAATAGCACAGAAATTTCAATGAAATAGCACTGATATTTCAGTGAAATAGCACTGATCCCGGCCAGACACCATTAGGTTGCAATATGCTAGGAGGATTGGTTAGCAAATGCAAACAAATTATATATATACAAAGTAGTTATAAAACAAACATACACATTTTCATTTAACACTACTTCCCTGAACTGTCAGTTTTGCTTCTACTGGGCCTTCCATCCACTTAGTTTTCAAAGCCTAATAGAACTGATTTGTGATTTTTTTTTTTAACTTTGAGAGGTAGTGGGTGGGGGAATGGGACACTTCTTCAGTATGAGAAATGAGAAACTATGTTGAGAACAACATGCTCATTGTATATTTTCTTGTCTTAAAAATAAAAGTTCTAAGTAACTTACATATACAAGCCCTAGCCTTCATCAATTTTTCTATCCATGATTGTTCTCTCATTCCCTCGTGTCTTCTACATAAGCATCCTCTAGACCAATTCCCATCAATGTTTTGCACTATATCCTCTTCCTGTTACTGACTTTAAACTTGTCTGCTGTTAAGTCTTTAAATTTCTAGTTTTTAGTCATTCTGATGCCTTAGATGTTTGAAGATTTGTTCAGATTAGATTTATGCTTGTTTTTCAAAATTATGTGCAACAGGAAAAGGAAGTAGGGTCAGAGGTCATGGGATTATGGGTAATTTGGTTATTGGTCATGTGATCATTGAAAATTTCATTGACATAGCACCGAAATTTCAGTGAAATTTCAATGGAATATTTCAATGATATTTCAGTGAAATTTCATTGACATTCCATAGAAAAATATAAGTTCACTGCAATTTCAGTGATATTTCATTGCTAATAAGGGTTCCATTGCAATTCACTGAAATGCCATTGAAATTTCAGTGATATTTCACTCATATTTTCAGTAGGGATGATCAGCGCCTTTGTTTTCCCTACACCGATAGTACAATACCTCTTCTTTCTAAATCTTAATTTTCACGCCTGTTGTCATCTTCTGTGCTTGTACAGCTCAGTTTGTGTTTAATACCATATTGTTTGTTTCCTCATGACACGGCTCATTTCTGGAAGCGTTTTCAGGAATGCTTATCAAAACCAGTATCACATCTTTTGTCTTAACCTTTTAGTTTATCTTCATTATCATGATTACATAACAACTGCAGAAATGTGGGGAATTTGAGATTTTTTGAGCCGCATCGTGAGAAAACCAACAATGTGGTCTCGGACCAGGTCTGACACAAACCGAGCTGTACAAGCACAGATGGCTAGAGGCTGGAAATTTTGGATTTAGAAAGTAGAGGAATTGCACTATCATTCTGTGTAGGGAAAACAAAGGTTACCACGAAGTTGATCTGCGTCTTTGTTTTTGCATAATGCATAATGTTGTGTTTTTTTATGATACAGCTCATTTTATCATGAATGAAGTTGGCATGCCAATTAAATGCTTATTATACATTGATTGGTATGCTCCAAACTTCCGAACCCGTAACTGTCCTTATTTAGTCCAGATGTTTGCGGGAACAATTTTATTTGGCTCCAAACTTTGGAACGGTCCAACTCACCGGAATGCCTAGGAACAGAATAGGGATCCAATCATCAAACTTGTTACAATGCTGGTTTGTTTGTCCCATCACAGCAATTCTTTACAGTGCAAAATTAAATCATTATTGATGGAAAACTGAGTAAATTTTGCTGAAAACAGCAGCTATCCAGTGTGTCAGAAACTGACAATAATTTTCTTCTGGCCTTAAAAGGTTATATGAGCTACGTGAGGAAACCCCTCTTAAGGGTTTCCTACCACGCCTGACACAAACTGGCCTGTAAACCCCCAAAGATGGGTAGAAACTTGAGATTTTGGATTTAAGAAGAAGAGGAATGGAACATGTACTATCCATGTTGCAAAAACAGGGTGCTCAGCTGCACAGCTGATTTGCATCTTTGTTTTGCATATGTAAATATCAGTGTTTTCTAGTGACGCAGCTGATAAGTAGGTGTATCATCAGCTCGCACTTTCCATTAGCACATAAAGTTGCAGACATGCTGAGACATCTCATTCAGACTGCATGCTGCATGACTTAACTCTTTCTTAGAGCCGCGTATCGAGAAAACCGGATACAGGCAAAAACAAAGGAGCAGATCAGCTGTGCAGTAAATGCACAGCTGATCAGGGCCTTTGTTTTCGCTACGCGGATAGAAGGATTCCTCTTCATCTTAAATCTAAAATTTCAAACTTCTACCTTTCTTCTGTAGCTGCACAGGCTGGTTTGTGTCGGGCCTGGTTGAAAACCCAGAAGACCGGTTTTCTCCCATCGTGGCTCGGAATAGCTATTCTGAGTTTATATCAGGTACCAAAGCAATGTTAATTCTATTGGACTGTGTGAAGCTTGAATAGGCTGATCTGTGCATTGTCTGTTTGATCGAGTTTCTTATTAATAATTAAATGAGCTTTTAATAAGAACTGCAGGTTACCTACTGACAAGCCTCCTATCATTCATAGATTGGATCAGCAATTTTGAGAGAGGTAGAATATAAAAAACAGAAATTGGAGCAAATAAAACTTTATAGACCAATTATAGAACAATACTCTGGTGGCTGTGATTGTTTAATGAACTGTGACACATGAAAACTGGTGAAAACTGGTGGTCGGATTCTAACCAGGTTTGATAAACTGGCCTATATAATCACAGAAGCAGATTAGATTTTCTTGAAATTTCAGATTAAAAAGACGGATTGTACTTTATCAGATTCTGTGTGGTGAAAACAATGGCACATACTGATCTGTGTCTTTGTTTTCATGTAGACAAAAAGTTGGTTTTCTCAGTGGTTCTATATTGTGTTTCAGATCTGAGAGATTAGGATATAGGCTAAAATTGAGGGTAAGTCTGCTTTTGATATTCTTTAATCAAAATGTATTATTAGCATTGAAATTGACTTGGGATGACTTTGTCCTATTTTATGTCATGGGCTAAATATAATGTGATTATTGCCATCTTCTCTGAAACCACTTGGCCTTTAAAGCCAAATTTCATATGAAGCGAAACAAATGTTTACATTAAAAATCAAGGGCACATGACGAAGATGCACCATGCTTAATTATGATGTGTAAGGTAAAAGCCTCTTCTCCAGGACTTGAATCATACAGCATTAAGGACAAAAGTGAAGATCAATCATGGCACTGGAATGACCTTGACCTATTTTACACCAAGGTCGATCAGCCTTGGGTCAGATGAGGGTTTCAGGAGTTATGGTCCTCTAGTTACTACACAGTAAATCCCTCTCCCTATGTAATCTGAAATTTCCAGTCCCCCGGGCCATCTACTGAGGCTGTTCAGCCAGAATTGTAGCAGCCTGGGACCTGTTGTTCAAAATTAACGATGTTGTTAGTTATTCGATACATTAAAATTTCAAATGGCGATATTACAAAATTGATACACTGTCATTTTTTGTTGAAAAAATGTGAGAATCCTTTGCATTGCAAAGGATTCTCACATTTTACAACAAAAAATTACAGTGTATTTGCTTATGTAGTCGGCATTTACTAAATGAGTTGAATTGTTAACAATGATGTTAGGCTAACAATGTTTTGAACAACTGGCCCCTGGTTAAGTTTTCTTTCAACAAAGCTGACCCTAGAAAGATGAAACAAATTCCTTACTGGGACAAATGGTGAGGTGCTGTGTGCCATCAATTACCCAGTTAGATATGGGCCGCCTCGTGGGAAAACCAACAATTTGGTTTCTGAACACGTCCGACACAAACCGATCTGTACAAGCACAGAAAAGAGCTAGAAGCTTGAATTTTGGAGTTAAGTAGAGGAGGAATTGTACTATCCGAGTAGCGAAAACAAAGGCGCTGATCAGCTTCGCGGTTACCGAGAAGCTGATCTGCGCCTTTGTTTTCGCCTATGCAGATTGTTGGTTTTCCCATGGGGCGGCTCATATGTAAACTGGAATTTTGATGATGCAAAAACAAAGGCACGGATCAGCTGTGCAGTTACTGCACAGCTGATTAGCGCCTTTGTTTCAGCTACACAGATAGTACACTTCCTCTTCTACTTATACCCAAAATTTCAAGATTCTAGCTTTTTTTCTGTTGTTGTATAGGCCAGTTTATGTTGGACCTGGTCGGATATCCTGAAGACCGGTTTTCTTGCGTTGTGGCTGGTAGGTAAGTTATATCAGACAATCATCATTAATAACTCTTTCTGTGTATGGTAACACTGGGGGTGTTGGTAATTTGGTATCCTACCTCTCCACTGACACTAATGTTGCAATGTCAGTGTGGGTAAGATAGATAACTAATGACTTGACATAAGTCATATGAGCCGTGACGCAAGGAAACTGGTCTTAGGGGTTTCGACCAGGTCTGTCATAAATCGACACCTGTACAGTCACAAAACAAGGTGAAAAGCTTTAAATTTTGGATATAAGTAAAAGAAGAGTTGTACTGTCTGTGTAGTGGTTGTAATAGAAAATCTTTAATGAAACGTTCGCTTTGATACCAAGAAAATAATTGGCAATCGGAAAACGTGTTTCTTGATAAGTTTGTTTATAAATATATAACAAAAACTATCGTGTTTCTTGATAAGTTTGTTTATAAGTATATAACAAAAACTATTCTCAGACATGCCTTTTTCCCTCAATTTTTGCAGGAAAACTTATGCCACTGGTCATGCTGGTAGAATTGATCTGATTTGGCTTCTAATCCATAAAATAAATCACATATTGCGTTATAAAATCTTCTAACATTACGTATGGTCTTGTAAAATCTTCTAACATGGCGTATTGCCTAATGAAAACGTCACCGTTTGCAAATAAACAATTATTCACTGTAAACAAAATTACGCGCGTAAGATGGCGTTTTTGTGACGTCGCACATAAACATTCATGTCCGCAGAGAATGAGTCCACTGGAAAACATTTTGAAATGTAAGCATTTATTAGCTCACCTGAGCCAAAGGCTCACAGGTGAGCTTATAGTATACCCATGCTCCGGCGTCCGTCCGTCGTCCGTCGTCGTCCGTCGTCCGTCGTCGTCCGTCGTCCACAATTTCAAAGATCTTCTCCTCTGAAACCGCTTGGCCAATCAAAGCCAAACTTCATGTGGAGCATCCTTAGGAAGGGGGAACAAAAGTTTATATAAATGGTCTAGGTCACATGAGCAAGATGGCCGCCATGGCTGTAAATAGCAAAAACCTTTAAAAATCTTCTTCTCCAGAACCAGTGGGCCGATTTCCATGAAACTTGGTATGTAGCATCGGGGACGCGGGCCCATCATAGTTTATATAAATCATGACCTTAGGCTGACCTTGACCTATTTTACGGCAAGGTCAACTTAGGTCGCCAATGCATTTCAATGGGAAAAAATGGTAAAATGCTATTTAATGGTTAAAACTTACTGGGAATAGGCAAATGGACAGAAGATTAATGTTAATGGAAAGTTTTAGCCCCCTGGGGGGTTGTCTGCCCCTGCCCCGGGGGCTATATACATGTATATGACCATAATATTCAAACATCTTCTTCTCTGAAACCGCTTGGCCAACCAAAGCCAAACTTCATGTGGAGCATCCCTAGGAAGGGGGAATGAAAGTTTATATAAATGGTCCAGGTCACATGACCAAGATGGCTGCCATGGCTATAAATAGCAAAAACCTTTAAAAATCTTCTTCTCCAGAACCAGTGGGCCGATTTCCATGAAACTTGGTATGTAACATCGGGGACGCGGGCCCATCATAGTTTATATAAATCATGACCCTAGGATGACCTTGACCTATTTTACGGCAAGGTCAACTGAGGTCGCCAATGCATTTGAATGGGAAAAAATGGTAAAATGCTATTTAATGGTTAAAACTTACTGGGAATAGGCAAATGGACAGAAGATTAATGTTAATGGAAAATTTTAGCCCCTGGGGGGTTGTCTGCCCCTGCCCCGGGGCTATATACATGTATATGACCATAATATTCAAACATCTTCTTCTCTGAAACCGCCAGGCCAATCAAAGCCAAACTTCATGTGGAGCATCCCTGGGAAGGGGGAATGAAAGTTTATACAAATGGTCAAGGTCACATGACCAAGATGGCCGCCATGGCTATAAATAGCAAAAAATGTTTAAAAATCTTCTTCTCCAGAACCAGAAGGCCTATGATTTTGAAATTGGTGTGAAGCATCTGGGGATGGAGCTCTACAAAGTTTATATAAATCATGACCCTGGGATGACCTTGACCTATTTTATGGCAAGGTCAACTTAGGTCTCCCATGCATTGGAATGGGAAAAATAGGAAAATGTAATTAAATGGCAGAAAACTTGCTAGAAATGAGCAAATGGACAGAAGATTTATGTTTAAGAAAATATTTTTTGTGGAGCATTCTTAGGAAGAGGGAATGAAAGTTTATATAAATGGTCAAGGTCACATGACCAAGATGGCCACCATGGCTATAAATAGCAAAATTTTTTAAAAATCTTCTTCTTCAGAACCAGAAGGCCTATGATTTTGAAACTTGGCATGAAGCATTAAGGAATAGAGTCTACAAAATTTGTATAAATCATGACACTGGGATGACCTTGACCTATTTCACGGCAAGATCAACTTAGATCGCCCATGCATTTGAATGGAGAAAATTGTTAAAATGTCATTTGAAGGACAAAACTTGCAGTTAATTGGCAAATGGACTGAATTTTTATCATTTGAAAAAGTTCTGACCCTGCCCTAGGGTTATATACATGCATTGTACCATTTTAGTCTAACAATGCAAGTTTATTGGTACATGTATATATCTCAAGTCTCAGGTGAGCGTTTACAGGACCATTGGTCCTCTGGTTTATAAGTCGTGTTAGAATCAAAATAATTTTACTTAACGGTGAATTATCTTTGATTAACGTGTGATGTTGTCGGGCAGATGCGACATTTAATTCACTCCCGCTGCGCCGTCGTGAATTAATACATCGCAATCTGCCCTCCAACGTCCCACGTTAATCATGATAATTCACTGTAAACTAAAATAATTTCTTAAATAAACTGCAGCGTTTCGACGGTACTTTGTGCCAGGTGACATGACAAATAAAATAATAGTTTATAAGGGAATGGTAATGAACTTCATTCGAGGTATATGATTTATTTACCGTTTTCGCCATTTTAATCTTTCTCCAGTGCATGATTTAGTCTGCACCAGCTCCAGTACTTTTACATTTACCAGTGTGATAATGGGGTTTACAGGCGTTAACTATTTTGACATTGACTTACTCCAAAACATTGATTGTGGGTACTTGTTAGAATCGTGTCGACGAGAGCAAAAAGAAGAAAAATATCAGTTTATTTCTACTGGAATTTTTCAATTTCGAGGAAAATATGTACATATTGCATGGGCTTAAATGTTTTCTTACTGATTCTAATGTTGTGTCGGAAAAAAGAATAGTATCAAGGGTTTGTCATGAGCCGCCTCATGGGAAAACCAACAATCTGCATAGGCGAAAACAAAGACGCAGATCAGCTTCGCGGTACCGCGAAGCTGATCAGCGCCTTTGTTTTCGCTACCCGGATAGTACAATTCCTCTTCCACTTAAATCCGAAATTTCAAGTTTCTAGCCTGCTTCTGTGCTTGTACAGGCCGGTTTGTATCGGACCTGTTCGGAAACCACATTGTTGGTTTTCCCACGAGGTGGCTCATATGTTTGGGAGTCTGACCTTCAAGCAAAGATTTAATATGAGCCACCTCGTGGGAAAACCAACAATGTGGTTTCCGAACAGGTCAGACACAAACCGGCCTGTACAAGCACAGAAAATAGCTAGAAGCTTGAAATTTCGGAGAATTGTACTATCCGAGATGCGAAAACAAAGGCGCTGATCAGCTTTGCGGTTACCGCGAAGCTGATCTGCATCTTTGTTTTCGCATATGCAGATTGTTGGTTTTCCCATGAGGCGGCTCATACAGTGTTTGCTTTATCAAAAGTTCTAGATTAAGACTATATTTAAAAAACTGCACATTGTATGTATGAGGAGATGGGGAGCAAAATAAGATCCAGCATCAAAACAACATTGTCATTAAATCATGGTCTATCTCACTGGCGCTGTTGTTTGAAATACATGTAATGATTGAAATATAAAATGAATTAGACAAATTAGCCACTGCATAAGAAAACCAACAAAATGCTTGGGCGAAAACAAAGGCGCAGATCAGCTTCGCGGTAACCGCGAAGCTGATCAGCGCCTTTGTTTTCGCTACACTGATAGTACACTTCCTCTTCTTCTTAAATCCGAAATTTCAAGCGTCTACCCTGCTTCTGTTACTGTGCAGTCCGGTTTGTGTCAGACCTGGTCAGAACCCAAATTGTTGGTTTTCCCACGAGGCGGCTCAAATTAATTTTTTGACATAATATGACAGATTGCCATGTCATTTCATGCTAAATACATAAGTGTTGATGGATTATTATAAATGAGCCGCCCCATGGGAAAACCAACAATCTGCATATGCGAAAACAAAGACGCAGATCAGCTTCGCGGTAACCGCGAAGCTGATCAGCGCCTTTGTTTTCGCTACTCGAATAGTACAATTCCTCCTCTACTTAACTCCAAAATTTCAAGCCTCTAGCCATCTTCTATGACTGTACAGGCCGGTTTGTATCGGACCTGTTCGGAAACCACATTGTTGGTTTTCCCACGAGGTGGCTCAAATGATGGTAATTCATTCTGTTTCAAATGAGCCTGCCATAGTAGAGGCATCAGAAAACATATGCAAAACCAAAAGAGCAGATCTGTGAGCAGTTACGTCCCAGTCAACACTTTTTCAGTCATGTCGAGTAGGAGCCACCGATTCCTGCTGGATATTAATTTGTACTTTAGGGATTAGGGATTGCTCTAGGACACACCACGGTGCTGCCAGGGAGGAATGAACACAGAACCTCTTGATTTGAAGTCTGATACTCTTCCACCACACCACCACGCTCCCCTTATAATATTATATATCATCAGAGTTGGTTGTTGTCCGTCACGTTGGTTGTCTCTGAATATATATGAGCCGCGACGCGAGAAAACCGGTCTTCGGGGTTTCCGAACAGGTCCGACACAAACCGGCCTGTACAAGCTCAGAAAAGAGCTAGAAGCTTGAAATTTCGGATTTAAGTAGAAGAGGAATTGTACTATCCGAGTAGCGAAAACAAAGGCGCTGATCAGCTTCGCGGTTACCGCGAAGCTGATCTGCGCCTTTGTTTTCGCCTAGGCAAAAATCCGGTTTTCTCACGATGCGGCTCATATATAACCAGTGTGTTTATATTTAACCCGTATGTGAGGCATGGATTCTCCTATCATTATCAATTGGGAGCGTCCACTCTCATTTTTAGGGGTGTTAGGAGTGATTTTTATTTTATCATTTTTCAATGACATTTCTGTGTGCAAACAGAAGACTAAGCCCCAGATGGGATGCCGCGTTCTGCGGCGTCACATCTGGGGCTATGCTGTTTGCCTTTGTCCCACAAAAAGGACGCCAGGCTTAAAAGAGTTAATATTGCAATTGAAATTTGAGTACATAAACAAAAAGAAAACCAACAATATGGTTTCCAAACAGGTCTGACACAAACCGAGCTGTACCTGCAGCACAGAAGATGGCTACAGGCTGGAAATTTTGCATTTAGAAAGAAGAGGAATTTTACTAGCGGTGTAGCGAAAACAGAGGCGCTGATCGAAGCTGATCTGCGCCTTTGTTTTTGCATATGCAGATTGTTGGTTTTCTCATGCCGAGGCTTATGTGAACTCTGGACCATGGTGAATTTCCAAGAAAAATACAGAGATCGATGGACATATAAAAATGTAACTGTTATATAAGTTTTAAATAGCCTGTAGATGTATAGTGGCCTAGTTGATGAAAGACAGTGTTTCTGGTGATATCAATATTCACATATCAACAACACCACTAGGAAGTAAATATTGCGTCAATTGTACATTGTTTTTTTTTTTTTTTTTTCAAATGTCACACATTAAACAATTTAACATAATACAACGTCAATCTTCTTGTTTTATTTCAGAGAAATTGGAGTACTTAGTGTTGACATGGTTGAAATGAATATGTAAATACCGGAGAAAGAGAGCGAGAATTATTAAACTGTAACATGTAAATAGTGTAAGTAAAATAAACAAGAAGGTGGACTGAATATTAATGAAACCTGATCTTCCTGGTGGATCGAGTGAATATTAAGATTTCTTAATAAGTTTTGAATCTTTAACTTAAAAAAGTTAAGAACAGGAATAAGTAATTTCTCAGTCTTTTAGATGAAAAACTTATCAGCCAGTTATTGCATTCCATCATCAGACAAGAAATAAGCGCTAATTGAAGTGGAAGGTATATATTGGATAAGATGATGTGAAAGTTTCCAAGAATTTTCAGGATTCACCAGACTTTTGGAATATTTCTACCTAAACGAATGCATCGGTGATGTGGACTTGTTGAGCTCGAATGCATCGGTGATGTGGACTTGTTGAGCTTTTGTTTTCATAACCTCAGTGATTTTGAGTTAACATTCCCCCCTGGAGAAGAAAGAGTAAAGACTTTCCGTACCTATACAATGGCAGTCCCGAACAGAATTCTAGTCATCTATGTGGTGGTGTGTTTGTGTCCCGGTCCATCATGGACCCAGTTGAAGCTGAAGAAATCAGGTAAGGGCTACTGTTACAAAAATTGACTGGGCGTAATTGTATGAGCGGCCTCGTGGGAAAACCAACAATGTGGTTTCCGAACAGGTCCGATACAAACTGGGCTGTACAAGCACAGAAAAGAGCTAGAAGCTTGAAATTTCGGATTTAAGTAGAAGAGGAACTGTACTATTACCGCGAAGCTGATCTGCGTCTTTGTTTTCGCCTATGCAGATTGTTGGTTTTCCCATGAGGCGGCTCGTATATAATCCTCAAGAGGCATTTTTCATTTTTGAAGATTTGGGTCATGAAAAGAGTCATGGCATGAGAAAAATTGGATTTTTGTCTGTGCAAAAACACAGGCGCAGATCGTAGCTGCACAGCTAATCAGCGCCTTTGTTTTCACTACAGTCAGATAGTACAATTCCTCTTCTTTCTAAATCTAAAATTTTCAGCCTCTAGCTGTCTTCTGTGCTTGTACAGCTCGTTTTGTGTCAGACCTGGTCGGAAACCCTGAAGACCTGTTTTCTCACGTCACGCCTCAAATTATTTCCACAGTCTTTTCCCTGCTGCATCTCTGAGTTGAGCAGAGCAAGAACTTATTTTTCAGTTAGTGGTGAAAGAAACGTGCACTAAGTACTGATAATCTGCATTTCTGGAGACTTGCTCAGAAACAGTGTGGCTAGGATAATTGACCACCCGAACATCATTACAAAAACATGCCCATGCAATGTTCATTTTTTTCGGCTGTAAAAATGGAAAATATCTTGAGAAAGCTTTTGATATTTTTTCATATTTTTGCTCAAAACAGAGATTGTGGGTACACGTTAGAACCGCTTCTAACGACTACCCACAATCTATGTTTTGGAGCAAAATTAAGAAAAATAGGCATACCCCAGTTTTACTGTATAAAAGTGGGGTATAAGGGGGTACACATTTCACGAACATGTTTTCCTTATGTGAACTTTGAGGTGGTGAACTAACTCAACCAGCAAACAAAACCTTTTTTGTTAATACAAGAAGCCAACATGGCAGAAGTACTTGTCTGGTAAACAAGGTCTTGGATTCGATCTTGAGCTTTCATCTAGCTCATCTGAGCTGCAGGCACAGTCCATCCTCCGTCCTTTCGTCCATCCACCATTATCAAAGATCTTTGCACAGGTTTGCCAATAAAAGCCAAATTTAATGTGGAACCTTTGTGAGAAATGGGAACAAAAGTGTATAAATGGTCAAGGACACATGATCAAGATGGCACTTATGCCCAAATATGGTAAAAACAATAAGAAATCTCCTTCTCGGGGGAGACAGCGCAAAGTCCTGTGATCCTGAAACTTTTCATGTAGCATAGCATAGGGGATTCAATCTCTACAATGTATGGTGTATGTAAATGATTACTCTGGCATGACCTTGACCTATTTTATACCAAAGTCAACCAGCATCAGGTCAAGTGAGGTTTCAGGACCCATTGTCTTCTGGTGTTAGTTATATGGGTGAGACATTAAGGGATGGTCATGGTTGCCCTGACTGGAATTGCCCGTCCTGCCCCCTGGGCGAGGGGGTGGGAAGTTGGAACAAATGGCTTTTGCTTCAAATTCCCTCAGTATCTTCTGCACTGATTTTATTTTATGTTGACACAAAGTTTATACTAAATGTAAAGCGAAGTAGGAAGTTTGTTCAAAATAAGGTGTTTTCTGAAAGTGTCTCGTGTACATTTGTTGACTATAATTTCTTAAGTGTAATTGATAAGCCTGAGCCGAGGTTGTAGAAACGAAGGTCTTCTTGGATCAGTGGAAGAGGAAGCATGGCCATAGAAATACTGTCATGACCAAATGAGCCGCAACCCGAGAAAATCCACAGCAGAAAGCCATGAAGTTTTGGATATAAGGCCACACCAAATAAATTAGTAGATGCTCATCCAATTTTTATGAAAAAATGGGGCGGGTGGGAGGTTTTTATTTTTTATTTTTCACACCTTCAGTCGATATTGTCAAACACCTACCAGTTTTGCATGTCAAATGGAAATAAATGAGTATAATCAAAAACGTGTTGTTGTTTATTAACACCAGTTGTTTTGTTACTGCAAGAAATACAGAAATGACTAGGTTTTGGACTAGATTTGCTAATTAAATCTGGACTGAATTACAGTAAATAAGCAATGACTAGATGGTCTATGGCTTTCAAGATACTAACTATTCTGGACAGCATAAAATATGCCAAAGTAAGCAAAGTTCTGTTTTTTTGGGGCCCACAAACAGGCTTAATACAGAAGAATTTATGTCAATTGGTGTGCTGCTGTCCAATGTTCCATTCCTGAACTCGTCAAAGAGATAGGCAAACGTAAGGTTTTCACAGGCCCTTTTCACCCCATACCAGTCTTTGATGATACTACAGCCTTTGCGAATACGCAGTAGCACAAACATGTCTACTTGGTTAGATTTCTAGGTGAATTGTGCCTCAAAACTCGCAAAAATTTGCACAAAAACTGAAAAAGGCAAGTCTACTTTCATTTTCAAGTTTGCTCACATGGACGCTTTATGATTGCAAGCGTCTTCCGGTTTTGATGGTTTCGGGTCGTTTCGACCCTGGTCCATTGCAACACCCCAAAAAGAATTTTTTTTTTCCAAATAAAAAAGTTCGGGGCGGGGGATTTTTCGGGGGCGGGCGGGGATGAGCATCTACTAATTTATTTGGTGTGGCCTAAGTAGGAGGAAATGTACTATCTGTGTAGCGAAAACAAAGGTGCTGATCAGCTGTGCATTTACTGCACAGCTGGTCTGCGCCTTTGTTTTCACATAGGCAAAAATACAGTTTCGATGTGGTGGTTTACCAGGGGTCACCTTCAATACTAACCAGACATGATTCAGACCGAATATCTAGTTTGCCACCTCCACTCTAGGTTAAGACAGCTCTGGATGAGCATCTCTTGGGTTTTTTTGCAAAAGTCTTTTATTGGTACCCATGCTAGCATATGAGCTAAGTTATACCTTTAATGCCATGAGCAACAATGTGGTAAAACCAGTCTTCTGGGTTTCCAACCAGGTTTGACATAGACTGGCCTGTACAGTCACAGAAGAAGTCTAGAAGCTTGAAATTTTGGATTTAAGAAGAAGAGAGATTGTACTACCTGAGTTTCCTTCGTCATGCAGTATTTGAGCCGCCTCGTGGGAAAACCAACAATGTGGTTTCCGAACAGGTCCGACACAAACCGGCCTGTACAAGCACAGAAAAGAGCTAGAAGCTTGAAATTTTGGATTTGAGTAGAAGAGGAATTGTACTATCCGAGTAGCGAAAACAAAGGCGCTGATCAGCTTCGCGGTTACCGCGAAGCTGATCTGCGTCTTTGTTTTCGCCTATGCAGATTGTTGGTTTTCCCATGAGGCGGCTCATTTGTATATTAGCAACTACACAGGAGCTGCCGCACCAGAAAACCAACATTTTGCATATGCAAAAAACAAAGGCGTAGATCAGCTTCGCAGTAACCCTGAAGCTGATCAGCACCTTTATTTTCACTACACAGACAGTACAATCCCTCTTCTACTTAAATCTGAAATTTGAAGCTTCTAGCCATCTTATGTAGCTGTACAGATCAGTTTGTGTCGGACTTTGTCAGAAATAAAAACCCACATTATTGTGTGTGTTTTTTCATGCGACGGCTCTCAGACCTTCAGTCACCAGATATTGCCATTAATTTTTTTCCTAATATTTTTTATTAGATTTTTCACATGTTAGGATGAAATTTTGACAAAATGTCAATCCAAGTTTTGATGAGATTTGTCCACCTGAGGTGAATGATGATACTATCAGAACTTCAAAGGCTTCGGCATATGAGCCCAGATGCGGGAAAACCGGACTTCAGGGTTGAAGACCAGGTCCGATACAAACTGGTCTGTACACTAACAGGAAAAGGCTGCAAGCTTGAAATTACGGATTTAAGAAGAAGAGTACTTGTACTATCCGAGTAGGGAAAACAAAGGTGCTGATCAGCTGTGCAGTTACTGCACATCTGATCTGTGCCTTTGTTTTAGCAAGGCAAAAATCAGTTTTTCTCATGACGCGGCTCATATTGTCAATGTTGATAATAAAATAAAAGTAGCAATTTAACAATTTATATATGAGCCGCATCGTGAGAAAACCAGATTTTTGCCTAGGCGAAAACAAAGGCACAGATCAGCTTCGCGGTAACCGCGAAGCTGATCAGCGCCTTTGTTTTCGCTACTCGAATAGTACAATTCCTCTTCTACTTAAATCCGAAATTTCAAGCTTCTAGCTCTTTTCTGAGCTTGTACAGGCCGGTTTGTGTCGGACCTGGTCGGAAACCCCGAAGACCGGTTTTCTCGCGTCGAGGCTCATATAAATGATTGTTTTACTTGAGTATGATCTTCAAAAAATAAGGTAGGGGTCTTCAATACTTCCCCGTCTACCTAGTTATATCCTACTGATAGTCAAAAATTGCACTAAAATCATAGTTCATGAATATTCTAATAACTGAATCTTAACTATATTCAAGGTTCTGTATTTCTTTGGGCAATGAAACTCTTGTGCCCATTTGTTGTCTAGCCCAAAAATGAGCATGAACCCATTTACAGATCTGCTTGAATGATTTTTCAGTGGGGGTCCTTGGGTGTAATATTCAGAGGTCTTTATAATTTTGAGATAATCTTAATGTTATGCATAGTTATTTGCACATAAATTTGCCAGCTTTGTGTCCAAGTGACACTTTTATTTTAAAATGTATCATTACTGAATAATTACAATGCTAATAAAGTAATTTGTGGTAAAATTTCATTCAGTAATTGTGTTCAGGTTAATTGCAAGGGATGTTGAAAATGAGTCCCGATGCGAGAAAATTGGTCTTCGGGGTTTCCGACCATGTCTGACACAAACTGGCCGAAGATGGCTAGACACTTGAAATTTCGGATTTAGGAAGAAGAGGAATTGTACTATCCATGTAGCAAAAACAAAGGTACAGTAACTGCACAGCTGATCTGCGGCTTTGTTTTCGCATAGGCAAAAATACGGTCATCTCATGACCTGATTCATTTATAAAGTACACCAGACATTTTGGTCCGTGTCAAGGAAAATTCAGCTGTTAGCCTATGTAAAAACAAAAATGCCAGGTGCTTGCTATGTAAAAACAGAGATGCAGATCAGCTGTGAGATATCCATGTAGCTCATCTTTGATCAGTGTGTGTGCGTTTGTGCCGTATGATGTACAGCGCCTGTTCTTGCTACACCTGATACTTCAAGACTACAGCTTTTATCTGAGTGTCCCAGCCCGGTGGAACCAAAGGGAGAGTTGAGCCGCCTCGTGGGAAAACCAACAATGTCGTCTCCAAACAGGTCCGACACAAACCGGTCTGTACAAGCACAGAAAACAGCTAGAAGCTTGAAATTTCGGATATTAGTAGAAGATGAATTGTACTATCCGAGTAGCGAAAACAAAGGCGCTGATCAGCTTCGCGGTTACCGCGAAGCTGATCTGCGCCTTTGTTTTCGCCTATGCAGATTGTTGGTTTTCCCACCGGGCGGCTCATTTATCAAGAGGCCAGACCAGAGACGAGAGTTTAGCCCTTCACTAAATCCAAAGTCAGGTCCCTCCCTTCTAGGAGATAGCTTTATGTTAGGACCATCGTTCAACTCAAAGTCTCAAGATCTAGACTATACCTATAGGACTTACACCATATCAGTTACTAGAATCTAGTAAAACTACAGCATTAAGTACAGGCGAAATACCACCCACTTTTCAAACACTTGGCATATATTTCTGTGGTAATAAGGTGGTCAGCACCACATTGCAGTAACCACTACTTCAGGAATTGCGTTTTTTGGTTTGTATTGTAAGTTTTAGCCGAAACAAATGAGCTGCCCCATGGGAAAACCAACAATCTGCATAGGCGAAAACAAAGGCACAGATCAGCTTCGCGGTAACCGCGAAGCTGATCAGCGCCTTTGTTTTCGCTACTCTGATAGTACTATTCCTCCTCTACGTAACTCCAAAATTTCAAGCTTCTAGCCTGCTTCTGTAGCTGTACAGGCCGGTTTGTGTCAGACCTGTTCGGAAAGCACATTGTTTTCCCACGAGGCGGCTCAAATATAGACACTATTGTGACTAGATTTGGCTAAAGCTTATGTCCTTTACATTAATTTCAGATTTGAATGTATCACTGTTTGACAGAGGAAGTTTCAATGATGAGAATGTTTGTTCGAACAAACTGGAAAAAACAAATCCTAATTATTTCCGCTATCTCCAGCCATTGTCAGACTACTTATATGTAGGCGCTATGTAAGTAGATCCTTCCCAGGCAATCTTGTGGAAGAGAAAACTTGTTAAATGCATGCTGACGTGAAAGGTAGAGGCCTGTTGCATGGTACCTGTACAGGCATGTCACTTTACTGATTGCGACGCTTTGTCGATCATTTACTGAATTATTATACAGGTAACATGTGACACATATGAGCCACCTTGTGAAAAACCAACAATGTGGTTTCCGAACAGGTCTGACACAAACCGGCCTGTACAGCTACAGAAGCAGGCTAGAAGCTTGAAATTTTGGAGTTAAGTAGAGGAGTAATTGTACTATCCGAATAGCGAAAACAAAGGCGCTGATGAGCTTCGCGAAGCTGATCTGCGCCTTTGTTTTCGCATATGCAGTTTGTTGGTTTTCCCATGGGGCGGCTCATGATCATATCTAGTTCAGATTGAAGGGTTTTGATGGAGATACATTTTTTAAAAGTTCATGTGCTGTAAATTTTGTCAAATATAATCAAGGCAAGATATTACGTATATACTGCCTTTAAATTTTGTAACTGTAACAATTTTGACGATATCAGGTCGAACTGCATAATTGGGCTGCAGTATAAGAATGGCATAATTGGGCTGCCATATAAGGAAACCAACAAGCTTAAGATGCGTAGGTGAAAACAAAATCACTGATCAGCTGTGCATTAACTGCACAGCTATTGCTTATTAAACTATTGCTTTTCCACCTTTCAGGAACTGTTTATTGAGACTTCAGCAATCAGATTTAACCCATAAAGTAAGTTATTGTTTTAGTTCACCTATTATAATCTTAGTGCTTAGGCCAGTTTTTTTTTATTTTTCGGATTTCCGATTTTTTTAGAAAAAATATTGGGTCGGAGGAGGAAAAAAAAAAAAAAAAAAAAAAAAAAAAAAGGAAACATACTTTTACTCGCTTTTATGGCGACTGTGCAGTTGTCGTGGTTATTTGTATGGTCTGCCGAGATGACAATGTCGCCAAGTGTCTGTTTCTTCTCGGCCTTAATGAATTTATTCACTACAGGCAAGGAAAACTGGTTTAAATGAAGTCCGAACCACAGAAACCGTTCTTCCTCCGCCATATTGGAAAAGCAAAACGGAAGACCGATTTCGATTATTAACCATAGAAAGTAGCACGTCCCGCCTGCTTAGGCTCGCCCCAAGTTGCAAGAATGGTGTACATCGGTATCGCTGAATGGCAGCGCACCTTGACGGTCATTTTATCAAGTTTTAACACCATTTATACCATGTTTGCTCGTGGAAGGCATCCTCAGGACGTCGGGAAGAGAATTGCGGTACTGTTGTCGGACCAGACTGAGGGTGGTCTGTTTTGCCATAATGTAGCAACTATGACTACAAAAAAAAAAAAAAGTCAGGCATTCGCCAAGGTGCGATTTTCTTACAGTTTCTCTTTATGGTACAATGGGAACAATTAATATTACTTATCTTTTGCACATTTAAAACTGAAAGATCGCGTTTTCTAATGGAAAGCATAATGTGTTTACGAACAGTGTCGGCTGCGTGTATATTCACGAGTGATAATTGCCATTTCAGTATTTTTTAGACTGACACAATTCACCGCTCGCGAAGCGTGAATGACACATTGTTTTCTTAAGATTAGCCATAAAAGTTGTGAAAATAAGCTAAACGCGCTAGGGGATTATCGATAGACCGTAACGAGACCGTAAATACAGGTTGCTGTAGGCTATTGATGACACCTGTTACGCAACGTTGCTCATTTTCGACCGCGACACATACAAAGATTGTCTAAGCATTGGGACACCTAAATCATGTATATTTCTATCCGACCAGAAAATGAATTTGTACTTTCTTGATTCAGAACGGCGAATTAAAATCATTGTAAATACGGTATCGGCAAATAAAACTTGGCCACGTTAAATATCCGGGTGCGCGAATAAGTCAAAGCCGGAACTCTTTAATACAACAACAACAGCAACAATAAGCGCGGTGTCATGGACGCTTTTCTAGTTAACATTCAATCGTATGTTGTAAATAGACAAATTTTATTGTTGTAGAGGGTTTTTAACGGATTAAAATGTCGGAACACGCACTGTTTCACTTTTGATTATTCCATTTTACAAAGACTCCGCGATAAACCGCCAAGTCGGAACATTCAGGAAAAAAAAAATGACTTTTTTTTTTTTTTTTTTTTCATTTTATGGAAAATTCGGGTCGGCGGATCGGAAATCCGAAAAAATAAAAAACACTGGCCTTACTAACCTATTTATGATGTACAGACTTTTCATGCATTTTCGGAGCATCACACAAGTGCAATCTGACCAAATAGTTTTCATCACAATTGCAAAATCACAATACAATAGCAAATTTACGGTTTATTTCATATCTTGTCACGTCCAGTAGTAGCGAGTTTCAGCCCAGGCTTTTCCAACTTTAATACATTGTGTTAGATATCCAATATGAATACATGTTATAATGAGAGTAAAATTTATAGACACAGCAAAAATAGTCTTAAACATCTATTCAGTAGTGGATTTAGAGTGGGTTCAGGGGGATCACTTAAACCGCCTCTGAGACCATATGATATAGATCTGTTTCAAGAAAAGAAAAATTGGTAAAATGTAGAAAACAACCCCCCCTTGATGCATTTGAACACCCCCCACCCTCCACCCGTCATAAATCCTGGATCTGCCCCTGCCATTTTGGGTCCAGCAATATTCAGTATCATATCCAAATATGTGTTGTAATAAAGTGTGAGCCGCTGCAATGGAAAACCAACAAAATGCTAAGGCGAAAACAAAGGCACAGATCAGCGCCTTTGTTTTCGCTACATAGATATTATAATTCCTCTACTTTCTAGATCCAAAATTTCCAGCCACTAGCCATCTTCTGTGCTTGCACAGCTCGGTTTGTGTCGGACCTGTTCAAAAACCATGTTGGTTTCTTGACGTGGCTCATGCTTTAAAGGGGTTCATGTGTATATTGTATATTTCAGGACAGTAAACATTTTCCAGTGAACTCCAATGATAATTGGAAATGTACAATACAGGGTAAAACAAATGTAAGTCAACTACTTTAAATGGAAATGTAATTAAATATTTTAGCTCACCTGAGCCAAAGGCTCATAGGTGAGCTTATAGTATACCCATGCTCCGGCGTCCGTCCGTCGTCGTCCACAATTTCAAAGATCTTCTTCTCTGAAACCGCTGGGCCGATTGTTCTCATATTACACATACACCATCTACAGGTAGGGGGAAAGAATAATTGTGTTTTTTGTTTTGATCGGATAAGGACTCTGGTTACTATGGTAACTTATGCTTCCCATAGACTTATAATGGAAAAAAGTGAAAATTGCCATTTTTTGCTGTCTTGTTGGAGATATTTGAATTTTGTTTTTGCAGAAATGTTTATTGAGTAGTCCTCTACGTTTCATGTGACTTTTGTCCTAATCCTTTATTTTGATTGGTTGCAGGGGCCCATATAGGGCAAAATTTCGAAAAACATTCAAAAATCTTTTTCTCAGAAACTGTCAAGGGGATTAAGCCTGTACTTTGTATGTACATGTTTCTGACAGTGGCCTCTACATAATTTGTGTTTTTTATTCCAGGCGGATAAGAACTCTGGCATACATGTGATATCTAACGATTGATCGTGAATCTCCCGATATTTTGGTCCCAAAAACGCTCTCACGATATAAAAACCTAAAACCCGATGAAGAAAAATTCCTATGGTGTTTTTCTGCAAGTCACCATTTTTTTAGTTTTCCCCAAAAAGATCGTTTAGCAGAATGTTTACAGCGCCTACTCGACGAATTTTCGTAGTGTGAAGTGACAGGTGTGATTATTGGCCTCAGGTAATTGGATTAACGCTATTAGGTGCTAGGTAATTGTCATACTTGATTTGAGGATCTCAGGTAAGCTTACGTAAGGATCATCAGTTGACATGGTTGATTAATCGGTGAGGGGTTTGTCTTGAGCTTGATAAAAAAAATACACCTACCTTCAAAAAAGCAATAATCCCAATAATATTACTCCAAAACACTATTCCAACATGTTCCAATAACTTGTTCTAAGACTCGAAGTAAACAAATGACAATACACAGCTTTCCATTTATATGCAATTATTAGCTCACCTGAGCCGAAGGCTCACAGGTGAGGTTATAGGATAGGGAGGCACCCGGTGTCCGTCCGTCGGCGTCGTCGTCGTCGTCCGTCGTCCACCATTTTCAAAGATCTTCTTCTCTGAAACCGCTTGGCCAATCAAAGCCAAATTTTATGTGAAGCATCAATAGGAAGGGGGAACCAATGTGTATATAAGAAATCCACGTCACATGACCAAGATGGCCGCCATGCCCATATATGGTAAAAACCCTTCAAAAATCTTCTTCTCCAGAACCAGTGGACAGATTTCAACGAAACTTGGCATGAAGCATCGATGGCTTAAGCACTACAATGTGTATATAAATCGTGACCCTGTGATGACCTTGACCTATTTTATGGCAAGGTCAACATAGGTCGCCAATGCATTTGAATGGGGAAAAATTTTAAAATGTCATTTCAAGTGAACATCTTGCAGGAAATTGGCAGTAGGACTGAATATTGATGATTCTGAAAAAAAATTGACCCCAGGGGCTCATGTGCCCCCACCCCGGGGCAATATACCTGTACATTACCATAATATTCAAACATCATCTCCTCTGAAACCGCTTGGCCAATCAAAGCCAAATTTTATGTGAAGCATCAATAGGAAGGAGGAACCAATGTATATATAAGAAATCCAGATCACATGACCAAGATGGCCGCCATGCCCATATATGGTAAAAACCCTTCAAAAATCTTCTTCTCCAGAACCGATGGACCGATTTCAACGAAATTTGGCATGAAGCATCGATGAATAAAGCACTACAATGTGTATATAAATCGTGACCCTGTGATGACCTTGACCTTCTTTAGGGCAAGGTCAACATAGGTCACCAATGCATTTGAATGGGGAAAAATTTTAAAATGTCATTTTAAGTGAAAATCTTGCAGGAAATGGGCAGTAGGACTGGATATTGATGATTCTGAAAAATTTTGACCCCAGGGACTCATCTGCCCCCACCCCGGGGCAATATACCTGTACATTACCATCATATTCAAACATCATCTCCTCTTAAACCGCTTGGCCAAACAAAGCCAAATTTTATATGAAGCGTCTATAGGAAGGCTGAACCAATGTGTATATAAATAATCCAGGTCACATGACCAAGATGGCCGCCATGCCCATATATGGTAAAACCTTATAAAAATCTTCTTCTCCAGAACCCAAAGGCCTTGGATCTTGAAACTTGGCATGTAGCATAAGTGACTCAAGGTCCACAATGTGTATATAAATAATGACCTTAGGATGACCTTGACCTATTTTACGGCAAGGTCAACATAGGTGGCCAATGCATTTGAATGGGGAAAACTTTTGAAATGTCATTTAAAGTGAAAGTCCTGCAGGAAATGCACAGTAGGACTGAATATTAATGATTCTGAAAAAGATTGGTCCGCAGGAGCTCATATGCCCCCACCCTGGGGCAGTATGCATGTATATTTCCAAAATATTCAAACATCTTCTCCTCTGAAACCACTCGGCCAATCAAAGCCAAATTTTATGTGAAGCATCTATAGGAAGGGGGAACCAATGTGTATATAAATAATCCAGGTCACATGACCAAGATTGCCGCCATGCCCATATATGGTAAAAACCCTTCAAAAATCTTCTTCTCCGGAACGGGTGGACCGATTTCAAAGAAACTTGTCATGAAGCATGGATGGCTAAAGTACTACAATGTGTATATAAATCATGACCCTGTGGAGACCTTGACCTATTTGACGACAAGGTCAACATAGGTGCCAATGCATTAACATTGGGAAAACTGTTAACATGTCGTTTGAAGGGAATAAATAAAATAGAAATTGGCAAATGGACAGAATATTGATTATTCTGAAAACAAATGGCCCAAGGGCTTCATCTGCCCCTGCACTGGTGCTAAATACCATGATATTCAACTATGTTTATTTGCATATGTAGCAGATCTCAGGTGAGCGTTTACAGGACCATTGGTCCTCTGGTTTATTGTGTAAACATAAACCATGTGCTTTTACGTCTGGTCAAACTTGGAGTGCTATGATGTCATCATGGCCAAGTGGTGCAGTGGTTAAGGTGTTGGCTTATCACGCGGGAGGTCGTGAGTTCTAATCTCCGCTGGAGCAAATTTTTTTTTTTTTTTTTTTGAAAAAAAAATATTTTTTTTTTTTATCCTCTTTTCACATTCAAACCTCTTTTTTTTTGCATTAGTTTCTGCACAATTTTTTTTTTTTTTTTTTCAAATAGATCTACATGTAATTTCCTTTTCAAACCTATACAAACTTAATAATTTACTAATTTCACAATTACTTATCTTATCAATGAACTACTGTTGAAGGAAGCTTTCATTATCCATTTGGTACATAGCAAGTACGTCTTCTATACAACCAGAATTAAATTACTTTCAATAATTATAATACAATTCTAATTTTAAGTAATCATCTATAGGCTTGTGAGAATCAGTTGTATATGCATATTGAAGTGCAAAACATTTGACAAAATGCTGGACTGCTGAAAATATTTTACGGGCTAAAATCGGCTATAATTTTGTCGAGAAAAAACCTCCCTATTTCAGACCTAAATCTCCCTACCAAAAATGTCCAATCTCCCTATTTGGGCCTAAGAATGTATCACATGTATGACTCTGGTTGCTATGGCAACTTAAAGTTTCTATAGACTTATAATGGGAAAAGTGGAAATCGGCTATTTTTCCGCTAAAATTGCAGACATTTGAATTTTGTTTTTGCAGAAATGTTTATTGAGTAGTGTTTGACGTTTCTTGTGAGTTTTGTCCTAATCCTTTATTTTGATTGGTTGCTGGGGCCCCATAAAGGGCAACATTTTGAGAAAAAAAACATTCAAATCTCCTCAGAAACTGTCAAGTGGATGAATCCTGTACTTTGTATACATGTTCCTGACAGTAGCCTCTACATAATTTGTGTTTTTTATTCCAGTCGGATAAGAACTCTGGTTGCTATGGTTTCCATAGACTTATAATGGGAAAAGTGGAAATTAGCTATTTTTTTCTGAACCAATTGTAGGTATTTGAATTTTGTCTTTGCAGGAATATTTATTGAGAATATCCACTGTCATGTACGTGATATCGTGTAGATTTTTTATCGCACCTGCTTATAGCAGGGTGCGATATAGGAGTTCAAATTTCCGTCCGTCCGTACGTTCGTTCGTCCGTTCGTTCGTCCGTCAACATTTACGTCGAAGTTTAGTTTTCTGGACATAAGAGATAGCTGCGAGTCTGAAACCTTGCATAGTAATTGTCCTTGACACACACTTCAAGCACGCACCTTATCGCGGTGCCCTTGACCTATATTTCACGGTCCACTGACTTTGAAAATTTTTACGTCGAAGTTTTGTCAACATTTACGTCGAAGTTTGGATTTATCGACATCAGAGATAGCTGCGAGTCTGAAACCTTGCATAGTAATTGTTCTTGACATACCCTTTAAGCACGCCCCTTATCCCAGTGCCCTTGGCCTATATTTCACGGTCCACTGACTTTGAAAATTTTTACGTCGAAGTTTGGTTTTCTCGACATCAGAGATAGCTGCGAGTCTGAAACCTTGCATAGTAATTGTCCTTGACATACCCTTCAAGCACGCACCTTAACCCGGTGCCCTTGACCTATATTTTACGGTCCACTGACTTTGATAATTTTTATGTCAAAGTTTGGTTTTCTCGACATCAGAGATAGCTGCAAGTCTGAAACCTTGCATTGTAATTGTCCTTGACATACCCTTCAAGCACGCACCTTAACCCAGTGCCCTTGACCTATATTTCACGGTCCACTGACTTTGAAAATTTTTATGTCGAAGTTTGGTTTTCTCGACATCAGAGATAGCTGCGAGTCTGAAACATTGCATAGTAATTGTCTTTGACATGCCCTTCAAGCACGCACCTTGACCCGGTGCCCTTGAACTATATTTCATGGTCAATTGACTTTGCCCGATGCAGGTGCGATATCGACCTCCGCGGAGTTCTTGTTTGGCACTAGTGTAGATCATACCAAGATGGCGGCCAGAAAAACTGGGAGATTGTAAGTAGCCTTTCATTTGTTAAAATACCAGGCATTTTACATGCCAGTGACCAGTCTGAGACACCCCCATGCTCAGAATAAATTAGATTTTACGATTTTGTTATTGCCTTTACGCAGTCTGATCACTTTAGCAAGTATTTGGCCTAGATGCGTGGGTGAATTGCCGATTTTGTAATCAAAGCGGAGATCAGCAGGGTTTTGGAGATATTTTGTCTTTAAATTAGCAAATATCGACCATTCTCTTCAAAATACTATTAGCCCAGTCTCAGAAACACCATCCCTAGCCCTGATAGCCCACAGAAACTGTCGTGGAAGAAAATACCAGAGTTTGAAATTTTCACTCGAGCAACTGTGTAGAGACCAGTGTGTTTTTGTCAGCAACCGTGTAGACACAGATGGATTTTGAGAAATTTGTAACTGTGTAGACACAGATTTTGGAAACCGTGTAGACACGGTTTGACTCATTTAAACTGCCCATTACATTTGGCTAGTGATGATTAATCATCTTCTATTAAATTATTAGTTTTGATACTTAAGCCTATTAAAATTTACATGGTAATAGTAATACGTCCAAAACATTTTCAAGTCAGAATATCAGTACCGATGTAACCCATAGCATATGAGAAATATTGCACTATGCCGTCTTAACCTTTGGTATGAACTATAATACATACATCTCAAACCGGCCTCGGTAGCTCAGTAGATAGAGTGTCCGCTCCGAGATCCGAGAGGTACCGGGTTCGGATTAGGGCTTGGACTGGTCGCCCCTCTGTCAGTATAATGTGACTGGGGATGGTATCGGGCAAATTGTCAGGGATTTGATACCACAGTGAGGCAGCACTATAAAAGTGAGCACTGAGCTTCCTGTCCTGTTGTGACAGGGAGCTCAGTGCTCACTTTCATAGTGCTGCCTCACTGTGGTATCAAATCCCAGACAATTTGCCCGATACCATCCCCAGTCACATTATACTGACAGCGGGGCGACCAGTCCTAGCCCTAATCCGAAAATCCGAGTGCAAAGCAGGGATCGAACCCGGTACCTCTCGATCTCGGAGCGGACACTCTATCTACTGAGCTACCGAGGCCGGTTTGAGATGTATGTATTATAGTTCATACCAAAGGTTAAGATGGCATAGTGCAATATTTCTCATATGCTATGGGTTACATCGGTACTGATATTCTGACTTGAAAATGGTTTGGAGGTATTACCATGTAAATTTTTAATAGGCTTAAGTATCAAAACTAATAATTTAATAGATGATGATTAATCATCACTAGCAGCAACTGAATTGGCCAAAATTGGAGGACCGTCGTAAAGCTTCAGTCTTAATTCTCATGTACAAGGTTGTTAACAGCCTTGTAGCTGTGCCTGTGAACTATCTACCACCCAGATCGCCACGGTATGCTGATTGTATCAGATTCATCGCATACCACTGCAGAGTGAATGTATATCAACATTCGTTCTTCCCAGGGATCGTGATCCCCTGGAACCGACTACCAGACTCTACTATCAACCTACAGAGCTTGGATGGCTTCAAACTCGCTGTCCAGCCCGTACACAGGATGTAAGGTACTCAGGAACTGTACAGTGTATATACATGTTTGTTTTTACGTAACACTATAAATACACGTTTTTAACTTTTCAATGCGACTGGCGTCGTGCAAGCGAAAATCTAACATCCTTGTCGAGATGTCTGCCCAGCGGAGTTTGACAAGAAATATCATTGAAGTTGAAGCCAAATGTAATGGGCAGTTTAAATGAGTCAAACCGTGTCTACACGGTTTCCGAAATCTGTGTCTACACAGTTACACATTTCGCAAAATCCATCTGTGTCTACACGGTTGCTGACAAAAACACACTGGTCTCTACAAAGTTGCCCGAGTGAAAATTTCAAACTCTGGTATTTTCTTCCACGACAGTTTCTGTGGGCTATCAGGGCTAGGGATGGTGTTTCTGAGACTGGGCTAATAGTATTTTGAAGAGAATGGTCGATATTTGCTAATTTAAAGACAAAATATCTCCAAAACCCTGCTGATCTCCGCTTTGATTACAAAATCGGCAATTCACCCACACATCTAGGCCAAATACTTGCTAAAGTGATCAGACTGCGTGAAGGCAATAACAAAATCGTAAAATCTAATTTATTCTGAGCATGGGGGTGTCTCAGACTGGTCACTGGCATGTAAAATGCCTGGTATTTTAACAAATGAAAGGCTACTTACAATCTTCCAGTTTTTCTGGCCGCCATCTTGATATGATCTACACTAGTGCCAAAAAAATCTACACGATATCACGTACATGACAGTGATATCTCTATGTTTCATGTGACTTTTTTCCTAATCCTTTATTTTGATTGGTTGCTGGGGCCACATAAAGGGTAAAATTTCGAAAAACATTTAATAATCTTCTCCTCAGAAATTGGCTACAGCATGAAGCCTGTACTTTGTATACATGTTCCTGACAGTAGTCTCTATATAATTTGTGTTTTTTATTTCAGTCGGCTAAGAAATCTGGTTGCTATGTCAACTTAAAGTTTCGATAGACTTAAAACGGGAAATCAAAAGTGGAAATTGGCTGTTTTTAGCTCACCTGAGCCGAAGGCTCACAAGGTGAGCTTATAGGATGGCCATGATCCGGCGTCCGTCCGTCGTCGTCTGTCCGTCCGTCCGTCGGCGTCGTCCACAATTTCAAAGATCTTCTTCTCTGAAACCGCTTGGCTGATCTAGTTGAAATTTTATGTGGAGCCTCTTTGGGTAGTGGCATTTCAAGTTTGATCCCGAAATCCAGGTCACATGACCAAGATGGCTGCCACGCCCATATATGGTAAAAACCCTTCAAAAATCTTCTTCTCCAAAACTGGTGGGCCGATTACCACGAATCTTGGTATGTAGCATTGGGGACTTCAGCCCATCATAGTTTGATAAAATGATGACCCTTTGATGACCTTGACCTATTTTACGGCAAGGTCAAATTTGGAAACATAGGCTTTTACATGGGAAAAAGTGAAAACTATGGATTTTTTGAAAACTATTGCAGCCTGAGGCCTGAAAAGTGGTAGATGCAAACAACTAATGGAGTAGATGAAGGTATGTGATTAATTTAGGTCAAGGTCATCTCTTGACCTTGGCCAGTCTGTCGTCCATACACACTTTTCAAAGATCTTCCTCTCTGAACCTGCTTGGCCAATCAAAGTGAAATTTTATGTGGAGCATCCATGGGTAGGGGAGATGAAAGTTTGATTGCGAAATCCAGGTCACATGACCAAGATGGCCGCCACGCCCATATATGGTAAAAACCACTCGAAAATCTTCTTCTCCAGAACCGGCTGGCCGATTTTCATGAAACTTGGTATGTAGCATTTGGGACTCCAGCCCATCATAGTTTGATCAAATGATGACCTTAGGATGACCTTGACCTATTTTATGGCAAGGTCAATTTTGGAAATATAGTCTTTTACATGGGAAAAAATGAAAACAATGGATTTTTTGAAAACTATTGCAGCCTGGTAGATGCAAACAACCAATGGAGTAGATGAAGGTATGTGATTAATTTAGGTCAAGGTCATCTCTTGACCTTGGCCTATCTGTCGTCCATACACACTTTTCAAAGATCTTCTTCTCTGAAACTGCTTGGCCAATCAAAGTGAAATTTTATGTGGAGCATCCATGGGTAGGGAAGACGAAAGTTTGATCGCGAAATCCAGGTCACATGACCAAGATGGCCGCCACGCCCATATATGGTAAAAACCACTCAAAAATCTTCTTCTCCAGAACTGGCTGGCTGATTTTCATGAAACTTGGTATGTAGCATTTGGGACGCCAGCCCATCATAGTTTGATCAAATGATGACCCTAGGATGACCTTGACCTATTTTACGGCAATTTCAATTTTGGATACATAGGCTTTTACATGGGAAAAGTGAAAACTATGGATTTTTAGAAAACTGTTGCAGCCTGAGACCTGCAAACAACTAATGGAGTAGATGAAGGTATGTGATTAATTTAGGTCAAGGTCATCTCTTGACCTTGGCCAGTCTGTCGTCCATACACACTTATCAAAGATCTTCTTCTCTGAAACTGCTTGGCCAATCAAAGTGAAATTTTATGTGGAGCGTCCATGGGTAGGGGTAACGAAAGTGTGATCGCGAAATTCGGGTCACATGACCAAGATGGCCGCCATGCCCAACTATGGTAAAAACCACTCAAAAATCTTCTTCGCCAGAACGGGCTGGCAGATTTACACGAAACTTGGTATGTAGCATTTATGAACCCCAGCCCATCATAGTTTGTTGAAATGATGACCCTAGGATGACCTTGACCTATTTTACGGCAAGGTCAATTTTGGAAACATAGGCTTTTACATGGGAAAAGGCGAAAACAATGGATATTTTGGAAACTGTTGCAGCCTAAGACCTGAAAGTTGCTAGATGCAGACAACTAATGGAGTCGTTGAAGGTAAGTAATTGATGAAGGCCAAGGTCATTTGTTGACCTTGACCCAAGGTCATTTAAATATCAAAATTAAAATTATGGTTTTCTCAGAAATCACTGGGTTTAAAAACTATTGCAGCCTGAGACCTGAAACTTTGCAGATGCAGACAACTTGTGAAGTCAATAAAGGTGTGTGAGTATTCAAGGTCAAGGTCATTTCATGATGACTTAATACTCCAAGATCAGGCTTCAGGTGAGCGTTCTCAGGACCAATGGTCCTCTGGTTTTCTGGTCCAATCGCATATTTGAATTCAATTTTTGCAGAAATGTTTATAGAGTAGTCCTCTATAGTTTGGTTGACTTTTGTCCTAATCCTTTATTTTGATTGGTTGGTGGGGCCCCATAAAGGGCAAATTTTTTAAATAAATATTTGGTTAATATAGCAGATCTCAGGTGAGCGTTTACAGGACCGTTGATCCTCTGGTCTAAATAATCTTTTAGCTACATGTGCTTCCATTTTCAACAATTAACAAAAGCTCCACAGAACTTTTAATGCATCTTAAGTAAGAATGTTACGTTTTAACAGTATAAACACATTGAGCTGTTGGAATTTGTATTTGTTCTAGTTAGGGTACATGCTCCAATAAGCACACACCTTGGTCTTTTCCTAAAAGTGTGCCTAAGCCCACACTGCCCGACTAGCATATTAGCATTTTATACCAAATTATTACTCAATAATACATATTAACTGCATTTAAACTAGTCCTTTAATGTTCAAACACTATTTTGCGATGGTTAGAACACTTCTAGTACGACTTTCTTTTTTTGCTTTGAAGTTTATGTAACATCAAATCCAACACAAGTTAGTATCAAAGGACGCGGGCCTAGATATTAATACTCAGGAAGGAGGCGAAATGTAAATATCTGTGAATGCTTGATATTGGAAGTTACAGTATGATCTGTCAGCTGGTGGTCTGTCATACCACAAGTTAGTTTAAGACCTTGTAAAAAATAAGTAAAAACAGCTTGTCTTTGACTTTATTTTACTTATTTTTTCTAATCTGTACTTTAACTCTAATTTAGATAACATCATCATTTATATTTTTGTTTATTCCAGCAGTTTTTGTGTCATTTTCATTTGTAGTGTGCGCTACTTAGAACGATACTTTCAAATATTTTGAAAAGTTAAGCACACTGTGCGCTTATTAGAATAAATATGGAATTTGCATAATGCACCAGTCATTTGTATCCCCACATAGCATTAGCTGCACAGCTGATCAGCACCTTCGTTTTTGTCTCTTCTTGTATCTAAATCTGAATTTTCAAGCGTCTAGCCTGCTTCTGTGGCTGTACAGACTGGTTTGTTTTTTTTTGTCATGTGACAGCTCATTTATAATCACTTCTCCCCCTATTTTAGGTCCCAGATTGTCAGAACCATATACGAGCGGTGATGCCAGACGTGAATGAAGAGAATAAATTGTTTGTGTGTGGTACTGGAGGATACGCTCCAACAAAATATACTTTAGACGTAAGTATGGGTAGACTAGGGTGGGAGATATGGGCTCCTTCCTACTTTGGCTGTGAAAAAATAGATGGGCTACTTGCGCCTTCCAAGCAAAACTTATAAACTACTAACGGACCACCTGATTACTAGATAATTGCCTATATGGTCTGAGCCTGCCAGGAAAAGTTGTTTATTGAAACCATCAAGACATATAAGCCTTAGCTGTTTACTTGGGTGTTTATATTGGATGTCATGGCATCCAAATTTTGGGTAAAAGTCCCACAAAATGGAAGAAACGTCACTGAATGACTAAAGCTGTTCACTTGGTTTTAAAGCATCAATTCAAACAAACAAAGACTAGTAATATAAAAAATTATCAATGACATAATTAAGATTAAGCAATGTCCCATGTTATCCATGGCAAAGACCAGTTTACTGTCCTTTTCACCAGCTGTCAGAAATTGCCTTTTTCAAAATCATCATTTTCTGCATTAAGAAATCATTCCCATGTAATAAATAGATTTTTTTAAGTTGTAAAATTGAAAATTTTCTTATGAAAATTGATAATTTTCTTATTTTTGCTAAAAACATAGATTGTGGGTACATGTTAGAACTGCTTCAGCGAGGCGGGACTAAGGAGTACCCACAATCTATGTTTTGGAGCAAAAGTAAGAAAAATACTGTAAATTCGGAAATTTTCGCTAGACTTTTATTTCGCGAATTTTCTATTTCCGAAATATTAGCGAGTTCTTGAATTCGCGAGTTAGTGTCCATGTATTCTATAAAGTTTATAGTGACTCTATTAGCGAGAACTTTGAATTCGCGAGGCAACCAATTCGCGAATGTTAGCGAAAATTAAGTTCTCAGGAATATTTCCAGATCTACAGTAGGTATACCCCTACATACCCCAGTTTTGCTATATAAAAGTTGGGTATCATCGGGCAGCTTACTGAATCTGTGAGTCCTCGTTTTTATTCATCATGGTGGTTATCATGATTTATTTGTTTGTCCATGATGAGTTATTGACTAGTTAGAGATTCACCACAAGGACCGAACAACTAACCAAATGTTGTGAGCCTCTGTGGAAGATGAGGTTGAGGTTAGTTGCCTGTAAAACTGGTTTAAGCCCCCCAGCAGTTTTATATTAACTTTTGTTGTGGTTCTATTTGTTTTATGTTTTGGAGTCGAATTTTTGTGCTGTTTGAACCTTATGTACGTTTTCGTAGTTTTAGTTAAGTTAGGGCAACTGAGTGGCTGCCTATTGGGAAATAGCTGCATACTTGGCTTACGATATTTTCTCTAAGTATAAGTACCAAATTGTCAACTTGATTTTTTCCTACCACGCTTTTTGGAGTAGGAATTTCTTTCTGATTGCACCTTTTGCTGATCATTGCCTACTTTTACCGTTTTAATAGTTTATTCATTGCAGGGACATGTTTTCCTGATGTGAAACACCAGGATAAGTATGACCCTGTCATCCTTTGCATTTCAAGTCTGAAAAAAGTGCAAGAAAAAGTTTGGAAATTGGTTCACTGATAGAAATGGAATACCAAAAATAATCTTGAATATGCCTTTTGCACATAGAAATATGCCTTCTGCATATAGAAGGGGAGGTAATAAATTTTTAACAAATTTGGAGAGTTGTTTAAACTAATTAAATTTGTTTTGGCTTGTTTGAATTTTGAATGTAAACATACAATTTTGAGTTTTGGCTTGTTTGAATTTTGAATGTAAACTATACAATTATTTTGTGTTTTGGCTTGTTTGAATTTTGAATGTAAACTATACAATTTTATGCTTTGGCTTGTTTGAATTTTGAATGTAAACTATCTGTTTACAATTTTGTGTTTTGGCTTGTTTGAATGTGAACTATACAATTATTTTGTGTTTTGGCTTTTGAATGTAAACTAGACAATTTTGTGTTTCGGCTTGTTTGAATTTTGAATGTTAATAATGAAGTCAATTTTGATAATCAATTCAATTGTTTCTGCTGTTGCTTATATTTCCACAATGAAGGCCAAGTTGTTTTTTGGCAAAAAAAAGTTTTATTTGTGGACTGACTTTTAAGATTTTTGTGGCATGATCACATATTTAAGGTGTTGCAGAAAAGGATGTTTTTCATCAGGAAAACATGTCCGTGCAATGAATACCCCCTTAAACCCCACTTTGAAATTTTAAAACTGGGGTATGCAGGGGTATAGCTATTTTTCTTATTTTTGCTCCAAAACATAGATTGTGGTAATCGTTAGAAGCGCCTCGCCAAGGCGGTTCTAACATGTACCCACAATCTATGTTTCGAGCAAAAATAAGAAAAATATAAAAAAAATTCTGCTGAAAATCTTCATTTTTCACAACTTTAAAAATCTCTGTATATTGCATGGTCGTGTTTTCGTAATGTGATAAAGACAATATCTGAAACCTTGTAAGGACAGTAGTCATCCTGTGATGTGTACACAATTGATAGCATCTATACTGTTTTCATGGAGAAAAAACATGAATTGAATGCAGTAAAAAAAAAAAAAGCTTTGAAATAAGTTTTTGTTTTGTTATGTGACTTTTTAGGGATTTTATTGCATTATTTGTTATGTTTTTAATTTTTACCATTTTTTTCTGTTTGTGGTGAGTGGGTTTTTAATGCTTTTTCAATGTATAGCTTTGCATAGGGTTTGAGATAACTTGAGGGGCAATATATGACAACCAGACCTTGAGCATATAAAACTTTTTTCAAGCTCAGCTCAGCTGAGCATGAAATTTCAACTGCTCAAAGTTAGTGGAAAATCCAGGTTCAAATCTCATAAACTAGTAATTTATCCTGCTTATAAATGTTAAAATGTCATCAATTGTTGGCATTTTAACATTTATGAGCAGGCTAAATTTTAGTCTCAGCTGAGCTGAGCATGAAAAAAGTTTTATAACCAAGGGGCCAGGTTTTTTTTTGCATATCAGAAAAATTGATTCTCTGTGATGATTTTTATTTCCCCAGTGGCCAGCAACTGTAAGGATACATTATTGTACTCTTTGTAGGTGCAGCACCAGTCTTTAATCAGCTACAGAGGGGCCGCGACTTGTGAAAACTGGGCTTCGGGATTTCCGACCAGGTCTGATACAAACCAGCCTGTACAATCACAGAAGATAGTTGGAATATTGAAATTTTGAATTTAGGAAGAAGATGAATTGTACTATATGTGTGGTGAAAACAAAGGCGTGGATAGGCTGTGCAGTTACTGCACAGCTGACCTGTGCCTTTATTTTCCCATAGGCCAAAATCTGGTTTTCTCATGATGCGGCACATAGAGGATATTTATTTTTTTAGGTGAATACCAAGTATATTTCATTTAGTGTGTTAAAAATTTCAATGTTTGCAACACACAGGATGAAATATATTTGGTATTTACAGAATTAAAGTAAATGTTCTTTTTATTTTATACAATACATGGACATTTTCCCTTCAAAGAGGCAGGCGGTGTTTATAAATGAGCCGCATCGTGAGAAAACCAGATTTTTGCCTAGGCGAAAACAAAGATGCAGATCAGCTTCGCGGTGAAGCTGATCAGCGCCTTTGTTTTCGCTACACGGATAGTACAATTTCTCTTCTTCTTAAATCCAAAATTTCAAGCTTCTAGCCTGCTTCTGTAACTGTACAGGCCGATTTATGTCGGACCTGGTCGAAACTCCCGAAGACCAGATTTCTCGCGTTGCGGCTCAAATAATGGAGCTCTAGGCATTTCGATTTCTAAGTGAAGCACTTTAAATGATGCCATGTGTTTGGAAACGTCAGAAGTAATCCAAACTCTACATATCATTATCAGTGAAAATATGACTTTATTCATATTTGATATGCATTGATTTCGCTGCTAAATATAAAATAAAAAGGGCATTCATTGTCCTTAACCCATTTAAGCCTGGGATCATTTTTAGGGGACATAGGCAGAACGCGGCATCCCATTTGGGGCTATTCTGTTTGCATAGAAGAATTTCATTGAAAAAATGAAATAAAAATTCAAAATCACACCTGAAGCCCCTAAAAGTGACAACTGACTCGCCCAAATGATAATGATGGACAAATCCATTCGTCAAATATGGGTTAATCAGAACTTCTCAGATGCCGCTCAAAACTGGCAAAGGTAAAATCTAAATGCCATGGTGCTGCTCCTATGGGTAAATTCACTGTCACTTGCATGGGCATGTGACAAAAAACAGCAACAACAGAACACCACTGTGGAAATGCTTAGTTTGCACAATCTTGAACATCTAAAAAATAAAACTGAATGATATTTTGTCAGTTCTTTTAGCTGCTGCATAAACGCTGTAGTTCAACACAATGCTTTTATCTAGTTGCATACTTGTGGCAGAGCTTTAACTTTGTGATGCATGTTTTTTTTTGTTAAGTTTCAGAATGTTATATGTACATATAAAGTGATTTCATGTAGCAAAATAGACATTTTTACGTTGTGGAATGCTCTTGTCTGAGCTATGTTAGTTACCTAAATGATAGTTGTGTCGCTGCATGAGAAAACCAATGTGGTTTGAACAGGTCTGACACAAACCAGGCTGTACAAGCACAGAAGATGGCTAGAAGCTGGGAATTTTGTATATAGAAAGTAGAAGAATTGTACTATCCATGTAGCGAAAACAAAGGCGCTAATCAGCTTCTTGGTGACTAGAAAGCTGATCTGTGTCTTTGTTTTTGCAAAATGTTGGTTTTCTCATAATGCAGCTCACTTGTAAGAACCCAAACTTAACTTTTAGACAGACTCACTTGATTCCTGTTGTACCAAATCTGTACTTAAAAGTTTCCGGAAAAAGGTCAAAAACAGCTTGCCTATCTAGTAAAGCAGCAGAATCGAATCTTTAAAAGATATTTGTGAATCGGAAACATTGTTATAAGATTGACTGATTGATAGGATCTCATCTGTTCTAAAAAGATTCTAGACTTACTAACAGTCAAATTGATCAGGGGCCAGTTGTTCAAAACTTTGTTAGCTTAACGTCATCATTAAGACCTCAACTAGTCATTAAGACCTCAACTCGCTAAGTAAATGCCGACTATGTAAACAAATACACTGTTATTTTTGGTTGATAAAATGTGAGAATCCTTTGCATGGCAAAGGATTCTTACATTTTATCAACAACAAAAAAAAAAAAGCAGTGTATTTGTAATATTCATGTTTGAAATTTTGACAAATCGTTTACTAACGATGTAGTTAATTTTTAACAACTGGGCCCAGTTCTTTTAAATATAGATGATCACAGTATTATTGGCACCATTTGTTATTCTTGTTTACTGAAATCTGATTTTACGGCAGAGTTTTACCATGACGGTCGTTAAGGGAATTGTAAGTTGGACTGCTCAAAACAATGTAGCTATGTCTCTTTATAGCAAATTCAATTTCATTCTGTCCTCTTGAGTCTTACCTGGAGAAATTTGTCTCAGTTTTTGAAGCAGTCTTTCTCGAACACAAAATAGAGGAATGAGCCATGTCATGAGAAAACATACATTTTGCATATGCGAAAATAAAGGTGCAGATTAGCTTTGTAGTAATTGCACAGCTGATCAGCGCCTTTGTTTTCACTACTCAGATAGTGCAATCCCTCTACTTCACAAATACAAAATTTCAAGTGTCTAGCTTTCTGCTGAGACTGTACAGGCCATTTGTGTCAGACCTGGTCCGAAATCCTGAAGACCAATTTTCTCGTGTCGCGGCTCATTTATCATCAGTTACTTCTATATCTTGTATGTCCAATTTGTCCAATTATGCTCTATAAACACTGTAAAACAGAACTGATGTCTCGTTATTTACTCTCATAAGCATCCCATGTTCTAAACTCTTTGTCTGTAAACATGTTTATAAGTCTTCTTTTCAAAAATGATATTCACACAATTGAGCCGCCCCATGGGAAAACCAACAATCTGCTTAGGTGAAAACAAAGGCGCAGATCAGCTTCGCAGAAATTTTGAACCTTTGTTTTCGCTACTCAGTACAGTTCCTCTTCTACTTAAGGATGTTCGCTGCCAATGAAAAAGTATTCAAACTTTTTTTCTAACCACTCTTTTTTGATTCCATAATACAACATAAGACATTTGAAAGCAAAATAAATATAGGGTAGTGTGCATTTTTTCAAGCTACAGGCCTCTGAAAGAGACCTCTGAGCATCATGTTTTAAATTTAGTAAAATTAATTTATTTTTTAATTCTTTGAAACAAACCTGTCTTGAACAAAAATACACCTAGAATGCTGTCAAAAGTCATAATATTTACGTAACGCAGACTATTTTGGACCGAGTGCATAGAAAAATTTGCAACTGGAAGTGGGTGACAAAAATTTACGAGTTTTTTTCAAACCCTACCCCCATACTTGAAAAGTCGGAAAAAATCAATATTTTGAAATGTGCCAAACCCATATTTGTTTATTCAAACTTTTTCTTGTATTTTCACACAACATAGAACTTTGTAATATTGTTCGAATAAAAGAAAGAAATATATAGGGTAGTGTGCATATAAGAGAGAACCAACAACTTGAAAATCACCATTTTCAGCCTTGTTTCAGCTGTTTTGTTTTTTAAGCCCATTTCATAAAACCACCTAAAATGTTAAAACCAGCACACCAAAGACACAAAGACTGACTTAGAAGACCATGTACACATATACTGCAGCTAAAATAAACAAAGAAATAGTGCAATTAATTTGAAAATGTGTAATATTCAAGTTAAATCTACCCTACCCCCTAAATTTCACTGACAACTAAATTTTTCTGAAAAGTTGCAGAAAATGGGGTGAAAAAATGAAGTTTCTTAGATTGACAATTTTCATGGCTCGTTCAATGCATATCATCATTATGTATCCAAATATAAAATATTGGGAAAATATCTGCAACCGTTTACGAGATATTCAACAAAAGGAAAACCGGAAGTTCCAAAATGTCAAATGTTAGCAGCGAACATCCTTAAATCCAAACTTTCAAGCTTCTAGCTCTTTTCTGTGACTGTACAGGTCGGTTTGTGTTGGACCTGGTCGGAAACC
The DNA here is from genome assembly GCA_964017185.1 of Rugalucina vietnamica. Lineage (NCBI taxonomy): Eukaryota > Metazoa > Mollusca > Bivalvia > Lucinida > Lucinidae > Rugalucina > Rugalucina vietnamica. The sequence goes on along the minus strand of OZ024876.1, from coordinate 12,343,357 downwards.
ACTCTGCTGTTTTCCCAGGAGGTGGCTCAATTGCTGACAGACTGTAGGTTACACAAGAAAAGACAGACTGTTGAAGTCTACAAACCATTATGAGAAGTGCTACCAACAACATGATACAAAATCCCCTTGGGACAGAGACCATTTCTGTCTCACAGTGATGTAGCCAATGCATGCTGTAGGCCTTTCACATGCCTGCTGTAGGCCTTACACTGGCCTGCCTTAGGCCTTTCACAGGCCTGCCTTAGGCCTTTCATTGGCCTGTCTAAGGCCTTTCACAGGCCTGCCTAAGGCCTTTCACAGGTCTGCCTTAGGCCTTTCACTGGCCTGCCTTAGGCCTTTCAAAGGTCAGCCTAAGGCCTTTCACAGGTCTGCCTTAGGCCTTTCACTGGCCTGCCTTAGGCCTTTCACTGGCCCGCTTGCATGTCTTATCACCACTGGTCTGTTGTCATGGTCACCTGTATATATAACCACTTTATTAAATTACCCTTTTAGCAAAAAAGACAACATTAAATACCATTAATCATATGACGTCGCTGATTTCCAGTGGATAACGTCATGTAATAAAAAGTGTTATGCCAGTGTATAAACACTTCTGCCACTTCTATTAATATCATTGACAATGTCTGTAATAACATTGTAAATTGTCTTTGAGAATATGTCCACTTGGAAGGCGATAAAATCTGTTTTTAAAGTCTTAGGATAAAACGAACTTTACATTCGTGGTCATTTCATATGAAATGTAACTGCACAGCTGATCATTGCTTTTGTTTTTGCTACACGGATAGTACAGTTCCTCTTCTTCCTAAATCAAAAAATTCAAGCTTGTAGCGATCTTCTAGAGCTGCATAGGCCGGTTTGTGTTGGACCATGTCGGAAACCCTGGAAACCGGGTTTCTTCCAATGCGGCTCCAATATATGATACTAAATGAAAGCAGTAACAAACTATCATTTGACTAAAGCATTGACTGTTAAGTTAAAACTTCACAGGAGAAACAGACAGTTGTATTTCAGTTTCAAAGAGACTTTGTTATTTTTCTTTCAGGAAAATGCATGGAATGAAAGCGAGCCCAAAGAAGATGGCAGTAAATATTGTCCCTTTGATCCCCTAGATAATGTCACTTCCATACATGTCCGTAAGTATAGAAATAAGATAGTAATTATTATCCCTTTGATCCCCTAGATAATGTCACTCATACATGTCCCTAAGTATAGAAAGAAGATGATAGTAAATATTGTCTCTTTGATCACCTAGATAATGTCACTTCCATACATGTCCATAAGTATAGAAATAAGGTGAAGGTAAATATTGTCCATAAGTATAGAAAGAAGATGTTAGTAAATATTGTCCCTTTGATCCCCTAGATAATGTCACTTCCATACATGTCCATAAGTATAGAAAGAAGAATTTTTGATAGTAAATATTGTCCCTTTGATCACCTAGATTGTCACTTTTATACATGACCATAAGTATAGAAAGAAGATGTTAGTAAATATTGTCCCTTTGATCCCCTAGATTATGTCACTTCCATACATGTCTGTAAGTATAGAAAGAAGATGTCAGAAAATATTGTCCCTTTATTGTCCATAAGTATAGAAATAAGATGTCAGTAAATATTGTCCCTTTCATCCCCTAGATAATGTCACTTCCATGCATTTTCGTAAGTAGATGGCAGTAAATATTGACCTTTTGACATTGTAGAGAGTGGTAACCTGGGGGACAAGCCAGCCCACTATTTTGGTCTCTATGGTGACTTTATAAAGCAGCGGCCAGTCCTGTTCAGACCATCGTTCAACATCTCTATATACCCGGACCTTGTATCGGCAAAGGGAGATGTGACGTGGCTTCATGGTAAGATAATGAGAAGCTATTGTCATATGAGCTGCCTCGTGGGAAAACCAACAATGTGGTTCCAGAACATGTTCGACACTAACCGACCTGTACAAGCACAGAAAAGAGCTACAAGCTTGAAATTTCGGAAATTAAGTAGAAGAGGAATTGGGCTATCCGAGTAGCGAAAACAAAGGCGCTGATCAGCTTCGCAGTTACTGCGTAGCTGATGTGCGCCTTTGTTTTCGCCTGTGCAGAATGCTTGTTTTCCCATGTGATGGCTCATATAGTGCTTCATGCTTATGTTATGTGTAACGGTATATATATGAGTTGTGTCCTAAGAAAACGGGATTTTTGCATATGCAAAAATAAAGGCACAGATCAGCTGGGTAGTTACTGTACTGTGTAGTTTCACCACACGGATAGTACAATACCTCTTATACCCAAAATTTCAAGCTTCTAGAAAACCACACGGATAGTACAATACCTCTTATACCCAAAATCTCAAGCTTCTAGGTTTTTTCTGTGACTGTACAGACCAGTTTGTGTGGGGCCTAGTCGGAAACCCTGAAGACTGGTTTTCTTGTGTCACGTCTCTTATGCAGTTTGTCGAAATGGACATTTAATAGCGATTTATTTTCCTGAATTCTTCTTGTGTAAAATGCAAGAAGACATCATTCACAAATGAGCCGCCTCGTGGGAAAACCAACAATGTGGTTTCCGAACAGGTCTGACACAAACCGGTCTGTACAAGCACAGAAAAGGGCTAGAAGCTTGAAATTTCAGATTTAAGTAGAAGAGGAAATGTACTATCCGAGTAGCGAAAACAAAGGCGCTGATCAGCTTCGCGGTTACCGCGAAGCTGATCTGCGTCTTTGTTTTCGCATATGCAGATTGTTGGTTTTCCCATGAGGTGGCTCAAATTAACCCACTAATGATGAATAGATTCACCCATCATTATCATTTGGGTGAGTCCATCTTAATATTTAGGGGCTTCAGGTGTGATTTTATCATTTATTCCACTTGATGAAATTCCATTAAGCAAACAGAATAGCCCCAGATGGGAAGCCACATTCTGTGGAGTCACATCTGGGGCTATACCGTTTGCCTATGTCCCATAAAAATGCCGCCAGGCTTATAAGAATTCAATTGGTTGACAGTATTAATTTTATATTGTTTCAGCTCCACAGTTTGTTGGCTCCTTTGATGTTAATGATACAGATAAAGGGGGTCAGGTGTTTTTCTTCTTCCGAGAGATTGCCGAGGAATACACGGAGAGTAAAACCAAAATCTTCTCCAGAGTTGCTAAAGTCTGTAAAGTAAGTCACAGTTTTTGTGGGGTTTTTTTGTCATCATCAAATACATTTAAAAGTCTGTTTTCGTCTTTCGTGGGATTTTGTAATGAAATGTGTTATGAGAGAACACTCTTTGGGCTTGACCAACAAGATAAAATATGGGCAGAATGCCTAATGCTTAAAACAAATATAACATTATAGGATGTAGAGGGCTTGCACTATAGCAAAAAAAAAAAAAGAAGGTATTTGAGCCATGTCAAGAGAAAAACGAAGTAAGAGATGAGTTCGCATTACTCATTGGATCACCCTGCTTGTACATGGATTTCACACCTGTTTATATTGTGTATCATGTGTATTTTTCATATGACGTCACTGTTTTCCAGTGGATAACATCGTGTAATAAAAAGTTTTATGACTACGCGTGTGCACAATTTTGTGAGAATTCGTAACGTTATTGACATGGTCTGTAACAACAATATAAATTTTCATTGAAAATATGTCCACTTTGAAGGCGAGAGAAAATCCCATTTTTAAAAGTCAGGATGAAATGAATTATACACTTATGTTCATTTCATATGAAATTCATTAAACTCGCTGGAGGCTTGTTTAATAAATTTCATATGAAATGACCACTCGTGCAAGATCCTCTATGTATCCAGTCATACATATTCAACAACACCATGTCATCATGCTAACATTTCCATGTAAACTATACCCCTTATACCTTACTTTTATATCGTAAAATTGGGGTATGCAGGGCTATGCCTATGCCTTGCTTTTCTCACGCACAGGCTCAAATGATATAAACCTAATAAAGAGTCGCCATTCTAAAGTCTGTCAGTTCCTTATCAGTCTTTTTTTTTTAATTTCCGTATTGTTATTTCACCTTATACCCCATTTTTATATAGCAAAACTGGGGTATGCAGGGGTAAACCTATTATTTCTTACTTTTGCTCCAAAACATAGATTGTGGGTTCTCATTAGAACCGCCTCGGTGAGGCGGCGACGAGGGGCGGTTCTAACGTGTACCCACAATCTATGTTTTGAGCAAAAATAAGAAAAATATCAAACATTTTCTTCTGGAAATTTTCATTTTTTTAAAAGTTTTGGTAATGTAATTGTAGAAAGACCATGGTGGTGGCTCAATAGAGCGGAACCAGAAGAAGTGGCTATCCTACCAGAAAGCTCGACTCAACTGTTCACTGCCGGGCTTACAGCCATACTACTGGGACGATATCTGTAAGTACTTACTCAACTGTTCACTGCCGGGCTTACAGCCATACTACTGGGACAATATCTGTAAGTACTTAACTGGTCACTGCCGGGCTTACAGCCATACTACTGGGACGATATCTGTAAGTACTTAACTGTTCACTGCCGGGCTTACAGCCATACTACTGGGACAATATCTGTAAGTACTTAACTGTTCACTGCCAGGCTTACAGCCATACTACTGGGACGATATCTGTAAGTACTTGTCTGTTCACTGCCGGGCTTACAGCCATACTACTGGGACAATATCTGTAAGTACTTAACTGTTCACTGCCAGGCTTACAGCCATACTACTGGGACGATATCTGTAAGTACTTACTGAATTATATGAGCCATGATGCGAGAAAACCGGTCTTAGTGGTTTCCGACCAGGTCTAACATAAATCAACCTGTACAGTCACAGAAGCAGGCTAGAGGCTTGAAATGTTGGCTTTAAGTAGAAGAGGAATTGTAGTATCAGAGTAGTGAAAACAAAGGTGCTGATCAGATCTGCAGTCACTGCTAAGCTGATCTGCGCCTTTGTTTTCGCATAGGCAAAAATTTTGTTTTCTCACGATGTGGCTCATATTTCAGCCTTCCCATGAGAAAACAAACAATCTAGGTTTCCAACCAGGTCCAACACTAACCAGGCTGTACAGCCGCAGGAAACAGCTAGACGCTTGTTTCTGGTTTAGAAAGAAGAGGCATTGTACTATCTATGGAGCGAAAACAAAGGCGCTGATCAGCTGTGCAGTTACTGCACAGCTGATCTGCGCATTTGGTTTTGCATATGTAGATTGTTGATTTTCTGGTGTTGTGGCTCCTTTTATATTTGAAACTTAGACAAGGACTAACTCTTGATACAGGAGAAAATTTTGGTGAAGCAGTGTGGTCTTGTTGTTCAGCATTAAAATGAGCCGCCTCATGAGAAAACCAACAATCTGCATATGCGGAAACAAAGGCACAGATCAGCTTTGCAGTAACTGTGAAGCTGATCAGTGCCCTTGTTTTCATTACTTGGATAGTACAATTCCTCTTCTACTTAAATCCGAAATTTCAAGCTTCTAGCTCTTTTCTAGGCTTGTACAAGTCAGTTTGTGTCGAACCTGTTCGGAAACCACATTGTTGGTTTTCCCACGAGGTGGCTCAAATTCAGAATTCAAAGATCCTGGGTGTGACCAGATTCTGTTTGCTTTAAAGAAAATTCATCAAAAAATGTGAATGAAAATTTAAAATCACTCCTGATTCTTCTAAAAACGAAAGTGGACTCACCCAAATGATTAAGTGGGAAAGTCCATTTATCATTAATAGGTTAAACTTTGTTACAGATGATGTATATGAAGCTGGTGACAAGTTTTATGCTCTATTTTTCAAACAAGGGTAAGTGCTTGCAATAGAATCGTATTGAGAATAGTGTCCCCCCCCCCTGCCCCCCCCACACTCCTCCTCCTGGTCCCCGGTCCATTTTTCTTTGGGATGTGTTATAATAATATTATACCTTTGAAGAGGAAGTAAAAGAAAATGCTCTAACTTTCTCTTGCCATTTGTGGAAAAGTGAAATAAATTGATTGAAAGTATTCATCATATATGGACAACAATGTAACATGCATAATGTGTCTTCTGATATTATGAACATTATACACTATGCATATTATATATACACTTAACTTCTGTACACATCCTTATTTAGTGTTGGCATGTCAATATATGAGTGGTGTCATGAGAAAACCAGCATTTTGCATATTCAAAAACAAAGGCACAGATCAGCTTCGCAGTAACTACGGAAATGATTGCACGTTTGTTTTTGCTACACAGATATTACAATTCCTCTACTTTCTAAATCCATAATTTCCAGCCTCTAGCCATCTTCAGTGCTTGTACATCTCAGTTTGTGTCGGATGTTTTAAGAAACCACATTGTTAGTTTTCTCATGATGCGGCTCATATGTACAACTAGTCGGTGACTGTAGATATATGGTTATTGAGACACTGGTATCATTGAATAATGCTCCTAGTTTTCCACAGGCTTGTTGGGGCTTCACTGACTCCTAACAATTGAGCCGCGATGCAAGAAAACTGGTCTTTGGGGTTTCCGACCAGGTCTGACAGAAACCGGGCTGTACAAGCACAGAAGATAGCTAGAAGCTTGAAATTTCGGATTTAGGAAGATGAGAAATTGTACTATCCGAGTAGCGAAAACAAAGACATTTAAAATGAAATGGTTTTCTCATGATGTGGCTGATTTGGTAATTACATGTACTAATTCATATAAAGATCTATAAATAAAACTGAAACATACAGTTTTAATAATGACAAAGCTAATACATGTATCGGTTTGTACTTTTCATGTAACAGCCAGTAGCATGTATGTATCAAGAAAAAGTTGGGTACTAATTGAGCCGTGACGTGAGAAAACCGGGCTTCGGTGTTTCCGACCCGGTCTGACACAAACCATTTTGTACAGTCACAGACGATAGATATATGGTTGAAATTTCGGATTTAGGAAGAAGAGGAATTTCACTATCCGTGCAGCGAAAACAATGGCGCTGATCAGCTATGACGGTTTTCTCATGGCGCGGTACATTTTTCAGTTTGTTTGAATCTAACATAGTGGGGTTTGTATGTGATACTCCAAGGATTTTTTTAACCCATATTTGACAAATGGATTTTCCCATCATTATCATTAGGGTGAGTCCACTTTTATTTTTAGGGGCGTAAGGAGTAATTTTTCAATTTTATTCAATTTTTCGATGAAAATTTTCTAAGCAAACAGAATACGCGGCGTTACGCGGCATCACATCTGGTGCTATTCTGTTTGCCTATGTCCCATAAAAAGGACACCAGGCTTAAATGAGTTAAGGCTTACCTTACCGGTATTTTAAATTATTAACCAATTTTGAAAACTTTTGCTGCACATTTTGCTACAAACTAATTTTTCAAATTTGTGCAAAGAAAATTAGTAACACATGTACCTTCAAAATACTGTTACCAAGTCTAAGAGTCAGACTTTGAGAAATGGGACTTTGCATGAGCAAACCAACAATTTGGGTTTCCGACCAGGTCTGACACAAATCAGGCTGTACAGTCACAGGAGCAGGCTAGATGCTTGAAATTTGAAATGTAGAAAGAAGAGGGATGGTACTGTATGGAGCGAAAACAAAGACGCTGATCAGCTGTGCAGTTACTGCACAGCTGATCTGCGCCTTTGTTTTTAGCTCGCCTGTACGAAAGTACAGGAAGAGCTATTGCAGTCACCCCGGCGTCGGCGTCGGCGTTAGCGTCGGCGTCGGCGTTGCTCAAAATGTTAAAGTTTTTGGTTAAAGTTTTTATGAGTCTATATCTCTTGAAGTTGTTGATGGATCAAGTTGATACTTTGCATGTTGGTAGATATTGGTCTGAAGTTTTATGCTGTACGATCATGACCCACCTGGGTGACCTTGAGGTCAAGGTCACGGACTTAGAAATTTTTTGTTAAAGTTTTTGGTTAAAGTTTTTATAAGTCTATATCTCTTGAAGTTGTTGATGGATCAGGTTGATACTTTGCATGTTGGTACATATTGGTCTGACGTTTTATTCTGTACCATCATGACTCACCTGGGTGACCTTGAGGTCAAGGTTACGGACTTAGAAATTTTGTGTTAGAGTTTTTGGTTAAAGTTTTTATAAGTCTATATCTCTTGAATATGTAGAGGGATCAAGTTGATACTTTGCATGTTGGTAGATATTGGTCTGAAGTTTTATGCTGTACCATCATGACCCACCTGGGTGACCTTGAGGTCAAGGTTACGGACTTAGAAATTTTGTGTTAGATTTTTTGGTTAAAGTTTTTATAAGTCTATATCTTTTGAATATGTAGAGGGATCAAGTTGATACTTTGCATGTTGGTAGATATTGGTCTGAAGTTTTATGCTGTACCATCATGACCCACCTGGGTGATCTTGAGTTCAAGGTCACAGACTTTGAAATTTTATGTTAAAGCTTTTGCTTAAAGTGTTTTGAACTGTATATTGCTGGAACAAATGGATGGATCTACTTGATACTTTGCTGTTGGATATTATATTCTTTTATTATGCTGTAGCATCTCGACTCACCTGTGGTCAAGGTCACAGACTTAGATTTTAGGTTATAAGTCTATATCAAATATGTAGATGGATCAAGTTGAACTTAGCATGTTGGTAGATATTGGTCTGTACCATCACAACCCACCTGAGTGACAATGAGGTCAATGTCTTTGGTCGTAGATTTAATAGATTTAGTGACAAAGCACAAGTCAGGCGAGCTACGCTGTCCTGCGACAGCTCTTATTGCCTATGCATGTTGCTGGTTTTCTTGTGCAGTGACTCAAATGGTAATGTTTCCTGTAGTTTGTATAGATTAAAATATGTTTTATTTTTTTGAATATAGACCCAGACTTCCCATGTAAGATTTTTGTAAAGATATTTTCGGTAAAAAGGTCCTACTCTTGTTTGATTTGCAGTTTTGTCTGTCATATTCAGCCAGAAAATCAATCATCATACTTCATATTATACTACTCAAAATTTGATAAGCATCAAAGTATCAATTGCTATAAAGCACAGTGTAAGAGGCCCCGGGTTTGACCTAAATTTAATGACAATCTCCAATTAGCAAGAATGACGGATTCATTTGCATTTTGTTAGAAAATGTCTGAAGCTACCGACTAAAAGAAATTTGAAACAAAAAATGTCATACCGAAGTCCATAGAACAGTTTTTCTAAAATTTGAATTTTGACAAAAACAGTGGTTGTTTTGAAAATTGGCCCACACGTGACAATTACAAGCTTGCTTTTATCCTGCACTGCACACATCTGTAAGAATGCACTTCGGACAATGTAAAGATGGCTCAATGGGCTATGGTAGGACATTTCCGGTTTCAAATTTCTTGTATCAAGAAACTACAAGGCATTATCTAAGATAAATCAAATAAACCGACGTTTTGGTCCTTTGATGATATCATTAAAATTGGGTCAAACTCGAGGTGTTTTGCATTGTGTTGTATTTAAAATAAATATTTGATGCTTATCAAATTTTGAGTAGTATAGCTTATGACTAACAAAATTATGCTGCCATCATTGTCACTCGAACACACATCATGCAAACATGTCCATGCAGTGAATACCCCCATAAACCCCACTTTTATATACCTAAACTGGGTTTTACAGGGGTATGACTAGTTTTCTTAATTTTGATCCAAAACAGATTATGGGTACTCGTTAGAATCACATTCTAACATGTACCCACAATCAATGTTTTGAGCAAAAATAATACAAACATAAAGAAAAGAAAAATCAATGAAAAATTTCTACTTTTACAGTTGAAAAAATCTCTGTATATTGCATAGGCATGTTTTCATTTTGATTTGTCTTCATTATTTCTCGGCAACAGCTGATTGTTTGTGATTGTGGTAGCCCAGTGGTTAGGTTGTCACACCCTGATTTGAGGGGTTGTGAGTTTCTGTCATATTTAGCCAGAAAACAAATTGCTTATCATTATGTACATCATAATAGCTTATTGTAAACTAACAAAATTATGCTGCCATCATTGTCACTTGAATTTGAGCCGCGACGCAAGAAAACCGGTCTTCGGGGTTTCCGACCAGGTCCGACATAAACCGGCCTGTACAGTTACAGACAAGGGCTAGCAGCTTGAAATTTTGGATTTAAGAAGAAGAGGAATTGTACTATCCGAGTGGCGAAAACAAAGGCGCTGATCAGCTTCGCAGTTACTGCGAAGCTGATCTGCGCCTTTGTTGTCGCATAGGCAAAATTCCGGTTTTCTCACGATGCGGCTCATTTATTTTAGCTCATAGTATGAGTTAGAAGGTTGGGTGAAAACAGGAAATCAGTGCTCATAAACACTCCGCAACTGGTGCCGCCCTGACCCTTAATTGAAAGGATGTTTATCATATGAAGATAAAGATAATCATTTTGTGGTACATGTTATGCTCGCCTCGGTGAGGCGGTTCTAATGAGTACCCACAATCTATGTTTTGGAGCAAAAATAAGAAAAAATAGGTATACCCCTGCATATCCCAGTTTTGCTATATAAAAGTGGGGTATGAGGGGGTATATATTTCACAGACATGTTATTCTGATGTAAAATAACAATATGAAAATAAATGAAGTGTGACAGACTTTAGAAATGCAACTCTTTAATAGGTTAATATCATTTGCTAAATTAAAAGTCCTTAAAAGTTATGCTGATGCGTAACATATGATTGTGAATATTAACACCGTCAACAATTTTTATCCATAAAATTTTGTATGCTGAATTGATTACCGTTTCTGTTGTCTAAGATGCCATGGAAACATAACTTTTTCTGACGAAAAGCTTTTAGTGGCTACAAAAACATTTTTATTCTTGTATTTGACCATATATTCCAGAGGTGACCATAACTCATCAGCTGTGTGTGTGTATAAAAAGTCAGACATCTTTGATGTTTTCGGAGGGAAATTTAGACGTTTTGTAAACAAGACTTGGGAGATCCTGCCAGATGACCTTCACCCCTACCCCAGACTCGATGATGTGAGTATTCTTGAGGAAAACGTGAGCCGTGACGCGAGAAAAGCGGTCTTCGGGGTTTGGGACCAGGTCTGAGACAAACCGTCCTGTACAGTCACAGAAGATGGCTAGAAGCTTGAAATTTCGGAGTTTGGGAGAAGAGGAACTGTACAAGCCGAGTAGGCGCTGATCAGCTGTGCAGATCTGTGCCATTGTTTTCTCAAAGGTAGAAATCCGGTTTTCTCATGATGCGGCTCCTGTAATACACAGATTTTTCCTAATTTGTAAAAACTGAAAAATTTCTTACAAGTATCTACAATCTATGTTTTGGATCAAAAGTAAGAAAATAGGTATACCTCTGATAACCCCAGTTTTCTATTATAAAAAGTGGGGTATAAGGGGGTATACATTACAGGGGCATTTTGTGGAGATGATGAGACTAAGCCCCTTCTCTGTATGACTGCAGCTGTTTGTGGGAACATTACAAAAACATGCCCATGCAATATACAGAGATTTTTAAAGTTGTAAAAAATGAAAATTTTATAAGAAAGTTTTCGATATTTTTCTTATTTTTGCTCAAAACATAGATTGTGGGTACACGTTAGAACCACCTCGGCGAGGCGGTTCTAACGAGTACCAACAATCTATGTTTTGGAGCAAAAATAAGAAAAATATGTATACCCCTGCATACCCCTGTTTTGCTACATAAAAGTGGGGTTCAAGGGGGTAAACATTTCACGGACATGTTTTCCTGATGATCTAAGCCCATTCTGTATGACTGCAGCTGTTTGTGGGAAGTTAACCCATTTATGATGAATGGACTTTTCCATGCGTATCATTTGGGTAAGTCCACTGTCATTGTTAGGCGCATCAGGAGTGATTTTGAAGTTTTATTCCATTTTTGGATGAAATTCCTCCAAGCAAACAGAATAGCTCCAGATGGGATGCTGCATTCTGCGGTGTCACATCTGGGGCTATACCGTTTGCCAATGTTCCATAAGAGGACTACTGGCTTAAATGAGTTAAATCCCATCCAAACAATTCTGAAAATTTTACCATACAAAATGCCATTTCTCTGATTTTTTTTTTACCATACAAAATTCTTCTTATTTTTTTTTTTTTTTTTTTTTTTTTTTTTTTTTTGGTGTGTGTGATTTTTTTTACCATACAAAATTTCATATTTTCTGGAATTTTCAGGTTGCATCTTTTCACATACGAGCCGCATCGTGAGAAAACGGGATTATTGCCTATGCGAAAACAAAGGCACAGATCAGCTGTGCAGTAACTGCACAGCTGATCAGCGCCTGTTTTCGCTACAGGGATAGTACAATCCCTCTTCTACTTAAATCCTTAATTTCAATGTTCTAGCCTGCTTCTGAGACTGTACAGGCTGGTTTGTGTCAGACCTGGATGGAAACCCCAAAGACTGGTTTTCTCACGTAGCGACTCATGTAATACTTTTTTCCATTTCAGTGCAAATTACACGACACTACACCAGAGGTATTTGATGGTCCACAGACAGTGTCTCGTTATCAGCTGATGGCAGAAAATGTTGATTCTCTATATAAAAGACCTATTTTTAGCAAAACGGGAATCCAGTATCTAAAAATAGCTGTATATCCTGATAAACAAGGCAGTGGAAGTAATATATATTTAGCTACAGGTAGGCTTTAAATTAACAACTGAAATATGCACTATCAATCACTAATTAGGAAATAGAAATTTTTTGAGAAATAAATGTTATAAGAAACTTCAGGAGCTTAAAACACACCATTACATTTTGTTGGAAAAAAATTTCTCCTACTATTCAATGATGAAAACGCAAAAATAACAGCAGTTTAATGAATGATGCTTTAAAAGACAGATTCACAGTACAGTACATTGTAGAAATGGAGGTATGGCCATGTGGTTCAGGTCGCTGTTGTGATATCAGTACTGCTCATTCAGTCATCTCTGACACTGCAGTATCCAGTGTGGGTTTGAGCCTCATGCAGTGCACGTGAGACAAGCCAAGTTCTGCCTCTGGGTGTTTTATCTTTGGATACTCCCATTTTTGACCCAACCTTCTGATTGGCCCTTCTCAGTGTGCTTAAATCTAATGAGTTTGAATAATTTTTCATCAGGAAAACATGTCCGTGTAATATATACCCCCTTATACCCCACTTTTATATAGCAAAACTGGGGTATGCAGGGGTATACCTATTTTTCTTATTTTTGCTCCAAAACAGATTGTGGGTACTCGTTAGAACCGCCTCGGTGAGGCGGTTCTAACGTGTACCCACAATCTATGTTTTGAGCAAAAATAAGAAAAATATCAAAATTTTACTACTGAAAATTTTTAATTTTTACAGCTTCAGAAAATCCTATATATTGCATGGGCATGTTTTCGTAATGTAAAAGAGGTAAAACTGAATAAAAACAACGAAGAAAAAAACATTTTATATATTTTAGATGATGGTAAGATTCACAGCCTGTTTCTTTACGATTGTGGTAAAGACTTTGAACTATGGGAAAATACCGAATTATCGCCGTTTGAAGCTGATATCTCCAATCCAATCTGGAGTATGAAGCTACTGGTATGTTTGCATGTTTATTCTTCTTTTTTTGTTTTCATTATGAAATCATGCTCGTTTTATACTGTAAATTGAATTTTTCAGTTGAAAATATTTGCGATAGAAACACCTTGCAGAGGAGGTTCTAACAGGTACCCACAATATGTTTTAAAGCAAAAAATAAGAAAGAAATGAATACCCCTGTACACACATTTTTCGATAACCAGAGCAGAAGGCCTGTAGGTGAGCTTATAGGATAGGCAGGTACCCAGCTTCCGTTTGAGCCGCCTCGTGGGAAAACCAACAATGTGGTTTCAGAACAGGTCCGACACAAACCGACCTGTACAAGCACAGAAAAGAGCTAGAAGCTTGAAATTTCGGATTTAAGTATAAGAGGAATTGTTCTATCCGAATAGCGAAAACAAAGGCGCTGATCAGCTTCGTGGTTACCGCGAAGCTGATCTGCATCTTTGTTTTCGCCTATGCAGATTGTTGGTTTTCCCATGAGGCGGCTCATTTGTTATCATACCAACAGGATTGAAAAAATGAGCCTGTGCGTGAGAAAACCAACAATTTGGGTTCCGACCAGGTCTGACACAAACTGGCCTGCACAGTCACAGAAGACAGCCAGAAGCTTGAAATTTTGGATTTAGATAGTAGAGGAATTGTTCTATCCGTATAGCGAAAACAAAGGCGCTGATCGGCTTCGGGGTTACCGCGAAGCTGATCAGCGTCTTTGTTTCCGCATATGCAGATTGTTGGTTTTTCTATGAGGGGGCTCAAATCATGCCATACATCGTTTGCATGCAGCAGAAACAATGGGTAATGACAGGCTACACTTAATCGCCTACGGGCCAGTGACAGTGCGATGATCCCCTGGATCTTTAATGTCAAGGTGAATGATGAATCAAGCTCAGACTCCCTTTTCTCAAAGGTTTGGCTCCAGGATATAGTTGTGGTGCTCCGCTCCAGCAGAATGAGATAATATGGACACGTAGAGGGTAGCAAAGGCTGGATTTCTCAAGTACGCAAACTAAACGTAGTTGCACAGAAAAGATCTGGCAAGCCAAGGAAATCATGGGATGAAGTGTTGTTAGGCGAGAGGAAAAAACTAGGAATGAATAATGCTGATCCACAGAATCGCTCAGAGTGGAGAGGTCGTCTAAGAAGGAGATTTCAACTTGTCAAACAAGTCCAACCCTCAGTAGAGGACAACAGACTATAAAATGTTCATGGTCGAATTTGAACCTAAGGAAATGTAGAATGACATGGTTTAGCCAAATATCAAACACGTAACTCGATAGAACCATTTCTTGTAAAGATCATGCACAACATTTGAGCCGCCTCATGGGAAAACCAACAATCTGCATATGCGAAAACAAAGGCACAGATCAGCTTCGCAGTAACTGCAAAGCTGATCAGTGCCTTTGTTTTTGCTACTTGGATAGTACAATTCCTCTTCTACTTAAGGATGTTCGCTGCCAATGAAAAAGTATTCAAACTTTTTTTCTAACCACCCTTTTTTGATTCCAAAATACAACACAAGACATTTGAAAGCAAAATAAATATAGGGTAGTGTGCATTTTTTCAAGCTACAGGCCTCTGAATGAGACCTCTGAGCAACATGTTTTAAATTTAGTAAAATTAATTTAATTTTTAATTCTTTGAAACAAACCTGTCTTGAACAAAAATACACCTAGAATGCTTTCAAAAGTCATAATATTTATGTGACGCAGACTATTTTGGACCAAACGCATAGAAAAATTTGCAACTGGAAGTGGATGACAAAATTTTACGAGTATTTTTCCAACCCTACCCCCATACTTGAATAGTCGGAAAAAATCAATATTTTGAAATGTGCCAAACCCATATTTGTTTATTCAAACTTTTTCTTGTATTTCCACACACCATAGAACTTTGTAATATTGTTCGAATAAAAGAAAGAAATATATAGGGTAGTGTGCATATAAGAGAGAACCAACAACTTGGTAGTCACCATTTTCAGCCTTTTTTCAGCCGTTTTGTTTCTTTAAGCCCATTTCATAAAACCACCTAAAATTTTAAAACCAGCACACCAAAGACACAAAGACTGACTTAGAAGACCATGTACACATATACTGCAGCTAAAATAAACAAAGAAATAGTGCAATTAATTTGAAGATGTGTAATATTCAAGTTTAATCTACCCTACCCCCTAAATTTCACTGACACCTAAATTTTTCTGAAAAGTTGCAGAAAATGGGGTGAAAAAATGAAGTTTCTTAGATTGACAATTTTCATGGCTCGTTCAATGCATATCATCATTATGTATCCAAATATAAGATATTGGGAAAATATCTGCAACCGTTTACGAGATATTCAACAAAAGAAAAACCGGAAGTTCGGAAATGTCAAATGTTAGCAGCGAACATCCTTAAATCCGAAATTTCAAGCTTCTAGCTCTTTTCTGTGATTGTACAGCTCGGTTTGTGTCAGACCTGTTTGGAAACCAGGTTTTCCCACCAGGCGGCTCATTTGTGCCAGGGTTCGTCGGAAACCTAAATTGTTTAGTTTTCTCATGCAAAGGCTCATTTCTCTTTACCATTGTTTCAGGAGAACAGAACCAGTCTGTACCTTGGCACAGATTACGAAGTCGTCAAAGTCAACTACAATGTCTGTACGAAGTATGGAAAGAAGGACAATTGTATACATGACGTACTGTGTTATTGGTGTAATGATACAGCTGTTGAAGCCTCCTGTAGATCCAGGAATCAGGATAGGTAGGGAATGAGCCATGGCATGAGTAAACCAACAATGTGGTTTCCAAACAGGTCAGACACAAATTGCAGGGTTCCCACGCGTCAGGGAAAAGTCAGGGAAAAATGAAATTTTGTTAAAGTCAGGGAAATGTCAGGGAATTTTGAGAAGGGTCAGGGAAATTTGAAAAATAAGGAAAAAGTCAGGGAAATGTCAGGGAATTTTGAAGCAGTGTCAGGGAAATTTTCATTGGGATGGTTATAGGGCTTGCAAGGCTAAGGCAGTTTCTTGTTTTTTGGCTTAAATTGCTAAAATTACTGATTACCTGTTTTGGATTTTTTTGGAAAACAAATTAGAGAATCTCAAAGGCATTTGCACCCCTTATCTCTGAAGGATTACAATTTATACAGTAATTTCTGCGATAGTTCGAATGTCGATGAAATGTCAGGGAAAATCAGAAATTTGTCAGGGAAATGTCAGGGAATTCTGTTATCGCGAAAGCGTGGGAACCCTGAACTGAGCTGTACAAGCACAAGATAGCTAGAGGCTGGAAATTTATATTTAGAAAGAAGAGGAATTGTACTATCCGTGTAGAGAAAAGGCGCTGATCAGCTTCGCAGTTACTGTGAAGCTGATCTGATCTGCGTCAGTTTTAATAAAAAGGGATGTAAGCTAGTATAAACATATGTGAAAACAAGACGCAGTACTGCACAGCTGATAAGTGCCTTTGTTTTCACTACGCAGCTAGCACAATTTGTCTTATTCCTAAATTCAAAATTTCAAGCTTCTTGCCATCTTCTGTGGGTGGACAGGCCGGTTGTGTCAGACCTGATCGGAAACCCCGAAGCGGGGTTTTCTTGCATCACGGCTTTTATCCTGGTGGAGCACAAGAAAACCAACAATCTGCATATGCGAAAACGAAGACGCAGATCAGCTTCGCGGTAACCGCGAAGCTGATCAGCGCCTTTGTTTTCGCTACTCTGTAGCTGAACCCTGTGAACAAGTATTTTAGGTCACTGATTGGATTACAGATTTTAATCGTTAGACAGCTGCGTACAGAATTGGTTGTAGCCCTGAGCAGGGCTTTAGTGACATGCTAAGGTCTGCTTGTGGTTGTGCCTGGTGTATTTTCTTGGGGGTACTCAACGTTTTCAACGTTTTCCCCACACCTGATCAGCCTGTCTTATGTAAAATAATCTTGAAGGGGGTGTAAAACCAAATGAGATTTAAAACAATGTCTGTGCAAAAAAAAATTATTTAATTTTATTTGTCACTTTAAATAGTCAAATTGATTTGCATTTTGTGTGGTTATGTTAGTCAAAATGATTTGCATTTTGTGTTAGAATGGCACTGGGCTCTGACTGTACCTTAGCTTCCCCGATTTGCAAACAAAGTGATAAAAATAAAATGTTTGGACCAATAGAGGTTATCCACTATGCTATCCAGGCATATTTTCATTGCATGTTTTTTTATTATTATTTGTCCTTTCAGCTGTAGCCAAAAAGTAACCTATGAAAATATATACCAGACCAATGGTGACCAGTGCCAGAGTGAAGACATTGTAAGAGTTTTGGATGTACAAGGTACATGTAATTACATTTGAGCTGCTGCACAAGAAAACCAACAATTTGCTTATGCGAAAACAAAGACACAGATCAGCTGTGCAGTAACTGCACAGCTGATCAGCGCCTTTGTTTTCACTGCATGGATAGTACAATCCTTCTTCTTCTTAAATCCGAAATTTTAAGCTTCTAGTCTGCTTCTGTGACTGTACAGGCTGGTTTGTGTCAGACCTGGTCAGAACCCAAATTGTTGAATCACGGCACAGGCTCATTTTATTCACTTTATAACACTGTTTGTTATACATGATTGAGGCTATAGTGTGATCTGCCATGGCTTCTATAAGAGCCGCGACGCGAGAAAACCGGTCTTCGGGGTTTCCGACAAGGTCTGACACAAACTGACCTGTACAGTCACAGAAGCGGGCTAGAAGCTTGAAATTTCGGATATAAGAAGAAGAGGAAATATACTATCCATGCAGCGAAAACAAAGGCGCTGATCAGCTTCGCGGTTACCGCGAAGCTGATCTGCGCCTTTGTTTTCGCATAGGCAAAAATCCGGTTTTCTCACGATGCGACTCATAATGTTACTAAGAATAGAAAGTCTGTGAATCGATACAATGAAGTTTAAAATCACATCTCAGACACCAGAGTGAAACAAAGGGAAAACACAAGAGGAAGACATAATTTGAGCCCCATCAAGAGAAAACTGGTATTCGGGTTTTCCGATCAGCTCCCACACAAGTCGACCTGTATAGTCACAGAAGAATGTTTGAAATTTTAATTTAAGAAGAAGAGGAAATGTACTTGTATCTGTGAAGCGAAAACACTGATCAGCTGTGCAGTTACTGTAAGCTGATTTGTAGCTTTGTTTTCACTTAGGTAGGTTGCTGTTTTTTTATGCCCCCAACTTCGAAGAAGTTGAGGGGGCATATTGGTTTGGTTCTGTCTGTGCAGTGCAGTGAGTGAGTGCGTGCAGTCAGTCAGTCAGTCTGTGATGCGTGAGCACTCGGTCAGGAACCGTTAGAGCTAGGATCTTGAAATTTGGTATGTAGTTTGTATATGAAAATTAAGAGGACCCGTATTTTTTCTTTCAGGTAAATTCAAGGGGCTAGGGGCCAATTCTGTGAGAGTTATTTCCCTTTTTAATTCTTGATAAAGTGAATAGATAGTGGATACCTTGTGTGCGCAACTCCTACAGTTTTATTCCGATTCTCTTGAAACTTTACAGATGTTGTGACCATGCTTTGAAGATATGCATGTGGTTTGGATATAATCCTCAGATTATATTTGTCACTTTTTTAGCAATTTGCTTGAACTTAGCCATTTTTCGGGCATTTTGACAATGAAAGTGAATGGGCAGTGGGTACCTTGTGTGCGCAACTCCTCCTACAGTTTCATGCCAATTCATTTAAAACTTTACATGTATTATGGGCATGGTCTGAAGATATGCATGTGGTTTGGATATAATCCTTGGATTATTTTTTGTCATTTTTTTCACAATTTGAACATAGTCATTTTTTCGGGCATTTTAGTGGATGGATAGAGGGTAACTTGTGTGCGCAACTCCTCCTACAATTTAATACCGATACTTTTGAAACTTTGCAGACATTGTGACCATGCTTTGAAGATATGCATGTGGTTGGGATATACTCCTCAGATTAATTTTTGTCACTTTTTTACAATTTTTTGGACATTTTTACATCTTGAAAGTGGCTTACCAGTTGGGGGCATAGTGTTTCGTAAACACATTTTCTTTTTTTTTTTTTTTTTTTTTTTTTTTTTTATGCAGCGGCTCATAATTTTGTAGTAAAAGTATTCCTTTATAGCATCATTTACTTGGACTGTAGTCAAGATCTAAAAGGACTGCCTCCCATCTCCGTGTGACCTTAGCAATAGAGTGGGATGTAAAATGTGATAGGAGGAATTTGATCATGTTACCATTTTTGCATTCCAAAAGTCTTAAAAAGTGTCACAAAAATTTTGAAAATCGGTTAACAAACAAAATGTTTATGCCAGAAAACAATTTCGAATAGGGCAGTTGTCAACAAGGGAAGTAACTTTTTTCCAGGAAAAGGTCAAAATTTATTATTTTTCATTTAAAATGCACCAAAACAAAACAAAATTGTATTGTATGCATAGCTTAGTACCAAACTGTTAAAATTATTCCACAGAGTTGCTTGAGTTTCAATTTTAAGGTGCTTAGATTACCTCCCTCGCACATGCAAAAAAGCCGATTCAAAAATCATTTATGGGCATACTTATTTTATCATTGGACTGATTTTAAAAAAAAAATGCGGCACTTTTTACAACTTTTGGGTAGCAAAAAGATGACATGTTCATATTTGTCTCTTCATGTTTCAAAAAAGTGAGATTTTGAAAAATGCAGTTTCTGAAAGATGGTGTACAGACAGTAGCTTTGTATTCTTTTTATAGTTTCACCGACAAATGAGCCGGCAATAAAGGGCCTATACGTTACATTAGGCATAGATTATGGACTCCAAAGGGCGGGCTCTACATCATGGGCTTTAAATAATTCCGAAATCCATTTTGACGAAGCAGAGAGATTCTTTTTAGCCTATGATGGAGCTTTAATAATTAAGAATGTGAGTTTGGATGATGCGGGGAAGTTTGAAGCATTCGATACTGTATACAGACAACGGAGAAAAGTGGCGGAGTACAACCTAACAGTTCATCCTGGACAAACAAACGGTACTTGACATTACAAAAACTTGCCAGTGCAATATACAAAGATTTTTTTTAGCTGTAAAAACGAAAATTTCATCAGCAAAACTTCTGACATTTTTAATATTTTTGCTCAAACATAGTTCGTGGGTACATGTTAGAACCACCTCGCCGCGGTCAGGCAGTTCTAACTAGTACCCACGATTTATGTTTTGCCTGCAGCGCTTTTATTTTTATTGTTAGCTCGCCTGCACGAAGTGCACAGAGCTATTGTTGTCACCTCGGTCGTTTACGTTTACATTTACGTGTACGTCCGCGACACACTTTCGGTTAAAGTTTTTTAGAAGTCTATATCTCTTGAACATGTAGATGTATCAAGTTGATACTTTGCATATTGGTAGATATTGGTCTTAAGTTTTATGCAGTAGTGTACCATCATGACCCATTCTGGGTGACCTTGAGGTCAAGGTCACAGACTTAGAAATCTTATGTTAAAGTTTTTCATAAAAGTTTTTAGAAGTCTATATCTCTTGAACATATTGATGGATCAAGTTGATACTTTGCATGTTGGTAGATATTGGTCTGAAGTTTTATGCAGTACCATCGTGGTCCACCCTGGGTGACCTTGAGGTCAAGGTCACAGACTTAGAAATTTTATGTTAAAGTTTTTCATTAAAGATTTAAGAAGTCTATATCTCTTGAACATGTTGATGGATCAAGTTGATACTTTGCATGTTTGAAGATATTGGTCTGAAGTTTATGGAGTACCATCATGACCCACCCTGGGTGTACCATCATGACCCACCCTGGGTGACCGTGAGGTCAAGGTCACAGATTAAGAAATGTTTTGTTGAAGTTTTTCATTAAAGTTAGAAGTCTATATCTCCTGAACATGTTGATGGATCAAGTTGATACTTTGCATGTTTGTACATATTGGTCTGAAATTTTATGCTTTTATGACCAACCTGAGCGACCTTGAGGTCAAGGTCATGGGTCATAGATTTTGATAAATTTAGTGGCAAAGCACAAGTCAGGCGAGCTACGCTGTCCTGCGACAGCTCTTATTTTGTTTGTTTTTTTTTTGTTTTGTTTGTTTTTTTTTGTTTTTTTTTTGTTTTTTTTTTTTGTTTTTGGCATAACAGTAACATTATGATGTTGAATAATTCAAAATTTGTGGTAATTTTCATATCCTTCTGAAGATCTGTTAAATAGCAAAAGCACTGCAGGCATTACTGTAAAGTCTGAAATGTTCAGGAGAACATAATTTTCACTAATATTTGCAAATTCTCGCTAATAATGTGTTACTATAAGCTTTATAGATGGCAAGAATACTTATTTGTAAGCTTCAGAACTTGCATATGATTCGGAAATAGAAAAAAACGTAATTAAAAGTCACACAAAAATTTAAGAAATAACAGTAAATATGTTATTTTAGACATACAAACTGACACATTGACAAGGATTTCTTGTTTCCTATATACACATATTCATACATGAACAAACAGGGTTCAGTAACAAAAGCTGAGAACTAATAGCTTACTTTTCTCAATGTTGCATCACATTGTGCACAGCTGATCTGCACCTTTGTTTTTACATAAAGCTGGTTTTCTTATTTCCGTATTCATTCTAATTAGCGCACAGTGCGCTTAACTTTTCAGGATAACTGAAAGTTAAGGTAACAAAATATTGTTCTAATAAGCGCATGCTAGGAACGGAAACAACACATAAACGGTTGAAATAACAATGTCAAAAATACCAATAATGATGTCATGTAAGTGTTCCAATCGTTCCATAATAGTGTTTGATGGTCTAAGATTAAGTTTTAATATGGTTATTACGGTATTTATGTGTAAAAGTGGTATCAATACCAATATAATCGTCAGACAGTGTGCGCTTATGCACATGCTTTTCGAAAACGACCAGGGTGTGCGCTTATTGGAGCATGTGCGCTAATTAGAACGAATACGGTAGTTACTATCATGGAAACTTAATCCGTCAAACCCCTACAAGGGGAGTTAGAATGGATTCGGGAAAAAATCAATAAAACATACAATTTGAGAATTTCAAACTTAATTAAATGCTTATTTTCATCAATATAGATCTCATAAAAATTTATTTGTATGCAAAATTCAAATTTGTTTTAAAATGTTTATTTTAATTCTATTAATAACCATATAGTTTACAAAGTTTCCCAAGTGTTCATGGTGAAGTTTTCATAATGGGAATCTGGTTGATATTTCAGAACAGTTGGTTGAAGTGTGGAAGCAAGCCTTTATTGATTGGTCCTCATCATTCCGGACGTGGGAATCATGTTCCAAAGATTTTCTAATGGTATGCTTTGGTTCTAACCAGTTAATTTTAAAACATGCCTTCACCAAATCATGTGATGCTTTAAGGCTGCAAAAAATCAGTGTGTTAAATGAGTTTTCAGGGTTGCCACGGTCAGGGAAAAAAGTCTGGAAAATGATTTTTTTTCCGGTTCAGGGAAAAGTCAGGGAATTTCAAAATTTTCTCAAAATTGATAGTCTTTGACATAATATCAATGTCTTAGAATTTGAAAAAGTGAACTCTTTTCCATAAAGATAAATGGCTTTCAGTTTCTGTCAGTTTAAGTCTTTTTAAAAATTGTTTGACAAATAATTGATTTTGCCTTTTTAGCTCACCTGAGCCGAAGGCTCACAGGTGAGCTTATAGTATACCGATGCTCCGTCGTCCGTCCGTCCGTCCGTCGTCCACCATTTTCAAAGATCTTCTTCTCTGAAACCGCTTGGCCATCAAAGCCAAATTTTATATGAAGCATCTATAGGAAGGGGGAACCAATGTGTATATAAGAAATCCAGGTCACATGACCAAGATGGCCGCCATGCCCACATATGGTAAAAACAATTCAAAAATCTTCTTCTCCAGAACCGGTGGACCGATTTCTACGAATCTTGGCATGAAGCATCGATGGCTTAAGCACTGTGTATATAAATCATGACCCTGTGATGACCTTGACCTATTTTACAGCAAGGTCAACATGGGTCACCAATGCATTTGAATTGGGAAAACTTTTAAAATGTCATTTAGGTGAAAGTCTCTGCAGGAAATGGGCAGTAGGACTGAATATTAATGATTCTGAAAAAAATTGGACCCCAAGGGCTCATGTGCCCCCACCCTGGGACAATATACATGTACATCTCCATAATATTCAAACGTCTTCTCCTCTGAAATCGCTTGGCCAAGCAAAGCCAAATTTTATGTAAAGCATCAATAGGAAGTGCTTACCAATGTGTATATAAAATAATCCAGGTCACATGACCAAGATGGCCGCCATGCCCATATATGGTAAAAACCCTATAAAAATCTTCTTCTCCGGAACCGGTGGAATGATTTCAATGAAACTTGGCATGAAGTATCAATGGCTCAAGTACTACAATGTATATATGAATCATGACCCTATGATGACCTTGACCTAATTTACGGCAAGGTCCATTTAGGTCGCGAATGCATTTGAATGGAGAAAACTTTTAAAAAATCATTAAAAGTGAAAGTCTTGCAGGAAATGGGCAGTAGGACTGAATATTAATGATTCTGAAAAAAAAATGGACCCAAGGGGCTCATGTGCCCCCACCCTTGGGCATTATTAGCTCACCTGAGCCGAAGGCTCATAGGTGAGCTTATAGTATACCCATGCTCAGGCGTCCGTCCGTCTGTCCGTCGTCCACAATTTCAAAGATCTTCTTCTCTGAAACCGCTGGGCCGATTGTTCTCATATTACACATACACCATCTACAGGTAGGGGGAAAGAATAATTGTGTTTTTTGTTTTGATCGGATAAGGACTCTGGTTACTATGGCAACTTATGCTTCCCATAGACTTATAATGGAAAAAAGTGAAAATTGCCAGTTTTTGCTGTCTTGTTGGAGATATTTGAATTTTGTTTTTGCAGAAATGTTTATTGAGTAGTCATCTACGTTTCATGTGACTTTTGTCCTAATCCTTTATTTTCATTGGTTGCAGGGGCCCCATATAGGGCAAAATTTCGAAAAACATTCAAAAATCTTCTTCTCAGAAACTGTCAAGGGGATTAAGCCTGTACTTTGTATACATGTTCCTGACAGTGGCCTCTACATATTTTGTGTTTTTTATTCCAGGCGGATAAGAACTCTGGTTGCTATGGCATAGACTTATAATGGGAAAAGTGGAAATCGGCTATTTTTCCGCTTAAATTGCAGACATTTGAATTTTGTTTTTGCAGAGATGTTTATTGAGTAGTGTTTGACGTTTCTTGTGAGTTTTGTCCTAATCCTTTATTTTGATTGGTTGCTGGGGCCCCATAAAGGGTAAAATTTTTAAAAAAAAAACATTCAAAAATTTTCTCCTCAGAAACTGTCAAGTGGATGAATCCTGTACTTTGTATACATGTTCCTGACAGTAGCCTCTACATAATTTATGTTTTTATTCCATTCGGATAAGAACTCTGGTTGCTATGGTAACTTAAAGTTTCCATAGACTTACAATGGGAAAAGTGGAAATTAGCTATTTTTTGAAAACTATTGCAGCCTGAGATCTGAAAAGTGGTAGATGCAAACGACTAATGGATTAGATGAAGGTATATGCTTAATCTAGGTCAAGGTCATCTCTTGACCTTGGCCGGTCTGTTGTCCATACACACTTTTCAAAGATTTTTTTCTCTGAAACCACTTGGCCAATCAAAGCCAAATTTTATATGAAGCATCTATATGAAGTGATAACCAATGTGTATATAAAAAATCCAGGTCACATGACCAAGATGGCCGCCATGCCCATATATGGTAAAAACCCTTAAAATATCTTCTCCAGAACCGGTGAACCGATTTCAACGAAACTTTGCATGAAGTATGGATGACTCAAGTACTATAATGTATATATAAATCATGACCCTGTGGTGACCTTGACCTATTTTATGGCAAGGTCAACATAGGTCGTCAATGCATTTGAAGGGGGAAAACTTTTAAAATGTCATTTAAAGTGGAAGTCTTGCAGGAAATAGGCAATAGGACTGAATATTAATGATTCTGAAAAAAAAAAGGACCCCAGGGGCTCATCTGCTTTTAAAATGTTATTTGAAGGGGAAAACCAGCAGGAAATTGGCAAATGGACAGAATATTGATTATTCTGAAAAAAGAAAATGGCCCAAGGGCTTCATCTGCATACCATAATATTCAAATATGTTTATTGGTATATGAAGCAGATCTCAGGTGAGCGTTTACAGGACCATTGGTCCTCTGGTATATGTATATTGCCATAGTATTAAAACATCTTCTTCTCTGAAACCGCTAGGCCAATCAAGGCCAAATTTGATATGAAGCATTTATAGAAAGGGGGAATCAATGTGTACATAAATAATCAAGGTCACATGACCAAGATGGCCGCCATGCCCATATGCAGTAAACACCCTTCAAAAATCTTCTTCTCCGGAACTGGTGGACCGATTTCAAAGAAACTTGGCATGAAGCATTGATGGCTAAAGTATTACAATGTGTATATAAATCATGACCCTGTGGTGACCTTGACCTACTTTACGACAAGGTCAACATGGGTCGCCTATGCATTTGAATGGAGAAAACTTTTAAAAAGTCATTTGAAGTGAAAATCTTTCAGGAAATAGGTAGTAGGACTGAATATAATGATTCTGAAAAAAGTTGGACCCTAGGGCTTATATGGCCCCACCCCGGGGCAATATGCATGTATATTACCATATTATTCAAACATCTTCTCCCCTGAAACTGCTTGACCAATTAAAGCCAAATTTTACGTGAAGCATCCATAGGATGGGGGAACCAATGTGTATATTAATAATTTATGTCACATGACCAAGATGGCCGCCATGCCCATATATGGTAAAAACCCTTCAAAAATCTTCTTCTCTGAAACCAAATTGACTGATTTCAAGGAAACTTGGCGTGAAGCATCGATGGCTTAAGTACTCCAATGTTTATATAAATCATGACCCTGTGATGACCTTGACCAAGTTTATGGCAAGGTCAACATGGGTTGCCTATGCATTTGAATGGGGAAAACTGATAAAATGTCATTTGAAGGGAAAAGCCAGCAAGAAATTGGCAAATGGACAGAATATTGATTATTCTGAAAAAAGAAAATTGCCCAAGGTCTTCATCTGCCTTTGCACTGGAGTTAAATACCATAATATTCAAACATGTTTATTGGTATATGCAGCAGATCTCGGGTGAGTGTTTACAGGACCATTGGTCCTCTGGTTAAGGTGTTAACCTACCTTTTATGAATCCTACCTTTTTCTTCAAATCACCCTTTTATACATACATGTATTTACTGCATGCTAAAAAATCATGTGACCTCAAGAAAGGCCAACATAGAGGAGATTGCAGTAATAACTCAAGAGCTTCTGGGGGCCGCCTCCAAGACCCCCGCCACAATTTATTTCCCCTCTAATTCCAACATTGCCTGGAAAAAAGAGAAACATGGGGAGCGGGAAGAAGCAAGGCTTTATTTCAACTTTGGGATATCACTGTTGTGTTTTTTTTTAAATATACATATGAGCCGCCCCATGAGAAAACCAACAATGTGCATAGGCGAAAACAAAGGCGCAGATCAGCTTCGCGGTTACCGCGAAGCTGATCAGCGCCTTTGTTTTCGCTACTCGGATAGTACAATTCCTCTTCTACTTAAATCCGAAATTTCAAGCTTCTAGCTCTTTTCTGTGCTTGTACAGTTTGGTTTGTGTCAGACCTGTTCGGAAACCACATTGTTGGTTTTCCCACGAGGTGGCTCATATTACGCATAGACTGTTATGGGGACAACTATAATATGAGCCGCCTCGTGGGAAAACCAACAATGTGGTTTCCGAACAGGTCCGACACAAACTGGGCTGTACAAGCACAGAAAACAGCTAGAAGCTTGAAATTTCGGACTTAAGTAGAAGAGCAATTGTATTATCCGTATAGCGAAAACAAAGGCGCTGATCAGCTTCGCGGTTACCGCGAAGCTGATCTGCGCCTTTGTTTTCGCCTAGACAGATTGTTGGTTTTCCCATAAGGCGGCTCATATAGTTTGGTGAAAATAGTTTAACTCCCTTCATAAGAAAAAATTTATAGTGGAAAATGTAAAGAAGAGCCTTACAACCTATGCCTTTATAGATGTCTTCAGAAAGCTGAAAAATGGAGGCAAGAGGTCAATAAAAAGGTCTGGAAAACTGTAACCAGAGGACCAATGGTCCTGTAAACGCTCACCTGAGATCTGCTTCATATACCAATAAACATATTTGAATATTATGGTATTTAACCCCAGTGCAGGGGCAGATGAAGCCCTTGGGCCATTTTCTTTTTTTCAGAATAATCAATATTCTGTCCATTTGCCAATTTCCTGCTGATTTTCCCCTTCAAATAACATTTTAAAGCAGATGAGCCCTTGGGGTCCATTTTTTTTTCAGAATCATTTAATTTCAATCCTACAGCCCATTTCTTGCAAGAATTTCACTTAAAATGACATTTTAAAAGTTTTCCCCATTCAAATGCATTGACGACCTATGTTGACCTTGCCATAAAATAGGTCAAGGTCACCACAGGGTCATGTTTTATATATACATTGTAGTACTTGAGTCATGCATACTTGATGCAAAGTTTCGTTGAAATCGGTTCACCGGTTCTGGAGAAGAAGATATTGTAAGGTTTTTTACCATATATGGGCATGGCGGCCATCTTGGTCATGTGACCTGGATTATTTATATACACATTGGTTCCCCCTTCCTATAGATGCTTCATATAAAATTTGGCTTTGATTGGCCAAGTGGTTTCAGAGAAAAAAATCTTTGAAAAGTGTGTATGGACGACAGACCGGCCAAGGTCAAGAGATGACCTTGACCTAAATTAATCATATACCTTCATCTAATCCATTAGTTGTTTGCATCTACCACTTTTCAGATCTCAGGCTGCAATAGTTTTCAAAAAATAGCTAGTTTCCACTTTTCCCATTATAAGTCTATGGAAACTTAAAGTTACCATAGCAACCAGAGTTCTTATCCGACTGGAATAAAAAACACAAATTATGTAGAGGCTACTGTCAGGAACATGTATACAAAGTACAGGATTCATCCTCTTGACAGTTTCTGTCAGAGGAGAAGATTTTTTAATGTTTTTTTTTCTCAAAATTTTGCCCTTTATGGGGCCCCAGCAACCAATCAAAATAAAGGATTAGGACAAAACTTGCAAGAAACACTACTCGATAAACATTTCTGCAAAAACAAAATTCAAAGTCTGCAATTTTAGCGGAAAAATAACCAATTTCCACTTTTCCCATTATAAGTCTATGGAAACTTTAAGTTGCCATAGCAACCAGAGTTCTTATCCGCCTGGAATAAAAAACACAAATTATGTAGAGGCCACTGTCAGGAACATGTATACAAGTATACAAAGTATAGGCTTCATCCCCTTGACAGTTTCTGAGAAGAAGATTTTTGAATGTTTTTTGAAATTTTGCCCTATATATACATATCAAAATGAAGGATTAGGACAAAAGTCACATGAAACGTAGAGGACTACTCAATAAATATTTCTGTAAAAACAAAATTCAAATATCTCCAACAAGACAGCAAAAACTGGCAATTTTCACTTTTTTCCATTATAAGTCTATAGTTGGCCTCTCGAGCCATCAAAATATTTTTCTGTTGGCATTTTTGAGTACATTTTGGCATCCACGCTAAATGTGTTCCTTGATGTGTAACAATACACGCTAGGGTGGATGCCAAGTCTGACCAGAGGACCAATGGTCCTGTAAACGCTCACCTGAAACGCGAGATATATACCAATAAACTTGTTTGACTAGAATGGTACTATACATGTATATAACCCCAGGGCCGGGTGAGAGCAACCCCTGGAGTCAATTTCTTTTTGAAAACATAAAACTGCAGTCCATTTGCCAATTTACTGCAAGTTTTGCCCTTCAAATGACATTTTAACAATTTTCCCCATTCAAATGCATGGGCGACCTAAGTTGACCTTGCCGTAAAATAGGTCAAGGTCATCCAAAGGTCACGATTTATATAAACTTTGTAGATGTCCCATTGCCTGATGCTTCATGCCAAGTTTCAAAATCATAGGCCTTCTAGTTCTGGAGAAAAAGATTTTTCAAGGTTTTTTAGCTCACCTGAGCCAAAGGCTCACAGGTGAGCTTATAGTATACCCATGCTCTGGCGTCCGTCCGTCGTCCGTCCGTCGTCCGTCCGTCGTCCGTCGTCCACAATTTCAAAGATCTTCTCCTCTGAAACCACTTGGCCAATCAAAGCCAAACTTCATGTGGAGCATCCTAAGGAAGGGGGAACAAAAGTTTATATAAATGGTCCAGGTCACATGACCAAGATGGCCGCCATGGCTATAAATAGAAAAAACCTTTAAAAATCTTCTTCTCCAGAACCAGTGGGCCGATTTCCACGAAACGTGGTATGTAGCATCGGGGACGTGGGCCCATCATAGTTTATATAAATCATGACCCTAGGATGACCTTGACCTATTTTACGGCAAGGTCAACTTAGGTCTCCAATGCATTTGAATGGGAAAAAATGGTAAAATGCTATTTTATGGGTAAAACTTACTGGGAATAGGCAAATGGACAATAGATTAATGTTAATGGAAAATTTTAGCCCCTGGGGGGGTTGTCTGCCCCTGCCCCGGGGCTATATACATGTATATTTTCATAATAATGAAACATCTTCTCCCCTGAAACCGCTTGGCCAATCAAAGCCAAACTTCACATGGAGCATCCTTGGGAAGGGGGAAAGAAAGTTTATATAAATAGTAGGGATGTCAACGAATGCCGAAATTGGTATTCGAATATTCGCATAGGATATTCGAATATATTCGAATATTCGAATGATATACACATCTATGCCCAATAGACCCATTACGATGACTTACTTGGTGGTACATGTATTGAAAACATGAGGTACATAACTTATATATGCATTGTATCGTATCTGGGCTATACCAATGGCGCCATGTAAGAAAATCAGCAAATTTTGCACAGAAAACTAGACAATCTGGAGGTGTTTAATAATGATCTGAGAAAGCAACGACACACCATTATTGTCAAGCCAAGATTAAGTTCTGCATGCGTGTCGTTGATATCCGCCACCAAGAAAGCTTAGGGTCTATTGTAATCGTGTGGCCTACATGTACTTTGTGAAAGGTCTGTTGTGACTGTGTTGTTCCTAAAGTATTAAGTTGTCAATCTATCCAGCCATCTTAAGTTTTCACATGACACAGCTCTAATTGTAGGACTTTCACACCTTAAAAACATTTATTGAAAGCAAGCAATGCTTTCTTCTCAACTTGAATCAACAAAGTGTCACTTGAATCAACAAAGTGTCACTTGAATCAACAAAGTGTCAAACTGTTAATTGAGCAATCTCAATTTGCAGGTGTGTCAAAATGTTGACCATCTTGAATTACTCAACAGACAAGCAGGATTACTGGTCATATTATTTTTCGACCTTTGGCCCTAAATTTGAGTCCTCCTTTAAACTGATACATGACAATATTGCAGGTTAGAAAATTATACGAATATTCGAATCCAAAAATCGCATTCGAATATTCGTATGAAATGCGAATATTCGAACATTCGAATATTCGTTGACATCCCTAATAAATAGTCAAGGTCACATGACCAAGATGGCCGCCATGGCTATAAATAGAAAAAACCTTTAAAAATCTTCTTCTCCAGAACCAGAAGGCCAATGATTTTGAAACTTGGTGTGAAGCATCATTGACTGGAGCTCTACAGAGTTTATATAAATCATGACCCTGGGATGACCTTGACCTATTTTACGGCAAGGTCAACATAGGTCGCTCATGCATTTGAATGGGGAAAAGTGTTTGTAAGTAAGTTTTACCCATTAAATAGCATTTTACCATTTTTTCCCATTCAAATGCATTGGAGACCTAAGTTGACCTTGTCATAAAATAGGTCAAGGTCATCCTAGGGTCATGATTTATATAGACTAAGATGGGCCCGCGTCCCCGATGCTACATATCAAGTTTCGTGGAAATCAGCCCACTGGTTCTGGAGAAGAAAATTTTAAAGGTTTTTGCTATTTATAGCCATGGCGGCCATCTTGGTCATGTGACCTGGACCATTTATGTAAACTTTCGTTCCCCCTTCCTAAGGATGCTCCACATGAAGTTTGGCTTTGATTGGCCAAGCGGTTTCAGAGGGGAAGATCTTTGAAATTGTGAACGACGGACGGACGGACGACGGACGGACACCGGAGCATGGGTATACTATAAGCTCACCTGTGAGCCTTCGGCTCAGGTGAGCTTAAAATGCCCCGGAGTCCCAAAAGTAGGTCAAAGGTCAACTAAGTACAAAATTTCATATATTTCAACATATCAGCAATAATTTATGTAATTTTTTTCAATTTATTTGTCAAAATACCCCCTAAATTACATCTAGTACATTTGTGAGGTTTAATCAGCTGCAATTGTTACAGCGCAGTGGTGCAGATTTAGGTCAAAGGTCATGTTAGTGCAAAAAATGCTTATTTTTATGCCCTTTTACAATTGTCGGTATAAACATCAGCGCCAGTGGTATTCTGGTGGGGTTAAAGTTCTTATAGGTACTTCTGGAGACTACTGTTTGATTTTGTAGCTTTTGTCATTTCAAGATGGTGTTCAATATGGCTGTCAAAAGAAGAGAATGCTATAACAGTTGATACAAGTACAAGTAACTTACCCTCATCTAAAAATCTTCATACACATCCAATTTTATTGTACTATTTCATATTGTAATTGATCAGATTTGTTAAACTAAGAAACATTTGATACATTTATGGCGTTAAAAATTTATTTTTGGATTTATAAATGATATTGATATATATACTTGAGGTTCAATGTCATAATAATTATTTTCTCATTGTTTTCTAATTTCGACCCTGAGAAAATAAGAATATTGATGGTAATCAGTCATTTCAAATGAGTCAAATTGTTTTATTTTTTTACTTATTTATAATAATGGTGGTCAAGATGGCTGCCACAACAGCAATAAATTAATATGTATTGGTGAATTGTTATTACCTTACGTTTGGAGAACATAAGTAGTCTTGATTTAATCACAAGTTACTCTTTTTAGGGTGTATTCCTCCAGAAATTTAGTTGTCAAGCTAATCTATTCTTCGAAACTGCCAGATCAATAAATAGTGTATTAATGATAAATATAAATTGATTGAAATTCAGGCTGTTTTGACGCCTGTGAAGCCCGAAGGGGCTCTCAAAGACATTAAAACTGCTGGTTATCATCATCCAGTGAAAGCTAAACATCTAAATTTCAGTACTTATATTTACATTTTTATTATCAATCAAGTATCTGTCTTTTAGTTCCAAAATACTGTTGCTGATCTTCCGGATATTGACATTAAATCAGACTTACTGGAAATTCGAAACAGCCCAAACGCTAAATTTTCGAGCTTAACGTCATGGAATATGCGACAAGACGTCACACCATTATAAATAAACAAGCACATTGACCAAATTCCAAGCCGCGGTGTTCCACCTCCGTACGTGAGTCCTCTCATAAAACAATATCGGAGAGCAACGGAGGTGTTGGCACTGTTGGGGAGTTTGGACATTGACGTGACTCCGCCATTAGGTTTGGTTTATGGATATGTGATATGGTTTGTCAGTAGAATGATCAAGAGCAATTTCGTGAATTTAAAGCCTTTCGACATGCAAGATCTTTACGCTTTTGTGGAGACTCTGATTATTTAAAGATGTTTTGCACTGGTAGAGAGATTAACTTAGGCATTTGTACATACGTCCATTCATTAGGGTATCATATAGCAACTTGGAGAATTTTACGAAAATCGAAAATAGAGTATGATACAAAATCATAAGATGTATGTTATTGCGTGATTATCATAAATGCATTACTTCATTGATTAAGCTTAGCTGCTGCGTTTTATCATTTGACGAGACTACTACCATTTTACTTATGAAATAAATAAACTTATGTATGTTTGGTGTTTAGACATAAAATTGAAAAGTCACTGCAGATCCAAACTAATGTCTGGTGTAGCTTTACTGAGGTCGCTCTCATTCTATAATTTAAAACCTTAAACATATTGTCAGTACACTATTTATGCAACATGAGCCGTACTTCAATGAAAAGTCATTCTCATTTACCAAGTAGAGAGTACTGCACACATATATATGCAAGCTTTACTTGTGTCTCAAAGTACTGAGTTTCTTTATGTAAATTTCACCATGGCTCTCATAAATTGTACAAGCGTATCATATCCATGACACACAGTGTCACATTACTTCCTTGTCCCAAGGCTTGGTCCAGGAATAGCATGGGTTAGGCAATTCTGGCATGACAATTGTTATCATCCCACCACTGCAACCACAAAGACTGGTTTACTGCACTTATGCATGCTATCTTTGCTCATACTAGAAATACCAAGTTTCTTATTTGCATATTTTACCATAGCTCTCAAGTATGGTGTAAATGGGTTTATTCACTCCTTGCTTACCCCAGCTCATATTAATCGAAATTGTACTCAGAGTATAAGGTTTTGACATTGACTAGCTCCGTAACTATTTATCCTGCTGATGGCCTTAGCTGTTCCTTCTTGTTGAATTTGCAAAGATTTTTTCTTTCTAAATTTGATAAGAAATTGCCCAAGTTGCACATTTTGATACAGTCATTGGTCTTATTCGCAATACATCATTTCTGCAACTACCCGATGAATGATAAAATTATTACTTTTATTTATAGCATTATGGAATAGAAGTTGTTGCTAGTGACAAGAATCCGAAAAACTCTCAGCAAAATTCAGCCGCAGTCTCGAGAAATAATATGTCAAAAATTAAGAATTTGGAGATTGCCCCCCTTTGATTTAAAATAAGAAGGAAAATTGGTGTATGCACTCTGGCAAAACCATTATACGATAATTCAGTTGTTTATATTGGAAAGTTTAGTTAATATTTTCAACCGTAAACTATCAAGGAGGTTTGAAGACACATTGATCAGGCCCAATGGAGTTTTACATGTATTTTCACTGACTAAACGTTTGCTTCTTAGCGTATGTAGTTAAGCATTGTCTTCTTGGAACGCTGCAAAACCTATCAATTATGCAGTTTTATGCAGTTTTATTTTCTAAATATCAACTGACTGTGGAAAGCTATACCAAACTTAAAGCTACTGCATAATCAAAAATGGACCAGTAAATTTAGCATAACAATATTGTTCTCCTAATGCCAAGCATTTTATGTTGGTAGCCATTTTGTACCCCATCTTTAAAATTCCATAATTTCCAAATTTTATATCATGACTTTGCTACAGTTCTGAAAATGGGCAAAATGAATAATGCATTCATACGATTTGTTTTGTCGTTTTGCTTGTTTGCTTTCTTGCGTCGGGAGGGGGGTGGGGGAGGGGTTCAATGGGTTGGGGCAATTACATTCACTAAGTACGGGATTTTCACATCATGTACAAATGAAATGGACATCCTATGGTATAATCTTTACAAAAGTAAATTAGATTAAAAAAAAATATTTTTGTGGGCTATAGTGAGACATGCTTGTTTTAATGATTTAGTCTTGTTTTGCTACACTTTCATCCTAAGCGAAACAGTGCGATGGGGTACAAATAGACCTGCAAGAACAGATGACTATAGTCCAGATTTTGTATTTCATACTTAAAACTATCAATGCCGAACAAGCACAGTAAGTCAGCTACTTTTACAACTGAAATGTTCCAGTAACTGAAATTGTGAATGCATTTTCAGGGTATACCCTGTTTTGAATTGATGACCTCAGCTGACCTTTGACCTCAATGGCTGACATGCATTATTTTCTAGATTAGCCTTAAATCATCTCAGAGATGTACTACAAATGCTTTGGGAAATTTTCTTTAAGCCAGCCCATGATTTTGTGATAGAAATGAATTATTTAGTAATCATTACAAGTTTTGATATTTTTTGCACTCATACGACCTTTGACCTAATTCTATGACCCAGAGGCAGTAACAGTCTTGGAATATACCCGTATGAATTTAAGCACTTGTCAATGAATGAAATAAGCATATTTTGCTTTAAGTCAGTCCATGTTTGATATGCAAATTGCTTGATTATTATAACGGGTGTTTGTTATTTTGCACTCATTTGACTTTTGACCTAATTCTGTCTCCCAGGAGCATTTACAGTCCTGATATCCACCCCTATGTCTTTGGACACATGTCAAGGAACGACATGAGTACAAGTTACCTAAAATCACTCAATGATTTTCCAAAATAATAATGTCTATTTTCATTTTTACAGATTTTTGCTATTTTGCACTCATTTGACCTAGTTTTGTGACCCAGGGTCATTTACAGACCTGGCATCCACCCGTACGAGTTCGGGCACATGTCAAGGAATATTATGAGCATAGGTAGAATAATGTACTCAAAAAAGCCAACAAAACGAAAACTAAGCGACTTTTATGGACTTGGACTGCCAAGTACTATGGGAAGCATAAGTTGCCATAGCAGAGTGTAGGACAAAACACCCCACGGACAAAACACCCCACGTCCATTTTGTTATAGGTGGACGAAAACCACCACATGTTTTTTTGAAGGCTGACAAAACACCCCACTCTCAAAAGTATAACGTGGACAAAACACCCCATGCAGATTTTAAAATTAGGACAAAACCCTCCTCATGTTTTTGCAGTGTAGATAAGCAGATGGAAGCAGACAGAAGCATCCTAATGCAAACAACATGCATTTTCTGGTATTAATTGATATCACTTCTATTTCCTTCCTTCAATTCTATGTAGATGAATGGATATTTTCTTTGATGCCATTCCAATTATCACTTATTAAATCAAATGCATGTATACTGATTGTGTTTGTACATTTTTTTTTAAATCATAATGTGCTAATTGAGTGCTATTAAGGTAACTGAATTATTTAATCATTTAATTAACTTTCACAATTAACTCCAACACCTTTATAATCTGTCTGTGCTAAAATGGTTGTTTTTCAATTGAAGTCAAATTGTTAATTGCTTGTTTGTCTGATTAAAATGATTTGAAATATGTTGTGTTATTATTTTTGTAACAGCCCATATACACATTAACACAACCAGATCTGTTCATTAAAAATTTTAAATCTTAAATAAGTTCATATGCAACTTTCATTAACTAATGTAAAGAAATAAATAAAATTTGGCCATGGTTTCATGTCCAAGTCATCAATTTTGTTATGTTATATGGGGAGCTAAAACATAAGACATTCTTATTGAAATCAAATTTGGTTATGGTTTCTTGTCCAAGTCATCAATTTTTAGTCATGTCATATGATTCATATTATCTTTGATAAAGAAAACATAAGATTTGGTTAGGCCTAAATTTTCCAGCCATCAATTTTCAGTCATGTCATATGGGGAACTAAGAAAAACATGAGGGGGGTTTTGTCCTAATTTTGAAATCTGCATGGGGTGTTTTGTCCACGTTATACTTTTGGGCGTGGGGTGTTTTGTCAGCCTTCAAAAAAACATGTGGTGGTTTTCGTCCACCTATAACAAAATGGACATGGGGTGTTTTGTCCGTGGGGTGTTTTGTCCGTATACCGCCATAGCAACCAGAGTCCTTATCCGATCAAAACAAAAAACACAATTATTCTTTCCCCCTACCTGTAGATGGTGTATGTGTAATATGAGAACAATCGGCACAGCGGTTTCAGAGAAGAAGATCTTTGAAATTGTGGACGACGACGGACGGATGGACGGAGCCGGAGCATGGGTATACTATAAGCTCACCTATGAGCCTTCGGCTCAGGTGAGCTAAAAAGTCAGGGAAAAGTCATGGCAAAGTAAGGGAATGTTGAAATACAGAATGAGTAGCAACCCTGGTAATTGTCACCTGACTAATGTCAGGGAAGAAAGAGCAACTTATGGAATAAAGGTCCAATTCAGTCTTGCCATAACATTAGTCATATTGATTGATATTTTTTGCCAATTTGGATAATTCAATTTGGAAATAAAAATGCTGATAATCTTAACATTATTTTAACTCCTATAATCCTGCTGTACTGTTTTGGGTACATAGGGAAACAGCAAAGCCCCTGATGTGACGCGGCAGAATGCGGCTACCTATCAGGGTCTTTTCTGAGGTTTTTTATTGAAATTTCATAGAAAAATGAAATAGAAACAAAAAATCAGTCCTGATACCCCTAGAAATGAAGGTTGAGTCCATCTGTCGCATGGGTTAATATGACTGTATTATCTTTCAGAATCAATGTAATGCATCTCCATGATGATATTACTCCTGTTTCTCCATGATGTTGTTACTCCTGTTTCTCCATGATGATGTTACTCCTGTTTCTCCATGATGATATTACTCCTGTTTCTCCAAAGACGTGCCATTTGAGCTGCATCATGAGAAGACCAACTGTGTGGTTTCCGAACAGGTCCGACACAAACCGAGCTGTACAAGCACAGGAGATGGCTAGAGGTTGGAAATTTTAGTTTTAGAAAGTAGAGGCATTGTACTATCCGTTTAGCGAAAACAAAGGCGCTGATCAGCTTCGCAGTTACTGCGAAGCTGATCTGCGCCTTTGTTTTTGCCTAGGCAAGATGTTGGTTTTCTCCAAAGCTGTGACACTTCAAGTTCTACCAAGATGCCGTGTAAGAAGTTTTCATTATGAAAACATGCCCATCAAATGAACAGAGGTTTTAATGTTGGAAAAATGGAAAATATTCAGTTGAAATAAATTTTATATTTTTCTTATTATTTCTCAAAACAAAGATTGTGGGTACACTAAAAGAACTGCCTCGCCGAGGCATAGGCTGTTCTAACTATCCACAGTCAATATTTTGAAAATATCAAATATTTTGAACTGAATTTTTTTTATTTTAACAGATGTAAGAAAAATCTGTACATCCCGTGGACATGTTTTTGTAATGTTCGTCCTGGATGCTGTATAAGAGGTTTTACATAGTGCAGGTTATATGTCTTTTTGGTCCTTTGAGATCAGCGAGGATATTCTGAGAAATCAGAAATTTATTATCGGTTAAGATTCATTTTCTAACCAATGTTTAATATATTTGTCTCCAATTAGATAATACTAGTCTTTATATCGCCTACCCTGTTGAAAGTTGCAAAATTTCAGTTATTCTCTTTGGCTCCATGTTGCCAAATCTTAACGGTCACTGATGAGACTTTAATAGTCGAAACCGCGGTATGGTCCATCCCCTTGCTCATTAATGTGTTCACTGCTCTTAAAGGATCTCAGTTTTAATTTTTTTTTACGGTGCTCCTTTGAACTGTTCCAAAGGAAAACCTCTTATAGATTGAAGTCATCAAAATTTCCAAACCTTCGCAAGTTTCTTGTACATTGTTTGATTTTCATGAAATTTGTTGCAAACTGTTTATCTACATGAAGGTTTTCATGTTAAGTGTTTTTACAAGTATAAGCTTTAACAAAAAGCTTGGTCTACGCTTCGCATATATAAACTAGAATGCCAAAGAATCTGGCCGTACTCCCATTTCATCGTGGTGTATTTGACTGAACAGAAATAAAACGCTGCGCGGTGAAAGCATTCATATCTGACAATCGACCGTCACAATACTGTCAGTTCATTTCATTCCGTTGTGGCTTGGATAGAATGTAATTGGCTACACGGCAGGTGGCGCGTCATACCTGACCATATAGCGTCACAATACCGTCGGTTCTCTTCATTCCGTTGTTGCTTAGATAGAATGCAATCATGCACGAGTTCCACGAATTTAACAATTTGCCCCAGTTTTGGTACCTACTGCACCATTGGTACAAATGTTACCAACCAAAGGGAGGTTTGCATGGGTGTTTGGGGGTGTTTACACGGTCCTTGGCGAAACGACCCGGAATCCTACTAACACGATGGTCAAGCCACTAGACTCAAACGTGCAGTTCCAGTTGTAGAGAGGTGTATGAGTTGTCTTGTAAGTAGGTCAATCTCAAACGTTAGAGTAGTCTACGCGCTGGCGCGTAGACAATAACTCAATGACTCTAAATATAAAGGGGTTTCATAAATTATCACTTTATCGAGTATTGACCAAATAAAGGCCACCTCTACTGACTGAATAAAGATTGTATTACGGTTTTGTTTAACGCACAAAAAAAAGAAGCGCGCTAGTGACTTCAATTCTAGTGACGTTTTGTGACATCGTCGTCCGCCATTAATATGCAGCGTTACGTAGATGAAACAGTGAACAAGAAAAATATAAATTATCAGCAAAATGCACTGCTATGGTGGCTTATTTTGAGAGTCCTTCTGCAGAGTGATTGCTGAGCTGTTGACTAAATAAACAAAATGGTGGAAAGTAAATATCCTTACATCAGGTGAGTTTTTTCGCGAAATTTGTCGACTTCCATTGCATTATAAAGTGAATTACTACCCCTTGACCAAAAATAAACCGATTTATCAGGCTCAGACTGTAAACAGATGAAATGGCTCGCTGAAAGCTCGCCATTTAGTCTGTTTGCTAATCCTAGCCCAATAAATTGGTTTATTTTTGGTCACAGGGTTGTTATTTACCATATAGAAGTTTGTGACCCTATTCCTTTAACCAGGTTCTGTAGCTGTACAGCCTGGCTTGTGTTGGACTGATTTATGCAAATGATTAAGATGGGTGAACCATTTGAGCCGCCTCATGGGAAAACCAACAATCCGCATAGGCGAAAACAAAGACACAGATCAGCTTCGCGGAAACCGCGAAGCTGATCAGCGCCTTTGTTTTCGCTACTCGGATAGTACAGTTCCTCTTCTACTTAAATCGGAAATTTCAAGCTTCTAGCTCTTTTCTGTGCTTGTACAGGCCGGTTTGTGTCGGACCTGTTCGGAAACCACATTGTTGCTTTTCCCACGAGGCGGCTCATTTGTAATTAATGCGTTATAAAATGCCCTATGTCCTTTATGTTATGACTGGTAGTTCCTATGTTCCAAATACTTCACAAAATGTGTTCACAGACAGAATAAATTAAGGGCGGCCCCCGTGGCCGAGTGGTTAAGGTCGCTGACCTCAGTGCTCTTGATCATTCGATCATCTCACCGATGTGGGTTCGCGCCTCGCACGGGGCACGAATTCATATGTGAGACAAGCCATGTTCTGCTTGCGGGTGTGTCAGGTGGTTTTTCCCCGGGTACTCCGGTTTTCGCCCCACCTACCGATTGATTCGTCTCGATATGAGTGAAAAAGCTTGAAAGGGACGTAAAACTGAATCAAAAAAAAAAAAAAAAAAAGAATAAATTAACAACTTAAGATATTATAGGTGCTTTATTCATACAAAGATTTGAGATACTCCATACATGTGATGAATTTTAAAGAGGAATCAGGGAGATTTTTCTTCCATTTCAGGGAGATTTTTGAAAAATGTATAGAATATATAGGAAAATTCCTGTTTCATTTCAGGGAGATTTTGAATTTTTGTTAAAAAGTGGTACATGTTAGAATAAATTTTATGACCCATTTCCTGGAGTCTCCCTGATGATGAGGGAGGTATCACATGTATGATACTCAGAAATCAGGCTGTCAACCAATTCCTATATTCCTATTAAACTCCTATATTTTGAGTCCAAATCCTATATTTTTAAGCACCTTCTATATTCCTATAAATTCTCCTATATTTTGAAAATATTTCCTATATTTTTAGGAAAATCTGTTGCCGATGAATGATCATATGTAGTAAATACTAAATAGTAGTGCTCTGAAACTGCATTTTGCCTTTTTATTCTTCATTCTTTATTTTGTTAATAAAATCATATTCTTACTATATATTATATACTATAGTATGGTCATTATGTCACTCCTTAGTCAGGATTACTTAAAAGTCCAAAGCATATCCCATTTTCAAAACAATTTAAAAATTATATCAAAGTTGTCATGCTTTTTATATAGTGTAGTTTTTATCTACAGCTAGGCCACCTTCGCTATCTCAAAATCAAGGGGAATGGAGAAACCACTTCGAGTTTTGCGAAGTTTGAGATAGGCAAATTGAGACCAGCCAATGTTCTTAGAAAATCTCAACTCTTTCACATTCTCGGATTGGGTGGTTCTCCTTTCCACCATGTTTACCACATCGATAGTGATTTCAAACGTATATTCTCCGACCTGACACATGATTTCAAAACGTTCTTTAACAATTCCAGTGATGAAAAGTTGTGTGTAGATATCAAAGACCTATTTTTGACTTCGAAGTTTGACTCAGGAAGGGTGAAACTAATGTTCTTTTTCTGTGGGGAGTGAATTATCACTTCGACACAGCCGAGTTTTCGTCATAACCGTGTTCGACACAAGCAAGGTTGAAATACAATAACATATAGGGAGAGACGCTTGGGAGTGAGGGATCAATTCGACATTAGTGGGGTTTTCGAGACAACCGAGTTTGAGATAGCGCAGGTGGCCTGTATTTTCTTTCTTCCTATGCCTTAATTTTGTTGTAAATTGATGCAACTGTACAGTGTACAATAAATCCCAGGAAATGCTGAGATCACAGGAGACAAAGGTATGTACCCTAGAGCTTCTGGGGGCCTAGGTGGCCCCCAGACCCCTGCCTATTTTCAAGATATTACATACATACTAGTGCATGTATTATTAAACATTCTGTTCTATATATAATATGGACATTGGAATTTCAGCTAAGATTCAGAGCTGTGAATTTATTTTACCTTTGAGAAAGAAGTCACTATGAATTTTTCATATTTTCTTCTTTTATAAACTATCAGTGAAAAATAAAAGTAGGTCTAGGTTTAGAAGTAGAGAAAAGACCTTAATTTTCTCTTTATTCTTTACATATATTTTCAATGAAAAAGCCTTTATTTTGCCATAAGAATGCCTTTCTGTGATAGTCAGCTAATGGGCCTGTGTAGGATCACCTTCCTGCATAATGCTTCAGCACACTTCATCATTACATGAATGGTCACCTGTCTCGATTGTGATGCTGTGGAACTGAATGGTTACTTTATCTAGATATTTTAGACATTAATTAATGTAGAAAAAGTGAGTGCGGTTGTAAGGATTGTTTGTAAAGGAGCATAGAATGAAGCAATTTTCACGAGAAAACTCCTATATTTTTCCTCCAAATGAGCTGAAACCTCCTATATTTCTTAGAAAAAATTCCTATATAAACTCCTATATTTTTTAGAAGACTTGGTTGACAGCCTGAGAAATGGACCTTTGCCAGATTACATAAAATATTTTATATTAGTTTCTGTTATAGCCAAGTCTTGCATATATAATATAAAGCTTAAAACTGGTAGTTAGAAGCTTTAGACGAATAATATGTTTTCAAATTCAGTTATGACAAATGTAGATTTAACAATGCTTAATTAGTCACAGTGATCCAAATTAAGAAGTATGAAAAATGTTTCACATATTAAGAAATTGGAAACATGTTTTATATGTTGTGAAGATTGAAACTTGTTTTGCACAAGAAGTTTAAAACATGTTATTACATAGAAACATGTAATACATATTTAGAATTGGAAACATGTTTTATATGGAAACATGTCTTGCATAAGAAATTGGAAGCATGTTTTACCTATTAAGAAATTGAAGACAAATGAGCTGCCTCGTGGGAAAACCAACAATCTGCATAGGCGAAAACAAAGGCGCAGATCAGCTTCGCGGTAACCGCGAAGCTGATCAGCGCCTTTGTTTTCGCTACTCGGATAGTACAATTCCTCCTCTACTTAACTCCAAAATTTCAAGCTTCTAGCCTGCTTCTGTAGCTGTACAGGCCAGTTTGTGTTAGACCTGTTTGGAAACCACATTGTTGGTTTTTCCACGAGACGGCTCATATTTTACATATTAAGAAGTTGGAATCATGTTTATCACATTATTCAAACATTTTTATCACGTTATTCAAACATGTTTATCATATTAAGACTTACAGTATTGAAACATGCTTCACATATATGAGCCGTGTCATGAGAAAACCAATATTTTGCATATGCGAAAAACAAAAGCGCAGGTCAGCTTCGCAGTAACTGTAAAGCTGATCAGAGCCCTTGTATTCGCTACATGGATAGTACAATTCCTCTGCTATCTAAATTCTAAATTTCCAGCCATCCTCTGGACTTGTACAACTCGGTTTGTGTCGGAC
This sequence comes from Rugalucina vietnamica, assembly GCA_964017185.1. Taxonomy (NCBI): domain Eukaryota; kingdom Metazoa; phylum Mollusca; class Bivalvia; order Lucinida; family Lucinidae; genus Rugalucina; species Rugalucina vietnamica. The sequence continues at coordinate 12,299,818 of OZ024876.1, read as the reverse complement.
CTGTTTGTAAACCACATTGTTAGTTTTCACATGACGTGACTCATTTCAAGAATTTTGGAACATGTTTTACATAAAAAAGTGAAACATGTTTTTCATGTTTTAGGTGGGTTCAGCCCAGGATATTGTGTGATGTTTGATATTCTGTTGGTCTTATTATTACGAAAATTTGCCCATGCAATAGACACAGATTTTTACAGCTGTAAGAATTGAAATTTTTTCAGGAGAAAATTATTTATATTTTGATATACCCCTGTATATTGATATTATTGATATACCCCTAGCTGTATACCTGATTACCCCAGTTTTACTATATAAAACAGGGGCGTAAGTGGGTATTCATTTCCTGATGATAAAGAGGATGATAAAGTGCTTCTTCAAGTCACAACCTTTCAATAATTATGCCATTGCTTTATAAAACTCTTTTTTCATATGCATTCATAAATGTTATATTGTGCATGCTCAGAAGTTTGTGTGTAAGTATATACAAGCTGTGTCATGGGAAAACCAGATTTTTGCCTATGCAAATACAAAGATTTGGTCAAACCTGGTCAGAAACCCCAAAGACTGGTTTCCTCACGTTGCAGCTCATATTATTAATTTCTTGCTATCTACCATGAAAATCTTCATCCATAGTAAGAAAGAATTTGGCAATGTCATGTTTACTTATTTTTTGTTTTATTTTTTTTTATTTTATCTTTAATTTTGTATATGTTTTTTGGTCCTGTGAGTTGTGTCTTTTCTTTGTGCTGGTGCCTAGCAAAGTTTCATTTAAACAGTTTGACAACTACACCCTATATACTCATGATTCTTACAGCGCGGATTGATGCAACATTACACAACACATGACAAAATTGAGCCGTATCGTGAGAAAACCAACAATGTGGTTTCTGATGAGGTCCGACACAAATCAGGCTGCACAGTCACAGAAGCAGGTTAGAAGCTTGAAATTTCGGATTTAAGAAGAGGAGGAATTGTACTATCCGCATATCGAAAACAAAGAGGCTGATCAGCTTCGGGGTTACCGCGAAGCTGATCTGCGTCTTTGTTTTCGCATATGCAGATTGTTGGTTTTCTCATGAGGCGGCTCAATTAATTGGAGCATGGCAATAAGAAGGTAATGGAAGCCTGATTAAATTGGAAACAATCTACTGCTGTAGGTTCTAGCCAAATCAATCAGCCAATCACAACTCTCCATTTTATCATGTGATTTGTGATGTTGCATCAAAGTTTAAGAAATTTTGTTGCATCTCGGGTATACTTGACTACATAAATGCTTTAAGTTGCTGTGTTTGGTGTTTGGGGGAGGGGTTATTGCCTGACCTACACAACATGTGCTTTGTGCTAGTGTGGTGGTATGATAGAAGAATATCAGACTGCCGATCAAGAGGTCCTGGGTTCAATCCCTTGTTTCCTTGAGCAAGACACATTAACTCTCCAAAGTACTGGTCAATACCCAGGAAGTGGTGGCTATGTCTTCCCGACATGACTGGAAAATTGTTGACTGGGATGGTAGACCTCAATACAAATAAAATAGTGCTATATCCTTGTTGAACATCATGAAAACATGTCTGTGTAATGTATACCCCCTTGAACCCCACTTTTACATAGCAAAACTGAGGTATGGAGGGGTACATCTATTTTTATTATTTTTGCACCAAAACCTAGATTGTGGGTTCTCATTCTAACGTGTACCCATATTCTATGTTTCAGCAAAAATAAAAATATCAAAAAATTTTCTACTGAAAATTTTCATTTTTACAACCAAAATATTTTCTGTATATTCCATGGGTGTGTTTTCATAATGACATTTTTTAAAAGATCCAACAAACTATAGTTTTACTACGCATACATTTCAAGCGCGGTTCAAATGTGTTGCAATTATTTGCGGAAAACATTTTAGATTGTAGTATATATTAATAGATCGTGAAAGTGTGTCAGTTTTTCATGCTGTAAAAAACAAGAGCATATTTGGTACATGTATCTATGAAGTGTGTCTTTGTATCTTGTCTACGCAGTTACAAGTTTTATTGAAGATGGGGTCTTTGTACTTTGTTGATGTTGTAATAGCTATTGGTTATATTTATCATTGTTCGTTAAATGAGCTGCCTCGTGGGAAAACCAACAATGTGGTTTCCGACCAGGTCCGACACAAACCAACCTGTACAGTCACAGAAGCAGGCTAGAAGCTTGAAATTTCGGTTTTACGTAGAAGAGGAATTGGGTCAAGTGTATTAACGGGGACCCTTCTCTTTCTTTCAAACCATGCATTTAGTCCTTTTAAATATCCGTAGATAGGCCGACAAGTCCACAAATCGACAAATCAATTTAGATAAATAGATATACACAAAGGTCGACAAGTCGACAGGTCGACAAGTTGACAAATCATGTATATGAATGGAGGTGGAGATATTGGTCAAACGGATCTTTGTTATTGTCAGCCTTTAAGTTTCCAGTGGATACGCGGCTGTACATCTATATATGTCATTTATCTGTACTGCCAAAATTGAATTGTCGACTTGTCGACCTGTCGACTTGTCGACTTGTCGACCTGTCGACCTAGTGCTATTGTCAACAACAAAGATACGGTTAGGGTTAGGGTTAGGGTTAGTGTGTGGTTAGGTTTAGGGTTGGGCTAGGGTTAGGGTTAACTGTTGACATACAGATTGGGACAATAATGACCATTAATGAGAATCCGGGTCAAGTGTATTAACGGGGACCCTTCTCTTTCTTTCAAACCATGCATTTAGTCCTTTTAAATATCCGTAGATAGGCCGACAAGTCCACAAATCGACAAATCAATTTAGATAAATAGATATACACAAAGGTCGACAAGTCGACAGGTCGACAAGTTGACAAATCATGTATATGAATGGAGGTGGAGATATTGGTCAAACGGATCTTTGTTATTGTCAGCCTTTAAGTTTCCAGTGGATACGCGGCTGTACATCTATATATGTCATTTATCTGTACTGCCAAAATTGAATTGTCGACTTGTCGACCTGTCGACTTGTCGACTTGTCGACCTGTCGACCTAGTGCTATTGTCAACAACAAAGATACGGTTAGGGTTAGGGTTAGGGTTAGTGTGTGGTTAGGTTTAGGGTTGGGCTAGGGTTAGGGTTAACTGTTGACATACAGATTGGGACAATAATGACCATTAATGAGAATCCTTCACCCAATCTCATAGGTCGACAAGTCGACAGGTCGACAAGTCGACAAGTCGACAATTCAGTTTTGGCAGTACAGATAAATGACATATATATATATGTACAGCCGCATATCCACTGGAAACTTAAAGGCTTATCACATGTCGATGTTGCCAGACAAAGCTATCTCGGAGGATTTTTTCTTAAGCTTGGGGGTCGGGGGGGGGGGGGGGGGGGGGCTTGCGTCCCAGGCGTCGTATGCGATCATGCTTCAGGTATATGATGATTATTATGTATTGACAGCTATATGTACCACATAGGCTCTTTTTTCCATCATGCACTTAGTCCTTGTAGTTCCGCTTGGACTATACCTAACTATCCATTTATATATTTTGGCAATATTGATTTGTCGACTTGTCGACCTGTCGACCTAGTGCTATTGTCAATAACAAAGATCCGGTTAGGGCTAGGGTTAGATTAGGGTTAGTGTTAGCATTTTTGGCAATATTGATTTGTCGACTTGTCGACCTGTCGACTTGTCGACCTGTCGACCTGTCGACCTAGTGCTATTGTCAATTACAAAGATCCGGTAAGGGTTAGGGTTAGATTAGGGTTAGTGTTAGGGTTAGTGTTAGGGTTAGTGTGTGGTTAGGGATAGGGCTGGGCTAGGGTTAGGGTTAACTGTTGACAAACAGATTGGGACAATAATGACCATTAATGAGGACCCTTCTCCCAATCTCATAGGTTGACCTGTCGACCTGTCGAGCTAGTCCTATTGTCTACAACAAAGATCCGGTTAGGGTTAGGGTTAGTGTGTGGTTAGGTTTAGGGCTCGGTTAGGGTTAGGGTTAACTGTTGACACTCAGATTGGGACAATAATGACCATTAATGAGGACCCTTCTCCCAAGCTCATAGGTCGACAAGTCGACAGGTCGACAAGTCGACAAGTCGACAAGTCGACAATTCAGTTTTGGCAGTACAGATAAATGAGATATGTAGATGTACAGCTGCATATCCGCTGGAAACTTAAAGACTTATCACATGTCGATGTTGCCAGACAAAGCTATCTCGGAGGATTCTTTCTTTAGCTTTGGGGTCGGGGTGCTTGCCCCTCCCAGGCGTCGTATGCGATCATGCTTCAGGTATATGATGCTTATTATGTATTGACAGCTTTATGTACCACATAGGTTCTTTTTCCCATCATGCACTTAGTACTTGTACTTCCGCTTGGACTATACCTACCTATCCATTTATATATTTTGGCAATATTGATTTCTCGACTTGTCGACTTGTCGACTTGTCGACCTGTCGACTTGTCGACTTGTCGACTTATCGACCTGTCGGCTTGTCGACTTGTCGACCTGTCGACCTAGTGCTATTGTCAACAACAAACATCTATATATGTCATTTATATGTACTGCCAAAATTGATTTGTCGACTTGTCGACCGGTCGACTTGTCGACTTGTCCACCTGTAGAGCTAGTGCTATTGTCAACAACAAAGATCCGGTTAGGGTTAGGGTTAATGTGTGGTTAGGTTTATGGCTGGGCTAGGGTTAGTCGACCTGTCGACTTGTCGACCTGTCGACCTTGTCCTATTGTCAACAAGAAAGATCCGGTTAGGGTTAGGGTAGGGTTAGTGTGTGGTTAGGTTTAGGGATGGGCTAGGGTTAGGGTTAGGGTTAAATGATAACATACAGAATGGGACAATAATGAGCATTAATGGGGACCCTTCTCCCAATCTCATAGGTCGACAAGTCGACAGGTCGACAAGTCGACAAGTCGACAATTCAGTTTTGGCAGTACAGATAAATGACATATTTAGATGTACAGCCGCATATCCACTGGAAACTTAAAGGCTTATCACATGTCGATATTGCCAATGAAAGTAATCTCGGAGGATTCTTTCTTTCTTTAGCTTGGGGGTCGAGGTGGGGGGGGGCTTGCCCCCCAGGCGTCGTATGCGATCATGCTCCTCCCGCTTCAGGTATATGATCATTATTATGTATTGACAGCTAAATGTGCCACATAGGTTCTATTTCCCATCATGCACTTAGTCCTTGTAGTTCCTCTTGGACTATACCTACCTATCCATTTATATATTTTGGCAATATTGATTTGTTGACTTGTCGACTTGTCGACTTGTCGACCTGTCCACCTGTCGACCGACCTAGTGCTATTGTCAGTTAGAAAGATCCGGTTAGGTTTATGGATAGATAAGGGTTAGTGTTAGCAATTTTGGCATTATTGATTTGTCGACTTGTCGATCTGTCGACCTAGTGCTATTGTCGATAACAAAGATCCGGTTAGGGTTAGGGTTAGATTAGGGTTAGTGTTAGGGTTAGTGTGTGGTTAGGGTTAGGGCTTGGCTAGGGTTAGGATTAGTGCTTGCCCCCCAGGCGTCGTATGGGATCATGCTTCAGGTATATGATGATTATTATGTATTGACAGCTATATACCACATAGGCTCTTTTTCCCATCATGCACTTAGTCCTTGTATTTCCGCTTGGACTGTACCTACCTATCCATTTATATATTTTGGCAATATTGATTTGTCGACTTGTCGACTTGTCGACCTGTCGACCTGTCGACCTAGTGCTCTTGTCAATAAGAAAGATCCGGTAAGGGTTAGGGTTAAGTTAGGGTTAGGGTTAGGGTTAGTGTGTGGTTAGGGTTAGGGTTGGGTTAGGGTTAGGGTTAACTGTTGACATACAGATTGGGACAATATGTCAATAACAAAGATCCGGTTGACCAACATCTCCACCTCCATTTGTATACACCACTCATACTGATTTGTCGACTTGTCGACCTGTCGACTTGTCGACCTGTAGATTTACTGATGTGGACATTACAGAAGATCCATCTCCCTAGCCAATTATTGTACTTCCGCTTGTACTATACCTACCTATCCATTTATATATTTTGGCAATATTGATTTGTCGACTTGTCGACTTGTCGACCTGTCGACTTGTCGACCTGTCGACTTGTCGACCTGTCGACTTGTCGACCTGTCGACCTAGTGCTATTGTCAACAACAACCATCTATATATGTCATTTATATGTACTGCCAAAATTGAAGAGTCAACTTGTCGACCTGTCGACTTGTCGACTTGTCGACCTGTCGACCTAGTGCTATTGTCAAGAACAAAGATCCGGTTAGGGATAGGGTTAGGGTTAGTGTGTGGTTAGGTTTAGGGTTGGGCTAGGGTAAGGGTTAGGGTTAAATGTTGACATACAGAATGGGACAATAATGAGCATTAATGAGGACCCTTTTCCTAATCTCATAGGTCGACAAGTCGACAAGTCGACAATTCAGTTTTGGCAGTACAGATAAATGACATATTTAGATGTACAGCCGCATATCCACTGGAAACTTAAAGGCTTATCACATGTCGATATTGCCAGTGAAAGTAATCTCGGAGGATTCTTTCTTTAGCTTGGGGGTCGAGGGGGGGGGGCTTGTCCCACAGGCGTCGTATGCGATCCTCCCGCTTCAGGTATATGATGATTATTACGTATTGACAGCTAAATGTGCCACATAGGTTCTATTTCCCATCATGCACTTAGTCCTTGTAGTTCCGCTTGGACTATACCTTCCTATCCATTTATATATTTTGGCAATATTGATTTGTCGACTTGTCGACTTGTCGACCTATCGACCTGTCGACCAAGTGCTATTGTCGATAACAAAGATCCGGTTAGGGTTAGGGTTAGATAAGGGTTAGTGTTAGGGTTAGTGTGTGGTTAGGGTTAGGGCTTGGCTAGGGTTAGGGTTAGTGCTTGCTCCCCAGGCGTCGTATGCTATCATGCTTCAGGTATATGATGATTATTATGTATTGACAGCTATATACCACATAGGCTCTTTTTCCCATCATGCACTTAGTCCTTGATTTTCCGCTTGGACTATACTTACCTATCCATTTATATATTTTGGCAATATTGATTTGTCGACTTGTCGACTTGTCGACCTGTCGACCTGTCGACCTGTCGACCTAGTGCTCTTGTCAATAACAAAGATCCGGTAAGGGTTAGGGTTAAGTTAGGGTTAGGGTTAGGGTTAGTGTGTGGTTAGGGTTAGGGTTGGGTTAGGGTTAGGGTTAACTGTTGACATACAGATTGGGACAATATGTCAATAACAAAGATCCGGTTGACCAACATCTCCACCTCCATTTGTATACACCACTCATACTGATTTGTCGACTTGTCGACCTGTCGATTTACTGATGTGGACATTACAGAAGATCCATCTCCCTAGTCAATTCTGATTTCTGATTTTTAACTGTTAACCTATAGATATGGACAATAATGACCATTAATGAGGGCATCTACACATCCATTTACATGTATACATACATGTATAAACAATAGAGATTTGTCGACTTGTCGACTTGTCGACCTGTCGACTTGTCGACCAGATGACCTAGAGCTATTGTCAATAAGAAAGATCCGGGTAGGGTTAGGGTTAGGTTAGGGTTAGGGTTAGGTTGGTGTTAGGATTGTATTAGGGTTAGAGTTAACTGTTGATATACAGAATGAGTGAATAATGACCATTTTTTCAATAGTGAATTGTCGACTTGTCGACCTGTCGACGTCGACCTGTTGACCTAGTGCTATTGTCTATAACAAAGATCAGGTTAGGGTTAGGGATACGGTTAGGTTATGGTTAGGCTTAGGTTGGTGTTAGGGTTAGGGTTAACTGTTGATATACAGATTGGGACAATACTGATTTGTCGACTTGTCGACTTGTCAACCTGTCGTCTTGTCAACCTATGATTATTGCATGGTCACGTCCTTGTATAAAGATTAATGATATTGATTTGTAAAATGATCGACTTGTTCACCTTTCACGATACTGATGTGGCCATTAGGCAGCATCCTTTTTGCCACCCAGATATACGATGTATGATTTGTATCGAGCAGTGAAGGTTATCGGACATGTATTGAAGAGCACCTGATGTATGTATTGGTGTGATATATATATATATATATATATATATATATATATATATATATATATATATATATATATATATATATATATATATATATATATATAGGTCTGTGATCCTAACGTATGGTCCCCAATAGTGCCCTTGAGCCGAGAATCCTTCACCCAATCTCATAGGTCGACAAGTCGACAGGTCGACAAGTCGACAAGTCGACAATTCAGTTTTGGCAGTACAGATAAATGACATATATATATATGTACAGCCGCATATCCACTGGAAACTTAAAGGCTTATCACATGTCGATGTTGCCAGACAAAGCTATCTCGGAGGATTCTTTCTTAAGCTTGGGGGTCGGGGGGGGGGGGGGGGGGGGGGGGGGGCTTGCGTCCCAGGCGTCGTATGCGATCATGCTTCAGGTATATGATGATTATTATGTATTGACAGCTATATGTACCACATAGGCTCTTTTTTCCATCATGCACTTAGTCCTTGTAGTTCCGCTTGGACTATACCTAACTATCCATTTATATATTTTGGCAATATTGATTTGTCGACTTGTCGACCTGTCGACCTAGTGCTATTGTCAATAACAAAGATCCGGTTAGGGCTAGGGTTAGATTAGGGTTAGTGTTAGCATTTTTGGCAATATTGATTTGTCGACTTGTCGACCTGTCGACTTGTCGACCTGTCGACCTGTCGACCTAGTGCTATTGTCAATTACAAAGATCCGGTAAGGGTTAGGGTTAGATTAGGGTTAGTGTTAGGGTTAGTGTTAGGGTTAGTGTGTGGTTAGGGATAGGGCTGGGCTAGGGTTAGGGTTAACTGTTGACAAACAGATTGGGACAATAATGACCATTAATGAGGACCCTTCTCCCAATCTCATAGGTTGACCTGTCGACCTGTCGAGCTAGTCCTATTGTCTACAACAAAGATCCGGTTAGGGTTAGGGTTAGTGTGTGGTTAGGTTTAGGGCTCGGTTAGGGTTAGGGTTAACTGTTGACACTCAGATTGGGACAATAATGACCATTAATGAGGACCCTTCTCCCAAGCTCATAGGTCGACAAGTCGACAGGTCGACAAGTCGACAAGTCGACAAGTCGACAATTCAGTTTTGGCAGTACAGATAAATGAGATATGTAGATGTACAGCTGCATATCCGCTGGAAACTTAAAGACTTATCACATGTCGATGTTGCCAGACAAAGCTATCTCGGAGGATTCTTTCTTTAGCTTTGGGGTCGGGGTGCTTGCCCCTCCCAGGCGTCGTATGCGATCATGCTTCAGGTATATGATGCTTATTATGTATTGACAGCTTTATGTACCACATAGGTTCTTTTTCCCATCATGCACTTAGTACTTGTACTTCCGCTTGGACTATACCTACCTATCCATTTATATATTTTGGCAATATTGATTTCTCGACTTGTCGACTTGTCGACTTGTCGACCTGTCGACTTGTCGACTTGTCGACTTATCGACCTGTCGGCTTGTCGACTTGTCGACCTGTCGACCTAGTGCTATTGTCAACAACAAACATCTATATATGTCATTTATATGTACTGCCAAAATTGATTTGTCGACTTGTCGACCGGTCGACTTGTCGACTTGTCCACCTGTAGAGCTAGTGCTATTGTCAACAACAAAGATCCGGTTAGGGTTAGGGTTAATGTGTGGTTAGGTTTATGGCTGGGCTAGGGTTAGTCGACCTGTCGACTTGTCGACCTGTCGACCTTGTCCTATTGTCAACAAGAAAGATCCGGTTAGGGTTAGGGTAGGGTTAGTGTGTGGTTAGGTTTAGGGATGGGCTAGGGTTAGGGTTAGGGTTAAATGATAACATACAGAATGGGACAATAATGAGCATTAATGGGGACCCTTCTCCCAATCTCATAGGTCGACAAGTCGACAGGTCGACAAGTCGACAAGTCGACAATTCAGTTTTGGCAGTACAGATAAATGACATATTTAGATGTACAGCCGCATATCCACTGGAAACTTAAAGGCTTATCACATGTCGATATTGCCAATGAAAGTAATCTCGGAGGATTCTTTCTTTCTTTAGCTTGGGGGTCGAGGTGGGGGGGGGCTTGCCCCCCAGGCGTCGTATGCGATCATGCTCCTCCCGCTTCAGGTATATGATCATTATTATGTATTGACAGCTAAATGTGCCACATAGGTTCTATTTCCCATCATGCACTTAGTCCTTGTAGTTCCTCTTGGACTATACCTACCTATCCATTTATATATTTTGGCAATATTGATTTGTTGACTTGTCGACTTGTCGACTTGTCGACCTGTCCACCTGTCGACCGACCTAGTGCTATTGTCAGTTAGAAAGATCCGGTTAGGTTTATGGATAGATAAGGGTTAGTGTTAGCAATTTTGGCATTATTGATTTGTCGACTTGTCGATCTGTCGACCTAGTGCTATTGTCGATAACAAAGATCCGGTTAGGGTTAGGGTTAGATTAGGGTTAGTGTTAGGGTTAGTGTGTGGTTAGGGTTAGGGCTTGGCTAGGGTTAGGATTAGTGCTTGCCCCCCAGGCGTCGTATGGGATCATGCTTCAGGTATATGATGATTATTATGTATTGACAGCTATATACCACATAGGCTCTTTTTCCCATCATGCACTTAGTCCTTGTATTTCCGCTTGGACTGTACCTACCTATCCATTTATATATTTTGGCAATATTGATTTGTCGACTTGTCGACTTGTCGACCTGTCGACCTGTCGACCTAGTGCTCTTGTCAATAAGAAAGATCCGGTAAGGGTTAGGGTTAAGTTAGGGTTAGGGTTAGGGTTAGTGTGTGGTTAGGGTTAGGGTTGGGTTAGGGTTAGGGTTAACTGTTGACATACAGATTGGGACAATATGTCAATAACAAAGATCCGGTTGACCAACATCTCCACCTCCATTTGTATACACCACTCATACTGATTTGTCGACTTGTCGACCTGTCGACTTGTCGACCTGTAGATTTACTGATGTGGACATTACAGAAGATCCATCTCCCTAGCCAATTATTGTACTTCCGCTTGTACTATACCTACCTATCCATTTATATATTTTGGCAATATTGATTTGTCGACTTGTCGACTTGTCGACCTGTCGACTTGTCGACCTGTCGACTTGTCGACCTGTCAACTTGTCGACCTGTCGACCTAGTGCTATTGTCAACAACAACCATCTATATATGTCATTTATATGTACTGCCAAAATTGAAGAGTCAACTTGTCGACCTGTCGACTTGTCGACTTGTCGACCTGTCGACCTAGTGCTATTGTCAAGAACAAAGATCCGGTTAGGGATAGGGTTAGGGTTAGTGTGTGGTTAGGTTTAGGGTTGGGCTAGGGTAAGGGTTAGGGTTAAATGTTGACATACAGAATGGGACAATAATGAGCATTAATGAGGACCCTTTTCCTAATCTCATAGGTCGACAAGTCGACAAGTCGACAATTCAGTTTTGGCAGTACAGATAAATGACATATTTAGATGTACAGCCGCATATCCACTGGAAACTTAAAGGCTTATCACATGTCGATATTGCCAGTGAAAGTAATCTCGGAGGATTCTTTCTTTAGCTTGGGGGTCGAGGGGGGGGGGCTTGTCCCACAGGCGTCGTATGCGATCCTCCCGCTTCAGGTATATGATGATTATTACGTATTGACAGCTAAATGTGCCACATAGGTTCTATTTCCCATCATGCACTTAGTCCTTGTAGTTCCGCTTGGACTATACCTTCCTATCCATTTATATATTTTGGCAATATTGATTTGTCGACTTGTCGACTTGTCGACCTATCGACCTGTCGACCAAGTGCTATTGTCGATAACAAAGATCCGGTTAGGGTTAGGGTTAGATAAGGGTTAGTGTTAGGGTTAGTGTGTGGTTAGGGTTAGGGCTTGGCTAGGGTTAGGGTTAGTGCTTGCTCCCCAGGCGTCGTATGCTATCATGCTTCAGGTATATGATGATTATTATGTATTGACAGCTATATACCACATAGGCTCTTTTTCCCATCATGCACTTAGTCCTTGATTTTCCGCTTGGACTATACTTACCTATCCATTTATATATTTTGGCAATATTGATTTGTCGACTTGTCGACTTGTCGACCTGTCGACCTGTCGACCTGTCGACCTAGTGCTCTTGTCAATAACAAAGATCCGGTAAGGGTTAGGGTTAAGTTAGGGTTAGGGTTAGGGTTAGTGTGTGGTTAGGGTTAGGGTTGGGTTAGGGTTAGGGTTAACTGTTGACATACAGATTGGGACAATATGTCAATAACAAAGATCCGGTTGACCAACATCTCCACCTCCATTTGTATACACCACTCATACTGATTTGTCGACTTGTCGACCTGTCGATTTACTGATGTGGACATTACAGAAGATCCATCTCCCTAGTCAATTCTGATTTCTGATTTTTAACTGTTAACCTATAGATATGTCCTATAGATATGGACAATAATGACCATTAATGAGGGCATCTACACATCCATTTACATGTATACATACATGTATAAACAATAGAGATTTGTCGACTTGTCGACTTGTCGACCTGTCGACTTGTCGACCAGATGACCTAGAGCTATTGTCAATAAGAAAGATCCGGGTAGGGTTAGGGTTAGGTTAGGGTTAGGGTTAGGTTGGTGTTAGGATTGTATTAGGGTTAGAGTTAACTGTTGATATACAGAATGAGTGAATAATGACCATTTTTTCAATAGTGAATTGTCGACTTGTCGACCTGTCGACGTCGACCTGTTGACCTAGTGCTATTGTCTATAACAAAGATCAGGTTAGGGTTAGGGATACGGTTAGGTTATGGTTAGGCTTAGGTTGGTGTTAGGGTTAGGGTTAACTGTTGATATACAGATTGGGACAATACTGATTTGTCGACTTGTCGACTTGTCAACCTGTCGTCTTGTCAACCTATGATTATTGCATGGTCACGTCCTTGTATAAAGATTAATGATATTGATTTGTAAAATGATCGACTTGTTCACCTTTCACGATACTGATGTGGCCATTAGGCAGCATCCTTTTTGCCACCCAGATATACGATGTATGATTTGTATCGAGCAGTGAAGGTTATCGGACATGTATTGAAGAGCACCTGATGTATGTATTGGTGTGATATATATATATATATATATATATATATATATATATATATATATATATATATATATATATATATATATATAGGTCTGTGATCCTAACGTATGGTCCCCAATAGTGCCCTTGAGCCGAGGAATTGTACTATCTGAGTAGCGAAAACAAAGGCCCTGATCAGCTTCGCGGTTACCGCAAAGCTGATCTGCGTCTTTGTTTTCGCCTATGCAGATTGTTGGTTTTCCCATGAGGCGGCTCAAATTTATGTATGACAGTCATTTTCATTAAAATTCTTTGAAACATCAAGATTTCCTATTCTTTTCTATTACATCTCCCAGAAGGCTGTATTAAACAGCAGTTAAAAATTTAGGCACTGTGTAATTTATGGATTGGAGTCTTGGTGTGGAGTCATGGACTGGAATATTGAAGTGGATTCTAATGGAGTCGAACCTTAGAGGGAAATCTTGCATTGGAACAGAAAACTCATTTCAGAGAGAGTCACTTAATACTTTGTAAAATACAAAGATAGTTTGTGATATGGTGTATACAAATTTCTTAGCATATCATCTTTGTACACTTTTGTTCACCCAAAACATAAATCAGTCAATATTTTTTCAACAGGGAATATGCTTTGAAATTAACGCCCATATCAGAAACCTTCTGCGTTCAATTTTTGGCAATGTGTATTTTTTTGATTGGAGTCATAGAGTGGAGTATTGGACTGGAGTCATGGACTGGAGTATTGGAGTAAATTTGTAAAGTGTAACATACCGGGGAGGGAAATTGGAGTGGAACTAAAAACCCAATTCAAACAAATTCTGTTTGCTTAGAGATAAATTTACAACCAATCCTGATTGCCCTTAAAATGAAAATGGACTCACCCAGATGATGACGATGGGAAAGTCCATTTGTTACTTATGGGTGACTTGGCATGCATTAAATCTATGTATTTGAGTAATTTTGTAATGGTTGTGATTTTATCTGATGGTAGGAAAGCTATCTCTGACTATATCATGCCAGTCCCTAGTGCAATATATGAGCCGCGTCTGGGAAAACAAACATTTTGCATATGCAAAAACAAAGGTGCAGATCAGCGAATTCGCAGTAACTGCGAAGCTGATCAGCGCCTTTGTTTTCGCCAAAGAATAGTACAATTCCACTACTTTCTTAATCCAAAATTTCGAGCCTCTAGCCATTTGCTTTGTTTGCGTCGGACCTGAAAATAGTTAGAAGCTTGAAATTTGGGATTTGAAAAGAAGAAGATTGTACTAGTCATGTAGCGAAAACAAAGGTGCTGATCAGCTGTGCAGTTACTCAGTTTCTGTACAGTTTCTGCCCTACTTAACACAAAATTTCCAGACTCTAGCTTTCTTCTGTGGGTGTATAGGTTAGAAATCCTGAAGACCAATTTTCTTGCGTAGCAGCCCGTCTTGAGTGTTTGTTTTATACAAACTGAACCAGTTGATCAGCAATTTACATAATAGTCTCTTATGAAATTTGATATTTAAAGTTATTAAAGATAGGTATAGATGTACCTATAAAAGATAAAACCAGAAAACAAAAGAATAAGTGCAGTAACATATGAGCCTCACCAGGAGAAATTCAATGGGGCTATTTTTTCAGTATTCTGTATATAAAGAATTCGGATAAACAAAATGGCGCCTCTTGATGATGCTCATATAATACGACACTGGAGTCATGAAAATCATTCTACGGTATATGAAATACTAAATGTAAATTAGTTTTATCAAAATCTTTATTAACTGAGCCACGTCATGATAAAAACAGACTTTTGCCTATGCTAAAACAAATTTTTTTCATCTGAAAATTTTCAGTTGTTACAGTTTAGGAAAATCTATATGGGCCACATCATGAGAAAATTAACATTTTGCATATGCGAAAACAAAGGTGCAGATCAGCTGTGCAGTAACTGCACAGCTGATCAGCGCCTTTGTTTTCACTACACGGATAGTACAATTCCTCCTCTACTTATATCCAAAATTTTAAAATTCTAGCTCCTGTCGTGGCTGAATTAAAATAGAGTCAAAATCAATTAGCAGACCAGCTGTCTCTGTCAGAAGTACTAGTTTGCTCATTGAAATTGAGTCAATGGACAGACAATGAATTCTTTCAAGTAGTTCTTGGAGATGCACAAGGTGCTTAAAATGAAATAATAAAGCAATATTACAACATTATTGTTTGCCAGTGGTCTGTAATGACAATAACTTGAGGCTTATCTCTATGGGGTGCTGTTTTACTATTTATTCCCTATTTATGGATATCCATAAATCATTTTTGTATATCCATAAATGAATTAAGTATATCCATAATTCGTTTAAGGATATCCTTAATGTGGCTGAATTATGGATATCCATAAATTGATTTTAGGATATCCATAAATGAATTATGGATATCCTAAAATAAAATGTTATCTAAGGATATCCATAATTTGATTTAAGGATATCCTTAAATAGGATGAATATTGGATATCCATTATTCAATTCATGGATTTCCTTCAATCCATTTATAGATATCCTAAATTAAGATTATGTTTTAGAATATCCATAATTCATTTAAGGATATCCTTAAATCACAAGAAAATTATTTAAAGAAATGGGGAAGGTTTTAAAAAATGAATTTAGGATATCCTGGAATTGAATTATGGATATCCTTAAATCAGCCTATTTATGGATATCCTCGATCGGAATTATGGATATCCTTAATTTGAATCCTTAATTTGAATTATGGATATCCTAAATTTAAGACTATTTTTGGATATCCATAAATACATTTAAGGGTATCCTTAAATATTTAAGGATATCCATAATTTTTATTTAGGATATCCTAAAATCTGATTACGGATATCCTTAATTCAGCATGATATTTGGGTATCCAAAAATGTAGTTTAGGATATCCTTTTATGTATTTATGGATATCCTTAATTCATTTATGGATATCCTATATTCATTTTTGGATATCCATAATTCATTTATGGATATTCTAGGATAATTTAGGATATCCATAATTATTTTAAGATATCCTGAATTCAATTTAGGATATCCATGAATAAATCATGGATATCCATAAATGAATTATGGATACCCATAAATGAATTATGGATATCCATAACTAAGGAATAAATAGTAAAATGGCACCCCATATATCTTTCCTATTCAAGGATGAACCACCATACAATATAAAGTTACACATGGAGATTGGTCTGCACTTAAGAATGGTACTGATTGTCTTTTGTTAATTGTTATCATAGAATGCATATTTTAAGTCTCTTTTTCTCCATTTGGTCGTTTGCCCTGATCTCTTGATATGAAAATACTGTCAGATTAACAATACTGTTAATATAGTCAACCCAAGAAGCATTTGATACTTGATAAATAATTGAGCCGCCTCATGGGAAAACCAACAATCTGCATATGCGAAAACAAAGACGCAGATCAGCTTCGCGGTAACCGCGAAGCTGATCAGCGCCTTTGTTTTCGCTACTTGGATAGTACAATTCCTCTTCTACTTAAATCCCAAATTTCAAGCTTCTAGCTCTTTTCTGTGACTGTACAGGTCGGTTTGTGTTGGACCTGTTCGGAAACCACATTGTTGGTTTTCCCATGAGGCGGCTCAAATAATTTTTGACAATGTGAGTTCATCATGCTAACAAGTCTGTGCAATATGTACCCCCTTTACCCCCATTGCAATATAGTAAAACTGGGGTTTACGAGGGTATACCTCGCAGAGATGGTACTTACAAATACCCACAATCTATGCTTTTGAGCAAAATTAAGGAGAAAAAAAAATCACATTTTCCTTCTAAAAATTTTCATTTTTCAAAACTTAAAAATCTGTTTAATGCATGGACATGTTTAAGTTATGGGAGAATTCTCTATAGAAGTCATTGTATTTTTTGCCTTTTCAAAGGTTATTGGATGGTTTAAATCAACTGAATAAGAAAATGTTTTGACATTTTGTGAAGCTACTTTGAAGTTGGAGTGTAATATTTATTATAAAAATAATGAGAACAGCTGTATTGAATTGAGGTAAAATTAAAAAAAAAAAATGTTTGTTACGGTCATTAGTAAAATTTCATAAGGTAATTGTTGGAGCTTTGAAATTTTTTAAGTTCCCTTGACATATTTTTTTTTTTAAGTTAAATTGACATTGGTTATTTTTAATAATTTACAACTACAAAAAAAAATATTCAATATAACAACTAATGGGTCCTTGAAAAGAAAAATATTTTAATTTAGCATGTTTAGATAGTGTAGATTTTTATTTAAACTTTTTGATGTTTGTTCAAAATTATAGCTGAAATATAT
The DNA here is from genome assembly GCA_964017185.1 of Rugalucina vietnamica. Taxonomy (NCBI): domain Eukaryota; kingdom Metazoa; phylum Mollusca; class Bivalvia; order Lucinida; family Lucinidae; genus Rugalucina; species Rugalucina vietnamica. The sequence continues at coordinate 12,282,297 of OZ024876.1, read as the reverse complement.
TTCAAAAGTTAGTAGAGCCTAGTTATGCAGCAACTTGCCTTTTTGCATAGAAATTGAATACTAAGGTGCAACACTTCTGTTTTTTCAGCATCATGAGTAAAACAATTCATCTACTTAGTAACTTTACCTGAAATGCAAGTTTCCACCTCTTAGAATATAACCTTTTTTCTTCAAGGGGTGGGGGGGGGAGGCGTCGGTTTGGGTTGTTGCAAGCCCTGAAGCTAAATTTCATGAGACACATATCAAATAAAAAAGTTTTCCGAGAGATAGTTCCATTAGCCAAATTTTTACAATGTTGTGAATAGGGATACCAATACATGAGCCGCCTCATGGGAAAACCAACAATCTGCATAGGCGAAAACAAAGGCGCAGATCAGCTTCGCGGTAACCGCGAAGCTGATCAGCGCCTTTGTTTTCGCTACTCGGATAGTACAATTCCTCCTCTACTTAAATCCAAAATTTCAAGCTTCTAGCCTTCTGTAGCTGTACAGGCCGGTTTGTGTCAGACCTGTTCGGAAACTACATTGTTGGTTTTCCAACGAGGCGGCTCACATAATGTTCACTTGAACTACTGTGCACAACATAACAGAATAGGATGTTAATAAACCAGTGGACTTACGTGTGTAAACCATAAGTGACGAATGGGCTTTCCCATTATTATCATTTTGGTGAGTCCATTGTCATTCTAAGGGGTGTTGGGCATGACTAATACTTTATTTTTTTGATGACTTTGCTCTAAGCAAACAGGCTAGCTCCAGATGGGATGCAGCATTTGCGGCGTCACAGCTGGGTCTATTCTGTTTGCCTATGTCACACTAAATAGGATAGGGAGCATGGTGGCATAGTGGTACAGCGTCGGACACCGAACCGAGAGGTCCTGGGTTCGATCTCCACAGGTGTCACCGTGTTGTGTCCTTGAGCAAGACACTTTAACTGCCTACAGTACTGGTTAAACCCAAGAAGCGTTGGCTCCATCCTGACATGCCTGAAAAATAGTTGACTGGGATGTAAAGCCTCAATACACACACACAAAAAAAAAATTAAATAGGATGCCAGGCTCATGTATGGGTTAAAATAACTTGACAGTCGATAAACCAACTAATTTACACAACCAAAATAACTTGACAGACAGCTGATAAACCAGCTAATTAACACAACCAAAATAACTAGATAGACAGCCGATAAACCAACTAATTAAGACAACCAAAATAACTTGATAGACAGCCCATAAACCAACTAATTTACATAAACCAAAATAACTTCATAGACAGCCGATAAACCAACTAATTTACACAAACCAAAATAACTAGATAGACAGCCGATAAACCAACTAATTAACACAACCAAAATAACTTGACAGACAGCCGATAAACCAACTAATTTACCAAAAAAACTTAATAGACAGCTGATAAACCAAGTAATTTACACAACCAAAATAACTTGATAGACAGCCGATAAACCAACTAATTTACCAAAAAAACTTAATAGACAGCTGATAAACCAATTAATTTAAACAACCAAAATAACTTGATAGACAGCCGATAAACCAACTAATTTACACAAACCAAAATAACTAGATAGACAGCTGATAAACCAAATTCACACAACCAAAATAACTTGATAAACAGCCGATTTACCAACTAATTTACACATACCAGAATAACTTGATAGACAGCCCATAAACCAACTAATTTACACAACCAAAATAACTTGATAAACAGTCGATAAACCAACTAATTTACATAAACCAAAATAACTTCATAGACAGCCGATAAACCAATTAATTTACACAACCAAAATAACTTAATAGACAGCCGATAAACCAACTTATTTACACAAACCATAATAACTCGATAGACAGCCGATAAACCAACTAATTTACATAGAACAAAATAACTTCATAGACAGCCAATAAACCAACTAATTTATACAACCAAAATAACTTGATAGACAGCCAATAAACCAACAAAATTACTAGACAGCCTATTTAAGAAATAATTTTACTTTACTGTCAATTATTGCGGGATGTTGGAGGGCAGATTGTGATGTATTAATTCACGACAGCGCAACCGGAGTGAATCACATCTGCCCGACAACATTAGACGTTAATCAAAGATAATTCACAATACATGTATTAGTAAAATTATTTTTATCCTAACACGACTAATAAAGAAGTGTTTTCATTTTCAAAATTATCATTTTAATCCTAACACGACTAATAAAGAAGTGTTTTTATTTTCAAATGTTTTCCAGAGGACTCATTCTCGGCGGACAGGAATGTTTACATGCGATGTCACAAAAACACAAGTTTCCGGGCGGAATTTCGTTTATAGTGAATTATTGCTAATTTTCACATGGTGAAGTTTCCATTAGGTTCTATAGGGATAATGATAACCTTGTATTAGAATGTTGAATAACCAATTGTGTGTAAAAAAATAACTGGACAGACGGCCGATAAACCACATTATGTGAACAAAATAACTGGACAGATAGCCAATAAACTACATTATGTGTAAAAATAACTGGATAGACAGCCGATAAACCACATTGTGTGTACAAAATAAATGTAACTGGATAAACCAACTAATGTCTACAAAATAACTGGATAGACAGCCAGTAAGCCACATTGTGTGCACAAATAACTGGATTGACTGCCAATAAACCAATTAATGCGTGCAAAATAACTGAATTGGCTAGTAACCTATAAACGAAATATTTCTAGATAGACAACTTTTGTAAATAGTCTGACAGGCATGGAAGATTTGCATCGTGAACTTTTGCGGAGACGACAGAAGTATCTACAGGACAATGTGATTATGGAAGATGGTTTACTGACAGCACTGCAGGAGAAGGGAGTTCTAACACCGACCATGGTGGCTTCTATACAGGTGCAACATTTTTTATTACAAACACATTCCAATATGTAATATATGAGCCATGTCTTGAAAAAACCAACAATGTTTGACAGGTCTGAAACAAATCGAGTTGTACGAGCACAGAAGATGGCTAAAGACTGCAAAGGACTAGGGCATTTAACGCCTGATTTTGGCCTCAGATTTTGCTAAAAAGTAAATTTTGGAATTTAGGTGAGAAAACTATTCCTTAAAACAGCCATATGTCTCCTCTATTAAAAACAAGAACAAGTACTTCATTTATCCTACAAGCGTTGCCATGACAACGCCCAGAAGAACCATAGATAGAGCACATTCTGCACTTTTTGGTCTATTTTGGACCATTTCTGAACACATTTTTTAATTTTTGAGTGCCAGCCCACACTCCGAACAAAATTATACTCAGCATACAATATCTCTGGATGATACTTCATAATTATTTCACAATAAGAAATTGTTCGTCGCGTGGGCCGGTAGTTGAAAATGATGTTGAATGGTGAAAAATAGACCAAAAATTGCAAAAAGTGATATTTCTATGGTTTTCGGAGCGTTGCCATGGCAACATGTGCAATTTGAATGTGATAGTTGTGCTAGAATTTATTAGCAGGGACCTATACCTGCTATTTGCAATACGTTTCTCCTCAAAATTCCAAAATTCAGTTTTTTATCAACACATGAGGCCGAAATCAGGCCTTAAATTCCCTAGGCCTTTTGGATAAATTTATTGTACTATCTGTGTAGCCAAAAAAAAGCTGCTGATCTGCACCTTTCTTTTTGCATTAATGCAAAATGTTTGTTTTTTCATGATGCGACACTTATGGATTTTCCTAAACTGTAACAATTGAAAATTTTCAGTTGAAAAAATTTTATATTCTCAGAACATAGACAGAACAGTTGTGCATGGATACATGTTCTAACCAGTACCCACAATCTATGTTTTGGAACAGAAAAAAAGATAACCCTGTAAACCTCAGTTTTACTTCAAGGACATGTTTATCCTGATGCCATCATGCAAACAGATCTGTGCAATGTAGAACCTTTAACAAATTACTTACATTAGTAAAACTGGCGTCTTACAAAGGGGTTACACATTGTTTCAAAAATTACTACAGCATATAAGATATCTGATTTATCATATTAGATATCTAATATAATGATTAAGATATCTTATACGCTATATAAGATATCTCATAATAATTCAGATATCTTATAAAGTATATAAGATATCTTATATGCGCATTTATATAAGATATCTAATTTACTGTATCAGATATCTTCTTTACTAAATAAGATATCTGAATTATTGTATTAGATATCTAATATGATATATGTGATATCTAATATGTTGTATTAAATATCTTATATAGTATATAAGATATCTGATTTAACAATTCAGATATCTGATATAGTATAAAAGATATCTACATTGATAAATCATATATAAACCTAACTATATAAGATATCTAATATAGTATATGAGATATCTTATTTCCTTCATTAGCCATTTTCAAGGGAAGAAACTATTATTAGCCAGTTTTTTTAAATGTATATAAGATATCTTATATGTTAAATAAGATATCTGATATATTGACGTAAATATGATATCTTATTTATTAAATAAGATATCTTATATATTATATTAGATATCTTATTTGTTAATTTAGATATCTGATATACCAATTAAGATATCTTATTTACCAAAATAAATAAGATATCTTAATTATTAAATAAGATATCTTATATAAGATATCTGATATGCTATATTAGATATCTTGTATGTTATACGAGATATCTGATATAATTTTGTAATTAAGATATCTTAAATAATATATAAGATATCTTATATACTATATCAGATATCTGATATATTAAATAAGATATCTTATATATTATATTAGATATCTAAATTACAAAATTAAATGAGATATCTGAAATATTATATAAGATATCTTATATACTATATCAGATATCTTATATAGTATAAAGGATATCTTATTTAATATATCAGATATCTACATTTCCTAATAAATAGTAAAACGGCTTGCCATAAATTTCGAATTTGCTTCAAATAAGAATTTGCTGCAATTTTTCAGACCGAAAAAGAGTTAGATAGACAGATGGCGAGAATGTTGGATATGATCCCTAAAAGGGGCCCAGAGGCTTATGAAAGATTTATGGAGGTTTTGACCCCTGATTATCCCTGGATTGTTGAAAATTTTCGGGACAGAGAGGAGGATATGAAATCAAAAGGTATTCATTTTAAATGAGCCGCCGCATTGGGAAAACCAACAATCTGCATATGCGAAAACAAAGACGCAGATCAGCTTCGCGGTAACCACGAAGATGATCAGCACCTGTGTTTTCGCTACACGGATAGTAAATCCTTCTTCTTCCTAAATCCGAAATTTCAAGCCTCTAGCCTGTTTCTGTGACTGTACAGCCTGGTTTGTGTCAGACCTGGTCGGAACCCAAATTGTTGGTTTTCTCACGCACAGGCTTAATAAATGTAGATAGACCGTGAAGTTTCTTAAAAACTAATCATCGGCAGCAAAGTTAACATTGTAAATGGTTCTAAAGCTTTAAATAAATTCAGAGATAACATTTTAAAGGCTGTCATGTGCTGATCAGATGCAATAATGTGTGATTATTACAATGATGTGTCTACAATTTTAATTGAACTGTAAATCAAATACTGTAAACCAGTTTATTTTTGTGCCTATCAAATTTTGTGATTTTGTCTCCAAGGGTATTTTCACAATGTGATATATTTTTGCCCAGTTTGTGGAACTTGCCTTTACAAGAATAATGAAAACATTTTCGCAGCCATTGGAATTTTGCTGATTCATTATTCACCCTACAGTCACAAAAATAAATCACTTTCCAAAATAAATTGGACAGCCGCATAAAAAAAAAACAACATGCATAGGCAAAAACAAAGGTGCAGATCAGCTATGCAGTAGCTGCGGAGCTATCAGCGCATTTGTTTTCGCTACACGGATAGTACAATTCTTCTACTTTCTAAATCCAGAATTTTCAGTCTCTAGCCATCTTCTGTGGCTGTACAGTCTGGTTTGTGTCAAACGTAGTCAGAAACCCAAATTGTTGGTTTTCTTGTGATGGGGCTCAATTGGTATCATAGTATTCCATATTATGAAAACTTGCCCATTTAATAAACAGAAAAAATATATGTAAAAATTAAAATTTTCAGTAGAAAAATTTTGATATTTTTTTTTATTTTTGCTCAAAACATAGATTGTGGGTACATGTTAGAACCGCCTCGCTGAGGCGGTTCTAACGAGTACCCACAATCTATGTTTTGGAGCAAAAATAATAAAAATAGGTATACTCCTGCATACCCAAGCTTTGCTATATAAAAGTGGGGTTCAAGGGGGTACACACTTCACGGACATGTTTTCCTAATGATAAAACTTTCAGGCAGCCCACATTTGCTGTCAGAACTTCGAAGGAATGTTAAAGAATGTGTGAAAGACTTGGCCAAAACTACACGCATCAATAATGCACAGTCTAAAGCTATCGAAGAATTTCTGTGTCGACACACGTTGACCGATGCTAATTTCAACATTAAGTTACCAAACAACCGTTTGTATAGCATCCATAGACAGTTAATGACATGCATTTCTATAAGTTCGCTGGACGAAAGTGACCAAATGGAATTGAAAGACATATTTCCTGATAATGTTAACCTGGACAAGATTGAAAAAGAAATTCAGCTTCTTATTCACAGAGTGCATGAACTACAACACACAGTAGACATTTGCTACGAAAAGTTAGGTGAAACAAACAAAGAAAAGGAATTACCAGACTTAATATACAGTTTAAGAAAGATGTATCTGGAGAGAGAAATTAGAATCGAAGAGTCGAAGAATCAGTATTTGAACATGACACGGCAGTTACGAATAGCCAGAGATCGGGAGCGCCAGGCACGGGTGTTGAGCACACAGCAGGAGGCAGAGAAGGAAGAATTGTCACACTCGCTTGATACGTTGAAGACAAAAATACAGAAATTACAAGAGGAGCGACAGAGGATGGGCATGAAGATCGCGTTTGAGGGCGTGTCCCTGCCCCCTGCTCAACAACCCCAGGGACAGGCCCAACCCCCTGGGACACCACCAACATCTTCAAAAGGAAGGGCTTTAAGGTAGATATTTATAGTGAGCGCTATGATCATGAAAATATTTGTCAATATTTGTCTTTGGGTATTCCAGCCAGATACTAAGGTTACACAACTATTTTCATTTTTTAAACTCAGCTGAGACTCGTATATATCCTGCTCACATATGTTAAAATGTCATCATTTGTTGGCTTTTTTAGCTCACCTCAGCCAAAGGCTCATAGGTGAGCTTGTAGGATAGGCTGGAACCCGTCGCCCGTCCATATGTCATCAACAACTTCTCTGAAGCCGGAAGGCCAATTGCTTTCATATCACACAAATAGGGGGTGGGAGTGGGGATAATAACTCTGGTTGTTATGGCAACTTATGCTTCCCATAGATTCATAATAATAATAATAATAATAATAATAATAATAATAATAATAAAAAAAAAAAAAAAATGTTGATATTCGTTCTCTCTTTGCAGATATTTGTATTTTGTTTTTGCAGAAATATTTATGCGGTAGTCTTCTATGATTTATATGACTTGTCACAATCGCTTATTTTGATTGGTTCCTGGGGTCGATAAAGGGTAAATGTTGATAAAATATTCAAAAATCTTCTTCTCAGAAACTGTAAGGGGGGTGTAGCCTGTACTTAGTATACCTGTTCTTGATATAAGACTCTACATAAACTGAGTTTTTTGTTCAAGTTAGATAAAAACTGTGGTTGCTATGGCCACTTAAAGTTTCCTTACAATGGAAAAAGTGGAAATTGGCTGCCTCTGCCATCACTTTAAGGATATTTGAATTTTGTTTTTGCAGAAATGTTAATAAAGTAGTCCTCTGTGTTGCCTATGATATTTCATCCAAATCATTTCATTTGATAGTCATTTGGCCATAAATTTTACAGTAAACTCAGGTGAGCTTTGTAGCCCATGGGCCTCTGGTTTAACATTTACTTGTATACGTAAAAGCAATGAAAATGATGCAAGCAGAATTCCCCAATTTTCTAACAGTGTCAATAGTAAATTTGTCCATATTTAAGACAGTGTTTACCGGCAATAACCAAATTGGTAACCATATCTGTTTGTTGCAGGAATCGATAGAAGAAAACGATTAGTTTAAAATAAAGAAAATCTATGGATATGCTTTTTGTACTTTTACTTTAAAGTGGTCAAATTGTCCATGCTGTCTTGCACTGGTGCTGGTTAGAGTAATAAAACTGAAAAGTTTCCATAAAAATAAGTGAGAGAAATTTATGTGATATATTTTGGCATCTTTGAACAAAGTCCTATGAATGCATTGTAATTTTAACAGCCTTCAGCGAGTTTGCTTTACATTGTTTTGTTAATTGAATGTTTTTGTTTAATGCAGTGTATTTGTCTGCATATTTGAAGCTTTTGCTTTTTCTCTGATTTTCAGTAAAATGAGGACGTTTTCGTTGCCGGACGACCATACATCTGCCTAACAGGAACAAAGACCTGACTGAGCCTTCGCATGAGAAAACCAACAATCTGGGTTTCCGATCATGTCAGACACAAACCTGCCTGTACAGTCACAGAAGTGGGCTAGGAGCTTGAAATTTTAGATGTAAGTAGAAGGGGGTTGTACTATTTGTGTAGCGAAAACAAAGGCGCTGATCGACTGTACAATTACTGCACAGCAGATCTGCGCCTTTGTTTTCGCATATGCAAAATGTTGGTTTTCTGTTTCATATTCTGTGTGCTATATCTTTGTCTGCAATCAGTGTGCCGCATTTGTATATGATTGTCTTCAATGTAACATTCATACATGTCATGTGATGTGCCAAATAGCTTTTCTGAGAAGTATTTGTTCAAGTACAGGTGAACATCATTATAACGCTACCTTTGGGGTCCATGGAAACAAGCCATATGTTATTAAGTGGAACCGTGTTATAATAATATAGTTTACATTAAAGACATACAGGAAAATAATGATTTTGGGAGCCGTGTCATGACCGTGCTATAATGAAAACCGCACTATACTGAGGTAACTCAATAAATGATCTAAACGCTTATAATAGACAGTATTGTTGTGGTCAAAAGAAATTTGTCATATGATAATCACCAAGTTTAAATAATAACTTCTTTTAAAAAAAAAAGAACATGAAACTTATAAGTCGCTTTTGTAAATGTTCTGGAAGCAGTGGAAAAAAAAAGAACATGAAACTTATAAGTCGCTTTTGTAAATGTTCTGGAAGCAGTGCCTTAACTTCCCAGTCAACAATTTTTCATTCATGTACGGATGGAGCCACTGCATGCTTCCTGTATATTAAACAGTACAGTGGGAAGCTTCAAGTGTCTTGCTCAAGGACACTACATGGCGGAGATAGGTATCGAACCTGAGACCTCTCGTCCTGATCCAGTACTCTGTCACTACGCCACCCTGCTTCCTACCCTACAGATGTACAGTAATTGCCAACAATTCATAAAAGATGAGCCACGTCATGAGAAAACCAACAATCTGCATATGCGAAAACAAAAGCGCAGATCAGCTTCGCGGTAACCGAGAAGCTGCCTTTGTTTTCGCTATACGAATTGTACGATCCCTCTTCTTCTTCTTAATTCCGAAATTTCAAGCTTCTAGCCTGCTTCTGTGACTGAACAGGCTGGTTTGCATATTGGACCAGGTAGGAAACCATATTGTTGGTTTCTTATGAGGTGCCTCAGATTATGCCTGAAAGTGACTGATCATGATCTTCATGGGCTTTGCTAAGCAGGCTGTATTACATGAGCTGCGACAAGAGAAAACCGGTCTTCGGGGTTTCGGACCGAATCTGATGCAGCTACAGAAGCAGGCTAGAAGCTTAAAATTTCTGATTTTTAAAAGAAGAAGAGGGGTTGTACTATCTGTGTTATAATTACTTTTATCATATGACATCGCTGTTTTCCAGTGGATAACGTAATGACCTGTCGCACGTTAATCGTTCCTGTAAGCGTAACATGACGATAACGTATTTGTAATAAAAAGTGTTCTGACAACACGTGTATTATTTTAAAACACATTTGCGGGAATACATCACATCATTGACGACGTCCGTAACAACAATGTAAAATATCTTTAAAATATGTCCACTTTGAAGGCGATAAAATTCTATTTTAAAGTTATATGATAAAACCAATCTTACACGAGTGGTCATTTCATATGAAATTTATTAAACAAGCTTCAAAGCTTGTTTAATAAATTTCATATGAAATGACCACTCGTGTAAGTTCCTCTCTATATTTTATAAAGACACTCGGAAGACCAAAGTAAACACCCAGACCATACATTTGTAGTTAGAGACAGAGAGCAACAATTCAATTCAAAAACTTAAGTATGTGGTAATAAAAGTTTTTCATGGTGATGGCTGTTTGTGTGGCTTATCAAATTGACATTGATCTATTATCATCTATTATTGCACAGATGCCTGTGTAATAATGAAGACAAGAGCTGTGTATTAATCAGGCAATTTGTGTGTGTGTGCTATTAATACAGGGCTTGTAATTATGCTTTGGTACCAGGCACCACAAAAAGCATGAGCTTATAATGAGAACTGAAGGAGGATCAGAGCAAGCATAAACATGAAAGCTTTTATGTGTATGAAATAGCGAGGAGGCTATAAAATATAGTGCACTATTATTTCTTTGGATTTTGCAAAATTTATGCAGTAGTGATCAAACATGATTTTGTCATTCATTGAAATTCACAAGGTCCCTCAGGTAGGGTTCCTCGGTCCCTCGGTTTTCAACACTCTTCTCAGGACCTAGCAAATGTTAATCAATAGAAAAACATGTTTGATCCCTCTTTTAGACAAGTTAATAAGTAAAATTGTGTTTAAAATGATAGTATCTGGTGTTGGTTCATATGTGAGACAAGCCAAATTCTGCTTGGGGTTGTGCCAGGGAGGTGTTTTTTGTGTTTTTTTTTTTTTTTTTTTTTTTTTGGGGGGGGGGGGGTACTCCCATTTTTGCCCCTGACCTACCGACTGGCCTGTCTCATATTAGCTGATATCTTGAAAAGGACATTAAACTGAATCAAAAAAGGTTATGTCCTATGAAATGACTAAAATTCCTGAGTGTCTTGTGCATGTACTCCAAAATGAAACAGCCTGGCTCAGCTTATGCCTGGTTTTGTGTGCAGTATGTTCTTTAACAGAAGTGTTTGCAACAATGTCAATAAACCTTTATTTTGCTTAAATATTCACTGTGTTTTCGTAATGATAATTCTGCCTGAGACTCCAGAGGTACCTATATGAGTTTCTTTAATATTTCTTTAATATTTCTTGAATATTTCGTCAAATTATGTATGTATGATAACAGAGCATTTATATAGGATTCATTTCAAATGGAAGATATCATTACATTTTGAAAGTAAAGTTATAATTGAGCCGTTGCATGGGAAAACCAACAATCTGCATAGGCAAAAACAAAGGCGCAGATCAGCTTCGCAGTAACTGCGAAGCTGATCAGCGCCTTTGTTTTCGCTATACGGATAGTACACTTGCTCTTCTTCTTAAATACAAAATCTCAAGCTTCTAGCCTGCTTCTGTGACTGTACAGCCCGGTTTGTGTCAGACCTGGTCAAAACCCAAATTGTTGCTTTTCTCACGCACAGGCTCAATATTTTTTTAATGTACATTCAATTATTTTTTCAGTCTAAAGATGTCAGACTGAAGTAAAAAAGTCCAGAGGTCTGATTATCCAACACTGTACACAGAGTGCAAACCATGTTTTTGCTTATATGAATGTTTTCTTTCCTCTTCAACTTTTCTTTAATGCTTAATTCTGACAACAATAATTTTCTTTTCAATTTAAGTAAAAAAAATGACACTTATGGTAATTATGATGAATAGGAAATAGAAATAAAATTGAGATCCTTTAAGAGCAGTGAGCATATTAATGAGAAAAAGGATGGGCTATACCGCGGTTTCAGCTACTTAAGCCTCTTCAGTGACCCTATAGATTTGGCAAAACGGAGCCAAAGTAATAACTGTAATTTTGCAACTTTCAACAGGATAGTCGATACAAAGACTAGTATTATCCAAACAGAGCCAAGTATATAAACGTTGGCTAGAAAATTAATCTTTTTTTTTTTTTTTTTTTTTTTTTTTTTTTTTTTTTTTTTTTTTTTTTTACAGCCAGCTCTGAACTAAAAATTTGGGAAAACATAAATTTGAGCCGCCTCGTGGGAAAACCAACAATGTGGTTTCCGAACAGGTCCTTGGAATTACTATTACTGACAACTTGGTATGGGATCAACATGTTTCTGAAATTTCTTCTAAAGCAACTAAGACTTTGGGTTTTCTTCGGCGCAATTTGGCACTTGCACCTCAGCATACAAAGGAAGTTGCATACCAAACATTGGTTCGCTCTCAGCTCGAGTATGCAGCTCCTATTTGGCATCCCTATAATGAAACTGAGACGAAAAAGGTAGAGAAAGTGCAGAAGACAGTAGCTAGGTGGGTCTGCCGGCGATGTCATAATACCAGTAGCATCGATGACATACTTAATGATCTCGACTGGCTATCCCTGGAGGACCGCAGGCTAAAGTCTTCCTTAACTTTCTTATACAAGATTCACTCCGGTACAGTGTCTCTTGACAAAGATAAACTCCCAGATTAAGATCTACCAGGGTATCTCATGATTCACAGTACACAAGATACATGTCCTATAGTGATGCCCTGAAGAATTCATTCTTCCCAAGGACTATTCCATTGTGGAATAGTCTTCCTACTTCAGTGGTCGCATCGAAGACCACGGAAGAATTCAAGGCTCTTATTTAGAACCAAGGGTTCAGAGGTATACGTTTTAGTATGCCTCTGTCTAGCTTCATGTAAATAGTTTTAATGGCCCATCCCGAATGTTTTCCCCATTTTGCTAAATTCAAACCCACCCCACACCTGAGGTGATGATCAGAAATTGATCGACTCAGTATCTGAAGAAAGAAAGAACAGGTCCGACACAAACCGGCATGTACAAGTACAGAATCGAAAAGAGCTAGAAGCTTGAAATTTCGGATTTAAGTAGATGAGGAATTGTACAATCTGCATAGGCGAAAACAAAGACGCAGATCAGCTTCGCTGTAACCGCGAAGCTGATCTGCGTCTTTGTTTTCGCCTATGCAGATTGTTGGTTTTCTCATGAGGCGGCTCATTTATAAGCTCATTGCCCATAAATTCCCAAAGTGAAAAAAATACAAGTTGATGGTAATTTTGGTTTGAAATTTTGTGCTGGTTGCTTGGCAATTTGAATTTTCAAAAACACGACTGAAAAAATTATACATATGCTCAAGGACACAACACAATGCCGCCCGTTGGGACAAAACCCTTGACCTCTCGGTTCGTAGTCTGATGCTCTACCCTTAGGCATCCGCAGTCCCGAATAGTTTTCTTTTTAGATGAAGGGTAAAATTTTGGGCGCTTATTACAAAGTCAACCAGTTATGTGCATATGTGTTTCTTTGGCAACAATTTTGTGTATGTATAATTTTGTGAATAAAAAAATGCAATATTCAAGAAATATGATGGTCATTCTCACTTCTGTGTGTTGGTGAGTTCTATGATGGCTGACTAGGCCAATTCTACGTAGCTATGAGCAGTGCCATGAGAAAACCGGATTTTTGTCTATGCGAAACCAAAGGCGCAAATCAGCTTCACAGTGGCTGTGCATTTGTTTTCGCTGCACGGATAGTGCAATCCCTCTTGAAATTTCAAGCCTGAATCTGAGACCGGTTTATGTCGGACCTGGTAGGAAACCCGAAGCCCGGTTTTCTCGCGTCACGGCTCATATGTCAAAATGACAAATTATAGACACATTTAACCTTCCCATTATTTACGTGTTAACACCCAGGACCACGTTGTTCAAAATTAACGACATCGTTAGTTAACGATTCGTTAAAATTTCAATCATGATTGCAAAGGATTCCCACATTTCATCAACAAAAAATAACAGTATATTTGCTTACGTAGTCGCATTTACTTAACGAGCTGAGATCCTAACGATGAAGTTAAGCTAACAAAGTTTTGGACAATTGGCCCCTAGGATGCAATGATTTTGTCCTGATATGACAAAAAATAGTTGAATGGGACATTAAACAAAGGGAAGCGAGGTAGCCGAGTGGTTAGCGCACTGGCTTCTTGTGCTAGAGGTCCCGGGTTCGATCCACGCCGGCGGCGAGGAAAAATTGTTGGTCCGAACACGCTTCCCTTCGTGTCATTTGCAGGGATGACATGATACAGTGCACCGTCCTTCGGATCGGGACGTTAACTGGAGGCCCCTGTGCAGGGACAGTGGTTAAAGATCCCTACACAGGTTCTATCCTCATGCATGTAGGCTTATCCTGCAAACACACCGGAGTGTACAATGTACACCTCCCAAGATCCCAAGAATAATCAGAAATTGATTGATGGGAGTAATAAGAAAAAAAAAAACATGACGTAGGTACTGTATTCACCCTATGTACCTGTGAAGCAATCAACTTTCTTACAGCGTAGATTGATGCAACACCAAACAACAAATGAGCCGCCTTATGAGAAAACCAACAATCTGCATAGGCGAAAAACAAAGGCGCAGATCAGCTTCGCGGTAATCAGCTTCGCGGTTACCGCGAAGCTGATCAGCGCCTTTGTTTTCGCTACTCGGATAGTACAATTCCTCCACTACTTAACTCCAAAATTTCAAGCTTCTAGCCTGCTTCTGTAGCTGTACAGGCCGGTTTGTGTCAGACCTGTTCGGAAACCACATAGTTGGTTTTCCCACGAGGCGACTCAAATAGCAAAATGGAGTGCAGTGATTGGAAGCCTGATTTATTTATTACGAAAACATGCCCATACAATGTAAAAAGATTTTTAAAGTTGTAAAAATGGAAAATTTTCAGGAGAAAAAAAAAGTATTTTTCTTATTTTGCTCAAAACATAGATTGTGGGTACACGTAAGAACCGGTTCTAACGAGTACCCACAATCTATGTTTTGGAACAAAAACAAGAAAAATAGGTATACCCCTGCATATCCCAGTTTTGCTATATAAAAGTGGGGAACGAGGGGATATACTTTTCATGGACATGTTTTCCTAATGTTGGGCAACAACCTACAGCAAGGCAATGTACTCTTTACTGTATGTTGATGTTCTATCAATCCAGCTTCCAATAACCGCCAATCAATTTGTCATGTGTTGTTTGATGTTGCATCAATATGTGCTGTAAGAAATTTGGTTGCATCTCGGGTATATATAAGGGTAATATATATTACTGATATGTATGTTGAGAGTATTATATGTAACAAACTAAATCAGCCACTGCACAAGAAAACCAACAGAATGCTTGGGCGAAAACAAAGGCGCAGATAAGCTTCGCGGTAGCCGCGAAGCTGATCAGCGCCTTTGTTTTCACTGCATGGTTAGTATAATCCTTCTGTACAGGCAGGTTTGTGTCAGACCTGGTCAAAACCCAAATTGTTGGTTTTCTCATGCACAGGCTCAAATATTATACTGCCTTGTTTTTCTTTGTTTCCATTTTGTTTTGATGCCGCCGAAATTCCTCTGCGAGCACTGATCAGATGTCTGACATGGGTTGGCACAATGAACATTGTCCTTACAAATGCTTGGCATACAAATAGCAAAGGCATTTTGGATACTTATAAATAAGCTACTTCATGAAAAAACTGGTTTTCTGCATATGCTAAAACAAAGCTGCCAAAGTTAATGCACAGCTGATCCGCCAACGCCTTTGTTTTCGCTACACGGATAGTACAATCCCTCTCTCTTCTTCTTCTTAAATTTCAAGCTTCTAGTCTTCTTCTGTGACTGTACAGACCAGCTTTGCTATAATACAATTTTGAGCACAAAAACGCCAAGTGTCCAAATATCGAAAAACGAAAGTCGAAATTAAATCCTGTATTTCGATATTAAATTTTTTGCTAAAGTTTTCTTTCAAAAATGGGTGAAGATGATCATCTTCACTGCAAACATGTTATTCACAATGAGCACGCTTGCTATGGTACAATTTTGATAACAAAAACGCCAAGTGTCCGAAAATCGAACTAACTCTATCTTTTTCTTTTGAAAAAAAAAAAAAACACGAAAATCAAACTAACTTCCTTTTTGCATTTCCGAAAACGAAAATCGAACTAACTTTTGAGAGGGCTGGTGGTTGTTGCAATTTATCATTGTCGTTTGCAATCATCGAGTCCGCCTCAATATGATTTAGTTGGGGAACCGAAATCGCGTATCTTGCAAAATGACAAAAAAATTGCACCCGACTTTGAAATGGCTGAGTTTTTGTATATAGGTAGCCTGAACAGTGCTTGATATGGAACCACTGTATAGAAATACGCTGCGAATTGCATTTCTATCACAGTGCATTTTGTATGGAACGCCGTTGTTGTGTCTATAATATTCATTCACGCACACTCGCTACTTAAGAACGCGTATAATACATACACTAATTTTGAACCTAATACAATGCTCTTATCATCTAAGAACTTTGTGAGAACTAAAATGCATTTTAAAGGAATGGGCAGCCGTTTGTCATCCAGACTTAAGTGAGCTGTTATTTAAAGGTATTTTTCACGTTTTAAACTTTGTTTATAGCTCACATGAGCCGTCCGGCTCACACATTGGGTATATATAATAGGCAAATACCCGACATTGATCACCCATCGGTCGTCCGTCGTTCATCATTTTAGCTCACATGAGCGAACTTAAAGGATGGTACTCGAGCCAGCGTCCGTCCGTGTGTCTGTCAACATTTACAAAGCTCTCTCCGAAACCACTTGGCAAATCAAAGCCAAATTTTATATGAAAGCTAATAGTAGGCAATGATCAGGAAATGGACAATCAGAAAAAGATTCCAACAAAAAAAAAAAAAAAAAAAACGAGATGGGAAACACAAAATTAACAATCAGGTACTCATACTAAGAAAGCATATATATCGTAAGCCGAGTGAACAGCTTTTTCCCAAACAGGCGGCCACTCAGTTACCCAAACTTAACTAAAATTAAAAATTATAAAAACGTACGTAAGGTGCTAAAATCACTAAAATTCAAACCCAAGACATAAAACAATAAGAACCACTACTCATCTGAGCCGAAGGCTTACAGGTGAGCTTATAGTATACCCATGCTCCGGCGTCCGTCGTCGTCGTCCATCGTCCGTCGTCTTCAAAGATCTTCTCTGAAACCGCTTGGCCAATCAAAGCCAAATTTTATATGAAGCATCTTTAGGAAGGGGGAACCAATGTGTATATAAGAAATTCAGGTCACTTGACCAAGATGGCCGCCATGCCCATATATGCTAAAAACCCTTCAAAAATCTTCTTCTCCAGAACCCGTGGACAGATTTCAACGAAACTTGGCATGAAGCATTGATGGCAAGCACTTCAATGTGTATATAAATCATGACTCTGTGATGATCTTGACCTATTTTACAGCATAGGTCGCCAATGCATTTAAATGGGGAAAACTTTTAAAATGTCACTCAAAGTGAAAGTCTTGCAGGAAATGGGCAGTATGACTAAATATTAATGATTCTGAAATAAATTGGACCCCAGGGGCTCATGTGCCCCCACTCTGGGGCAATATACATGTATATCTCCATAATATTCAAACGTCTTCTCCGCTGAAACCGCTTCGCCAATCAAAGCCAAATTTCATGTGAAGCATCAATAGGAAGGGTTAACCAATGTGTATATTAATAATCCAGATCACATGACCAAGATGGCCGTCATGCCCATATATGGTTAAAACCCTTCAAAAATCTTCTTCTCCGGAACCGGTGGACCGATTTCAATGAAACTTGGCATGAAGTATAGTTGCTAAAGTACTACAATGTGTATATAAATCATGACCCTGTGATGACCTTGACCTATTTTACGGCAAGGTCAACGTAGGTTGCAAATGCATTTGAATGGACAAAACTGTCATTTAAAGTGATAGTCTTGCAGGAAATGGGCAGTAGGACTGAATATTAATGATTCTGAAAAAATTGGACCCAAGGGGCTCATCTGCCCCCGCCCCGGGGCATATGTATATTACCATAATATTCAAACATCTTCTCCTCTGAAACTGCTTGGCCAATCAAAGCCAAATTTTATGTGAAGCATCTATAGAATGGGGGAATCAATGTATATATAAATAATCAAGGTCACATGACACAGATGGCCGCCATGCCCATATATTGTAAAAACCCTTCAAATATCTTCTTCTCCGGAACTGGTGGACATATTTCAAAGAAACTTGGCATGAAGCATCGATGGCTAAAGTACTACAATGTATATATAAATCTTGACCCTGTGGTGACCTTGACCTATTTTACGACAAGATCAACATAGGTTGCCTATGCCTTTGAATGGGGAAAACTTTTAAAAAGTCATTTGAGGTGAAAATCTTGCAGGAAATGGATAGTAGGACTGAGTATTAATGATTCTGAAAAAAGTTGGATGGCCCCTCCCCGTACATACTTGTATATTACCATAATATTCAAACATCTTCTCCTCTGAAACCACTCGGCCAATTAAAGCCAAATTTTATGTGAAGCATCCATAGGATGGGGGAACCAATATGTATATTAATAATTTAGGTCACATGACCAAGATGGCCACCATGCCTATATATGGTAAAACCCCTTCAAAAATCTTCTTCTGTGAAACCAATAAACTGATTTCAAGGAAACATGGCATGAAGCATCGATGGCTAAAGTACTCCAATGTATATATAAATCATGATCCTGTGATGACCTTGACCAAGCTTATAACAAGGTCTACATGGGTTGCCTATGCATATGAATGGGGGAAAACTGTTAAAATGTCATTTGAAGGGAAAAGCCAGCAGGAAATTGGCAAAGATTATTCTGAAAAAAGAAAATGGCCCAAGGGCTTCATCTGCCCCTGCACTGGATGTTAATACCAAAATATTCAAACATGTTTATTGATATATGCAGCAGATCTCAGGTGTGCGTTTACAGGACCATTGGTCCTCTGGTTTGGAGTTGGTATCACTTTCTGATTGTTCATTTCCTGATCATTGCCTACTATTAGCTTTCATATAATATTTGGCTTTGATTGGTCAAGTGGTTTCGGAGATAACTTTGTAAATGTTGACAGACACACGGACGGACGCTGGCTCGAGTACCACCCTTTAAGCTCGCTCAGGTGAGCTACAATGATGAACGACGACGACGGACGACTAATGAGTGATCAATGTTGGGTATTTGCCGTGTGTGCGTGAATGATTATTATAGACACAACAACGGCGTTCCATACAAAATGCACTGTTCTATCAAAATGCAATTCGCAGCGTATTTATATACAGTGGTTCCATATCAAGCACTGTTCAGGCTACTTATATACAAAAACTCAGCCATATCAAAGTCGGGTGCAATTTTTTATCATTCTGCAAGATACGCGATTTCGGTTCCCTAACTAAATCATATTGAGGCGGACCCGATGATTGCAAACGACAATGATAAATTACAACAACCACCAGCCCTCTCAAAAGTTAGTTCGATTTTCGTTTTCGGAAATTCAAAAAGGAAGTTAGTTTGATTTTCGTGTTTCGATATTCAAAAGAAAACGATAAAGTTAGCTCGATTTTAATTTTTCGATATTCGGACACTTGGCGTTTTTGTGATCAAAATTGTACTATAGCAAGCGTGCTCATTGTGAATAACATGATTGTAGTGAAGATGATCATCTTCACCCATTTTTGAAAGAAAACTTTAGCAAAAAATTTAATATCGAAATACAGGATTTAATTTCGACTTTCGTTTTTCGATATTTGGACACTTGGCGTTTTTGTGCTCAAAATTGTATTATAGCAAGCGTGCTCATTGCGAATATCATGTTCGCAGTAAAGATGCTCATTTTCATTCATCTACGAAAGAAAACTTACCAAACAAATTTTTGAATATCGAAACACAGGATTTAATTTCGATTTTCATTATTTCGATATTCGGACACTTGGCTTTTCTTTTTTTTTTTTTTTTTTTCTTTTTTTTTTTTTTTGCTCAAAATTGGTCATCCCTACCCATTTACGGAGGAAAAACTTAGCAAGATTTGAATATCGAAATACAGGATTTCATTTCGATTTTCGTTTTCGATATTCGGACACTTGGCGTTTTTGTGCTCAACTTATACTATAGCAAGCGTGCTCATTGCGAATATCCTGTATGCAGTCAAGATGCTCATCTTCGACCATCTACGAAAGCAAAATCCTGGCCCCCATCATGGGTATCTTGACCGCGTGGGCCAATATATGTAGGTACATCAATACATATACGTCAACCTTGAAAAGTGCAGTCACACAATAGCGTATAATTCAAACTCGCCGGGTAAATGAAAATCTCAAGGTTTTGGACGTATAAAATAATTTGCTTCTTAAAATTTAATTAGCAGGCATACATTAGCGTGTGTCTGACGTGTGCCGGACGTATAAGAATCTCAAAAATTACGTTTGTACGTTTGTGTTACGTCCCAGACATGTAAATTACTTAAGTGCCCAAACCAATATCTCGTAAAGTAGCGTACACTGGCTTGCCTGAAATGTTCATCAATAAATGAGCCGCCTCATGGGAATACCAACAATCTGCATAGGCGAAAACAAAGACGCAGATCAGCTTCGCGGTAACCGCGAAGCTGATCAGCGCCTTTGTTTTCGCTACTCGGATAGTACAATTCCTCCTCTACTTAATTCCAAAATTTCAAACTTCTAGCCTGCTTCTGTGCTTGTACATGTCGGTTTGTGTCGGACCTGTTCGGAAACCACATTGTTGGTTTTCCCACGAGGTGGCTCAAATAATAGGAGGTTCTGAATTTTGGAAGTAAACACATATTCTGGCGTCTGTTGTTGTCGTTGTTGTAGTTGCCGTCCACAGTGTTCAAACGTCGTCTTCTCAGAAACCCCCAAGCCAATCAAAGCCAAACTTCCTGTGGAGCACATGCGCGGATCCAGAAATTTTCATGAGAGGGGGTCCGACGAAAATGTTAATTTTTGGTCACAGACGAGGGGGGGTCCAACCCCAAAAAAATCCCGAAATTACCTTTTTAGGTAAAATTTTCAAATTCCAGGGGGGGGGGGGGGGGGTCCGGACCCCCGGTCCCCCCCTCTGGATCCGCGCATGGAGCACCTCTAGGAAAAGGGATCCAAAGTTTATATAAAATGGTCTAGGTCACATGACCAAGATAGCCGCCATAGCCGTATATGTTAAAATATAAAAAAAACTTATTCTCTGGAACCGGTGGACCAGTTTCAACGAAACTTAGTATGTAGCATCAATGGCTCTGGTCCATTAAAGATTATATAAACCATGAAATTGGGTTGACCTTGACCTACTTTACGGTAAGGTATTTGTCGGGTTACCAAGGCTTTTCAATGGAAAAATTGATAACATTGAATTTTTAGGGAAGTTTTGTGTTACTGATCGTTCCAAGTCGATACTTCTGTGGTGGTTCTTTTTGTTTTATGTCTTGGTGTTTAAAATATTTTTGTGCTGTTGGCGCCTTATGTATGTTTTCATATTTTTAGTTAAGTTAAGGTAACTGAGTGGCCACCTATTGGGAAAATAGCTGCTCATTCGGCTTACGAAATGTTTTCATGGTATAAGTACCTGATTGTTGGTTTGTTTTTTTCCCGCCTCGGTTTTTGGAGTGGGAATCTTTTTCTGATTGCGCCTTTTCCTGATCTTTGCCTACTTGTACCTTTTTGTAGCCTGTGACCTGCAAGTTGGTTGATATACTGAGTTAATGAATTTGTATGAGTATCCAAGGTCAATATCATTTCTTCACCTTAGCTAAAGGTCATTTTACATATTAAATAAAAACTTACTAGTTATTTCTCAGAAACCGCTTTACCAACCAAAGCCAAAGTTTATATGTAGTATCGTTGAGAAGGGTACAAAAATTGTATATATCGTACAGATCACACGACAAAGATGGCCACCATCCCCATATATGGTAAAACATTAAAAATATTCTTCTCTATAACCAATGGAGAATTTCAACGAAACGTGTTATTTAGCAACTGGGTATCCAGCTCATCAAAATTTGTATACTTCATGACCTTTGGTTGACCTTGACCTTTTTTACGACAGAGTCAATTTTGCTTACATAGGCTTTTCAATGGGAGTGGAAACATTGATTTTCTGGAAAGTTTTGTAGCCTGTGACATGACAATTGTAACATACAGGTAAAAAGTGTAAATAAGCATGAGAGTATTAGTCAGTTAGAGGTCAAGTTTACTTTTTACCCTGACCAACATGACCTTAGCCAAAGCTCATTTATCAAAGACCAAATCTCAGGTGAGCGATAGCAGGGCCAGTGGTTCTCTGGTCTCAGTAACCTCTCAGCCTATGAATGTGAAATTTTATTAGAAGCATTCATGCATAGGGAGAATGAAAATTTGTTTATGAAAATGGGGTTGCCTGCTCAATATAGCTGCCATGCTAACAAAAGCTCAAGTAAGCTAAAAAAATTTCTTCTCCAGAATCCATGGGCAGATATTCCTGAAACCTGGTATATAACATCAAGGACCATGTGTTATGGACATGTTCTGAAGATATGCATATCGTTTGGATATAATCCTCAGATTACTTTTTGTCATTTTTTCACATTTTGAACTACTTAGTCATTTTTTCCGGCTTTTCAATGAATGGATAGAGGGTACCCTGTGTGCACAACTCCTCCTACAATTTAATACCGAGACTTTTGAAACTTTACAGATGTTGTGACCATGTGTTGAATATATGCATGCGGTTGGGATATACTCCTAAGATTCATTTTTGTCACTTTTTTGCAATTTGAACAGTCATTATTCGGACATTTTCACAATGAAAGTGAGGTACCTTGTGAGAGTTTCTGCTTCTACACTTTCATGCCAATTCTTTTAAAACTTAACAAATGTTTTGGTTATGCTTTGAAGCTATGCATGTGATTTTGATTTAAACCCCAGATTATTAATTTGTCATTTTTTACAATTTGAACTTAGTCGGGCCTTTTCAGTGAGTCTTACATGTGACCCTCGAAGCTACACCAGACACACCAGATCGAATAATTAAGCGCAGTAATAAAACCAGCACTCTCGACCACTCGGCCATGGAGGCGACCTTAAACCTGTTGGGGACATAGTGTTTCAAAAACACATTTTCTAGATATCACTTTTTTTTCGCAATTTGAAATTAGTCATTTTTGGGGCATTTTGACAATAAAGTGGACTTGTGTGTTCAACTCCTCCTACAGTTTTATTCTGATTCTTTTGAAACTTTACATATGTCTTGATCATGCTTTTAAGATATGCATGTGGTTTGGATACAATCCTCAATTTAATTTTTATCAATTTTTCGAAATTTGTACTTAGTCGTTTTTCAGGCATTTACACTAAGAAAGTGCATTTGGTTTTGTTATGTTATTCTCAGTTTATATTAGGCAACTAAACAATCAAGGCGGGGGACATAAAATCTCTGAATGTGCTTGTTTAAATGATGACCAACGGATGACCTCGACCTATTTTATTGCAAGGTCGATTTTGGAAACTGGCTTTTACATGGAATAAAAGTGAAAACAATGGATATTTGAGAAACTGTTGCAGCCCTGCAACAACTTATGTGAGTATTCAAGGTCAATGTCATTTCATGATGACTTAATGCTCCAAGATCAGGCTTCAGGTGAGCGTTCTCAGGACCAATGGTCCTCCGGTTTATTTTCTTGGCAAATGTTGTTTTTTCAGGCTGGTGATACATGGTATGAAATGATGATTGCCGAACCTCAGGAGGAGAGTTATCTTACTTTGAACGCTAAACATAACCTCACTGTGCTGGCCAACGATGACCTTGAGTGGTCATATAGAGGTCAACGGTAAGTAGCTTCGTTTGAATACTTCAACAAATCAACATTATGTTTGATCCCTATATTAATGTGAGAAAACACTAAGTCTTTATAACTGTTCTCTTCACAAAAAAGACTTGTTGGTGATATTTGTAATAATATTGCTGGTAATGCATGATTTGCCATTTCGTAGATGCATCTTTTGATTGACTGGTGTCATTCCATTACGAAATCTTGTCCATGCAGGAGATTCTTTTTTCAGCTGTAAAAATTGAAAAATTTCATTTGGGGAAAAATGATATTTTTTATATTTTAGCTCAAACATAGATTGTCGGTACACGTTAGAACCTCCTTGCCGTTGCGGTTCTAACGAGTATCCACAATCTATGTTTTGGATCAAAAATAAGAAAAATAAATAATGTTACAGCCTATGTACTTGGCAGCCCAAATCCTTAAAAGTCGCTTAGTTTTCGTTTTGTTGGCATTTTTAGCTCACCTGAGCCGAAGGCTCACATGTGAGCTTATAGTATAGTAGTCGAGCCGGCGTCCGTGCGTCCGTCCGTTCACATTTTCAAACTTGAATATCTCTAAGACAACAAGGCCATGCAATCGCGATCAAATTTTATCTAAAGTACCATTGAGGAGGGGGAAAGGTTGCATTAGGTTTTGGGCCAGGTCGGATCCGAAATCTGGTTTCCATGGCAACAGATGTCTCCAATTGAGTTATAATGGGGAAATGTTGTGGCCACTCTAGCAACATCATTTTTGATTGGATCTTCTTCATTCTTGGGAATAACAACCCAGCAGGCACATGACGTCGCATCGACGTTGATATGACGTCATTTTGACGTCATGTGCCCGCTGGGAAGGACAACAATACGGGAACCTATTTCCCGGTTGAACGTTTGTCCTTATCTAGCTAACTGTATCCGTGTCCCATTATTTGTGGCCCATGTATGGGTTGTCGGATTTATTTCGTCACAGAGCGAAACATACTAATTCCAACGTTCATCTTAGTTATTTTTAGGCATGTCCATAAAATGTACACCCCTTAAACCCAGTTTTTATAGAGAAAAATATTGTGGTTTGCAGGGGTAGCTATTTTCTTATTTTTGATCCAAAACATAGATTGTGGGTATTCGTTAGAACCGCCTCGGGGAGGCGGTTATAAAGTGTACCAACAAGCAATGTTTTGAGCCAAAATATTTAAAAAAAAATCATTTTGTTTTTCCAATGAAATGTTCAATTCTTGCGTCTGAAAACATTCTCTATATATTGCATGGGCATGTTTCCGTTATATTACTTCCTAGGCTATCGTTTCTCGTAACTGCTTCTTATGTTATACCATGGATGCTTCTCAGGGCGTGAAATAGATAATACGTGTCTAAATACCTCAACAGCTGATGATGTCGCAGTTTATCATAACAAATACAAATATAAAACAAATACAAATACTTTATTACACTCAGGATTACAAGATGTAAACAACATGAGGATCACATATGATAACACAATGTACATATATAGTGGTGAATTCGAATTATATATATCGATTATATATATGCGGGTTCGAAACCTACCTTCGCCAATTTAGTACATCTTTATTTCTCTACTTTATATATATATATTTAGTACATCTTTATTTCTCTACTTTATATATATATATATATATATATATATATATATATATATATATATATATATGTCCAAAAACGAAAACACATACAGTGCAGAGATATGAAACAAAATAAAGTCCGATTCCACAATGTATTCACTATTTAATTAATTCTCTACCGGTTTCACTGCTATATATATATATACGTATAACGTATATATATATATATATATATATATATATATATATACGTATAACATGAAGCTTGCGTCCCGGGAGGACAGTGTCTTATGCCTCCTATATAATATACCCTTACATCAGACATGTAATAATAAGACACAATTTAAAATAGTTTTATATGTAACATGAATGAAATAGAAGCCCATTTATACTTTTGACTATAGCTCAGACTGAAAAATTATTAAACGCTTTTCAATAAGATGTCAACAAACATGCACAACTTTTTTAGAATTTGCAAATTTGTTGTATTCACTGAATTTAAGAATATTTGGATGTACATAATAGTATGGTTTTAAGAAACGTCTACGTTTATCAGAGAATTTGTTACATATCAACAAATAATGGTATTCATCACCAATAACGAAACTCCCAGGAGAAATGTACTTGACCACATTTAAATTTTAAATAATCATTTTTTCGTACTGATTTCAGCTTAAGCACTATGGCGTGTGAGCCAGCCACTGAGACTTTGTTCAATGCCACCAGAGCAGACAAGGCTGTCTTTGAATGTAAGTGCTTGCACAGTTTCATAGGTCACAACGGATCTAGATAAAAATCAAAAAAAACAAAAACAAAAAAAACCAAAAACAAACAAACAAACAAACAAACAAACAAACAAACAAACGCAAACATGCTCTTTCTCAGCACCGTTTTCAGTGTACACTGTATACCCCGGGAGGTAATTTGCTCTACCTTGCACCTCTTAGGAAAAAATTTCATTGGTGCTAAATCGTTTATTTTTCTCCAAAAGAAATTAAGAAGTATACCAACAAAACAGCTTATAAAAACGATTCATATACCAACCAAATATAAATATACGCTTATAAAAGCAATTCATATACGCGATTTTATTGTTAAACCCGTTTATTTATCGCTGATTTTCCTGTTATTTATAAATATCTATTAATATCCATAGTACAATTTATGTCACTTTGAAACTTCATGTTTATAGAATAGAACATGCTCCTGGCAATAATAGACTTTTGATACTACAGCTCTCTAGGTCTGTCAGTAGCTACGATGCGTACGTAGACACTTTTAATCTTGAATATCTGTAAGACAACAAGGCCAATCGCAATCATATTTTATCTGAAGCATTATTGAGGTGGGGAAAAGGTTGCATTAGGTTTTGGGCCAGGTCGGATCAGAACTCTGGTTTCCATGGCAACAGATAGCTCCCATTGAGTTATAATGGGGAAAATGTTGTGGCCATTCTTGCAACTTCATTTTTGATTGGAACTTCTTCATTCTTGGGAATGACAAGGACAACCATAACATCTCGGATGAGTTCGAATTTCGGCTAGGTTCGACCTCAGATTGCGGAGTTAGCTGCACTTGAGCGTCTGGAAAAATCCCCATAGACTTATAATGGGAAAAATGTTATGGAAACTCTAGCGCCACTAGTTTTCAGTGGATCTTCTTCATTCTTGCAGGTAACAAGGACAACTATAATATCTCGGATGGGTTCGAATTTCAGCTAGCTCCAACCTCTGACTGTGGAGTAAGCTGCCCTTGAGTGTTTGAAAAATCATTATTTTGTGTTGTGGCCACTCTTACGCCTTCAATTTTGATCAGATCGTCTTCATCTGGGAAGTAACAAGGATAGCTTTAACATCTTGGATGAGTTCGAATTTCAGCCAGATCCGACCCTTGACTGCAGAGTTAGCTGCCCTTGACTGTGAAAAATCAATATTTAGTGTTGTGGCCACTCTAGCGCCTTCATTTTTTTCGGATCTTCTTTATTCTTGGAAGTAACAAGAACATCTGTAACATCTCGGATGAGTTCGAATTTCGACCAGATCCAACCTCTGGCCGCGGAGTTATCTGTCCTTGAGTGTTTGAAAAATCAATATGTAGTGTTGTGGCCATGCTATTGCCTTCATTTTTATTCGGTTCTTCTTTATTCTTGGAAGTAACAAGGACATCCATAACATCTCGGATGAGTTCGAACTTCGACCAGATCCGACCTCTGACTGCGGAGTTATCTGCCCTTTGGTGTTTGAAAAATCAATATTTTGTGGTGTGGCCACTCTAGCATCTTTGATTTTCAGTGTATCTTCTTCATTCTTGCAGGTAACAAGTATAGCTACTATATCTGGGATGAGTTCGAATTTCGACCAGATCCGACCTCTGACTGCAGAGTTAGCTGCCCTTTAGTGTTTGAAAAATCAATATTTTGTATTGTAGCCACTCTAGCGCCTTCAATTTTGATCGGATCTTCTTCATTCTTGGAAGTAACAAGGATATCAATAACATCTGAGATGAGTTTGAATTTGAGCCAGCTGCCCTTGAATGTGCCGGTCTGTCATCCATACACACTTTTCAAAGATCTTCTTCCCTGAAAATGTTTGGCAAATCAAAGTGAAATTCTATGTGGAACATCCATGGATAGGGGGAACGAAAGTTTGATCGTGAAATCCGGGTCACATGACCAAGATGGCCGCCACGCCCATTTATGATAAAAAAACACCCAAAAATCTTCTTCTCCAGAACCTGCAGGCCGATTTTCACGAAACTTGGTATGTAGCATTTGGGACTCCAGCCCATCATAGTTTGATCAAATGATGACCCTAGGATGACCTTGACTTATTTTACGGCAAGGTCAAATTTGGAAACAGAGGCTTTTACATGGGAAAAAGTGAAAACTTTGGATTTTTGAAAACTATTGCAGCCTGAGACCTGAAAAGTGGTAGAGAAGTAGATGAAGGTGTGTGATTAATTTAGGTCAAGGTCAGTTTTGGAAACATAGACTTTTACATGGGAAAAAGTGACAACTAGGTCTCAGGTAAGTGTTTACAGGACCAATGATCCTATGAAAACTATTGCAGCTATAGACCTGAAACATGACCAACATGGCCGTTATACCTATTTATGGTAATAAAAAACAAACAAAAAAAAAAAAAAACACACAAAAAACAAAAAAAAAAAAAACAAAAAAAAAAAAAAAAAAAAAAAAAACTTTATCCAGATGAGCTGAAGGCTCATGGTGAGCTTTTAGTATGGTACTCGAGCCGGTGTCCATGCATGTGTGCGTCCGTCCGTCCGTCCGTGCGTTCACATTTTCAAAGATCTTCTTCTCTGAAACCACATGGCCAATCAAAGCCAAATTTTATATGAAGCATCTATAGGAAATGGGAACCAATGAATAAATAATCCAGGTCACATGACCAAGATGACCGTCATGCCCATATATGGTAAAAACCCTTCAAAAATCTTCTTCTCTGGACCGATTTCAACGAAACTTGGCATGAAGCATCTATGACTCAAGTACTACAATGTGTATATAAATCATGACACTGCGATGACTTTGACCTATTTTACGGCAAGGTCAATTTTGGAAACATTGTCTTTAACATGGGAAAAAGTGAAAATTATGGATTTTTTGAAAACTATTGCAGCCTGAGACGTGAAAAGAGGTAGATGCAAACAACTAATGGATTAGATGAAGGTATATGATTAATGTAGGTCAAGGCCATCTCTTGACCTTGGCCGGTCTGTCACCCATACACACTTTTCAAAGATCTGCTCTGAAACCACTTGGCCAATCAAATCCAAATTTTATATGAAGCATCTAAATGAAGTGGGAACCAATGTACATGTATATATAAATAATCCAGGTCATATGGTAAAAACCCTTCAAAATCTTCTTCTCTGGAACCAGTGGACCGATTTCAACGAAACTTGGAGCGAAGCATTTATGACTCAAGTACTATAATGTATATATAAATCATGACCCTGCGATTACCTTGACCTATTTTACGGCAAGGTCAAGTTTGGAAACATTGGCTTTTATTATACGTGGGAAAAGTGAAAACTGTGGATTTTGGGAAAGCTATTGCAGCCTGAGACCTGAAAAGTGGTAGATGCAAACAACTAATGGAGTAGATGAATGTATTTGATTAATTTAGGTCAAGGTCATCTCTTGACCTTGGCTGGTATGTTGTCCTAACACACTTTTCAAAGATTTTCTTCTCTGAAACTGTTTTGCCAATGAAAGCCAAATTTTTATGTGGGGTCTCCATGGGAAGTGGGAACAAAAGAGTGAATGCGAAATCCTTGTCACATGATAAAGATGGCCACCATGCCCATATATGGTAAAGACCACTCAAAATCTTCTTCTCCGGAATAGGCAAGTCGATTTTCACAAAACTTGGTATGTAGCATTCAGGACTCTAGCCCATTGTAGTTTGATCAAATGATGACCGTTGAGTGACCTTGACTTATTTTACAGCAAAGTCAATTTTGGAAACATATGCTTTTGCATGGGAAAAAGTGAAAATGAAAAAAGAGACAATAAGCAATGCTTATTAAATACCGCCCGCAGGGTAACTGTTTACCACAAAAATTATTTTGGCAATGAAATTTCTTCATGCAAATGTCCAATGGGTGTACATCATGTAGGCATAATATCAAATTGTTCCATCAAAAACTGTATTAGGAGTTGATCGGCCCATGAAAGCCCTTACCTGTAAAAAAAAAAAACTAAGAAAAATTGTCTAAGTTGTCATTGCTGTAATTATACCCCCCCCCCCCCCCCCCGCCAAAACGAAGTTTCAAGGGGGTATACTGTTTTCACGTTGTCCGTGCGTCCGTCCGTAAAGTTTTGTTTCTTTTTAAATATCTTGAAGACCCATTGATGGAATTTCATGAAACTTTGCAGGCATCTGCATATCTATAGAGCAAATATGTACATGCAAAAAGAAAGGGCTAGGGGCCAGTCCCTTTTGAGTTACTTCCCTTTATAGTTCTTGATGGCTTTGTATACAGTGATGATAGTGCATTTACGGGCCGATCAACTCCTAACACAGTTTTTGTTGGAACTTTTTGATATTATGCCTTAATGATGTAGACCCATTGGACATGAAGAAATGTTATTGCGAAAAAATAATTTTGGACAAAATGACAGCTATGAGAACTTAGGCAATTTTCTTAGTTTTTTTTTTTTTACAGGTAACGGCTTTCACGGGCCGATCAACTCCTACCACAGTTTTTAATGGGACAATTTGATATCATGCCTACATGATGTACACCCATTGGACATTTGCATGAAGACATTTTATTGTGAAAAAATAATTTTTGACAAAATTACAGCTATGAGAACTTAGATAATTTTTCTTAGTTTTTTTTACAGGTAAGGCCTTTCACGGGCCGATCAACTCCTACCACAAATTTTGATGGAACAATTTAATATCATGCCTACATGATGTACACCCATTGGACATTTGCGTGAAGAAATTTTGTTGCGAAAAAATAATTTTTGACAAAATGACAGCTATGAGAACTTGGACAATTTTTCATAGTTTTTACAGGCAAGGGCTTTCACGGGCCGATCAACTCTTACCACAGTTTTTGATGGAACAATTTAATATCATGCCTACATGATGTACACCCATTGGACATTTGCATGAAGAAATTTTATTGCGAAAAATATTTTTTGACAAAATGACAGCTATGAGAACTTAGTCAAATTTTTCATAGCTTTTTACAGGTAAGGGCTTTCACGGGCCGATCAACTACTACCACAAATTTTGATGGAACAATTTAATATCGTACCTACATGATGTAGACTGACTGGACATTTGCATGAAGAAATTTTATTGCGAAAAAATAAATTTTGACAAAATGACAGCTATGAGAACTTAGACAATTTTTCTTAGTTTTTTTTTTTTTTTTAGGTAAGGGCTTTCACGAACCGATCAATCCTACCTCAGTTTTTGATGGAACAATTTGATATCATACCTACATGATGTACACCCATTGGACATTTGCATAAAGAGATTATATTGCCAAAATAATTTTTGTGGTAAACAGTCACCCTGCGGAGGGTATTTAATAAGCATTGCTTATTGACTCTTTTTCATTTTAACAAAAATTATTTTTTCACAATAAAATGTTTCGCCTATGCAGGTTGTTGGTTTTCCCATGGGGCGACTCATTTAAGAAAAAAATGTCTAAGTTCTCATAGCTGTCATTTTGTCAAAAAATAATTTTTCGCAATAATATTTCTTCATGCAAATGTGCAATGGGTGTACATCATGTAGGCATGATATAAAATTGTTCCATCAAAAACTGTGGTAAGAGTTGATCGGCCCGTGAAAGCCCTTGCCTGTAAAAACTAAGAAAAATTGTCTAAGTTCTCATAGCTGTCATTTTGTCAAAAATTATTTTTTCTTGATAACATTTCTTCATGCAAATGTCCAATGGGCCTACATCATTTAGGCATAATATCAAAAAGTTCCAACAAAAACTGTTGTAGGAGTTGATCGGCCCGTAAATGCACTATCTTCACTGTATACAAAAGCCACCAAGAACTATAAAGGCAAGTAACTCAAAAGGGACTGGCCCCTAGCCCTTAATTATTGCATGTACGTATTTGCCCCATAGATATACAGATGCCTGCAAGATGCCTGCAAAGTTTCATGAAATTCCATCAATGGGTCTTCAAGATATTAAAGAAACAAAACGTTACAGACGGACGCACGGACACACGGACGGACGGACAACGTGAAAACAGCATACCCCCCATTAAAACTTCGTTTTGGCGGGGGGTATAACAATGGATTTTTTGAAAACTGTTGCAGCCTGAGACCTGAAAAGTGATAGATGAGGAGAACCGATGGAGTGAATAAATGTATGTGATTAATTAAGAGATGACCTTGACCCATCTGTCGTCCACACACGCTTTTCAAAGATCTTCATTGTAACTACTTGTTTTGACTCTCAGTGGAGCGATCGTTGCTCTTGTGCTACTTGTTTACAGGTAAGGGCTTTCACGGGCCGACCAACTTCTACAACAGTTTTTGATGGAACAATTTGATATCATGCCTATATGATGTTAACCCATTGAATATTTGCATGAAGAAATTTTATTGTGAAAAGATGATTTTTGACAAAATGACAGCTATGAGAACTTAGACAATTTTTCTTATTTTTTATGGGTAAGGGCATAGACAATTTTTCTTATTTTTTATGGGTAAGGGCATTAACGGGCCGATCAAATTCTACCACAGTTTTGAAGGAACAATTTGATATTATGCGTACATGATGCAGACCCATTGGACAATTTGCATGAAGAAATATTATTGTGAAAAAATAATTTTCGAGAAAATGACAGCTATGAGAACTAAGATATTTTTTCTTAAATGAGCCGCCCCATGGGAAAACCAACAATCTGCATAGGCGAAAACAAAGGCGCAGATCAGCTTCGCGGTGTCCGCGAAGCTGATCAGCGCCTTTGTTTTCGCTACTTGGATAGTACAATTCCTTCTCTACTTAACTCCAAAATTTCAAACTTCTAGCCTGCTTCTGTAGCTTTACAGGCCGGTTTGTGTCAGACCTGTTCGGAAACCACATTGTTGGTTTTTCCACGAGGCGGTTCAAATATTTGTAAAGGTTAGGGCATATATGGGCCGATCAATTTCTGCTACAATTTTTGATGGAACAATTTGATATCATGCCTACATGATGTACACTTTTTGGACATTTGCATGAAAAAAAAAATTACTGCGAAAAAATAATGTTTGACAAATTCTCAGCTTTGAGAACTAAGTCATTTTTTTTTTCTGAGTTTATTAAACAGGTAAGGGCATTAACGGGCCGACGAACTCCTACCACAGTTTTTAAGGAACAATTTGATATTATGCCTAAATAATGCAGACCCATTGGACAATTTGCATGATCAAATTCTACCACAGTTGATGAAGGAACAATTTGATATGCTTACATGATGCAGACCCACTGGACAATTTGCATGAAGAAATGTTCAGGTTACGGGGAAGTCGATTTCGGGCTAAAAAAGCCCAATCGGGCTATTATAGCTCGTTCCGGCTACAGTAAACGCGATTTTTGTGCATGTTTGCTTACGCCTGATAAATCAAGACAGAGTCGCATGATGAGAGGTGTATAACGATATTCACTATCATCGTTTACGTCAACAAAATGGAAAAATGAAACATATGTGACCAGCTGGTTGCCATTGAATAGCAAAATGAAAATACAGTTTTTCGGAAAATACGCATTCTTTCATATATAATTCTAGAACAAAGATTCCAAACCCAAATATGATATGCGCTATGGGTTCATAAATCTTTCAGGCTTCTTTTCTCAAAAAGATTTTATTCGATCGCGCCGAGACAATGTGGTTTAAGGGACTCGAATATAGGTAATTGACAAGTTATATATAAAACGATGTAAAATTGGTATGATAATTATACCTCAACACCGCTTTATAAAAGCCGGAGTCTAAATGATCACCAGAGTGACCAGACCATGATTACTTGCATTGAGCCAGGAATGGAGGGACTCACATTATGGACCACAAGGCAGGTATTAAATAGTTTTCATGAACTGTTGACTTTCCTTTTTCGTACTAGTTGAGTCCGGCTCAAAGCGTGAACACTGAAACCTCGGTTTCAGAGGGACAGAGGTAAAACAGTGGCCAGAGGCTGAAACGGTAAACACGGAAATCCCGGTATCAGAGGGACAGTGGTAAAAAGTGGGAAGAAGGTCCAATGGTTCAGGCAGTAATAGACGAAAAAAGTGTCAAAGCTGCTGCTTTTAAGGGTCAAAGCTGCTGCTTTTAAGGTGTAAGGAGATTATAATATGTTTTAAAGCAATATTGTCACCGCAAGATATCCATGTACGATCCTCAGACGTGTAGGGCAGTTTTTGGTCTAATTTAGTGTTGTATAACTCTTGAAATATTTATTGTCATGTCAAAGATTAGTTTTGGTTCCCTGCTCCATTACGGCGTGAAAAGAAACGGTTGGTACAGCACGGTACGAAACTCTACAGTGAGTACAATGTACCACGGCACGGTGCAAAACTCTAGGAGGGTAAGGATATGGTAAGAAACGGTATGGTTGATGCGGTACGTAGGGATATTGTGTGGGAGGAACGGTGCAATACGGTAGGACAGCTACAGTACGTTAAAGTGCAATGCGGTAAAGTATTTACGGTGCGCAGTAGTAAGGTTCTATGCGGTGCGGTGAGTATGTTTCGAGTACGATGCGACACGGCAAGGGTGCAATATGGTGTGGTAAGTTAGAACGGCACGATGCAATTCGGCGGGTTCAATATATGTGATACGGTACGATTAGCATGGTGCGATATCTAGCGATGAACAGTGTGTTATAAAGTACGGTAAGAACGGTGCAGTTAGAATGGGGCGGTACGAACGATGCGATTAGGTGTGATACGGTACGAATTGTCCTGTACGATACGTACGTAAATCCGACGCAGCTTGGTATGACACAAAATAGTTAGTACGGTGAGATATTAATCGAATGGTACTATTAGTACGGAGAGACACGCGTATCACAAGGCTTACCGTATCGCATAGTACAGTATATTTAACGCACCGTATTGCACTGTACTTGCTGTACCGTACTAATGGAATCGTATCACACAAAATCGCACCGTAATTAACGTACCGTACTCACTGCAACAATATTGCGGGTGCCGCATCTTACCGGATTTACCGCCAGGTATCGCATCGTACTTAACGTACCATGTGACACCGTACTTTCGGAATTGTATCGCACTGTTCTAAAGTACAGCACCGTATCGCATAGTACTCACTATATAGAAACACGCATTACGGTATAGCATCATGCGATACGGTACGGTAAGAACGGTGCAATAATATACAATATGTCACAGTGAGTGGGCTGCGATACGGTACGTACGGTATGGTGCGATATGGTACGGTGTGATACGGTACGCAAAGTACGGCGCGATATCGTACGGTTCAAATACTTAAGTCATTTGCGATAGATTGGTGCGGTTCTGTAGAAACGGTAAATAAGGTATGGTATTCTTACGTACCTTACTGCATCGTAATAACTGAACCATATCGCTCCGTACTTAACCGTACAGTATCGTACCATATCGTTCCATACTTATCCTACAGTTTAGTAATGTTTCTACCGCGCTTACCGTATTGTATCGGGTCTTACTTACCATATCGTATCGCACTGTACTTGCTGTTACGTATCGCACATAATCGCACCGTTCTTAATGTTCCGAATCGCACCGAATTCACCTATTGGTATCTCAACGTACTTACCGTATCCCATCACGCCGTACTCGCCGATTGTCGCACCGGTTTGTTCCGTAATAACCTAAGGCACCGAACATACATGTATAGTGTCGAATAACACAACGTATCACATCGTACTCGCAGCATTCTCACTGCATCGTATCTAACCTTACTGGGCTGCACCGTATCACCCCACCATTTTTTCTGTCCGGATAGCTCAGTTGGAAGAGCGTTGGTCTTCGGATACGGAGGACCCGGGTTCAAACCCCAGCGCGGCCACTGAGTTGTTTGGTTGTGTCCTTGAGCAAGGCACTTTACAGACATTGCTCCCTTCCACCCAAGTGTATAAATGGGTACCTGTGAGGGATGTATGCCAGTGTACCGCGGCTGCCTGGGGCGCCATGTGTTTGCGGTCGACATACATCTCAGTGACCAGGGGAGTTAATGTGGAAGTCAGTTGAACATTCACTGAGAGTGGATAGCCAACTTAAACTTTAAATACCGTACCACAAAGCAATCGTTCATCGCAGATGACGTTTACATGTATGTAGCTTACACGATTTGTAGAACCACGATGACATGGGCCACTTCAATCGATGGAGGCGACTGCAATCGTAAGTAAACCGCTATCCCGGTTTTTACAAAACTAATGCTTCCAGTTCTGCTGACGTAAACGATGATGACGAATATCGTTATACACCTCTCATCATGCGACTCTGTCTTGGTATGTCAGGCGTACGCAAACAGGCACAAAAAATCGTGTTTCTCGTAGCCGAAATGGGCTATATAAGCCCGATCGGGCTTCTTTAGCTCGAAATCGACTTCCCCGCGCGAAAACAAAGGAGCAGATCAGTCCGCGAAGCTGATGAGCACCTTTGTTTTCGCTACTCGGATAGTACATTTCCTTCTTTGCTTAACTCCAAAATTTCAAGCTTCTAGCCTGCTGCTGTAGCTTTACAGGCCGGTTTATGTCAGACCTGTTCGGAAACCACATTGTTGGTTTTTCCACGAGGCGGCTCAAATATTTGTAAAGGTTAGGGCATATATGGGCCGATCAATCCCTGCTACAATTTTTGATGGGACAATCTGATATCATGCCTACATGATGTACACTTTTGGACATTTGCATGAAAAAAAATACTGCAAAAAAAAAAAAAAAAAAAAAAAAAAAAAAAAAAAATAATGTTTGACAAAATGACAGCTATGAAAACTAACAATTTTTCTGAATTTTTTTTTTACAGGTAAGGGCATTCTCTGGCCAATCAACTCCTACCACAGTTTTTCATGGAACGATTTGATATCATGCCTACATGATACAGATTCTGAAGAAATTCTATTGCCAAAATATTTTTTGTGGTAAACAGTTACCCTGTG
This sequence comes from Rugalucina vietnamica, assembly GCA_964017185.1. Taxonomy (NCBI): domain Eukaryota; kingdom Metazoa; phylum Mollusca; class Bivalvia; order Lucinida; family Lucinidae; genus Rugalucina; species Rugalucina vietnamica. Next base: position 12,245,216 of record OZ024876.1, on the reverse strand, counting down.
GGGGTATTTTATAAGCATTGCTTATTGACCTTTTTTTCGTTATTATTATTATTATTATTATTATTATTATTATTATTATTATTATTATTTATGCATACCATAATATTCCTTGAAAAATGAAAATCGAAGTTTATGTACTTTCATATTCATTATTATGGTATATTCAAATAAATTATCCCAGTTATGATATCTAAGGCATAAATAAAACCCAAGGCATTATTATTCTATAGATTGACTGAAACTGAACCAGTCAATGTGCAACAATGACTTGGAGATTTTAGTCATTTCATTGTAAGGCTGAAAAATTTAGCCGGTTCATGAAATGGCTGAATGAATCAGTCATTTCGCGAAAAGGCTAAAATTTTTAGCCATTTCATGAAAAGGCTGATTTCACAGATTGGCTGTAACATATACACGCTTTCTCTGATCTGTACCCAAGATTAACTGCGTTCACTGATCTGTACACACGATTACATACGTTCAATGACCCGTTACTAACGAGTAACCACAATCTATGATTTGGATCAAAAATAAGAAAAATAGGTATACCCCTGTAAACCCCAGTTTTTCTATATAAAAGTGGGGCATGAGGGAATAAATATTATATGGAGATGTTATCCTGATGGTTTGACATCATGTGCTGTCCGAACTGCTGTACTTGTACGAGGACAAAATTTACAACCCATTCCTAAATCTAATGACTTTTTCCTGCTGTGGTCATGTATAATTAGATAACGGTCACATTGTCAAAGTTTGACAAGGGCTTTAATTTCAACAAAAGAAACAGATGTGACAGTTTATCTTTTGATCACCACACTTCTCAAAATTACATCTATTTTGGTATTATAACCTTCCTAAAAGGCCATGTCCAGAGAAAAGAACGAATATGTCATAATGAATATATTGATGTTTTTATCTTTATAAACATCATCATCATGAGCTTTAGAGGTAATCATGTAGAAGAACACCGATAATAATGAAGATTTATTATAGAACATTGCAGCTGAATGAAATAAACTGTCCAGTAAAAATGGCTATTGGCTATTTATATGTATTTTCATATGACACAGCTCTGTACTGCTGTAGGACAAATGAACTTTCATTAAAAGTATATGCGCTGTCTTCCTGGGGTGAACTGAGGTCATTTTATACTACAAAGGGTTTGTACATCCTTTGAAGACAGATTTTGCTGTTAGAAACAGAATGAAAGTTTGAGAAGGCAGAATTGAAAAAGTCATTAGATTTAGGAATGGGTTGTATCAGTTGGCAACTTTTTGTAAGCTGCATTATTTTCTTTACGACATCATACACTTACTTTCACTTACGTCTTCGATTTGTTAGATAAAGTTAACACTGATATTGTCCATTGCATAAACAACTGACCATAGATAGTCCCCTATGCAAATGTCCTCTTTTTTGACGGACCAGTTTTGTAACAAAAAAATATATCAAGAAACAAAATGTTTGTATTGGGTCAAAACAGGACTCATATATTGTCATGTGACACATTTCAAGGAGCTCTTAAAATGTCTTCATGTTTAATTGACTAAGCATCCATTTTTGCAGTTTCTTTTGTGAATCAACACTGGGCGCCAACTTGCTCCCAGGAAAGATTTGTTTGACTTTGTGCTTACGGATTTTGTTCTATTGAACAAGAACAGTGCATATTTAACGACAGCAAATTCTGATAAAACAGAGTTGTCAGACGGACAGACAGACAGACAGATACTTTTTTTCCCTCAAGTCATATACACAACAGTCACTCCATTTGAGCCTTGACGCGAGAAAACCGGTTGTCGAGGTTCCGACCAGGTCTGAAACAAACAAGGCTATAAAGTCACAGAAGCAGGCTAAAGGCATAAAAGTTTGGCTATATTATAGTAAAAGAGATATTGTACTATCCAAGTAGCGAAAACAAAGGCGCTGATCAGCTGTGCAGTTACTGCAAAGCTGATCTGCGCCTTTGTACTCGCGAACGCAAAAATCCGGTGTTCTCATAATGCGGCTCATATCAAATCAGGAAAAAAAACATAGGACAAACATACATTTAAACTACTATACTCAGTACATAAAGAAACGCAAAAGGTATATTTTCTGTCATAACTTGTACAATTTTAAAGATAACTATTTCAAATTCACAGAAAACGAAGAATGACATATCTCCTACCCGCAGACCGAATTCGATAATTTTTCAAACACGGAAACATGATGGTTTTTGGCGTCAATAAAGAGTACCCATAAACAGAAAGTCGCAAGAATTTGTGGTGATGAATACTCTTTTTTACCACTTTAAAAATCTCTTCTGTTCACTTTTTTGCCTTAAAACGATAATTCATCAGTTTCTGATTGCCTTTCATAAATCAGAATTGAGTTTGTGAGTGACTATGGCTATCTTTGGCTGCTATAGAAACAACATGAATAAGTGGCCAAAATGCTCAAAACGATGGTCAATCAGCTGGCACACTTTAAAAAATTGTGTCATAGGTAAAAATTCGGCTTGGCTGCAAATTATATGAGTAAACACTTCTTTCAGAAGAATAATACTGTCTAAAACACAGCTGTATACTGTTCATAAAATGTAACGCACCTTACATTTTGACAAAAATTGGCAATTTTTTAAGAACGTCTAAAAAATTAATTCGGGAGACTAGCAAATTGCAAATAACGTTAAATTGGCGTCAGATACTGTAGTAAAGTTTCATCCTATCAAATTCTAAATCCTTGTCTTAACCTTGATTTTATCACCAAGAGAAACTGTTTACAATGAACCGGAAGCTCTGAAAAACGACCAGAAATTGTAACTGGGGTTAAGCTTTAAGAGAGCCATATTTATGTTAACTAACATTATTTAATTGAAATAGGGACATCATTTACCGAAAAGGAGACCAAAAATGCCGAATTTCGAAAGAGCTTGTTATTTTTCATAAAACGCATTTTTAAAATCCCAACAAATTTTTTCTTTTAATGAAATTCAATTAATTTTGTGTTTTTATTATTTGCTGGACCACAATGATCATACTCGAAGCAAAATTTTATTTAATAATTCTCTCAGTTGTGTTTTTTGGAGAAAAATGTTGATTTCACAAGTTTTCACCTAAAAATTACACCCGCTTTCAAATCGCAACGAAACTCAGTAGTGAAACTCTAATATGAATGGCAAATCTTTAGACTTTGAAAATATGTTATCACGCTATAGGACCCTGACCTTATGGGATGATTTTTTCGAGCAAACCAAAATGGCGGACAGGAGGATAAATAATGAAGAATCAGACATTTTTCTTGACATATATTGAGTTTATTTTCATCTAGGGCAAACTTGAATGCATGTACAGCTCGGTCTGTATCTAGTTTATGTTAGTGCAAGCAGTTTTTGTTCACTGGAGTAGTATGCAGAAAATAAATGACACACAAACGTGTTCGGGTGGCTTTGCTCATGTATTATGTATGAAATTCGAAAGACAAAAATCATCCTCAAATTCAGTAAAAATATACTTTATGTGTCAAAGTAGGAATATTCCATCACACTAAGAACCCACAAACTCACATGAAGGCTACACTGTTAAATTAAACAGAAAAACTACTGGTTTTAATCACTGTACAGACATATAAAGTTCCCAAGTCGCGCGCAGAACAGTTCAGTATTTTTCGAGCAGTACTGAACAGGTATTTCGAGCACATATTTTACATTGAACGGGTATTCTGAGTCCATTTCTGTACGGGTGTTTCGAGTACGTAAAGATTGTATTTTAACCTTTAAATCATCAAAATCTTTGTGCTCACTCTTTATATGTAAGGCAAATTTCAATTGCGGGAAATTTGCGATTTATCCAGGCATTGGCAGAGAAACTGACAGAGTTGTTTCACTGTATGTGGAGGAAGGAGGCTATCCCACAAGAATTTAAAGATGCATCTATAATCCACCTATACAAGCGGAAAAGAAATCCTCAAGTCTGTGACAACCACAGAGGCATTTCCCTCCTATCCATTGTTGGGAAGATCATTGTTGGGAAGATACTGACAAAAATTCTGTTGAATCGCCTGAATGCTCATCTTGATCAGAAGGGACTTAACCCAGAAAGCCATTGTGGATTCAGAACAGACAGAGGGACAATAGACATGATCTTCACAGCAAGACAGCTTCAGGAGAAATGCCAAGAACAGAATGTAGATCTATACATGACGTTTGTCGACTTCACCCAAGCTTTTTACACAGTTAGCCATGATGTAGACGGAATATTTCCATATGTATTCCGTTAAACCTCTCCATACCGACGGAAATGAGGAATATTCAGCCCTTGGTCGAAAATGAAAATTCATCAACACTGCAAAACTGTGTTATTCTAACTTATGATAGATTTCTTGGATATATGACATTAAATATGGAATAGTCTAGTTGTTAACGGACGCAAAATCATAAAATACTTCACATTTTCTATGGAAAATTTCAATGATTTCTATAAATAGATCAGGGGACACTACTGTAGAATTAGCGACTCAAAGTCGAAAATCGTTTGTTTTTCTACATTGATTTAAATGATGTAGGCAATATGTTTGCATATTTTTAGTTAAGTTAAGGTAACTGAGTGGCCACCTATTGGGAAAATAGCTGCTCATTCGGCTTACTAAATGTTTTCATAGTGTGAGTGCCTATTGTTAGTTTGTTTTTTTTCCCACCTTGGTTTTTGGAGTGGGAGTCTTTTTTTCTGATTGCGCCTTTTCCTGATCTTTGCCTACTTGTACTTTTTTATGTGTTTTCTCGAAGATCTTTGGCACTGGTACAAATACATAACAAAAAAAAAAAACACGATTAATAGCAAAATAACATAGCTGCAAGTCGCTTACGAAATCCGCAATCATTTCGACATTGGTTTAAATGCAACCTATGCTAAGCTGTCAGGGAAGTGGAACGAGGTACCGAAGTGGAGCGGAGTGACAGTTAGCCAGCTGATCTAGCCATGATGGACACTGGAAAATCATGGCCAAGTTTGGCTGTCCACCCAGATTCATAGCAATGGACGAAAACTGAAAGTTGTTGATAAATTCACCTACCTAGAAAGCACTCACTCCAGAGCAGTGCACATTGATGACGAGGTCTCTGCCAGAATTGCAAAAGCCAGTGTGGCATTCGGAAGACTCTGTGCAAATGTCTGGGAGCGTAATGAAATCAAGCTTGACACCAAGCTGAAAGTATATATGGCTGTGGTACTGCCGACCCTCTTGTATGCATGTATGCATGAGACCTGTAAACTATACCAGCGTCATGCAAAGAGACTTAACCATTTCCACTTAAGCTGTTTGAGAAAGCTGGTAAAAATTAAAAATCAAGTGGCAAGACAAGCTTCCAGACCCGGAGGTCCTGAAGAAAGCAGGGATGCAAAGCATGCATAGTGTCTTAAAGCTAGCACAGCTGAGGTGGACTTGCCATGTTATAAGAATACCTGATGAGCAACTTCCAAAGAAAGTCATCTTAGTAACCTATGGAGAATTACAGAAGGGAAAGCGCTCTCAAGGCGGCCAGAAGAAACGCTACAAAGACACCATCAAAGCCTCTCTGAAGGATTTCAACATACCAATGGAGTCTTGGGAACAGACTGCACAGAAGTGATCCAAGTGGCGAGGTCTCATCAGCAAAGGAGCAGCTCTCTATGGAAATTAGAGAATCTGCGAAGCTAAAAGAAAGCACAGAGAACGCAAAGCCAATACCAATGGGCCACCACTGATTCCATGACATTGACTTGCTCTACGGGCAACCGGCAGTTTAGAGCTAGAATTGGCCGTCAGCCATCAAAGAACTTACCAACACACACGAACCTATTCAAGAAAAAATGACGGTCTTTCTCATTAGTGAGAGACGAACGAACAGGCATGGCAGCAGTCGTTTATTTGAATATGATTCTCACTACCTCTCCGTTTTTATTGCGAACACTCATTATTCACAATACTAGTATTCCATTTACCACAGTATATGACCTGAACCTTTGGTATTACGTTGAAAGGCTTATACAACTACACATGCCCACTATAAATTGTAAAAACTGACAAGAACCCCGTTATAAACAAATAATAATTATATTAAACATCCTTTGGAAGCAGTGAAAACATTACTATGGGCCACACTGCACAATTTCGTGTAATGAACCCACATCGACGACCCTTGACCATCCGTATTTTATGGTTTATAGGTGGGGTATATTTTCTACAAAGTTTTAAATTCAATTGTATAGTTCAATAGGCAACGCTATCCCAGGTGCCAGATTACATCGGTACTAATTATCTATTCGTGCGACAAATGGTAAAGATTCACAACCATTCAAAATATATACATTACATAACTTTTAGTATTATTTCTGCGTCATTATCCTGTACGATATATATGCTCTTCGATTTGTTCAATCATGTTTCACTGAAGTCCATGCAACCACTGCCTGACACAAATTACGATGACGACAACGGATTTGATATTAGGATGCTGTATACTAGAAAGCATGGTTCTGCGAGGAAGCATTCCGATTAGCTAAGGGACCATCATACAAAATATATACCAAACACAATCCAACACCAATATGTTATATATAGTTAAGACCATGCCTAGCACGTGTCGTACTAGGTTTTTAGCACCTTCCCTATATCCTACAGAGAGAGAGAGAGAGAGAGAGAGAGAGAGAGAGAGAGAGAGAGAGAGAGAGAGAGAGACTTGTGACCAAATATCTATCTATTTAACATGATTAAACAGGTGGTTTATAAATTTGATAGCCAGTTTTCTGAAACGGTATATGTAAAGTAGCGCATCACACTTTGCTAAAATTATGCTGGTCTGTTTATTTGTCCACGGCTTGATGTTAAATTCGCTGTGATTATATTACTCGGACTACCCGTTCAGAATATTAGGGGAATCCCCAGCATAAAATCACTCGGAATACCCGTTCAATGGAATACAACATTGCTCGAAAAATACTGTACAGGTCTGGGAACAAAGGGTATGTGTACAGTGGAATAAAATGTTGTTTTTCTCATAAATTAATATTGTTTTTGCATCTGAAAGTTATCCAGCGCATCTTTTGTCTTAAATATTACATTCAGTAATTCAAAGAAAGCTGACTGATACTGTTTTCGTTCTGATTTAGACGTTTTCCTTATGTATGACATCGCTAAACTTGGTGAGCACACCACTTTCTAATGCATCTGGAAACTAGATTAGAACAATCTAACTATTATTGTTCTATTTAAGACTACAAGCTGATGAAATGAACATTTTCTTCCAAAATTGCTGTGTAGGAACACTGAAATATGATTAAAAGTCTTTAAATTTACCTTCGTTCGGGACAGGTAATCCAAACCGCTTTACATTGTCCGCCATTTTTTGCTCGAAAAAATCGTCCAATAAGGTCAGGGTCCTATAGCGTGGTTATACTTACACGAAAAAAAAAATCAAAACTTTGCGTTTCTTTTTGTACTGAGTATATTTTATGACTTTAAACTCTACCAGAGAATCTAATCTACTCATTGTCGAAATTCTTGAAATTATTGTAGAAAAAAAAACACATCTCATACCAATATCCAATCATATCGGGACCTATAGTAAAAATCAAACAACAACCTTTTTATATTGGAAACTACAATAAGCACCCAATAATAATTTTCACTACCGCCATGTTAGTCCGGCGGAGAAACAGCATATTTTTGGTGGACCTGGATTTGCGGTGTATAGAAATGTTTTGACTGATAATGATAGCCAACACCTTCAGGAACAAGCTGAATCCACTTGATGCCACCTTGTCACCCTTGGGCAACTCCCATAATTCAAGATGGCGTCCAAGAAGGATGCGATCTGTTAAAACCTTACAGATCTAAGCAGTTATATTGCAAAATCATGTGTTTTCTTATCAGATAAAGTGTGTGAATGTATGTGGGATATGTATACTAATGTCCAATGAAAACGTACCACCTACAAAAGTGTAAAAAATATGTTTTTGACTGAAAATTTCAGTTTGTCTATTTGATATTTCGGTACTGTGATAAGCTGTCCAAATCATGGCACGTTCGCAAATCTGTCTGATAAGTGATGCTCCGAGGATAAAGCAACCAAGACGTTAACCGTCAAAAAGAAAATCACAAAACCGGTATTCGAATGCGCCAGATGTGAAGAAATCTTCAATCACGCATCGACTCGCGCCTAGAAGATGCATGACGTCGAAACATGAAGAATTCGACAGTCAGTGTGCTTCGAAAACGTCAACGTGGAATTCTTGACGTCATAAGCAACATTTTGACCACTGCACAATAACAGAGACATTAAAAAGGCAATCAAATGTCTGCAGCAAAATTGCGATTAAATCACAGATGTGAGCCGTTTTGTCCAGGAATCTTGCCCATTACATCATAAAGGCTTAGGATTTTGACGTTTAATGGCTAACGTAAAGCGTTAAAATCGCAAAGACGTTGAACCTAAATGACCTGTACATCTTTTATTGTACGCTTATATTCATCTCGACAAACAAAAACGATTTTCAGAAATTCTGACTCGATAGCGTTTCCGGAAGCGGCTGGAGAGAAGCTTAAAATTGACGTCAGTCATCGAACGTCATTCTACAAAATGATTTCGGTGACGTTTTGCATATGTTAAGATTCGTATTCCCAAAAGAAACTGTTTTTGGGATATCTGTATGAAAGAAACCGTTTGTGAACGTTTTTTGACCGAATTTGCAAGACTTTGCGTTTTTTAGGCGTGCATGGTGACGCGTAGAGCGCTTTTACCGTGTGTTGTGATGCGATGTAGTGGTTGAGTAGGCGGCGAATAGTTCGTAGAGCTACTCGCATACGGGAAAATCATTTCCGGGATTTTTGGATCAGTCATAGCTTACGTAAAATTGAATAAACGTAATTTGTAGTCTGACGTAACGTCGCTTACAAACCGTCGCGGGGGGATAAACTTTTGGCGTAGAAACATTGTATTCAACCTATATAACATAAGGAATCATCATATGTGCACAAAGGTTTTGATATCCCGCAACTAAGAGCATCCGAGGAGTGGTACGTTTTCATTGGGCATGAGTATATTAATTCGTTTTTTTTTTGTTTTTTTTTTTTTTTTTTTTTTTTTTTTTTATTGTTTGTTTGTTTTTTTGAAATATGAAATTTATTCATTGTCATTATTCAATAATTCAGACAATGCTACATTCTTCTGTACCGCTTTTTATGTACCATTCTATTGTTAATACCAATCAAACATTCCTTTTACAGGAAAGTTTTATTTTCATTTACTGCATCTTCAACAGAGTCAATCGATTTTGTTTTGCAGCTATTTGGAACACGGCCGTTTTCGTGAGTTCTGATCCGAGTCAGTACCTTCTTGCGTTCGAATGCTACAGCCTAATACTGGACGGAAGATATTGTGGATCAGGTGATCTGGTTGTAACCCTCCTGGTTAAAAAGTAGGTATCATATACAAAAACATGTCCATGCAATATACAGAGATTTTTAAGTTGTAAAAATTGAAAATTTTCTGCAGAACATTTTTGATATTTTTCTTATTTTTGCCCAAAACATAGATTGTGGGTACACGTTAGAACCGCCTCGGAGAGGCGGTTCTAACGAGTACCCACTATCTATGTTTTGGAGCAATAATAAGAAAAATAGGTATACCCCTGTATACCCCAGTTTTGCTATATAAAAGTGGGGTTTAAGGGGGTATATATTACACGGATATGTTTTCATGATGTGACGGACATCGTGCTTTGTACAGTGCCCAGAATTGCGAAGAAAAAGGTTCAAGTAGGCAATGATCAGGAAATGGCGCAATCAGAAAGATATTTCCACTCCAAAAACCGTGGGTTGGAAAAAACTAAATTAACATTAGGTACTTATACCAAGAACACATATCGTTAGCCGAGTGAGCAGCTATTTCCTAAAAGTCAGTTACCCGAACTTAACTAAAATATGAAAACGTACATAAGGCTCAAACATTACATAACTTCGAATCCGAAACACAAAACAGTAAGAACCACAACAGAAGTATCGCCTTGGAACGATCAGTAATATAAAATTACTGGGGGGGGGGGGGGGGGGTCTTTAACCGGTTTTATAGAGCTCTAACTTCACCCTCATCTGCAGTGGCTCACAGCATTTAATTAGTTGTTCGGCTCTAACTAGTCAATTAATTATCATTGACAATTAGGTACTTGTACTAAGAAGACGCATCATAAGCTGAGTGAGCATTCCCAATAGGCGGCCACTCAGCCTAGTAACTAAAAATATGAAAACACAGATGAGGATCAAATAGCAAAAAATTTCAACACCAATACATAAAAAAATAAGAACCACAACAGAAATATCGGATTGGAACGGTCAGTAATATAAAATTACAGGCGGGCTTAAACTAGTTTTACATGGCCATGAACTCACCCTCAGCTTCTGCAGAGGCTCAAAACATTTAGTTAGTTGCTGGGTCCTCGTGGCGAATATCTAGCTAGTCAATGAATTATTAAGGACAAACAAATCATCATGATAACCACCATGATGAATCAAAAACGAGGACACAGATTCAGTAAGCTGCCCGACGATGGAGATCCCTGGGCGTCCAATAACTTACTGAAATCCGGAGCGAAAGAAAAACACCAGTTGAACCCCGGTGGGCCAAGCAAGAAACTTCGGTCCAAAATCTTTCAGTACTGGACGATCTAAAAGATAAATTGGAGTTTACACCCCTGTCACACCAGTGCGGCGTTCTCACGGCGCTCTTATGGCGTTCTAGGAAAATGCAGAACGCCGAGGTTAGCGCGGATCTAACACCACCAACGCCGTCGAAATGCAGTGGCATCGCCAGCAAACGCCGTGGGAATCTTTTGGACATGCCAAAAACAAATGGGCCGCCTCATGGGAAAATCAACAATCTGCATATACGAAAACAAAAACGCAGATCAGCCTCGCGGTAACCGCGAAGCTGATCAGCGCCTTTGTTTTCGCTACACGGATAGTACAATCCCTCTACTTCCTAAATACGAAATTTCATGCTTCTAGCTGTCTTCTGTAGCTGTACAGGTTGGTTTATGTCGGACCTGGTCGGAAACCACATTGTTGGTTTTCCCACGAGGAGGCACAAATGCAGTCGTTCGTCGTTCTAATAAGAGGCATTTGATACCATTTGCGGCACATTTTGTTCTTTATGTTAAAATTATTTTCAAAGCTTACCACCTTAATTTCTATAATTACTCAAATTTCAACAGTTTTTAAAAAATATTCATGAAAACAGGTGGCTCAATATCAGCCTACAGGACAATAGAAAATAAACATTTTCTTGATACAACTTGAAGGACTCTATGACAATAAACAGCCCGCATGGAAATATATTCCATGTTGTTTGTCAATTTCCAAAGTTATTTTATTAAGATGAATGAATATGCCAATCAGATATAATTGTCGAATAGGTTAATGAATGATGTGAGACAATTTGTCAAATAGTATAAATGGTGGAAAAGCAATGTAACACACAGTTTGTAGCAATTTATATTCCAGAGGTTTTTGTAATGTTTCATGTATTTATATTTTTAAATATTTGAATATGCAAATTAGAGTGAGAAACGTGCCAGTGAACAACAGAGATTTGACTTGTATTCCAAAAGAGATTTTTTCAAGATAACTGGTCTCGCATGTGGAGTTCAAAAAGATATACATGCATCAGCAACTTTTTCACCTGTTTCCCCATATGTTTTCATTTTTCAAAGTTTTCATTAATATTCATAGACATTCAAATGATGTAAAATTTTAGATCATTGCAAGAAAGGTCGATTGCATCACCTTTGAGATATAAATATACCATAATTATGGTATGTGGCTGAAAATTTACTTGTGGTGGTTTAAATGTTTTCTCCGCATTTTAATGTCTTTTTTTTTAGGTTTTTAAACTTTTTATAATGAATATTATTAATAATCATGAATATGCAATTCTGCGGCGTCCCATCTGGGGTTATTCTGTTTGCCTATGTCCCATAAAAGGGACGCCAGGCTTAAATGAGTTAATAAGCATACAAAAATCTGCACTACTTTCAGATCTGACATCATTGCTTAAAGTGTCTCTAATACACTATCCTAACCCACTGTAACATTGAAATTTTTCTACCAGGCGGGTTGAATAAAAATCTGAAATAGGGCTATTTTTTGACTTGGTCCTTTGCCTAACAATTATGACGTCGCTGTTTTCCAGTGGATAACGTCATGTAATAAAAAGTGTTATGATCACACGTGTATTCTATTCGTGTATTAAGTTTAACAATTTTTTCGGGAATTACAACCGTGCAGCAGATACTGGTGTAAATTTTCATTGAAAACATGTCCACTTTGAAAACGATAAAATCCTTTTTTGAGAGTCATATGATAAAACGGAAGGCCTGTTTAATAAATTTCATATGAAATGACCACTCATGTAAGATCCTCTTTATAGACGGAAACCATGGGTGTTTCGATTCTTTCCCCGTTATCAGAGATTTGAATACTTGCGGTAGAGGTGACTGACAGACATACTGACAACATTTTATATTTTTCAGCCAACGACCTGATAGCTTTCCGCTCATGTCCGCTGTAAATGACGTGAAACGTAATACAGATGGAGTTCTGGCCTTCGATGGTTCGCTTACCACAGGCTTTGGTGGTATTATGAAGTGGCACTATACCATGATCGATGAACACAGTAAGTATTACTAAAACTTGCCTATGCAATATACAGATTTTTCGAGCTTCAAAAATTGAAAATTTTCATCTGAAAAAATTTGATATTTTTCTTACTTTTGCTCAAAACATAGATTGTGGTACACTTTAGAACCGCCTCGCCGAGGCGGTTCTAACGAGTACCCACAATCTATGTTTTGGAGCAAAATAAGAAAAACATGCATATCCATGCATACCCCAATTTTGCTTTATAAAAGTTGGGTATTCTAGGGGGTATACATTTAACGGACATGTTTTCATTATGGGTATTCAAGTGCGCTATCAGGTTTCACTACGCATTTAGATCTGACGAGCACTTAGATCTCTACATCTGTTCAACGCCGCGATATATAGTTTAAACAAGGTTTATATACAGGTTATATTGCCCTCAGGCTTCACCCACGGGCATTATTACCTGCCTCTGGTGAACAAAGTCATGTCAACCTCACTCAAGGGCAACAATTGTAAAATGACGCATGAAACGCATACAACAATGTTCACAAATTCACGAAAAAAAAAAAAAAAATGCCAGTGGTTTTACGCCGTGTGTCTTTCAAGGCGTCCCTTTCGAACAATTTGTTTCTTTCGTGCATTTTTTTTTGCAACCTTATAAGGAGAAATGTTGCCCTTTAAATGAAGGTATAATACAGCAACCTAGCATGTCTATTAACAAAGTTATAACAACTATGAATTATTGTGTCATTGACAGAATTTTCTGACCCACCCTGGTATATATCACGAGAACTAGCCAATGCGATTAACAGAGTTTATTGATTTCATGGACATGTTTTATATTGTCCTTTGCAATATTATACATGTATTTGATTTATTTTTTCAGTCTGTGATGCTGCATGATCATCTAGCTGACGTCACGAGATCGACTTACTACACAGGCGCTCGACGACTGGACTCATTTTCTTTTTTTGCATTTTCACCCGTTTGGAGACCCTTACGATATGTTCATGCAATTATTTTACCTTTAAAACCTTTTCTATCAATACTCAATCAACCCTCATCTATGGGCTACTATATAGACAAGGTCGGAAACGCGGTGTCCTAGTTTAATTGGGGCCAAGGGATTCCCCGCATCTCAAACTCATACTTCACCCTTTACCGTTATTTCAATGCTGGCTGTCAACACATGAGTGTCTTTGTAAAAGGTCTTGCCCATTGCCTTCATTCAGAATAAGCACAACCGCCCGTAAAAACTAACAATTAAAGCATTCTACAGAATTGGAGGACATCCCGAATGAAATCGGCAATCTAGCCGTGACATTACTATAAATACACTGGTCACACGACGTGTTACGCCGGCGCGTGATATATGTTACGTTGGTTTTCATAGGTTGCTTGATTTAATATCCAGTCAAAACACTTTGTGATCTAGTGTCATGGCAACAATGTAATACAATTATCCAGTAGGATTGATTCTTTCATATGATATTTACAGTGACCTTCCACTGATTTCTAGAAACGAATGGTCACCATACAAAAACATTCGGGATCCCATCCAAATAGACAGGTGGTGGTATAAAATATAAGTTTACGGGCGGTTGTGCTTATTTTTGACGAAGGCAATGGGTGAGACCTTTAACAAAGTCGCACATAAGTAGACACTCAGCACTGAAATAACGGTAAGTTTGAGATGTGGGGAATCCCATGACCCCAATTAAACTAGGACACCGCGTTTCCGACCTTGTCTATATAGTAGCCCATAGATGAGGGTTGATTGAGTATTGATAGAAAAGGTTTTAAAGGTAAAATAATTGCATGAACATATCGTAAGGGTCTCCAAACAGGTGAAAATGCAAAAAAAAAAAAAAAAAAAAAAATGAGTCCAGTCGTCGAGCGCCTGTGCTTACTACGGTAGCCGTATTATGTGTACGTTAGTGCTATCAAATAAAGATATTTGCATCTCAAATAGGCTACTTTTCATTTTAGTTATGTCCTGGAAAATGCGTCTATTAACTGGTTAATCCCCCACCGACCCCCACCCCAGTGATTTTATAATGCTGACCGTTCGTATTTGGTATTTTAGCCTGTGTGTGAGAAAAACAACAATTTGGGTTTCCTGTACAGTCACAGAAGCAGGCTAGAAGCTTGAAATTTCGGATTTAACAAGAAGAGTTGTACTATTAGCGAAAACAAAGGCGCTGATCAGCTTCGAAGTTACTGCAAAGCTGATCTGTCCCTTTGTTTTCACCTAGATCTATGCAGATTGTTGGTTTTCCCATGCGGTGGCTCATATGTAAACCATGCTCAAAGGTTTTACAAAATACTTGTCCAATCTTTTGTTTGTCAGATGTCAACATTAAACGTACATGTAAATGTAAGCATTCCAACTATAAATAGCAAAAACCTTTAAAAATCTTCTTCTCCAGAACCAGAAAGCCTATGACTTTGAAACTTGGCATGAAGCATCAGTCAATGGAGCTCTACAAAGTGTGTATAAATCATGACCATGGGATGACCTTGACCTTTTTTACGGCAAGGTCAACTTAGGCCGCCCATGCATTTGAATGGAAAAAAATAGGAAAATGTCATTTAATGGCAAAACATTTGCTAGGAATGAGCAAATGGACAGAATATTCATGTTTATGAAACTATTTTGTGCCCAGAGGGTTGTCTGCCCCTGCCCCGGGGCTATATACATGTGTATGACCATAATATTCAAACATCTTCTCTGAAGCCGCTTGGCCAATCAAAGCCAAACTGTATGTGGAGCATTCTTAGGAAGAGTGAATGAAAGTTTGTATAAATGGTCAAGGTCACACGACCAAAATGGCCGCCATGGCTATAAATAGCAAAAACCTTTAAAAATCTTCTCCAGAACCAGAAGGCATATGATTTTGAAACTTGGCATGAAGCATCAGACAATAGAGCTCTACAAAGTTTGTATAAATCATGACCCTTGGATGAACTTGACCTATTTACGGCAAGGTCAACTTGGGTTGCCCATGCATTTGAATGGGGAAAATTGTAAAATGTCATTTAAAGGGCAAAAATTGTAGTAAATTGACAAATGGACTGAATTTCTATGTTTTGAAAAAGAAATTGACTCCAGGATTTGCCCTGCACTGGGTTTATTAGCTCACCTGAGCCGAAGGCTCACAGGTGAGCTTATAGGATAGGCAGGCATCCGTCGTCCGTCGTCGTCGTCCGTCGTCGTCCGTCCACAATTTCAAAGAAGAATATTTCTGAAGCTAGTAGGCCGATCTTGATCAAATTTAATGTGAACCATAATTGGGTTAGGGGATTGATGGCATTAGGTTTTGGAGCAGATTGTATCAAAATTGTGGTTTCCATGGCAACAGATAGGTCCCATAGACTTACAATGGGAAAAACTAAAAAAATCTTCTTTTCTGAAACCACTAGGCCCACAGCTTTGATATTTGGTATGTAGCAATGGCTAATGGTCCTGTACATAAATTGTGCCATTCATGCCCCTGGGGTCAAATTTGGCCACGCCCGGGGGTCGATAGTCTCCATAGACTTACTATGGGAAAAAAATTAAAAAATCTTCTTCTCTGAAACCACAGGGCCCACAGCTTTGATATTTGGTATGTGGCAATGGCTAATGGTCCTCTACATAAATTGTGCCAGCCATGCCCCTGGGGTCAAATTTGGCCACGCCCCGGGGGTCGATAGTCTTTATAGACTTACAATTGGAAAAACTAAAAAAATCTTCTTCTCTGAAACCACTAGGCCCACAGCTTTGATATTTGGTATGTAGCAATGGCTAATGGTCCTCTACATAAATTGTGCCATTCATGCCCCTGGGGTCAAATTTGGCCACGCCCCGGGGGTTGATAGTCTCCATAGACTTACTATGGGAAAAAAATAAAAAAATCTTCTTCTCTGAAACCACAGGGCCCACAGCTTTGATATTTTGTATGTGGTAATGGCTAATGGTCCTCTACATAAATTGTGCCAATCATGCCCCTGGGGTCAAAATTGGCCATGCCCCGGGGGTCGATAGTCTCCATAGACCTACAATAGGAAAACAACTAAAAAAATCTTCTTCTCTGAAACCACTAGGCCCACAGCTTTGATATTTGGTATGTAGCAATGGCTAATGGTCCTCTACATAAATTGTGCCATTCATGCCCCTGGGGTCAAATTTGGCCACGCCCCGGGGGTTGATAGTCTCCATAGACTTACTATGGGAAAAAAATTCAAAAATCTTCTTCTCTGAAACCACAGGGCCCACAGCTTTGATATTTTGTATGTGGTAATGGCTAATGGTCCTCTACATAAATTGTGCCAATCATGCCCCTGGGGTCAAAATTGGCCATGCCCCGGGGGTCGATAGTCTCCATAGACCTACAATAGGAAAACAACTAAAAAATCTTCTTCTCTGAAACCACTAGGCCAACAGCTTTGATATTTTGTATGTAGCAATGGCTAATGGTCCTCTACATAAATTGTGCCATTCATGCCCCTGGGGTCAAATTTGGCCACGCCCCGGGGGTTGATAGTCTCCATAGACTTACTATGGGAAAAAAATTCAAAAATCTTCTTCTCTGAAACCACAGGGCCCACAGCTTTGATATTTTGTATGTGGCAATGGCTAATGGTCCTCTACATAAATTGTGCCAATCATGTCCCCGGGGTCAAATTTGGCCACGCCCCGGGGGTCGATAGTCTCCATAGACGTATAATAGGAAAAACTAAAAAAATCTTCTTCTCTGAAACCACTAGACCCACAGCTTCGATATTTGGTATGTAGCAATGGCTAATGGTCCTCTACATAAATTGTGCCATTCATGCCCCTGGGGTCAAATTTGGTCAGGTCCCGGAGGTTGATAGTCTCAATAAACTTGCTATGGGGAAAAAAATTCAAAAATCTTCTTCTCTGAAACCACAGGGCACACAGCTTTGATATTTTGTATGTGGCAATGGCTAATGGTCCTCTACATAAATTGTGCCATTCATGCCCCTGGGGTCAAATTTGGCCACGCCCCGGGGGTATATTATCTCCATAGACTTACAATGGGAAAAACTAAAAAAAACTTCTTCTCTGAAACCAAAAGGCCCAGAGCTTCTATATTTTGTATGTAGCAATGTTTGGTAGTCCCCATTATAAATTGTGCCAGTCATGCCCCTGGGTCAAATTTGGCCATGCCCCGGGGGTCAATAGTGTCCATGCATAGACTTTCATTGGTCGATTCTCAATTAATTTAAATCTCATGAGCTTACAATGTGATAATCTCTCAGGTGAGCTACAGGACCAATGGTCCTCTAGTTAGCTCACCTGAGCAGAAGGCTCACTAGGTGAGCTTATAGTATGGTAGTCGAGCCGTCGTCCGTGCGTCATCGTCGACGTCCGTCATCAACATTTTCAAACGACTTCTCCTCTGAAGCTGCCAGGCCGAATCTTTTCATATTTCACATATAGCATCTACAGGTGGGGGGAACATATATTTGTGTTTCTTATTTCGATCGGATAAGAACTCTGGTTGCTATGGCAACTTAAAGTTTCCATTGACTTGTATGGAGAAAAGGTGGAAATTGGCATTTTCTGTTGTCAGGCTGGGGATATTTGAATTTTGTTTTTACATAAATGTTTATTGAGTAGCCCTTCACGTTTAAGGCAACTTTTGTAATAAGAGCTGTCGCAGGACAGCGTAGCTCGCCTGACTTGTGCTTTGTCACTACATCTGTTAAAATCTATGACCCATGACCTTGACCTCAAGGTCACTCAGGTGGGTCATGATGGTACAACATAAAACTTCAGACCAATGCAAAGTATCAACTTGATCAATCTACATGTTCAAGAGATATAGACTTATAAAAACATTAACCAAAACTTAAACACAAAACTTCCAAGTCCGTGACCCTGACCTCAAGGTCATCCAGGTGAGTTGTAATGTACAGCATAAAACCAAAGACCAATATCTATCAACATGCAAGTATCAACTTTATCCATCAACATGTTCCAGAGATTTAGCCTTTAACCAAAAAAATTAACACAAAATTTCTAAGTCTGTGACCTTGACCTCAAGGTCAACCAGGGTAGGTCATGATGGTACTGCATAAAACTTCAGACAAATATCTACCAACATGCAAAGTATCAACTCGATCAATCAACATGGTCAAGAGATATAGACTTACAAAACTTAAATCAAAATTTAAACACAAAATTTCTAAGTCTGTGACCTTGACCTCAAGGTCACCAAGAGTGGGTCATGATGGCACTGCATAAAACTTCAGACCAGTATCTAGCAACATGCAAAGTATCAACTCAATCCATCTATATGGTCAAGAGATATAGACTTACAAAAACTTTAACAAAAACTTAAACACAAAATTTCTAAGTCCGTGACCTTGACCTCAAGGTCACCCAGGGTGGGTCATGATGGTACTGCGTAAAACTTCAGACCAATATCTAGCTACAGGCAAAGTATCAACTTGATCCATCAACATGGTCAAGAGATATAGACTTATAAAAAACTTTATCCGAAAGTATGACGCGGACGCGCACGTAAACGTAAACGCGCACGACCGAGGTGACTACAATAGATCTATGCACTTTGTGCAGGTGAGCTAAAATCACTTTATTCGTTCTGTTGCTATAGCAACATAAAGGGTAAATTTTCGAAAAAAATATTCAAAAATCTTTTCAGAAGCCATATAGGGGATGAAGCTGAAATTTAGCATACATGCTTATGACATTAGTCTGTACAAAGTTTGTGTTTTTTATTGTCTTTGTGCAACTACTTTGGTTGCTATGGTAACTTCAAGTTTCCATTGACTTATAAGGCAAAAAGTGGAAATTTGTAATTTCTGCTGTTTCATTGAGGATATTGAAATTTTGTTTTTACATAGATGTTTATTGAGTAGTCCTCCCCGTTTTAGGCAACTTTTGTCAAAATCGCGTTATTCGTTTGGTTGCTATAGCAACGTAAAGGGTAAATTTTCGAAAAAAATATTCAAAAATCTTCTTCTCGGAAGCCGTATGGGGGATGAAGCTGAAACTTTGCATATATGCTTATTATATTAGCCTCTACAAAGTTTGTGTTTTTTATTGTCCTTGTCCCACTACTTTGGTTGCTATGGCAACTTAAAGTTTCCATTGACTTATGCCAGTGGTTTTACCCCGTGTGTCTTTCAGTGTCGAACAATTTGTTTCTTTCGTGCAATTTTTTTGCAACATTATAAAGGAGAAATGTTGCCCTTTAAATGAAGGTATAATACAGCAACCTAGCATGTCTATTCACAAAGTTATAACAACTATGACAGAATTTAAGGCAACTTTTGTAAAAATCACTTTATTCGTTTTGTTGCTATAGCAACATAAAGGGTAAATTTTCGAAAAAAAAATATTCAAAAATCTTCTCAGAAGCCGTATGGGGGATGAAGCTGAAATTTAGCATACATGCTTATGACATTAGTCTGTACAAAGTTGGTGTATTTTATTGTCTTTGTGCAACTACTTTGGTTGCTATGGTAACTTGAAGTTTCCATTGACTTATAAGGCAAAAAGTGGAAATTTGTAATTTCTGCCGTTTCATTGAGGACATTGAAATTTTGTTTTTACATAAATGTTTATTGAGTAGTCCTCCCTGTTTTAGGCAACTTTTGTCAAAATCGCTTTATTCGTTTGGAGGCTATAGCAACGTAAAGGGTAAATTTTCGAAAAAAATATTCAAAAATCTTCTTCTCGGAAGCCGTATGGGGGATGAAGCTGAAACTTTGCATACATGCTTATGATATTAGCCTCTACAAAGTTTGTGTTTTTTATTGTCCTTGTCCCACTACTTTGGTTGCTATGGCAACTTAAAGTTTCCATTGACTTATAAGACGAAAAGTGGAAAATTGCAATTTTTTGAAAACTATTGCAGCCTGAGACCTGAAAAGTGGTAGATGCAAATAAATAATGGAGTAGATGAAGGTATATGATTAATTTAGGCCAAGGTCATCTCTTGACCTTGAAGGATCTGTCATCCATACACACTTTTCAAAGATCTTCTCTGAAACCGCTCGGCCAATCAAAGTGAAATTTTATGTGGAGCATCCCTTGGTAGTAGGGACAAAAATTTGATTGCAAAATCTGGGTCACATGACCAAGATGGCTGCCACGCCCATATATGGCAAAAAACACTAAAAAATCTCCTCCAGAACGGGCAGGCCGATTTTCACGAAACTTGGATGTAGCATTTGGGACTCCAGCCCATCGTAGTTTGATCAAATAATGACCCTAGGATGACCTTGACCTGTTTTACGTCAAGGTCAATTTTGGAAACATAGGCTTTTACATGGGGAAAAAGTGTAAAATATGGATTTTTTGAAAACTATTGCAGCCTGAGACCTGAAAAGTGGTAGATGCAAAACAACTAATGAAAGTATGTGATTAATTTAGGTCAAGGTCATCTCTTGACCTTGGCCGATCTGTTGTCTATACACACTTTTCAAAGATCTTCTTCTCTGAAACCGTATGGCCAATCAAACTGAAATTTTATGTGGAGCATCCCTGGGTAGGGGTAACGAAAGTTTGATCCTGAAATCTAGGTCACATGACCAAGATGGCCGCCGTGCCCATATATGGTAAAAACCACTCAAAAATCTTCTTCTCCAGAACCGGCAGGCCGATTTTCACGAAACTTGGTATGTAGCATTTGGGACTCCAGTCCATCATAGTTTGATAAAATGATGACCCTAGGATGACCTTGACCTATTTTACGGCAAGGTCAATTTTGGAAACATAGGCTTTTACATGGGAAAAAGTGAAAACAATGGATATTTTGTAAACTAAATGCAGCCTGAGACCTGAAAAGTGGTAGATGCAAACAACTAATAGAGTAGATGAAGGTATGTGATTAATTTAGGTCAAGGTCAATTTTGGAAACAAAGGCAAACATGGAAACATGGAGAAAAGTGACAACCTGGTCTCATGTAAGCGTTTACAGGACCAATAATACTATGGTAACTATTGCAGCCATAGACCTGAAACATTACCAAGATGGCCATCATACCCATTTACGGTAAAAAAAAAAGGAAAAAAAATCACTTTGTCCAGTGACTGTACTTGTTGACTCTCAGGTGAGCGACCGTTGCCCTTGGGCTACTTGTTATACATGTATATTACCATTCTAGTCAAACAAGTTTATTTGTTTATATCTCAGGTCTCAGGTAAGTGTTTAGAGGACCATTATCCCTCTGGTTGGTTTACCCAAGAGGCGGCTCAAATACATCATATATACATAATTTAAATATTTTGTTGGTCTTGCATCTTGACCTCGAGAGCTGTGCATCTGAGATATGTGAGAATATGGGTTACCGCTCATATATTCAGCGTAAAAGGTATCCAATACAGCCATGGTTCACTAACTGCCTATGGTTTACTAATACCCTCACCCGCTCTTAATAATGAAAAATAAGAATGTAAATGTTTTTCGAGAAAATATTTACCTCCATTGCATGAGATTTTCTATACAGAAAATCTCTATTAAAAATTTTTTTGACCAGAATGTCTTTGTTCACCAATTTTAAAAAATTTTTGCTGCACATTTTGCAACAAACTAAATGCTCCATTGTGCCAAGAAGATATTAAATAAGCAAAATTATGCTTAAAAAAGACCATTGCCTAACATTAGGAAATACACTTTATACTTACAAAATGTGCCAATTTTGTCTCCAGAGGACTGAAATTAAAAAGAGTACCTGTAGCTGTCTTGTTGGGCACTCAGTTTTGGTTCTCCCAAACAATATTGCATATTGAAGTTTCATTGAAATCGGTCCACAAGTTCCAGAGAAGATTTTTGAAGGGTTTCTACCATATATGGGCATGGTGGCCATCTTGGTCATGTGACCTGCATTATCTATATACACATTGGTTCCCCTTTCTAATACATGTTTCATATAAAATGCGGTTGCAGAGAAGAGGATCTTTGAAAATGGTGGACGCCGGACTACAATGATGGATGAACGCCGGATGCTGGCGGATGGACGCCTATCCTATTAGCTCACATAAGAGCCTTCGTCTAAGGTGAGCTAATAAGAGCTGTCGCAGGACAGCGTAGCTCGCCTGACTTGTGCTTTGCCACTTAATCTATTAAAATCTATGACTCATGACATTGATCTCAAGGTCACTCAGGTGGGTCGTGATGGTACAGCATAAAACTTCAGACCAATATCTACCAATATGCAAAGTTTCAACTTAATCCATCAACATGTTCAAAAGATATAGACTTCTAAAAACTTTAACCAAAAACTTAAACACAAAATTTCTAAGTCCGTGACCTTGACCTCAAGGTCATCCAGGTGGGTCGTGATGGTACCGCATAAAACTTCAGACCAATATCTACCAACATGCAAAGTATCAACATGATCCATCAACATGCTCAAGAGATATAGACTTCTAAAAACTTTAACCAAAAACTTTAACACAAAATTTCTAAGTCCGTGACCTTGACCTCAACGTCACCCAGGTGGGTCATGATGGTACCGCATAGAACTTCAGACCAATATCTACCAACATGCAAAGTATCAACTTGATCCATCAACATGTTCAAGAGATATAGACTTCTAAAAACTTTAACCAAAAACTTTAACACAAAATTTCTAAGTCTGTAACCTTGACCTCAAGGTCACGGTGGGTCGTGATGTTACAGCATAAAACTTTAGACCAATATCTACCAACATGCAAAGTATCAACTTGATCCATCTACAACTTCAAGAGATAAAGACTTCTAAAAACTTTAACCAAAAACTTTAACATTTGAGCAACGCCGACGCCAAAGCCGACGCCAACGCCGACACCGACGCCGGGGTGACTGCAGTTATTATAGCTCTTCCTGTACTTTCGTACAGGCGAGCTAAAAATGACGCGTCTCGTATACTAGATGGACGGATATGGTCAGCTTTCTCATAGCAGAGGGTGACACGAATAACACTGGAAAATTGCATATCATTTTCAACTATTTTATTAAATGAGCCGCATCGTGAGAAAACCGGATTTTTGCCTATGCGAAAACAAAGGCGCAGATCAGCTTCGCAGTAACTGCGAAGCTGATCAGCGCCTTTGTTTTCGCTACTCGGATAGTACAATTCCTCTTCTACTTAAATCCGAAATTTCAAGCTTCTAGCTCTTTTCTGTGCTTGTACAGGCCGGTTTGTGTCGGACCTGTTCGGAAACCCCGAAGACCGGTTTTCTTGCGTCGCGGCTCAAATAGTGTAACATTTTATCCCTACTCATATATCCTATATATTTGGATACAATTTGTATACATGTCTAACAAATTATTATCAAATAAAATACTATTCTTCAAAAATCAACAGGTATGGCATGGTAAATAAATCTAGATCAAAGTCATCAATACAAAAACATGAATGAAGGAACAATACATGTAATTGATGCAAGTACAATGTATGTAAGATTATGGGTTATTCTGTCTCAGTCATTTGAATCCCTGCCCCCCCCCCCCCCCTTAGGGCCGGGGATAGCAGGGACATAGCGGGGCTTAAGTGCCGGGATTTAACCTCCAGCGAGTCTCGGCAGTGCCGGGGATGTGCCGGGTTTTAATTTTCCGCTAATGTCATATTTGAGTGTCCAACCACACTTTCAAATATGAATATTTCACATTAATCTACTGCCCCCCTAGGGTGGCCATAGATACAAATGACTGGTGCATTATAGGTCTGAGACATAGCTTAAGTAATAATAAAAAAATATCAGGCACATTAAAAGAGTAAGTTTCATACAAAGACATGGAATGTTGCTGTTTTATAAAATGTACAGAAAACAGGTATAAAAATAAACTTCAACAAGACTTGATAACAAATCACAGTGCAACTACAATATAGACACTTATATACAGATCAAACATGATTTTCCATTTATTAACATTCGCTAGGTCCCAAGGGGAGTGTTGAAAACCAAGGGCATAGCCCTCAGTTTTCAACACTACCCTCAGGACCTAGCGAATGTTAATGAATGAAAAAAATCATTTTCGATCGCTATTATTGCATAAATTCTTTAGAAATGAAATAAATAATGGTGTACTATATTTTACAGCCTCATAACATTTTCATACGCGTAAAAGCTTTTGTTTTTATGCTCGTTCTGGGCGGATTTCAGTTTCTCATTATTAGCATGTGCTTTGCGTGGCGCCTGGTAAAGAGCATAAGTAAAAGCCATGTATTTACAGCATGTGCGCGCGTGAATTGCAATATTAATTCATGGCTTTTTCTTCATTAATAAACGGCTGTTAATATCTTGTGACACAGGTATTTGTGCAATAATACTCAATAACAAATCACAGGGTAAATCTCACTTAATAATCATTTTTTTTTTGTTCTTACAGATCTCTCAACATTATGCCGCAATATTCAATAACCTAATGGATTGTACAATTATTATAAGCAACAATTGATATTATGTGTAATGTATACCCCCTTATACCCCACTTTTATCTAGTAAAATTGGGGTGTACAGTGGTATACCTATTTTTCTTATTTTTGATCCAAAACATATACAACTGAACCTCTTGATAACATGCTTCATTACAGCACAGTTTTGATTAAACTGACCATTCATTTTAGACTAATTTTACTATATTTTACTCTCGTTATAACAGGAATTGGACAGCTAACGTGGAAATTGTCTTGGACCCCAAAAATAGTGTTATAAAAAGGTTGTGTAGTATTATGGGTATACATTTTAGAACTGCCTCACCGAGGCGGTTATAACCAGTACCCACAATCTATGTTTTGAATAAAAACTGAAAAAAAAAAAAAAAAAAAAAGTTAACCATGTATACTTCTGTTTTACCTTATAAAAATGGAGTTTAAATGGGTATTATTTCACAGACATGTTTTCCTGATGGTTAGCTCATAGGGGACGGCTCATGCAAGCCACTCTCAAAAACGGGACATTGATCTTGCTTATAAAAGTACAATCCTGCATATAAATGTGAAAATGTCAACAATTTTTATAACATCATTTATTATACAAAACAAATTTAACAGGTTTTTAATACATTGGATTGCATTTGGAAGATGCTGACAGAATAACCAAATAGTAACCCATTATCCATCACCTATCTAAAACTACACTATATCGCAGTAAACAACTATAGCAAGATATTTGAGCCATGTCATGAGAAAACCAAAAATCTGCATATGCCAAAACAAAGACGCAGATCAGCTTCCCGGTTACTGGTAACCGGGAAGCTGATCAGCACCTTTGTTTTCGCTACATGGATACTACAATTCCTCTTCTCTCTATATCAAAAATTTCAAGTTTCCACCCATCTTCTGTGACTGTACAGACCAGTTTGTGTCACAGCTGTTCAAAAATCACATTGTTTGTTTTCTCATGACCGGGCTCATTTATTTAGTTTGTTTCAATGTTTAACATCCCAGTCAATATTTTTTCATTTGAGCCGCGACGCAAGAAAACCGGTCTTCGGGGTTTCCGACCAAGTCCGACATAAACCGGCCTGTACAGTTACAGACAAGGTCTAGGAGCTTGAAATTTCGGATTTAAGAAGAAGAGGAATTGTACTATCCGTGTAGCGAAAACAAAGGCGCTGATCAGCTTTGCGGTTACCGCGAAGCTGATCTGCGCCTTTGTTTTCGCATAGGCAAAATTCCAGTTTTCTCACGATGCGGCTCATTTTGTGGTAAGCTGCCAATTCTAGACTTGCCTAAGAGCAGTGTGGTTAGGTTAGCTGATTGGCCTAACATGACCATAGCTGTTGACGGAGAACATAAAGCATTTTAATAAAAATGAATAAAGAAAACTGTGAGATTCTATCTGAGCAGATAAGAAAACCAACAAAATTCAAAGGCGAAAACAAAGCTGCAGATCAACAATCCCTGTTCTTCATAAAACTGAAATTTCAAGCTTCTAGCCTGCACAGGCCGGTTGTATTGGAGCAGTCCTAGTCAGAAACCCAGTGGTGGTTTTCTCATGCAGCGACTCATCTTATAGAGAAATAGCTGCATATGTGTGCAAGACTGAAGAATCTTAGATGTGTCTATTGGGAGAATAACAAATACAATAAAAATAATAAAAAAATATTTGGATGACTTCCTGGTTTTCTGTTAATTTGACTGTATCAATACTATCAGAGCCATCAATGGTTGGACAATGGTTGGACAGAGAACATACACTCTAGATCATTCCTTCAAAAAGCACTATGATAAAAACTGACATAAAAAGATTACATCTTACATGACTCTATCTACCATTAGATAAAATAGTTTCATAAATAGAAAATCTTACACAAGTGGTCATTTCATTTGAAATTTATTAAACGAGCTTCCGCGAGTTTGATGAATTTCATATGAAATGACCACTAGTGTAAGAAGATTGGTTTTATCATATGACCTTTATTGCCCTCAAAGTGAACATATTTTCAATATAAATTTACAATTGTTGTTATGGATGTTATCGATGATGTTACGTATTCCCGCAAAAGTGTTAATTACACGTGGTAATAACACTTTTTATTACGTGACATTATCCACTGGAAAACTGAGACATCATATCAGCCGTGTTATGAGAAAACCGGATTTTTGTCTATGCGAAAACAAAGGCGCAGATCAGCTGTGCAGTAACTGCACAGCTAATCAGCGCCTTTGTTTTCGCTACTTGGATGGTACAATTCCTCTTCCACTTAAATCTGAAATTTCAAGCTTCAAGTCTGTTTCTGAAACTGTACAGGCCTATTTGTGTCAGACCTGGTCGGAAACCCCGAAGACCGGTCATATGATAAATGATGTTTTGTTTGTTTGTTTGCTCCGAGGCTGAACTTCCCAGTCAACAGTGGAACACGCGAGTAACATCTAAAAAGTTCCTACAAAATGGAAAAGAGTCCCGAAACCCCTCAATTTTACTTCAATTTTCGTTCAATAATACATTTATCTTGAAGCATGTGAAGATGAAACCTGGAGATCGGATAGTGATGTTTCCCTTTAATAACAATTGAACCTTGCTGTGGCCCGAGGCTCTGTAAGGGTGTGACCCAAGACGGCCAAACAACCACAGGATAGGGCTAGAGACTAGAAATTTTAAGATGAGATATGAGCTGCCCCATGAGAAAATCTGATTTCCGCCTACAAAGGAGCAGATCAGCTGTGCAGTATAACTGCACAGCTGACCAGTGCCTTTGTTTTTCGCCACACAGATAGTACAATCTTTCTTCTTCATGAATCCAGAATTTCAAGCTTCTAGTCCTCTGCTGTGATTGTCCAGACCAGTTTGTGTCGGAAGCCCCTAAGTCTAGTTTTCCCTTGTCATGGCTCATATTGAGAAAATTCCAAAGTCCCAATCAACTACATGGTTTATAAGCTGCTGATCTGCATCTGAAGCTGATTTTCTACTGTTGTTTTTTTCTTGGTGAAATAAGCACAGAACCACAGGCCCAGATGACAATATGGTATCCACCTGTGTATTTTCGTCAGATTTTCTCCACATAATTTGCTGGAAACAGTCCGTCTTTCCCCTTTAATCTGCCTGACCACCAACCAGCTGGGTCTATAAATAGAAACAAAACAAGAAGCCCAAAGGGCAACATTTGATCACACAAGGACCGACCTGCTGGGCCTATAAATTGAAAAGGAATACAACAATTTGAGCCGCCCCATGGGAAAACCAACAATCTGCATAGGCGAAAACAAAGGCGCAGATCAGCTTCGCGGTAACCGCGAAGCTGATCAGCGCCTTTGTTTTCGCTACTCGGATAGTACAATTCCTCTTCTACTTGAATCCAAAATTTCAAGCTTCTAGCCATCTTCTGTGACTGTACAGGCCGGTTTGTGTCGGACCTGTTCGGAAACCACATTGTTGGTTTTCCCATAAGGCGGCTCATTTGATCACATAAGCCGCATCACAAGGAAATTGGCTTCATTACGAAAACATGCCCATGCAGTTTTTTTTGTGCTTTAAAAATTGGAAATTTTCAGCTGAAAATTCTTAATATTTTTCTTATTTTTACTCAAAACATGGATTGTGGGTACACGTTAGAACCGCCTCGCCGAGGCAGTTCTAACGAGTACCCACAATCTATGTTTTGGAGCAAAAATAAGAAAAATAGGTATACCCCTGCATACCCCCGTTTTGCTATATACAAGTGGGGTTCAAGGGGGTATACATTACACGGACATGTTTTCATGATGTTTTGTTTATGATAAAACATAGACAAACATCATATGTGCAGTAACCCCAGAGCTGATCAGCGCCTCTGTTTTCACCTCACAGATAGTCCAATCCTTCCTCTTCCTAAATCAGTAATTTCAAGTGCGAACATTAATTTCCTGTGGTTGTGTGCAGACCGCTTTGGTCAGACCTGGTCGAAATCCCAGAGGACTGGTTTTCTCACCTTGTGGCTCATATTATTACTGATATTAGAAGTGCAATGAACACTCAAATCAACGGCTCATTATCACTCCTGAGAATCACTTGGTATTGTATACATACAATGGTCAGTAACATACACTGCATTTGAGACCGAAGTCGAGTTTTCTCCAATAGTGTTTACTCTACTGACTGATAGATAGGTGCAGTCAATATAGAAATTGAACATTTATTGAAAGAAAGTAACATGAGAAATCCCAGTTATTTCATTTTTGCAAACACTTCAATGTTATTGTGATGGAAGTACTCTGTGTTCATTTTTCTGAAGTGTTTGCAAAAACGAAATAACCTGGATTCCTTATGTTACTTTCATTCAATACATGTTCACTTTCTGCATTGACTGCAATTATCTATCAGTCAATAGAGTAAACGCTATAGGTGAAAACTTGAATTTCTCATCTCAACCTCGATCAGAGTTGCACTTTGCGTCACCCACTCCATACCACATGTTTCTCAGCTGTGATTATGCTCACCTCAAGGTGCTATATTAGCCACGTTAGGTGAAAGCCAACAATGTCCGACACAAACTGAACTGTACAAGCACAGAAGATGGCTAGAGGCTGGAAATTTTAGATTTAGAAAGAAGAGAAATTGCACTATCCGTGTAGTGAAAACAAAGGCGCTGATCAGCTTCGCAGTTTCTGCGAAGTTGATCTGTGCCTTTGGTTTCGCACATGCAAATTGTTGGTTTTCTCATGAGGTGGCTCATATGCTAAACAACATTATGAAATTTTAGGCTTCAATTATTTAATATGTCTTTTTTTTCAATGATTATTTATAGACTAAATTTTAAGCTTAACCCAATATTTTGCATCCCACAAAGCAGAAAGTCCTTAATTTCCGAGACAATTTCAAAATGGTGGCTATTGTTTTTGCAATGTACTATCTAAATATTTTATAGGCCACAAATAATTTAGCCTCCATACTGGCTGGTATCTTAATTTGTTTGATTTAGCTGCATCATGAGAATAATGGATCTTGCTTGTGTGAAAACAAAGATGCAGATCAGCTGTACAGTAACTGTTCAGCTCATCAGGGCCTTTGTTTTCACTACACAGACAGTACAATCCCTCTTCTTCTTAAATCCAAAATTTCAAGCTTTTAACCGTCTTCTGTGACTGTACATGCCAGTTTGTGTCGGACCTGGTCTGAAACCCTGAAGACCATTTTCTCACATAGCAGCTCATGTGTTACTGATGGGTAAGTCCATTCTTCTCAATGGGGTTATGAAACCTACCTTCTTTCAGTATATCTATAACATCTCCTTCATTGAAGCTCAACTCGTCAATGTCTTGAGCATCGTAGGCATACAGGCATTTACACTGAGGCAGGATGGGCTTCGGTTTTGGAGACGGTTTTGGGCGACCGGCGCCCGGATTAGGCTTAGCTGCACTGTGACGAGTTCTTTGAACACTGTAACAAACAATTTAAACCAGAGTTTATCAATGAGACGTATTTGTTTGTTTTCAATTTAACATCCCAGTTAACAGTCAGGTTGGGAAAAGCCATGACTTCTTGTGTATTAATCAGGGCCCAGTGGTTCAAAACTTGGTTAGCTTAACACCATCATTAAGACCTCAACTTGTTATGTAAATGCCGACTACATAAGCAAATACACTGTTATTGTTTTGTTGATAAAATGTGAGAATCCTTTGAATTACAGTGTATTTGTAATATTCGTGTTTGAAATTTTAACAAATCGTAAACTAATGATGTCCTTAATTTTGAACAACTGGGCCCAGTACTATGTTTCAGGACACGACTCAGGGCCAGTGAGTGGGGTTCAAACCCAGACCTCTTGACCTGGCCTTGAGGTTGGTTTAAACACTATTTTATTCAAAGAAATACAAACATACATAACAAACAATTACATAAGGATAAGAAAACAAGCTTCAGAGAAGCTTATATGAATCTTCTCCTGGGCATCTCCTGGGCCTTGAGGTTATAAAATGTTTTTTCAAGCTCAACTCAGCTGAGGATGAAATTTTAACTGCTTATAAATGTTGGAACAGTCAAAATAAGTGGACTCTTCAGGATCAGAAGTTAAAACTAGTAATTTTTCCTCCTCATAAATGTTAAAATGCCAACAATTGTTGGCATTTTAACATTTATGAGCAGGATCAATTTTAGTCTCAGCTGAGTTGAGCAAGAAAAAAGTTTTGTAACCACAGGACCTGGAGACCTACGCTTTATCACTAGGCCACTGAGCTCCAAAACATCATATTTGAAAACTAACCCAGTTTTATTCTCGAACATTGTCTCTGCATACATGAAGAAAGCTGCAAAAATAGCCTCTGATCTGCGACTTCAATGCATTTGTTTTATACACTGGCTCATTTACAATATACTGTTAAAGAGATACTATGATGATATGAGCCACATTATGAGGAAACCTGCACCTGTATCAAAATATTTACTGGGTTAAAAGCAACAAATTCATCATGTACTGCAGTATGTTTGTCTATGAGGCTGAGCCTTCGCATGAGAAAACCGACAATAAGGGTTTCCGTCCAGGTCCGACACAAACCAGTATGTACAGTCACAGAAACAGGTTAGAAGCTTGCAATTTCGGGAGAAGAAGAGGGACTGTATACTATCCCTGAAGTGAAAACAAAGGCACTGATCTGCTTTGTTTTTGCATATATAGATTGTTGATTTTTGATAGAATTTTGCAAAATTTGAGAAATCTTGAACATTTTCCATTCTGTTCAGAAATGACATATTTTCATTATGAGCCTGTGTGTGAGCAAAACAACAATTTGGGTTTCCGACCAGGTCTGTCACAAACTGGTCTGTATCGTCACAGAAGATGGTTTGAGGCTTGAAATTTTGTATTTAAGTAGAAGAGGGGTACTATCTGTGTAGCAAAAACAAAGGCGCTGATCAGCTTCGTGGTTACTGCGAAGCTGATCTGCGGCTTTGTTTTTGCCTATGCAAATTGTTGGTTTTCTCATGCAATGGCTGTTATTATATATGTCACAAAAGGCAAATGATTAAATGAAATAAAACTATTCTAATCTATGGTAGATGTACCCTCCTATTTATAATAGGCAAAACAAAAACAACAACAAAACATCTAGTAAAGCAGTGTTTCTAAGGTAGAACAGGGTCATATGTGTACTGCCCAAAATTAATTGAGCAAAAGTTAGACAAAACCACTCATTGCATAAATACCTGTGTCACGCGATATTAACGACCATAAATTAATGAACACAAAAGCTATATATTAATTAGGCAGTTTGCATGAGCATGTGCTGTTTTTACAGTTTTTATTTATGTTCTTTATTGGGCACCACACAAAACAAAATGCAAATAATGGATAGCCCAGAACAAGCATAAAAATGAAGGTTTTTATGCCTATGAAAATTTGGCGAGGCTATAAAGTATAGTGTGTCATCATTTCTTTTGTTTTTGTAGCATTTATGCAACAATAACAATCAAGCATGATTTTGTCATTCATTAACATTTGCAATGTCCCTAGATAAGTGTTGAAAACCTTTTTCAACACCCCTTGGGACCTAGCGGATGTTAATGAATGGAAACACAAAATAAATCTTACGTACAGCCAAGTTAAAAGTCAGCAAGTTTTACAAACTTGGGATCTGAGGTTCTGAAAGTTTTTCATGCTCAACTCAGCTAAGACAGAAATTACTATTGCTCAAATATGTTAATGTTAAAATGCAAACAATTTTTGGATTTATTACATTAATGAGCAGGATAAATTGTTGGCTTTGTGCTTGGATTTATTATTATCTCTGTACCTTCTATTCTTACCACAGCAATTAAAACCTCAAAATTAAAAAAATTCTGCCTATTTCGACATTTAGGGGCCATTAAAATTTCAAGCTCAGCTGAGTTGAGCATAAAAAGTTTTATAACCTTGGGGCCAGATCATTGTCTTTCTTGTACACTCAGCAGGTGACTAATGCAGTGAAATGTCTTTGAGACTTAAACCATTCACACATGAGCCACCTTGAGAGAAAACCGGTCTTCAGGGTTTCCAACCAGGTCCGACACAAACCGGCCTGTACAGTCTCAGAAAAAGGCTATAAGCTTGAAATTTTGGATATAAGTAGAAGAAGAAGTGTACTATCTATGTAGCAAAAATAGAGGCGCTGATCAGCTGTGCAAATCTGCGCCTTTGTTTTCGCATAAGCCAAAATCTTGTTTTCTCGTGATGAGGCTCAAAGGTATTAGACTAGCTTGAGGAAGCAGGGAACAAACACAACATCACTTACTGCACTTACTTTGGTGATTGTTTACGAGCATATCTTGTTGAAAAATACGGAAAATATTGTTGGAAAAAAATAGAACAAAATTTTCATATAAACTGGGCAAAATAAGTTACGCCTCCCCTATCCCTTGAAATTTTCCTGTAGGCTTAATTGCTGAATCTGTCAGCTTTGTTTAACAAAAACTTTCGACATGAAATTATAAACAATAAAGCAGCAATCCTTCTTCCTAACATGGTTTTAATTTATATGAAAGATCTATGGAACCCAAACCGTTTTAGTAAACATCCTCAATTGTTCCCAATTCGTTACAAGAGTAAAATGGGTAAAAGACATAGAACAAGAACAAGCCACATCAGAGTCGCCACATTGGTAAACTCAGTAATAAATTAATGGGTGGGAGCTGAACATGTTTTACATATCAGCAAACTTTGGATCCAAAAGTGATTGTAGTAAACAGTTTGAGCATCCTAATGTTTTTTGTTGCTTTTTTTTTGCTGTAACATCCAAGTAAACATCTGGACAGAATCACTGCTTCCTCCGTATCAACTGGTACTATGGAGGGTTAATAAATTTTGCTCCATGATAAAATCAGACAGAACTGGGGTTCATACACCTAACTTCCTGATATTATAAAGTTTTTTTTCATGCTCAACTTAGGTGATACTGAAATTTCTCCTGCACATAAATGTTAAAATATCAACAGCATTTTAACATTTAGTTGCAGGATAAATTACTGGTTTTGCATATCTAAACCTGAAATTTCTACCAAATATTGGCTAATTCAGTATTAATGAGCAGTTCAAATTTTAGTCTCAGATGAGTTGAGCATGAAAAATGTTTTATAACCTTGAGACCTGATGTCCACTTGGCCACCACGCTCCCCTTCCTAAATTTGAGCCTCTGCATCAGAAAACAAACAATCTGCATATGCGAAACCAAAGGCGCAGGTCAGCTGTGCAGCGCCTTTGTTTTCACAACTCGGTATTACAATTCCTCTTCTACTTAAATCCAAGATTTCAAGCCTCTAGCCTGCTTCTGTGACTGTACAGGCCTGTTTGTGTCAAACCTGATCGAAAACCCAAATTGTTGTTTTTCTCCTGGGAAGGCCCAAATTCACAGTCTACACAGTACTCACCCAGATTGTCCTGAATCAGGAACTTTCATAAAATCTTTGTTCCTCATGTGAACAGCTTGCTGTATCTTTTTCCCTATGCCCCCTATAGAAGAGTCACGAGGTAACGATGCTGGCTTTTCCATACTCTTCTGTCGAGACATTTTTCTGGTTTTACTGACTGGAAAAAAGTAAAACTACAGATAAGCCCCTTAAAACTAGAGGACCATTGGTCCTGTAGCTCACCTGAGAGATTATCACATTGTAAGCTCATGAGATTTAAATTAATTGAGAATCGACCAATGAAAGTCTATGCATGGACACTATTGACCCCCGGGGCATGGCCAAATTTGACCCAGGGGCATGACTGGCACAATTTATAATGGGGACTACCAAACATTGCTACATACAAAATATAGAAGCTCTGGGCCTTTTGGTTTCAGAGAAGAAGATTTTTTTTAGTTTTTCCCATTGTAAGTCTATGGAGACTATCTACCCCCGGGGCGTGGCCAAATTTGACCCCAGGGGCATGGCTGGCACAATTTATGTAGAGGACTATTAGCCATTGCCACATACAAAATATCAAAGCTGTGTGCCCTGTGGTTTCAGAGAAGATTTTTGAATTTTTTTCCCATAGCAAGTCTATTGAGACTATCAACCTCCGGGGCCTGGCCAAATTTGACCCCAGGGGCATGAATGGCATAATTTATGTAGAGGACCATTAGCCATTGCTATTTACCAAATATCAAAGCTGTGGGCCTAGTGGTTTCAGAGAAGAAGATTTTTTTAGTTTTTCCTATTGTAGGTCTATGGAGACTATCGACCCCCGGGGCGTTGCCAAATTTGACCCCAGGGACATGATTGGCACAATTTATGTAGAGGACCATTAGCCATTGCCACATACAAAATATCAAAGCTGTGGGCCCTGTGGTTTCAGAGAAGAAGATTTTTGAATTTTTTTTCCCATAGTAAGTCTATGGAGACTATCGACCCACGGGGCGTGGCCAAATTTGACCCCAGGGGCATGAATGGCACAATTTATGTAGAGGACCATTAGCCATTGCTACATACCAAATATCAAAGCTGTGGGCCTAGTGGTTTCAGAGAAGAAGATTTTTTTAGTTTTTCCCATTGTAAGTCTATGGGACCTATCTGTTGCCATGGAAACCACAATTTTGATACAATCTGCTCCAAAACCTAATGCTATCAATCCCCCAACCCAATTATGGTTCACATTAAATTTGATCAAGATCGGCCTACTAGCTTCAGAAATATTCTTCTTTGAAATTGTGGACAGACAACGACGACGACGGACGACGACGATGGACGACGACGGATGCCTGCCTATCCTATAAGCTCACCTGTGAGCCTTCGGCTCAGGTGAGCTAATGATAATTCGTGAGGTTGATGCAATTCTAATGAGTATCCACAATCAATATTTTGGATCAAAAATAAGAACAATTGTATACCCCTGTACACCCCAAGTTTTACCATATAAAAGTGGGGTATAAGGGGGGTATACATCAGGAAAACATGTCTGTGACATGTATACCCCCATAAACCCCACTTTATATAGAAAAACTGGGGTTTGCAGGGGTATACCTATTTTTCTTATTTTTGCTCCAAAACATAGATTGTGCGTACTCGTTAGAACCGCCTCGCCAAGCGAAGAATTTCAATTTTTAAAGCTAAAAAATCTGTTTATTGCATGGGCACGTTTCCGAAATGTATTTCACAGACACGTTATCCTGATGGTAGTTTACCTTGTTGTCCTGTTGGAGGGGCCGGGGCAGGAAATGATGGAGGAGGCCTGGTAGGGGCGGGGCGAGATGGTGCATGAGAGACCCGCTTTCCCCGACCCCCTCTCGGGGCCCCATTACTGACTGCTGCAGGGGCAGTTCTTCGGGGTCCTGAAATCAGAATCAAATGGATAACTGAGCTGTGTAGTAAGAAAACCTGTCTTCGGGGTTTCTGACTAGGTCCGACAACCAGAGGACCATTGGTCCGGAGAATGCTCACCTGAAGCCTGATCTTGGAGCATTTAGTCATCATGAAATGACCTTGACCTTGAATACTCACACACCATTATTGACTTCATTAGTTGTCTGTATCTGCCAAGTTATGTTCCCAAAATTGACAATGCCATAAAATAGGTCAATGTTATCCCAGGGTAATCATTTGAGCAAACTACCCGGTGCTCCATGTGAAAATCAGCCAACTGGTTCTAGAGAAGATTTTTGAAGGATTTTTACCATATACGGGCATGGTGGACATCTTGGTCATGTGACCAAGATATCGCGAACAAAATTTCAATAGCACTCTGTAAGGAGGCTCCACATAAAATTTCAACTTGATCGACCAAGCGTTTCAGAGAAGATCTTTGAAATTGTGACTTAATTTTGATATTTCAATGTCCTTGGGTCAAGGTCAAAAAAAGACCTTGAGCTTAACTAATTACATACACTCACTGACTCCATTATATGTCTGCAACTTTCAAGTCTCAGGCTGCAATAGTTTCCCAAATACCCATTGTTTTCGCCTTTTCCCATGTAAAAGCCAATGTTTCCAAAATTGACCTTGCTGTAAAATAGGTCAAGGTCACCCCAGGGTCATCATTTGATCAAACTATGATGCGCTACATACCAAGTTTTGTGGAAATCGACCCATTGGTTCTGGAGAAGATTTTTGAAGTGTTTTTACCATACATGGGCGTGGCAGCCACCTTGCTCATGTGACCGAGATATCGCATACAAAATTTCAATGCCACTACCCAAAGAGGCTCCACATAAAATTTCAACTTGATCAACCAAGTGGTTTCAGAGAAGAAGATCTTTGAAATTGTAGATGACGGACGACGACGGCCGGACGCCAAAGCATGGCCATCCTATAAGCTCACTTTTTCGGCTCAGGTGAGATAACCAGTACTATGTTAAATTTATGAGTCTTCCTCAAGGACAAAATTAGGTGCTTATAGGATTTAGACCCCTGATCTCCCGATCTCGAGTCTGACACCTCTACCTCTAGGACACGTCCCCTTAATTGTTGGTATTTCAACATTAATCATCATGATAGATTATACTAGCTTAGTGAGAAGTCAATTAATTTGGGCTATTCATCAGACATAAGCAAACTATATAGCCCCAGATATGATGCTGTAGAATGCCATGTCCCATCAGCAGCTGTTTGCTTAGAGGATTTTCATTGAAAAACTTAACCAATATTTGACAAATGGATTTTCCCATCATTATCATTTGGGTGAGTCCACTTTCATTTTTAGGGGCATCAGGGGTGATTTTAAAATTTCATTCAGTTTTTCGATGAAAATTCTCTAAGCAAACAGAATAGCCCCAGATGTGACGCCGCGTTCTGCGGCGTCACATCTGGGGCTATTCTGTTTGCCTATGTCCCATAAAAGGGACGCCAGGCTTAAATTAGTTACAGTCCCTTAAAATGTCAGTGGCCTCTCTGATCTGCAAGTTCATTCTTCACAAACTGGGCTTACTAGGCTATAGAAACTTACTAGAATCTTTTGGCAGACC
The DNA here is from genome assembly GCA_964017185.1 of Rugalucina vietnamica. Classification (NCBI taxonomy): domain Eukaryota; kingdom Metazoa; phylum Mollusca; class Bivalvia; order Lucinida; family Lucinidae; genus Rugalucina; species Rugalucina vietnamica. The sequence goes on along the minus strand of OZ024876.1, from coordinate 12,207,269 downwards.
ACTGCCTATAGTCACTGTAAGGGTTTTTCCTGATGGCTTCAACACTGGTACATCCCCGGTCCCGCGTACAAACTTGATCTGACGAGTTCCACCACCACCCCATCCTTCCTTCTTCACATCAAATTCAAGACTGCAAACACACAAAGTCAAAATGACTTGTTTCATATACTGCAACAAACACACAAAGTTAACATCTTTCATATACTACAAACACAGAAAGTCAACAGGCTTCATATTATACAACAAACACACACAGTCAAACTTTTTCAACACAAAGTCAACATGTTTCACATACTACAAACACACAAAGTCAACATGTTTCATATTCTACAAACATATAAAATCAACATGTTTCATATACTACAACAAACACATGTTTCATATACTACAAACACACAAAGTCAACATGTTTTCTATCCCACAACAAACACACAAAGTCAACATGTTTCATATACTACAACAAACACACAAAGTCAACAAAGCTGATCAGCACCTTTGTTTTTGCCACACAGGATAGTACAATTCCTCTACTTTCTAAATTCAAAATTTCCAGCTTCTAGGCATCCTTTGAGTTTAAACAGCTCGGTTTGTGTCGTACCTGTACAGAAACCAAATTGGTTTTCTCATGACACTGCTCAAATCTATTAGTAAACAGAAGAGCCCTCGACGAAACATTCACAGTAATGACTCTGACTGAAGGTCATTTGCACAAGCTGATCTGACTCTTGTTGCATTGTTTTTATGCATGAGCATGTCTACTTACCTGTCTGAGAATGAGAGTCTGAGATCTTTGCCAGTCTTGTCCTTGTATCTCTTGGTTAACAGAGTGAGAAATTCTGTCTTGAACACCGACTCCAACACACTGGCATAGTCGTTCTGTATATGGAGGATAAACAGGTCATCCTGCATGGTGCTGAAATTTACAGGTACATGTCATAGGAGTTATGTCATATGAGTTACATGTCATATGAGTTATGCCATGGGAAAACACGCTTTTTGCATATGAGCCTTCGCATGAGAAAACCAACAATTTAGGTCTCCGAACAAGTCTGACACAAACCAGGCTGTAGAAGCACCGAAAATGGCCAGAGTCTAGACATTTTGGATTTAGAAAGTAGAGGAATTGAACTATCCGTGTAGCGAAAACAAAGGCATCTGCGCCATTGTTTTCACATATGAAGATTGTTGATTTTCTCATGCCGCGGCTCATATGAGAAAATACAGAATAAAAGGTAGACAAAATTTTCAAACAAGTAGCCCATGGGCAACGATAACTCACCTGAGAGTCAGGAAGTACAGTCACTGGACAAAAGTTAAGTAGTTGGGGGTTTTACATTATATGGGCATTGTGGATATCTTGGTCTTGTGACCTGAATTTTTATATACATATTGGTCCCACCTTCTAATAGATGCTTCATATAAAATTTGGCTTTGATTGGCCAAGCGGTTGCAGAAGGTATGACATTTTAACAGTTTTCCCCATTACAATGCATAGGTGACTTACGTTGCTGTAAAATAGGTCAAAGTCATCACTGGCTCATGATTTATATATACAGTGTAGAACTTAAGTCATCAATGCCAAGTTTTGTTGAAATCAGCCCACTGGTTCCTAAGTAGATTTTTGAAGGGTTTTACCATATATGGGCATGGCTGCCATCTTGGTCATGTGACCTGTTTTTTTTTATACACTTTGGTTCCCCCTTCCTTCATGTAAAATTTGGCTTTGATTGGCCAAATGGTTTCAGAAGAGAAGAGGTTTAAATATTATGGTAATATACAAGTATACTGCCCTGGGATGGAGGTAGCTGAAACCCTGGAGTCATTTTTTTTTTCAGAATCATTGATATTCAGTCTTACTGCCCATTTCCTGCAAGATTTTCCCTTTAAATTACTGTATTTGTTCAAGGAGTAAACATTACTCATCTAAAGGCTATAGACTGTATTTGTTCGAGGAGTAAACATTACTCACCTTAAGGCTATAGACTGTATTTGTTCGAGGGGTAAACATTACTCACCTGAGGGCTATAGACTGTATTTGTTCAAGGAGTAAACATTACTCATCTGAAGGCTATAGACTGTATTTGTTCAAGGAGTAAACATTACTCACCTTAAGGCTATAGACTGTATTTGTTCGAGAAGTAAACATTACTCACCTTAAGGCTATAGACTGTATTTGTTTGAGGGGTAAACATTACTCATCTGAAGGCTATAGACTGTATTTGTTCCAGGGGTAAACATTACTCACCTGAGGGCTAAAGACTGTATTTGTTCGAGGGGTAAACATTACTCACCTGAGGGCAATAGACTGTATTTGTTCGAGGGGTAAACATTACTCACCTGAAGGCTATAGACTGTATTTGTTCCAGGGGTAAACATTACTCACTTGAAGGTAATAGACTGTATTTGTTCGAGGGGTAAACATTACTCACCTGAAGGCTATAGACTGTATTTGTTTGAGGGGTAAACATTACTCACCTGAAAGCTATAGAGGGGTAAACATTACTCACCTGAGTGCTATAGACTGTATTTGTTCAAGGGGTAAACATTACTCACCTTAAGGCTATAGACTGTATTTGTTCAAGGGGTAAACATTACTCACCTGACTGTATTTGTTCGAGGGGTAATCATTACTCACCTGAGGGCTATAGACTGTATTTGTTCGAGAGGTAAACATTACTCACCTGAAGGCTATAGACTGTATTTGTTCCAGGGTAAACATTACTCACCTGAAGGCTATAGACTGTACTTGTTTGAGGGGTAAACATTACTCACCTGAAGGCTATAGAGGGTAAACATTACTCACCTGAAGGCTATAGAGGGGTAAACACTAGAATTTGTTTTCTATGTGAAAACTGATGTCTCCCCACTTTCTACGTGCATGTCCAAAATATGCAAGCAAGAGTTATAGTTTTTGTGCATCACATATCCTGTCATTCTGTTTTATAAGTGTACCAAGTTTCATTGAAATATCTCTTACGGTTTTCAAGTTATGGAGGGGGCACGAAAGTGTTTGGAAAATAATCAAAGGGAAATAACTCCAAAGATATGAAAGCAAGAGTAATGATTCTTGTGCACCATGCTTTATAAGTGTACCATGTTTCATTGAAAAATCTCTAATGGTTTTTGAGTTATAGAGCAGACACGAAATTGAATGAAAAATAATCAAAGGGAAATAACTCCAAAGATATGCAAGCAAGAGTTATGGTTCTTTAGCATGACACATCATCTCATCGTGCATTATAAGTGTACCAAGTTTCATTGAAATATTTCTTATGGTTTTCAAGTTATAGAGTGGACATGAAATTGTATGGAAAAATAATCAAAGGGAAATAACTCCAAAGATATGAAAGCAAGAGTTATAATTCTTGTGCATGACACATTGTCTCATCATGCTTTATAAGTGTACCAAGTTTCACTGAAATTTCTCTTACGGTTTTCAAGTTATAGGGTGGACACGAAATTGTATGGAAAATAATCAAAGGGAAATTACTCCAAAGATATGCAAGCAAGAGTTATGGTTCTTTAGCATGACACGTAATCTCATCGTGCTTTATAAGTGTACCAAGTTTCATTGAAATAACTCTTACGATTTTTGAGTTATAAAGCGGACACGAAATTGTATGGAAAATAATCAAAGGGAAATAACTCAAAAAATACTCAAGCCAGAGTTATGGTTCTTGTGCATGACATATCGTCTAATTGCTCAATAAGTGTACCAAGTTTCAATGAAAAATCTTAAACGGTTTTCAAGTTATACAGCGGACACGAAATTGTATCGAAAATAATCAAAGGGAAATAACTCCAAAAATACTCAAGCCAGAGTTATGGTTCTTGTGCATGACACATCGTCTCGTCGTGGTCTACAAGTGTACCAAACTTCATTGAAAAATCTTTAACGGTTTTCAAGTTATACAGCGGACACGAAATTGTATCGAAAATAATCAAAGGGAAATAACTCCAAAAATACTCAAGCTAGAGTTATGGTTCTTGTGCATGACACATCGTCTCGTCGTGGTTTACAAGTGTACCAAGTTTAATTGAAAAATCTTTAACAGTTTTCAAGTTATACAGCGGACACGAAATTGTATCGAAAATAATCAAAGGGAAATAACTCCAAAAATACTCAAGCTAGAGTTATGGTTCTTGTGCATGACACATCGTCTCGTCGTGGTTTACAAGTGTACCAAGTTTCATTGAAAAATCTTTAACAGTTTTCAAGTTATAGAGCGGACACGATTTGTGACGGACAGACGGACAGACAGACAGACAGACGGACAGACAGACGCACGGGGAAAAACAATATGTCTCCCGACCCTGTCGGGGGGAGACATAATTACTCACCTGTATGCTATAGACTGTATTTGTTTGAGGGGTAAACATTACTCACCTTAAGGCTATAGTCTGTATTTGTTTGAGGGGTAAACATTACTCACCTGAGGGCTATAGACTGTATTTGTTCAAGGAGTAAACATTACTCACCTGAAGGCTATAGACTGTATTTGTTCCAGGGGTAAACATTACTCACTTGAAGGCTATAGACTGTACTTGTTCAAGGGGTAAACATTACTCACCTGAAGGCTATAGACTGTACTTGTTCGAGGGGTAAACATTACTCACCTGAAGGCTATAGACTGTACTAGTTCGAGGGGTAAACATTACTCACCTGAAGGCTATAGAGGGGTAAACATTACTCACCTGAAGGCTATAGACTGTATTTGTTTGAGGGTTAAACATTACTCACCTTAAGGCTATAGACTGTATTTGTTCGAGGGGTAAACATTACTCACCTGAAGGCTATAGAGGGGTAAACATTACTCACCTGAAGGCTATAGACTGTACTTGTTCGAGGGGTAAACATTACTCACCTGAAGGCTATAGAGAGGTAAACATTACACACCTGAAGGCTATAGAGGGGTAACCATTACTCACTTGAAAGCTATAGACTGTATTTTGTTCGAGGGGTAAACATTACTCACCTGAAGGCTATAGACTGTATTTGTTCGAGGGGTAAACATCTCTTCAAAACTTCTACATACTGCCCCTTCTGTGGCCCTTTCTTGATCTGCAACAATGATAATAAATGTGGCATGGGAAAACCAACAATCTGGATTTCCGACACAAACCAGCCTGTACAGCCCCAGTAAAAAGTTAGAAGCTTGAAATTTTAGATTTAGAAAGAAGGGACATTGTGCTATCTATGCAAGGAAAACAAAAAAGATGGTATCAAATTTGAAAATGATACAAAATGAATGGTGTAAGTCTGAGCTGATCAGAGGTTTGGATCTATAAATTTGGGAAATTTTCATTTGATTTAGAGAGAGAGAGAAAGAAGAGAGAGAGAGAGAGATAGAGGGAGAGAGACAAAAAGAGAGAGAGCGAGAGAGAGAGAACTAAAAAATATGCAATCCAGAGTTACTGTTCTTGTGTTCTGCATGCAACCTAATGCTGGTTAATAATCCTGTGAAGTTTCATCATGATATCTTAAACGCTTTTCAAGTTACAAAGAGGACACACCTATAATGCAATGTCTGCTATTTTCCAATACAAAGGGCCATAACTAGAACCAGAGGACCAATGGTCCTGTAAACGCTCACCTGAGACCTGAGATATATACCAATAAACTTGTTTGACTAGAATGGTAATATACATGTATATAACCCCAGGGCAGGGTCAGAGCAACGTCTGGAGTCAATTTCTTTTTTAAATCATAAAGATTCATGATCAGTCCATTTGCCAATTTATTGCAAGTTTTGCCCTTCAAATGACATTGTAACAATTTTCCCCATTCAAATGCATGGGCAACCTAAGTTGACCTTGCCGTAAAAAAGGTCAAGGTCATCTCAGGGTCATGATTTAAACAAACTTTGTAGAGCTCCATTGCTTGATGCTTCATGCCAAGTTTCAAAATCATAGGCCTTCTGGTTCTGGAGAAGAAGATTTTTAAAGGTTTTTGCTATTTATAGCCATGGCGGCCATCTTGGTCACGTGACCTTGACCAACTTGACAAACTTTCATTTACTCTTCCTAAGATTTCTCCTCATAAAGTTTGGCTTTGATTGGCCAAGCGGTTTCAGAGAAGAAGATGTTTGAACATTATGGTCATACACATGTATAAAGCCCCTGGGCAGGGGCAGACAACCCTCTGGGCCAAAAACATTTTCATAAACATGAATATTCTGTCCATTTTCTCATTCCTAGCAAGTTTTTGCCATTAACTGACATTTTCTTATTTTTTCCCATTCAATTGCATGGGCGGCCTAAGTTGACCTTGCTGTAAAAAAGGTCAAGGTCATCCCAGGGTCATGATTTATATAAACTTTGTAGAGCTCCATTGCCTGATGCTTCATGCCAAGTTTCAAAATCATAGGCCTTCTGGTTCTGGAGAAGAAGATTTTTAAAGGTTTTTGCTATTTATAGCCATGGCGGCCATCTTGATCACGTGACCTTGACCATTTATATAGACTTTCATTCACTCTTCCTAAGAATGCTCCACATAAAGTTTCGCTTTGATTGGCCAAGCGGTTTCAGAGAAAAAGATGTTTGAATAATTTGGTCATACACATGTATATTGCCCCGGGGTGGGGGCAGACAGACCCCTGGGGTCCAAATTTTTTCAGAATCATCAATCATAAGTCCATTTGCCCATTTCCTGCAAGTTTTTCCCTACAAATGACATTTAAACACTTTTCCCCATTCAAATGCATGAGCGACCTATGTTGACCTTGCCGTAAAATAGGTCAAGGACATCCCAGGGTCATGATTTATATAAACTTTGTAGAGCTCCAGTCACTGATGCTTCACACCAAGTTTCAAAATCATTGGCCTTCTGGTTCTGGAGAAGAAGATTTTTAAAGGTTTTTTCTATTTATAGCCATGGCGGCCATCTTGATCATGTGACCTTGACCATTTATATAAACTTTCTTTCCCCCTTCCCAAGGATGCTCCACATGAAGTTTGGCTTTGATTGCCCTATCGGTTTCACGGAAGAAGATGTTTGAATATTATGGTCATATACATGTATATAGCCCCAGGGCAGGGGCAGACAACCCCCCAGGGGCTAAAATTTTCCATTAACATTAATCTTCTGTCCATTTGCCTATTCCCAGTAAGTTTTACCCATTAAATAGCATTTTACCATTTTTTCCCATTCAAATGCATTGGCGACCTAAGTTGACCTTGCCATAAAATAGGTCAAGGTCATCCTAGGGTCATGATTTATATAAACTATGATGGGCCCGCGTCCCCGATGCTACATACCAAGTTTCATGGAAATCGGCTCACTGGTTCTGGAGAAGAAGATTTTTAAAGGTTTTTGCTATTTATAGCCATGGCGGCCATCTTGGTCATGTGACCTGGACCATTTATATAAACTTTCGTTCCCCCTTCCTAAGGATGCTCCACATGAAGTTTGGCTTTGATTGGCCAAGTGGTTTCAGAGGAGAAGATCTTTGAAAATGGTGGACGACGGACGACGGACGACGGACGACGGACGCCGGACGACGGACGACGGACGGACGCCGGAGCATGGGTATACTATAAGCTCACCTGTGAGCCTTCGGCTCAGGTGAGCTAAAAAATATGCAACCCAGATTTATAGTTCTTGTGTTCTGCATATTCGTTTTATAGTCTGTTGTCCTCTACTGAGGGTTGGGGCTAATAATCCTATGAAGTTTCAATCTTAAAACAGTTTTCAAGTTATACAGTGGATCCTATTTGTGACAGACTGACAGACAGATAGACAACAAAGGATAAAACAATGTCTTTGACCCCTGAAGGGGGGAAACATAAATATAAGAGAGGTGAAAGGGGGTATATATAAATATATATCATGGACATAGCAAGTGTCCAAAATTTGAGCAAAGCAAAATTCGCTGACAATTCCCTGACTCGAATCAAATTTCCCTGACTCAAGTTTGTGTACTTTGCACACAATTTTCTCCCACAAGGGAGGCAAACAGCTCCACTCTCTTTGGTTTATTTTCAAAGAATAATTTAAAATAAATATGCTTTAATATTAATGAAAACAAAATTCTTTCATTGCTTATTCAATTATTACAAAATCCAAATATGAAGAAAATGCCTAAGCCATTATTCAGGATATCTTTTTTGCAATTCATAAACCTGTCTTTTCAAAATTCCCTGACTTTTGGCTGAAAATGCGAAATTCCCTGACTGATATTCAAAATTCCCTCACAATTCCCCGAACTTGACAATATTTTTCTCTGACTTTTTCCCTGAACGTGGACACCCTGTATTGCCATGTTTCTGAAATGTTGAGAAGCTATTTACCTTTTCCATTCCAATCAAATACAAGTTCTTCCCTGTCAGCAGCAGGTCTCTCTTAGTCATCTACAAGTAGAAAACAACCACCACAGCTTATTATCCGAGCTGTGTCATGAAAAAATGAAAAAAAAAAACCCAACAGATTTTTGCCTATGTGAAAACAAAGGCACAGATCAGCTGTGCAGTTTTAATACTGCACAGCTGATCTGCGCCTTTGTTTTCACTATCTGCGCCTTTGTTTTCACTACACAGATAGTACAACACATCTTCTTCTTAAATCCGAAATTTCAGCCTTCTAGCCTGCTTCTGTTGCTGGACAGTCTTGTTTGTGTCTGACCTGGTCCAAAACTTAGGTTGTTGGTTTTCTCACGCAAAGGCTCATTTTTGCCTAGTATGCACAAACAAAGACGCAGTATCTACACAGCTGATCAGCACCTTTGTATTCACTACACAGATAGTACAATCACACTATTTGTTAAATCCAACATTTCAAGCTTTTAGCCCTTTTCTATGACTGCAAAGATTGGTTTTACATCAGACCTGGTTGGAAATCCCTAAGACCAGTTTTCTAGAGGCGCTCCTCAAATTGAAAATCCAATGTAATGCGCCAGTCAATATGCACCACGGCCTCCCACCTACGGGGAAGGGTGGGGGATAGCCAGGCTAAAGTGTGGGGCAATTAGATTTTTTATTGTCCCGGTAGTGCAGGGGAAATGACAGGGTTTTGATGTTCAGATCCTTCCCCCAGGGAGATATTTTATTTAGAGGGGCAGGGCAAAGAGCATGACCTCCAGTTTGTCCCCTTGGGATGTGGTCCATAGTAGGGCACGGAAAACTAAAAAGTCATAATCCCTGCCCTTCCCCGTAGGTGGGGGAGCCATGGTTACAAATGACAAGAGCATAATAACTGGATGTTGTTGAAAAACTGACCAGCTAGGACATAGGCGAAGGGGAAAAAACTTCGGTACATGTATGCATGCATGTCTCTGTACCTTCTGTTCTAACTTTAGTGTATAGTTGCATTATCAAAATTGTCATGAAGTTTATTTCAGCTGTGTAGTGAAAAAAAAACAACATTTTGCATATGCGAAAACAAAGTCTTATTCTGAGGCTGTACAGGTCTGTTTGTGTTGGACCTGGTTGGAAACCCCTAAGACCCGTTTTCTTGTGTGGTGGCTTACCTTAAACCTTCTGTCATATTTATTGACAGTATGAGCAAATTCTATCCTCTCTCGTTTACCGACCATCGACCTCAAGGCGGGGTTCTCGTCTAACCCGATGTAATCACCGACAAAGTTTCTGTTGATACTGAATCGTTTCCTCTCTTTTCTGTTCAGTAGTATATCGGATGCTGAAATAGTCATTTAATATACAGATGTTCTCATGTAATACACAGATTTTTCTTATGTTGAAAAATTAAGGTGAGGTGGTTCTAACGAGTAAACACAATCTATATTTTGGAGCAAAATTAACAAAAATAGTTATACCCCAGCCTATCACAGTTTTGTTATATAAAAGTAGGATATAAGGGGGTATACCTTACAAGGACATGTAATCGTGGCGGTTGAAACATGAGGCTAAGATTTATTTTGTTTGTTTGTATGTATCTATACGATTGCTTAACAGCTAAGGTAATGTCAGGATGGTCAGTTATCCTATCCACACGTTGACACCTACGACTTAGACATTCTAACTCTGCTGTAATCATGAAAGTAATCATAAATGAGCCGTGACGCGAGAAAACTGGTCTTCAGGGTTTCCTACCAAGTCTGACACAAACCGACCTGTACAGTCACAGAAGCAGGCTAGAAGCTTGAAATTTCAGATTTAAGAAGAGAAATTGTACTATCTGTGTAGCGAAAACAGCTGTGCATATACAGTGCACAGTTGATCTATGCCTTTGTTTTCGCATAGGCAAAATCCAGTTTTCTCATGATGCGGCTCAAATAATCATGAATTATGATTTTTTTTTATTATTATTGTTATTACTGATTATCCATGATTATTCAAAAAACTGTGATCCATTACTAATGATTAAATTACTGATTATGGTTACCCCATCTCTGGCTCCTAGGTGACCAAAACCTTTGTTTCTGCTACATATGCAATAAAATTCCTATCTTTCCTATATTCAAAATTTCAAGCCTTGGATCATCTTGTGAAGACATATATTATGGGTTGTTTTTGTTTGTTTGTATTGATGTTTAACATCTAGGTCAACAAGTCTTCAGTCATGTTTGTATGGAGCCACCACTTTCTGGGTATTAACCAGTACTTTGGGGAGTTGATGTGTCTTGCTCCACCCCAACACCTCTTGATTTGGAGTCTGACACCCTGCCCCTAGGCCACCAAGCTCCCCTATTATGAGTTGTATTTGATCTGGTTACATTACGAAATCAAACCCATGCAAATAAGAGATACTTTCTTATCTTGTTCAAAACATTGATTGTGGGTACACGTTAGAACCTATCACATGAACATGTTAACCTGATGTAAGCCAAAGGCTTCAGCATTATTATATGAGCCGCACCATTAGAAGACCAACAATCTGCATATGTGTAAACAAAGGCACAGACCAGCTTCACACTTCAAAGATGATCAGCCCTTTTATTTTCGCTACATTGATAGTACAATTCCTCTACTTTCTAAATCCGAAATTTCCAGCGTGTAATCTACTTTCTAAATCCAAAATGGTTTGTGTGGAACTGTTTGGAAACCACATTGTTGGTTTTCTCATAACACAGCTCATAGCTACCTTCCTCTTTCTGTTTGAGATACTGTTCCCGTGCATGATGCTTCCTCCAAGCTTTCTGAATGACCCTCGCAAAGCCATCAAACTTTCGCTCTCGCATTTCCTCCAACAAAAATAGCTACAAGAATGGAGTCACATTATAAAATATGAGCCACCTCGTGGGAAAACCAACAATGTGGTTTCCGAACAGGTCTGACACAAATCGGCGTGTATAGCTACAGAAGCAGGCTACTGTAGAAGCTTGAAATTTCGGATTTAAGAAGAAGAGGAAGTGTACTATCCGTGCAGTGAAAACAAAGGCGATGATCAGCTTCGCGGTTACCGCGAAGCTGATCTGCATCTTTGTTTTCGCATATGCAGATTGTTGGTTTTCCCATGAGGCGGCTCATATGTCAATGCAAGCTGTAAAACTGAAAATTTCATTTGAAAAAGTTAGATATTTTTAAAAAAAATTGCTTAAAACATTGACTGCTGGTACACATTAGAACTGCCTCGCCGAGCCTGTTCTACCGAGTACCCACAATCTATATTTTGAATCAAAAATAAGAACCAGAGGACCAATGGTCCTGTAAACCCTCACCTGAGATCTGAGATATATACCAATAAACTTGTTTGACTTGCGATTTCAAAGATCTTTGAATATTATGTTTATATACATGTATATTGCCCTGGGGTCGGGGCTGACCAACCCCTGGGGTTCAATTTTTTCAGAATCTAAAACTTCAGTCCATTTGCCCATTTCCAGCAAGTTTTGCCCTTCGAATGACACTTTAACAACTTTCTACATTCAAATGCATGGGTGGCCTATATTACACTAGGTCGGGGGCAAACAAACCCCTGGGGTCCATTTTTTTTTCAGAATCATAAATCTTCAGTGCATTTATCGATTTACTTCAAGTTTTCCCTTCAAATGAGTAGTGAAAACAAAGACGCTGATCAACTGTGCAGTCACTGCACAGCTGATCTGCGCCTTTGTTTTCGCCTATGCATGTTGTTGGTTTTCTCATGCGAAGTCTCAAATAAAAGCAATAAACTTACAGATTCTGGGTTTTTGATGAAAACTTTGGATTTTCCAAGTTGATACTGGTCCCTGTCCATATTTACTGATGTCATTAAATGGTGGATCCCTTGTGTGACGTCACCACGCCAAGACGGCCATGTTTCTGGGGTTAATATTGCATACCTGTACATGGAAAGTTAAAATGATAGACATTTGAGCCTGTGCTTGAGAAAACCATCAATTTGGGTTCCGATCAGGTCCGACACAAACCAGCCTGTACAGTTACAGAAGCAGGCTAGAAGCCTGAAATTTCAGATTTAAGAAGGGGAGGGATTGAACTATCAGTGTAGCGAAAATCCGCGAAGATGATCTGACCGCAAAGCTGATCTGAGCCTTGTTTTCGCCCAAGCATTTTGTTTGTTTTCTTATGCAGTGGCTCATAAATGAGCATAACTGGCTTTGCTGTAAAATAGGTCAATCAAAATGAGCTGCCGCACCAGACAACCAACAAACTTCATATGCCAACACAAAGACACAGATCAGCTGTTGATTTTCTAACACATAGGCCCAAATAATGTGGGATCAATAATACACAAACAACATGTACATGCTCTTTGATCTTCAAGTGTATGAGCCGCAATGCAAGAAAATCAACAACCTTTGTATTTTTCCAATTGAAAAACAATTTCATTAAACAGATGGCATTATCTGAAAACAACAAATGAGCCGCCTCATGGGAAAACCAACAATCTGCATAGGCGAAAACAAAGACGCAGATCAGCTTCGCGGTAACCGCGAAGCTGATCAGCGCCTTTGTTTTCGTTACTTGGATAGTACAATTCCTCTTCTACTTAAATCCGAAATTTCAAGCTTCTAGCTCTTTTCTGTGCTTGTACAGGTCGGTCTTTGTCGGACCTGTTTGGAAACCACATTGTTGGTTTTCCTACGAGGCGGCTCAAATGATGTTTTTGTGTCTTTTAAAATGTATCAAAATAATGATCAAATGCTTGAAAACATGTCCAAATGCAAGCACAACATACACGTGAAGGCACATTTACATGTAACTGAAAAATACCAGATACCTTCTCATAAATTTCCCAAACTCTCGTCTAAATGCAAAGCCAGCTCTTCGTACTCGTATATTTTCTTTCAAGCCGAGGTACTCCACTTGATGTTTAACTCTGCAATACAAATATGATTAAGTCCCAGTGGGCTAATAACATAATCAACATGCAAACTGTCCATGTAATGTATAGCCACCTTTATTATATAGCTATAAATATCAAATGATTAAAACATAGCGATAAAAGCCGAGTAACAAGTGTGCAGATATCAGACAATATCGGCACACTTTCATGATATTGCACACTTTGAAAGTGAAAAAAAAAAAAATTCTGTAACACTGCAAAATTTTTACTTAACGGCCATTGTTTAAAGTTGTAAATTTTGGGCGTCAACTTTTGATGACGTCATCTTTATCTGACGTCACGCGGAAAATGACGTCATAGCAAACGAAACGTCAACTGAAGTTTGACACTTGCATATTTAAGTAATTAAAGTCGAAAGAAGAAATAGAATATCGGAAATAATGATTTTATTGCAAAATATGCTTCAGAATAGTAACAGTGCAAAAATGATATCATTTGATATTGCACTAGTGCAAAAATGATATCATCATGGATATTGTCGCTGCTTTCCCGTAAAACTTTCATTTTATATTAACCACAATCAACAAAAACATAAAAATGATAAGTAAATATTTATAGCTATATAATAAAAGGGTTATCGCACTGATATCGGTGAATATTGTCCCTCGTTGGGATATCTACAGCCGCTCGCAAGCTCGCGTCCTTCGATATCCCAACTCGGGACAATATTCACCGATATCAGTGCAATAACCCTATAATATCCCATTTTATATAGTACAGTTTGGTTTCTCAAACAATGTCTACTCTCTTATAGTACTCTGAGATCAGCTACAAGTATCCTTAACCATTCTTTTTTTTTATAATCTCTTATCTCTGTATACTCATTTTTAGCTCGACTGCACGAAGTGCATAGAGCTACTGCAGTCATCCCGGTCGTCCACGTTCCCGTTCCCGTGCGCGTCACACTTGCGTTAAAGTTTTCTAGAAGTCTATATCTTGACAACCACTCATCAGAAAGCATTCATACTTGGACCATAGATACCCTGTAGGGTTAGCTTTTATTCCATGGCATCGGGCCGCTGGGTCCAGGCCAGGGGGTGGGGCTGGAGGTTAAAATCTAGAACACCTTTTAAAATGGCCATTCTTGCGTTAAAGTTTTCTAGAAGTCCATATCTTGACAACCACTCATCAGAAAGCATTGATACTTGGGCCATTGACACCCTGTAGGGTTGGCTTTCATTCCATTCATTCTTTTATCACGGGACCATAGGTACACTTAAGGGTTGAGTTTCATTTCATGGCATCGGATCCTGGGTCCATGCCTGGGGGTGGGGCTAGAGGTTAAAAACTAGAACACTTCTAAAATATAGATGTACTGCTGAGTTACCTTTTACAAGGAGTCCATATCTTGACAACAACTTATCATAAAGCGTTCATACTTCATATACTTTAGGTTCCATGGCATCGGACCTCTGGGTCAGAGTCAGGGGGGTGGGGCTAGAGGTCAAAATCTAGAACTCCCTGATTTTTTTTTATTTCTTAATAGAAACGACTTAGGAAGATGGTTGGTCATTCATCTTTTGACTTTGCGACACTGTCATGACGGTAAGGGTGGGTTGACCTACTTTCCATGGTTCAGTGATTTTGCCTTATATCTTGACACTCAATTAATATATTTTCTTACTTCTTTCAGATTATGAGTGAGTATGACCAGGCCTTTGACCCCAATATACTTACAGGTCACTGTGACCTAATTTCACGGTTCAGTGATTTTGCCTTATATCTTGACACTCAATTAGTATATTTTCATACTTTTTTCAGATTATGGGTGAGTATGACCAGACCTTTGACCCCAATATACTTATAGGTCACTGTGACCTAATTTCATGGTTCAGTGATTTTGCCTTATATCTCTGCTCTCAATTGGTTTATGAACAAACTTCTTTCACACTATGTTTGCGTATGTCAAGACCTTTGACCCTAAAGTAGTCCTAGGTCATTATGACCTAATTTGACGGTTCAGTGATTTTGCCTTATATCTCGGCACTCAATTCGTATATGTACATACTGTTTTCACGAGATGTTTGCATATGACAAGACCTATGACCTATGACCCTGAAGTATTCTTAGGTCACTGTGACCTAATTTCATGGTTCAGTGATTTTGCCTTATATCTTGACACTCAGTTGGTATTTTTTCTTACTTCTTTCAGATTATGAATGAGTATGACAGTACCTTAATTAGGCTGCGTAATTACCCAATTAAAATATGAAAAAACGCAATTAACTAGAATTGTCAGAGGATCTGACTATAGCCCCGCTTCTGAGCTTTGTGCCAGGGTGAGACAAACAATGACGGGCAACAATCCCAAGTTAGATCTTGTTAATGTTGATGCACATAAAAAGATTGGTCAGATTCTGACAATTTGTTCTCAAGGTATTGAGCTGACATCAATCAAGGGCCAAAACTCTGTTAAGATTTTGCAAAAAATGACAGGCAACAATCCCAAGCTAGATCTTGTCAATGTTGATGTGCATACAAAATTTGGTCAGATTCTGTCAATTCATTCTCAATATATTGAGTGGAAACTATATTCTGACGTCAATCAAGGGCTGTTACTCCGTCAAAATTTTACGAAAAATGACGGGCAACAATGCCAAGCTAGATCATGTCAATGTTGATGTGCATATTAAATTTGGTCATATTCTATCAATTTGTTCTTGAGATATTGAGCGGGAACGAAATTCTGACGTCAATCAAGGGCCGTACCTCCGTCAAAATGATGTGAAAAATGACAGGCAACAATCATAAGCTACATCTTGTCAATGTTAATATGCATACAAAATTTGGTCAGATTCTGTCAATCGGCTCTCAAGATATTGGACAGAAACAAAATTCTGACGTCAATCAAGGGCCATAACTCAGTCAAAATTTTGCGAAAAATGACAGGCAACAATCCCAAGCTAGATCATGTCAATGTTGATGTGCACATAAATTTTGGTCTGATTCTATCAATTTGTTCTCGAGATATTGAGCGGAAACAAAATTCTGACGTCGGCTCTCAAGATATTGGACAGAAACAAAATTCTGACGTCAATCAAGGGCCATAACTCAGTCAAAATTTTGCGAAAAATGACAGGCAACAATCCCAAGCTAGATCATGTCAATGTTGATGTGCACATAAATTTTGGTCTGATTCTATCAATTTGTTCTCGAGATATTGAGCGGAAACAAAATTCTGACGTCAATCAAGGGCCATAACTCCGTCAAAATTTTGCGAAAAATGACGGGCAACAATCCCAAGCTAGATCTTAACAATGTTGATGTGCATATAAATTTTGCTCAGATTCTGTCAATTTGTTCTCGAGATATTGAGCGGAAACGAAATTCTGAAGTCAATCAAGGGCCGTAACTCCGTCAAAATGATGCAAAAAATGACAGGCAACAATCCCAAGCTAGATCTTGTTAATGTTGATGTGCATACAAAATTTAATCAGATTCTGTCCATCGGTTCTCAAGATATTGAGCGGAAACGAAATTATGACGTCAATCAAGGGCCATAACTCCGTCAAAATTTTGAGAAAAATGATGGGCAACAATCCCAAGCTAGATGTTGTCAATGTTGATGTGCATACAAAATTTGGTCAGATTCTGTCAATTTGTTCTCGAGATATTGAGCGGAAACGAAATTCTGACGTCAATCAAGGGCCGTAACTCCGTCAAAATTTTGCGAAAAATGACGGGCAACAATCCCAAGGTAGATGTTGTCAATGTTGATGTGCATACAAAATTTGGTTAGATTCTGTCAATTTGTTCTTAAGATATTGAGCGGAAACAAAGTGTTCACGGAATGACGGAACCACGGATCCACGGAACCACGGAATCACGGAATCACGGAAGGACAGGGTGAATCCAGTATAGCCCCACTTTTCCAAAGCGGGGCTATAATAACGATCTGGTAGCGTAAGAAAACGCAAAAGAAATCGCCGATACGCAATACCGGAAAAATCAATTGCGTACCGGTTTTTATCGGTGTGCGCCGCACAACGGCTTACGCCGTCTACATTAAACAAAAATGTCATTGGACATGCGCAAATTGATCGATTGGAAGCCATTTCTTTTCTGTTTTTTCGTTGGTTGACTGTGATTTTAGTTAATTCTCTCAATCAATCAATGTTTCCCATTTATTTTATGCTATGCAAAAGCGAAAGTAGAAGAAAATAAGGAAAGTACACCTCGAACATCATTTTTACCAAATTGTTTTCCATTTTACCCAATTGATTGAAAATCGAGTGCGTAACAGAAATGAACTTACCCAATTAAAATTCCAGATACGCAATTGAATGAAAAAGGGGTGTGTAAATACCCTATAGGCTAAAAAATTAATTAAGGTACTGGTATGACCAGACCTTAAACCCCACCATACTTATAGGTCACTATGACCTAATTTCATGGTTCAGTGATTTTGTCTTATATCTCGGCACTCAATTGGTTTGTGAACAAACTTCTTTTACACTATGTTTGCATATGACAAGACCTTTGATCCTTAAGTAGTCCTAGGCCGTTATGACCTAATTTCATGGTTCAGTAATTTTCCCTTATATCTCGGCACTCAATCGGTATATGAATATACTGCTTTCACGATATGTTTGCGTATGACAATACCTTTGACCGTAAAGTATTCCTGGGTCACTGTGACCTAATTTCATGGTTCAGTGACTTTGCCTTATATCTCGACACTCATTTGGTTTTTTTTCATACTTCTTTCTGATTATGAATATGTATGACCAGACCTTTAACCCAAACATACTTATAGGTCATTGTGACTTAATTTCATGGTTCAGAGATTTTGCCTTGTATCTTTGCACAAAGTTGGTATATGAACACACTTCTTTCACAATATGAGTGAGACCTTTAAATCTTAGGTAGTTATAGTTAACTTTCATGGTTCAGTGATTTTGCCTTATTAGATGCATGAGCATAATGCTTTGGGTTACAGTTCGGTTTGGCCTTATGTTTGACAAAGGTCAGAAGCAGTCGAGCACGCTGTCCTGCGACAGCTCTAATTATAATTCTAAGGTTTAGTATTAAGATTAAATAATATCTAAATGAACCGCCCCATGGGAAAAACAACAATCTGCATAGGCAAAAACAAAGGCGCAGATCAGCTTCGCGGTAACCATGAAGCTGATTTCGCTACTCCCATAGTACAATTCCACCTCTTCCTTACTCCAAAATTTCAAGCGTCTAGCCTCCTTCTGTGACTGTACATGCAGGTTTGTGTCAGACCTGTTCGGAAACCGCATTGTTGGTTTTTCCACGAGGTGGCGCAAATATTACCTGCTGTCTTCAAAGTCTCTGGCCCGTTTTGTCTCATTTGGTTTGATACATCGTATATAATGTGGCGTACATTTCATCAATGTATCTACCAGTTTGTTCGCCTGAGTCTGAAAGATATAGCAATAAACAACAGTCACACAGGCGATCTGGGGCCAGGTGTTCAAAACTTCGTTAGCTTAACGTCATCGTTAAGACCTCAATTCATTCAGTAAATGCCAACTTCATAAGCATAATTATACACTGTTATTTTTTGTTGATAAAATGTTAGAATCCTTTGCATGGTAAAGGATTCTCACATTTCATCAACAAAAAATAACAGTGCATTTGTAATATTCATGTTTGAAATTTTAACGAATCGTTAACTAACGACATCCTTAATTTTGAACAACTGGGCCCTGATCAATATCATGAAAGAATGAGCAACCAAGTGAGAAAACCGGTCTTCGACGTTTCTTCGACGTTTCCGTCCAGCCTGTACAGTCACAGAAGAAAGCTGGAAGCTTGAAATTTTGGCTATATGCAGAAAAGGAATTGTACTATCCGTGTAGCGAAAACAAAGGTGCTGATCGGCTTAGCAGTTACTGCGAAGCTGATCTGCGCCTTTGTTTTCGCCTATGCATGTTGTTTGTTTTCTTATGTCGTGGCTCATTTCATGTTTAGACAAAGAAATTGTACTCTCATCAGCTTTGTAGTAACCACAAAGCTGATCACAAGCAAAACCTTGGTTTTCTCATGATGCTGTTCAAATTTGTTACTGCTATATACAGAATATTATCCATCTTATTCCAAAATTTAAACCCCTAACCTACATAATAGACAGCTGTACAGAGAAATGGTTTAACAGGTAGAGCCACCCCATGGGAAAACCAACAATCTGCATAGGCGAAAACAAAGACGCAGATCAGCTTCGCGGTAACCCCGAAGCTGATCAGCGCCTTTGTTTTCGCTTCTCGGATAGTACAATTCCTCTTCTACTTAAATCCGAAATTTCAAGCTTCTAGCTCTTTTCTGTGCTTGTACAGGTCTGTTTGTGTCAGACCTGTTCGGAAACCACATTGTTGGTTTTCCCACGAGGCGGCTCAAATGGTTGAACAGGTACTTAGAAATCCATGTACAGCCACCCTAATGCAAGATGGGCATGCTATCATATGCTAACTAGGCTGGTATATAGATATTTTTTGTTTGTTATATGGTTTAATGTCCCAGTCAACAACTTTTCAGTCATCTCCGAACAAGCGACGACAGTTGGATAATGGATGGATTATTAACCAGTACTAGAGAGGATTAATGTGTCTTACTCAATGACACAACTTGGCCCCTAGGTTGTAAATCTTTTTTCATGCTCAGCTCAGCTGGAACTAAAATTTATTCAGCTCATAAATGTTAAAATGCCAATAATTGTAGGCATTTTCACATTTATTATAAATTACAGGCTTTGCCTTCCAAAACCTTCAATTTCAATATATTAGGGCTATTTTTGTATTTATGAGCAGTTGGAATTTTATGCTCAGCTGAGTTGAGCATAAAAAAGTTTTATAACCTCAGGGTCTAGAGCTGGGCCTAGAGCTAGGAGAGTTTGAACTGCTGTCCTTTCAATTCAGTATCTGATGCTCTAAACCCTAGATCACTACCGTCCCAGTCACATGTCTATGGCCTACCTTGATTTTTGCACTGGCAGTAGTGGGGCGACCTCTGGCCAATTTCTCTATGTTGTCTGGGAATAGACCAGCTATAAATTCACTGCAAGATAAAATGAGCCATGCATGAGAAAACAAACAATGTGGTCTCTGAACAGGTCTGACATAAACCGAGCTGTGTAAGCACAGGAGATGACTAGAGGCTGGAAACTTTGGATTTAGAAAGTAGTCTAGATGAATTGTACTATCAGTGTAGCCAAAACAAAAGCAGCCGCGCTGATCTGCGGCTTTGTTTTCGCATATGCAGATTGTTGGTTTTCCTATGCAGCAGATCAAATCACTTTAAGTATATGAAAACAACCTTGAATATTTTTATACCTCGATTAAAATATTTTATGAACTTCCTTGCAAAGGGATTAATGGATTATATTGGGCCTCAATCATCACACATTATCTGCTGCAATTAAAAACAAGAATTTGTTCCCATTTAAAAGAAGAATAATACATCACAGTGACAGAATACAACTCTAGTCACTTGAATAACTGTAATGAAGCCAAAACAAGAATTGACCACACATTACCAAAACTTGCCCGTACAATAAACAGAGATTTTTTCAGCTGTATAAAATGAAAATTTCAATGCAAAGATTTTGATATTTTTAATATTGTTGCTCAAAACATTGATTGTTGGTAAACATTAGAACTGCCTCGCCAAGGCAGTTCTAATGAGTACCCACAATGTATGTTTTGGGATAAAAGTAAGAAAAATAGGTATACCCCAGTATTTATACTACATAAAAGTGGGGGTAAACATTTCATGGACATATTTTTATGATGAAAACTCTAATATATTTCACCCCCTAATCAGGGAAACATGTCCATGAAAAGTATACCCTCTTGACCCAAATTGTATATTGTAAAACTGGGGTGTGGAGGGGTATACAATTTTTCTTATCTTTGATCCAAAATATAGATTGTGGGTACTCGTCAGAACACCAGGCGGCTCTAACTTTTATCCACAATCAATGTTTTGATTGCAAAGATCATTAAAAATATCAATTTTTGCCAAAGAATTTTTTTAATTTATAAAGCTGAAAAATATCTGTATATTGCATTGGCATGTTTTCGTAATGTCCTACATTTTACCCCTGATTAGAATGACCTACTTTTCACTAGACTGCATCAGCTGTATGAGGTCGGTGAACAGGACATCTCGGTTCCTCTCACAGAATCCGTTTACCTCGTACGACACCTTGCCGGCGTAATGGTGAATAATAAATCCTATACTGGTGCCATTAAAATGTTCGTGACTGCCTACTGAGCCTCCAAGTTTCTGTGAAAAGACAGAGACACAATTTTGGGTATGTGATTAGGAAAGCACTCAATGTGAGTAATTGAATATTAGGGATGTCACTGGTGTCAGATTAAAGGTTCAGACATTCGGAAACAAACATTTAGGTGGATCAAACTTTCACATCGTATATCGGCCCATACATAGTATGTTGGTTTCATTCCAAAATGTATCTAGTAATCAACTGACATGTAGTTTCACAAGTAGATTGTGGGTACTCGCTAGAACCGCCTCTGTGAGGCGGTTTAATGTTTTGAGCAAAAAATTTGAAAATAAAGGAATTTTTCTGATGAAATTTTCAATTTTTACAGCCAAAAAAAAAATCTCTGTATATTGCATGGGCAAGTTTTCGTAATGGAATGAAAGAGTGAGTTGCAATGTTACCTGTAATAAGGTCTGATCAGCCCCCTCTGAGACGGCATGCATGGTGGCACAGACATCATCCAGTATACACATGATTCCTATGGGACTTTTTGATTCTATGAGATCACACACAACTTTGTTATTGAAATAGTCTATCGGTGTCCACTTGATGCCTTCTTGTACATATTCTTCCTGAAAGAACACATGTGAGCCTTTGCATGAGAAAACCAATAATTTGGGTTTCCGACCAGGTCCGACACAACCCAGCCTGTACAGTCACAGAAGCAGGCCAGAACCTTGAAATTTCAGATTTAAGAAGAAGAGGAATTGAACAATCTATGTAGCAAAAACAAAGGTGCTGATCAGCTTTGCAGTTACTGCAGAGCTGATCTGTGCCTTTGTTTTCGCACAAGCAGGTTGGTGGTTTTCTCAGGCGTAGGCTTGTGTAATATACAGCAAATTTTTTCATTTACAAAACTTTTTTTCAAAATGTTTTTTTATTTTTGCTCAAAATAAAGATTCTGGATATCCACAATCTATTTTCTGGACTTAAAGACAATGTATACCCTTAGTGGGATATAAGGGGGTATTGTTTGTAAAGCAGTCTATTGTTGCTACTTGATCCCTTATTACCGGGTACTCATATTCTTCCTGAAATAACAAAATTACACATGACTGCGCCATGAGAAACACCTGTGTTTTCGCATAGTTCAACTACTAAATTAAGAGATTCTGTTTAAACTAAAAAACATGGAGGGTAGGTAATTCTTTATATTGATACAAAATAATTTGTTGAATCCTTACCAGGATCATTCAAAAACATCATAAAAAACTTCTCTGAAACCAAATCAGCACAGTTATGAGAATGTTTATGCACACTTAAGATTCTTTTCATCTTGAAATATTGTTCTTGCGCACTGAATTTTATTATTAACTCATATTAGACTGGCTTCTTATTTATGGGACATAGGCAAACAGTATAGCTCCAGATGTGACGCCGCAGAATGTGGCGTCCCATCTGGGGCTATTCTGTTTGCATACAGAAATTTCACCAAAAAATTAAAGAAAAATTGAAAATCATTCCTGTCGCCCCTAAAAATGTAAGTAGACTCATCCAAATGATAATAGTGGGCAAGTCCATTCATCAAACAAACCTGTTCAGCCTTCAATGTTAGCTCTATGAATATCTGCTGTAACTTCTCGTTCACATAGTTTATACAGAACTGTTCAAAGCCATTCTTCTCGAAGATTTCAAATCCATAAATGTCTAGAATTCCTATGTTGATCTCTTCATAATCCTTCCTCATGGCTTTGTTAACTGTCTACAAATAGAGGGACATAGAAACTTTAGAGGGAGCTTGGTGAAGAAGTGGTAGAGCATCCGCTTCCAAATCGAGGTCCTTGGTTCGATCCCCAATGTTGTGTCCTTGATAAAGACACATTCACTCCACAGAGTACTGGTTAATACCCAAATGAGCCGCCTCGTGGGAAAACCAACAATGTGGTTTTTGAACAGGTCTGACACAAACCGGCCTGTACAGCTACAGAAAAGAGCTAGAAGCTTGAAATTTTGGAGTCAAGTAGAGGAGGAATTGTACTATCCGTGTAGCGAAAACAAAGGCGCTGATCAGCTTCGCGGTTACCGCGAAGCTGATCTGCGCCTTTGTTTTCGCCTATGCAGATTGTTGGTTTTCCCATGAGGCGGCTCAAATTATTTTGGCCTTAAGTAGTTCCTTTGCTGACCATTCCCAGGGCGTTTTTCTGCTGTGATTTATCTATACGCTGCCTGCTTCATATGTCAACTTTTCTGTTTTGCCCAGCATATTGTTTTGCCCAGCATATTAAAGCTAATGCTTGAAAGATGGTCACCTTAATGGAGAGGGCTGGTTATCTAGCTCAACATCCATATTTTATTGTTTTTTATGTCTTGTATTGTCTCATCATCTCCCATTTGTTGTCTAGGATTTTAAGTCTAATGGCATTATTTTCTTGGGATTTCTATTATTTGAGCCGCGTCATGCTTTTTGCATATGCGAAAACAAAGGTGCAGATCAGCTTCGCAGTAACTGTGAAGCTGATCAGCACCTTTGTTTTTGCTACATGGCTAGTACAATTCCTGTACTTTCTAGATCGAAAACTTCCAGCCTCAACCCATCTTCTGTGCTTGTACAGCTCGGTTTTTGTCAGACACAGTTGGTTTTCTCACGACGTGGCTCATTTCTTTATAGTACTTAAAAGGCTCAATCACATTGCATATAAGTCCCATAATCAACCAACCTCGACTAGAAAATCAAACATCCTAGAGTAGAGAGCCTTGGCTAGAGCATCTCTGGTAAACTCTGCCTGCTCCACATTGAGGGTGACCTCGATAGTCTCTGTCTTACCCCCCCACTTGCTGTCCATCTTACGACTAGTGATTTTAGTTTGTAACAACTCTTTTTGAATACCAAGAAGATAGGCTGGAAAGTCTAGGACTGAAACAAGATTGACAAAATATCATGAAAACATGTCCGTGTAAAGTATACCCCCTCAAACCCCACTTTTATCTAGTAAAACTGGGGTATGCAGGAGTGTACCTATTTTTCGTATTTTTGCTCCCAAACATAGATTGTGGGTACTCGTTAGAACTCGGTACTCGGCGAGGCGGTTCTAACGTGTACACACAATCTATGTTTTGAGCAAAAATAAGAAAAATATCGAAATTTTTCCAATAAAATTTTCACTTTTTTAAGCTAACAAAAATCAGTATATTGCATGGGCAAGTTTTCGTAATGAATTAACCCCTTTATGATGAATGACATTTTCATAGTTTTCCCCCATTCAAATGCATACGCAACCTACAGTCGCAACCTACAGTTATGCCAAGACAAAAGGTAACACCCTTGTGCACATGGAGTGCACTAGTAAGTGCACTAATCACTATTAATCTTTGGAAGTAAAGTGCACTTCGTCGTGTACACCAAGTGCACTTACTGTTACCTTTCGTCTTGGCACTACTGTAGGTGGATCTTGCTGAAAAATAGGCCACGGTCATAACAAGATCATGATTTATAAATATATTGTAGTATTCTATTCACCGATGCTACATGCCAAGTTTCAGTAACATCCATCCACCTGTTAAAGAGATTATTTCTCAAGGCTTTTTACCGTATATGAGCATGGTAGCCATCTTTGTCATGTGACCTGGATTATTTATAAAAACACTAGTTTTGCCTTCATATAGAAGCTTCATATAAAATTGGGTTTTGACCGGCCAAGCAGTTTCAGAGAAGATCTTTTAATATTATGGTAATATACATGTATTATTGCCCCAGGGCGGGGGCAGACAAACCCTGGTGTCCAAAGTTTTTCAGGAGGACAAATCTTCTGTCCATTCCACCAATTCCTGCAAGTTTTCCCCTTCAAATGACATTTTAACAGTTTTCATGATTCAAATGCATAGGTGACCTACGGTGACCTTGCTGTAAAATAGGTCAATGTCACAGGGTCATGAATTATGAACACATTGTAGTACTCTTGTCACCGATTCTACAAGCTAAGTTTCGTTTGAATCAGTCCAATGGTTCTGGAGAAGAAGATTTTTGAAGGGTTTTAATCATATATGGGCATGCGGCCATCTTGGTCATGTGACCTGGATTATTTATAAATACATTGGTTCCTCTTTCTTATAGATGCTTCATGTAAAATTTGGCTTTGGTTGGTCAAGGGGTTTCAGAGAAGATCTTTGAAAATGGTGGGCGACAATGGACCGAAAAGGACGGGTACCAGCCTATCCTATAAGCTCACCCCGTCAGACTTTGACTCAGGTGAGCTAAAAATCAATGTATATTGCACGGGTGTTTTGAGTCCACCACTTACAGCCTGGGTCTGCTATAGCTGCGTAGTTTCCCTGCTCCACAAACGTAATGTTTCCCAGATGTAGTATACCAGCAACAACAGACATAATGTCTTCCCGACAATCAGCGTCTAGTCCCACCACTTCCATGGCATGCTGAAAAAGTTATGATTTTATTCATTTGTCTTCTGGTTAAATGTCAATGTCAATATCTAAATCAGTTGAGTAGGGATGAAGCCATCATTTTCTGAGAAGAGTGAACAATGGCGAATCACTAAGAGGTCAAACACTATTATTTCAAATAAGACTTCTAGAATGGTATGATAATTGATTCTGTGCGTGAGAAAACCAACAATTTGGGTTGCGACCAGGTCCGACACAAATCAAGCTGTATAGTCACAGAAGCAGGCTAGAAGCTTGAAATTTCGGATTTAAGAAGGATTGTACTATTCGTACAGCGAAAACAAAGGCGCTGATCAGCTGTGCAGTTACTGCACAGCTGATATGCGGCTTAGTTATCCCCTATTCAAATTGTTGGTTTTCTCATGGGGTGGCTCATTTACTACTAAGAACATGTAAAATGTTGCAGCTTTGTAGAAAAAAAAAATAATTTCAATTTATACAATCACCTAAGGGCTGATATGATGCCTTGTAATGGCGAATCAAATTCAACAATAGAGAATAAAATATTTGAGGGTACAAAAAAATATTCAAGCTGGGAATTTTTGCTCACCAAATGACGTGATTACAATTGCTAAATTAAACAGTTTTTTTTTTTGTCACCCTGGTCCGTGATCAAACATGCTATGGCAATTACAACATCCAGACAATGGCAAAAGTGGTTGATGATCATCACTGGGGATGAACACGCTTGAAATTTTATAGCTAATAAATTTTTGAGGTCTTTGTTGCAAAAAGCCATGTTGGTATTTTTTGAGCCGCCGCATGGGAAAACCAGCAATCTGCATAGGTGAAAACAAAGGCACAGATCAGCTTCGCAGTAACTGCGAAATCAGCTTCGCAGTAACTGCGAAGCTGATCAGCGCCTTTGTTTTTGCCACATGAATAGTACATTTCCTCCATTTTATAAATCCAAAATTTCCAGCCTCTAGCCTGCTCCTGAGATCGTACAGGCTTGTTGTTTGTGTCAGACCTGGTCGGAAACCCAAATTGTTGGTTTTCTCATGGCTCATTTGATTTGTGGTTCAATGTCCCAGTGAACAATTTTTCAGTCATATCCGGGCAGAATGAAGAGTAGTACTACCATAGTATCTCTGAATTCCTTGATATCGTCAATCCCGTCCACCGTGAATGCCCCACTCTGGTTGAGGTAGCTGTAGTAGTCCGGGTTTGTGATGCCCATCTGTTCTGTAACATGGAATCACAGAAAATGATTCACAATGCAAAAAAATATGATTATCAGGTTTCTGACCAGGTCTGGCAAAAAAACGGGTTGTGCAGTCACAAAAGAAGGCTAATAGTTTGAAATTTCAGATATAAAAAGTAGAAAGATTGTACTTTCTGTGCAGCGAAAACAAAGGCACTGATCAGCTGTGTAGACACTGCACAGCTTATCTGTGTCTTCTTGTCTCACATGTCTGTGCCCTATGTGGAGCTTAAACCCTAACCCTAACACCAGACACAGCAGTGAGAAGATTAAATGATTATGCATGTTAATGAAATCAACGCCCTTAACCATTTGGCCACATGGGCCGCCAAACTTTCCTTTGAGTCTTCATATGAGAAAACCAACAATCTGGGTTTCTGACCATGTCAGATGTCAGCCAGGCCACATCCACAGAAGCAGGCTAGAAGCTTGAAATTTTAGATTTAGAAAGAAGAGACATTGTACGTGTACCATCTCTGGGGTGAAAACAATGGCCCTGATCAGCTGTGCAGTTACTGATCTAAGCCTTTGTTTTTGATTATGCATGCCATTGGACTTTTATGTACACAGCGTAATTTTCAGTAAAACAATGCCATTTTAAGTACTGTTAGTTAGCAAAACCTTTTTTTTTTAATTCTAAATGGGCCATATTTCTTTATCTTCCCAGGCCCTTATTCCCTTCACACTGCCATACCCACCCACCCTCTAGATTTCTTAACTTTACTTAAAAGTTTGCTTATTTGCATACAAGGGAAACCACTAAAATGCAGTTTACTCTGTTGTGAGAAAGATAACATGAAATTGCCCGTCAATGACTTCAAAGGTCAATGATCTCAAGGAGACACCCATGGTCGAATGGTTAAGAGTGCTGATTTCATCAACATGCTTAATCATTCGATCATCTCACTGCTGTGTCTGGTGTGGGTTCGAGCCCCATACTGGGCACATGTGAGACAATCCAAGTTCTGCTTGTGTGTGTGCCAGGTGGTTTTTCTTGTGGTTCTCCTGTTTTTGCCCATTATACTGATCGGTCTGAAATAATCTGGAAACGGACGTACAACTGAATAAAAATGAAAAAAAAAAAAAAATAGACAATGAGCCGCGTCATGAGAGAACCGGTTTTTTGCCTATGCGAAAACAAAGGCGCAGATCAGCTTTGCAGTAACTGCGAAGATGATCAGCACCTTTGTTTTGGCTACACAACAGTACTATTTATCTTCTACTTAAAACCAAAATTTCAAGCTTCTAGCCCGCTTCTGTGACTGCACAGGCCGGTTTGTGTCGGACCTGGTCGGAAATCCAGAAGACCGTTTTTTATTGCGTCACGGCTCCAATAATATCCAACTATCATAATACCTCTGATATTTTTGTCCGCCCCTGCACACAGTTGGTAGAAGATGTGAAAATTTCTCTCTTCTGCATTCTGTGCTACAACTCGAGACTGAAATACAATTTGCTGCATCATGAGAAAACAAACATGTGAAAACAAAGATGCAGATTTGCTACTGGGTACTCATTCTTTTCTCAAAATCAGAAATTTCAATTTCATGCCTGGTATGTTTTGGACCTAGCAAGAAACCACAATGTTTATCTTTTAATGATGACTCAAACACAGAAACTCACTAAAGGATGATCCTTATATTCAGTTATTTTTTTTCTTCAATTCTAAATATATTTTGATTTTCTGTAGGTGAGAGTTTTTGAAAATATATAAACTTATTCCAGTTTATGGTTACCCTGATATACAGAGCTCTGTAAATCTATACCAGGCCAATGAAATATGAGCCGGGACATGAGAAAATGGGATTTTGTCTATGCGAAAACAAAGACGCAGATCTGCTGTATAGTAACTGCACAGCTGATCAGCGCCTTTGTTTTTGCTACACCGATAGTACAATTCCTCTAGTTTTTTAAATCCAAATTTCCGACCTCTAGCCATCGTCTGTGCTTGTACAGCTCGGATTGTGTCAAACCTGTTCAAAAACCACATTTTTGGTTTTCTCGCATCACGTCTCATATTGAGAGAGACCAGTGCCTAGTTCTGAAGAAGAGTCTTATCCTACCTTTTCTAAGAGAAAGTTTGAGATCTTCCCACCATCTGGCTCTCCACCCCTACTGAACTGTATCTCCACATACTTGCCCTGTCAAACACAAAAGTCATGTTACAATAAAACCTGAGCTGTCTCATGAGCAAACTGGACTTTTACCTGCAGAGGCAAAAACAAAGGCGCAGATCAGCTGTGCAGTAACTGCACAGCTGATCTGCGCCTTTGTTTTCCATACACAGATAGTAAAATTCTTCATCTACTTATATCCACAGTTTCTAGCTTTCTTCTGAAACTATATCAGCCGGTTTGTGTCCAACCTGGTCGGAAACCCGAAGACCGGTTTTCTCGCAACGCAGCTAAGATGATACAAGGCTTGAAAATATTTAGGTTTAGAAGTTCATGTACATATAGGGGGACTGTATAGAGCCAAAATAAGGTCATGCCCTACTGGTTCAAAAATCTGTAAATTTTACAATATACCAAAAAACTGAGAATCATGTGACATTACATTTACCCATTCAATGAATACCATGTGACATTACATTTACCCGGTATAAATCTCACTATCAGCTAGAATCTCACTGGCATGCGAATTCCTTGCGACTGTTTTGCTAATTAAGTCGCGAAACTATCATACAACATTTGTGAATGTCCCACAGATTTTTATGTGTAGCGAACTAGTTGCCAACCATTCGCGAAAGAAATTCTAAGCTTAAAACATGTTTAAAACTTTCATGCAAATTTATTTGCCAAAATATTTGTGAACCCCTCGCAAAATCGTCGGGGAACCTGTCATGTGACAGTCTTACAACATTTGTGCGAGTGTCGCGGACCTGTTGAAGCAAAATTTTGGCGAATTTACAATGTGACAATGCGTCTTGAGAAAAGATGCGAAACTAAGCGACATTCGTGTGAATGTGGTGAGACACACTCATAAATGTCCCACAACTGTCATACTAGTGTCTCGCAACTATTGTGCGACAATCGTGATACATATTAGGCAGAAATCTGCGAAAATTGTCACATAAATGTCTATTCGATGAGTGTTGCCTTTATATTGTTTTTCTTTGTCGCGAACTACATGTAGTCTCCAGTTGATGCATCCTAGTGAGATAGGGGCTTTAGCTGTTCAAATGCATTGTCTCCATATGACATTTGCTTTGAGGACATAAAACACTGACAACACCACATTTAACTCCTCCATACTTACAAATCTACTAGAGTTATTGTTCCTAACTGTTTTGGCATTCCCGAAGGCCTCGAGCAAGGGATTGGATTCCAGGATAATGTCCTTGACCCTTTGTACTGTGGGGCCCCCACCTGACACCTTGGAGACGTAACTCATGATGTACTTGGCGGCTACCGTTTTACCTGCTCCGCTTTCACCACTGTAATAATACAAAATATGCCTTACTAAATGAGCCACGGCATGAGAAAACCAGTCTTCATGATTTCCAACCAGGTCCCACACCAACTGACTTGTACAGTCTCAGAAAAAGGCTAGAAGCTTGAAATTTTGGACTTTAAAAGAAGAGGGATTGTACTATCCATGTAGTGAAAAATAAGCACTGATCAATTGTGCAGCTGATCTGGGCCTTTGTTTTTGCATAGGTAAAAATCTGGTGTTCTCGTGACAATGCTCATGCCCATGCAATATACAGAAATTTGTTTTATCTACATTAAAAAGAAAACTATTTTTGTTTAAGATGTTTTTGCGTTTTTTCTCAAAGATTTCATTTGTTTGTATTGAGGCTTAACGTCCCAGTCAAAAATTTTTCGGTCATGTCAGGACCGAGCCAACTCTACCCAGGTTTAACCAGTACTGTAGGGAGTTAATGTGTCTTGCTCAAGGACACAACACGGTGATGCTTGTGGGGATCGAACCCAGGACCTCTAGATTCGGAGTCCGACGCTCTACAACTATGCCACAGCGCTGAATGACCTTAGACTGCTATAGCTTGATCACACTCGTACCCATGATTCTTATTTCTTTGTTTTTGCATAGGCAAATATCCAGTTTTCTCATGATGCGGCATATTAACTTCAGTGTGCTTTTAATACAATAAAAATATTGTATTTCTAAAAATTTAGAAACTTTATGGCATCACCATACATGTGATACATCTCAGAAGCAAAATAGAGAGATTTCTATTTTAACAGAGAGAATGATTAATGAAAGAAGGAAATTCTAAACAATTACAAGGGAGATCCTTCCAAAATAAGGATATCACGTTAATGGGCATCACATATCAAATAACACATTTATCATGTACATTGCATCAATTTTAATATGAGTCACATCCTGAGAAAACCTGACTTTTGCCTATGCAGATCAGCTGTGCAGTAACTGCAGCACAGCTGATATGTGCCTTTGTTTTCGCTACACGGAATTCCTCTTCTTCCTAAATCCAGATTTTCAAGCTTCTAAACCTCTTCGGTCGGTTTTTAGCAGACATTGTCACAATCCCAAAAGACCATTTTTCTCACATCGCAGCTCATATGGGGGAAGGAAAAGAAAAACAGACTGAGTGCTAAGAATTTAAATAGAATTGAATAAATAAAAGAAGTTTACTTTAAAAACAAAAATTTCCTTAAAGCTTAGTCAGGATTAATACCAGGAAGATAACAAAATGAGC
Organism: Rugalucina vietnamica; assembly: GCA_964017185.1. Classification (NCBI taxonomy): domain Eukaryota; kingdom Metazoa; phylum Mollusca; class Bivalvia; order Lucinida; family Lucinidae; genus Rugalucina; species Rugalucina vietnamica. The sequence goes on along the minus strand of OZ024876.1, from coordinate 12,175,489 downwards.
CCCATCATGAGAAAACCAACAATTTTGCAGAGACAAAATCAAAGACGCAGATCAGCTTTGCGTTAACCACGAAGCTGATCAGTGCCTTTGTTTTCACTAGAGAAATAGTACAATTCCTCTACTGTCTAAATCCAAGATTTCCAGCCTTTAGCCATTTTCTGTGCAGGTACAGCTCGGTTTCTGTCAGACCTGTTTGAAAACCACATTGTTGGTTTTCTTGTGTCGCGGCTCAAACGCTAAGGAGCACATCTGAATTCCCCAAACCTAAACACACATAAAAATGCTTGTCATCAGGATAAGATGTCTGTATAATATATACCCCACTTTTATATAGTAAAACTGGGGTATACTGGATTTCTTTTTTTTGGTCCAAAACATAGTGGGTATTCATTAGAACCTTCTAACGTGTACCCACGATCTATGTCTTGAGCAAAAATATTTTAAAAAATCAAAAAAATTTCAATTTTCACAACTTAGAAAAATCTGTATATAGAACATGGACACGTTTTCGTAATGTCAACATCAAAGGATTGTTGTCATAGTCTATTTTTGCAAGCCTTACATTTCTAGTATAAAATTACAGGCACCGATCAGCTGGGTGCAGAGGATCAGCTGATGAGCAGCAGTTTTGCTTTCCCAATCTCTACTTCTTCAAGCTAAGATTTTTAGCCCCCCCCCCCCCCCCCCCCCCCCCCCGCCTCTCCACCACCACCACCATTTTCTGCTCAGGGTGAAACGATTTATCATGAAAGTACTCTGTTCTTGAATCGAATCGTGATTCACATTCAACTGGTTCGAGTATGATATACATCCACTATCATAAGGATGTTGTTTTAACCTTAGTCATGATTAATCCAACACAATCAATTTCTGAATAGCACTTTGTTATGAAATTTGCATTATGTTTTTGTTTTGTTTTCACTTTTAATATGCCAAGATGAAGTCACATACTAAAGCTGCATTATCCTCCAGAACAATGTGGTTTGAATGAAAGTAAAGGTTTTGGCTTAATTAAGACAAGAGTTATAGAATTTTAAAAGTGTCCATCTTAAGGTTGGCCTTAATTATATTGAAAGTAATCGATCCGAGGTGTTCATAATCCAATCACTTCAATTTTGGATGATGACAGTGGAGGGTTGGGAGGGGGTATTACCTGATGATGACAGTGGAGGGCTGGGAGTGTGTATCACCTGATGATGACAGTGGAGGGTTGGGAGGGGGTATTACCTGATGACAGTGGAGGGTTGGGAGGGGGTATTACCTGATGATGACAGTGGAGGGTTGGGAGGGGGTATTACCTGAAGATGACAGTGGAGGGTTGGGAGAGGTATTACCTGATGATAATAGTGGAGGGTTGGGAGGGGATATTACCTGATGATGACAGTGGAGGGATGGGAGGGGGTATCACCATGACAGTGGAGAGTTGGGAGGGGGTATCACTTGATGATGACAGTGGAGGGTTGGGAGGGGGTATTACCTGACGATGACAGTGGAAGGTTTGGAGGGGGTATTACCTGACGATGACAGTGGAGGGTTGGGAGGGGGTATTACCTCATGACAACAGTGGAGGGTTGGGAGGGGTATTACCTGATGATGACAGTGGAGGGTTGGGAGGGGGTATAACCTGATGATGACAGTGGAGGTTTGGGAGGGGGTATTACCTGACGATGACAGTGGAGGGTTGGGAGGGGGTATTACCTGATGATGACAGTGGAGGGTTGGGAGGGGGTATTACCTGGTGATGACAGTGGAGGGTTGGGAGGGTGTATCACCTGATGATGACAGTGGAGGGTTGGGAGGGGGTATTACCTGATGACAGTGAATGGTTGGGAGGCAGTATTACCTGATGATGACAGTGGAGGGTTGGGAGGGGGTATCACCTGATGATGACAGTGGAGGGTTGGGAGGGGTATTACCTGATGATGACAGTGGATGGTTGGGAGGGGGTATTACCTGATGATGACAGTGGAGGGTTGGGAGTGGTATTACCTGATAATGACAATGGAGAGTTGTAAGGGGTATTACCTGATGATGACAGTGGAGGGTTGGAAGCGGTATTACCTGATAATGACAGTGGAAAGTTGGGAGGGGTATTACCTGATGATGATAGTGGATGAGTACGGTGGAGGGATGGGAGGGGGTATTACCTGATGATGATAGTGGATGGTTGGGAGGGGTATAACATGATGATGACAGTGGAGGGTTGGGAGGGGGTATCACCTGATGATGACAGTGGAGGGTTGGGAGGCAGTATGGGATGGCAGGGGGTATTACCTGATAATGACAGTGGATGGTTGGGAGGGGGTATCACCATGACAGTGGAGAGTTGGGAGGGGGTATAACCTGATGATGACAGTGGAGGGTTGGTAGGGGGTATAACCTGATGATGACAGTGGAGGGTTGGGAGCGGTATTACCTGATAATGACAGTGGAGAATTGGGAGGGGTATTACCTGATGATGACAGTGGGGGGCTGGGAGGGGGTATTACCTGATAATGACAGTGGAGGGTTGGGAGGGGGTATTACCTGATGATGACAGTGGGGGGCTGGGAGGGGGTATTACCTGATAATGACAGTGGAGGGTTGGGAGGGGGTATTACCTGATAATGACAGTGGAGGGCTGGGAAGGGTATGCCTGATGATGACAACAGTGGAGCGTTGGGAGGGGGCATTACCTAATGACAACATTGGAGGGTGGGTAGGGGGTATTACCTGATGACATCATTGGAGGGTTGGGAGGGGGAATTACCTGATGACAGTGGAGGGTTGGGAGGGGGTATTACCTGATGATGACAGTGGAGAGTTGGGAGGGTGTATCACATGATGATGACAGTGGAGGGTTGGGAGGGGGTATTACCTGATGATAATAGTGGAGGGTTGGGAGGGGTATTACCTGATGACAACAGTGGAGGGTTGGGAGGGGTATTACCTGATGATGACAGTGGAGGGTTGGGAGGGGGTATTACCTGATGATGACAGTGGATGGTTGGGAGGTGTATTACCTGATGATGACAGTGGAGGGTTGGGAGGGGGTATTACCTGATGATGACAGTGGAGGGCTGGGAGGGTGTATCACCTGATGATGACAGTGGAGGGTTGGGAGGCAGTATTATCTGATGATGACAGTGGAGGGTTTGGAGGGGGTATTACCTGATAATGACAGTGGAGGGTTGGGAGGGGGTATTACCTGATGATGACAGTGGAGGGTTAGGAGGGGGTATTACCTGATGATGACAGTGGAGAGTTGGGAGGGGGTATTACCTGATCATGACAGTGGAGAGTTGGGAGGGGTATTACCTGATGATGCCAGTGGAGGGTTGGGAGGGGGTATTACCTGATGATGACAGTGGAGGGTTGGGAGGGGGTATTACCTGATGATGACAGTGGAGAGTTGGGAGGTAATTACCTGATGATGACACACTGATTTTCCATATCTATCATCATGTTTCTATACATATTGTCTGTGAGGGCGTAGACATGTGGAGGATTCTCATACTGGGCCTAGATAAAAAAAAGTATATAAGAACATTACAGATAACCTGGACCTCTTTATAACACAGTTCGTTACGGCACAGTTCTGGATATATAACACTGATTATTGCTGGACCCCAACTGATTATTTTAGACTATTTTTGCTATACATGTATGTCTATAACACGGACTGGATAGCTGACACAGACAGATGGCTTGGACCCCAACAATTGTGTTCAGGGATTTTTCTGACCTTTTGAGGAAATAAAAAAAAAATAGCACAATTTTGGGAAAAAGTAGCTCAATTTTGGGGAAAAATAGTGCAATTTAAAAGAAAAATCAGATAATGTTCCCTTTAAATTTGGATTTTTCTACTAATTGGAAAGGTTTCAGGTCAATTGTGAATTTTTTCAGCCAACTGGGAAAACATTTGGTACCCGCAGCTGGACCCAATTTTGTATAAGGAAAAACCCTGTTGTTATAAAGAGGTTGTGGTGTAAGTATATATAGATATTAAAAATATATTTGCCTCAATAACATGCTTTAACAGTGTAATTGGTACTCTGTAACACAAAACAGGTACAGAATATATGTTAGTCTGCTTTTCTTGTCTTTCAAGGAGGATAAATTGCAGCAAATTTAATTAAACATTATCCAGCTCATAAATGTTAAAATGCAAATTATCATTGTTGTTTTAACAGCTGCAGTTTCTGTGGGATAAATTATTTGCTTTTGTTTTTTAAGACCTACAAGTTTCTGTAGTCTTTTGCTTTTTTCAGTCTTAAAGGAATTTAAACCTTATAAATCAGGTGAGCATACACATGCAAGAAAAGAGTTGAATAACAAGGACATTACATCAGGATAACATGTCTGTGTAAAGTATACCCCCCTGAACCCCACTTTTATGTTGTGAAACTAGGGTTTACAGGGGTATACCTATTTTTCTTATTTTTGCTCCAAAACTTAGATTGTGGGTACTCGTTAGAACCGCCTCAGCGAGGCGGTTCTAACATGTACCCACAATCAATGTTTTGTCCAAAAATTTTACAAATATAAAATTTTACTATTAAAATTTTGAAGCTCAAAAAATCTGTTTATTATATGGCACATTTTTGCAATGTAACTGCAAAAGGATCGATCACTGAGTGTGAAAGGGGAAGAAAGGTCAGTGAAAAGGGCCACTTACAGCTCCCTGATACTGGTCAATCTCTCGTTCTGTGTAGATATTGAGCATCTTGAATGGATTGACAGACACCAGTACTGGTCCAATGTAGGTCTGATTACCAGCTAAGGAAATTATTTAAACTTGAAGTTGTGCAATATTAAAACAAAATGCAAAGTATTGACCAATTTCTCTTATTACATTGTTCACAGATAGGTTTTGCATAAGCAAACTTAGACTATCTCCCCAGTTGATTTAAAAATCTCTAAGTCAGTAAGACAAAATTTGCAGCCAACTTTTAGCCCCCAGCCATCTATTGCAGCTGTACATCGTAGTTTTATCAGACCAGGTTCAGAACCTGAAAGATAAGTTTTCTCACAACACATCTTACAGGTACATGTATATCTTGACTAAAAATCTAACAAGAACTATGAAAATATTCAACGAAACAGTCATTTAAATTTTAAAGTTAGTGTAGATGTAAAGATATTTTGAAGAAATGCCATGCATCCTATTCTTTCATATCATTTGGGGACGTCCCATCAGGATAACATGTCCTTGTAATGTATACCCCCTTAAGGGTAAACATCACTATTGTTTATGAGCACAGTTTGCGCAACGTCGGCGTTTAGTATGTGCATGTTAAGCGTAGTTTTTAGTGTCCTTTTGTTTTGATTTCTCAATGACGTTGCAAGAGGTAGAATCTTATTCTGATTGTTTCTGCATTATTAAGTCCTAAAGTGGGTATATATATTGTTCATTATTATTTTAAAAGAAGTTCTGTTGCAACTGATATACCCAAATTCATGTATAAGGTTAATTATATGTGAAAACGTTTATTTCGGTGTTGATGACGTCGCATAAATATACGCGACGCCAGTGCAACGTTTGGCGTTAAAACGAAAAAGGCGGGAATATTGAACATTTTTTCTATAAATCTTCCATCGCAATCTGGTGACCCCCACTTTTTATTTGAACTTTTAAATGGTTATCATGTTTCCTATCTGTTGGTGTAATTTAATCAAAATCATATGCATAGTTTAGGAGATATCGCAAAAAAACGTACTTTTTCAAGGTTTGAAAAGATGGCGGGAAAGTTAATTTTGCATGTAATCGCATCAGTTTAAGAGAAAATAGTATCAAAATGCAAGAAAATAACACTCATCGTGTGTTTAAGTTGTTTTTGCAGTAATAACATATATATTAAAACACATATCCGCTACGAGTGCGGTTTTCTGAAATGCACGAGAATCATTCAAAAAGTTCTGACACCATGGAAACGAGGCCGGTGACTCCCCACTTTTATTTCGATTTTAGTCCAAGGATACAATTATCTTGAAGCATAGGAAGTTTCATGAAAATCATATGCGGGAATTAAATAGTAATGTTTCCCTTTAAACCCCACTTTTATATAGTAAAACTGGGGTATCATACAGGTATACAATTTTTCTTATTTTTGATCCAAAAGATAGATTGTGGGTACTAGTTAGCACTTCTAACGTGTACCCACTATCAATGCTTTGAGCTAAAGTACATGTATAATGATCAAATATTTTTCCTATGAAATTTTCAATTTTTACAGCTGAAAAAGTCTCTGTATATTGCATGTGCGCGTTTTTGTATCGAGAGTAAAAAAGATACATATATAACATCATCCATGAATCGTTTCTTGAGGTTTTCGACGATGGCTCCTTCTGAGATCTTCTGAAGTAAGACCATGTCATCCACACCGCTCGTCTTGACATTGTGACTTTGCCAGTGGTATGGCTGCAATAGACAGACACAAGACAAAATATATGCCGTGTCATGAGAAAACTATTCGTGAAGCGAAACAAATGTGCTGATCAGCTTCGCAGTTACTGCGAAGCTGATCTTCGCCTTTGTTTTCGCATATGCAAAATGTTGGTTTTCTCATGATGCGGCTCATATACATTTTATCACATTATTATAATGATATGTAATAAATACGTTATGACCACACATGTATTAACACTAAACACTTTTGAGGGAATTCACAACGTCATTGACGGCACAGAGACATCCTGTTCAATGCAGTGCCTTGCTTTTATTTGAATTGATGCTTAATATTCCAGTCAACAGCTATGGTTATCTTGGGACATTGCCTCCATTTTATAACACTTCCAAAAAGTGCTTCAAATATAACCACCCTAGTAAGCCACTAAGGCTTATGTGTATGGGTCGTTTGACTTGAACTATATTTCCTGGGCAGGCTCAGACCTGAGCGGTTAACCAGCAATCAGATGGTCAGTCAGTCGCATGTAAGCTTTGCCTGGAGGTAGCCCATCTATTTCTTCAGGCCCCATTGGGCCGTCTTGCTATTTCCATAATGGTGCTTCATGTTTAACATATGAGCTGCCTCGTGGGAAAACCAACAATGTGGTTTCCGACCAGGTACGACACAAACCGGCCTGTACAGCTACAGAAGCAGGCTAGAAGCTTGAAATTTTGGAGTTACGTAGAGGAGGAATTGTCCTATCCGAGTAGCGAAAACAAAGGCGCTGATCAGCTTCGCGGTTACCACGAAGCTGATCTGCGCCTTTATTTTCGCCTATGCAGATTGTTGCTTTTCCCACGAGGTGGCTCATATATTGCATGTACAGTACACTGCTTCAGAAATGAAAATAACAAGTTAAAATAAATTTAGACTAAGAGACGTCAAGATGCATCTTGTTTCTATCGTTTGATAACATGCATCTACTGGTGTGCTTATTTCAACGATTTAATTAAATTTTGGGAAATCACTGACCTCCCTGTCATTGCAGCTGATTTAATATAAGGAAATATCATCAAATATGCGTCCGAGTCAAACTGAGCTCCTTGGGTGCAAATTTATGATGATACTTGAGTTATTAGAAGGTGTGGTGGTATCGGATAGAACCTTTGAAGTAGCGAAGTCCTCACTCCATGTGTGGAAACTCCTTGCATATATACCGGGTGCAGGACATTTCGTCTAAAACCATTTCGTCTAAAAGCCATTTCGTCTAAAGGACATTTCGTCTAAAAGTCATTTCGTCTAAAGGACATTTCGTCTAATGGACATTTCATCTAAAGAACATTTCGTCTAATGGACAATTCGTCTAAAAAATCTAGTGGGTGCGACATTTGGTCTAAAAAAAAGTTAAGAACAAGAAAATTATATCATGTTATTTGTAACATGCTATAAGGGGCGGTTCATAGAAGTTTGAGGGCACAAATAAGACAATGTTAACATTGTGATTGAATCATCTTTTCATTTCAGTTCATGAACACACGTGGAAAGATAATCCAATATCCAAACTAAAATATTATTGGCTGGTCGGTACATGTGTATGCACGTCGTGACTTAACAAAGGCAGAAAAAAAATACACCCTGTATGACATGACCGGGACGCAACCAACGTTCTTACTTTCTTATCTAAGACCTCATCTAATCTTGCTAAAATTCATATTTGAAGTACTCGAATATCTGTCCTTTACACATAACATAAAGTCATCTTTCAACCAACGAACATGTTTTGAAGTGATCATTCAAAGGTACCATACATCCAAGATTCGAATACATGTACGTGTTTGAAAGGCCTAGGGCGTTTAAGTCCTTTTTTGCCTCATATTTTGCTAAAAATAAATTTTGGAATTTAGTCGAGAAAACTATTCCTTTAACAGCCATATGTTTCGTCTTTTAAAAACCAGAACAAGTACTTCATTTATCCTACAAGAACCATTAATAGAGCACATTTTGCACTTTTTGGCATTTTTGACCATTTCTGAACACATTTTTAATTTTATGTGCCGGCCCACATGACCAACAAAATGATATTTTGCATACAATATATCTGGATGGTACATCATAATTATTTCATAATAAGAAATTGTTCGTCGCGTGGGCCGATAGTAGAAAATGATGTAAAATGAAGAAAAATAGACCCAAAATTGCAAAAAGTGGTATTTCGGTGCTTTTCGGAGCGTTGCCATGGCAACATGTGTAATCTGCATGTGATAGTTATGCCATGAGGCCGAAACCAGGCATTAAATCCCCTAGGCCGTTAAGCTGGGATTACAATATTATTTGCATTATTTAAGAAGCTTATGAAGTCGACACGATGCTGTTCGTCTTTAGAATCTCAAATCTGATCGGTCATGACCGTTATAGTAATTAAAATCATGCTTAAAATGTTTTACGGTTTACAGGGATTATTCGCTGTATACAATCGATTTTTAAACAGGTGTCAAAGGGTAGAACGCCTGTTCGAATAAAATGCAGATACAATATGGTAGAAATAAGTGTCGGAGTACATACAAGGGTTTTCAAAAGGGTCCAAACACAAGCATTAATCATTGTATTGAGAATTAAAACTGTACATCTTATGCCACTTTTACATTTGAATCCCACCCGGTCAGTGGCAATGAGTATCAACACCAGAATTTAAAAGATATGCAAGGTTTCACTGAAGAACATGTCTTTAAGACGATGTAAATGCAATCGTGTAATTGCATCCGACAAAATAAGAAACGAAAGGGTACCGTGTATCATTTTTTTTTTCATAAAAATCACAAGTAATGATATAATTTTAAAGACATATGAGCCTCGACGTGAGAAAACCGGTCTTCTGGGTTTACGACCGGGTGCGACGACAAAAGCAAGCTAGATGCTTGAAATTTTGGCTACAATTAATAGTAAGAGGAATTGTACTAACCAAGTAGCGAAAACAAAGGCGCTGATCAGTTGTGCAGTTAATGCACAGCTGATCTGCGCCTTTGTTTTCGCATATGCAAAAATCCGGGGTTTTCATTATGCGGCTCATATTATTAAGGTACGTATCGCATACTGTAGATCCGGAAATATTCGTGAGAACTTAATTTTCGCTAATATTCGCGAATTGGTTGCCTCGCGAATTCAAAGTTCTCGCTAATAAAGAGTCACTATAAACTTTAAAGAATACATGGACACTCACCCGCGAATTCAAGAACTCGCTAATAATTCGGAAATAGAGAATTCGCGAAACAAAAGTCAAAAGTCAAAAGTCACGCGAAAATTTCCGGATTTACAGTATCTTAAAAAACTCTGCTATAAACCATGTGGGGTCAAATGTTTAAAGTCGCATTAAAATTTTATCATTTTACCCTCTCCTGACAATTATTGCTGTAGGTGTATGGAATGTTTTGAGTACAGTCCGGAAGGTACTCAGACACATATTCTCTCCCTCTTTTATCTTTATGTTGTTCAAAGACGGGTTCTAAAGGCATGGGCACCTCATGTCATTTGACATCCTTTTCAAGAAAGGTACAATTAGACAATGATCAGGAAAAAAAACGCAATCAGTAAGAAACGCCTACTCCAAAAACCGTGGTGGGAAAAACTAAACCGACAATTAGGTACTTAGACAACATATCGAAAGCCGACTGAGTGAGCAGTTATTTCCCTAAAGGCGGTTACTCAGTTACCTAACTTAAATAAAAATACGGAAACATGCATAAGGTTCAAACAGTACAAAAATCATCTCCAAAACAGAGAACAAATGGAACCACAACAGAACTATCGCCTTGGAACGATCAGTAATATAAAATTACTGGGAGGCTTAAACCGGTATTACAGGCGCCTAACCTCACCCTGATCATCAGCAGTGGTTCACAACATTTAGTTAGTCGTTCGGTCCTCGTGGTGAATCTCTTCCTAGTCAATGAATCATCAAGGACAAACAAATAAATCATGATAACCACCCTGATGAAGCAAATAAGAGGACTCAACAGATTCAGTAAGCTGTCCGACGATGGAGCACCCTGGGTGCCGATTAACTTACTGAAACCCGGAGCAAAAGTTAAACAATTCCATACCGGAGATAAACCTTATAAACGCGAAATGTTCAATCATAATTTTAATGATCTAATACGATCATGCATGGCTGATCAGATTGGAGTGTTTAAAGACAAACAACGATGGTTCAACTTCACAAGCTTCAAAAGACTGCAAGAGTTTGTTTAGTACAGCCTAAAAATTGAAAAACTACCCGAAACTTGAATTGGTGGTACCGTTAATCACATTCAAAGCATGATTACCGGCTGCGTTAATGTCCTTTTTCTCAATAAAATTTTAAAGAAAATAAATTCCAGTACTCTGTACGTGAATTTTATCAAGATAAAATTATAAATAAAAAAAATCAACATTTTGAATTTGAGCAATTAATGAAGACTTAATGGAAAAACCTCATCATTGCGTTTATTTTGTCGGGTATATTACTTAAACATGTTGAAAATAAAACTGTTTGTTTTTTACTTCATTTAATTTTTCAAACTAGTCCTACTGCCAAACCATATTCGGGTACGATCTTCCTGAGTTACATGCAACCAAAAAGCGTAGATTGATCCAACAAGGACCAACATGACACGACCCGTTGAAACCAGAGGACCATTGGTCCTGAGAACGCTCACCTGAAGCCTGATCTTGGAGTATTAAGTCATAATGAAATGACCTTGACCTTGAATACTCACACACCTTTATTCACTTCATAAGTTGTCTGCATCTGCAAAGTTTCAGGTCTCATGCTGCAATAGTTTCCAAACCCAGTGATTTCTGAGAAAACCATAATTTTAATTTTGATATTTAAATTACCTTGGGCCAAGGTCAATACATGACCTTGGCCTTCATTAATTACTTACCTTCATTGACACCATTAGTTGTCTGCATCTAGCAACTTTCAGGTCTCAGGCTGCAACAGTTTGTTTTCGCCTTTTCCCATGTGAAAGCCTATGTTTCCAAAATTGACCTTGCCGTAAAATAGGTCAAGGTCATCATAGGGTCATCATTTCAACAAACTATGATGGACTGGAGTCCCAAATGCTACATACCAAGTTTCATGAAAATTGGCCTGCCGGTTCTGAAGAAGAAGATTTTTGAAAGGTTTTTACCATATATGGGCGTAGCGGCTATCTTGGTCATGTGACCTGGATTTCGCGATCAAACTTTCGTCTCCCCTACCCATAGATGCTGCACAAAAAATTTCACTTTGATTTGCCAAGCAGTTTCAGAGAAGAAGATCTTTGAAAAGTGTGTATGGACAACAGACTGGCCAAGGTCAAGAGATGACCTTGACCTATATTAAACACATACCTTCATCTACTCCATTAGTTGTTTGCATCTACCACTTTTCAGGCCTCAGGCTGCAATAGTTTTCAAAAAATCCACAGTTTTCACTTTTACCTATGTAAAAGCCTATGTTTCCAAATTCGACCTTGTCGTAAAATAGGTCAAGGTCATCCAAGGGTCATCATTTTATCAAACTATGATGGGCTGAAGTCTCCGATGCTACATACAAAGTTTCGTGGAAATCGGCCCACTGGTTCTGGAGAAGAAGATTTTTGAGTGGTTTTAACCATATATGGGCGTGGCGGCCATCTTGGTCATGTGACCTGGATTTCTCGATCAAACTTTCGTCTCCACTACCCATGGATGCTCCACATAAAATTTCACTGATTGGCTGTGCAGTTTCAGAGAAGAAGATCTTTGTAAAGTGTGTATGGACAACGACTGGCCAAGGTCAAGATATGACCTTGACCTATATTAATCACATACCTTCATCTACTCCATTAGTTGTTTGCATCTACCACTTTTCAGGCCTCAGGCTGCAATAGTTTTCAAAAAAACCATAGTTTTCACTTTTTCCTATGTAAAAGCCTATGTTTTCAAATTTGACCTTGCCGTAAAATAGGTCAAGGTCATCCAAGGGTCATCATTTTATCAAACTATAATGGGCTGAGGTCCTTGATGCTACATACCATGTTTCGTGGAAATCGGCCAGCCAGTTCTGGAGAAGAAGATTTTTGAGTGGTTTTTACCATATATGGGCGTGGCGGCCATCTTGGTCATGTGACCTGGATTTCTCGATCAAACTTTCGTCTGCCCTACCCATGGATGCTCCACATAAAATTTCACTTTGATTGACCAAGCAGTTTCAGAGAAGATCTTTGAAAAGTGTGTATGGACAACAGACTGGCCAAGGTCAAGAGATGACCTTGACCTATATTAATCACATACCTTCATCTACTCCATAAATTGTTTGCATCTACCACTTTTCAGGCCTCAGGCTGCAATAGTTTTCAAAAAATTCCATAGTTTTCACTTTTTCCTATGTAAAAGCCTATGTTTCCAAATTTGACCTTACCGTAAAATAGGTCAAGGTCATCCAAGGGTCATCATTTTATCAAACTATGATGGGCTGAGGTCCTTGATGCTACATACCAAGTTTCGTGGAAATCGGCTCACCAGTTCTGGAAAAGAAGATTTTTGAGTGGTTTTTACCATATATGGGCGTGGCGGCCATCTTGGTCATGTGACCTGGATTTCGCGATCAAACTTTCGTCTCCCCTACCCATGGATGCTCCACATAAAATTTCACTTTGATTGGCCGTGCAGTTTCAGAGAAGAAGATCTTTGAAAAGTGTGTATGGACAACAGACTGGCCATTGGTCAAGAGATGACCTTGACCTATATTAATCACATACCTTCATCTACTCCATTAGTTGTTTGCATCTACCACTTTTCAGGCCTCAGGCTGCTATAGTTTTCAAAAAATCCATAGTTTTCACTTTTTCCTATGTAAAAGCCTATGTTTCCAAATTTGACCTTGCCGTAAAATAGGTCAAGGTCATCCAAGGGTCATCATTTTATCAAACTATGATGGGCTGAGGTCCTTGATGCTACATACCAAGTTTCGTGGAAATCGGCCCACCAGTTCTGGAGAAGAAGATTTTTGAGTGGTTTTTACCATATATGGGCGTGGCGGCCATCTTGGTCATGTGACCTGGATTTCGCGATCAAACTTTCGTCTCCCCTACCCATGGATGCTCCACATAAAATTTCACTTTGATTGGCCAAGCAGTTTCAGAGAAGAAGATCTTTGAAAAGTGTGTATGGACAACAGACTGGCCAAGGTCAAGATATGACCTTGACCTATATTAATCACATACCTTCATCTACTCCATTAGTTGTTTGCATCTACCACTTTTCAGGCCTCAGGCTGCAATAGTTTTCAAAAAATCCATAGTTTTCACTTTTTCCTATGTAAAAGCCTATGTTTCCAAATTTGACCTTGCCGTAAAATAGGTCAAGGTCATCCAAGGGTCATCATTTTATCAAACTATGATGGGCTGAAGTCTCCGATGCTACATGCCAAGTTTCGTGGAAATCGGCCCACCGGTTCTGGAGAAGAAGATTTTTGAAGGGTTTTTACCATATATGGGCGTGGCGGCCATCTTGGTCATGTGACCTGGATTTCGCGATCAAACTTGAAATGCCACTACCCAAGGAGGCTCCACATAAAATTTCAACTAGATCGGCCAAGCGGTTTCAGAGAAGAAGATCTTTGAAATTGTGGACGACGACGGACGACGGACGATGGACGATGGACGGACGCCGGATCATGGCTATCCTATTAGCTCACCTTGTGAGCCTTCGGCTCAGGTGAGCTAAAAAGGGATTGTACTGATTGGAGGTCAGATCGACTGGACAACAATGTATACAGTGAGGCATTATCGAATCGTCAACCGTGACTCTGAAACAAAAGAGTTCATTTCCTCAATGTACATGCATGTTGTTACTAAATCGAGTTTGCTTCCAAACAACTTAATCGAGTTTATATCTACATTTCGTCAAGTGTCTTGTGATGTTGTATCAGTCTGCGCTGTAATATATTTAACATAACGGGTATTTAGGGTGAAAACTTTTTTTTCAAATTACAGCCATGATATTAGAGAACGCCACAAGTTAGCGTATAAACCAAATGTGCATGAGCCTCCGTACACAATATTTATTTTCTTTATTTCCAAAACTCTATCGGTAATGATTGTAGACTATTCAAAACAAAATGCAAGCTTCTTTGTTTACAGTGCTAGGAAAAGATACGCTTTTATTCTGATCATGTCGTTGATTGCATGTTTTTGTATTGTTTCTGTACAAAATTTAGAATGAAATATGTTAAAACCGAAACAAATGCGCGCAATTCGTATGAAAAATCACAACACGCTAAAGAGTTTAAAGAAAATTTTAAGCACGCTTGGAACGCGCACCGACCTACAAAAGTATTCAAGATGATTTCTTGACGATTTAGCAAACGTCCATATATTAAAATCAGATATTTGCTGTCTCAGACACCACTAGCATACAACTTTAATCGTTAATATGTGATTATAAAACATAATGCTAAACGAGCCGCTTCTAGCTTTTTTAAAAGTCATCCTTGTATTCTATAGAACCATGCTATTTTTAGCATGCATCGGGTTTTCAAGCTAAACAAGAAGTATCTTTAAAAAAGATAATCGGCGTGCTTTAAATGGATGTGGGTTATAATATGTTCTGCGTTTTGACTCGAACATAATAAACTGTGTGGTCACAGCCTTATATGCTTGCTTTATACAGGTTGAACTTAAACATTTTAAAACACTACATGTAATAGGCAACCTTACTGGAAAATAGTTTAGTTTGTTTTGGTTTAACGTCCTGTTCAAAAATTTTCAGTCCTCTTTCTGAGAATGCTTCACATGAAGTTTGATTTTGATTAGTTCTGTGGGTTATTAGTACAAGAACTTTAAAATTGTGAATGAAGACAATAGATGCCAGAGCATGGTTTACTAAAAACTCACCTTGTGAACTTTCGGCTCTGGTGTGCTTAAAATGTCGAAACATTGCTATACTATAAGCTTAGCTTGGCAGCTCAACACATGTGCTTATAACTGGAGATATGTGATGGAGCTGAGCTATCATAAATTAAACATATTACCAAAATGTAGCAAAGTAGCTACCTGAACAGTGGACCCACCACAAAGCTATCCTAACTAAGATGGGGAGTCAATTTTGCTATACTAAGATGAAATTTATCATTTACAAACTATTTGTCTCCAGAAGTACATTTTATGCAGATAAAATACGGTTAAAGCACTCAAAGCTACGGTATAAAGCCCATTCCGGTAGTCCATTCCGGTAATTATGTCCATTCCGGTCCATTCCGATAAAGATCCTCATGACCTAAAAAAAGTCGATCTCGTCTAAATCTCGCGGCTCGTCTAAATCTCGCGGCTAATTTACATATGACCCATAATTTGTCCAATGAAATGGTGCCAATGAAATTAGGTCAATACTTAGCTTAGACGGCTCACGCCGAAAATATCGATACACAAAGAGCTGGTTACCGCTTTACCAGACAAATTATAATACGTCTTATCAAGTTATCGGAAACCAGTATAAAATGAGGCACTTTAAGGGGGTTACAGCTTAACATTCTTTGGTGTCTGGTCAAATATAATATAAAACACCTGTTGAAGACCCCTACAGCTTTTAGGTTAGTACTTAAACCGTGTCGCTTAACCTCTGACATAGATATTCATGTTGATCAGACTGCTTAAATAAATGTGTTCTCAATAATGCGACTCTATGACGGTAAACAATATATGACCGACGAACTCTCACATGGCACTAGAAAATATGTAAAACAAATAGGTGCCTCTTTAAAGCGTGTTTACAAATCTATATCACTTGAGTTCAAGCAGCACGGTCAATTTATTTTACCTATCCATATTGAAACGAAAACAATTACAAACACATTATAAGTAGGTCAACGTACTATTTGAGCCATTTTAGCAAAAAATAAGCAATATACCTCGCATTGAAAACGCATATTCCCTACATAGAAGAAAATGTTGCTAACTAAAGCCTCCCACTATTCCAAAAACAGGTATATATAACACTAAGCAAACGCAAATTAATGTTTCAATCGACACATGAAAAAAAAATGGCTGCTTCTATTCACTATGACACAATTTACAATGGACACGCCCACTCATTAACATTTTAACAATTAAATCACAAAACGATAAAAAAAAAAAAACTGAGAATAAAAGAAAAAATAAACATATACAGTGAAGTTGACATCACTTTTGAATTATATCACTGGAAAATTAGCATTTCCCAATAAACTATCATCTATAAAAAAAGTGTTGAACCTTACCGTTCTGAATGACGTCACGAAATGATTGACAGAATACTGAAAACATATAGGGCTTTGTAGTGTTACTAAACAGTTCATAACATATACATTTAATGTGACATACTTTCCAAATACCTGAATTTCACACAGTTAAATACTTTCGCCCCAGAAAAATAAGATTTTTTAGACCAAATGTCGCACCTTACTGGAAATCAATTTCAGATATGTGACTTGAAATATTTATTTATCATTTCTGTTTATCTGCAAGCATTTGGTGACAGTACATGTATATTGATCTATCTTAACTGGTCATTAGAAGCAGTTATCAAACGGGTAGCTATAATGAAGTGTTTAGGATTAGTTTTGGTCCATTGTTGTCGGTTGCAGTTGTTGATTGGTAAATAATAAAAGCATTATATATTTTTTTTAAATAAAAGATGCTGCTGCAACACCACTGGAGGGATTGGCTACAATTTGTCATATTAAATAACGAATTGATATCCAATAAAATATTGTTCAAAAATATTTTCCTTATCATTTATGTTTTAGACGAGTTTTAGACGAATTTTTGACGAATTTAGACATTTTTAGACGAATTTTAGATGAAATGTCGCATTCGACGAAATGTCGTTTTCGACGAAATGTCCATTAGACGAAATGTCCTTCAAACGAAATGTCATTTAGACCAAATGTCTTTTAGACGTAATGTCCTTTAGACGAAATGTCCTTTAGACGAAATGTCCTTTAGACGAAATGGCTTTTAGACAAAATGTTTTTAGACGAAATGTCATGGATCCTATATACCTTAGTTACCTATCCAGGGTTGATTGGAACCGAGATACTGATGCACTCTACTCCACTCTCCAACTTTAATATACTTGAAATCACCAATACAATTAATCAGAAATATGCATTCAATATAGTATTAAAGACAGTTTGCAATTTTGTTTTTCTCAAGCTGAAACCCACCGACTGAGAAAACAAAATATTGGATACTAAAAAATACAGGAAGTGAAGAATAAAAAAAAAATCAAGCTGCAATTGTCGTTTTCTTACCATCTTTATTCAGCAATTGCTGTTTGATTGCTTGTTGTTGTTTTTTTTTTTCACGCCAAAAAATACAACCATCGAGCTAAAACAATAAATTTCATGACGGGCATTAAATCTATTTCTAGTGTGATTTTTATTGCAATGTGAAAGTTTCCAAAAGTTATCCCGGAAGTAAACTTTAGTAACGCATGCTCATTAGTGGTGCGCTACCTGTCCCAGGTAAATTTAAGGTTACAGAACATCAGATTTGCCACAGTATCTATCTTCTGATACTGAGTCGATCAATTTCTGATCATCACCTCAGGTGTGGGGTGGGTGGCTAAATTTAGAATTTAGTCAAGGGAAAAGAAAACATTTGGGGTGGACCATTAAAACTATTTACAAGATATAGATGAGAGGCATACTAAAACGCATGCCTCTGGGCTAATGATTTAAATAGAAGCCTTAAATTCCTCAATGGTCTTAGATAGGACCACTGAAGAAGGGAGGCTATTCCAAACCGGAATAGTTCTGGGGAAAAAGGAATTTTTCAGGGCATCACTATAGGCAAATGGTCTTGTGTATTGTGATTCATGTGATGCCCGAGTATGCCTTAGATTGGGTGCCGGGGTCAGGTATTTGTCTTTATCAAGAGACACTGTACCGGAGCGTATCTTGTAGAAGAAGGTTAAGGAGGACCGCTCCCTGCGAGACTCCAGGGATGGCCACTCAAGTTCGTCTAGCATTTCACCGACGCTACTGGTGTTCCTCCATCGCCTGCAGGTCCACCGGGCAGCAGTCCTCTGCACCTTCTCCACCTTCTCAATCTGAGTTTCATGATAGGGATGCCAAATAGGAGCTGCATACTCAAGTTGAGGTCGAACCAATGTTTTGTATGCAACTTCCTTAGTATGCCTAGGTGCCAGTGCCAAATTGCGCCGAAGAAAACCCAAAGTCTTAGTTGCCTTGCATGTAATTTCAGAAATGTGTTGACCCCAATCAAGATCATCTGTGATAGTTAAACCGAGGTATTTAGCGGACTGTACCTGTTCTAATGTTTGCTGATGCAGTGTGTAATTGAAATCTATATGCCTGCTTGGATGTAGCCGCGTCACCCTCATTGAATGACATTTGCTAACATTGAATTTCATTTGCCAATCCATTTCCCATTTGGCCAAGCTATTCAGGTCATCTTGTAAAATTTGACAATCCAATGGTGACTTGACATTTTTGTATAAAACACAATCATCAGCAAATAGCCGAACAGATGACCTGATGTTGTCAGGAAGATCATTAATAAAAATAAGAAATAGGACCGGTCCTAAGACCGATCCTTGTGGGACACCAGAAAGAACCGGGACTGGGTCTGAGGCACGGCCATCTAATACCACTTTTTGAGAGTGCTCAGAGAGCCACGAGTCGATCCACTTATGTGTAGATCCTCTAATCCCGTAGAAGTCAAGTTTGTATAATAACCTTGACGATCTCATCTCACAGTTTCTGATAACTTTGCGATGAAGCTGTTTGAAATAAATTATAATTGTAAAGTTGAAATGATGCACAATGTAATGGCCAGTTTTTATCTTAAAATGTTAAGACGTATACTATATGTGGGTGCAGGACATTTCGTCTAAAACCATTTCGTCTAAATGCCATTGTTGTTGTTGTTGTTTGTAAATCCCTCCTCTGTCAGGAGAACCTCGTTTAAAACGAGTAAAACCTTAAATGTCAAGTTTCTAAAATGCTAATAAAAGTTCACTTCTTCAAAACTGTCAGGTTAAAAGCTAGTCTATCAACGCCATTAGTAAAAACACGGTATACGGACAAAACACCCCACGGACATAACCCCCCACGTCTATTTTGTTAAAGGTGGACAAAAACCACCACGTTTTTTTGAAGGCTGACAAAACACCCCAAGCCCAATAGTATAACGTGGACAAAACACCCCATGCAGGGTATAATCCACGTTATACTTTTGGGCGTGGGGTGTTTTGTCAGCCTTCAAAAAAACATGTGGTGGTTTTTGTCCACCTATAACAAAATGGATGTGGGGTGTTTTGTTCGTGGGGTGTTTTGTCCTACACTCAAAAAACACTGTTCACAACACAATAAAACTGTTAATCCACACAAGTGTAAAACGCCTTAGGCAATAAACTGGTGAATAAAAGTCACTATTAAATCCGTGATTGGTCCCATTTAGATATTTCTAGTCTTTGTGTCGACTACCATGTTGAAACTTGCAAAATTTCAGTAATTCGTTTTGGCTCCATGTTGCCAAATCTCAAGGGTCACTGACGAGACTTTAATAGTCGAAACCGCGGTATGGCCCATCCCCATTCTCATTAATGTGTTCGCTGCTCTTAAAGGATCTCAATTTTAATTTTTATTTGCTATTACTGCAGCTGGTGTTGTGCCGTGTGGCGGCCCTAAAAAGTCTCCCCGTACATCATCCATAGTGCAGGTTATATTTTTCTTTCGGTCCTTTGAGATCAGCGAGGATATTCTGAGAAACCAGAAATTTATTATCGGTTAAGATTCATTTTCTTACCAATGTTTAATGTATTTGGTCCCATTTAGATATTTCTAGTCTTTGTGTCGACTACCATGTTGAAACTTGCAAAATTTCAGTAATTCGTTTTGGCTCCATGTTGCCAAATCTCAAGGGTCACTGACGAGACTTTAATAGTCGAAACCGCGGTATGGCCCATCCCCATTCTCATTAATGTGTTCGCTGCTCTTAAAGGATCTCAATTTTAAAGTGAATTATTTACAAGTTTCCTTTTGATGTTCTTTGTTCAGCCACGATTGAACAGGCAAACTTATGTGAACTCCAATCCTCTTTCTGGCATGAAAGGCTACAATATTGTGATAGCTGACACTTGGAGCACTTTTTCAATGTCACTGCTGGAGGTCCCACATAGCAAGTTGCACAGAAATTTGGCGGCTCAAACACTGGCTCATCAACATCATCGTCACTGTCAATCTCCGAACAGGATGAAACTTCTTGCTCCAAACACACTGGCTGTTCCAAGTGTATGGCATTTGCAGAAATATTGTCCTGTTTGGTTTTAGGTGACTTCAAAACCTCTTGGCTGGATTCCAGCTGATTGGGTTCTGGGACTAATGGCCGGGATTCCACAGACTTGGGTGCACTGGTTCCAGAGTTCTTCTTCTGGTACCACTTGCTTCAGCGCCTCCTGTCTCTCCTGGCACGGGCAGGTGTTTTCTTTTTCTTAGAGGTGCTCCTTTCATGAACGGCTTTTCCAGTATCCTGCGGCCTCTGAGTAAAGTTCACCCTGTCCTTCACAATGGCGGGAGATTTGACGGACAAAGAAAATTGGCCTGTCCCACTTTGGGATAAAGTCCACGAAACGGGTTCATTTCCATTTTCTAAAACGGTGATCACTTTTAAAAACACAGCTGGTAAAAAATTATGCAGGTTAAAATCCATTTTCATAAAATTTCATAAAATCCAGCGCGCTCGACGTGAACACAGCCTTCATCCTTCCTGTTTTATTTACACGGTTTTGTTTACATTTCGTCTAAAAGACATTTCGTCTAAAGGACATTTCGTCTAAATGACTTTTCGTCTAAAGGTCATTTCGTCTAATGGACAATTCGTCTAAAAAATCAAGCAGGTGCGACATTTGGTCTAAATAAAAGTTAAGAACTAATGAATAATTAAGGATTTTAGACCAAATTTTAAGACACTTTTAGACGACTTTTAGACGAAATGTCGTATTAGATGAAATGTCCATTGGACGAAATGGCATTTAGACGAAATGTCTTTTAGACGAAATGTCCTTTAGACGAAACGTCTTTTAGACGAAATGTCATTTAGACGAAATGTCCTTTAGACAAAATGGCTTTTAGACGAAATGGTTTCAGACGAAACGTCATAGATCCACTATATGTATATCACTGGGTGCTTCCTTGGTTCCGATATAAAAAGGTTTTGTTTGGCTTTTTGATAACGGATTTTGTTCTAGACTACATTAACACAACAAATCGCTACAAAACAGAGTTGTGAATAACAATAATTGCATAATTTACATCACCTTTGAACGAATCAAATAAACACTTACTATAAAATTGCATTCAAAGCTCTATTTTATGACTTGAAATTCTTTCAATGACGTCATAAATTGAAATCAAATCAAATCATTGACCAAATTCTAGGAATTATTGAAGAAAATATCAGTGACGCTAGAATCAAACAAAACCAAATCCTATCGGGACCTATAGTAAAAAAAAAAAAAAAAAAAAAAAAAAAAAAAAACACCTTTTTTATATCGGGACCAAAGGAAGCACCCAGTGCTACATGATAACGTTATAACATATTAATCCAAGGTCATTAGAACACGAATGGAGAGCAAAGCAAAATTGCTAACACTTGAATCTCAGTAAGGTAGCCATCTGGCTACAATCAAACGAAAGAAAGATGAAAAGATGACAAGTACAAAAGAAAAGCAGACAAAATAAACATACAAAGAGAAGCGCGAAAGCTCAGTGGTTAGCGAACTGGCCTCTGGTGCTAGGGATCCCGGGTTTGTTAATTAAGAGGATACACGTAATTATTGCTATGAAGCATAAACGATGAACCAGTGTTACATCGACTCCGAAATAATTGAACAAAAGCAAGCTAATTTCTGAACAATTGTGCAACAGCGGAACGACTAGCCCTTTTGGAACAAACCCGTATTGTGCTTTCTTAATGATCTGTGTAATACCATAGCTTATACCTTAGACATTGCTCTGTAAATGTATATTTCCTAAAATGTTGTCAATGACAGCACATGTTGAAACGTATTAAGAAAGATGTTTCAAACTTTCAATAGTCTTCCGGGATCGCCATAGCTGATTTGTCATCCTCTTACAAATGAGCCACGTCACACTAAAATGTATATTGTACATTACTCAATGTAGATTTCAGCTGTGTAAGAAATTGATTTTATTCATGTATACTGTACCACAAGTTCAGAGAGCTGAACGACAAAAAAACTACTTCGCTTGTATCAATTTAGAAATAAGCATATATCAAGTTCGAAAAGTCAACATACAGCTCGAGGTTCACTTGTCATGTGGATTGTAGACGGAGACGATCTGCGTTTTTACCGTATCCGATCATTTGAAATAAGTCCAAACCTTTAAAATTAAAAGGCAAATTCAAAGAATGAGACAAACTGAGCTGGTTCGAGTTTCAAATGGAATATCAAGCTGGTTTTGTTCTGCTCTGACTAATTGTTATCTATTTCCGTCGTGTCATACAAATCGGGATGTTGAGCGAAGAAGTTATTACGGTTTGAGGAAAACGTTAAAGTAGACAATGATCAGGAAACGGGAATCAGTAAGAAAGGTTTTCGGAAGATTTCATAGGTTTTCCGCCCAAAGTTTGAGTGTTTCTGACAGCTTCTGTGTGATTTGTATAGAAAATATGTTGCATTCGCCATAAAATTCAACATTTGATCAGTGCAACAATATGGTGGAAACCTCTTGATGTTACATACATGCAGCATAAATCTATGTCAAAAGGGGAGGGGGTCAGATTTTTTCAAAAAAATATTTTGTCAGAAAACATATTTTTTGCAATAGATTATCACGGAAATGCTACAATATGCTTACTGCAACCCAAAATGTTGGGTAGAAATTATTTATCCACGAATAACAGGTACAAAATGTGTACAGCATGTTTATAAGATTTATAACTGTAAACAGCACTGTCCATCACTTATGCAAAAACCTGTACCTTAAATATACTATGCAAAATAAACTGAAAAACTTTTAATTTGAACAGTGACTCTATGTCTTGTAGACATTAGGGAAGTTCTTCTGACAATGGCTTGCATGTAACAAATTATGGTAGAACCAGTCTTTGTGTGATGCTGAAGTGGCATTTGATTTGAAGCCCACGCAGTCATATCTCAAGTAAACCATCAAATATTGATATACATATTTTGCACAGTATATCTATATGCATTAAAAGTGTACACTTTGTGTATACCTGTTAAAATAGGACAGTCAGTCTGTTCATTCAGGTAGAACATACATATACAGTATATTTCCATAGCCTTGTTGAATTACAAATAATGGACCTGAGCCCATTAATTGGTTTTGGGGCTTTTTGACAGCCTTCCCCCCCCCTTGCCCAAACATGGCATTTGGATATAATATGTCATTTACAAAATTACAGTTGTGTTTAAAATATTTTGGTTGGGCAAGGGGGGGAACATGGTCTTATAAAAGGTTTCCTATTTCCTATATGATGCTATATTAAATTCAAAGATTTTGTCCAATTTTTAAAGAAGTCACTGCTTGAGTTGCACAAAACATTACATGCCTAAATACAATAGAAACTAATATTTCGACTGCAATAAACGTCATTTCAGTGCCTGGTATGTGAGATTTTGAAAATTTCTTGGGCATTTCACAATAGAAATCTTCCGAAAACCTTCTCACTCCAAAAAACGAAAAAAAATATTAAATTAATAATCAGACACTTATTATAAGAAAACATATCATAAGCCTTGTGGGCAGCTATTTAACAATTGGCGACCACTCAGTTACCCGAACTTAACTGAAAATATGAAAACGTACATAATTTAGGGCAGAGACCTATAATTATCGTTCCCATAGACTCCCATTGTAATTTGCCCCAAAACAGGACTCATTCATATGCTTCACAGCTTATAGTGGACCCCGACACATTCAGCAGACGAGAGATCGCCCTAGGCCGTGTACAAGTGCAGCAAAAATAGGGGGTTAGCCAGCATCCAAGGACGGTATTTTCGCTGTTTAGGGACACCCCAAAATCGCTCAACAATGAAAAAAAAATGATTATTCAAAAATCACTACATCCGTAATTTGGCAATTGCACGGCAAAACAGCAGCTGATTAAATAGAACAATATAGCAAAATGACCAATGGTAGGTAGCGTTACATCTTAAATTTGCCGCGGTAGATCTGCCCACACTTCGGGCCAATCGCAGGCAACGTTACATTTACTGGTCTCTGTCCATAAGGTGCAACAACACAAAAATTCAACACCAAAACATGAAATAATTAGATCCATTTGAATCTTTCAAATTTTTCCTTATCAAAACATGCTGAACTATCCAGTTTACACTAACAATACCATTATAGCTTGGAATATATATTTGTTTCAACTTAATATGTACCACAGTGTTCATTTTCACAACTTTCATTTGCATACAATCTGTTGGAACAATTGTTTGGAACATTGCAAAATTTTGAAAATTATATGATTGCATTACGAAACTTGCCCATGCAATATACAAAGAGTTTCTCTGTTGTAAAAGTTGAAAATTTCACCAAAAAAAAAAACTGATAGTTTTGATACATTTGCCCAAAACATTGAATGTGGGTACACGTTACAACCGCATTGCCGAGGCGGTTCTAACGAGTACCCACAATCTATGTTTTGGAGCAAAAATAAGAAAAAAATATGAATACCCCTGTTTACTGATCAGGGTTCAAGGGGGGGGGGGTATACTTTTCATGGACATGTTTTCCTGATGGTGAAGCTGATAAGATGCATTGCTTAATGGAATGGATCTCAAGTCTTATATAGTGATTTATCACAATTGCTACTGTGATAAACTCACTTTTGAGTAAGTTGTTTAAGTGCTTCCTACTCTGTTCGTATATACGAATATATGGTACTTCTCATACTTGAGTTTTTGATTATTAAAACATTCAATGTTACCTTTTCTATAGAGATACCATAGTTTAAGTCGAATATGACATTGAGGCAACGCGAATCCAATAAGCTCCGTGGAAGATGTTTTCTACAAAGAGCGGATATGGATGGTCTCCGAGACCATTTAGCGTGGTCAAAGGAATCGTTCCTGTCATCTAGCCATAAGTACATGTTAGTCAATGATAGGTGGGTCAGTTTTAAGTCCGAGGTTCTCGTGGCTATTCAAAGGTTTACACCAACAAAATGGCAAAGATGAACTATAGACTTTTCGATTAAAATTAAAACGCTTTATGAGGAAATGTGAAAATCTTTACTTCCGTGCTCGAAAGTCATGCAGTCCTGAATTTAAGAACCATTACAAATGGTTCAACGCACATGTTCAGAAAGTCATCAGAGATGCACATTGGGAACACATTTCCAACACTAGTATTTTCTTCTTTGAAACTGAAGACAATGATCCCGACTGCTCCAGGGAAAATGAAAAAAGTGTCCGCCAAAAAAGACGCGCCAGGGATCACATCACTTAGAGAAAACGGATTTAAAAAAAAAAAAAAAAAAAAAAAAAAAAAAAAAAAACCGACACTGTTGATAAGGCAAACATCTGCAATAGACAATTTCAGTCTGCATTCACGCGTGAGACTGACTCTGAAATCCCCACCAAAAGCACAATCGGGAAAAAATTCCAACTCCAAAAACTGAGGGGTGGGAAAAACTAAATTAACATTGCGGTACTTATACCAAGAAAACATACCGTAAGCCAAGTGCGCAGTTATTTCCCAATAGGCGGCCACTCAGTTACCCGAACAAGGTTCACAGGGAACCAAGGCCGGATGGCCTGGGTGCTAGGATGTTTGAAAATGCAGTTCTGAAATTAGCCGCTCTTTTCATATATTATCAGAATTAAAAAAAAAAACTGAATAAATTTTGAATTCCATACCTTCAATTCTAATCATCACATTTACCATAATTTGACTTTATATTTCTATGCCATTTCAACTGCACATCATTTCAACTACACCATTTGGGTCGCAACGCAAGAAAGGTACAAGTAGGCAACGATCAGGAAAAAGTGAAATCAGAAAGGGATTCCCACTTCAAAAAACGAGGTGGGAAAAACTAAATTAACAATCAGGTACTTATACCATGAAAACATATCGTAAGCCAAATGAGCAGCTATTTTCCCAATAGGTGGCCACTCAGTTACCTAAACTTAACTAAAATATGAAAACATACATAAGGCGCCAACAGCACAAAAAATTAAACACCAAGACATAAAGCAAAAAGAACCACCACAAAAGTATCGTCTTGGAACGATCAGTAACTCAAATTTACTGGCGGGCTTAAACCGGTTTTACATGGCCATAACCTCACCCTCAGCTTCTGCAGTGGTTCATAAAATTTAGTTAGTTCTTCGGTCCTCGTGGTGAATCTCTAACTAGTCAATGAATCATCAAGAACAAACAAATAAATCATGATAAACATCCTGATGAATCAAAACCTAGGACTCACAGATTGAGTAAGCTTCCCTACGATGGAGATCCCTGGGCGCCGAATAACTTACTAACTCCGGAGCAAAAGAAAAAACACCAGTTGGGGGCGGTGGGCCAAGCAACAGACAAGAAGCTCCGGCCCCAACCAACTAAAATGAAAAGCTTTATGTCGGGGCCATCATAGAGTCTGACGCTCGATCCACCGGCGTGCAATATAAGAAGGCTGCATAGTTATCAACCATGATTGGGATAAAAACTAAGCATGCAGACTGTCGCATAACATGCAAGTTATAACCTATATGTCTGTAACGTGTTCAGATTTTTCTGAACTGAAAAGAAAAATCGTTACTTCCTATCAGTTTCTTAAATTTGTAAACCAAGTCACCATAAAATTCTGGTTCCGAAAGGCCCTCACCTAAAAGCGTCTTTAACCCAACATTATATTTGGAAATCAATTCATAGTGTCAACGATAAAATTTAGAAAATGTTTTTCGAAGTTTATGATACCGATAGCCCTGTTGTAGACGTTTGGCCGTTGAACATTTATTTCGAGCGTTGAAGTCTGTAACATGATTCCATACTCTAGCAAACCTTATAAGTTGCGAAATGTATACACCATAAGAAGCACGACGAGGACCGTCACCACCCAAAAACGGAAAATTTAGTATATCAAAATCAAAGTCATCGTGCTTATCATAAATTTTAGAAGAAACAAATCCATTTGAAACAGAAAGATGTAAATCTAAAAGGGGGGCTTCGGTATATGAGATATTGGCTTTGTTCAACTGTAGGTGGATAAATTTGATCGACCATACCTCCAAAATAAGGGTTGTCAATGTTCAAAAGGTCATCGAGGTATCTAGAAGTCGAATTAAACACCTCGATAACATCAGCTTGATTATCATGGTTAAGAGAATCCATGAAAGTACAAAAACATATCAGCTACGAGAGGTGCGCAATTTGTACCCATCGGAATTCCAACAATTTGTCTGTATAACTTGGTCCCAAATCTAATATAAATATTATCCAGGAGATAGGATACGGCGTCGCACACATTCTGACATGACCAAAGTGTAAACCGACTTTGGTCAGAGGAAGTGAAAAAAGCCTTTCTGTCATTACATGCCAAAATAGAGTGAACCATAGTTTTTAATGCCCTTTTGAAGGTCCACTCTATCAAATCCAGAAGTTTTACCTTAATTAGATTATGCGGTAATGTTGTATACAGAGTAGAAAAATCATTTGTGGACAAGCTCATCTCACGGAACCCTCTACACTTCAATTTACTGAGCACCTCGCTAGAATTTTTAATTGACCAAAACCAATTTTTATTTGAAGTTTCATACACTGTCTCACAGTACCTTAGTCCTTATGACATGAGATTTGATAGCAGTAAGACAGGAAGTTAATAATTTAGAAAGTTCAGTAGTATAGTAGTACAAGAGCTCGAATTTGCAATAAATCTAGCTTTGTATGGTCTTTTGTGAAGCTTAGTTAACCAATACATCGTATGAAGTTTGTCTTGGTCTTCATTGACACAAACAGAAAACTAGCAATCAAATGCAATCTACCCTTTGCATAAAAACATTAGAGCAGGTTCGGTCCGCCAAATATCTTGGACTTACTAACACTATAAGATATTGAGGTTTCTTTGGAATCAGAATAGTTTACTGGTGAAACGTCAAACTGACAATACCACACCAGGGGGTGGGGCTTGACCGGAGGGGATTAGGTGATAAGAGATTCACTACGAGGATAGAACAACTAAATAAATGTTGTAAACCACTGCAGAAACTGAGGGTGAGGTTATGCGCCCGTAAAACTAGTCCACCAGTAATTTTATATTACTGACCGTTCCAAGGCGATACACCCGTAGTGGTTCTAGTCTCTAGACCATTTCCTGAGCATTGCCTGCTTTAACCTTCAATTGTAGTTCAGATGGATAAATTTGATTGATAATATCTTCAAAATAAGGGGTGGCAATGTTCAAAAGTGGTCACAAGCAGTTAGGGCCTAACAGATTTCGTACTGGCACGGCCAAGTGTGGCATTTATGAGTGTGTACCCTATGGTATAGTTATCACACGGTGTATGTACAAACAGTCAAAAGGCCCAAGGGAGGTAAATCTATTTCCGGTACCGAAAATAAAGACGAAATTGATTGACACACCGTACGTTCTATTTTGCCTTTTAAAAAAGCATAATAAAGAAGATAACATTTGTTAAGTTAATTCCGTGCTTTCATTACATATTTATCTGTTTTATTTTGATCGATCAATTTAATGTTTTTGCGTTCTCTTTTCGAAAACTGCAATCGGCTTTTGTGTGCGTGTTGTGTGGACGTGGCATATTGCAAGATACGGTGGGTGGGGTTTAAGCAATGGAATGAGATTTTGTTATTTTATTTTTTGCAAATAACAGGTTACTATTGTCTGAATAAGTGAAACCTTATGTTTAATAAAAAGTTGAGATAGTTTTGTCTGATAGATGAGATCAGGGATTGTCATTGAATGATTGATTGACCCAATAGGGCATGTTGGGATGACGTCATACAGGTAAGTTTGTTCATTCGGTGGAGGTACATTACTCGGTGTTTATCGCTATGCCTTACCAAATTTGGAGCGCAAAATACAGAATCAAAAGGAGTTTTTTCATCAAAACATTGCATATTCTATTAGATTTCCGGATATTATTCATTCCAAGGTGAGAAATGTGTAATATTTTGGTCATAACATGATTTTATTAGCGTCTGAAAGCAGTAAGCGCATAGCGATAATGACCGAGGTTACCACCTCCGCCGAATGAAGAAAATAGCGGGAAAGGTGACCGATATTGATTTCTTTTCACGGAAGAGTGCCTTGCCGACCTGCCCTATTCCCAATGCAAAACTGTGTAAATTTTCCTCGATTTTCAGCTAAAATATCCGAATATTATTGATTAATTCCAGAAGTTTTGGTTACTTTGTCAAACCATTCTGATTCTGGGCGTGCATCAGTGTTCCCTTTCCCTTGCGTGGTTCCATGGAAATGGAAAAAAATCATGTACAGTTTGGGGACAAACACTTGAGTTCATGCAAGTTTTTTTTCTCTCAAAAATAAAGAACATTCTCCTTTTTTTAATCTCAGGCAGTGCTTGCACTAACACGTGTTTTCAGCGCTTTTACGCCGACAAAAGACCTATGTATGCAGAAAATCTAGAGTTTGGACATACTTTGAATTCTCAAAACAATTCTGGTACGCCTGTCGGCATTAACCGTGACATACACGCTTAGCGGCTAGTAAGGAGAATTTGATTAACTGATGTTGCGACTTTGAAAATCAGAGGCATGTGATTGCATTCAGTCGGAAAAAATCAATAGACCAATCAAGGCTTGGGTCAACGAGTAAGCCTGCCCACTATCGGGACTATAGTGTTTGTTTTCGTCAATGCATGTCACAGTGTTAATTGATTTGTTAAGTGTAATAATTAGATTGAACTGCAGTACTGGAAAAGACGCCAAATGTGACCAAACATTCGTCTGGGTGACAAAAAGCTATCAGAAAAGAGTCCAGAATGTTCTGAACTGTGAAGTTGGGAAAATGGTTTAGTGACGAAAAGGCTTGATTTTAATGTGCAAAATATTTTATAACCAACTTTTAGCTGCTATTTTAGTATTCAATAGGCCTGTAATTGTGCTTGGTTGCAAAATTACTGGTTCAAATGCATTTTCCAGGCTTAGATAACCTAATAAAAGTCTGTTTCTGATTTTGAGCGATGTTGTTCTATGTATGGAATAGAATAGAATATAGATATTCAGCCATGCATTGCACACCTCCAATTGGCGTATTCTCCTTAGGGGCTTATTTGCAGAGAAAAAGATGATCTATTGACAGTTACACTCACAGATGTAGACCCCATCCAACCCAAACCCCATCCCCCCAAAATAATCAGATAATAATAATGAATCAAACAATAAGAAAAAGAAAAATATCATGGTTTAAGTGGCTAAATCTACAAACAAAATCTAATAAAAAAAAAATATTTTATTTGCTTTGACTAATCATTTGGCCATTGAAATATTATTTGGACCACTAGAAATAAATTTTAGTGACCCAAACATAAACTGTCGATTTAGAGGCAACTGAAACAAACAAGTATTTTGGATTTTTTCAAGTTGTGAAAACACATGACATTTCAAAAATCGGTCCAGAAGTATAAAAGTTTTGATTTTTAAATTGTGTATATGATTCATTTGATTTTTAAATGAAAATCACTGGGTTTTCAAAAGATTTTATGACTGGCTAAGAAGTAAAGAAGTTAACATGTTGACTTTTTGTTTACACAAAAACGTGTTACGAAACCAACTGTCACATTGATCAAGCGCCAAAGGCGTGAAACTCTATGGCATGTCTAATATGCATTAGGACAACACCATTAATATGAGAAATCCATATCTTGATAGGAGGTAACTGATTCAAACAACAAGCCAAGGTAAAGATCATAGGCATTTTGGGTCGTTTCACGGGGAAAAAAATCTTGCGTCCCAGGAATCATCTTTTATCCTGGAAATCATCTCTTACCAGAATTTAATTTCAATTATGCGTCCAAGCCAAGTTTTTCTCATCCAGGGACGCCGAATCAGGCGTCTGCAAGATCTCTGGCCTCAGCAGATTGTAATTGTCAGTATTATTTGAGCCTTCACGTGAGAAAACCAACAATTTGTATTTCTGGCTTAAGTCCGACACAAACCGGCCTGTACAGTCACCGAAGCAGGCTAGAAGCTTGAGATCTTGGATTAAAGAAGAAGAGGGATTGCACTATTTGTGTAGCAAAACCAAAGATGCTGATCAGCATATGTGCAGTTACCTTCATAGCTGATCTGGCCTATGCATGTTGTTGTTTTTGTTTTTTTATGCCGCAGCTTATTTTTTTTAACAGTATGCCATTCCAGAGGTTTCACAAATTTTTAAGAGAGTATGACACCTAGTTAAATAGCCAGAATAGATAAAAAAATTGTGACATTTCATTCCAGATGAGATTACTTCTGGTATTTTGTGTGTTACTGCTGGCCAGTTTCCATGGCTATCAAGCTGAGGATGAGGCTGAAGCGAGGCTCCTGGCATCAAAGAATATTCTCAACCAATATCTGGTAGAAGGGAGAGAACTCACTGTGGAATACAGAATATATAACATTGGTGGAAGGTAAGGAATTTGTGTCTCATTTTTAGGAATATGCATGTTCTTGCTTTGCTAATTCAGACACAAAGTTGGCTATACATGTAGTAGTACCGGTATGCAGCCCCTTAACCCATTATATTGAAAAGAAAATAAACATTGCTAGCCTGGTTTGCAAAGTTATGTCCTATGAGTATATTGTTGGCTAAGTTGTTTAACAAAAGTTGAAAACTCCATTTCACCTTTATTTATACCTTGTATACATACATGTACAGTGTCTAGCCTTATGTTGTGTAACTTGAACATTTAATGCATGTTTAAAAATGTTAGATGGCCTTTAAAAGTTTTGATAACTATTATGATGTATAGTCAAAATATGAGCAGCATCATGAGAAAACCAGGTTTTTGCCGGTACAAAAACTAAGGCGCAGATCAGCTGTGCAGTAACTGAATAGCTGATCAGCGCCTTTGTGTTTGCTACCTGGATAACTTACAATTTATCTTCTTCCTAAATCCGAAATTTCAAGCTTCTAGCCATTGTCTATCTGCACAGGCCGGTTTGTGTCAGACCTGGTCAGAAGCCACATTGTTGGTTTTCTCATGACACCGCCTATATTTTTTTTTCCAGCTCTGCAGTGAATGTCCAGTTAAAGGATGACAGTTTTCCTGAGACAGATTTTGAAGTTGTGAGTGGTAATCTACAGGCCTCCTGGGGAAGAATAGGACCGTATCCTTTCATAGTGTGTTATGACAAGATATGACACAGTATAATATGAGCCATGACGCGAGAAAACAGGTCTTTGGGCTTTCTGACCAGGTCTGACACAAACCAAGCTGTACAGTCACAGAAAAAGGATAAAAGCTTGAAATTTCGGATTTAAGATGATCAGATTTAAGATGAAGGGGGATTGTACTATCCGTGTAGCGAAAACGAAGGCGCTGATCAGCTTCACACTTATTGCGAAGCTGATCTGCGCCTTTGTTTTCGCACAGGCAAAAATCCGGTTTTCTCATGATGTGGCTCATATATACACAGTGCAATTAGTGCATAAAGAAACACAAAACATACATTTTCTGTTATAATTTGTACAATTTTAAAGATTAAATGTTTGCAGTTACTGCGAAGCTGATCTATACCTTATTTTTTGGCATATGCAAAATCAAATGAGCCGCGACGCGAGAAAACCGGACTTCGGGGTTTCCGACCAGGTCTGACACAAACCAACCTGTACAGTCACAGAAGCAGGCTAGAAGCTTGAAATTTCGGATTTAAGAAGACGAGAAAGTGTAGCGAAAACAAAGGCGCTGATCTGCTTTGCAGTTACTGCGAAGCTGATCTGCGCCTTTGTTTTCACATAGGCAAAAATCTGGTTTCCTCACAATACGGCTCAAATATCATGACACAGCTTATTTTACTATGGCTACGTTCGGGGTTCTCCCAATGGTAAAATCTGCAAATCTACCAATGGTACTGTTGGTACCATTTTTACCAATGGTAACCAGAAAACCCTGAACGTTTTCTGCTGCCAGTGGCACCATTGGTAGATCACATGGTGGAATTTTTATCATATTGATCAATACACCGCACTTGTTATACCCCCGGCATTTATGCCGACGGGTATATAGTTTTCGCTTTTCCGTTCGTCCGTTCGTCCGTTCGTATGTTCGTTAGTTCGTTAGTTCGTTGGTTCGTTAGTTCAGTTAAAATGTCAAAGTTTTGGTTAAAGTTTCTCTGCTGGTGTATATAATCTCATGAACTAAATATCAGAAACCATTCATATTTGGACTATAGGTACCCTATAGGGTTGGCTTTGTTTCTATGAGTTTGGACCCCAGGGTCCATGCCCGGGGGTGGGGCTAGAGTTCAAAATCTAGGTCACCTTTAATTTGCGTCAAAGTTTTGGTTAAAGTTTCTCTATTGGTGTATATCTCATGAACTAAATATCAGAAACCATTCATATTTGGACTATAGGTACCCTATAGGGTTGGCTTTGTTTCTATGAGTTTGGACCCCTGGGTCCATGCCCGGGGGTGGGGCTAGAGTTCAAAATCTAGGTCACCTTTAATTTGCGTCAAAGTTTTGGTTAAAGTTTCTGTATTGGTGTATATCTCATGAACTAAATATCAGAAACCATTCATATTTGGACTATAGGTACCCTATAGGGTGGGCTTTGTTTCTATGAGTTTGGACCCCATGGTCCATGCCCGGGGGTGGGGCTAGAGTTCAAAATCTAGGTCACCTTTAATTTGCGTCAAAGTTTTGGTTAAAGTTTCTCTATTGGTGTATATCTCATGAACTATATATCAGAAACCATTCATATTTGGACTATAGGTACCCTATAGGGTTAGCTTTGTTTCTATGATTTTGGACCCCAGGGTCCATGCCCGGGGATGGGGCTAGAGTTCAAAATCTAGGTCACCTTTAATTTGCGTCAAAGTTTTGGTTTTAGTTTCTCTAGTGGGGTATATCTCATGAGCCAATCATCAGAAGCCATTCATATTTGAACTATAGGTACCCTATAGGGTAAAGGGTTGGGTCCATGTCGCGGGGGGCGGGGGGGGGGGGGGCTTGAGTTCAAGATCTAGGTCATCAATACTTTTATTATTACTATTATTTTTTTTAGCTCACCTGAGCCGAAGGCTCACAAGGTGAGCTTATAGGATGGCCATGATCCGGCGTCCGTCCGTCGTCCGTCGTCGTCCACAATTTCAAAGATCTTCTTCTCTGAAACCGCTTGGCCGATCTAGTTGAAATTTTATGTGGAGCCTCCTTTGGTGGTGGCATTTCAAGTTTGATCGCGAAATCCAGGTCACATGACCAAGATGGCCGCCACGCCCATATATGGTAAAAACCCTTCAAAAATCTTCTTCTCCAGAACCGGTGGGCGGATTTTCACGAAACTTGGTATGTAGCATCAGGGACTTCAGCCCATCATAGTTTGATAAAATGATGACCCTTGGATGACCTTGACCTATTTTACGGCAAGGTCAAATTTGGAAACATAGGCTTTTACATAGGAAAAAGTGAAAACTATGGATTTTTTGAAAACTATTGCAGCCTGAGGCCTGAAAAGTGGTAGATGCAAACAACTAATGGAGTAGATGAAGGTATGTGATTAATATAGGTCAAGGTCATCTCTTGACCTTGGCCAGTCTGTTGTCCATACACACTTTTCAAAGACCTTCTTCTCTGAAACTGCGCGGCCAGTCAAAGTGAAATTTTATGTTGAGCATCCATGGGTAGGGGAGACAAAAGTTTGATCGCGAAATCCAGGTCACATGACCAAGATGGCCGCCACGCCCATATATGGTAAAAACCACTCAAAAATCTTCTTCTCCAGAACCGGTGGGCCGATTTCCACGAAACTTGGTATGTAGCATTGAGGACCTCAGCCCATCATAGTTTGATAAAATGATGACCCTTGGATGACCTTGTCCTATTTTACGACAAGGTCAAATTTGGAAACATAGGCTTTTACATAGGAAAAAGTGAAAACTATGGATTTTTTGAAAACTATTGCAGCCTGAGGCCTGAAAAGTGGTAGATGCAAACAACTAATGGAGTAGATGAAGGTATGTGATTAATATAGGTCAAGGTCATCTCTTGACCTTGGCCAGTCTGTTGTCCATACACAGTTTTCAACGATCTTCTTCTCAGAAACTGCGCGGCCAATCAAAGTGAAATTTTATGTGGAGCATCCATCGGTAGGGGAGACAAAAGTTTGATAGCCAAATCCAGGTCACATGACCAAGATGGCCGCCACGCCCATATATGGTAAAAACCTTTCAAAAATCTTCTTTTCCAGAACCAGTGGGCCGATTTCCATGAAACTTGGTATGTAGCATCGGGGACCTCAGCCCATCATAGTTTGATAAAATGATGACCCTTGGATGACCTTGACCTATTTTACGGCAAGGTCAATTTTGGAAACATAGGCTTTTACATAGGAAAAAGTGAAAACTATGGATTTTTTGAAAACTATTGCAGCCTGAGGCCTGAAAAGTGGTAGATGCAAACAACTAATGGAGTAGATGAAGGTATGTGATTAATATAGGTCAAGGTCATCTCTTGACCTTGGCCAGTCTGTTGTCCATACACACTTTTCAAAAATCTTATTCTCTGAAACTGCTTGGCAAATCAAAGTGAAATTTTATGTGGAGCATCCATGGGTAGGGGAGACGAAAGTTTGATCGCGAAATCCAGGTCACATGACCAAGATGGCCGCCACGCCCATATATGGTAAAAACCTTTCAAAAATCTTCTTCTCCAGAACCGGCAGCCCAATTTTCATGAAACTTGGTATGTAGCATTTGGGACTCCAGCCCATCATAGTTTGTTGAAACGATGACCCTATGATGACCTTGACCTATTTTACGGCAAGGTCAATTTTGGAAACATAGGCTTTCACATGGGAAGAGGCGAAAACAAACTGTTGCAGCCTGAGACCTGAAAGTTGCTAGATGCAGACAACTAATGGAGTCAATGAAGGTAAGTAATTAATGAAGGCCAAGGTCATGTCTTGACCTTGGCCCAAGGTCATTTAAATATCAAAATTAAAATTATGGTTTTCTCAGAAATCACTGGGTTTGGAAACTATTGCAGCCTGAGACCTGAAACTTTGCAGATGCAGGCAACTTATGAAGTTAATAAAGGTGTGTGAGTATTCAAGGTCAAGGTCATTTCATTATGACTTAATACTCCAAGATCAGGCTTCAGGTGAGCGTTCTCAGGACCAATGGTCCTCTGGTTTTAATTTAGACTGACATTCTATTTTCATTTTCCATCTAGGACTGAGGACCTGACCCTCAATGTCCGTGATTAAGTCCTAGATGGAGTACACAAGTCAGCTCTGTGTACTGCTCTAAAGAAGATATGTCACTCTAAAAACTACACCCCCTCATGTCTGTGGTCAAAGTGCTTTAGAATGCACACTTCTATAAAGTATTTGATAAGGGTACTGTCTTTTGTTCGGGATTTGTGATTCAATGTCAGGGGGGTACATGTGCTGGGTGGTTGTGGGAGGGAGTAGTAGGACTGGGTGACCACCAGCCGGGGGTATACGTGCCTCTCAAGGCACTTTTTCTAGTTTTGTCTTTCTTATGTACTTCATGTATATTGTGTTATTTATAACATTTACATTTGCATGTATGACAAAAGTATTGCTTATTTACGAAATTCATTATATATTTTTAGGCTCGTCATATTGAATCACGTAACTTTTCCCGCGTTGGTAGAATTACCCACGCTGTATTCTGTCTGCACCATTTGCTGCCGTATGTTGTTAACATTGGTACCAATGGCATTACCAATGGTACTATTGGTAAAACCTTGAACGGAATTTGTCTACCAATGGTACCATTTTTACCATTGGAAAAAACTATGAACGCACGCTATATAGGGAAGTGTGTCTAAAAGGTGTAGACAGATTGATAAACAGGGAATACCTCGACCGGCTTGCTTCTGCAGGATTTGTGCTGTTTGCCCCTAGATCATCATACTACTTAGTTTTCTAAACTTCTATTAAGCACGTGTTTCACACTTGAGCTCAAACCCTTGAAGGTCTTCATTCAAATCCATAGGATCATTTTCCTTAACTTACTTACATAGAAATACCAATGTATCCCATGACGTAGTTGTGCGACCACTAAAATACGGCTATTTCAACTTCACTGCGGCAGAAGTCAGCTATTCAGCCAGTGAAAACTCAAAGGATAGGCAGGTAAAGAATTTAGAACCACAAGATCTGGCCCCAAGGTTATAAAGCTTTTTTCATGCTCAACTCAGCTGAGACTAAAATTTATCCTGCTCATAAATGTTAAAATGCCAACAATTGTTGGCATTTTAACATTTATGAGCAGGATAAATTACAGGCTTTGTTTATCTAAACCTGAAATTTCCATTAATTTGGGTTATTTCAGTATTTATGAGCAGTTGAAATTTCATGCTCAGCAGAGCTGAGCTTGAAAAAAGTTTTATAACCTCAGGGACAGCTGAGGTTGTAATTTTTTTTTCATTTCATGATCAACACAGCTAAGCTTAAAATTTATCCTGATTATGAAAGCAAAAAAAAATCATTTGCCACTTTATTGTGTTATGCAAAGTGTTGGTTTTCTCTGTGTTATAGGTTGGCTACACGAGTGCTCCTGGAGAGGGTGGAATTGTGAACAGCAAAGAATTCGATAGAAGATTCTCACCACATGTGGTAGGCTATTCATTATGAAAACTTGCCCATGCAACATACAGAGATTTTTTTTCAGCTGTAAAAATTGAAAATTTGATATTTTTCTTATTTTTGCTCAAAATATAGATTGTGGGTACACGTTAGAACTGCCTCGCCGAAGACCGGTTTTCTTAAGTCGCGGCTCATATGTAAATTGTGTGTACACAATAGAAGGCAGTTATAACAATCTCTGTTTTGTAGCATAAACATTGGTTAAGTATCTTATTCCCAGGGAAGACTGGATTTTAAGCCAACTGGGCCTCATCTTAAAATAAAGTCTTGTCAGCTATCCCTGTGGCAGAGTGGTTAAGAGCAGTGAACTTAACCTATGGATAATCTCGACGTATGTCTGGTGTGTGTTAGAGCCCTGCATTGGGCATACCTGAGACAAACCAAGTTCTACTTGCTAGTGGGCCACAGTGCCAGGTGTTTTTTATCGGGTGTTCTCCCATTCTCGCCTCTCCTGCTGATCGGTCTGTCTCATATGAGCTTAAATAATCTTTGAAGGGAGGTTTGTCTGAATTTAAAAAAAAAAGACTGTCGCTTGAATCCTGCATTCTGGGTTGAGATTTGGGCCAAGGCATGGGGCAGGGTAGTGTTCCCCTCGTCCAAGGTGGGTATGACTATATTCATTCAAGGTGGGTATGACTATATAATACCAACATCTGTGCCTGCAAAAGCATGTTAATAAGTTTCATGAGCTTTCAATCTATTTCAAGTCACGTAAAATTATTTTATTTCCTATTTGTTTCAGCTTGATTGGTTGGTGTTTGCCGTGATGACTCTCCCCTCGCTAGGCATTCCATTCTTACTGTGGTACAGCAGCAAGACGAGATACGACACCTCAAAACCCAAGAAAAATTAACACATGTCACAAAATAGGACTCCAGGTTTTAATTAATTCCATTTAAGCCACTGCATAAGAAAACCAACAAAATGCTTGGGCGAAAACAAAGGCGCAGATCAGCTTCGCGGTAACCGCGAAGCTGATCAGTGCCTTTGTTTTCGCTACAGGGATAGTACAATCCCTCTTCTTCTCAAATCCGAAATTTCAAACTTCTTGCCTGCTTCTGTGACTGTACAGGCCGGTTTGTGTCGGACCTGGTTGGAAACCCAAACTGTTGGTTTTCTCACGCACAGGCTCATTTAAGAGCTATGCAAATCTAAGATACAATTACAGGTCAACCTCATTAAAAAGGCATTTTTGGGATCTATAGGGACAGACAATGTTATAAGTGAAACTGTGTTCTAATTAGGTTATCTACAATAGCCATACAGCAAAACATTATATTTCGGAGTGAAAACGTTGTTCGGTTGATTGATTTGGGATTGAACATCCCACCAACAGTTTAAGTCAAGCTTTGTTTGTGTTGTACCTTTTTTGGAAACCACATTGTTGGTTTTCTCATGACATGGCTCATGTGTATATGTATATACCTAGGGTAGTGGATAACATACAAAGTGCTTAAAAACCAAAGACTGTGTGGAAATAGAATTGATTTCGGAATGAGACACAGAGGTCAAGGATTCAAATCCCAGTGCAATGGAGTTGTGTTTTTTAGCAAGACATACCTCCGCATAGTACTGATTAAATATTGCTCTATCCCAACATGACTGAAAAAGTTGGATGTAAAGAATAAAATTAAACAAAAAATAAAAACCTAGCTTTGAACACTGTTCTGATTAAAATGGATGAAGAAAATTAGTTCTGGAATAATGAATGTAAATTTTATGACCTTGCATGTTGTAAAATAGTAAAGTATAGGATTGTGTGTGTGTGTGTGTGTGTGTGTGTGTGTGTGTGTGTGTGTGTGTGTGTGTGAGAGATATTCAATCTGGACAACCTTATATTAAACATGTTCATGTTCATAAGATTAATTAACAGTTAGGAGAAAATTTGACATCAAAACTAAGTTAACATCTGGCCATATGAAATAAATGAGCTGTGATGCAGGTAAACCGGTCTTCGAGGTTTCCGACCAGGTCTGATACAAAATGGCCAGTACATAAGGTGGCTAGAAGATAAAAATCTCCGTTTTAGGAAGAAGAGGAACTGCAGTATCAGAGTAGCGAAAAGGGAGGCGCTGATCAGCTTCGCAGTAAGTGCGAAGCTGATCTGTGCCTTTGTTTTTCGCATAGGCAAAAATCTGGTTTTCTCATGACATGGCTCAAATATAAATGCAACTCTGGTTTGCCACAGTACAGATATACATGTGAAAGAGAAGAACTATCATAGAAGAACTATCATATTTATATTGAATATTTTTGTATATCATGTCATTTGTCAATTTGTCATCGTCTCAGTTTAAATAAAATCAACATTTGTTACTTGGTGTTATAGATGTTTTTTTAGCTCACCTGAGGATGAGCTTATAGGATGGCTATGCTCTGGTGTCCGTCGTCATCTCACAATTTCAAAGATCTTCTCATCTGAAACCACTTGGTAAATCAAAGCCAAACTTCATCCTCAGGGAGGGGGAACGAAAATATGTATACATGATCCAGGTCACATGACCAAGATGGCCGCCATGGCTATAGATAGCAAAATCCTTTAAAAAAATCTTATACTCCAGAAACGGAAGGCGTATGATTTTGAAACTTGGCATGAAGCATCAAGAAGAGGATCTCTACAAAGTTTATATAAATCATGACCCTGGGATAGCCTTGACCTATTTTATGGCAAGGTCAAGTTAGGTTGCCAATGCATTTGAATGGGGAAAATTAGGAAAATGTAATAAAATGGGGGAAAACTTGCTGGGGGTATGCAAATGGACAGAATGTGTATGTTGATTAAAAGCTTAGAGCTTGGTTGTCTGCCCTTGACGCTAATATTAAAACATCTCTGAAACCGCTTGGCCAATCAAAGCCAAACTGCATGTGGAGGATCATTAGGAAGGGGGAATGAAGATTTGTACAAATGGTCCAGGTCACATGACCAAGATGGCCACCATGGCTATAAATAGCAAACACCTTTAAAAATCTTCTCCAGATCCAGAAGGACTATGATTTTGAAGCTTGGCATGAAGTATCAGGCAATGGGGCTCTACAAAGTTTGTATAAAGACCTTGATCTATTCATATTTTATGGCAAGGTCAACTTAGGTTGCATATGCTGAAAATTGTGTAGTAAATCACATGTTAAATGAATGCAGCTTAATTTTATGTTTATCCTGGATTTTAATGAGATGCAGAGAAATAGTTTGTACCACATTTAGTCATTTCTTTTATGATAATATCCCACTAAACTAGAGCATTAGAGCTTTTCAGTTTACGTACAAAATGTAATTATATATATTGTCTTAAAATGAAATTTCTGCATTAATATATTGCAATTAACCTTCAACATCCCATGTTAATAGAAATTGTTGAAATATACACAGGATTTAAAAGACTTTTTTTCTTTATATTTGTATATCTTTGTACATAAGAACACATCATTCTTTGTTTAAATTTTAATGGTGTACATCACTATTAACTCATAAAAGCCTGTCATCCACTTTATGGGACATCTGCAAACGGTATATATGTAGCCCCATCTTGGGCTATTCTGTTAGATATGAGAAAGTCCATCAAAAATAGAATGAAAATTCAAAGTACTCCTGATGTCCCATAAAACGACAGTGGACTCTTCTAATTGATAATGATGTGAAAAGTTCATTTATCATAAAGGGAGCCGCATCATGAGAAAACCGGATTTTTGCCTATGCAAAAACAAAGTCGCAGATCAGCTTCGCAGAAACTGCGAAGCTGATCAGCGCCTTTGTTTTCGCTACACGGATACTACAATTTCTCTTCTTCTTAAATCCGAAATTTCAAGCTTCTAGCCTGCTTCTGTGACTGAACAGGTTGGTTTGTGTCAGACCTGGTTGGAAACCCCGAAGACCGGTTTTCTCGCATCGCGGCTCAATGGGTTAAGGCTTAGGGTCCCTGTATCTCAACATTGACTTCTATCCCATAATGATCAGATAGAGGGTATCTTCCCCGGACTCTCACATCATCTAGGACACGCTGTAAATAAAGGTTCATCATTACAAAAACACACCCATGCAGAGATGCAAAAATTAACAAATAATTTCATATATATACTGAGCCAAAGATATAACGCAACACGGTTATGACATGTTTTTTGTTACATTTTAATGTAACGTAAGACGTTCTATCCGACATATGATGGTCAGCGATTACTAATGAATAAATTGGGTACAAAGGTTTTGGTTTTCTGGGCATGGGTCACTGCGCTCGAATCTGATTGGTCAAAACGGTTATTTTGGAGGCATGCGTCCCCTGAGAGATTCTGGAAGTCAGTTTTTACACAGAGTGCTTCTTTATGGATCGCCCAGTGAGATTCGATGAGGTAATTGCAATATCGTTTCCATTTGTACCCATAATTTCAAATCAAAGTTCGCATCATTGAAAATTGAACGTTTACTACTGCGCATTACATTGAACACAATAGAAAATGGAATTAGTGAAAAAATTCTAACAGCGAATGTTTTAACGAAAAATTTGTAAAAACATTTTCATTCCTTCATTAAGCATTGTTATAAAACAGAATAGCGTCCAATTGTTGGGTCAAGAACGTCTGTAACAAATGTTAAAATGTGAGTAAACTTGAATGGGTTGGAGTAAAAATGAATTTTCAACCCTGTTTAAAATTGAGCACAATTAATCTTTTGACAATAAAATTATTCATTGTCTAAAATGGGATAGGGGTAACCTTAAAAACCGACATTAATTTCTAGGGTACGAATACACGTCACATGTCGCATTCTTGAAAATCACAATGCATTTCATTTTTTGCCAATACCCTACCTCTGAAAAATGATTAACTTCTTGAGACGCACAACACAGAATGTTACAAACAAGATCTTATGAGATGTGTCGATCGTCTGGCAATTTATTTAGTGGAGGAAAAGTTTATTTGATATTGTTCTTTTGTATAACAATTAGAATAAACCGCTGTTGCGTTATAAGTTTGGCTCAGTATAGATAAATTGATATTTTCCTTTATGTTTGCTCAAGGCAGTTTTTGAGGCGGTTCTAACGTTTACCCACAATCTACGTTTTGGAACCAAAATTAGAAAAATAGGTATACCCCTGTATTCCCCAATTTTACTATATAAAACTAGGCTTAAAGGGTTATACTTTCCATGGACAACATTTTATTCTGGTGTACTTGTATGTGGGCTATCATGAAATCTGGCCTCAAAGTTAATTAACATTTTCATACTCAACTCTGTTGAGCACAATATTTAAACTGCTCATAAATACATGTACTTAAAAAGCCAAAATGTAATAAAATTTCTGGCAAAGGTTAGCAAAACCACTCTTTAATCCTTCTTAATGTTGAAATGCCAACATTTGTTGGCTTTATAATATAACATTTATTTTATTAGCTAGATAAATGTCATGCTCATCTTAGTTTCTTAGTAAATAACCTATTTGCCTGACTTTAATATATACAAAGTCAAAGACACACTAACTGCACATCTAATCTGCATCATAACTTCCATCAGGATAATGTCAGTGAAATGTATATCCCCTTACACTTCAGTTTGTTTCACAAAATTGGGGTATACAGGGGTATAGTTTGGTGTACTTTTTTTCTTTTTTCCGTGGGCGTGGGTAGTGGGAAGAATGCTTCGTGCTGAAAATTTCGTTTTTTACAACTTTAAGTTAAAAATCTATGTATGTTGCATAGTCGTATTTTTATAATGAGCTTCATAGATGGCACACATGCTCGATAAAAAAAAAGTAAGTTTCTGGTCAACTTGTGTGTTCTGCATAGCTCAGTTTACATGGATCTTAACCCAATAAGGGCAACTTTATTCATAATCTGATAATGCAGCAATGAATTACTTGAGACACTGTAATTTTAACAGCCATCCTTTCTGCAGTGAAATTCAGATGATAACCATTTCAGATCTATCAGTATTGACTTTTATGGGTGCATTGCTTTCATAAAAATAAGCCCATTGTTGCAAATTATTTGAGCCGCATCGTGAGAAAACCGGATTTTTGCCTATGCGAAAACAAAGGCGCAGATCAGCTTCGCGGTAACCGCGAAGCTGATCAGCGCCTTTGTTTTCGCTACACGGATAGTATATTTC
Organism: Rugalucina vietnamica; assembly: GCA_964017185.1. Taxonomy (NCBI): domain Eukaryota; kingdom Metazoa; phylum Mollusca; class Bivalvia; order Lucinida; family Lucinidae; genus Rugalucina; species Rugalucina vietnamica. The sequence continues at coordinate 12,131,165 of OZ024876.1, read as the reverse complement.
CTCTTCTTCTTATATCCGAAATTTCAAGCTTCTAGCCTGCTTCTGTAACTGTACAGGTCGATTTATGTCGGACCTGGTCGGAAACCCCGAAGACCGGTTTTCTCGCGTCGCGGCTCATTTTACAGCTGCTGATCCAAGAAGAGCAGTTGTCAGTAATATGCACAAAGTGGTAGATTACGAAAACACACCCATGCAATATACAGAAAATACCGAAAATGTTTTGGTTGTAAAAATGAAAATTTTCACTGGAAAACGTTTGATATTTTTCTTATTTTTGCTGAAGACACAGATTGTGGGTACACGTTAGAACCGCCTCGGCGGGTACCCACACTCTATGTTTTGGAGCAAAAATATGAATAATAGGTATACCCCTCCATACCCCAGTTTTGCAATATAAAAGTGGGGTTTAAGGGGGTATGCATTGCATGGACATGTTTTCCTGGTGGATTTGTCCAAGAATAATAACTGACTCGTCAAACATCTGTTGTTATGGACATAAAGCATTTAAATCAAACTGAAATTTTTTCTTACCCTGGCAGAATGAACAATGAAACCTTTAGTCATTATGTGGTCCAGAATGTGGTTGTTGTTGGCGTGCGCCAGGGGGTTATACTTGCACCATGTACATACACCTACTTCATGAACGAATGCTGAGGTAAATCTAGCCTCAGAGAACACGCTTAGTGCTCCTGAAATTACCAAGCAAATATGAGCCGCTGCATGGGAAAACCAACAATCTGCACAGTCGAAAACAAAGGCGCAGATCAGCTTCGCAGTAACTGAACATCAGCGTCTTTGTTTTCGCTTCACAGATAGTACAATCAATCTTCTCTCTCTTTATATCCGAAATTTCAAGCTTCTAGCCTGCTCCTGTGACTGTACAGCCTGGTTAGTGTCGGACCCGGTCGGAATCCAAATTGTTGGTTTTCTCAGGCATAGGCTCATATTATAAAATAGTTTAGGATCCTTTTTGAAATTTAAACGTTAGCAATGGGCAAGAACTGATGCAATCAGAATCTTAGCACCACTCCAAACCCCAGGTAGGAAACAAACAAAATGTCAAAAATAAGTACTAATACAAATGAGCCGCATCGTGAGAAAACCGGATTTTTGCCTATGCGAAAACAAAGGCGCAGATCAAGCTTCGCGGTAACCGCGAAGCTGATCAGCGCCTTTGTTTTCGCTACACGGATAGTATATTTCCTCTTCTACATATATCCGAAATTTCAAGCTTCTAGCCTGCTTCTGAGCTTGTACAGGCCGGTTTGTGTCGGACCTGGTCGGAAATCCCGAAGCCCGCGGCTCATTAATAGTACCTACTACGTTAAGCTGAGCAAGCAGCTATTCCTGTAAAGGTGACTACAAATGAACTTAACTAGGCATAAATACACAAAACACTGCTGGGAATCACGTGATACGCAATGTTTATGATATGTGCAAATTGTAAACAAGAAGCCGCCATTTTCCACCGGGTCTAGGTAAGTCTATCGAGTTTTCTTTCAAATGCTGAGGGATAATGATGGATGAATATGCCCAGTCCATGCAGATACATCAGATTTATTTAACTATGTGCGAGCTAATCTTTCAAAGTGTTTTGTTTGTGTAAACACCTCATTCCCATCATCAAAATTGTTTGTTGCCATGTACACCAAATATTTATTTTGGGCCTTATTCATTCTTCCAGCAACAATGCGTCCTTTCTTAGAGGTAAAATAACATTTTTTTCAAAGGACAATTACCTCCATTTTACAGAAATATGCTAAGTGCCACATGAAAAAAGATAATCAACATCATTGACATTGCATCCCTATACACATGCAATGTGGATTGATACCCTCCACACTAAAACAAGTCATCATGTTTCTATTCTTTCGTCGATAAATGTATTGATTGCTAATGCACCAGTCCTTTGTAACCATTACCACCCCCCCCCCCCTTCACACATACCTACGGTGAAGGGTGGGGGATAGCCGGGCTTAAGTGCAGAGCAATTACTTGTCGAGTGTATCCGCAGTGCAGGGGGAATTACGAGGTTTTTTATGCATTAGGATCCTTACTCCAGGGCAATTTTCTATTTCTAAGGTGAGGCCAAAGAGCAAAGTTTTGAACCCCCAGTTTGCCCCCTGCGTGTGAGGCTTATAGCAGGGCCTGAAAGAAGAAATGCCACAATCACCGCCCTTCCCCGTAGGTGGATGAGCAGTGGTTAGAAATGACTTGTGCATAATTGCAGCTAAAATATGATCAAAAAAAAAAAAAAAAAAAAAAAAAAAAAAAAAAAAAAAGCCATTTTTGGTTTTGTTCAATATTGAGAACGAATCTTTGAATGCTTTCCTGGCTTTATTATGTATCAGCAGTCACACATTAGCGTATAACCCAAACGCGCGTCTGGCGTATGAATACTCTCAACATGCTTTAGATTTTGGACGTATAAAAATAATTTGTTCCTTTAACACGCTTTAGCAGTCACACATTAGCGCCTGACTGAGACGTGTGCCGGACGTACAAAAATCTCAAAGTGTTGAAGTACGTTTGTGTTACTTCCCAGACGCGCTAAGCATGTGCTACAGGCGCACAGCAAACGTTCAACGCGCGTCTCACAAACGCTTAGGGCACGCTACGGAAGCAATATCTCATAAAATCTGAAAACGCATGTGGCGTACACTAGCGTGCATAACACGTGCGCCAAATACGTTCATAGCGTATTCAACGCGCCTGTAACGCGCATGGAACTTATTCGAAACGTAAAAGACATTCGCACAAGACACGCCCAGCTTCTGGAAAAATTTTAAGCATGATTAAACACAAACGTGCCTGGAGAGCGCACCGACCTTTAGCGACGTATATCAACGTACACCCAGCGTACACCAAGCGTACACCAAAAACGCACATGTAGCGCGTACTAATGTGTCTCCGACGTGCTCCTGACGTAGGTATTGAATCATTCAAAGTTTACATTTTTGTCAACACGCCCGGCGCGCGTTGGCTTATTCTGCTATTTTAAACACTAGCGTATAATCCAAACGCGCGCCGGGCGTGTCGACAAAAATGTAAAATTCAAAAAACGCGCGGAGCACGTTGGAGACACGTTAGAAGCGCGTTAAACGCGCGTTTTTTACGCTTGGTGTACGCTTGTTGCACGTCGATATACGTCGCTGTTAGTCGCTGCGCGCTCAAGGCGCGTTTGCCCCCCCCCCCTCCCCCCCCCCCCCAAAAAAAAAAAAATCAAACATGCTTCAAAACTTTCTAGAAGTTCGGTGTGTCCCGGGGTGTGTGTCTTATACGTTTCGAATAAGTTCCATGCGCGTAACATGCAAATTAAGCATGACCTGAAACAGACAAGCTACTTTCAAACTAGATGCACTGCGACAGGTAAAATGTAGGTTTGTCGGACACGCACATTTAACATATCGCAAATTTTACACCCATGTACACCACATTAATTTTGAGAAATGTGACATTAATTGTGCGTATGCCAGTTTCGATAAGTTTTTGGGTATCGTGTATGCTCCAATTTAATACGTTTTTATCATTGTCGTGTGAAGAATTTGTACGTATTCATCACATCTGTGAAGAACTTTTTTTTAATATATAAAAACGGTACCAAGATTCACGTGTGTAATTTTGACATGTGAAGAATTGGTGCGTATTCTGCAAACTTTCTGTCAAGAACTGTTGAATTAAACTGTGCGTATGTTCATTTTCTGGGGCACATGGCGCTCTTGACGGTAGAAAAATCTATGCTTTTACATGTCAAAAGTGAGTATAAAAAGGTAAGGAGAAGTTTTTGATATGTGTAAAAAGCTAACTGATACTTTTTGCATACCTTTTGCATTAATTTAGAAGCGTGTGAACTTGTCTTTGAGAGACTCTAAAAACTGGTTTAAGACCCCAAGCATTTTTTTTGTATTACTGATTGTTCCAAGGCGATACTTCTGTTGTGGTTCTATTTGTTTTATGTTTTGGGAGTCGAATTTTCGTGCTGTTTGAACCTTATGTACGTTTTCATAGTTTTGGTTAAGTTCGGGTTACTGTTTTGCACTTATTGGGAAATAGCTGCTCATTCGGCTTAAAGGGAAACATAATTATTTAACTCCCGCATATGATTTTCATGAAACTTCACATGCTTCAAGATAATTGTATCCTTGGACTAAAATCGAAATAAAAGTGGGATGTCACCGGCCTCGTTTCCATGGTATCAGAACTTTTTTTAATGTTTCTCGTGCATTTCAGAAAATCGCGTTCGTAGCGGACATGTGTTTTAATATATGTGTTATTTTTGCATAAACACTTTAGACATACGATCAGTGTTATTTTCTTAAATTTTGATACTATTTGCTTTTAAACTGAGGAGATTACAAGCAAAATTAACTTTCCCGCCATGTTTTCAAACCTGGAAAAACTATGTATTTTTGCGATATCTCCTAAACTACGCAACCAATAGATATGAAACGCTGTAACCATTCAAAAGTTGAAATAAAAAGTGGGGGTCATCGAATTGCGTTGGAGGATTTAGAGAAAACCCGTTCAATATTCCCGCCTTTTTCGTTTTAATGTCAAACGTTGCACTGACGTCGCGTATATTAATGCGACGTCATCAACAGCGAAATAACCGTTTTCACATGTAATTAACCTTATACACGAATTAGGGTATATCAATTGTCGCATAACTAATTTAAAATAAAAATGAACAATATGTTTACCCGCTTTAGGACTTAATTATGCAGAAACAAACAAAATAAGATTCTACAGCTTGCAACGTCATTGGAAAATCAAAACAAAACGACGCTAAGAGCTATGCATACACTAAACGCCGACATTGCGCAAATAGGAATTTCATTATGATTGCGCCTTTTCCTGATCATTACCCACTTGAATCGTTCTAATTTGATCGCTCTTGATCGGTACAGCTAATAAAAGTTAGCCTAAAACTTTTCATGGCTTATACGGTTTAGCTCCAGTAAGCATTTTTGTTTAAATTAGGGTTAAAACAAGGGCTACCAAGCCTTAAAGGAGAACGTTCAACGACAATACCTTTTAAACTCAATGTCTGATCTAAGAAACATTTTGGTGCAAATTTTGTTCAAATCGGTCAAGGATTAAGTGAGATATTGTGATTTGAAGTTTTGGAACGAAGTGAATATTTAATTAGAAAATTGTAAAACCATAAACAATGAATAAATTCTATATTTCAAATTTTTTATGGAGGTATACGTCCAAAATTGATAGTAAATCAATAGTACAAACCAGTGTAACAAAAATTAACAGAAAAATATTAATAAGGTTTCATTATTATTAATTATGCATATTTAAGTAGAACTTTATGACGGCATTAAGCCTAATGAATATCCAAGATGGCCGCATCTTTTAACAGAAATTAATGTATATTCAAACCAACACAACTTTCTCAATATCCATCTGATTTTAATAAAACTTGTACCAAATTGTTAAGAGAGGCACCTACTTTCATTTAAGATGCATTGTGTTTTAACCTTGCCTTTCCCTTTAAGAGTCCATGTTTGAACAAAATGAGAATAAAAGATGCAAAGAGTGTGTGTCTGGGGTCGTTGAAGTGTACTCAAAAGATTCTAAACATCTAAAGCAAATACCAAAGTGAGGGTAAAAAAGGTGCAATTTTAAAGTGACTTAACATATGACCCCCACCTGGTTGATGGCTAATTTTTGAAGCACAGTTTTTGCCCATTGTTCAAAAGTGTGATCGAATAGCATATCTATGAAATGGAATCCATAAAATTTTGTTAATTCTTATGAGCTTTATGGAAAATTGGTTAATGGCATTATTACGTTTCTAATTTTGTCGGGTATAGTAAATAAAGAAATGAAGAAAGAAAAAGGTATTCAACATGAAACATTTAAAAGACTATTGATGGATATGAGTGGTAAAGAGTCACACAGTTTGTATGATCTAGTACTTTCTGAACTAGCGATAACATGGCTATGTCCATCATTGTATTGGACCTAATCAATTTTAGAGAGCCAAAATTCATCTACTTAAAATTTAATATTAAACTGACAGAAAATAAGAACATAATTTGTTTGTGTGGAAGGAATCAATTTGGTTTGCTGTGTACATGGTATCTAGCAAAGTAATCTGCTCGTAAAATTGCAGAATTTGGTTTTATCCGTTATGAAAAAAACTTCCCACGTTTTTATAATACCACAGCAGTATGTAATGAATTTCAATGTAACGATTAACATTTAATATTTAAGATATTGAAGGAAATAAAGCTTATGTGTGTAGGGTAACAGCGTATTTTAAGTGAATTTTTGAAGTGTTTGAAACACTGGCCAGGTGAAATGACACAAACAATGGCTCAAATTCTTCCAAATAGGGTTGTCCATGGAATGCACTAGGTGGCATAAAAATCAACAGGCGTATCTTGAAGTTATTTGGAAAGAAAACAAAACTGATGACGTCATTTGTTTACATTTTGGTGTATATGGAAACATTTGCGGTCACATGATTCCCAGCAGTGTAAAAGGTACATGTACAAAAAGAATAAAATCAACATAAAGCTGGTCGGGGGTCTGGTGGGGGTGGGAGGCATTCATATGGATTCTAAAGACTCACTAAAACGTAGGCGGATAGTTTTACAATCAGCAGGACAGGTTGTCGACAAATTTCGGTGTACATGTATCACACTGGTAAATGTAAAAGTACTGGAGCTAGTTGCAACGCACTGGTGCAGATTAAATTACGAACTGGAGTAAGATTAAAATAGCGGAAAAGGTAAACAAAACTTGTACCTCTCTTCATTATCATTCCCTTATAAATTTGTGTGTGTGTTATTTGCCATGTCACCTGGCGCAGAGAAGGGCGGAAGCGTTGTAGTTTATGATTTTATCACGCAATAGGTGATTTATTTCATGGTTTAGAAGCCAAATCCGATACAGTTTTACCAACATGACTGGTGGCATGTGTTTTCGTGCCAAAATTGAGGGAAAATGCATGTCTGAGCATAGTTTTTGTTATATTATCAGATATTTATGACTAAACATTCAAGAAACACGATTTCTGATCGCCAAATTTTTCTTGGTACCAAAGCAAACGTTTTATTGAGGATTTTCTATTACAACGCACTGGGAGCATTTTTGAAGCATTGGTACAACGCACTGGTGATAACACAAACTTGTTGATTTCACACAGACAAAACATATAACTCGCCCAGAAAAAAAAACATACATTATTTTAAAACGGTTAATTATAAAAATTCTATGTAAACTACAACATAAACTTGTCTTTACGAGTCAACATATCCTTTTTATAGGTCATATTTTAAACTGAATGCGTAACAAATGTATTGACTAAACATTTTTAAGGATCATTGACTATGTCCTGTAATCTGTGCCTTGTTTTCAAAGCCCAAAACTTCGTTTTAAAGCAATTTCTGCTACAACTTTGCAATGAGGAGGGTAGTATGATGTCTTAAGAACGGATAAATGCTATAATGTGTGAAGCATTCCCCCACATACTGTAGAAATTGCTGGCGAAGCAGATGTAAGGGTCCAAAATTTGAAAATATAAATTGGAATAAAATCATTTTTTGTTGCATATCTGTATTCAGTTCCAACATTGTTGTGATTTTTAAACATTTAGCTCAGTGTCAAGGGTCTTAACCCCCCTAAAATTCATCTCAAAAGTTTGATGCTTTTAAGAGACATTATTTTCATAAATTATTTTGGGAGTTACCTGTATATCACTGCAAACAATTAAGCAAAGTCATGAGAAAATCTGTCATTAGTTTCCAAACAGGAAGACCATAAAACCAAGTTATGTAGCCAAAGAACATTGCAAAATACTTCACAAAACGGGGTTTAAAAACACAGAGGAAGCAAACTATGTCCATGCCATTGGCGACTACCACCAGCTGATCTGTACTTCAAGTTTGTTATATGTATATACAAAACACATTTTCTCATGGATGCCTCAATTACTGTATGTGTTTGGCAAACATAAAATGACACAGAATTTATTTGCAAGTCTGGAATGAATGAATGAATGAATGCACGCATGCCATTATTCAAATTAGATACATATGAAATCTAAATGTCTTCTGTTGTTTAAATGTTCCTACATTGATCAAATATTTTTCAGTGTTAAAACTACGGCATATACACCTGTTTAGCTATAACACACCCTGCTATCCTTACATTATGCACAGCAATGAAATGTATAGAGTAAGAAGAACTTCAGTGAAATATTGTTGGTCTAAATGAGTCAAGACATACTGTCTAGAGTAAACCAAGATGATACCACTTAAGTATTTGACTAGATTCACAGTCCCTGTAAATCATGGATTAAGAAGTTTGATAAAGCAAATGCCTAAAGACGTCAAAATCTTCATTCCATGACGCTGACACCAAAATGTTTAGAGATCATCCATGACACAATTTTAATACTGACAACTTTCGAATGTATAGTCTATGCATTGAGGGACAACTGCCCCGATATTTTCCCTTTAATCAAGACTGATCTCTCCACATGTTGAATCCAGCCATGTGCTTTAAAAGATTAAGGGGCGTGCATGTGTTAACTTATATTTGTATAGACTGGTGCAAAAGTTTGTTCCATGAAACGTTATTTCTCTATTTTTTTGATGAATCAAAAATGAAAAATGGTTAAATTTATTTTCACGTATCAGATGACAAAACTAGTACATGTACGTCACGCTTAATTGTACTTTATAGAAAAGAACATAGTTTCTGCCATTCTCACCTTTTAAAGTATTCATAACTATTTTATATATATATGTACACAGTTTTCTGGTTACATTTTTGACTGGGCAACAGTGTCCCTCACTCCCCGAGTACCAACACGCCATTCAAATAAAATATGTACTTTATGATGACCTATCAACATGCAAAAGGACTTTTGGTACGCGGTGGCGGGGGGGGGGGGTGGGGGGTGGGGAACAATGTTCAAAAAAAAGTTTTCTGTTTTCTTATATGTTCAATATAAAAAGTAGCTGTATTAGCCCAAAAATGTAGCCATACATGTATCAAAATGGGGACCAAAGTCCATTATGCTAAAATAACGTATGATGGTTGAAGCATTTTATCAACTTTTATAATTTTTTTTTTCAAAATACAGAGCAGCTATACATTGTACTCCCATTACCACTGTCAAAGATCCTTCATAAAGCGATAAAACTGTTACAGCCATATTATTCTATCACACTTCGGTACTTCGTACCACTTCCATAATATGCAACGACGAAACACCCATTGAGCTACAGTGTACATCTGTGCGATCGGTTTCAGTACTTCAAATTGGATTATAGCACTATTTTCGTCACAAAGAATATGTATAAATATAAGTAAAGCCGGGAAGAAAAGCAATCAGGGCATCTGCAGACCAACCAAAAAAACACCAATGAGCCCCAAAAATATGAACGGTTGTAAGCATTAATAAAACAAGGCACAGTCTTCGCCATATCCAGTTAAATAAAGTCCTTAAAACTTAGATGGACCTATTTGAAAACTAGGACATAATACGTTTGTACCTTTCTTTTTTTCTCGCTGATCTGGGTGCTCAGGTTGATGGACAAGAACTGTTAGTAGGATGATGAGAATAAATGTGTTCTAGTTTTGAAAACATGGAAAGTAAAGCAAGAAAATACCTCAAAATTATGTCCGAGAACCTCAGACCCCACATTATATAGCTAAACAGGGGATACAGGGGTAAACATTTTTTCTTATTTTTGCTCGACACATAGATTGTGTGTACTCTAACAATCACCTGTGACCTGTTTTGTTTACGTAAGAAGAGGACAAAAATCAAATTTTCATATTAAAATTGTCATTTAACAGCCTTGTAAGTCTTTGCATATTAGATGGCGTAATGAAAACACAGTTGTGGTCATTGTCAGCAATGTATCAAAATTCAGTGTTTTTTTTTTTTGTTTTTTTTTTTCATAAATGAACACTGTAAAATAATGTCTCTGTTTTTCTGGACGAGTTAGACGCAACCCTGAAGCAAGTTTGTGTAACCACCAGTGCGTTGTACCAATGCTTCAAAAAATGCTCCCGGTGCGTTGTAACAGAAAATCCTCAATAAAACATTTGCTTCGGTACCAAGAAAAATTTGGCGATCAGGAATCGTGTTTCTTGAATGTTTATTCATAAATATATGATAATATAACAAAAACTATGCTCAGACATGCATTTTCCCTCAATTTTGGCACGAAAACACATGCCACCAATCATGATGGTAAAACTGTATCGGATTTGGCTTCTAAACCATGAAATAAATCACCTATTGCGTGATAAAATCATAAACTACAACGCTTCCGCCCTTCTCTGCGCCAGGTGAAATGGCAAATAACACTCACACAAATTAATAAGGGAATGATAATGAAGAGAGGTACAAGGTTTGTTTACCTTTTCCACCATTTTAATCTTACTCCATTTCGTAATTTAATCTTCACCAGTGCGTTGCAACCAGCTCCAGTACTTTTACATTTACCAGTGTGTGTATTGCATATCGTAATATTAACATTTCTGATGTAAAGTCTTAAATGAATCTATCTGAATTGAAATGCAATTCATAGTTCCATGAACAACATCGTGTCACGCGACGTCACATAATCAAACTTGACGTCATGAAAAACCATGGGTCTCACCAATGTGATTGGACGTTGTAAACGTCATGACGTCAACGCAGTTTCAACACACACTGTGTGTAAATTCTCTATTTGCTTATAAATGATCGTCTTGATAATTTTTCAACAAACGATAGAGAGAAATAAATGTAAATATAAGCAATGAGTTATTTTTCTGATGTTCATGGATGTATGAACCACTGTGGGTCGCTAGCAAAGCTTGACATGAAGCCTTCCGAGGTTCATTCACTTTGCACGCGACCCACTGTGGTTCATAGCTCCATGAACATCAGAAAAATGAGTCATTTCTTAAATAAAACTGCACGAGCTGCGTCGTGAGAAAACCGGATATTTGTATTTGCGAAAACAGGTGCAGATCAGCTGTGCAATAACTGCACAGCTGATCAGTGCATCTGTGTTTTGCTACACGAAGAGTACAATTCCTCTTCTTCCTAAATCCGAAATTTCAAGCTTCTAGCCATCTTCTGTTACTGCACATGCCCGTCTGTGTCAGACTTGGTGGCGAAAACCCCGAATACCGGTTTTCGAGTGTTGCGGCTCACCTTCCATATCCTCCTTGACGTCATGTTCTGGTACACCAGGGCTGCTGTTCAAATCCCCCATGATAACAGCCTGCTCGTCCATCCGTACCAGTTCCGTGAGTTTATGGGCCTCAGCCACGCTTTGGGCTTGCCAGCTACTGAATGGCAGCTCTGTCACAGAATAAAACAATATGAACGAAGTTGACAATGAGCGACACTATGGCACGGGCTTTTATAGATCAGCTGGCTAGCCTTCACTCCGCTCCACTTCGGTACCTCGTTCCACTTTCGCTGGACGAGGTGTGGAGTATAACGAAACACCGATGGGAATATCCCGTCTAGGTTTAGAAATGCCCAGGAAATAGAAAGTTACTGTCTATACACCATCTTTTAGAAACTGCTTTTTTTTTTCTTCAAAATTTCACTTTTCTGAAACATCTCAAGCAAAATATGAGTGTCACCATTTTGAATTCCAAAATGACTACTATATATAGCTCTTTGCACTTCGTGCATTTGAGCTAAAATTGCGTGCATATCAGAGAGGCAGGTCGACAGACTAAACAGATGCAAACTTGGATGAACGCTTTAATAATAGAGGAATCGCCGGAACCGCATTGGAACGGCAAAGTCTGGGATTTAAACGCATATTCGTAACAAGAGCAAGTAAATGACATAATGTGTGCTTACTTTCGAAGTAGACAGGCCCCAAGTTGGCTGTTAAGTGCGTACATACCACGTGACCGAGACTGCCCACCTAAAAAGAGGGTAAGATTTGTTGATTGCATACGTACACTCGTTGGAGATGTTCCGAATCGTGTTTGCCATCTAGTACTGGTATATATGCGCTTAGGAATAATTTGAGAATTTTTCAGTATTTTCAAAACAAAAAACCAAGACGATCAATTACATGTAAAATGAGCCGCGAAGCGAGGAAACCTGTCTTCGGGGTTTCCGACCAGGTCTGACACAAACCGGCCTGTACAGTCTCAGAAGAAAGTCAGAATCTTGATGTTTTGGGTAGAGATAGAGGAGAAGTTATCCGAGTAGCGAAAACAAAGGCTTATCTAATATGCGTCTTTGTTTTCGCATAGACAAAAGTCTGGTTTTCTCATAAAGCGCCTCAAACTAATTATTTGGATGTGTCTACCTTCATTTTAATGCATGGAACTTAATTCTCAAATTTTCTCGACCATTTTCAACTTTAAACAAATCTTATTTATTAAAAATTCTCAAATCTTCTTAATCATTTTCAGCTTTGAAGAACTCTTTTGAACCATATCGCACCTGTGCAGAGATGTAGCCCCTGGGTAACACTAGGTTCCCATCTGGCTCAAACCTGGTGGCGCTGGCTTCGAGAAGTGGATATTTGCTCAACAGTAGTAGACCTGCTGTGTTGAACCGGTTGCCCACGTCCATAAAGCAGCTGTAAAGATATGATAAAAGAGGAAGACTATATTCGTATATAAAATATTGTTTCAAACACGACTACTACGGGAATATTATTCTACTTAGTACTACGAACGTATCTCAGCTTTACGCAACAACACTAAATTTTGGCACATTCAATCACATAAGGGGAGATAACTCTGTTGATATGATACCTCGGGCTTTAGACAATAGCGAATCAAACTCAACAAACATTTAACAGGTGAATTACGAACACCAATGTTTGACTATATAGTACCTTTGAACAGGGGACGCTGACTCTGTCATTACGAGACAGGAGACGCAATGTTGTTCCAAGTCGAGGAGACCACATTCCCGCTCTGCGCATGCCAAGTAGCTCTCTTCTCCACCGGAACTGATACAGCGCATGCTCAAACATGGCAGAAATTGGAGAAAGAACTTCGGTGACATGCAAGGTGCCTCTATAGGTGACACCTGGGCCAAGTGGTCCACCGTGTAGTGAACAGAGCTGTAGGAATGCTGGTAGGTGATGCTCAAATCACGAACGATGCGTGCTACATCTCTCGAAAACCATACCTGTATAACGAATAGGAGATTCTCATTCATTTCATGGAAAGTAGGCCTACTTGTCACGGATTTCGCCTGGTAGTTCCGACATAAACCATGGTGTGCAACTACATAATAGTTGACTCGTAATTGAACCGACTCAGAATTGAACTACTCATATGTTGCATACTCAAATCTGTCGATTGTTTATCCAGTCTTTCGGAGGAGACTTTAAACCGAGGTCCCGTCTCCATATGACATTAGCTGTTTAGTAGGACGTACAACACCAAATCAACGAACTAACCAACAAATGCTTATCATCGCATATAAATGTCTATAATCTTGATTCTTTGTTTATGAGACAATAAACACATTGAGCTATGCTACCCAGTTGCGCAGATATTGCAATTTTTAGTTTCGGATTCTTTAGTATGTATACCCAAATGTCCAAAATGTTGGCTGGTCATGAGGTTTGAAAAACAATATTTACCTCCTGAAGACACAGGATGTCTGCGTTTAATTCCTCAAGAGCGGGTACTACTTCATCCCTACGGTCCTCAAAATATGGCACGGTCGGTGCTAGCCCCGCGTTGAAACTCGCAATCCGAAGTGTCGACGATAACTGGATAAAACATCCAAAATAGTGGGCAAAACGTAACAAATTCGCGACTACAGCCATTTTGAACATTGAAGTGATGGCTATCGCAGTAGATTACATTATGCAAACGCGCCTATATAAAGTATGTTCTCTAAAACATCACTTCATTGCGAAAACTTGCCCATGTAATCTATAGAGTCTTTTTTCAGAAGCACAAACTGAAAATTGCATTGGAACAATTTTGACGTTTTAAATATTTTTTTTTGCTCAAACGTTGATTATGGGTACACGTTAAAACCGCCTCGACGAGGCGGTTCTAACGAGTACCCATAATGAATGTTTTGGAGCAAAAATAAGAAAAATATGTACACCCCTGTTAAACCCAGTTGTTCTATATAAAAGTGGGGTTCAAGGGGGTATACATTGCACGGACATGTTTTCCTGATGTAGTGTGGCTGGCGGTGGCCCAGTGGGGGAACTGTGTTGGTCTCCGGATCGAGAACTCAGACGGTCGATCACCTCTCGCTCCAGAACGTTTCATTAAGACATATTTAACACCCCATACTACTGGTCCGTTTAATACACAGGAAACGATACTGACGGCCCATCATTATTGAAATACTCTTGACTGACACTAAAAACTTATGCCGCTTAAACCTGTTCACGTTATGGTTTGAGCCGCATCATGAGAAAACAAGATTTTGCTTATGCGAAACCAAAGGCGCAGTTACTACAGAGCTGATCTGCGTCTTTGTTTTCGCTCCATAGATAGTAGAATAACTCTTATTTGTAAATCTGAAATTTCTCGCTTTTTTCCCTGTGGGTATACAATCGGGCTTGTGTCGGGGCCGGTCGGAAACCCTGAAGACCAGTTTTCTCACATCGCGGCGCACAAACGTGATTTGAAGCTCCAATGTTTGTAAATATTTAGACATGTTTCCATTTTTCAGACAGTTTTCGCATGCTGAACTTTATCTTACATCATAATTTGGTTTTCAAAAATTATGATATTTGAAACTTATACTATATGACATACGTTAGATAAAGAACTGCCGAATGTTCAAACAAATGAGCCACCTCATGGGAAAATCAACAATCTGCATAGGCGAAAACAAAGGCGCAGATCAGCTTCGCGGTAACCGCGAAGCTGATCAGCGCCTTTGTTTGCGCTACTCGGATAGTACAATTCCTCTTCTACTTAAATCCGAAATTTCAAGCTTCTAGCCATCTTCTGTGCTTGTACAGGCCGGTATTTGTCAGACCTGTTCGAAAACCACATTGTTGGTTTTCCCACGAGGTGGCTCATTAATTATTTAGACTAATTCGGTTGCGTTTAAGGTATATATGGCGGCTTAAGAAAATACGCATTTTGTGTTCTCATTACGAAAACATGCCTATATAATATACACATTTTTCTGCAGTTTTCGAAATTTAACAATTTCATTTGATAGTTTTTCTTCTTTTTGCTCCAAACATTGATCGTTTTGTTTTCACTACACGGATAGTACAATTCCTCTACTTTCTAAATCCAGAATTTCCAGTCTCTAGCCATCTTCTGTGCTTGTACAGGATAATTTGTGTCGGATCTGAAGTTCGGAGACCATTTGAGCCACCTCATGGGAAAACCAACAATCTGCATAGGCGAAAACAAAGACGCAGATCAGCTTCGTGGTAACCGCGAAGCTGATCAGCGCCTTTGTTTTCGCTACACGGATAGTACACTTCCTCTTCTTCTTAAATCCGAAATTTCAAGCTTCTAGCCTGCTTCTGTGCTTGTACATGTCGGTTTGTGTCGGACCTGTTCGGAAACCACATTGTTGGTGGCTCATTTGTTGGTTTCCTCATAACTGGGCTTAATTAAAGGTTTCCAAGGTTTAACACTATCATCAGTCCGAGGTATTATCCGTATGTTCTACAACTTACAAATGAGACGCTGCGTGAGAAAACCAACAATCTGGTTTCCGATCAGGTCTGACACAAACTAGACTGTACAGCCAAAGAAAATAGTTAGAAGCTTGAAATTTCTTATTTTAGAAGAAGAGGGGTAGTTCTATCCGTATAGCGAAAACAAAAGTGCTGATCATCTGTACAGTTACTGCACAGTTCATCTGTCTTTGTTTTCGCATATGCAGATCGTTGTTTTCTTGTGCAGCGGCTCAGTTAAAACTCTCTATTCTCAGTCATCAAATTCTATGAACATAATGAGAATTTAAAAAACATTATGAATTCATGATCATTTATATAATGAGCGCTCAAACCGGGCGGAAATTATAAAACAATCATAAAGAAAACTAATGGTAATATACGTATATGTTCAGAAGGTGATCGTAATGTGCATTAATTTGTGCTTATTTGAAAATGTCAGCTTAATAAAAGGAATACAGTTTATTTTATACTTCACAGTGAAAACCAATGTATATCAAAACTTGATAAAATTGGTATTTTCATTGATATGAAATTTCACTGATATCAAATCTCACTGATATCAAAAGTCACTAGTGACTGATATTAAGAGATTATCATATGGCAATTTTCATATCATACCCCGTATCAACCTGAGACTTCCGTATCAGCCCGAGACTCCCATATCAGCCTGAGGGCCAAAGGCCCGAGGGCTGATATGGGAGTCTCGGGCTGATACGGAAGTCGAGGGTTGATACGGGGTATGGTATGAAAATTGCCATATCATGATCTCTTTATCATATATTTTTATTGAAAAAAAAAAAAGTGTTTGATACAGTTCAATGCACAAAATGTTTCCCAACATAATTTCAAGTGGAAAAAAGAAAGAGTGAAAAAAAAAATTCTGGTCACAAATTTTATTCAATAACATTTAACCATTAATACAGAAAATTCAAATACAAAAAATTGATTTATAAATTGAGAACAATTTACAACGTACTATTGAATAGAACAGAGCGCTCCGAATGTGGGGGTCACGTGAGATGTGATATGAGGTTTGGGGTGTGATATGGGGGTGTGATATGAGTCCATATCTCCCTAGGGAGATATGGATTTTGACAAATTTTGAACTGATACAGCTTTCGAGATTTGGGGTGTGATATGGGGGTGTGATATGAGTCCATATCTCCCTAGGGAGATATGGATTTTGACAAATTTTGAACTGATACAGCTTTCGAGATATGGTGTCCCGATACGTGCATAGGACTTGCGCCTGTATCGCATATGTAAAAAGAACGTATTTTACAGTAAATATATGATAACAGCCTATATCTTCACTGTAGATTTTGGATTACTTCTGACGTTTCCATTTACTTGACGTCATTAAATGTGTCTCACTTCAGAAATTCAAACGCATATAACTCCGTTATTTATGAACGAAAACATAAAGTGTGGGTATTCATTTTCTTAGTTAGTACGTTAGGAACAATGTGGTACCAAAATTATTTGTGTTTTCAAAATTTTTTGGTTTTTGCATTTTCACCTCCTGCCTTGTGAATTGGAAAATGCCCGTGTATTTAAAATAAAAAGAAAATTTGCTTATTTTCGGTGAATACCAAATATATACTGAGAGGAACTAGAAACTTAAGTTTTTTAATCATTATACTTTGGGTTGGAACCCCGTAAGAATCGATTTGAACCCTCCACTAATTCTTTTACTGACCGTCTGAAGGCGATTCTGCTGTGACTAATCTTTTTATTGCAGGAAAGAAATTACCAGAGTTCAAAAGCCCAACCACCAAACTATGGGAAGTTTGAAACTTAAGTTTCTAGTTCCTCTCAGTATATTTCATCTCGTGAGTTGAAAACATAGAAATTTTCACTCGTGCTGCGCACTCGTGAAAACTCTGATGTTTTCAACTCACTCGATGAAATATATTTGGTATTCACCTCAAAAAAAGCAAATATCCTCTATGTATCCCTGTGTTGCAAAGACAATAGGCATTTGATCCAGCCTAGACTATTTTATTTTACACAATCAATATGAGTTATTGTATAAGTACCATTGTTTTATTTGTAAGCTATAAAAATATTTTTGACAAAATACATGTAAAGCCTTTCTTGTTGTTTATATAATATATTTATAGTACAAAAATGGAATAAGAGAATGTGAGTCTTGCTTATATTATAAAACTTTAAGCTTAATACATATAAGCACACTCTGCAGTTATTAATACATGTGTTAGGATACGGTAGTCTGTGTCAGATCTGGTCAACAATATGGCTTTCTCGTTCATAATTGCACTCCAGTTAGGCGTTTTGTGTAGTTCTATTCTGAACAAAATTGAAAACGCTACACTTAGATTGTGACTTCTGTCTCCTATTTTATTTAATTGTAAATTGTTTCATAACACATAACCACACAACACATAAAAAAAAACCCACTCATTCTAAGACTAACGAATTCATGTGATCTTTTTTTCCAACCCCTCACTTCTTAAAATGCGTTTACTCTTTTATTGCTCCAACAGAAACGAATCAAAGAGAATGTTTAATTTAGCTATAATAAAAATGAAAGTATATTATTATGAAAGTCTAATATGTGAAAAGTTTTGCAACGAAATGGATTCAGGTTAGAAAAATAGAAAAAAATAATATGCAGCGTTCTAACTTTTGTTCAGTATATGAGCCTGTGCGTGAGAAAACCAACGATTTGGGTTCCGACCAGGTCCGACACAAACCGGACTGTACAGTCACAGAAGATGATTAGAGGCTGGAAATTTTGGATTTAGAAAGTAGAGGAATTGTACTGTTCGTGCGAAAACAAAGCCGCTGATCAACTTTGTTTTCGCCTATGCAGATTGTTGGTTTTCCCATGCGGCGGCTCATTACATGTATTTAGAAGGGACACATGTCGAAACCTTGTCTCAAAATCACCCCAAAGCTGTATTTAGTTGCCTTCATTGCAACTTTCGTGCCGCTAGTGTACATATCGATAATCGACCAGTCATTTCGACTGTCGATCAATCGTCTTCCGGAAGAGGTGGTTTCACGAAAACTAGAGACAGTAAAATCAGATATAAAACAAGATGAGGCCACCAAACCTCACGTAAATGGCGTCCATAAAATTCAAAAAGGGAAGTTTAACGGGAAAGGCACTTTAAATGAAAATGTAGATAAAAATCCTGGTTGGAAGAAAGGGTCAGGATCAGAACGTAAGCAGACGAAGCTAGATGGAAAAGTGAAGAATAATTCTAGATATCTACATAAAACACACCGCAATTCCAGTGCTGTTCTCGGAGACAAGGAAAAACAGTTTCGACTCTGTCCGCTACTACCCAAAAGACTCGGTAAGTTCATAATGAATATAAGCATGTTCACTGTGGCATAACTCGCTAATAAGGATTTCAACATTTCGTGAATTTTGGACACAACAATTTCACGAAGGACACAACTTATTCGCGAATTACCTGGATGAAGATGTACCTGCTATGTTTGAAGCCACGCTTTGAGGTGATTAAGGTGAAAATTAAACTGTAATAGTTTCATATGCCTTGGCGAGACATATGGGTGAATGACTATGTACTTTTTATGTTTGGGGAAGCTAATTAAAGATACTCATTCTCTTTTTTCTAACAAAATTAGGTGTTTTCCTAGTTTAATTGCCAATCCAGTAAAAGTGTCTTTTTGCACCAGAATTTGGGCATGCTATATGTATAAAAGGATACCTTAAGAACTTCTTGGTATAAATAGATTGAAACTTCTGTAACAATAGAGTCTGTAATACACCTAGAATCCCATGTACCAAGTCAGCTAGTGGACACAACTATTTCAGGAGTGAGCCATGAGAAAGCTACAAACATTTCTTGAGTCAGTCATAACTGTTTCTTGAGCCAGTCACAACTGTTTCTTGAGCAATACACAGTATTTAGCATACAAGTTTCAACATTGGTACACATAAAGCACTGGAAATAGACAGTGCGTACAGCTTGAACCAATACAGGCATAGTACAAGCCATGATCGTGATAAGCACAGAAGATTTATAATTAAAAACCTCACATAGAACACGACATAACCTTGTTTTGACTTAAGAATCACCGCAATATCGTTTTCCTCTATTGTTAATAAGATCCAAACTCTTTAAGAGGAGTGAATTTTCAAAGGAGGAAATAAAAGAATAAATCAACCTAACTTTTTTGTGCTCACGGTGCGCGCAGTGCAGATCACTGTTCTTGTGCGACCTTAACATTGCGCTGTACAATCTCCATACAACCGCATAGCTCACAGTGTTTGCAGAGCAACTTTCTTTTATGTTCGCCGAACCATTTTTTTTTTTTTTTTTTTTTTCGTTTTAAGGGGCCATACAAGAGCTGAGCAGCCTGTAATAAATATTATATTGATCACAGGGCGCTGCTACCGTGATCTCACGGCTAGGTCTAATCAGCCCACCGTGTTCTTGTCAGCGCACCGACAAAGATATTTCCACGGCGCGCACCTCGGCGTTCCAATTTTCCTAGAACGCTACGTATGTGATCGCCTTATGCGAAAGGGGTTTATATCCTTTATAAGCAAATAAACAAACAAACAAAAAAGAAAGAAAAAAAAAAACAGAGGACCAATTGTCCTGATATCGCTCACCTGAGATTTTGTCTTTGATGACTGACCTTTGGCTAAGGCCATGTTGGCCAACATAAAATATAAACTTGACCTCAAATGCCCACATAATTATTAACACTATAAACAGCCTGTATCTACCAACTTTCAGATCTTTCTGGCAATATTTGACCTTTCTGTTTAAATTAACTGTTTAATAGGTCAATGTCAACCGAAGGTCATGATTTATATAAACTATAAAGGGCCAGAGCTCCCAATGCTACATACCAAGTTTCATTGAAATCGGTCTACCTATTCCAGAGAAATTTATTTTTAAAGGATTTTACCACATATATGGGCATGGCGGCCATCTTGGTCATGTGACCTGGATTATTTTTACAAACTTTGGTTCCCCTTCCTAAGGATAGCACATATAAAATTTGGCCTTGATTGGTGCAGTGGTTTCTGAGAAAACTGAGTTTTAAATATAATATGTAAATGACCTTTGGCCAATGTCAAGAGATGACATTGACCTTGAATACTCTTCATTAACTCAATAAGTTGTATATATGTACCAACTTTCAGGTCAAATGCCACAAAACGTTCTTAAAACTCCAATGTTTTCCATTGAGAAGCCTATTTGACCAATGTTGACTTTGCCATAAAATAGGTCAAGGTCAACCCAAGGTCATGATATATACAAACTATGATAAGCCAGAGTCCCCGATGCTACATACCAAGTTTTATTGAAATCGGTTCATCAGTTCTAGAGAAAATGATTTTTTAAGGTTTTTAACATATATGAGCATGGCAGCCAGCTTGGCCATGTGACCTAAACCATTTATATATACTTTGATTCCCTCTTCTTAAGGGTACCACATATAAAATTTGGCTTTAATCGGTCAAGCGTTTCCTGAGAAAATTAAGTTTTAAATTTATTATGTAAATGACCTTTGGCCAAGGTCAAGAGATGACCTTGACATTGAATACTCCTAAGACTTCATTTAATCAATAAGTCAATAAGTTATAATTTTATGTATCTACCAGCTTTCAGGTCACAGGCCAAAAAACTTCCTGAAAAATTCAATGTTTTCACTTTTGTCCATTGAAAAGCCTATGTGACCAAAGTTGATCTTGCCTTAAAATAGATCAAGGTCAACCTAAGGTCATGGTTCATATAAATTATGGTGGGCCAGAGTCCTCAATGCTACATACCAAGTTTTATTGAAATGGGTCCACCGGTTCAAGAGAAGAATATTTTTTAAGGTTTTTACCATATATGGGCATGGCGGCCATATTGGTCATGTGACCTGGACGATTTATATAAACTTTAGTTCCTCCTTCCTAAGGATGCTTCACATGAAGTTTTGCATTGATTGGCCCAGGGGTTTCAGAGGAGAAGATCTTTGAAAAGTGTGAACGACGACAACGACAACGACAGGCGACGGAGCATGGCTCACCTTTTGAGCCTTCGACCCAGGTGAGCTAAAAACACAGAAGACCAATCGTCCTGTCAACTCGCACCTGAGATCTGAGATATATACCAATAAACTTGTTTGACTATAAAGGTCTAAAGCCCCAGGACAGAGTCAGAATACCCCTTGGTGTTAATTTCTTTTTCAAATTCATAAATATTCCGTCCACTTACCATTTCCTAGAAGTTTTTTTTCATTCAGTGTCATTTTAACAGTGAACTATGATGACCTTGCCATAAATCTGTCAAGGTCATCACAGGATCATGATTTATACACACATTGTAGTACTCTAGTCTTAATTTTCACATATCAATTTCCGTTGCAATAGGTTAAGCAGTTCCTGTGTAGAAGATTTTTGAAGGGTTTTTACCATATATGGGCATGGTGACCATCTTGGTCATGTTACCTGGTATATTTGTAATCACATTGGTTCCCCCTTCATACAGATAATTTCTATAAAAATCAACTTTGATTGGCCAAGTGGTTTTAGAGAAGAAGATCTTTGATGTTGGCCTTGCCGTAAAATAGGTCAAGGTCATCCCAGGTTCATGATTTATACACACTTTGTAAAGCTCTATTGCCTGATGATTCATGCCAAGTTTCAAAGCCATAGGCCTTCTGGTTCTGGAGAAGAAGATTTTAAAGTTTTTGCTGTTTATAGCCATGGCGGCTATCTTGGTCATGTGGCCTGGACCATTTATATAAACTTTGGTTTTCCCTTCCTAAGGATGCTCCATATAAAGTTTGGCTTTGATTGGCCCAGGGGTTTCAGAGGAGATGTTTAAACATTGTGAACGACGACGACGGACGACAGAGCATGGGTTTACTATAAGCTCACCTTGTGAGCCTAACGGCTCAGGTGAGCCTAAAAGAAAAGAAAAAAAAAAAAAAAAAAAAAAGAAAAAACGAAAAAAAAAAAAAAAAAAAAAAAAAAAAAAGAACTAGAGCATTATTTCTGTATATTTTGCAAACCTTTTTTGTGAAAACCGATACTTAATTATTATTGGCGGTAGTGGCATCTAAAATCCTCCATTTTCTGAAAACCAGGAATATCACAATGACTGTCATTCTAAATTTTGGTTACTTAGACAGCATAACATATTGGATATGACATTGACATTTACTGAAATATAAGGAGTTAAGAAACCTGAGCAGCAATGCCAGTCTTGCCTGGTCTACAACCCCAAAGACAATTTTATAGGCCAAATGATGGTTTGAAATAGTGTAGTAAATAAAAATCAAAACTGAGATCCTTTAAGAGCAGCGAACACATTAATGAGAAAGGGGATGGGCCATACCGCGGTTTCGACTATTAAAGTCTCGTCAGTGACCCTTTAGATTTGGCAACTTGGAGCCCAAGAGAACTATTGAAATTTAACAACTTTCAACATGGAAGTCGTTACAAAGACTAGTATTATCTAAATGGGACCAATTATATCAAACATTGGTAAGAAAATGAATCTTAACCGATAATAAAGGGGGTGTTACAAATGTGCCCACGCATGGATTTTCTTTAAATTTTACACATAAGTAGGTCATCATATATGAGCTATGAAAATGTATATATTGAATTAAATAATTAATTATAGGACTCAGGAGGCAACCTTGGCTCACTCCCACAATGACGTGATACCTGCCCTCATCTTTGTGTGTCCTAAAACTTAAGTTTTATAATTTTCTAAGATTTGTCAAGTGGGTTGGCTCGAGAACATCCCAGGCATTATACTTATACCGTAAAATCATTTTACAGAAGTATTATATTGATTTCCTGATTAAATAATATATAAAATTTCTCATTTTTTCTCGAAAATTTACAAAAAATACCAAATTCAACTTAAAAGATAAATATGTTCCAGTCTTTGTCAAGATACCATATTTGCATAAAAACATGCCATATATATCCTCTTGATATGAGCAAAATTTCATGATAATTCAAAGCCGGTAACATTGTCATTTTTTACATTGTATACATGTAGGTCACTTTTCATAATTTTAACAAAATGTTGAAATTGCTCCAAAACATCGCAAAAAGGTTTTGGATTATGACCATAATGCACATTTCTGACACACATTGTGATAAGACAATCCTGAATGCCATACATGTAGTTACATTTATTTAACTAAGTGGCCACCTGTTGGGAAATAGCCATTCTTTTGGCAAACAGTACATTCTCTTTGTACAAGTAACTATTTGTTATTTCGCTGGTTTTCCACATGGGATATTAGGTTGAACCTTGGTTCTAATTGCAGCAGCTCCTGGCCATTGCTTACTTTTGCCAAAAAGATGTTATTCATGATGGTTTTCTTTTTCTACCATCTGTTTTCACACTTGACACTTCTATAGGTTTAGAGTGATATAAAGTAATTTTAAAATGGCAGTGAGACCAAATGGCTTACAGTTTGCCTTCAGTTGAATCAATGCTTAAAGCTCTGAATTATTCTTATGATGAAATAATAGAGGGTGTTTAACTTTGTTTAATTGATAATCATACCTTATGCTTTTCATATAGGAGTGAGACAGGGAGGTCCATGTGGAATTGTCTCGTAGTGATAAACTGAATCCGATATTATTATTTCTTACTCCTGGACCAATAAATATTTTATTGTAAAAGACACAAGTGGAAATATAGACAAATGTTCAGTGTATATTGCTTTAACATTCCAATTCCATGTTGTTGTTATTTAGAGGGAACGCTAGAGTACCTCCTATATCACTTACTGTACCCAAATTTTACAACTTTGATTTTCAACATACAATCTGATTTTGATATTAACAGACATAAATTATGAAAAGTCATATGTCATAAGTATTTTAAGCATTTAAAGCCTTCAGTCAAATGCAACATCACTGCATTACATATGTTACCCACATAAATGCTTGCAAAATAAACATCAAACCAAAATCTCCTATAAAATGTAGGCTGATTATGAAGCATGTTTTATCGTTAAAGCAAGTCCACTTCCTATATTCACATTCCTATGGATCTTATTCAGCCTATTAAACATATATTGTACGTTACATACATTACATCATTCAAAACTGAATATTAAAGTTAATATTTTCTTAGTAAAAAATAGATTTAATAAAGTAGTTCTGTCGTATCATGACAAACGTCTTGTACAAACATTAATCCTGCATATTATGTGTTCTTATCGGTTTCACAAGCCTGCAAAAGAACTAAGATAGATGTTGCACCAAAATAAAGCATTGAATGGTGAATAAATGGCAGAAAAACAGATTGGGTTATGAGCTTATAATCTTTTCTTGAGATTAATATCGCGGTATATGTATTGTGATGTTCAATGAAATGTAATTTTTGTAAAATGCTGATTAAATAAAGATAAGTTGAATGCAATTGAACAGCCCCATGATTTAGCATGTGTATTAACTAGTTACATATCACATCCTTTTAAAATAAGAAGAAAAAGTTCAGCTCTTAAAGGTCGTATCATATGAAAATTGTTCACAGTACATGTTTGCGTTAAATGTAACATATGTAACAAATTGCAAGAGTACTGACAGACAATTTCTGAATTCAGGAAGATCAATAATATTGCATTTTAAACCCTGCAGTAATACTAATGTGATGTTTAAACACAAAACTTTATTGAAATCTTTAAATTGTTTTAAGTTTATCCAAACGGTAACTTATGTAACAGGGTATAAGGTATGTGTGTTGGGTTTCACGAAAAGCATGCTATAATAATATGAATTGCTTATAATAAGCCTACAGTAAAACTCTTACAGTCATAAATCATTTATGAAAGTACTTTGTAATTATTTGTGAAAAGTTAACATTTTGATGAATAAGGGTCATGTTTAATGAATGTAACAAAGCACCATGTTACCGGTCCACGAATTTCGTGAAATTTCACAAATATTTTCCTAACATATGTGGACAGTTTTTATAATAAAATGGTGTCTTGACAAAGACTGGAACACAGAAAAATTTTAAATCAAATTATACCTCTTTAAAAATAAGCAGGTGAAAATTGGGGTTACATGTACATGAAATTGACTGCTCCGCCACTATCTTGATACCAACAAAGTCATTTATAGTATCAGCAAACTTACCAATGACTACTTTATTTATGGAAAGCTTCCAACATTTGCTTTACGAATCGTTGGTCACTAAAGAAACGTTTAAAGTGGGGTGCCCTTAGCTATCGTAGTGACGTCATATATTACGTCATAACTTGCCATTGGAATTGAATTTGCAAGGGAATACACCATTATTATAGCAGTCATTACCAAAACAATTAATGCACATAATTTCATAAAATTCCATGCGTGGGCAAACTCCCATGTTAATTTCCCATACCCTGTAACAGGCCCTTTCTGATTTCTCAGAATATCCCCGCTGATCTCAAAGGATCAAAAGGAAAATATAACGTGCACTATGGATGATGTACGGGGAGACTTTTTAGGGCCGCCACACGGCACAACACCAGCTGCAGCAATAGCAAATAAAAATCAAAACTGAGATCCTAAATCGATATTAAGATAATTTCTTGCATTTAGGTATTTGATCATGTCAATACTATTGAAACTAAATGCGAAAGGCACATCATGACTTAAATCAGAGCTTTTGCAAATCAATGATCATGAAACGTTTGTGTCCAACAGTCATTAAGATCAAGAAACAGTTGTAACAGACTCATGAAACAGTTATAGCCTTATCAAGAAATAGTTGTAGCCGCATCAACTAAGGGTAGTCATCTTTTCTTCTTTATTTCATGACTAATGAGTATTATTTTAAGACAGTTTTTGACAGGTGTCTTTGCAATTGATTTTTGTTCATTTTTAGTGCAAAATCATTATAGAAATGTCAAAGATATTCATGTTTAACCCCAACAGAGCATGAATTACACAATTTTTTGCATAAAAAGGTAAAAAGAAAACAGCAAATGCGACTGCAGAATGTTATTGCTTTAAAACCATAACCCAATGAGTATGTGCCACAGAAAAATAGTTGATTTAAACAATAATATACCTTTAAAGCACAGATAAAGGCGTAAAAAGAGAGTCACCTCCATGTTTCCACCTGCAATTCGCGAATAAGTTGTGTCCTTCGTGAAATTGTTGTGACCGAAATTCACGAAATGTTGAAATCCTTATTAGCGAGTTATGCCACAGTGATGTTTAACATAAAGCAATATCTACAATATTTATTTAAGAAAAAAATAATAAGAGCTGTGTCGTGATGAAATCTGTCTTTATCTAGAGCTTTCGCACAGTCTGACACAAAGTGGCCTGTATAGAAACAGATGATGGCTAGAGGCTTTGGATTTCTAATTTAGAGAGTAGAGGGATTGTACCCGTTTTGTAAGGCGTACAAAAGAAAGCCGTTCATTGGTTGCATTTTAAACAGGTCATGTCATAAAACTTTGTCTTTGGCTGATACTGACTCAGGTTCTGGTGAGTAGTGGTTTTAAGGCATGAATGTATCCCCATGTACTCGCATCTCGCATGTACGAGTGTTTTGGAACGTACTCATAGTTAACTCCCTAAAGGCACACCTCCATGATAGGTGTCCCTGTTTTACCCGTGTCCACCATGAGTGATCATAAAATCCCTAACCTCCTCAACTTGAAGAACGCATTTACAGATTCGATGTGGAATAAACCATCAGTCTGGGTTTCTGACCAATGAGGTCCGATATAAAACATGCTGTACAGCCACAGGAGAAGGCAAGGCGTTTGAAATTTCGGATTTAAGAAAGTAGAAAGACTGTTACTTTATTGTCTGTGTAGCGAAAACAAAGACGCTGATCAACTGTGCAGCGTCTTTTTTTTCGTATATGTAAAAGGCCCGTTTTCTTATGTTGCTGCTCATTTATTGGTTCCTACTTTAGTTGGTTCCATGACAATTTCACCGGAAGTCAATACCAGCAGCGTGCAGGATTTGAACAGCCTGAGGCGGCTAGAGAGGGGAGGTCACTACAAACCACATGACTGTGAGCCAAGGGAAAAAACTGCAGTTATCATTCCTTACAGGGACAGAGCAGCTCATCTTGAGGTAGGGTAATTAACAACATGGGCATTGGGGGACATGGGGGGGGGCGGTAGGGCATCGGACTCAGAATCGAAAGGTCCTGGGTTCGATCCCCACACGTGGCACCGTGTTTTGTCATGGAGCAGAACATATTAACTCCCCTGAATATTGGTTAATGTTCATGAAACGTTTGCTCCGTCCCGACGTGACCGTGAAAAAATGTTGACCATACAAACAAACAAGTAACAAGAGGGGTTATTAACCTGACATCCATTCTCTGTCCAAACTCCCAATTCTCAGAAACTTTGTTTTTCACCCTTTTCTGAAACACCTCCAGGATATCGTGTCATCTGAAAAAGTGCCACACAATTTTGAAATCAGTTCACAAATAAAAAGTTTATGCCAGAAAATAAATTTACAAGGCCATTTTCCATTGTGAAAATATAAGTAAGTGAAGTAAGGATTTTCCCAAACTAAATTTTATTGTAATATGTAACTGAGGTCCGAACACTTAAAAAGGGGACATTTGGCGGAAATACATCTGATTTTTTACACTTCCGTCATATTTCACGTTTAAAATACTTCATATAACCCCCAGCCCCCTTTTGCGAGTTTGTTTCTTCATGTGTTGTTACACAAAGTCCAAAGTCGTTTGAGCCACCGCATGGGAAAACCAACAATCTGCATAGGCGAAAACAAAGGCGCAGATCAGCTTCGCAGTAACTGCGAAGTCCGCAGTAACTGCGAAGCTGATCAGCGCCTTTGTTTTCACTATGTAACACGGATACTTTCTAGATCCAAAATTCCCAGCCTCTAACTATCTTCTGTGACTGTACAGGCCGGTTTGTGTCAGACCTGGTCAGAACCCACATTGCTGGTTTTCTCACGCACAGGCTCATTTGAAAACCACATCCTATCTAACTCCCTTTTGTCTTCTTTTAGATTGTGGTTCATCACTTGCATACTGTGTTACAAAGACAAGACATAGAATATGGCATCTACGTTATAGAAATGGTAATGCTTTGTTTTCTTGAAATATTTATTTTCAAACTGCGGCGCCGTTTCTTTTTATCTTAAAAATACAAGTTGATATCGAAATTTGAGTTCGACAGTCATGAAGAATACTCCATTGTTATGTACAAAAGGTTGCATCAGGAAAATTTGTCCGTGCAATGTATACCCTCTTAAAGTCACTGCAGACCTAGAAATTTTTCTAAGGACCTACTCGTCCTGTGGGGCGAGTTGTAAACAATTTTAACTCGTCCTTACTGCTGGTGCACTCGTCCTTAAAAAGGTACAAGTAGGCAAAGATCAGGAAAAGGCGCAATCAGAAAGAGATTCCCACTCCAAAAACCGAGGTGGGAAAAAACTAAACTAACAATCAGGCACTTATACCATGAAACATATCGTAAGCCGAATGAGCAGCTATTTTCCCAATAGGTGGCCACTCAGTTACCTTAACTTAATTAAAAATATGAAAACACACATAAGGCGCCAACAGCACAAAAAATTTAAACACCAAGACATAAAACAAAAAGAACCACCACAGAAGTATCGCCTTGGAACGATCAGTAACACAAAGTTACTGGCGGGCTTAAACCGATTTTACAGGATCCTAACCTCGCCCTCAGCTTCTGCAGTGGTTCATTTATACACAGATATAAACATGAAATAAGGTAAATCATGATAAGAAAATATATGATATAGGTACCAACATGTAACATGTATAACGGAAAGCAGGGTGAGCAGCTATTGAAGTAAGGTGGTCACAGTGCTAGCTTGGACAGAAAAAGTAAAATGCAGAGGGCTAAGTGAACAGCCAAATTAAATTCGGGTGGCCACAAAGTCATGCAACATGAAACTCAAATTAGATAAATTTGATAAATGTGAACCACAACAGCAGTACCGCCTTGGAACGGTCAGTTATAAATAACTGGGGGCTTAAACCGATTTTACAGGATCCTAACCTCACCCTCAGCTTCTGCAGTGGTTCATAACAATAAGTTAGTTATTCGGTCCTCGTGGTGAATCTCTAACTAGTCAATGAATCATCAAGAACAAACAAATAAATCATGATAAACATCCTGATAAATCAAAAACAAGGACTCACAGATTGAGTAAGCTGCCCGACGATGGAGATCCCTGGGCACAAGCAACAGACAAGAAGCTCCGGCCCCAACCAACTAAAATGAATAGCTTTAAGTCGGGCCATCATAGAGTCTGACGCCCGACCCATCGGCGTGCAATTAAAGAAGGCAGCATAGTTATCAACCATGATTGGGTAAAAAACTAAGCATGCAGACTGTCGCATAACATTCAAGTTATAACCTATACGTCTGTAACGTGTTATGATTTTTCTGAACTGAAAAGAAAAATCATTAATTCCTATAAGTTTCTTAAATTTGTAAACTAAGTCACCATAAAATTCAGGTTCCGAAAGGCCCTCACTTAAAAGCGTCTTTAACCCAACATTATATTTGGAAATCAATTCATAGTGTCTACGATAAAATTTAGAAAAGGTTTTTCGAAGTTTATGATACCGATAGCCCTGCTGGAGAAGTTTTGCCGTTAAACATTTATTTCGAGCGTTGAAGTCTGTAACATGATTGCAGACTCTAGCAAACCTAATGAGTTGCGAAATGTAAACACCATAAGAAACACGACGAGGAACGTCACCATCCAAAAAAGGAAAATTATCTATATCAAAATCAAAGTCATCGCGCTTATCATAAATTTTAGAAGAAACAAATCCATTTGCCACAGAAAGATGTAGATCTAAAAAGGGGGCTTCGGTATCTGAGATATTGGCTTTGTTCAACTGAAGTTCAGGTGGATAAATTTGATTGACCATACCTTCAAAATAAGGGTTGTCAATGTTCAAAAGGTCATCAAGGTACCTAGATGTGGAATTAAAAGCATCGATAACATCAGCTTGATTATCATGGTTACGAGAATCCATGAAATCTCTTTCGTAGCAGTATAAAAATAAATCAGCTTCGAGAGGTGCGCAATTTGTACCCATCGGAATTCCAACAATTTGTCTGTATAACTTGGTCCCAAATCTAATATAAATACAAGTATAAGCTTTAACAAAAAGCTTGGTCTACGCTTCGCATATATAAACTAGAATGTCAAAGAATCTGGCCGTACTCCCATTTCATCAAGGTGCATTTGACTGAACAGAAATAAAACGCTGTGCGGTGAAAGCATTCATACCTGACAATCGACCGTCACGATACTGTCAGTTCATTTCATTCCGTTGTGGCTTGGATAGAATGTAACTGGCTACACGGCAGGTGGGGCGCGGTCAAAGCTTTCATACCTGACCATATAGCGTCACAATACCATCGGTTCATTTCATCCCGTTGTTGCTTAGATAGAATGCAAATCATGCACCAGTTCCACGAATTTAACAATTTGCCCCATTTTTGGTACCTACTGCACCATTGGTAATGTTACCAACCAAAGGGAGGTTTGCATGGGTGTTTGGGGGTGTTTACACGGTCATTGGAGAAACGACCCGGAATCCTACTAACACGATGGTCAAGCCACTAGACTCAAACGTGCAGTTGCAGTTGTAGAGAGGTGTATGAGTTGTCAATCTCAAACCTTAGAGTAGTCTACGCGCTGGCGCGTAGACAATTATCAAGGAGATAGGAGAAGGCGTCGCACACATTCTGACATGACCAATGTGTATACCGACTTTGGTCAGAGGAAGTGAAAAAAGCCTTTCTGTCATTACATGCCAAATAAAGGGAAGCGAGATAGCCGAGTGGTTAGCGCACTGGCTTCTTGTGCTAGAGGTCCCGAGTTCGATCCCCGCCGGCGACGAGGAAAATTTGTTGGTCCGAGCTTGCTTCCCTTCGTGTCATTTGCAGGAATGACATGATACAGTGCGCCGTCCCTCGGATCGGGACGTTAACTGGAGGCCCCCTGTGCAGGGACAGCCATCCCCTGTGCAGGTTAAAGATCCCTACACAGGTTCTATCCTCATGCATGTAGGCTCATCCTGCAAACACACCGGAGTGTACAATGTACACCTCCCAAGAATAATCAGAAATTGATTGATGGGAGTAACAGGAAAACTAAAGTGAACCATAGTTTTTTAATGCCCTTTTGAAGGTCCACTCTATCAAATCCAGAAGTTTTTCTTTTGTTAGATTATGTGGTAATCCGGGGTGGTAATGTTGTATACAGAGTAGAAAAATCATACGTGGACAAGCTTGTCACACGGAACCCTCTACACTTCAATTTACTGAGCACCTCTACACTTCAATTTACTGAGCACCTCTTAAAATCTGGATTTCAAAAGAGACAAAAATCATCAAAAGCTAATGTCGCCCTGCTTCGACATTTTTGTCTACTTTCGTGATATCGTGGTCACAAAGGAAGGGGTGACCAAACTTCTCAAAGGTCTAAACCCGTCTAAAGCCTTAGGGCCTGATGAGCTTCATCCCAGAGTCCTAAAGGAACTGGCTATGGAATTAGGGCCGGTATTCGCCCATCTCTACCAGCAGTCAATTGATACAGGTGAAATTCCTAAAGAATGGTCTCTTGCTAATATTTGCCCCCTGTTTAAGAAGGGCGACAGGTCACTTGCCCGCAATTACCGCCCTGTTTCTTTGACATGCATTCCTTGTAAGCTTCTTGAACATATTGTATGCTCAAATATTATGGCCCATCTTGATGAACATGAACTCCTGTCGGACAGGCAACACGCATTTAGGAAATGGCATAGCTGTGAAACTCAGTTGACTACAGTGATAAATGACTGGGCCAAAATCTTAGACAAAAAAGGCCAGGTCGACACTTTTATACTCGATTTTGAAAAGGCTTTCGATACTCCTCCCCATGAACTCCTTAAAAGCAAATTGTTCAGCTATGGAATAGGTGGAACAACACTGAATTGGATAAATGCTTTCCTTTGTTTCAGACAACAAAGGGTTGTGGTTAATGGTATTAAATCGGATTGGGCTCCAGTTGTGTCGGGTGTCCCTCAGGGCACCGTTCTCGGCCCCTTGCTGTTTTCCTTGTATATAAATGACATCTCAGCAGACATCGAGTCTGAAATAAGACTCTTTGCTGATGATTGTGTTTGCTATCGTGAAATCAAGAATGAAGAGGATACATTGAAACTTCAAAGAGACATTGATCGCCTAGGCAGTTGGGCTAGAAAATGGGGAATGAGATTTCAACCCGTCAAATGCAACATGATGCAGCTGACAAATAAACGGTCTAGTAAGATACAGGCTGACTACACCCTTGAGGGCACTTTACTGGAAAACGTTGAAAGCATAAAATACCTGGGTGTAACTATCACAAATGATTTGAAATGGAATACTCATATTTCCAATGTTTGTACAAAGGCTAACAGAACTCTCGGATTCTTGAGGAGAAATTTGTATTCTTGTCCCCCAGATGTGAAAGAAGCAGCTTATAAAGGACTGGTGCGGCCGGTCTTGGAATATGGAAGCTCAGTTTGGGACCCTCACACTCATGGCCTCCAGGAAGAACTGGAAAAGGTCCAAAATCGTGCGGCAAGGTTTGTGACGGGAAATTATGTTTTTGAAACTGGGAGCATGACTGGCATTTTAGGTCAACTGAAATGGGAATCTCTTAAGAAAAGGAGGAAGGATAGTAGACTTATATTGCTATACAAAGGTCTAAAGGGTAAAGCCAGAATACCCACAGATGACCTTATCCCAAAGAATAGGCGTTGTAGAAATCAACACTCTTTGGCTTTTCAGATACCTTCAGCTAGCAAAGAAGCGTACAAAAGTAGTTTCTTTCCACAGACTATCAGGGACTGGAATGACCTCCCTGATTCACTTGTCTCCTCTGCTGAAATGTCTGATGACTGTGTGTCCAAGTTCGCTTCACTCGTGCGTTCAAGGGACTAATTTCCCCCCCATCCGAACCCCCTGGTGAAATAATGTCATTTGGCGTGTCACCAGTAAACTATTCAGATTCAGATTCAGACTTTCGATATCAAAATGGAAATGCTCGATTATTTGACTTTTGGTGTAAGCCGTTTTATGAAATGGAGATAAAAACCGGGACGTCTTAAGTCTCGATTGTACGGCGCGCCGTGAGTAAAATGACCAATGCTTTCCGATATTTGGACCATGTTTCGGATTTTATTGAATTTCATTTACTGCGGACTAGTGACGTAGTGCAAACATCCGGTTGACAATCGGAAACGAAATCTTCAGCTGATTTTGCATTTACGGACATTTACTGCCTCGAGTCAGTCCCAAAAATGCTACTCGTCCTGTCGGGCGAGCCGGGGTAGATTTCCACTCGCCCGTATCGAACTTTCACTCGTAAATACGAGCGGACGTGTGGATTTTTCTAGGCCTAATTTTAAAACCCCACTTTTATATAGAAAAACTGAGGTATGCAGGGGTATACCTATTTTCTTATTTTTGCTCCAAAACATAGATTGTGGGTACTCGTTAGAACCGCCTCGGTGAGGCGGTTCTAACGTGTACCCACAATCTATGTTTTGAGCAAAAATAAGAAAAATATCCAAATTTTTCTGCAGAAAATTTTCAATTTTCAAAGCTCAAAAATTCTTTGTTAAAGAATGCATGGGCAAGTTTTCTTAATGAAACACAACACTCTCTCCTTGAGATCGGAGGCTGCCAACTTATATATACTGAACAAAAAAGAAACGCAACAATAGGCCACTGAGGATTTTAGAGTTTAAGGGTAAAACGTTGATAATTTCAGGTCTGTTGCGGTATGATTCCAATTCATCAGATATTAGGCTATATCATGCAAAAAACTGATTTTCATTGCGATAAAAATTGAATGAGAATTTTTGTCGTCTTAAATCGGGAAAATTTGCTCTGCGCATGCGCACACTTTTGAACCAACTCTTCAAAAAACAATGTCAGCTGCACCCTAATTAAGATTCATGAAAAAGAAGTTCCAAGACACACAAGCTCGTAATTAAAACCGTCAAAATCCCTATATGTTTAATTGAAAGGGGGGTGATTTCAGATTCTTTAACGTGTGAGTTATCTGCTGAGTGGTACATGGTGATTTTGAATGGGGTTTTATAGCGGATTTAAATCGTACCATTATTTTACTGCTTGCGCATGCGCATTGTGTGGTTTACTACTTTCAGCATGCCCACGGTCGCATCGCGTAACTCCGTAAATACTCAAAATGAAAATCGGTTTCTTGCATACGGAAGCCTGACATCTAATGCAGAAGTAGAAAATGTAATGATTTCTGTTTGTTTCATAGTTTGCTTACAATTTAGCATGTTTAGTGGAATTGTTGCTTTTCTTTTTTTTGTTCAGTATATATTATGGGACATAGGCAATCAATATAACCACAGATAAAACGTGGAACGCGGCGTCCCATCTGGGCTCGAGAAATTTCATTAACTGCTTATTTCGTTTTAGGCGTACCCGACCCAGTTTAACAAAGGATTGTTGTCGAATATCGGGTTTCTAACGGCGGCTTCTATTCACGAGTTCACGTGCTACGTTATCCATGACGTTGACTTGTTGCCGGCGGATGACAGAAATATTTATAGATGTGGGCGGGTCCCAAGACACCTCATTGCATTTAGTAGCAAATTTAGCTACAAGTAAGTTGATGTGAAACGCTGCAAAGTAGTTTTTATCTCCTATAGTGCTGCTTAATTCCGAAGAAGCGATGGCTCCATTCCGACATGACTAAAAAATGTTTAACGAAACAACCACAAACCAAGCTGAAAAGTAGACTCATGTCGCGACAGTCGTACAAATGAAACTAAAGCTACATTCATGGGAACGTCGTTAGACACTCTCACGACTATCTCGCGACTATCGTACGATAGTCGCGCGACAGTCGCGAGATAAATTTTCTAGATTAGACCGAAATTTGCGAATTTGTCGCATAATGTCGTATCAATGAGAATATCGTTAATCTTTGTCGCAAAATAGTCGCGGACTCAGTAGTCTCCAATTGTCGCATTCCAGTGAGATAGGGGCTGTATTAAACGCCATCTTCCACGTTGCAGTCTCATTGGATAGACATTTATGCGACGATTTCGGCCTAGTTTTGCAAACATGTCTCATGCCTGTCGCGCGATGGTCGCGAGACACTCGTACGAAAATCGCGATACATTCATGGTGAGTGTGTCTCACGAGGCTCTAAAAATGGCGCTTAGTTTCATTTTCACTCGTACGACAGTCGTGGCAGTGTCTCACGACACTCGCACGAATTCTCTAAGTTGTTCGCATGTTTTCTTAAGACTGTCGCGCGACTGTCGGACGATATTCACGAGTGTGAGTGTCGCAAATTTGTCGAATTGTAAATTGGCCAAGATTTCGCGGCGACAGGTTCGTGATACTCGCACGAATGTCGTACGGCTGTCTGCCCCCTTAAACCCCACTTTTATACAGCAAAACAGGGGAATGCAGGGATATACATACTTTTTCTTATTTTTGCTCTAAAACATAGTGGATTGTGGGTACCCACAATCTATGTTTTGAGAAAAAAAAAAAAAAAAAAAAAAAAAAAAAAAAAAAAAAAAAATATCAAATTTTTTTCTACTGAAAATTTTTCAATTCTTTACAAAAAATCAGTATATTTCATGGACATGTTTTCGTAATGCATCTAGAGTTGCTGACCACAACGACATCCTGGCCCCAACTGTTTGCCATGGACGGAAAACTTCGCATTTGAGCCGCCTCGTGGGAAAACTAACAATGTGGTTTCCGAACAGATCCGACACAAACCGGCCTGTACAAGCACAGAAAAGAGCTAGAAGCTTGAAATTTTGGATTTAAGTAGAAGAGGAATTGTACTATCCGGGTAGCGAAAACAAAGGCGCTGATCAGCTTCGCAGTTACTGCGAAGCTGATCTGCGCCTTTGTTTTCGCCTATGCAGATTGTTGGTTTTCCCATGTGGTGGCTCATTTTATGACACGAATCCACTTGTGGTCAAGTCCAAACTTATTATTCCAGTCTTTGTTTCAGTTTACCCTACCTTAGTTACTTTGGCGGTGCTGTAGCATTTACCCCTGACCAGTTCTGGAAGGTTAATGGTTATTCTAATCTATATTTTGGGTGGGGAGGCGAGGATGACGATATTGTCACCAGGTAACGAGTGAGCCGCCGCATGGGAAAACAAACAATCTGCATAGGAGAAAACAAAGGCGCAGATCAGCTTCGCAGTTACTGCGACTGAATTTCAGTAACTGCGAAGCTGATCGGCGCCTTTGCTTTCGCTACACAGATAGTACAATTTCTCTACTTTCTAAATCCAAAATTTCCAGCCTCTAACCATCTTCTGTGACTGTACAGTCCGGTTTGTGTCGGACCTGGTCGGAACCCAAATTGTCGGCTTTCTCACGCACGGGCTCAAATATGGCAGTATACATGTTTATGCCGTACAGAAAAATTGAGATCAAAGTGCCCCCATGACTACTCATTATTTACTTTAAACACACTAGGGACAGGAAGTACAGTGTTTTTTTATTATAATTATTATTTTTATTTATTTATTTATTTTTATTTGTTTCGTTTTTCCAATCGGCCCTATGCCCCATGATAAAATGAGCCGCCACATGTGAAAACCAACAATCTGCATAGGCGAAAACAAAGGCGCAGATCAGCTTCGCGTTAACCGCGAAGCTGATCAGCGCCTTTGTTTTCGCTACTCGGATAGTACAGTTCCTATTCTACTTAAATCCGCAATTTCAAGATTCAAGCTCTTTTCTGTAACTGTACAGGTCGGTCTGTGTCGGACCTGTTCGGAAACCACATTGTTGGTTTTCCCACGAGGTGGCTCAAATATTGTCAGGCCCCTTATGTCGATGAATAAGACAGAGCTTATAAATGAGCCCAATGCAATTTGAAATATACTACTTTATGAATGCTGAAGTCAAATACATCTGAGCCTGTGCGTGAGAAAACCAACAATTTGGGTCCCGACCAGGTCTGACACAAACCGGGCTGTACAGTCGCAGAAAATGGTTAGAGGCTGGAAATTTTGGACTTAGAAAGTAGAGGAATTGTACTATCCGTGTAGTGAAAACGAAGGCACTGATCAGCTTCTCAGTTACTGCGAAGCTGACCTGCGCCTTTGTTTTCCCCTATACAGATTGTTGGTTTTCCCATGCGGCGGCTCATATTCTGTTCTGTCAAATTGTTAAGTTGCATTTATTTATTCCTTGTGCTTCCAGGATCGTGAGATCGGGGATGCATTTTTCTCGTCCGAGGAAGATAATTGGTGGGTTTGTAGCGCTGAAACATGGGAAGGATGCAGCAAACCCCCTAAACCCTCACAGGTATAAAAAAAATATGTCAGTCGGGACGGAGTAGCAAACTTAAACCTCACAGATATAAAACAATATGTCAGTCGTAACGGAATAGCAAACTAAACCCTCTCAGGTATATCAATATATCAATCGTAAAAGCATAACAGGCCCTCTACTAAACCCTCACAGGTATAAAACAATATTTCAATCGTAAAGGCATAGCACGCCCTCTACTAAACCCTCACAGGTATAAAACAATATTTCAATCGTAAAGGCATAGCACGCCCTCTGCTAAACCCTCACAGGTATAAAACTATATGTCAATCGTAACGGAGTAGCAAACTAAACCGTCACAGGTATAAAAAAAAAATATGTCAGTCGGAACGGAGTAGCAAACTTAAACCTCACAGATATAAAACAATATGTCAGTCGTAACGGAATAGCAAACTAAACCCTCTCAGGTATATCAATATATCAATCGTAAAAGCATAACAGGCCCTCTACTAAACCCTTACAGGTATAAAACAATATTTCAATCGTAAAGGCATAGTAAGCCCTCTACTAAACCCTCACTGGTATAAAACAATATGTCAGTCGTAATGGAGTAGCAAACTAAACACTCATAGGTATAAAACAATATGTCAATCGTAAAGGCATAGTAAGCCCTCTACTAAACCCTCACTGGTATAAAACAATATGTCAGTCGTAATGGAGTAGCAAACTAAACACTCATAGGTATAAAACAATATGTCAATCGTAAAGGCATAGCACGCCCTCTACTAAACCCTCACAGGTATAAAACAATATGTCAATTGTAAAGGCGTAGCAAACCCTCTACTAAACCATCATAGGTATAAAACTATATGTCAATCGTAACGGAGTAGCAAACTAAACCCTCACAGGTATAAAAAAAATATGTCAGTCGGAACGGAGTAGCAAACTTAAACCTCACAGATATAAAACAATATGTCAGTCGTAACGGAATAGCAAACTAAACCCTCTCAGGTATATCAATATATCAATCGTAAAAGCATAACAGGCCCTCTACTAAACCCTCATAGGTATAAAACAATATGTCAGTCGTAAAGGCATAGCAAGCCCGCTACTAAACCCTCACAGGTATGAAACAATATGTCAATCTTAAAGGCGTTGATCCATTGAACATTAATAAGTTATTAATTGGCGATACGAATGAATCTATCGAGACCAACAACTTAATTTTCAAAGCAGTCCACAACTTCATTAAAAATACCAAAAGATTTTCAGATACTTAACACGGTACAGCATACTTTATCACGATAACTACTGATCCGTTAGCTACGGGCTTCTTGGGAGGACACTCAACTCTCTTATTTATTTATTTATTTATTTATTTATTTATTTAAATATTTATTTATCTATTTATTTATTTATTTTTTTATTTAATTATTTATTAACTCATCAGCTGACTACCTCACATTTCATAAGTTTGGTTATATAGGTAAATTTATATCATGTGACTATATATTTGTTAATGCTATTGTTTAGGGGGAGGGCCGTAACTAATGTTGGAAGAACTTGTGGCCCAACCCCATTGCATACATGTACATGTAAAAAGTTGCAATAAAATATGTTTAAACTATTAAAGGCGTAGCAAGCCCTCTACTAAACCCTCACAGGTATAAAACAATTTGTCAGTCGTAATGGAGTAGCAAACTAAACCCTCACAGGTATAAAACAATATGTCAGTCGTAAAGGCGTAGCAAGCCCTCTACTAAACCCTCACAGGTATAAAACAATTTGTCAGTCGTAATGGAGTAGCAAACTAAACACTCATAGGTATAAAACAATATGTCAGTCGTAAAGGCGTAGCAAGCCCTCTACTAAACCCTCACAGGTATAAAATAATAATAATAATAAATATATGAATGACAAAAAAACCCTCACAGGTATAAAACAATATGTCAGTCTTAAAAGTGTAGCAAACCCTCTACTAAACCTTCACAGGTATAAAACTATATGTCAATCGTAACAGAAGTAACCCTTTCCCTCCGGTTGATGTCTAAGTAGATGAGATCAGAAGAAGCAAGCTTGCAGTGGTGAGCCGCGTCATGAGAAAACCGGATTTTTGCTTATGCAAAAACAAAGGCGCAGATCAGCTGTGCAGTAATTGACCAGCGCCTTTGTTTTCGTTACACGGACAGTGCAATGCCTCTTTTTCTTAAATTCCAACATTCAAGCTTCTAGTCTTCTTCTATAGCTGCACAGACCGGTTTGTGTCAGACATTGTCGCTAACCCCGAAGACCGATTTTCTCGCGTCGCGGCTAAGGTGCCAAGAGCGTGATTGCAGTCGTGTATAGACGCATATTTGTGGCTACCATGCCCATATATGGTAAAACTATTTCAAGGAAACTTGGCATAATGTGTTTATGTATGTTTATTCTGGCCGCCTCTCTGTCATGTTTTAGTTTATCATGAGTTCTAGCCGGATGAGTACCTCGCTGGAAAAAAGATGGTCATCTTGCTTATACATGTAAGAGTGTTGTTAGATTTCTTGATAATGTGTATTGTATCATTATTTCTTGTCCGTCTCGTGTCTAGGTTGGTTTATTTTATTAAATGATTTTTCGCATGAGAACACATCTGTGCAGTGTAAACAAAGGCGTTGATCAGATGTGCAGTTACTGCACAGCTGATGTGCATCTTTTGTTTTCGTATAAGCGGATTGTTGGTTTTCTTGTGCGGTTGCTCATATATTTACTTGTTTCAATTCCCGACTCTCATTTTTCTCTTTATCACCTTCCACAGGGCGGCGCTTCGAGCAACGTCCGGAAGTAGGAAAGACATAGATGGCGTCCGGACCGTGAAGTACAACAGACTGGCCTTAGAGTTTAAAGACTTGTACACGTGGGTGTTTATAGGGGTCAAAGAAGCGGAAATCATGAAGGTATTATTTCTGACGGGTAAGGAGGTTTGAGTGAGTGGGTGGTGAGCTTTTTTTGCTTATCTGTTTGTGAGGTTGTTTGGCCCTACGTTCAATTCAATAATTTTCAGTCACAAGCTACTGCTTCATGTTCTCTCGCACTTCTTTGGGTCTTGCTAATTGAAACTACACGGTGTCCAACTCACGACATTTTTCTTTCTTTTTTCGTCTCCCCACTCCCCTTGTGTTACTCATTATTTTTGGGGTGTGGGGGTGGGGTTGGGGGAGGGGGTCAGTGCTAGCAGGATGACTACTTTGTTGAAAAATCTTGGCCCAGTTGTTCAAAACTTTGTTAGCTTAACAGTGTCGTTAAGCCCTCAATTTGTTAACTATATGTTGACTTCAAAAGAAAATACACTGTTATTTTTATTGATAAAATGTGAGAATCCTTTGCATGGCAAAGGATTCTCACATTTTATCAACAAAAAATAACAGTGTATTTGTAATATTCATGTTTGAAATTTTAACGAATCGTTAATTAACGACATCGTTAATTTTGAACAACTGGCCCCTGGTATCTGGGATGCCAATATGAATTTAAAATTGTATCAATACTTGGACCTTATATTCTTATTTTGTACATTTTCATAAACTGAGATACAATAAATAGCCATCAAATATCGAGGCATCAACTGCTTAGTTTGTTGTAAAATTATCTGCGACTTCTTTTCTTTTCTTTTTCAGAAATATGAAGAGTATCTACAACTACCAGGCTGATTTTGGGCTCAAACTGGAATGCCGTCAGTCTCTGTGTTCAGACATCGCTGCTATCATGGCCAACCCGCATTATCATATAAGCACGGGGTCTATTCATAAAGCGTTCACAATCTGGTGTCGTGCAGGTTAAGTCGGTTCCTGTTCGGTTTGTAAAAATTGAATGTCAATTGAGTTTGGTGTTTTAAAATATATCTCGAGACTGCTCTTCAAATATATACATTGCTGACCTAAATTCTTATATTCTTATACATGTATAAAAAAAGAGAAACACCTTATAAATGGACCTTAACCAGCACAACACACAACTCCCGAGCACATACGCTTTAAGAATAGACCCGTGATAAGTTGGACAATTGATGCTCCAATGAGATGAACAATTCAACATGCGCAAATATGTTTTTGTACATGCACAAATGTAGTCATTCACAGACAATGACACTACAGAGACGATTTTGGGGATCGAGGAGTCGTTTTGAGAAAATAGGATTGTGGATTACGCCAAAATCGATGGGCATTTTGGCCATCTTGGTCACGTGACCTGGACTTTTTATATACATGTATACATTAAGCCCCCTTCCTATATATGCTTCATATGAAATTTGGCATTGTTTTTTGGCCAAGTAGTTTCAGAGGAGAAGATGTTTGAAAATTACGGTAATAAACAGTTATGTATATTGATCCGGGCTGGGGGCAAATGAGCCCCAGAGGTCCATTTTTTTCAAAATCATTGATATTCAGTCTTACTGTCCATTTTCTGCAACATTTTTTCTCATGTTTATATGACATTTTGACAGTTTTCCCCATTCAAATGCATAGGCGATTTATGTTGACCTTGCCGTAAAATAGGTCAAGGTCATCACTGGTTCATGATTTATATATACAGTGTAGTGTTTTAGTCATCGATTTTTCATGCTAAGTTTTGTTGAATCGATGAAGATTTTTGAATGGTTATTACCATATATGGGAATGGCGGCAATCTTGGTCATGTGACCTATTTTATATACACATTGATTTCCTCTTCCTATAGATGCTTAATAGTGGAGATGGAAACGTCAGGATTTTGAGACAATCCTGCACTTCCGGATACAAGTACGAGACTTTCAGAATATGTTCTTTAATCCTTTCTAATAAATATTTTCTCGTTTTTCCATTTTCAAGGTGGCTAACGCAATTTTCAAGATGGCCGTCAAAATCATTTGATTTTACGATTGATTGACAAACTATATTACTGGAATTTGTAAATGGGTGGATTTTATTGCACTACTGATTGCCATTGCTTAAACCATTGTTCTGGGACTCATCAACGTGTCCAACAATGCCATAAAACTGCTTTTGTGAAAATATATTACCGTGAATTGTCATAATTTAAGCATCACTCAACAAGTACACATTCATATGGATCATTACAGGCTCCTGTGTGAAAAGACACAAGATAAATATGATTTAAGCATTACAAATATTTATTATCTACTTGACTGATCTTTCAAAGTTTATTTTAATCATAGTAGTATAGGGGTATATTTAGCTACAGTCAACATGTACGGATGGTCAATATTGTTTTTCTTCTTTGTATTGAGTCAACATTTTTTGCAGTCATGCCTGCACTGAACTAACACTTGGTATGATTCAGTTCTATGGTGAGTAGTAAATGTGTCTTGCTCAAGGACACAACAAGACGCCCCCAGTGGTGACCAAACCCAGGACCTCTCGATGCAGTCAGTCCGA
This sequence comes from Rugalucina vietnamica, assembly GCA_964017185.1. Classification (NCBI taxonomy): domain Eukaryota; kingdom Metazoa; phylum Mollusca; class Bivalvia; order Lucinida; family Lucinidae; genus Rugalucina; species Rugalucina vietnamica. The sequence goes on along the minus strand of OZ024876.1, from coordinate 12,087,820 downwards.
CGCTTTACCGTAAGGCTACCACTCTCCCCTGGTCATAATTGTAGGAAATCATAATATTTAACATGAATTTATGTAAAGCACCTTTATTAAGCAGTCAATATTGTCTCCCAAATACTGAGATGTTAGTCATACCATTGAAGATCGACAGAGGAATGTTCGCCCCTTAATAGGTAATCCTGGGTCGACTGGACAACAGCGTAGAACAGTCACTAATTTTGTAGAGTTTATGGAAACAGAGTTGGTGCCGGCTGTACTTTCTCCTAGTGTGAAGGCCAAAGTGAGAAGAGCCATAAAGGAGAAGTTGGCTTTGTGTAAGCTGTCAGGATTGCCATAAGGCATCAATGACCACCTAATGATTTCGATACTTCCTCTGACGGGCGATAAATATGTCAATATTGTCCATCTCATACACCTACCATGATCAGTCCAGATAAAGTGATATACAAGTGAACATCATGGGTGCATCTGCGATCCAAACACGGGCGTCTCATAAACTGTATGTCATAGTGTGGAGAAAAGACAGACAGGGTGTAAGAGTGACAAATGTAATGTAGAGCAGGGTGCTGGATAGATAATAGACTGGTGTCATCAAACACAAGCCTTAGAGGCAACTTTTAAGCCAGAAACCACCATAGAGACTGGGTGTCTCGAAATTGAACCAAAATAGAATGGTACATTTGCATCCAACTGGGTGCAATCAATCTCAGTTTGGAAGACACAGAAGAAAACTGGAACATTCTTCAGCTATAGAACTTTTAGGACATCCATCTCGAAAACTCAATTACTGGTTTGATGAGAATGTTTAAGATATTCGGAGGCTTCTAGAATCTTGAGGAACAGCACAAGCATTAAGATGATACTAGCTCCTTATTCAAGAAGACAAACCAGCAGCAATATTTGTCAATCTATATCAAAAGTCAGAGACATGCAAGACTCTTGAAAGAAAATAGAAGACATTCAGTTTGTTTGCTTGATAAATACCAAACCGTCATAGATGAAAGACAATAAAATACTAATAAAGTACTAAATTGTCATCAGTGATCTCTTATAAATCGGCAGCGATAGCCAGAAAATATACTTCAATTAAAATCAAATATGCAAGGGTAGTTTAAAGGAGTCTCTAGCAGTTCAACAGAATCTCAGCTGGCAAATTTCCATGTTCAAATGCAAGTTCCGCTGCCGTCTGGGGGCTATCCATGACAGAGAGACTGAAAGAGCTGTTTCACCGTGGCTGTGTGGAGGAAGGAAGAATTCCCACAAGACATTCATCTTTACACACAGAAAGGAAATCCTGAAATCTTTGACAGACAGGATTTATTCCGGAAAGTCAATGCTGATTCAGAGATGACAGGAAGACAATAGATGATTTTCATATAGCAAGACAACTTCATGAGAAATGTCAAGAACAGAAAGCAGACCTATATATGGCGCTTGTCAACTTCACCAAAAATTTAAACAAAGTTGTGAGAGACTTGCAAAGATATGGGCTGTCAAAATAAATCGTGGTCAAATGGTCATCCTGTGGGAATGATGATATGCATGCACAGGACGATGGGGAGTTCTATTAACCTTGTGATATGACAAATGAGGCCAAACAGGGTTGCGCTAGGGGACAACACCTTTGTGTATGATATCATTTGCAATACTCATTGAAGCGGTTTAAGTCTGTGATACTCATTTTCCAATTAGGAACGTTTTTGATGGAAAGTTATTCAACCAACGTAAGTTGAAAACTAAACCTAAGGTGCACATAGATGAGCTGGATGGTATACTCTATGCAGATGACAAAGACAAGGGAAATGGCGAAGAATACCAGCTCATAGGCATAAATGCATGGTGCAACAGATCCACATGGATTACCTGTGATAGCTATGACCTTACATTCAACAGAAAAGACAAATGTTGTGCTCCAATCGGCACCGGAAAGCTGTACAATAATCCGCCAATCACTACGAATGGACCAATACTTTTTTTAATTCAGTTTTACGTCCCTTTCAAGATTATTTCAGCTCATATGAGACGGGCCAATCAGTAGGTGGGCGAAAAGGGAGATTCCCGAGAAAAAACACCTGGCACACCCGCAAGCAGAAGTTGACTTGTCTCTCATGTTGCCAGCACGAGGCTCGAACCCACACCAGACACAGAGGACAAATACTGATTTGTTTAATACATCCATCTACCCGAGAAGCAGTTTCTCCAGAACAGTGCGTATTGATGACTAGAACAGCAAAAGCCAGTGTGGCATTTGGAAAAATATGTGCAAATGTATATGGGAAATGAAACAAAGGTCGATACCAAGCTGAAAGTCTACATGGCTCAGTCAACTCTCCTATATTCATGCGTGGCATGACTATTATATCAACATCATTCAAAGAGATCACAATGTCTACTTAAGGTGCTTGAGAAAACTTAAAAATTTTAATCAAGCGTTAAAACAAGCTTACAGACACAGTTGTCTGCAGAAATCAAGGACGCAAAAATGCAAATGGTATTATAGTTTCACAGCTAAGATGCACCAACTTTATATAGGAATGCCTGATGAGCAACATCTTAAGAAATGTTTTCTACAGAGACTTATAGGATGGAATCCACTCTCAAGGCGAAAAAACGGAAATGCTACAACGACACCCGTTCAGTCTCATTAAGAATTAAAGACACCGATATAGTCTAGCGACCCGGCTTCAAGAACCAATCAAGATGGTGATACTCCTCCAACAGAACAGCAGCACATTATGAAGAAAATAGAATTTGTGACGATGAAAGCATATAGATGAAATCCAGAATGAATGAAAACTTTCTAATAGACTTCCTTAACTTTCAAGCGAGAGGTTAGAGCTTAAATTGTCCTATTCATCTACTATCAAAAATGTACAACTAAAGATTAAAAATGTGCACAGAATGTACATTAAAGATGAAAAGTATTAGTAGTACATGCACTTGTTGTTGTTTCTGTTGTTGTCGTTGGTGTGAACGAAAACTATTTGGAAGCATCAGTAGCCAGCTTAAGTTTATTGCAATCCTAAGTAGCACTTTTTGGCTGTTTATAGTTCATTTCATGTTAAAATCGTTCATCATGATAGTTTATAAAAAATAATAAGAAGAAGTAAACGAAGAAGAATTGTATTATCAAAATGTGTAGAGCAAAGTGTATTTGCATTATAAATTTTCGTATTTCCCAGTAAAGGTTAGAAACTGCACGATTCTTCATAAAAGCCATTCTAATCAGTTTCAAATTTTGCCCCTCAGCAACCCCATAATTCAAATAGACCTTATTTCCAGTACCCATTAAACTGAAACTATGTTATTCATGACTTGGGTAAAGGCAATAATGACAATTGAATTTAGTTTTTTTTTCACTTAAGTATAAAAAGAGTTTTGTTGCAAAACAGCTTTTTCAGCTAAATTGCCTTACTTTTCCCCATTGTGGGCCCCTTCTAAAATCCCACAAAGGCAATATTGACTCAATTGAATATTTATTTATTTGCAAACAGTCCAGAAATATTATTTTCAGCATTATTAAGTTTTTTCTCACTGACTAGAATACCATTTTCTGATTTAGTATTTATTTTGGCAGCCATCTTGGAATTTCGAGCCGCCATCTTGAAAATTTGAGTAATTTTGATTGGCTAACGAGAAAATTTCAAATAGTTCATGCTATAAACATATCTGCCAAGTCCGGAAGTGCAGGATTCATGTCATTTCCATCTCCACTATAATATAAAATTTGGCATTTTGGGCAACGTGGTTTCAGAGGAGAAGATATTTGAATATTATGGTAATATTATTCAATTCATTGACTTCAATGAGGTAGATAATATGAACTTAGGCACTGCCTAGAACGGGCATGCCATCATGGTTTTGAAATTATTATTGATTAAACAACTGCTGGTTTTTTTCTGTCCTGAACAGCACTTACTGTAAAAGTATATGTTGTGCCATTGTCCTGTCCTCCCCTATCCAATACCCTACCCTACCCTTACTCCTACCCTAACTTTACTCCTACCATTACACCTAACCACCTACCCAACACCTTACCTCCTACCCTATCCTTATGACTACCCCTACCCTCCCCCTACTCCTAATTCATTCCCCTACCATACCCTTACTCCTACCCCTACACATAACCTCCTACCCTACACATAACCTCCTGTGACGGGATAGCCTCCCTTGGAAATATGCAAATGTCAAACTCGAGACTTTGTGAATCGAGTATAAGTGTTGGGTATGTAGCGCAGTAAACCACCCTTAGTGGATGGGCATGCTTTTCCACCGACGGGGTTTGCTGTGGCTTGGCTCAGCTGTTGCTACATTTGGTGGCAGCGGTGGGATAATGACAGCTGCCAGAACGGAGTTGCCTTACCCATGTAGTTCCCAGGCCAAGACTCGGGACAAGTCTTCTCGGAGGGGGAAGTAATGTGACGGCATAGCCTCCCTTTGAAATATGCAAATTTCAAACTCGAGACTTTGGAATCAATAAGTGTTGGGTATGTAGCGCAGTAAACCACCCTTAGTGGATGAGCATGTTTTTCCACCGACGGGGTTTGCTGTGACTTAGCTCGGCTGTTCGTTACACTCCTAGTCCTACCCTACCCTACTCATACCCATACTCTACCCTTACTCATACTCTTTGCCCTAACCCTTTCTCCTTACCCTACCAATACCATACCCTAACTTCTACTCCTAACCATAAACAGGGATCAATTTGGGGTGCGCACGTACAGTCACAGAAGCAGGCTAGAAGCTTGAAATTTTGGGTTAAAGTAGAAGAGGAATTGTAGAGTACTATCTGTAGCGAAAATGAAGGCACTGATCAGCTGTGCAGTTACATAGCAAAAAGTAAACATGAAGATAAATAGCCTTTGAATGGTCAATGAAGAAACAAACTCTTTATAAAAATATACCTAAAAACATACCCAGGAGAAAAGAGATAGAGGCTTCCAGTAATGCTAAAATCGTTTTCGGCCCGGGGGGCTTCGCCCCCTGGGACCCCCCACCGGGGCTTCGCCCCTGGACCCGATATTTTCCAGCAATATCCCTGTAACCTACCCACACTCTTACCCCTACCAGGCTACCCTTACTACCATTGCTGCTACTCCTTAACCTACCATACCCTTACTCCTACTTCTACCCTACCAGTATTCATATTCTTACCCTACCTTACGAGTTACCATTACACCTACTCCTTACCCAACCATCCCCTTACTCTTACTCCTACCATACTCTGCCCTTCTTCTATCTTGCCATACTCTGCCTTGCCGTGCCCTACCCCACCTAACCCTACCCTATCAAACCCCATCCTTACTCCTATTACTTACCCTACTCTACCCTACCATTACTCATTACTCTACCCTACCCTTTCTCCTACCTCTCTCTTCATTATCCTTACCTTACCTAGTACCAGGGTGTTCCCCTCGACCTCAAAGTATTAATTTAGGGGGCCAATGTCCCACTACTGACAACTCCGTAGCAACATTCTGACAAAATAGGAGGCGAGGTAATCAGGAAGCGAGGTAGCCGAGTGGTTAGCACACTGGCTTCTTGTGCTAGAGGTCCCGGGTTCGATCCCCGCCGGCGGCGAGGAAAATTTGTTGGTCCGAACATGCTTCCCATCGTGTCATTTGCAGGAATGACATGATACAGTGCGCCGTCCTTCGGATCTGGACGTTAACTGGAGGCCCCCTGTGCAGGGGCAGTCATCCCCTGTGCAGGTTCAAGATCCCTACACAGGTTCTATCCTCATGCATGTAGGCTCATCCTGCAAACACACCGGAGTGTTCAATGTACACCTCCCAAGAATAATCAGAAATTGATTGATGGGAGTAACAAGAAAAAAAATATCAGGAACAAGAAATATTTGTTAATTTTGGGGGATATCATGGTCCACTCTCTGGACAGAACTGTGTGTTTTGGGGGTCATTTTTGGGGCAAAACGTTCATTTTGTGCGCCAGGTAAAACCCTCGGGCAGCTGACTGAAGAACTAACGACTCACGGAGCCGAAACGACCAGTTACTTGCATTTGGATGTCCGATTTAAGGGTGTATCGGCGATTCGCGGCCGAAACGACCTGATTTCGCTGTTTAGACGCATCTTTCCGACCCGTTCTGGTTCCGGTAAATAGTAACACCGGATATTTAGAAAAATTTCGCGCGTGACTGTGACGTAGTTTTTATTTATTTTTTGTAACTTTTGAAAGAAAGTTGATCTCAGATGGAACGAAAAAATGTATTGTTCACAAAGAAGCAAAACTATACTAGGCAAATTAAATTTAGCAATTTCTGATGTTACACATATTTTTTATCACCTCAGAGCAATTTTGGACATCTCTTTGATTTAAATAACAAGAACAGTGTCTTAGGCACATGATAAGATGAATTTCAAAACGCCATCCTTTAAAGAGGCTTCTGGAACAACCTACAAATACAGAAAGGGTGTGGATGCAAAATTCTCAACCATTGAACACAATGCAAACAGCTGACTTTTGTTTAGTCCATTAGGACCATCCTTTTCAATCCCTCTTTATGAACGTTGTTGATTATGTGACAAGTGAGATTGGGCTTTTTCGGTACAAACTTTGCCTGCCAAAAAACGACGTCAACGCGCCGTCAATAGGTCGAAATTGCCTTAATTTTGGGTAACTTGGTTTCCATTGATTTTATAAAAACAAAACAAGACAAACAAAGCACAATGCAGCCAATACTGTGGTCAGTAAGACTTGAAAGATTCAGAGCCATAACGCGTCATGCTAGTGAGATAACGCTGACGTTAAACTCTTTATTTAAGCTCACGTTATAAAGCCAAGATAGGGAATTTGGCAAACTCTCTTTATTTTAACATATCGGTATGCATCAGGCATTTAAACTCATTACGGATTTTTTGGAAATTCCAGTTAGAAATGTAACTGTAAGGCGATAACGTAGGAGCAAAAGAAAAAAACGTCGAATCCAAAAACTTACGATCTTAATTTCTCGGCGATAAAATTTTGTTTCCAAACGTTTTAAACGTTTTCTTTTGTTTTGATGACTAAAGAGTTGCTTAAGCATGATTTTGGTTTCCAAATTTAAGCAGACCTACAAGTTTTGATCATGTGTCTTAAATTGTAACGTCACGTCAGTATCGCCGTAAGATTTGATTTTTTCGAAATGTTTCACTTGGAAGTTCTTGCCGAAAGATTACCACTTACGTCCATATTGCAAAATATAACTTTTATTGCTTATGTGCAGAGACTGGCGAATGTTACGAAAATTGCTAAATTTAATTTGCCTAGTATATATTGTCATGAATAGAAAAGGAAGAATTATTTGTGTACAATTTCAAACGAGATCAATGGGATTCTCGCGAGAGAGGGAGATTAGCGATATCCCCCGAGACTGGGACCGGACGTTCAGGTGAACAAAGTTAGTTAGGTAAACAACATCAGAGTTCATTTACCCGTGTGTACGCGTTACCTATAGGCGGGCACGCAGCTGGGCCTTCGGCCCAGCCTCAGTGCGCTTCGCGCACTTCGTGCCATGCCCGTATAAGGATTTATCTACCTGAAAAAGTGAATATCACTTTTGAGGGTTACTAAGGTAAATCCTTATATCTACCGAAATTGAAGTCAATAACTGTTTTGTTAAATGACTTTTCAACTGTGTTAATGTTAATAAATAAACAAAATCATAGCAGATGCTAAAGAAGGCTAGATTATGAGGAACATTTGATTATGATTGAAAGATAACTTTGTTAGTTCTTAATAAAACCTATGTTTTGGGTACTCATAAGAATCACCGTGACGAGGCAATTCCATTGACTACCAACAACATAGGTTCTAATGAAAAATAAACAAAATTATACCTTAATTATCATCAATTACACCTCATTATATAGTGATTTGTTTTGTAATAGCGTGTTACTGCAAAGCATGTAGATTTCATGATTTAAAATGAGCTCAGGCTATTTATAGCTAACTGGCATGTTTTATACATATACATCCGATCATGTCAATTTTATGAAGCCCATGTTAATTTCATGCTGGTGCTATTTTTGGGTACTCAGGAGGTGACTATACATTTTGGAAGTTAATATAGAAAACCTGTCAAAATAATTAACCTCCAGGAATTGGTTTGATCTGTTTTTCATCAGTCTGGTCTAGCGTCAGAGAAATACAAGGATTTATTAATACTGAATGAGCCAATCAGGAGACAGGATTTTCTTCAGTCATGTAACAAACATGTTTTATATACACTTTGATCGCCCCTTCCCATAGTCGCTTTATATAAACTTTGGCATTGTTTGGCCACGTTGTTTCAGAAGAGAGGTTTGAATATTATTTTAATGTACATGTATATTGCCCCATGGAGGGGGCAGATGTGCCCCCAAGGTCCATTTTTTCAAAATCATTGATGCCGTAAAATAGGTCAGGGTCATCACAGGGTCATGATGTATATATACATTGTAGTACGTTAGGCATTTCTGCTTCATGCCAAGTTTTGTTAAAATCGGTTCACAAGAAGTTTTGAAGATTTTTTTACCATATATAGGCATGGCGGCCATCTTGGTCAAGCGACCTGGATTATTTATATACACATTGAATCCTCCCATGTAAAATTTGGCTTTGATTGGCCACGCGGTTTCAGATAAGATCTTTTAAAATGTGAACGGACACACGCACGGACGGACGTATATATATATACTCAAAAGTTGAAAAGCATCAAAGTATTATTTTCCATAAGGCACATGGTAAAACACTCCGGGTTTGACCCAAATTTAATGACAACCTCCAAGGAGCAAGAGTGACAGTCTTATTTGCTTTCTGTTAGAAATTATTAGGAAGCTACCGACTAAAAGAAATCTGAAACAAGAAATGTCATACCAATGTCCATGGAACAGTTCTTCTAAAATTTGAATTTGACAAAAACAGTGGTTCTGTTGAAAGATCATTACAAGCTGGGCATTGTCATTAAATTTGGATCAAACTCAAGGTGTTTTGCATTGTGTTGTATTTTTAAAATAAATACTTGATGCTTATCAAATTTGGAGCAGTATATAAGCTCCCTAGCTAAAACTAGAAGGACCAATTGTCCTGTAAACGCTCACCTGAGATCTGAGATGTATATACCATTAAGCTTGTTTGGTTATAATGGTCATTCACATGCATTATAGTCCCAGGACAGGGTCAGAATAACCCCTGGGGTCCATTTCTTTTTCAGATTAATAAATATTCGGTCCATTTGCCCATTTTCTGTTTATGTAACCTATGTTGACCTTGCCGTAAAGTTTATCAAGGTCATCACAAGGTGATTTATACACACATTGTTGTGCTCTAGTCTTAAGAACTACATGTCCAGTTTTATTGGTTCCCTAGAATGTATTTGAAGGGTTTTTACTATATATGAGCATGGCGGCCATCTTGGTCATGTGATTTGGTTTATTTATAAATACATTGGTTCCCCTTCAAACGTATGCTTCAAATGAAATTTGACTCTGATTGGCCAGTTTGTTTCAGAGAAGAAGATCCTTTAATGTTATGGTAATATACTGCCCAGGGGTGGGGACAGGCCAGCCCCTGGGGTCCAGTTATTTTCAAAATCATAAACTTTCAGTCCATATGCCCATTTCCTTCAAGTTTTTCAATTCAAATGACATTTTCCCAATTCAAATGTTGTAACCTACATGTATGTTGACATTGCCGTAAAATAAGTCGAGGTCATCCTAGGGTCATGATTTATATACACTTTGAATAGAGAAGATCTTTGATTATTACGGTAATATACATGTATATTGCTTAGGGGTGGAGACAGACCAGGCCCTGGGGTCTACTTTTCCAGAATCATATATCTTCAGTCCATTTGCGCGTTTCCTTCAAGTTTTTCCCTTCAAATGATATTTTGACAATTTTCCCCATTCAAATGCATGGGCGACCTATGTTGACCATGCCGTAAAATACGTCAAGGTCATCACTGTGTCATGATTTATATAAACTTTGTAGAAATCCTCTCCCTGATGCTTCATGCCAAGTTTAAAATCATAGGCCTTGTTCTGAAGAATAAGATGTTTTGCCATTTAATCAGCGCATTTGTTTTCGCTACACGTAAAGTACAATTCCTTTACTTTATGAATCCAAAATTTCCAGCCTTTAGCCATCTTCTGTGACTGTACAGGACGGTTTGTGTCAGACCTGGTCGGAACCCAAATTGTTTGTTTTGTCACGCACAGGCTAAATTGGAACTTAATTACAAAAAGAGCACCTGATATTTTAGTTTTACAATGCATAGAAACAATAAATCTAGAAACTATGATGATTGGTTGTTGTATTGATTTTGTTTGAATTGATGCTTTACGCCCCAGTCAACAGCAATGGTCATGTCGTGACGTTGCCTCCATTTTATGGGACTTTTACCCAACATTAGGATGTCATGACACTCAAAATGTGCTTCATAAATATAACCACCCAAGCAAACCGATAAGGCTTACATGTATAAATGGTTTGACTAAACCACTTTTTCCTGGGCAGGCTCAGACTTGAGCGGTTAACCAGTAATCAAATGGTCGGTCAGTAGATTAGAAGCTTTACCTGGAGGCACAATGAGTCCATCTATTTCTCTTAGGCCCCAATGGGCGGGGGCACATATTCCCACCCGACCACCCTATGGTTGTATTGACGATTTACGTCCCACTCAATAGATAAGGTCTTATGGAGCCGGGACCTCGGTTAAGCCTCATCCGAAGGACTTGAGATACAAAACTTAAATTTACTGTCTTCCGGATATCTCAATGGCAGAAAATGAAACTTCAGATTCATTATAATAAAAATAAATGTATTTATTTAATACAGAATCGTGTATTTATTTAATACAAATATAAAGAAACAAAAATTGAAATACACACGGACTGAATCACATTTTTATTGCGTTAAACCCTATTAACGAATATGTGTTCAAAGCCTTTGCGTCTCGCTTTAGGCTAACAAAAACGGTCACATACAGCACAGCATTTGACCTTTAATTTCTTCGCCTTCTTTCTGCAGCATTTCTTCCATTTCTTTTGGTTTTTCCGAGTCTTGTTTTTTCTGTATCTGTTTGCCTCCACTTCGCAGCTACAGAGATACGGTGTTGTAATGACTTCCACTGTAGTTGTCGTCGGTGTTGTCGTTGTTGTTGTTGTCGGTATGGTTGTTGTAGATGTTGTCGTTGGTGTTGTTGTGGTTGTGGTTGTCGGTGTCGTTGTTGTTGTTGTTGTTGGTGTTGTTGTTGTGGTCGTCGGTGTTGTTGTGGTCGTCGGTGTTGTTGTGGTCAACGGTGTTGTTGTGGTCGTCGGTGTTGTTGTGGTTGTTGGTGTTGTTGTGGTTGTTGGTGTTGTTGTGGTCGTCGGTGTTGTTGTGGTCGTTGTTGTGGTTGTGGGTGTTGTTGTGGTTGTTGGTGTTGTTGTGGTTGTTGGTGTTGTTGTGGTTGTGGGTGTTGTTGTGGTTGTGGGTGTTGTTGTGGTTGTGGGTGTTGTTGTGGTTGTTGGTGTTGTTGTGGTCGTCGGCGTTGTTGTGGTTGTTTGTGTTGTTTTGGTTGTGGGTGTTGTTGTGGTTGTTGGTGTTGTTGTGGTCGTCGGTGTTGTTGTGGTCATCGGTGTTGTTGTGGTTGTCGGTGTGGTTGTTGTGGTTGTTGTCGGTGTTGTTGTGGTTGTTGGTGTTGTTGTGGTTGTTGGTGTTGTTGTGGTTGTCGGTGTTGTTGTGGTTGTTGGTGTTGTTGTGGTTGTCGGTGTTGTTGTGGTTGTTGGTGTTAATGTGGTTGTCGGTGTTGTTGATGTTGTCGGTGTTGTTGATGCTGTTGGTGTTGTTGTTATCCTCGGCGTTGTTGATTTTGTTGGTGTTGTTGTTATCGTCGGAGTTGTTGATATTGTCGGTGTTGTTGATGCTGTCGGAGTTGTTAATGTTGTGTTTGTTGTTGATGTTGTGTTTGTTGTTGATATTGTCGGTGTTGTTGATATTGTTGATGTTGTCGGTTTGCTTGTTTTCGGTGTTGTTGCTGTCGGTGTTGTGTTTGTTGTTGGTGTTGTTGTTGTCAGTGTTGTGTTTGTTGGTGGTGTTGTTGATGATGTCGGTGTTGTATTTGTTGTTGATGTATGCGTCGGTGTTGTTGTTGTCAGTGTTGTGTTTGTTGTCGGTGTTGTTGTCATAGCCGGTCGACCAGTTACAGGTGTTATAGTTGAAGATGTTGTCGTCGGTGTTGTGTTTGTTGTCGGTGTTGTTGTCATAGCCGGTCGACCAGTTACAGGTGTTATAGTTGAAGATGTTGTCGTCGGTGTTGTGGTTGTTATTGTTGTCAATGGAGTTGATGTCTGACAAGTACTTTCTAACGGGAAGCACAGGTTTGTCGTATATTGGCTGAAAAAGAAAACAATCTTGTAGATATATGACGTAACATTAAGAATGTCAATGTGGTGTTACAAGAGTGAACCCGACCTTGATATAACGTTTGGTGTTACGCCTTTTACATATGAGCCGTGACGCAAGAAAACCAGTCTTTGTGGTCTCCGGCTACGTCTGATACAAACCAGCATGTGCAGCTATAGAAGATGGCTAGACACTTGAAATTTCGGATTTAGGAAGAAGAGGAATTGTACTATCCGTGTAGCGAATACAAAGGAGCTGATCAGCTGAGCAGTGCGCCTTTGTTTTTGCATAGGCAAAACTTCGGTTTTCTCGTGAAAAGGCTCATATGATGGGCAGATTGTTTCAAGAACGCCGCGGAGGAAGCTATCGCATCTGCATCTGGTAAAATAACTGATTTTTTTTTTTTAATTTAGTTTTACGTCCCTTTCAACATTATTTCAGCTCATATGAGACGGGCCAATTACACCCTCTGTACCCGTGATACAATCAATTACCTTACGTCGGAGACTGATACAACTAGACGCGGCGCGTGGCAGAAGATGGAGTCAGGTGAGTTGACGATTTTTTTTTAATTTTACAGGCATTTATGCGGGGGAGTTTGGGTCAAGAGTTTGCAGAGAAATAAAGTGTACATACCTCTGTATGTTTGCCATCAACAGTATTCTAAACAACATCTCCTTGCCACAGAAACAATAGTTTTCTCGGCGGAAAATTCCACCATCGTCACGAAAAATGATTGCATTTGCTAATTTCTCCAATCTTTCGTCACCTATTGACATTTTTAACGTTTCAATATAGACCAAAAACATTCTTTGTTACATACACGCAGAAAACAATTATGAAGTCAGGCTGGTTTGTTCACAATATGGTGTTGAACACACACAGGGTAGATAGATTAGGATACAACTAACTTATATGAGTCAATTACCTCGATACAACTCACGTATAAGACTTTTGGATAGAAAATGATGCTCCTTACGTCGGATAATAGAGCAAAAAAAATGATACTACTTACGTCAAAAGACTATTGTGCATTGAAAAGCCCACGGACTAACGAGCACGAGTGTGTCAGGCAGGGCAAGTTTGCATGTGTTCCTTATATCAACATGTTCCAAGGGCTCTTGTTTGTGCAATTTAAACAGTTGGTAATACGGAAAGCTACTTATTTATTTATTACTTTAGTCACAACGCATCTAAGGTTGACCAACAGTTCACACATTTCCACCAACAAACACATAAATTTTATCAGCTGAATGTATCTCAATCTAAAAAAAAAAAAAAAAAAAAAAAAAAAAAAAAAAAAAAAAAAGAAAGAAAAAGGGAAGTGTCTGCATTGTTCGTTCGATTGACGTTCTTCACGTAGCCCCCCCCCCCCCCCCCCCATACACCTCTAACACGACACGATTTTATTTTTATTATTTATACTAGCATTCCGTTAGGCCCCTTTTTTAAATGGAACGAAGTACCGATACTAATTTCCAACATAGATTAAAAATACATGTTCAAGATTATTAAAAAAAAAAAAAAAAAAAAAAAAAAAAAATGCTGATCTATGCTCTCCACACACATAGACAGAGAAAGGAATTGTCAACTTGTTCAACTACGACATAGCATGGACATTTGGCTTTTAGGACTTTTAGGACCTACACATTTTATTTGCCCTGTTCATCATACCATGTAGGAACAGATTTGAGATGAAAGTTCCGTTCTTTGCTCCGCTCTTGAATGAAGAAAATTTCACTGAAGAAATGTTTTCGTTTGTCAAACCGCATCAGTTCCCCTGCATGGCGATGGCCATCAAAAAGTATATCCTCGCAATTTTATTCTCATGGTATTCTCAATCCTACCCCGTAGGTGGATTACCCCGGCAGTCCTAAGAAGTTGCTGAATCTTATGCCCTAGTCCCAGGCCCGGGGAATAGCGGGGACCTTGACGTCTGGTCCAGCAAATCCCCGCTAAAACTCCCGCCCCATGGGAACAGCAGGTTGGTAAAATCACAACTAATTTCTTCCGCTTTTTTCACTGCCCTCTTTGCCTATATGATAGTGGCCCCGCGCTTTGGTCCCAAACCCGCTCATTTCCACGACTTACCTCCGCCCTTTCAAGTGTTTGAGACCTCTTAGCATATTATGAGCCGCTTCGAGAGAATCCAACTCCAACATTGTGATTTCCGACCAGGCCCCGACACGGACCGGGTTGTGCATCGACAAGCTTGAAATTTAGGATTTAAGAAGTAGATAGATTGTACTGTGTAGCGAAAACAAAGGCGCTGATCAGTTTCGTATGTGTTTTCTATGAGGCGGAGTATTTAAAATCTGAGCATAAAATAGAAAAGATGGGTAAAAACCCTATAGACCCCAATTTTACTATAAATTTAGTGGGGTATACATTTTACCAACAGGTTATCCAGATGAGTTATATGATATTAGAATTTTAAAAAGACGTCAAATATTGATTCAATAATAATAATAATAATAATAATAATAATAATAATAATAATAATAATAATAATAGATCTAATAATAATAATAATAATAATAATAATAATAATAATAATAATAATAATTAAATTCATTAACAAAATTACTGGCAAACAGTCAGAAGAAATCGTGACCAGTCAGAAAATAAATAAAACACACTAAGTAAAACTTCTTGAGCCCTTGGAACATGTAAATATAAGGAACACATGCAAACTTGCCCTGCCTGACACACTCGGGCTCGCTAGTCCGTGGGTAGACGGAATATTTCCATCGGTGTTCTAGTCCGGCACAGAAACCTAGAATATCAGCCTAAGCGTGCAATAGCGTCTATAGAAAATGTTTTTGCATTTTTTGAAAGACAATACATAGTACATTACAAAACCAAGTGATGCCACTCTGGCATCCTTGGGCAACTCGCTGAAAACAAGATGGCGTCGAAGATGGCGGCCAAAAATGCTATTAACATGAAATGGACATACATGTATATAACACTCATATTATTTCTAAATTCCACTTTCATGGTCATTGATTTATGAAATTTAATTTGTTTTCATCATTTCATCTGTGGACAGTTTGTTAGATACAGGATGGCGTCCAAGATGGCGACCAAAACAGCTTTGTTTTACATATTAATCAAACATACACTCCTGTTGTTTCTGAATGGTGCTCAATGTCCCTAAAATGGGAAATTATTTTAGCATATACATCATTGAACATGATATTACTACATATTTATTTGATGTATAAAAATAAAGGGAGATAATCATACTGTAAAAGAGCACTTTGTGTTGTTGTTCTCTTTTACAGTAACTGAACCACTGCGTTGTATGAAACAAGCCACTGTATTTTTATAAAGATACATGGTAAACTTGCTCATTAGAGAGAAATTTATTGGTTAACGTTTGATAGTTGGGTTCGGAGATTGCTAACAGATATGCTACTTCAGATACAGGTTATCACATCCTAGTTGTAGTGGTTTCACAGGCATATCACGGAAAAACAAGATGTGTTATGTCTTTCCTCTACCTCAAATAGTCATTACCATGTTGTATCTGGGAAAATGAGGTCTAAGTAATATAGCATGCAGTAACCCTGTTAAGTGAGGTTTGGCCAGGAATACAAGCAATGCGGAGTCCGACATACCCAGACGAAGCAAACTACCAGTAATAAGAAAATATCTCACATCGATATCACGCTTGAAAGACAACTGGGCTTTCATTCCATTCACTTCATTTGTTATGTTGGTCGTGAACGAACTTTCAGACAAAGCTGGAGAGAATGGTACCTGGTTCGGTGTTGGCGGACTACTTCTGGATATGCAGTTACAAGAACGGCAATACATATATACTAGTTATTATTGTGTCTAGTTTTCACGTATGCCTTTCTGCAATGGTGTATGTGAAACACCATCACTTTTTAAAATAAATAAGATTCATAACAGACGTTTCGTAAAGCCCCTAGTGTAATACCTGATCGTTTAAATACCTACTGAAATACCTGACCTGAAATACCATTTCCTGATCGTTGCCTACGTTTACTGTTGAATAAAACTAGTAAATTTTACCCGTCTCGACGTAGCAGTAAGATGATTGCGGCGATGAAGACAAATAAGACAAAAAACATGATCAACAGAAAAAAAACAACATAAATTTGACCTTTGACCTCGATGACCTTTGACCTAATTGGACCCATAAATCTTAATCAGGGATCAACCTGTATGAACTCACCAAGTTTCATGCAAATCGGACCAAGGACTGCCGAGATACAGAAATTTGACCTTTGACCTCGATGACCTTGACTTTTAAAAAAATGAACCCCACAAGCTAATATCCGGGGCCGCCCTCAACCTTCCTTCCAAGTTTGGTGAAGATCGGCCCAAGGACCTGGGAGAAGTAGGTGAACAAACAGAGAAAAAAAACATAAATTTGACCTTTGACCTCAATACTCGATGACCTTTGACCCAATTGGACCCATAAATCTTAATCAGGGATCAACCCGTTTACACTCACCAAGTTTCATGCAAATCGGACCAAGGACTGCCGAGATACAGAAATTTGACCTTTGACCTCGATGACCTTGACCTTTAAAAAATGAACCCCACGAGTTAATATCCGGGGCCGCCATCAACCTTCCCACCAAGTTTGGTGAAGATTGGTCCAAGGACCTGAGAAAAACAGGGGAACAGACAGAAAAAACACATAAATTTGACCTTTGACCTCGATGACCTTGACCTTTAAAAAAATGAAGGACCTGGGAGAAGTAGGGGAACAAACAGAAAAAAACCCCATAAATTTGACCTTTGACCTCGATACTCGATGACCTTTGACCCAATTGGAACCATAAATCTTAATCAGGGATCAACCTGTATGAACTCACCAAGTTTCATGCAAATCGGACCAAGGACTGCCGAGATACAGAAATTTGACCTTTGACCTCGATGCCCTTGACCTTTAAAAAATGAACCCCTTGAGCTAATATCCGGGGCCGCCATCAACCTTCCCACCAAGTTTGGTGAAGATCGGTCCAAGGACCTGGAAGAAACAGGGGAACAAACAGAAAAAAAACATACATTTGACCTTTGACCTCGATGAACTTGACCTTTCAAAAAATCAACCCCTCAAGCTAATATCCGGGGCCGCCCTCTACCTTCCCTCCAAGTTTGGTGAAGATCGGCCCAAGGACCTGGGAGAAGTAGGGGAACAAACAGAAAAAAAAAGACTTTTGACCTCGATACTCGACGACCTTTGACCCAATTGGAACCATAAATCTTAATCAGGGATCAACCTATATACACTCACCAAGTTTCATGCAAATCGGACCAAGGACTGCCGAGATACAGAAATTTGACCTTTGACCTCGATGCCCTTGACCTTTAAAAAATGAACCCCTCGAGCTAATATCTGGGGCCGCCATCAACCTTCCCACCAAGTTTGGTGAAGATCGGTCCAAGGACCTGGGAAAAACAGGGGAACAAACAGAAAAACAACATACATTTGACATTTGACCTCGATGACCTTGACCTTTCAAAAAATCAACCCTCAAGCTAATATCCGGGGCCGCCCTCTACCTTCCCTCCAAGTTTGAAGAAGATCGGCCGAGATAGAGAAATTTGACGTTGACCTCGATGACCTTGACCTTTAAAAAATGAACCCCTCGAGCTAATATATGGGGCCGCCCTCAACCTTCCCACCAAGTTTGGTGAAGATCGTCCCAATGACCTGGGAGAAGTAGGGGAACAAACAGAAAAAAACGCATAAATTTGACCTTTGACCTCGATGACCTTGACCTTTCAAAAAATGAACCCCTCAAGCTCATATCCGGGGCCGCCCTCCACATTCCCTCCAAGTTTGGTGAAGATCGGCCAAATGACCTGGGAGAAGTAGGGGAACAAACAGAAAAAAAACGCATAAATTTGACCTTTGACCTCGATGACCTTGACCTTTCAAAAAATGAACCCCTCAAGCTCATATCCGGGGCCGCCCTCCACATTCCCTCCAAGTTTGGTGAAGATCGGCCCAAGGACCTGGGAGAAGTAGGGGAACAAACAGAAAAAAAAAAAAAAAAAACAAATTTGAATTTTGACCTCGATACTCGACGACCTTTGACCCAATTGGAACCATAAATCTTAATCAGGGATCAACCTAGTTTCATGCAAATCGGACCAAGGACTGCCGAGATACAGAAATTTGACTTTTGACCTCGATGCCCTTGACCTTTAAAAAATGAACCCCTTGAGCTAATTTCCGGGGCCGCCATCAACCTTCCCACCAAGTTTGGTGAAGATCGGTCCAAGGACCTGGGAGAAACAGGGGAACAAACAGAAAAAATCATACATTTGATCTTTGACCTCGATGACCTTGACCTTTCAAAAAATCAACCCATCAAGCTAATATCCGGGGCCGCCCTCTACCTTCCCTCCAAGTTTGATGAAGATCGGCCGAGATAGAGAAATTTGACCTTTGACCTCGATGACCTTGACCTTTAAAAATGAACCCCTCGAGCTAATATATGGGGCCGCCCTCAACCTTCCCACCAAGTTTGGTGAAGATCGGCCCAAGGACCTGGGAGAAGTAGGGGAACAAACAGAAAAAACACACAAATTTGAGCTTTGACCTCGATGACCTTGACCTTTCAAAAAATCAACCCTCAAGCTAATATCCGGGGCCGCCCTCCACCTTCCCTCCAAGTTTGGTGAAGATCGGCCGAAGGACCTGGGAGGAGTAGAGGAACAAACAAACAGACAAACGTTGTTCAAATTATAGTATGATGATGATATAGGAACTATACACGACCAACCACATCAATAAATGAGCAGCTGTTCAAAAGTAACAGTGCTACTGCAATGATCGACAGCACTGCAAAATTCACACAATACAAAACAGAATGCGAGATGTTTGTGTTTTGTACACACCTTAGTATCAATGCCAGTCCCTCCAAGCATCCAGCTACCGAGTACTACTACGAAAGGATATCATTAGATATGAACTTTCAGTTGGATTAGTTGTTTGAAGTACTAATCCCTGAGATTCTTCATGGTTCTGGTATAACCCATAATACATTTACAGTCCTAAACTCAGAAGAATTTTTTATTTTCGCTTGCTTTTATTTATTTTTTTTATAAATCCGTAAAACAGTGATGGCTTCAGTGTTTCTGTTCTCACTTATAGGGAAAGAAGAAGAACGCCTTCTAGTGATTGAAAGGGACTTGGGACCCTTTTCACAGACGTGTAAAAATAATTGTCGCATTGGCATTGTGGTTTAATAGCCATTATAACATTTCATAGGTCTTACAATTTTGTTAAAAATCGCCACAAAAGCACATTATGCACCAGTCATTTGTATCCCCAGCTCCCCGGGGCCGGGGATAGCGGGGACATAGCGGGGCTAAAGTGCCTGGCTTTAACCTCTGATGTGTCCCGGCAGTGCCGCGGATTCGCCGGGGTTATGATTTCCCGCCAATACACTGTCACATTAATTCAAATTAGATTTTAATGATATTTTTAACATTTAATTATCTTTATGGTACTTATTTAATTTCCAAATGCACCTAAACATTTACATGCATAAAATGAGGCCCTTCTCCCATGTTTCAGTTTCATCAGAACAACTCCCAGCTGTTGTTCCACGTTATTGTCAGCCCCTGGGAAGCCGGGGCTTTTAGCAGGGGTTTTACCAAAACCCTTGCCCGGCAGTGCCGGGTTTTTAGCCGGGCTTTAAAAATTGGAAAGTTAAAAGCCCCGCTATTCCCCGGCCCCGGGGGAGCCGGGGATGCAAATTACTGGTGCATTACATGTATATTTTTGATGTAAAGTTCGCAAATAAAATGTCACTTCACTACTGTGACTGTGACCCTGCCTGACACAACCCATAAAATTGCATTCCACAAGGCTTGAAAGATTTTACAATAGTGAACAGTTCATGTTCCAGATCATGTCTTTTCTTCACCCTTCCTACACTCTTCCTGCTGTACCAGACAATTAGCTTTTTTTTCAACCTGTTACATTTGGTTGCAGTGATAAATGACTCATCCGATGCATCGGTGCACATCCGCATCGAATATACAGATTCATGGAATGATGCAGAAGAGACAGAATAAACCATGTAGTCTTGATAGCTATACTGCACACTTGTACTGCCTTGAGGTACAAGCCGGCTTCTACAGCAAGTGTTGGCTTCCCACGCAATGGCTGATATGAGAACAAAACCATTTCCTTTCATAGCTCTATGAAATACCAAGACAGTGCTTGCTCCATCACAATATGACTGAAAATTCGTTGACTATTAAGGGGGCATTAACCAAACCAAATTATACCTTCTAAATCCCAACATTACCGTTTTTAACCACTATCCAACCCCACTGCATGCCACATCAGTCCTTATTCCAGTCTGTACACATACTCTACACAACCAAACGCCTTTTAACACATCACCACACCACAAACCGCCCCTATCCTATCCATATCATCCTATTCTAACATATCTGACTGCCAACATAATCTACCTATACCTTTGAAACAGTCAGGCAAAAGTTAATATGTTCCTAGCATCGTAATTGCAATATTTAAATAATAAGTAATGCTTGACAGTAGATTAGTAATGTAAAATCTTCAATTTGTACATGCTTGTTCTAAAACTAAAAAAAAGAGAAAACATCCCCAAATCCAAATCGTTTTGGCAGCTACGTTATCCTTTTTTGTTGAGCTTTGATTGTTTGATGAGACGAAGTTCTAAAACATTGAAATGGATTTTTCCTTTCATTTCTGTATAATACCCAAACACATTCTATCCTCTTTTCGGTAGCCATCTTGAATTTAAGTAGCCATTTTTTATTTTAGTTATTTTACATATTCATGAACATTTTTACATCTTTATGACTTCTGCACCTTAAATGTCATGTTTTAACATTTCATTACATAATATGTATGAAATTCTATAACAACATTTATTTTGTTGGCCATCTTAGATCTTTATATTCTATTTATTTTGCTTTTGTTGCATATTAATGGAAAAATGTCTTAACTTGATGTTTTTCTCCACTTTCAATGTCATCATTTAAATTTTCATCACATATATGTAAGAACTTCTATCAAAAGCCCTTATTTTGTCAGCCATCTTGAATTTTGGCAGCCATCTTGATTTTCTTTTACTTTTTATTTGTTGCATTTTAATGAAAAAGACTAAATTATATTATTTCTGAAACTTTAAGACAAAGTTTTAACATTTCATCAGATATATGTACGAAATTCTATCAAAAAACCCTTATTTTGTCGGTCATTTTGGATTATGGCGGCCATCTTGAATTGCCCAAAGATGCCAATCTGGCATCATCCGGATTTCAAATCAGGGTACCCATACCAACTTATTTCTGCAAAAGCATTTTCTATAGACGCTATTGCACGGTCATCTTGGATTCATGCCGGACTATTCCGTTCAATAACTCCGCATGGAAGTGGAACGAGGTCACGGAGTGTATCGGAGTGCAGGTTAGCCAGCTGATCGAGATCATGGGCTTTTCAATGTACAATAGTCTTTTGACGTAAGTAGTATCAGTTTTGCTCTATTCTCCGACGTAAGGAGCATCATTTTCTATCCAAAAGTCTTATACGTGAGTTGTATCGAGGTAATTGACTCATATAGGTTAGTTGTATCCTAATCGATCTACCCTGTGTGTGTTCAACACCATATTGTGAACAAACCAGCCTGACTTCATTATTGTTTTCTGTGTGCATGTAACAAAGAATATTGAAACGTTAAAAATGTCAATAGGTGACGAAAGATTGGAGAAATTAGCAAATGCAATCATTTTTCGTGACGATGGTGGAATTTTCCGCCGAGAAAACTATTGTTTCTGTGGCAAGGAGATGTTGTTTAGAATACTGTTGATGGCAAACAAACAGAGGTATGTACACTTTATTTCTCTGCCAACTCTTGACCCAAACTCCCCCGCATAAATGCCTGTAAAATTAAGGTAAGGTAATTGATTGTATCACGGGTACAGAGGGTGAATTAGTAGGTGGGCGAAAACGGGAGAACCCCGAGAAAAACCACCTAGCACACCCGCAAGCAGAACTTGGCTTGTCTCACATGTAGCCAGTGCGGGGCTCGAACCCACACCAGACACAGCGGTGAGATGATCGAGTGATTCGGCCACGTGAGAAGTTTGTCACAAACACAATGTCAAGGTCAATGCTTGAATAGTATGTCAATGACAATCTCAATGCCATATTTCATAAATACAATTTAAAACCATATTTCATAAATACAATTTAAAATTACTAGATCTAACTCGACATAAAATTGACTAACTTTTATTGCCTAGCATTATTTCATGGTAGATGAAAATATCCAATTAGCCATTGCTATATATTATTATGTAATTAGGTAATATAATGTACCATGTCCACCATTCTAAATCTTGTCCACTTATCAGGCTAAGTTTAATCAAAAAATCAAAAGAATGTTTTTCTTTTTTTTTTTTTTTTATTTTTACGGAGATTTCCGAATGATACTGAACATTACACAGTCGCGGAATGGGCGGCACCTCATGAATACTTTATTAGACCTATACTCTTTTTGACATGTCGAATGTATACAGTTAAAAATATTCAACTCACCGGTTTTCCGTTAGAAATTAAGAATCAAATATGAATTTGCCTATTCACTGGATTGGACAACATACAGGTAGCTGATTTCTAACGGAAAATATGTGACAACAGAGTTCGCCATTTCTACAATCTCCCCACATGAAAGATAGACTAGCCGACCGCGCCCAGTAAAGTTGCCGCCTATACAGTAACCTATTTGCCAAATAATACCTGAAATATCCTTCAAAGTCCTCCATGCTGCATTGTGTCCATTTATCCGGGTAATTCACATAATCCATGACGCCCTGTATCCCTGTACACGTGTTGTTGTTAGAGTCATACCGGGTCCCACCGCCGTCCAGGAAATCATGAGCCGCACCCAAGCTGTGGTGACAAATAAAAATTAAAACATAGATCCTTTAAGAGCGGTGAACATATCACAGGTGTTCGAAGTTTTATCCATAAACATAATAATTCATAAAAAAAATCGAATCTCTAATACGAGAAACTTTTAGTTTCGAGAAGGTCTCGAAACTAAAGTTTCTCGTATTAGAGATTCGATTTTTTTTATGAATTATTATGTTTATGGATAAAACTTCGAACACCTGTGAACATATTGATGAGAAAGGGGTGGGTCATGCCGCGGTTTCGGCTACTCAAGCCTCATCAGTGACTCTTTTGATTTGGCAACATGGCGCCAAAGTTAGCATTGTATTAACAAATCTTGTTAAAAGGCCAAAATTATTACATAAATGTAAAAACGAGTCTCGCACGATATTAACAGGCTTGTATTAATGAAGGCAAGAGCCGTACATTATCTGTGCAGTAGGCCTAGTGCTGTGTAGTAAATGAACAGCTGATCAGCGCATTTGTTTTCACTACATAGACAGCACAATCCCCCTTCATAAATCCGAAAATTTAACTTTAAGGATTTTTCTGAGACTGTACAGATCGGTTTGTGTTGGACCTGGGCGGAAACCCCGAATACCGATTTCCTCATATCGTGGTTCACTAAAATGGCCATGGTTTTTATTCGCATAAGGAAACATGTCCGTGAAATATATACCCCCTTGAACCCCAGTTTTATATTGTAAAACAATTTATTATGTAGGGGCATACCTATTTTTCTTATTTTTGCGTAAAAACATAGATTGTGGGTACTCATTAGAACCGACTCGACGAGGCGGTTCTAACGTGTACCCACAATCTATGTTTTGAGCAAAAATAAGAAAAAATATCAAACATTTTCTACTGAAAATTTTCAATTTTTACAACTTAACTTAAATCTGTACATTACAGGGGCATGTTTTCGTAATGTTGGTCATGGTTTTTATTCCTACCTATGTCCGAATTCGTGAGCGGCAGTTTCGCCAGTTAATTCGTCATTGTAGTAATACTCTACAATGGATACCCGGAAATGAGCATAGCTATCACAAGTAGTCCCTCGAAAAGCTATTCCTGCAACAGAATAATAATAATAATAATAATAATAATAATAATAATAATAATAATAATAATAATAATGATGATGATGATGATGATCTTAATGATGATGATGACTTTATTCCCTCTAAAATGAAGATTATTCCGCATCTATCGAAAAATGAACATCGAAATAGATTATGCAAAAACATTGAAAGGATCTCACCTGTAACTCCATCTGTGTTTTCTTGGCTTAAACATAAAATATAAAAGTAAGCAATGATTAGGAGCTCGTGCAATTAGAACAAAAGTCCAACCCAAAAACCTGAGGTGGAAAAACCAAAGGGTACAAATGAGCTTCGACGCGAGAAAACCGGTCTTGGAGATTTCCGACCAGGTGCGACACAAATCGGCCTGTACAGTCACAGAAGCAGGCCAGAGGCTTGAAATTTTGGCTGTAAGAAATAGAGGAATTGTATTATCCCAGTAGCGAAAACAAAGGCGCTGATCATTTATTACGTTCGTTGTGCGCTAAAACGAGATCTAACGTCAAGATTACACTGCTTGATGGGATAGTCGCAAATGACATCGGAAGGGCGCAAGTAACGTCACACTAATTCGCCCAGTGAAGAGTATAAGAATCTTACATGAGGGTCAGGTATGGATAGACAAATCTGTCCCGAGGGTCACATTTTGGCATCACGAGGCTCGCCGAGTGATGCCAAACTGTGATCCGAGGGACAGATTTGTCTATCCATACCTTACACGCATGATGGATTCTTTTTCTTGCACGCCTTAATGCGGCGAAGCTTGATTTTCATACTATTTACCTAGAAAAATGCTACAATCGGGGCTTCCACCATTTTGAAGTTAAACGTTTTGACGTCATTGTGACGTGTGCGCTTAAGGGCCTGTCACATACTCCCGAGTTTGAGCTACGACATGCTACGAGTTAGTACGAGTTAAAACTCGCCGCTTGTCGCGCGAGTTGCCACGAGTTTTGTAGAAAAGTTTTACGTAAAAAATGACCTACGCGTTCTACACGACATCTCTACGAGATAAATTTTGAAATTTAACTAGATTTCTGCGAGTCTTCACGAGTTGCTACGAGTTGCTACGACATCTGTAAGAGTACCCGCGACATGAGTACGAGAAGCGTACGACATTTCTACGAGTTGGTACGAGTTCTACACGAGTACTCACGAGTCACCCCGAGTTTACTACGATATACCCCGACATTTGTACGAGAATAGTACGACAACGTACGAGTTTCACTCGAGTATCCACGACAAGGCAAGACTTCAGTACGACTTTTTATGATGTTTGGGACAAAAGGTGACCCACCACTGACCCATGAGTCATTATATCATTTGTTCTCGAGAGAGAAAGATGTCACTTCGAACCCCTGGTGGGGGGGGGGGGGGGTACTGTAATTTTTTGTGGATACATAGGCGAGGCCCCAGTTTCTACCCCCAAACCCCAAAAAATACTGAGATTTACTGACCACCCCCCACCAACAAAAAAAAAAAAAAAAAAAAAAAAAAAAAAAAATACCAGTCCTATCAGGCATACCAAAAAAAAAAAAATACTTGAACTTATAGCTTACCCCAAAAAAATATTCATCTTTTTTATGCCTATTGATGAAATTTTATCACATCCATATGATCTAAGCTGTTGGTGGGACGTTAAATCCCAAATCAACCAACCAACAGAACACGTCACAATACAGTTAGTATATGTAGGAACTAGGAAGTAAAAACCAAGTTTAAGAGGGGGTTTGTAGGCATCTGGCAGAGGAGGAGGGGTTACTTTGCCTCAAGTTGCCCACAGACATAACATTTCTGTGTACAAAACATGAATTAAAAATACTCTACACCAGTGCACAGAAAAGATATATGAAAATATAAAACTGGGCGATGCCCATTTAAGATGGTCTGAAACCATAATGTTTACCCCCATCCCCGAAACACTCTTTTGATTTCTATGGGGCGCAGAGATATAGACCATCCGGGTTGTTCCACTAACTGGGCATGTGGGCAACTTGAGGCAAAGTGACTCCTCTTCCTCTTCCTCTGCCAGATGCCTACAACCCCCCTCTTAAACAACACTATTGCTTCACTCTAAAATTCTTTTCTTTATAGAAATAAAGAGATTTCCCAAGAAATGTGCAAAACCAAAAAAGTTACTTAGAATTATAGATGACCCCAAAAACATAATTTAGAAAAGGTATGACCCCAAAAAATATCCATAAAAAGCTCACTACCCAAAAAGTAACTAAGTTTCTGACCCCCCCCCCCCAAAAAAAAAAAAAAAAAAAAAAAAAATATGGAAATTCAAAATTTTGACCCCAAAAATGTCAGCCTCGCCTATGTATACAGAAAATTTCAGAGTACCCCCCCCCCTCGCTACAAAAACTGCAAGTGTTTTTTTGCAGTTGGAGGAGGACGTGGTGCCAACAGCCGGGGTTGTGTATCTCTATCACTGTCACCAGATTTTCCTTTTTTGATGTCTTCGGTTCATTTTTTTTTCTTCCTAGGAGGCATTCTAGAAGTCACTATACACTAATTTTTTAAGATGTTGCTTGTTGCTGTCTACAATGAAAGTGGCAGTAGAAAAAGAAAGCCAAGTACAGCTATGTTTTCACAACTCGCGCAAACTCGTAGACAACTCGTGGTATGTCGTACTGATGTCGTGGATACTCGTACTGATCTTGTAGGAATGTCGTAGCAACTCGCGATAACTCGCCGTCAATGTCGTGGTATATCGTAGGAACTCGTAGCAACTCGTAGGTAACTCGCCGAGTTTGAGATGACGCCGAGAACGCGCGACAACCCACGACATTAGTACGAGTTCTGTACGAGTTCTGTACGATATGCTACGAGATCAGTACGAGTTATGCTCCGCCCACTTTTAGACGGCGAGTTGCTACGAGAATTTTAAACTGTTTAAAATTCTCGTAGCCTTTCCACGACAAGCTACGAGTTATGGCGAGTTGAGAAGAGTTGTGTACGACAACCGAAGACATATGCCGAGTTCTCTACGAGATGCTACGAGTTCACCAAAAAAGTGGGCGGAGCTTAACTCGTAGCTCAAACTCGTGAGTGTGTGACAGGGCCTTTAGCGACGAAATTACGTGACGTCCTTTACAACCAATGTTAAAAAAGAACACTTGAACGTGGGGTGCAACCGGGGTGAGACAACGAGGGTGAGATTATATAAATACAACATTGCTGAGAGGGTGATAGTAAGAATTTTCACCCTGAGGAAATGATTATCGACCGAGGCGAAGCCGAGGTCGATAATCATTTTCGAAGGGTGAAAATTCTTGCTATCACCCTCTCGGCAATGTTGTATTTATTTTATCATACCGAAATAGATGAAAATCGAAAAAATGTCATTCGATTTGAATGGGAAATACCAATTTTGGCGCGACGTTGCGTAACGTTGTTTCGTATTTAAGTAACGTCATCACAACAATCGATCGTCATTCACGCTTTTTAACGTCAATTTAGCCTATTTTCAATTACCAAAATATTTTTATATGTTTGTTTTACTTATTTTCCACAAATAACTTTTGAGATTATGTATTTTAAAGGTATGTTATTGAGATAAAACGTTTTAGAAAAACGAACTGTACGCGCATCATTTATGCGCATGTGATAGTCGAAATTATCGCAGGGTGATAGCAATAATTTTCACCCGCCGGCCTATGGGAGTTTAACATGGGAAATTTATATGAGGTATGATAAAAGAATTTCTCACATGGGGTAAAACGTCGGATTACTCTATCTGGTGTGCAAGAAATGCACAAGATAACACGTCTTTAACCATTGGCTATATAGGCGAGGTGTGTTAGAATTATTTATTTATTTATCTATTTATTTATTTATTTATTTATTTATTTATTAACGACCGTTTTGTCATTTAAATAGATGAGTCGCGTCATGAGAAAACCAACACTTTGCATATGCGAAAACTGTGAAAGGTGCAGATAAGCTTCGCAGTAATTGCGAAGCTGGTCATTGCCTTTGTTTTCGCTATACAGATAGTACAATTTCTCAACTTTCTAAATCCAAAATTTCTAGCCTCTAGCCATCTTCTGCGCTTGTACAGCTCGGTCTGTGTAGGAGCTGTTCGGAAACCACATTGTGGGTTCTCTTATGGCGCGGCTTAAATAGAAAACTAGTACCTGCTGAACAGCATATAGTGGTTGGCAATAGGTTTTGAACCATCTTGTGAAAGTTCATCAACAAAACTGTATATGGCATCACCACTGTTGTGAACGTATAACGTCAAACCCTGCAATTAAAACTGATGACAATATCCTCGCTATATGTTATCCACTGGAAAACAGCGGCGACATATGATAAAGTCGAGTTTGCCCACTATCTCTATAAAAATGACAACTTTTTAATACAATGTATAGTACGCAATAAAAGTCAAAGTACCGAGTAGAAAAAATAAGGAAAATAAAGCGAGTCGAAGACGAGCTGTTTTTACCGTTTCTACGAGGTCTTTAACTAACTTGTAGTATGACACAACACAAAGTGACAGATCCGTACTGTAACTTCAAATATCAGGAAGTTATTGTATGGTTTTCATCACGCCCCTTTGCTTTATAGTATTAAAAAGTGGGCCCGCCTCTTTTCAGTGATATTGACTTTTATCACATACTTAGCCATATATTACCAGCGATAACCTCAAGTTTGCATATGTGATAATATGTTTCCCGCCCTCTGGTTATCATCACGGGCGGGCTGATAACCGGAAATCATGTATTTTGTATGGAGAGGGTTTATCATGCCCGCACGCGACGTTGTCGAGCCCTGGGATGTGACGTTAGGTCAAATGACGTTACGTCATTGTTATAGGGCTGTCACACATTCGCGTATCGACTCACGTATCTACGGCGTATCGAGATACGAAAGGTACGTCACACGTACGTCGTAGATACGTGTGCATACGTAGCTCATACTCTTCGATACGTAGCTCATACTCCTCATACGCCGAGGTGCTACGTTTTTTTATGTGTGCACTTAAAAATTCGTAGCACGTACGTAGCAGGTCCGATACGCCGTACATACGTCACACATACGTGGTACATACGAAAGCAACGTGGCAGGTACGTCGTAGATACGTAGCTCATACTCCTGATACGCCACACGTACGTAGCGGTTAAAATGCCACGTAACCGTGACGTATGTACAGCGTACCTTTCGTATCTGCTACGTATGTGTGACGTATTTGTGGCGTATCCTCGAAGGTCTTTTCGTATCTACGGCGTATCAGCGACGTACGTGTGGCGTATCTCGCGTATCAATGGCGTACGTGCTACGTATGTGCTACGTTCGTTTCGCTACTGTGGAGTATGTGTGACGTATTAGGAGTATTAGGAATATTTTGTGGCGTTCCAAGAGAATCTTAATGCTTCTATATGTATGTTTTCGTTTTTCCGAAGTCATGGATCAAATGTTTCTCACGGTTCGGGGTGTCGTGCAGGGTTCTTTCATGGCTACGCTTGGTGTAGCCTCCGTCTTTGTTCATGTGGTCTTACGACCAGGATGGAGAGCTTGAAGATGTTCCCCCACCACCACCTCGTTTTTTTCGGTGTTAATCTAGATTATCTAGATTTCTCCGGTGGCATCTTCGACCTCTTTTATGAGCCTGTGCGTGAGAAAACCAACAATTTGGGTTCCGACCAAGTCTGACACAAACCGGCCTGTACAGTCTCAGAAGATGGTAAGAGGCTGGAAATTTTGGATTTAGAAAGTAGAGGAATTGTACTATCCATGTAGAAAAAACAAAGGCACTGATCAGCTCCCCAGTTAATGCGAAGCTGATCGGCGCCTTTGTTTTTGCCTATGCGGAGTGTTGGTTTTTCCATGCGGCGGCTCATATTTGATAACTATAATGTGCGAATTGCATGAGCAAAGTGAACACAACCGTTTTTTCTCATAGGTATTAAAAAGCAATTGGTATAGAACAGATACGCCGCAGATAAGAATGGAACGCAGTACATACGCCGTAGATACGTCACGCGTACACTTCATACGCCATACATACGTCACACGTACGTAGCACATACGCATTGATACGCCGTACATACGAAAGTAAAATTCCATACGAATACAGATACGTCACGGATACGCCACAGGAACGTAGCAAGAACGTCACACGTACGTGGTACATACGTCTCTCGAGCAAAATACGGCTCAGACCTCGGCGTATCGACATTTTCATAGATACGTGAGCGATACGCCGCTGATACGTGAATGTGTGACAGTGCTATTACGTCAGTTTTATTGTGCCATTTTCTTTTTCAGTGCAGAAATTGACGTTTTCCGCATTTCTAAATGCGAGTCCTTGGAACAGAAGATTAAGGAGATGTGATAAACAGATTATAACATGGACATTTTGGTCATCGCCCTTAGTATCAACCCTCGACCATTATCAGCCCTCGAGCTAAAACTCTCGGGCTTGATAATGGAGTCTCTGGTTGATACCGCGGGCGATAACCAAAATGCCCATGTGATAATCTCTAAGTATCAGATTTAATTTTACAAAAACTTCAAAGGAAAAACAGAAAGTCATCTAGTACAAATGAAAAGAAGATGACTTACTTGTAGGTACCTAATTTCTAAAACATCCATCCGTGGACTCTCTATAGTCTCTCCATTCCAGGAAAAGGAAAATGTATCAAAATCCAATAATCTCTGCATCTATAAAATATGAGCCGCATCGTGAGAAAACGGGATTATTGCCTATGCGAAAACAAAGGCGCAGATCAGCTTCGCGGTAACCGCGAAGCTGATCAGCGCCTTTGTTTTCGCTACTCGGATAGTACAATTCCCCTTCTACTTAAATCCGAAATTTCAAGCGTCTAGCTCTTTTCTGAGCTTGTACAGGCCGGTTTGTGTCGGACCTGGTCGGAAACCCAGAAGACCGGTTTTCTCGCGTCGAGGCCCAATAATATAATAAATCTCAGTACTATGATAGGGATCAAACATGCCATTTGATTACGAAAACATGCCCATGCAATATACAGAAAATATTTTGGTTGTAAAAAAAAATGAAAATTTTCACTGGAAAAATTTTGATATTTTTCTTATTTTTGCTAAAAACATAGATTGTGGATACACGTTAGAACCGCCTCGGCGAGGCGGTTCTAACGGGTACCCATAATCTATGTTTTGGAGCAAAAATAAGAAAAATAGGTATACCCCTGCATACCCCAGTAGTATATAAAAGTGGGGTTCAGGGGGGTATACACCACACGGACGTTTTCGTGATGTCATGCAATAACGTTTGCCGACACTCGAGGAAGTTGTTTGTAACCCGAGACTACCAGGGCCGGAGGTTATAAAACTTTTTTCATGCTCAGCTCAGCTGAGACTAAAATTTATTCTGCTTATAAATGTTAAAATGCCAACAATTGAATCAACAATTGAATTGTTGACATTTTAACATTTATGAGCAGGATAAATTACAGACTTTGGTGATATAGACCTGATATTTAAATTTATTTGGGCTATTTTGTCATTGATGAGCACTTTAAATTTTATGCTTACCTGAGTTGAGCATGAAAAAAGTTTTATAACCTAAAGGCCTGGCCAAGCGTTCAAACTGTTTCTAAAATCTCGGCAAACGTTTATGAATTGAAATAAGCATGTCTGATCACAGGCGCTCGACGACTGGACTCATTTTTTTTTTTTTTTTTGCATTTTCACCCGTTTGGAGATTGGAGACCCTTACGATATGTTCATGCAATTATTTTACCTTTAAAACCTTTTCTATCAATCCTCAATCAACCCTCGTCTATGGGCTACTATATAGACAAGGTCGGAAACGCGGTGTCCTAGTTTAATTGGGGTCATGAGATTTCCCGCATCTCAAACTCATACTTCACCCTTTACCGTTATTTCAATGCTGTCTGTCAACACATGAGTGTCTTTGTAAAGGGTCTTGCCCATTGTCTTCATTCAAAATAAGCACAACCGCCCGTAAAAACTAACAATTAAAGCATTCTACAGAATTGGAGGACATCCCGAATGAAATCGGCAATCTAGCCGTGACATTACTATAAATACACTGATCACACGACGTGTTACGCCAGCGCGTGATATGTGTTACGTTGGTTTTCATAGGTTGCTTGATTTAATATCCAGTCAAAACACTTTGTGATCTAGTGTCATGGCAACAATGCAATACAATTATCCAGTAGGATTGATTCTTTCATACGATATTTACAGTGACCTTCCACTGATTTCTAGAAACGACAGGTCACCATACAAAAACATTCGGGATCCCATCCAAGTAGACAGATGGTGGTATAAAATATAAGTTTACGGGCGACTATGCTTATTTTTGACGGAGGCAATAGGTGAGACCTTTTACAAAGTCGCTCATAAGTAGACACTCAGCATTGAAATAACGGTAAAGGGTGAAGTACTAGTTTGAGATGCGGGGAATCCCATGACCCCAATTAAACTAAGACACCGCGTTTCCGACCTTGTCTATATAGTAGCCCATAGACGAGATAGAAAAGGTTTTAAAAGGTAAAATAATTGCATGAACATATCGTAAGGGTCTCCAAACGGGTGAAAATGCAAAAAAAAAAAAAAAAAAAAAAAAAAAAAAAAAAAAAAAAAAAAATGAGTCCAGTCGTCGAGCGCCTGTGGTTTACATCTATTTATTTTGATATTTCCCCCTTAGCTCCCTGCTCCCTAAAACCACGAAAGTTGTTGTGCTTGCTCCCCAACAATGGCCATCCCCAGCTCCCCATGACCTGCTACGGTACGGTATAGGGCTTGTCAAAGTTACGGACTAAACTTTTTCCTCAGTAGTAGTAGTAGTAAAGAATAGGCTTTCAACGTCATCCTGGGCCAACTTTTTCCTCCGAGTCCGATACTTCATACATGTACTCACGTGAGTGAGGACTCCCTGGAGTCTTGTTTCTGATTGGCTGCCAAATCTGAAATTTAAATGATGATCAATTCACAAAGTAAAGTGTCGTAAAACTGAGCTGCGACGCGAGAAAATCGGTTTTCGTGGTTCCCGACCAGGCACTGTTTCTGGACAAGCCTCCTAGAAGCAATTTATTTCATCAACAACTGACAAAAACAGCGAAAGACGGTGAATGGTCGTAGAAATATTTTCATGACCAAAATTCATGACAGGGTTGTGCCGATTATAACAGAGATTGCCGACATTACCAGTAACGAAACAAATTAGCCGCGTCATGAGAAAACCAACATTTTGTATATTATTGCGAAGCTAATCTGCGCCTTTGTTTTCGCTACATGGACAGTACAATTTCTCTACTTTCTAAATCCAAAATTTCCAGCCTCTAGTCATCTTCCGTGCTTGTACTGCTCGGTTTGTGTCGGACCTGTTCGGAAACCACATTAGGTTGGTTTTCTCATGACGCGGCTCAAATCAAGGGAAATTACTATGATAATTTTTTACCTATCATACAAATATATTTTAAAATTCTTGGGAATTATAAACCATACATTTTAGCTCGCCTGCACGAAGTGCATAGAGCTATTGTTGTCACCTCGGTCGTCCGCGTTTACGTTTATGTGTACGTCCGCGTCACACTTTCGGTTAAAGTTTTTAGAAGCCTGTATCTCTTGAACATGTACATATATCAAGTTGATACTTTGCATATTGGTAGATATTGGTCTGAAGTTTTATGCAGTACCATCCATGATGACCAATCCTGGGTGACCTTGAGGTCAAGGTCACAGACTTAGAAATTTTATGTTAAAGTTTTTCATTAAAGTTTTTAGAAGTCTATATCTCTTGAACATGTTAATGGATCAAGTTGATACTTTGCATGTTGGTAGATATTGGTCTGAAGTTTTATGCAGTACCATCGTGGTCCACCCTGGGTGACCTTTAGGTCAAGGTCACGGACTTAGAAATTTTATGTTAAAGTTTTTCATTAAAGATTTAAGAAGTCTATATCTCTTGAACATGTTGATGGATCAAATTGATACTTGGCATGTTTGAAGATACTGGTCTGAAGTTTTATGGTGTACCATCATGACCCACCCTGGGTGACCGTGAGGTCAAGGTCACAGATTTAGAAATTTTTTGTTGAAGTTTTTCGTTAAAGTTGTTAGCAGTCTATATCTCTTGAACATGTTGATGGACCAAGTTGATACTTTGCATGTTTGTAGATATCAATTGGTCTGAAATTGTATGCTTTTACGACCCACCTGAGCGACCTTGAGGTCAATGTCATGGGTCATAGATTTTGATGGCAAAGCACAAGTCAGGCGAGCTACGCTGTCCTGCGACAGCTCTTATTGTATGAGACATCATTCAAACGTTTCAAGGTGAATAACTTAATGTGAAGCAGTTATCTGTAAGACATCATACAAATGTTTCAATGGAAATAACTGCATATACACTTTTATTAGCGGAAATCACGAACAAACCATTTGATATTTATAAAAACAGGCGATTTGTATTGCCAAAATGGCGATTCGTATTGCCAAAATGACGATCGTCGTTATTGAACGTTCTCGATTGTCAACAAGTGCTTTTAGGCAATCGAGAACGAACTGTTTTTGGCAGTCGGGAACGCAATTTTGTTTAAAGTTACACGTTCCGGATTGCCGCTAATACATGTGGTACTCGGAGATCTGGTATAGCTATTTACCTATTGTAGAACGCATCGTCATAATAGACAACAAGGGAGATAATTCCACGTTTGTTACAGCTAAGCTCTCTTTTTCTTCTTCCGTTTTCTGCCAATTTCTCTACTTCTGAAAAATTGAGCCTTTGCGTGAGAAAACCAGCAATTAGGGTTTCTGACCCTGGGTCTGACACAAACCTGCCTGTACAGTTACAATAGAAGTTAAGAAGCATGAAATAGTTCAGATTTAAGAAAAAGAGGGGTTGTACTATCTGTGTAGCGAAACTGACAATGGCGCTGATCAGCTGTGCAATTACTGCACAGCTGAGCAGACGGCATCTTTGTATTTTGCATTTGCAAATCGTTGGCTTTCTCACGCGAAGGCTAAAACTTATTACGTTACGATAACACGCCCATAAAATGTACGGATAATATACACGTTACAGCAGTGAAAACTTAAATTTATAGCTACTTTTTAATTTTTGCTCACGTACACTTTAGAACCACTTTGCCGAGACGGTTTTAAGGAGTAATCACAATGAATTATGGACGATTCGGATCTTGACTATTTCAGGCCTAATTTGGAAATCAGCTGTGGACACTTCGGACATTGTACAATTCGGACCTTGACGACTGGTCAGTTCAGACCCGAACGATTTACTTTTATAGAAATAGGGTCCGAATTAGCCAAGGTCCAAATCGGTTTAAGGTCCAAATTAGCCAGTGTCAGAATCGGTTAATGGTCTTAATTTGCCAATGTCAGAATCGGTTTATGGTCCGAATTAGCCAATGTCAGAATCTGGTGAAGGTCTGAATTAGCCAATGTCTGAATCGCTTTAAGGTCCAAATTAGCCGATGTCAGAATCCGTTTAAGGTCCGAATTAGCCAATGTCAGAATCGGTTTAAGGTCCGAATTAGCCAATGTCTGAATCGGTTTAAGGTCTGTATTAGCCAATGTCAGAATCGGTTTAAGGTCCGAATTAGCCAATGTCAGAATCGGTTTAAAGTCTGAATTAGCAAATGTCAGATTCGGTTTAAGGTCTGAATTGGCCAATGTCAGGATCAGCTTAAAGTCTGAATTACTGAATTAGCAAATGTCAGATTCGAATTCAGGTCCGAATTAACAAAGCCCCAAATTAAAATAAGGTCCGAATCAGTCAAAGCTTGAATCGATTAGCGGGACCTTTAAGTATGAGACCGCGGAATAATGGGACTTTTAACTATGAGACCTGGAAATAGCGGGACATTTACTATAAGTCCGGGGAATAGCAGGACTTTTAACTATGAGGCCGGGGAATAGCGAGTCTTTTAATTATGAGATCGGGGAATAACAGGACTTTTAACTATTATACCGGGAAATAGCATGACTTTAAACTGTGAGACCGGGGAATATTGGGACTTTTAAGTATGAGACCGAGGAATTATGTGACTTTTAAATACGAGACCGAGGATTGTGACTTTTAACTGTGAGACTGGGAAATAGCGGGACTTTTTTAACTATGAGACCAGGGAATAATGGGAACATTAACTATGAGACCAAGGTATAGCGGGACAGTTTAATAATGAGAATAGTGGGACGTTTGAATGTGAGACTAGGGAATAACGGGACTTTTAACTATGACGCCGGGGAATAGCGGGACTTCTAACTATAAGACCGGGGAAAAACGGGACTTCTAACTATGAGACTGGAGAATAGCGATACTTTTAACTATGAGACCGGGAAATGGCGGGACTTTTAACTATGGTGCTGGAGAATTTTTAACTATGGTGCTGGGGAATAGCGGGACTTTTAGCTTTTTCAATATCATAAAGACCTGCTAAAAGCTCAAACCTGTAGTAGAATCCCTGCTGACCTGGCCCTCCGGAGGCTGATAAAAATGAGGAACAACTGCTGAGCGTTGTTCTGATTAAAATTATAAAGGAAGGGCTTGAGTTAGACAGAAGAGGCAGTGTACTATTTATGTGGCGAAAACAAAGGCACTGATTAGCTGTGCAGCTACTGCACAGCTAATCTGCGCCTTTGTTTTTGCATATAAATGCTGTTGGTTTTCTTGAGCAGCGGCTGGAATGTTAAAACGAGTTTCTTACCTTCGCTTCTTGTGCTGAAATCAACACCGTCGAAAAAACTCGCCGGCCACGTGTCGACAATTATTGTCGGTGGAAATGTCGATGTGGTAAAGTTCAGAACAGACCTGTCATTGTCGTGGTTATATGTAGTAGTGTCAACTGAAATAATCAATATTATTAATGGTTTGTTTGATTGAACTGTGGCTTAGAGTCCCAGTCAACAGGTATGTCGGGACGTTGCCTGCATTTGAGCCGCCTCGTGGGAAAACCAACAATGTGGTCTCCGACCAGGTCCGACACAAACCGACCCGTATAGTCACAGAAAAGAGATAGAATCTTGAAATTTCGGATTAAAGTAGAAGAGGAACTGAACTATCCAAGTAGCGAAAACAAAGGCGCTGATCAGCAGTTACTGCGAAGCTGATCTGCGCCTTTGTTTTCGTCTATGCAAATTGTTGGTTTTCCCATGAGACGGCTCAATTTTAATGGGACTTTTACCCCAGCAACATTAGGATTCATGTCACCATTAATTGGCTAAGAAGTATAACCATCCAAATAAAGATATAAGGCTTATATGTATGAATGGTTTGACTTAAACTACTTTTTCTTGAGATGCCCGGACCTTTGAGCGGATAACCAGTAAAAGATGGTCAGTCTGTAGAATATACTAGTACCTTGTAATAAATTATTTTTAGTTTTTGAGCTGATCTGGGCACTATTTCTACATAAGGAAAACGCGTTTAAAGCTATGTTCACACTTTCCCATTTAAGCTTCCCGATCGGTGTAGCAAACAAGCAGAGAGAAGGACCGACCGACTGACCGAGCATCAGACAGACAGACAGGCAGGCAGGCAGGCAAACCAAACAGACAGACAGACAGACAGGCATGCAGACAGTCAGATAGACAGACAGCAGGCAGACAGACAGACAGACAGATAGACAGACAGACAGACAGACAGACAGACAGACAGACAGACAGACAGACAGACAGACAGACAGACAGACAGACAGACAGCCGACAGACAGACAGACGGACAGACAAACAGACAGACAGACAGACAGACAGACAGACAGACAGACAGACAGACACAAACAGCCGACAGACAGACAGACGGACAGACAAACAGACAGACAGACAGACAGACAGACAGACAGACAGGCAGGCAGGCAGGCAGGCAGGCAGGCAGGCAGACAGACAGACAGACAGACATGCAGGGAGGCAGGCAGGCAGGCAGGCAAAACAGACAGGACAGACTGATAAGCAGGCAGGCAGACCAGACAGGCAGGCAGAGAGAGAGAGAGAGAGAGAGAGAGAGAGAGAGAGAGAGAGAGAGAGAGAGAGAGAGAGAGAGAGAGAGAGAGAGAGAACATACATGCACTTCTTTTGATATATAGCGCTGTCCCTGTATTTATGGTGAACACAATAAGTACTGGTGACAGAATCCCCATCATTATTCGAAGTTAATCCGAAGTCGTTGCTGTCTCCTTCGCAAGTTAAAACGGTATGAGTTGTGTATCGTTATCTATCAAGCTATACACGTGTACTCGTACATTTATTTATAGACATATACATGCCGTTTCACTAGTATACTCGAAACCAAAAGTAACTTTACACTGTTTTTGTAGTAGGTGTGTTATATTTATAAAGTGCAAAGTATATTAAAGTCCGATCAATTACGCATTAGCTAGGCGAAATGTAAAAGAGTTTAATAACAGAATGTTGCCGCGCGTCCCTATAAAACATGCAAGGGGTCAAAATAACGTTTTTCCGAATCACATCACCTTTGAAGTGTCACTGTAGTTTTATGAATTAACAATTTTAAAGTTTGCAGACCAAGTCTTTAAAGAATGTTATTTTATTGCTTATTTTGGTGGCCACCTGTTTAGCAGAAATTTCTTTGTATAGTTGTTTAGTACTGTCTTTCGGAAGCGTGAAAACCAATGTTTTAATTCAGTTTTTCGGTCTTGCAAAAGTATTCTGGGTGAAAATGATGTACCCTGTCTTGTTTGAGCCGCGACATTAAGGACATTTATGTCCGGGGTATACCCCAGGGGCTAATTTGACTTCCCTTGCACATCCCCTCCCAGGACAATCTTTCAAGGGTATCAAATCATTCATTGGGACCCCAGAAATGCAAAGAACCTTTGTCGACAAAGATAAACTATTTTGCTCTATGAAAAATGCATTGTTTCCATGGCAACCATTAAATGATTCTTAAGCATGTGGGTGTACATACAAAATTGGTCATATCCCTGCTCTTACTTATCCCAGACCAATGAAGCTGGTCTCATTTTAAAGCTTAAGACATAGCTCTTTCAACCTATGGTAAGTATTGCAAGATATCTCATTTGCATATTCCTGAATTTTAATGAAAACATTAAAATGACAGAAAAAAAATCGTTAAAAATACATTAATATTCTATTTCAAGACCAAACTATCAATATGGCATTTTGTTATTGAGCCAGTAAGATCATATGACAAATGTATTGATGTCATGGGCCTGAATAAAAATGATCTCATTTGCATATTCATGAATATTAATGAAATTGTCAAAAATCGAGGGAAAATTGTAGCCATTGCAATTTTTTGGATGGGTTATAAGATCTATCTTGCATCCCTGGGACCAAATTAACTCAAATTTTCCTGCTCGAACAACGCACTGGAGTGATGTTTTAAGGTACAATGCCCTTTTTGTGACATTAACAATGGTTTCAATGGAAAATCCCATTACAAAATGTTTGCCATTTTTCTTTCGAACCGATAGATTTTTTTTTATCAGCCTGTGTTGCTACACATTTCAATTGAAGCCCCAATGAGTCACAATGAAAAAAAGTGAAAAAGCTTTCAGAAATGGGTAAAATTTACTGTTGGTTTATTTCCAAATGCGGTAATTTCGATGCAAAGCAATTTTAACAGCCTGCAAAAACCTACCCAAATGTCGGAGCAAAAATGTTGGGCAGTATTTTTGATCAAGGGGCTTGATAGTAAGGAAGCTTCCCACATAGGGACACAGTCTTCGAAACATGGACCCCTGGGACCGAACCCTACCCCCGAGACCCATGCACAGCACATAGCACATACTCTACGAATCCCTGTTATCCTGCCTAATACTCCCGGACTAAGTCCCGGAAATTCTATGACAACGTCTGACGGCCTCCCGAATGATTTAAACAGCTTTGTCCTAGTAGATAAGCTGTGAAGAATAAAAAATTAATGTCATTTTGGCAAACAGAATAAATAATTAGCAGATTTCTGCGTGTCCTGCGCAAATTTCCTTACTAACAATCTTAATTCGTCGCATAGTCTATAGCAACTACTGGGTACAAAAAATAAAACACACACTCTTTCACTGTGACAGTCGCGTATTCTTTTGAAATTCGTACGTACAGTCACTAATTGCTGAAAATCTTTCACACAATACTGCAATTTGGCATGTTGATAGATCCAAAGAAGTGCATACTTCTGTTTTTATTCATTTTGTTTTTCAAAAATGTTCGATTATCAAACTAGAAGAGACAATGCTGCGATGCCTTCTGCATGCTCCTATACTACAAACATCTTTTGTGGTAATTTTGTCATAACACAGCACAAATGCATGTGTAAATGCAAACAACGGTAAAAGGTGGCACATAAATCCGATTGCCAGAAAACATGTAAAATACTTACCACTGTCGCGCTCATTCACTCATGACAGCACATTCACTGGATTTCTGGCGAACAGTGTATCTATATGGTGGTTTAAAGTGAAAGAATAATGAAATTCATCCTTGTGTAATGGACCGTTGCCACAAATTTTGTTTTGCATAAATTGCACGTTTGTGGCGGTTGCTGAGGCGGTTTTAACTATGTTTTAGAGCAAAAATAAATGATAATGGTATATCCCTGTATATCATGTAATTTTACTTTACAAAATGGGGTTTCAAGGGTGTACGTTTTACGGAATCGTGGATCATTCGGTCCTAGTCAATTCGGACCTAAAGAATTTCGGCCCTAGTAAATTTTGACTACCCTGTCTCATATGAGCTGAAATAACCTTGAAAGGGACGTAAAACTGAATTAAAAAATGATTACGACCACTGGCCAATTCGGATCTCGATCGCCGGTCAATTTGGACCTTTTTATTGGTCATTTCGGACCTTAGTAAGAAAATTTCTTTGGTCAATTTGGACCTTTCCTCTTGGTCAATTCGGACCCTTTCCATTGGTCAATTCGAACCTTTTCCATTAGTCATTTCGGACCTTTTCAGTATGTATTTTCCATAAAAACGGCGTTCAGGTCAAAACATCTAGAATGAAGCTTCAATCCTAGTATTGGCCGTACAATCTGCTGCCATGATAGTTTTAATAGAGTACTTGTTGCTTTCATGGATGTTGTAAGCAGGCTTGACTGCTTTCTTGGTGTGCTTTATGACATCTTCAAAGGTCTGAGCTTGCTCAGGAAATCTGGACATTATTTTGATTTTACATATGGTCAATTTCGGACTTTAAACAGATTCTGACATTGGCTAATTCGGACCTTAAACCGATTCGGACCTTGGCTAATTCGGACTCTATTTCAAACATTCATTTGGTCAATATCGGTGTCCGAATTGATCAGTGGTCGAGGCCCGAATTAGCCAATGTCCGAATTAGCCAAGGTCCGAATTGTCCTCACATGAGGTCCGAATTAGGTCCGAATTAGCCAAAGTCCGAATTTCCTGATGTATTTAACTCAAAAGTATGACATACCTCTAACAATTGGAGCAACAGTTACATGCTGGCAGTAACGCTTGGGTTGACATTTGGTCAAAGTTTTAATCCCATAGCTCAACTGGTTCAACATTTATCGAAGAAAATTCAGCTAAAGGAAATTTGCTAAGTACATGTATATACATGTGTAAGCATTGATTTTTTACTTGGGTGCTTAATATGTTCTCAAGTACATTTTGGGTGTAATAACACCCTAATGTTGGGTAAAAGTTTCATTAAATGGGGACAACGTCTCGACATGGCCATTGCTGTTGACTGGGACGCTAAGCCACAAATCACTCAAACAAACAAACAAACAGACAAACTTAACAGAGAAGTGCAGTGATAGTTATGTATTTTTCGTTCCACGCGGTGGTTAAGATTTAAAATATAGACACGGAAAACTCAAATAATTGCATTCAAGTTATATGATATAGGAAAGCGAAAATGATGTATACGAGGGGCTTCACCTTTTACCTAGGTTCTTTCATCGTGTTTGCTGAACCAAGGAAACACTACCTGTGTATAATAACATCTCGCATTTTATACTTCCTCCTTCAAAACAAATAGCTACCATTACGAAAACATGCCCATGCAATATACGGAGATTTTTTGGTTGTAAAAATAAAATTCTCAGTAGAAAGAAAAATGATATTTTTCTTAGTTTTGCTCAAAACATAGATTGTGGGTACACGTTAGAACCGCCTCGGCGAGGCGGTTCTAACGAGTACCCACAATCTATGTTTTGGAGCAAAAATAAGAAAAATAGGTATACCACTGCATAACCCAGTTTGCTGTATAAAAGTGGGGTTCAAGGGGGTATACTGTACATTACACGGACATGTTTTAGTGATGCTACGAAAGCTTCTAGTGCATAATTAACTCTAACTGTGTGTTTAATAACAACTATTTTCACATTTTATAACCTATATTCAGCGATGCCAATGCTATCAATATTCTCAAAGTATTGATTGGTTCTGGTGCCAGCATATTTTGCAGTTTTTCAGTATTGTCTAGCTAGCTACCTGCGGCGACCAGCTGATGTATTGGACTAACTTTGTTACAGACAGAATCATTGTGTCTATTTACGTGCTGGACTTAATAATGACAACACTGTGATCACCTGAACACGGATTATAATGAATGACATAGCGTCGTATTCATTTATATGATTTGATAAAGTTGGGCTAGATTTTTTAAAGTGCTAGTTAGTCCAGTACCGATATCAGACTGCGTATTTAAAGGCCTCGTCACACGTTAGTGAAAGTTCTTCGACGCAGACTTGCGTGAAAATGTAAACCTGCCATGTTTTGCATTTTCTGTACAAAATCGCATTTCATTCGTGTTCCGTTTGCTGAAATGGTCAATTTTAAAACAAATCCTCAGAAATCGCAAACGATGGCAGATTTACCGTTAAGTCTGCGCATGTCTGCGTCGAGGGGCTTTCGCTAATGTGTGACGCGACCTTTAAGAACCGAACGACACCGCTTAATTATTTTATTGTTTATTCTAGAATTAACCATTAATTTTGTCTAGAAGTACGACCTGTTGGATCAATTTGTGATTCTGTGTTCAAGTACAACCAATATCTGATTATTCCTGGACGTTATTATTTGTGAGTTTAAGTGCGCATACAAGACTCGCTGTTTTCGTGTTTTTTGTATTAAGTTTAACCTGATACAAAAAAGAAACAGCTTAAGATCGTAATATATGCTTTTAAGTCTGAAAAAATTGAGCTTATTATGTGATTTTGTTGGAAAATCATCGAATAAACTTTAATCGTACGATTCAAATGTACCTTGTGATAAGTTGAGCACAATGCATAGCCGGATATTCCAACTCAGTGGAAGATGGCCAATAAGTTCGACACGTGCCGCGTGCAGCCACAAGCAAGGGAACCTCAACTGACGTCATTTTCAACCGAGGGAGAGCAAGTATTCACAGTACAATCCTTGCAA
This sequence comes from Rugalucina vietnamica, assembly GCA_964017185.1. Lineage (NCBI taxonomy): Eukaryota > Metazoa > Mollusca > Bivalvia > Lucinida > Lucinidae > Rugalucina > Rugalucina vietnamica. The sequence goes on along the minus strand of OZ024876.1, from coordinate 12,044,073 downwards.
GCTGGGAGCAAGGATGAATGTACGAAGGTAAAACAAACCGGACTCTGTCTGTCTGTCTGTCTCTCTCTCTCTCTGTCTCTCTCTCTGTCTCTCTCTCTCTTGATAAAAAGCCCAGACATCGCGTGGCTCCCTATACGGGCGGAGATCAGAAAGAAGTTCGTGCACTTTAGGGGATAACTTAATGGTGATATATATCAATCTCACTTGAGTTTGGCGTTTGAGCATTTAGGTCAATCAAGTTTGTGTGTAATGCACTAGTCATATGTAACCACGGCCCCCAGGCACGAGGGAGGGACGGAGGGGGATAGCAGTTGAAGTGAGCGGGGCTTAGACCAAAGTTTTGCCACGGCAGTGCGTGGGAAATACCCGGGGTTTGCTTTATATAGGCAAACAGTGCCGGGAATATCAGGATAACGTGTCCGTGTAATATATACTTTACCCCACATTTCAACAGCAAAACTGGGGTATGCAGGGGTATACATATTTTTAGCTCACCTGAGCCGAAGGCTCGCAAGGTGAGCTTATAGGATGGCCATGATCCGGCGTCCGTCCGTCCGTCGTCCACAATTTCAAAGATCTTCTTCTCTGAAACCGCTTGGCCGATCTAGTTGAAATTTTATGTGGAGCCTCCTTGGGTAGTGGCATTTCAAGTTTGATCGCGAAATCTAGGTCACATGACCAATATGGCCGCCACGCCCATATATGGTAAAAACCCTTCAAAAGTCTTCTTCTCCAGAACCGGTGGGCCGATTTCCACGAAACTTGGTATGTAGCATTGGGGACTTCAGCCAATTATAGTTTGATAAAGTGATGACCATTGGATGACCTTGACCTATTTTACGGCAAGGTCAAATTTGGAAACATAGGCTTTTACATGGGAAAAAGTGAAAACTATGGATTTTTTGAAAACTATTGCAGCCTGAGGCCTGAAAAGTGGTAGATGCAAACAACTAATGGAGTAGATGAAGGGATGTGATTAATTTTAAGGTCAAGGTCATCTCTTGACCTTGGCCAGTCTGTTGTCCATACACACTTTCTTCTTCTCTGAAACTGCTTGGCCAATCAAAGTGAAATTTTATGTAGAGCATCCATGGGTAGGGGAGACGAAAGTTTGGTTGCAAAATCCAGGTCACATGACCAAGATGGCCGCCACGCCCATATGTGGTGAAAACCACTCAAAAATCTTCTTCTCCAGAACCGGTTGGCCGATTTTCATGAAACTTGGTATGTAGCATTTGGGACTCCAGTCCATCATAGTTTGATCAAATGATGACCCTAGGATGACCTTGACCTATTTTACGGCAATTTCAATTTTGGAAACATAGGCTTTTACATGGGAAAAATGAAAACTGTGGATTTTTTGAAAACTGTTGCAGCCTGAGACCTGCAAACAACTAATGGAGTAGATGAAGGTATGTGATTAATTTAGGTCAAGGTCATCTCTTGACCTTGGCCAGTCTGTCATCCATACACACTTTTCAAAGATCTTCTCTGAAACTGCTTGGCCAATCAAAGTGAAATTTTATGTGGAGCGTCCATGGATAGGGGGAACGAAAGTGTGATCGCGAAATTTGGGTCACATGACCAAGATGGCCGCCATGACCAACTATGATAAAAACCACTCAAAAATCTTCTTCTCCAGAACCGACTGGCCGATTTACGCGAAACTTGGTATGTAGCATTTGGGACTCCAGCCCATCATAGTTTGTTGAAATGATGACCCTAGGATGACCTTGACCTATTTTACGGCAAGGTCAATTTTGGAAACATAGGCTTTTACATGGGAAAAGGCAAAAACAATGGATATTTTGGAAACTGTTGCAGCCTGAGACCTGAAAGTTGCTAGATGCAGACAACTAATGGAGTCAATGAAGGTAAGTAATTAATGAAGGCCAAGGTCATTTGTTGACCTTGACCCAAGGTCATTTAAATATCAAAATTAAAATTATGGTTTTCTCAGAAATCACTGGGTTTGGAAACTATTGCAGCCTGAGACCTGAAACTTTGCAGATGCAGACAACTTGTGAAGTCAATAAAGGTGTGTGAGTATTCAAGGTCAAGGTCATTTCATGATGACTTAATACTCCAAGATCAGGCTTCAGGTGAGCGTTCTCAGGACCAATGGTCCTCTGGTTCTTATTTTTTTTATTTAAAAACAAAAATTGTGGGTACTAGTTAGAACATGCTTCGCCGGTTCTAACGTGTACCAACAATCTATGTTTTGAGCAAAAATAAGAAAAAAAAAAATATCAGAATTTTCCGCTGAAAATTTTCGATTTTTATGCTGAAAAAGTCACTGTGTATTATATTGGCACGTATTCGTAAATGATATCTTTAAACCGCTCTACGACGTCTTTTTGACGTCGCATCGACGTTGATATGACGTCATTTTGACGTCATGTGCCTGCTGGGATATACACAAGAGTAACTAAAAGGTGACACTTGACATTATGAACGTAATGCCTGACAGGTGCGAGAGTAAATTTTGATAATAAATTGGGCACAGCATTCTTGTATTTGTGGTATTAGCGTATAATATGAAGGGAACTTTATTCTACCAGAACATCTTTGTGTTGTAAAAATTGCATACTTTTGACCCGTGCAGATCTATATGGCCTTACGTATGACCTATACAATCGAGACAAAAAAAAAAAAAAAAAAAAAAAAAAAATCTTGGTCTCACTCCCATCGACGGACTCATGAGCTTTGGCGTCTTCATTATACAATAGTTTACATTTTTCTAAAACCTCCTTAGATGAACCATTAGATGTTCATCTGTGTTCATACTTCCATGAACAACATTGTGTCACGCGACGTGACGTAATCCAAACTTGACGTCAAAAACATGAATCTCGCCAATCTGATTGGACGTTGTAAACGTCGACGCCGTTCCGCTGTTTGAACACACACTGTGTGTAGATTCTCTGTTTGCTGGTAAATGTGACCGCCTTGGTGATTTTTCAACAAGCGATAGAGAGAAATGAATGTAAATATAAGCAATGAGTTTAATTTATCTGTTGTTCATGGAGCTATGAACCGCAGTGGGTCGCTAGCAAAGCTTGCATGAACCCCTTCGGGGTTCATTCATTTTGCACCCACTGCGGTTCATAGCTCCATGAACACCAGAAAAATGAAATTCATTTCTTAAGTATATATAGTCAGTTTGTTGTAATCGAGTTGTTTTAAGCTCCATTTAGCACGTTATTCTGGCAAGAAGCTTATTTCACAGTAGTGTACTTAAGAACCTGCGTAATTACATTATCCTTTTGTGTTTTATACTTTTGTAACGCGCTTTGTGCCAAGAATCATCAATTTAATGATCGAGCAATCAATACTGTTTATCTAGATACAGAGATGAATTGAGTCACCACATAAGAAAACCAACACCATACATAGGCGAAAACAAATGCGCAGATCAGCTGTGCAGTAACCGCACAGCTGAACAGCGCCTTTGTTTTCGCCTCACATACAGTACAATCCCCCTTTTTCTTAGATCCAAAATTTCAAGCTTCTAGCCTACTTCTGTGACTGTACAGACCGGTTTATGTCAGACCTGGTTGGGAACCCAAATTGTTTGTTTTCTCATGCGAATGTTCATTTTAATTTTGGTGTACATGAAGTGAACAAAACATGTGGAAGGGGAGAGGGGGAGGGGGGGGGGCTACTCTCTGTGGCTTTGGAATTCAAAGACTTAGGAAACAGATGGCACAGCTTAAACGACATATATTTTAAAAGTGCGTGAATCATTTGCGCAGTAACACAAAAATAGCTTCAAGTCAGTTGCTTCTGCAAATGCCAAAAATCATGTTCTTCTACGACGCAGATCAAGTTGATAAAATTGTTTGTTGTGTGTTGTTTATTGCAATTTTATATTGTTTTCTGTTGATCTATAACATTCTTAATGAATGTTACGACGAATAAGTCGCAAAAATATGACGGAAACCTCATTGAGACTTTTCGGAGAGGGTCGAAATGGAGAAATGCTGTTCATGCGTCTGAAAACCAATGAGCCGCCTCATGGGAAAACCAACAATCTGCATAGGCGAAAACAAAGACGCAGATCAGCTTCGCGGTAACCGCGAAGCTGATCAGCGCCTTTGTTTTCGCTACTCGGATAGTACAATTCCTCTTCTACTTAAATCCGAAATTTCAAGCTTCTAGCTCTTTTCTGTGCTTGTACAGGCCGGTTTGTGTCGGACCTGTTGGGAAGCCACATTGTTGGTTTTCCCACGAGGCGGCTCAAACGCACAGCTGATCAGCGCCGCTTTTGTTTCGACACAATCCGTCATCTCCCTTTCTGACTATAGTCCGATTGATGTTGGACCATGACATGCCCGGAAACCCGAAGACAGGTTTCGCTTTTCACGGCTGATTTTATCGGTCCCAAATCTTAGCTCAAATGGAAGAAAAACCGGTTAAGTGATCAAAAGCTCGCAGGTTCGTGACTCGATCGCACCATGTCATGTATCATCCGCATTGCTTGGGACGCAGTCGGCATAATTTTTACCTGTTCGTGCGAAATAAGGTGTAGCCAAATCAGTTTGCATTTTCCTTATCCCTAACGGGTAACTGAGTGGTCGCCTATTGCGAAATAGCTGCTCACTCGGCTTACGATATGTTTTCTAAGTATAAGTACCTAATTGTCAATTTAGTTTTTCCCATCTCGGTTTTTGGAGTGGGAATTTCTTTCTGTCCGATGATTGCGCATTTTCCTGATCATTGCCTACTTGTGCTTTTTTATTACCTTGCATATTTGAATCATCTCTACCATTTGATGCAATCTGATCTATATATCAAAGAAATCGAACTATATGTATAAAATATGTATAATGACACCAGACTGAGAAATGCACAACTGATCAGCGCATTGTTTTAAATCCGAAATATCAAGCTTTTAGCCTGCTTCTGTGAGTGTACAGGCCGGTTTGTGGCAGACCTGGTTGGAAATCGGAAATCCAAATAGTTGGTTTTCTCATTGGAATGCTCTATTGTAATTGAGCCGCCCCATGGGAAAACCAACAATCTGCATAGGCGAAAACAAAGGCGCAGATCAGCTTCGCAGTAACTGCGAAGCTGATCAGCGCCTTTGTTTTCGCTACACGGATAGTACAATTCCTCTTCTACTTTAATCCGAAATTTCAAGCTTCTAGCTCTTTCCTGTGCTTGTACAGGTCGGTTTGTGTCGGACCTGTTCGGGAACTACATTGTTGGTTTTCTATTATCACTTTCAGATCCTCATAGAACTCAACCACGAAGCTGCGAGGTACAGCAACCTCATGATGGGGCTTGGTACACACATAGACTGTCACGGTCTGAGAAAACAACTCAAACAAACCAGAGTCCGGGTCTGGGACCGGGCAAAAGATGCAAAACGAAAGCTCATTCCACTTTTAAGAAAGTAAGTCTAAAATACTTAGTTACCATCGTTAAGAACAAGGACAAAGACCACCAGAGCGCATTCTTTTTTTCAAAAGAAAAGCTTGAATAAACCTACAGCTTGCCTGTAACAACCTGTATCTATACAGATATATACTCGGCTGAGTCAAGATCAGGGTTGCTTTTCCTACCTAACCATGTTATGCGCGTATATTTCAATAGGATATTATCCAAGAATAAATGTTTTTTATTTTACCATATGACTTAGACAATAAGCTCTCTGGCGATATATAACAATAGGATATTTTATGCAATATTTTGCTTATATACAGCAAGGCAATATATGTCCAAAAATCATCATTTTTCACATGTTTTGATGTTGCTCTTATATTTTGGGTGTTTTGTAAGCTGGTTTGCTGTTCTGTTTAAAAATAAGTAAGATCCCATATTCATGTCATATTAAAGGCACATATGTCCAGTGTAATATACTTTTACAGCATTCAATTTGGACAAAAAATAAGAAGGATATTGCGTAGGAAGTGAAACTGTACGAAGGCTGTCCCAAATTAGCGTAAACTTTAGCCAAGACTTCAGACTATCTATCATGAATCCAATGAAATTTGTATCATATGATCACGCACATGTATGAAATTCTTTATGCGATATTGGATGAAATCGCTTGTAACATGGCCAATCTATATGCATTTATTTGAAGGGGTGTAGATGCCTGCGGGACACGCCAAAATTTCTGCTTTGAAATTCCAAATTCAAATTCAAAATTCAAATTCTTTATTACTTTAACTGGTTAGCAATGTTACTATCAACAAGTAGATCAAAATTACATTTTCAAACATTAGGGGTGAAAGCGAGAGTTTTTCTTGATCCGTGATTACCAATCAAACTTCAGAAAAGCAATACTATCACGATGTGTGACTTTCATTTACAGGCGCCCAGGGATCTCCATCGTCGGGCAGCTTACTCAATCTGTGAGTCCTCGTTTTTGATTCACCAGGATGTTTATCATGATTTTTTGTTTGTTCTTGATGATTCATTGAGTAGTTAGAGATTCACCACGAGGACCGAAGAACTAACTAAATGTTATGAACAACTGCAGAACTGAGGGTGAGGTTATGGCCATGCAAAATCGATTTAAGCCCGCCAGTAATTTTATATTACTGATCGTTCCAAGGCGATACTTCTGTGGTGGTTCTTTTTGTTTATTGTCTTGGTGTTAAAATTTTTGTGCTGTTGGCGCCTCATGTATGTTTTCATATTTTTAGTTAAGTTTAGGTAACTGAGTGGCCACCTTTTGGGAAAATAGCTGCTCATTCGGCTTACGATATGTTTTCGTGGTATAAGTACCTGATTGTTAATTTAGTTTTTTCCCACCTCGGTTTTTGGAGTGGGAATCTTTTTCTGACTGCGCCTTTTCCTGATCTTTGCCTGCTCAGTGTACCTTTTCAAATTCCCTAATCTGGTAAATTTGACACGTCTACCACCATCAGTATTTATTTCTAAGAAAAATTGTTAAGCCCACCTAATTTATTTTGTCAGTCAATCTTAACGCTCTAAGAATGAAAAGAAACGGCGTAAAAATTGCACTGTCAAAAGTTTTGGGAAGACTATACTTATAAAATAGCATCCATCAATGTTACAAATGCCTTAAACATGTCACCAATGAAGTAATACCCCTTTTTACAGTAGAGCACAACCGTTAAAAGGACATATGATATTTAGAAGGAGATATGCCTTATTACCATATATTTCGAACGAAATATACCCTATTATAATATATCTAAATTGACATATAATATGTCAATCTAAATATCATTATATATTTCGATCGAGATATATTATTTCCTTCATCTGAACACGTGATCATTTTGCGTCATGCGCAGTCTCTCATCGAGTTTCGCATAGCGGGAAGGTTTGAATTTTGTGCAGAAACAAATTTCCAACAAAAAATCCAGCGTCATCGTTAAGTTCACCAGGGAAATTATGTACAGTTTGGATTTGAATATGCTCGTCGCCCGATTTACACGAGTAAACACTATTTTACCTGCTGAACATAACGACATAAAGCGCTAGGGAAATTCCAAAAAGTGTTAATTATATCTAAAATGTTTGGACTGGTTAGATTATATGACTTAACGTCCATATCAGCAATTATTCAGTCATATTGGGAAGGAGCCAACGCTTTCTGTAAACCAGAAGTCAAGGGATCTTAAAATTTTGCTCCATGGCTCTTCACGACAACAACGTACGATCTCGCCGGGGCCTCTCTGTACGTAAATAAATTCTTCTTCTTCTTCTTCTTTTTCTTCTTCTTCTTCCTTCTACTTCTTCTTCTACTTTCTTTCTTTTTTTCTTTCTTTCTTCTTTCAAAGAGTGACTCCACCACAATGCCAGGCAACAAATATTTACCTCGATGAACAGGCTGTTCATTGAGAGCGTGACTGCAACGGAAACCAGCGATCTCTCAAATTTAACTAAATTAAACGGATAAGGACGGCAAGCCGATGCGACTTTGCACATCCCCGCCCATAGGGCCGTGAGAAATAGATGGACTGCCAGACAAAGCTTGTAACTGAGTGATCGACCACACGATTACTGGTTAACCACTTAGGTCTGAAACTGCCTAGGAAAAGTTATAAGCTTTAGTTGTTGTGTGGTTATATTTCTTCAGCATATTTCTAAGCATGTCACGACATCCCAAATATTGGGTAGAAGTCCCATTGAAAGGAGGCAACATCCCAGTATGACCATAGATGTTGAATCGGGTCTCACAAATGCTCGGCGCGGTGCTCGAATCAACACTGGCCAGAGCGGTATTATGATGCAACTCGGCAAGGGGCCGTCAAACTCGGTTGCAGTTACGCTACATGAATTTGCATGGCTCCTCGTCCTCCGGGGAGTTAATATGCCTTGCTCAAGGACAACAGGGTGCTGCCAGTGCCACGGTGATCGATTGCATGACCTCTCGATTCGGATTCCGATGCTTTACCACTACGTCACCACGCTCCCTATTTATTTTATGTTTGTTTGTTTGTTTGTTTCAGTTTTGTTTGAATTGATGTTTAACGTCCCAGTCAAAAGCTAATGGTCATGACTTTTAAACAAAAAATAGGACATCATGACATCCAAAAAGCTTTAAATACGTATATCCGACCAACTATACCATCAAGGCTTGTGTGGATAGATTGACATGAACCACTTTTCCTGGGCAGGTTCAGACATGAGCGGTTAACCAGTAATCAGATGGTCAGTCAGTAGCGAAGAAGCTTTGCTTGGAGGCACAAGCAGCCCATCTATTTTTTTTAGGTCCCAATGAAAGGACAGTAAATGAGGTCTCAACACACAGGAAACGAGGAAAATAGCTGACACACATTAGCATATAAGCCAAACGCGCGCCGGGTGTGTTGCCAAAAATGTAAAATTCAACATACGTCAGGAGCGCAATGGAGACACGTTAGAAACGCGTTACTTGCGCGCTTTGTACGCTTTGTGTACGCCTCGGTGTATGTTGATATACGTCACTGTAGGTCGATGCGCGCTCCACGCGCGTATGGGCTCAAAAGACTCTTTAAGCATGTTTAAAAATTTTCTCGAAGCTCGGCGTGAATCGCTCGTGTGTCTAAGCTGGAAACCACCGTCACTCGTGAACGCGTTTGGCGCACATATTAGACACGCCAGTGTAAGTAACATACGCGTTCCGATTTAAAATACGAAATAGTGCTTCAATAACGTGCCACAAACGTGTATGAGACGCGCGTTTAACGTTTGCTGCGCGCCTAAAGCGCCTGCTTAGTGTTTGTTTGTTTGTTTGTTTGTTTGTTTGTTTGTTTGTTTGTTTGTTTGTTTGAATCGATGCTTTACGTCCCAGTCAACAGCTAAGGTTGCCTCCACTTTTTGGGATATTTAACAAAAATTAGGACGCCATGACATCCAACAAGTCCAACAAAGCCTCAAAGGCTAATATGTGTGGACGGTTTTGACTTGAAACCACTTTTCCTGGGCAAGCTCAGACCTGAGCGGTTAACCAGTAATCAGATGGTCAGTCAGCAGCAAACAAGCTTTGGGCACAAGCAGCCCATCTATTTTTCTAGGCCCCAACGGGCGAGACTCCCTGCTTAGTGTGTCTGGGACGTAACACAAAACGTATTTTTTTCAGCGTTTTGAGATTTTTTTTTCATACGTCTGGCAAACGCTTTAGTCACGCGCTAATGTGTGACTGCTTAAACGAGTTTAAGAAACAATTTTTCTTTATACGTCCAAAATCTTCAGTGTGTTGAGATTTTTCATATGCCCGGTGCGCTTTTTGAGTTCGCTAATGTACTATCTGCAGGAAACCACGGATTTATAAATTATAATATGCTGAATCTCCCAAGACCGCCCGGTGCTTGCAAAACCACTGATGATGCATTTTGTATCAGACCGAGAAGGAAAGCTTATCTTGTGGCTCTAGTTCAACAAAGATAATGGAAAATATATACAACTGTTTATACCACCCAGTAAATTTATATTACTGACCGCTCCGAGGCGGTACTTCTGTTGTAGTCCTACTTGTTTTATGTTTTGCACCTTTTATGTACGTTTTCAAAGCGTTGTTGAACCGCAGATTTCACACGTGTGAAATCGGCGGCACTTAATCATAAAATCTGTGAATATCTGGTATTATTCTCATATGTGAAAAAATTGTACCAAATTTTCACATGCTAGACGGGACGAGTCAGTGTTTTGACGTGTGAAGAATTGGTTTGGATTCATCACATCTTTGAACAACTGGTATCAGTTTTACTAAATGTTCACATATAATGCTATACATTGAAGAACTGGAATCAAAGGCAAAACCACTTCAGATGGGTGGTTTTCGTGAGTGTGAAGAATACGTACGAATAGTACATGAAATTTTATTACATGCGCATATCTCACATGCGTGTGAAATGGAATGAAATTTCGTTACCAATTCTTCGCCGGCTTGGAGGATTTGGTACCAATAATTCTTATAAGAACTTTGCAAAATGTGAAATTTGTGGTTGAAGAACGTGTTTTCGTGTGTTAGAAGATTTAGTACCGATTTGTGTCAATTCTACACATTCTTCACAGACGTTATATAAATTCGTACCGTCAGAAACAGAAGACGTTTGAAATTTTAGTATTAATTTCACCGCCTCCACCCCGCCATCGAAATTTAACATACACAAATGTCACACTTCCAAAATGTGCCATGTTGGTACCCATTTTTAGACAGATGTGAAATTAAAAAATGCGGCTCAACAAGGCTATATCATCCATGTCGAGACATCAACGTGTTATTGGAATGGTGCTGGTACCGTTGAACCGATTTGAATTTATGCTTCCTGCGTCTGGATGCCTCAATTTTTTAATATCCCGGAACATCTCTGACATATTGAAAGGAGAGAAGGAAAATATATAAGAATGATTGCTGGAAAACAAGTAGGTCATGAACCATCATTGTTAACGGACCGGGTACTTGTTTACCGATGGTAAAGCTTCATACGAGGCGGCCCCGTGGCCGAGTGGTTAAGAGCGCTGATATTTCATTACCGCACTTAACCATTCGATCATCTCACCGCTGTGTCTGGTGTGGGTTCGAGCCCCGCTCTGGCCACATGTGAGACAAGCCAAGTTCTGCTTGCGGGTGTGTCAGGTGGTTTTTCTCGGGGTACTCCCGTTTTCGCCCCACCCACTGTTTGGCCCGTCTCATATGAGCTGAAATAATCTTGAAAGGGACGTTAAACTGAATATACTGTGAAAAAGGAGTAATGAGTTCGATCCCATGCTTCTCCACTCCTCCGGGTGAGACTTAAAGCCGAGGTCCCACGACAACGGCTGAAAAAGACGTATTGTGACTAGGCCACAGACTTTGTGACCTTTTGTTAAGTCTAAGGGACCTAGTCTTCAAACCTGAACACACGGAATCGTTTAAACACCACCAAGATGATATTTAAGATGTTTGTCCGTCGCCAGGTTGAACTGGGCCATGTTAGTTGCTGACTAAGTTGCGGGCATATTCCAGTCGACAGAATATCTTGATCAACAAATTACGTAGATCAGCTAGATAAGCAGCAATCCATTTCACTTCGTCACCTCGCTCTACCTCCGCGTGGTGTGGAGAGTTATCAAGGCAAATTGTATACATGTTGCTAAGAGGCGAAATATTTTGAAAATATATGTCAATTGAGACATAATATGTCAAACGAAATATATATTTTAACCGGATGTAGAGCTATATATCTCGAAGTAGATATTATATTTAAATTCAGATATTTTGTGTTTATATCTAGATTTAGATATGATATCTAGTTTTAGATACTATATTAAAAAGGAGATATTTTGACAATATATGTCAATTTAGATATAATATGTAAAACGAAGTATAGATAAACCGGATGTAGAGTTATATATCTAGAAGGAGATACTATATGTAAATTCAAATAGTTTGTGTTTATATCTAGATTTAGATATGATATCTAGTTTTAGATACTATATTAAAAAGGAGATATTGTATTTCGTTTTAACGGTTGTGCCCTACTGTTTTATGCAATTTATTTCAAGACATGTTCAATATTGTAATTTTTATCTGAGCTTTTAATTTTCCTTGTTCCTTATTCTAAAGGAAAACTAGTTTCTCGTATAAAATCTAATATTTCGCTTTATTTTGTATGTAATACTTACTTTTGTATTATATTGACAATTCATCTAATTTTTCTACTGTTTCACCATGTAATATGGTTCTAAAATATATACCATTTTCATCAAATTTCAACAAACCGTTGATGAGCTATCAAAAAAGTCTTCACTATTCCGGAACCCCCCACGTACTTTTGTTATGTTTTTCAATTTTGCTTGGTGTCCTTTGTTGGTAGGCAATACAAATTACACACATGATTAGAACACGAATTTTGGCATCTAGTCTTTCATTGTTAAGACAAACGAAAGTTTAGAATCAATGGAAGTTGAGTTTTTCCTCACAGTATAGAGTACTTATTTCTTTAAAAATAATCATTTTATGTAGAGTCCGTAGCCCCTATTTTTAAAATGAAAGTTCAAAGCCAGGTTCCAATTGAGCCTGTGCGTGAGAAAACCAACAATTTGCATGGGCGAAAACAAAGACGCAGATCAGCTTCGCGGTAACCGCGAAGCTGATCAGCGTCTTTGTTTTCGCTACACGGATAGTACATTGCCTCCTTTACTTATTCCCAAATTTTCAAGATTCTGGATTTCTTCTGTGACTGTACAGCCTGGTTTGTGTCGGACCTGGTCGGAAACCCAAATTGTTGGTTTTGTCATGCACAGGCTCAATTAACAAAATATAAAATGGTGTTAGTGTTTTCAGGCTGATGACTCAGTAGTAAAACATATGAGCCTGTGCATGACAAAACCAACAATTTGGGTTTCTGACCAGGTCCAACACAAACCAGCCTGTACAGTCACAGAAGAAGCCCAGAATCTTGAAAATTTGGGAATAAGTAGAGGGGGAAATGTACTATCCGTGTAGCGAAAACAAAGACGCTGATCAGCTTCGCGGTTACCGCGAAGCTGATCTGCGTCTTTGTTTTCGCCCAAGCAAATTGTTGGTTTTCTCACGCACAGGCTCATATCTGAAGGTTTTGGTAAGAAATTGTATAACTGCTGATATGGTCAGATATATTTTGCATGGCCTGTAGAGTCCGTAGCCCCATGGTAAGAGGCACCTTAAAATAGAATGTTAGTTGCAGTCAAGATTTCCTCCAATTTTTCATATGAAACCATACATGTTGCACTGTATAAAGGCGTCTGGATACTAATTTTCGTTGATGAATAAATCTATATTTTAATGTATCTTGAAATATAGATGGAAAGCTAATAGAAAAGAAAAAAATGGTGGGGTATCCATGCTTTTTTTTTAAAAAAGTTATCGATTCTCAAAAAATGAGAAAAATCGACTTTTCTAAACATTTTCGTTTTCATTTTTCACGGAATAGATCTAAAATATGTTAACAGAATGTGTTTAAATTTATAAATGTAGATCTATTCACAAAATACTTGCCAAGTAACAAAATTGAAAGTAAAAAATGAATATATACATTCAAGCGCAAAAATATATCCCGGCGTATAATCAAACCTTATATAATACGCTTCAAAAATAAATATTCAAAGCATATGAAAAATGATTGTTTAGACTAGAAAAGTGCCAATTTGTTGATACCAAAATCATTAAATTATAATAAATATTAGATGAGATACAAGGCCTAAACCACCACTTGCCGTATATCGCGATCATATAGTTCCGACAATTAGCATGTTATAGTAACAAACTTTTTTATAAGCTACTTGAATCCCTTTTCATACAAGTGGGATATGAGTCAGAAGAGGCCTTTTAGAAGTAGAATTAAACTAGAAATAAGTGTTTGTAAAACACTATGCCCCCAACTGTATGCTTGCCTCTAACGTGGCACAGTTTTTATGATTCATTTATTTCATCATTTTTTAATGAAAATCATGTATGCAAACAGAGTAGGCTGGGGCACAAAAAGCAAACTTGAGGACTAACAGTGACAACAGAAGCACACTTAAAAATGGAGTTAAAATTTCACAATTCCATAATTCTGTCAAAATTTGACAGAAAGTCCTCAAAAGTTGATCAGGTGATCTTCTTCTCCATCTCAAACGGTATACCAAATTTGAAGGCTCTAGCTAAAAGACTTTTTGAGATATCTTGCACACAAGATTTTCAAATTTTGTTTCCAAAGGAACATAACTTAAAAAGGGGGCATAACTCGGACATGAAAAAATTAGGGGTCAACTATTTCTCATGAGGAATCAGTAAATGAAATTTCAAAACCCTAGCATTCACGCTTAAAAAATCGAATTTCACCGAAAAATGGAAAAATCATTTAAAAATTTCAAAATTCAGTAATTTTGTCAAAATATGAGGTGACGTTCCCAAAGTTAATCAGGTGGTCTAATACTCAGCCAAAATCAGTATATACCAAATATGAGGGCTATAGCTCTCAAATACTTTTTGAGATATCTTGCACACAAGATTTTCAAATTTTGTTTTCAAAGGGACAAAACTCAGAAAAGGGGCATAACTCGGACATGAAAAAAAATACGGGTCAACTTTTTTTCATGAGGAATGTGCATATGAAATTTCAAAACACTAGCATTCACCGTTCAAAAGTTAACACACACACACACACACACACACACACACACACACACACACACACAGAGAGAGACTGACAAGCCGAAAGCAATATGCCCTTCCAACTTTTTCAAAGTTGGGGGCATAAACATCTGTTACATTTATAATGTTTTTCAAATAAAAAAGAACAAAGCTAGCAGTTTCGATTTATTTTCATCTTCTTGTTCTTCTTGCTTCTTCTATTGATGAAATATGCATTTTTCTTCAGCCATATAAAATGTTACACAAAAAATGTATATAAACATCCACCTGCCAAAGAACGATAACTCTTGTTTTTAAGCTCGATGTAGTTGTCTTTTTTAATGGTATCCGGACTCGTTAAATTTATTGCAACATGGGACATTGACTTATCTAGTGTGCATGTGATCTCATTTAAGCAGTCCAAAACACTGTTTCGAAGCCCATGTTAAATATAAACATGAGTGGCCTTAAAAATGAAAATACATATTTGATTTTTGCCTCAAGTGCAACACAAATAGCAACCCTGATCTTGACTAGGCCGTCTACTCAAAATTTGATAGGGGTCATTTTTTTTTTGTTCATATTACATACTGGTAATTTAACAGCTTTAGTTATTTATTAGACTCCTCACTACATGAAAGCATGCCATCTTTTTTTTTTCGCATTGCCTGCGAGCGCTTCTCGCAGACTTGCAGAAATGATGGAACTACACTACAATTGAAGTTGTCACTGCTGCCTACCCTGTCCACTTCTTTCATTCACCCTTTCGTTCTGGTTCAAAAATCCTATGAAGCTTTGGGTAGTATAATAATTATAATGAGCCGCCTCGAGAGAAAAAACGGGATGATTGCCAATGCGAAAACAAAGGCGCAGATCAGCAGTGCAGTAACTGCGCCACTGATCAGCGCCTTTGTTTTCGCTACACGGAGAGTACATTTCCTATTCTTCCTAAATCCGAAATTCCCAGCTTCTAGCCTGCTTCTTTGACTGTACATGTCGGTTTGTGTCACACCTGGTCGGAAACCCCGAAGGCCGGGTTTCTCGCGTCGCGGCTCCTATACATCACTCATTAAATCAGTGATAATTTTATCTAACTCATTATAACAAAACTCAATTTCAATTTTATTATACTCACAGGCAAAATACAAAACTGGAGAGCTCGGAGGCTTTAGAGAGAATGTACCGGGTTCTATCAGCGTGTTTAGAGTTTCTGGAGGAGCAATACAATGTCACACTACTCATACAAATACAGTTCTCGCTTTTTGCAGGTAGGTCAAACAAATTGCATTGATCTACGTGTTATTTTGAGCTATATGACAATGTGTGAGAATACATAACATCAGGAAAAACATGTCCGTGTAATGAATACACCCTTGAACCCCACTTTTATATAGCAAAAATGGGATACGCTGGGGTATACTTACTTTTCTTATTTTTGCTCCAAAACATACATTGTGGTACTCGTTAGAACCGCCTCGCCGAGGCGGTTCTAACGTGTACCCACAATGTATGTTTTGAGCAAAAATAAGAAAAAAATCAAACTTTTTCTACTGAAAATTTTCAATTTTTACAACTTAAAAAAAATCTGTATATTGCATGGGCGTGTTTTCGTAATGATTAAAGGGCACAAGGAAAACATGTCCGTGCAATATATGGTGGACGGAAAAAAGTCACAGAAAAAAGTCACGGAAAAAAAGTCACAGAAAAAAGTCACGGAAAAAAGTCACGGTAAAAGTCACAGGAAATAAAGCCACAGGAAAAAAGCCACAGGAAAAAAGTCACAAAAAAGACCAAGAGAAAATGAAAATATATAATCTGTACATAAATGTAGTAGGACATAATTTTCATATTAAAAGTAAGCAATGATGTGGAATTGTAAATCAATTGTAAATCAATTCTAAATCAAATCCTGCCCTTGAGATGGAAAATAACTGAAACATAGAATGGATGAGAATCTACCCAATGTGAGGAGCATCATTACGAAAACATGCCCATGCAATATACAGAGATTTTTAAAGTTGTCAAAAATGAAAATTTTCAATAGAAAAATTCTTATATTTTTCTTATTTTTGCTCAAAACATAGATTGTGGGTACACGTTAGAACCGCCTTGCCGAGGCGGTTCTAACGAGTACCCACAATCTATGTTTTGGAGCAAAAATAAGAAAAATAGGTATACCCCTGCAAACCCCATTTTTTCTATATTAAAGTGAGGTTTAAGGGGGTATACATTACACGGAGATGTTTTCGTGATGATGGTGGCTCATTCAGGTAGAGCTTCAGGTCATGGTGCCAGAGAACTGGGTTTGAAACAAACCATTGTCATGAAGTGTCCTTGACCAAGAACAGGTTCAGTACCCAGGAAACATAGGCTCAGTCCCGGTATGACTGAACATTTGTTAAGTGGGACATAAAATGAACAAACATCAACACAAACGAATCAGAAAGTGGTAAAAATAGTAATATAAAGAAAATAATAATTTCCACTCCTAACTACGTAGAAGTAGAGAAAAGGGGTAATAGTTAACTTGTGACTTTTTTACCTTGACTTTTTTTCCTACCCAAGTCTGATCTTTTTCTGTGACATTTCTCTGTGACATTTTTTCCTACATTCCAATATATACCCCCTTAAACCCCACTTTTATACAGAAAAACTGGGGTATGCAGGGGTATACATTCCTTGGCGAGGCGGTTCTAACGAGTACCCACAATTTATGTTTTGGAGCAAAAACAAGAAAAATGTTTTTTTTTTTTTTTTTTTTTTTTTTTTTTTTTTTTTTTTTTTTTTTTTTTTTTTTTGTTAATTTTTACTGGTGAAAAAATCTCTGTATATAACATAGGTGTGTTTTCGTAATGTATTGGGTTCTGACCAAGTCCGACACAAACCGGTCTGTTAAGTCCCAGAAGAAAGTCACGAGCTTGAAGTTTCAGATTTAAAAGATCTTAGAGCGATCGTGTTAATCAATTCTTTATTCTCTCCAGGAAACATTTTCATGTAACAACAGGAGGTACATACATATATAACATGCAAAAAGTTGGTAACCAAGTGGTCACATACACATTTGGGAGAACAACAGAAATTTCTTAAATACTCCCGTTTGACCCCCCAAAAAAATACCCTGAATGGGCCATATCAGAAAAATATACATTACATGAATATATCAGAGACATGTAATAATATGAGCACAAATATATAGACTGACAATTTCAGTGCTATGTACAATGACGCTTATAATATTCAACCACAAACACAACTTCATATTAAATTTATCTCTTATCAGTTTATCAGATATAGTGTAGCTATATTTTTGGTAAAATAATGAAAACAATTATTACAACATATCTAATAACAGTTCGTAAATCTATTGATTACTCGCAGCTATAATTTGAATAAATTTGCATAACTTTTTTAATTCAATGATGTTTGTTGAGTTCATTAACTGCTTGAACTTCATTACATTAGGGTGTCTTCGATAATATGGTTTTATGTAATTGTGCCGTTCTTCCTGAAAATATTCACATTTTAAAATATAATGAAACTCGTCACCGATATCTTTGTGACAAAAATGACATATTCTTTCATTTATAGCAATACCAGACCATCGGCCCAATTCTATAGGAACTCTATGATTTCTTTTCCGAAATAATAGTAAAATTTTAGAGTAGTATTTAGGTAGTATGTACAAGTATTCACTAAAAACGAATTCATCTTTAAACAGTCTGTAATTTGTGCCACAAGTAGATGTGTCGACAATCGAGGACCAGTTTTGCAGGTACTGGTCTTCAAGCTTCTGTGAAATAGCTAATTTTAGCCATTCTGTGTTTGGTACTGACTGTGATTCCCATAAACCGGAAAATCCGCATGTATTTAAAATGTGTTTAATATTATTTAAATATTCTGATTTTATTATGTTGTTTTTATGCATGTCATATATAATCTGGTACATTGAAGACGCAACTTGATTCCCTTCATGAGATAAAAGTTTAGACCAAAATGAAATCATTCTAGTTTTAATATCGATACTAATTGGTTTAACCCCTAATTCACCATATATCATGTATGTTGGTGTCGAACGTTTTAGATTAAATGCAAATTTTAAAAATTTAAGTTGTATTCTTTCCAGATCGTCAAGATTTCCGAAGCCCCATATTTCACTCCCATAGAGCAATATAGGTTTTACTGTTTTGTTAAATAATTCAATTTGTAAATCAATCTTTAAGTTTAGAGATTGGGTTTTCCTGAACAGCGAGAAAAGAGCCTTATTTGCTTGTTCTGCTAGATACTTCTTATTGGACATTTAAAGATTTAGTCTAGATTGAATAGGAATTGGAAATTGAGGTTTACCTGAGGGATCATCTCAAGTGAAATTAATCATATATATGATAAATATCGACCATTATGTGCCTCGGTGGTCTAATGGTTAGCGTATTCGCTTTGCAATCAGAGGGATGGGAGATCGATTCTCGGTCGGTGCATACCTGATACTTTTTTATTTTTATTTTCTATTTTTTATTTATTTATTTTTCTTTTACCTAGAGTGCATTTTATCTTTGCGTCTGCTATCAGTGCAATATCGAACTTTTTTGTTTGTTGGTATTGCGGTTTAGCGTCCCAGTCAACAACTTTATGTCATATAGGGCAGAACCACCACCTCATGGGTATAAACCATTACTACCATCGTACTAGTGTCCTGCAAAAACTAACTGTCCGATCTGGGCAGGGTCCGCCAATACATGTAAGTTTATATGTCGGTCAGTGATACCTATGCTTAAGGAAACCTCCAACACATACAGAAACTATTTCCCTAAAACATTAAATTTCCAACCTTTTTGCATTTTAGTGTGTTTGGTTGTGTTGATGCATTACGTCCCAGTCAATGGTCATGTCGGGAGATTGTCTCAAATTTTGTAGGACTTCTACATGTACCCAACACCAGGATGTCATAACACCCAAAATGTGCTTTAAAATATAACCACCGAAGTAAACCAAAACTGCTTATATGTGTAGTAGTTTTGACTTGAACCATTTTTTCTAGTCACTCTCATGCCTTCTGAGCGATTTATCTGTAATCAGATAGGCATTTGTTCAAAAATTTTGCCTGGAGACACAATCAGTCCATCTTCATGTATTTCTCCGGTCTCTAATTTGCGGGGTCCCCCATGAATTTAGAATTATTCACATAATCTGTGAAAATTCTGGATCAAAATATTGCGTTTTATTCAAAATACAGTTTCCTTATACTGCGTTTACACTATGTTCCCGGCGGCCCCGGCAGCCCCGTTTGCTAGAAACGTAGCGTGCCGTGGAGTTTTGGTAATTAATTTCTCTGATTTTCAAGATCTATCACGTTTTGTTACGTTTTCTTACGTTGTATTACGATATCCGTAACAAGCCGTGGTAGTGATAAGCCGGTGTGTCACGGAGGCGCTAAGGTACGTTACGGTTATCCACGATCTATCAAGATCATTAGCACGTTCTATTACGGTCTGTTACGTTCTGTTGCGGTCAGTTGCGTTTTGACCAAGGCGTAACGCGTTTTTTATTCAGTCTGTCAAGGTCAGCTACGGACGAAACGTAGACACCATACAATATAATGCACAGTATTTTTCCTTTTGTATACGAAAAAGCCCTTTTAAATAATAACAATCGCGCTCCTCAACAACCGACTGCAGAGTTGATTAAGAAAGTTCAGGACTGTAATTCTTCTTCAATTGCATAGTGCAACGTATGGTCTGTATTGTTCACTATAGTGACTGCCCCAATATGAAGGAACTTGTCCACATGATATGCCATTTTATATCTATAAACTTCACGCGCCGTGATAACCGTAACAGACTGTGACATACGTAGTAGAACGGGGTGAACACCGTCAAAGACCGTAACGCACCGTAAGTTGACGCAACAAAACGTGTTGAGTATTCCGTAGGAAACGGGACGAGACGTGAGACGACCGTGATCAAACGCAACAGAACGTGGAAGATCCGTAGCTTGCCGGGCTATTCACTAGCTTCCCTTTGCACTACGGACCGCCTCCACGTCTCGCTACGTACTGTTACGTTCTGTCACGGTGTGTTACGTTCAGCCCGTTTTATCACGGCCCATTACGTTTCTCATTTCCGCCGTGACTGCCGTGGCAGATTTTTAAACTGTCAAAAAATTTGTCACGGTGTCCACGGTTATCCCGGCGTGCTACGTTTGCCTATCTCGTTCACCTGCGTTGCCTCACGGTTATCCCGTTTTGCTCACGGTTGTCTGAAACGTGGCCGCCGTGACCGCCGGGAACATAGTGTAAACGCAGTATTAAAAAACGTGAACGAAAACCGAAGTTTGCGTCATGTTCCAGTGCGGAAATGATCATTTTGAATACATTTTAAGAAAATGTGAGACATATTTGTCCCATTGAAATCGTCATATCCATTCAATTAAAAGTTCTGAAATCGAGATATACACCCTGTTGGAAAGGCAAGCTTTTAAATTCACGTCCGCACAGAAAATTGCGTATTACACATGCTTTGCATTCCAGAAAAAAAAAAAAAAAAAAAAAAAACATGCACTTGGCCAATTTACCAAACGTTAGAGTCCTACGATCTATCATACAAAGATTATGTACCATTCACTTCACCCGCGATTTGCTGTAGTGCTATGTATTCACAATTAGCCATGTACATTTGTTTGTCCTAGGTTTTCGTCACAAGTTTACTGGTCAGTGAATATTTTGGGTGACAGCTGGCGTTTGGTAAATTCTAAGAAGACTTTTTTTTAAGTTTCTCCTTGCTTAAGTATCACTGCTAGAACGCGAATGATGCACTGGATTTATGCCATGAGGACGTTTTTACGTCATACATGTATTCGTATAGTGCGATTAAACTATTTTGTGAGAGGGGAGGGGGTGTTCGTAAGAGATTTTCCAATTTCCATCCTATTTCCGATGAACATCAGTTTTATTTTCGACTATTATATTTTTAATTTCATTAATGCTTCTTAAATGTAATAAAATGCAGTGCATTGACAATTGTCTACCATATCATGTTTGGAAGGTTGATATATGGCGATTTTTAAACAAAAGAACTGCTCATTTGCCCCTTTCGTTGTTTTAGGTTTTCAAACTGCAATATTTGATAATCGTATCAGTTTTCTTTGAAATTAACCATGCTCCATCGAAATACAGTCTTCTAATGTATTCCGATTAGAAAGAAGCGTTGACCATTTCTATTCAAAAATGCCTATGGTTTTTGGAAAAACAAAAAGCCGGTCATCTGTGTTCTTATGCAGAGGTTAACTTCCTTGAATAATGCACTATTGGATAACACAATTTGTTTTCCATGTTTCGTGCCACATAGTCCTGCAGATATCCAGCTTGACCCGGAAATGCGGTTCAAACTTTTTTTCTTGGCTGATTCTTGTTGCTTAGATGTTACCATTAAAGAATCTGACTGATGTCGCCTTGACATCATTGAGCATTTTGAGAAAAACAAGATGGCGTCCAAGATGGCGGCTCAATATATGGAATGGGCATAATAAAGCTTCTAAATATTTGCACTCCGGGCATATTTTATTTACAAATATTTGACACAATTTTATAAATTGAATGTCAAAGACTTTTTCCTGCTAGCATTGTCCTTTAAATCAAGAATGCTTCCAAGAAGGCTGCTAGAATGCATTATTAAATGACCATAATCAGCGTTATCTCAAATTGGTTTTCTTTAAATACAGAAAATATTACATTTATATGTATAGCAGGTGACTAAAAATATTACATTTATCTGTATAGTAGGTGATGTTGATTAGAAGTTGTTTTCTTTTATATTTTTGGAATACAAGATGGCGTCAAAGATGGCTGTCAGCTTCAAATTTGTCGCAAAGAAGTTGGTTTCTTTTGCAAAGCCTTTAGTCCATTTACCATCAGCATAACCTAGAAGATGGCGCCGCATGAAATTTTATTGTGAATTCCAATTCACTAGGTCATGCTTGTTCAGAAACTGCATGGTGCCACCCTGGCATCATTGAATGTTTTGGAAAAAAAATCATGACGGCGTTCGAGATGGTCGCCATAAGCAAGAATATAGAACCCCAGAGTTGAATATGCCCGCTGCTTTGTGTTTAATGCTCCTTTCATGTTGTAAACACCATAATAAATATTGTTCTACGTTTTGACACCCACATAATACATGTATAATAATAATTATGAAAGATGGTGAACGAGATGGCTGCCATAATCATAATATAAGCGGTATTCTCTTATTAATAACACATTCAGTTGCTGCATATAACTGGTGTATTGTGACTGAAATGTCCATTTCTTGTTGTTCACATAATAGTGAAGTCATTTGGTTTTAGTTATGACCCCACATCATACAAACGAAGAAAGATGACGTCCAAGATTGCCGCCAAAATTATGATTTAAAAGAACATGTTCTCTAATTAAAATACTGTTCATGTGCTGCATATACCAACATGTCATGTATTTGAAATGCTCATATAATATATAATGCTGTGAAAGCATGAAGAAGTGTTTATTCTCACATAAAAACAATGTGCCAAGATGGTGGCCAAGATGGCCGCCATAATATTACTATTATCAGGACACAAGCATTAGCTTTTACAAAAACTAGCGGTCGTTTAGCCCTATATTATGGGATGAAAGGTGTATTTCTCCAGGGTAACTGGTCAAACCACAGCAGAGGACACCCTTCTTTGAACTTGAACCGGATCTATAAATACGCTTGAACACGGCAGCATATGGGTGAAAGAACACGCCTTCGGGCGAAACTCCACACCACTTCATGTTCGCAAGATAGACATACTTAAAATTGGATGATCTAGCGGTCTCATTATGTCCAATCTGTCCTCGGGAGGCTCTGTCGATAGAGGGCGTGATAGATCGCGTTAGACGTGCCTTTGCTTCTGATATCAAACGGTAATAAGTTCCTAATGATTACCTCTCAGTTAGTGCAGCAATGTTTCCTGGGGACGTGGGCCCGGGAGATCCACAATTTCAGCATTCGGTTATGATCTAACTAATTTCTTATCATGCAGAAGCAGTCAGCACATGCGGTCAGCAGACTTACATGCGGTTCTCTATTAGGATTAGTTTGCTCGCTTTTCGCCAGCTAATGATTACTGATGATGCAGGGGCAACAACCGGTTCTAAATCTGAATTAATCAACTCCTATATATGCGGTCATTCGTGATCTACCACAGGTACCACCTAGGCAACTACTTTACAAACTAAACTACTACAGGATTAGAGGATCTACTCACAAGTGGATCGCTTCATGGCTCTCTGAGCGCTATCAAAAAGTGGTGTTAGATGACCAAACCTCAGATCCAGTCTTATCTCATGTCACTCAAAGATCGGTCTTGGGAATGGTCATGTTCTTGATTTTCATTTATTATCTTCCGGACAATATCAGGTCATCTGATCACCTGTTTGCGAACGATTGTGTTTTGTATAGAAATATTAATTTACTCACAGATTGCCAGATTCTACAAGATGACATGAATAGCCTTGCAAATAAGAGCCTGATAGGCAAATGAAATTTAACTCACCAAATGGTATCAATGAAAAGAGAAGTTTAATTGAAAAATAATTTACTCTATCATTCAATAGAGCTATAAAATGCTTGGTCTGTATGCATAAACAGTAACTCAAGAAAGAATGCTTATATGTACCAGATAAGGTCAAACTGATGAAAAGCACACGCACTGATCAGGTTCAGATCCACACCTTGTGTAACAGTAGCAAGAACTAATACGAAAGACATTTCAACCAGAAAAGAAAATGTGTAATCCTCATATACTTACGTCTATGCATTGCTCTTGATAAAATTTCAAAAGTCAATGTAAACTGAAATGAATAAAATATAATTGTTAGATCCTTTGGAAGCAGTAAAAACATTCAAAGAGAGGTGGGCCATATTGTACAATTTCGGGTAATGAACCTTCATCAGTGACCCTTTATAAAACTGGCAGCGAAAGCCAGACATTCATGATTGCTGCAATTTCAAGAATTTCAAGAATTTACACCAGTATAGTCTAAATCAAAGACTAATATTCCCAAAGGGGCCAAATATTCAAAATTCTGTTAAGATGATGATTCTTAACGTACAATATATTTGAAATACTCCAAATATCTTCACTGATCTCAAAGGATCAAAAGAAAAAAATATAATCTGCCGCTTTATAAAGGGACATCAGAGGCGGGAACAACTGCAAATATATTGGGTTAGATGGTAAAACGTCTGAATGAGTCTCCTTCCTTCTTGCAGTCCATGCTGTTTCTTCCAGGATGTGATACAGTGACCTATTGTTGTTGGTGCATAGGAAAGGTGGCAGTCTGAAAACACTTTCAAAGGGTTTCATACCTGACAAGCTTTGTGAACTGAGTATGCCTTTACCAGATAATATCAAGGAAACGACCGCTTTGGATGATGTTTAATATAATTTTTGTTTTATACTCCAATCAACAGCTAAGGTCATGTGGAGCCGAGACCTCAGTTTAAAGTCTCATTCAAAAGACTGGAAAAGCCAAGGCTTGAACCCAAGATCCCTGGCATACATGTCGATAGCTTAATCACAACACCACAAAAACTTATAGCTGTGGATCCTGCTTTTGATATGAACTAGAAATACCTTAAATAATTAGCAAATACGTACGCCAGCCAGGCACATAAGGGTGTTGCCATACAGAAACAGCCATCTTGGATGATATGTCAGGTTCAGAGTGTTCTAATAATGGTCTTAAGTCATATCTGCACATGACAATACAATATAAGATTAACTTACAGAATAAAATGAAGACAAAACGCACAAGTACTGCGCATTACATTCTATTCTATGCAAAAATTCCATTTGACGGCCATCTTGGACGCCATGCTTATTTTTAAAAAATCATTTTAGGTATGTGATTTATCTGGCAACTTCAAATTTATGTTTTAACAGCCAAATGAGGCAAATAGAAACAAGTATTCAAGCCCTAGGCATAGCAAAACAAGTGATAACATATATTTGGCGGCCATTCAAGACGCCATCTTAAATATCTCAAAATGCTCAATGATGACAAGGTGACATCAGTCAGATTCTTGAAGGGCAAGGTCTTGGCTACAAGAATCAGTCAAGAAAAAAAGTTTGAACCCTATTTCCGGGTTCCGATAAAATACCCCATAAATCTGCAGGACTAACAGGATCTGAATTTTGGGCTAAAACAATCAATTTTTGTATGAAATATATAGTAATTTTGAAACATTTTTATAGAGTATCGTTCCCCCCTGAGAACCAACAAAAGCTTTTGCATGCATATGTGTAGCCATGTAATGCACAACATATGAAAGTGGCGTGTTGGTTCTTTGGGGGGAACGATACTCTAGAGCCCAAAAACCAGAGCCCAAATATGATAAACTGTTATAGCTACTCATTCAGACAAAGCTAGCATATATTAAGTAATGGAAAATGAAACAGCATAACATGGTCATAATATGCACTATTAGAAATGTTATTAACTTGAATCTGGATGCTGCAGAATCAACTTTCATCACTTGGGCAACGGACATTAATGGTGTCCATCATTTTGTGTTACAACATTTTGGTGACATACTGTACATTTTTGTTTCTTGTTTTTTGCACGGCCTCTAATCTATAAAAATTCTATCTCTGTTTTATTATTTCTACACTGTAAGGGCAGGTTTTCAGATCTGATTTATTATGCTCAGTAAATGGGTTTGGCTGGCATATGGTAAGTGCAGTCCAATTTATTTACTTCTGATGCTTTTGACACTTGATTTTTTGAAAATTCATTTCATTGTTAAATTATGGAGATTGGTAGCCGTGTTAGTGTAGCCGGTGTATATGTCTTTTATGCTACATTGGCCATGACCAACTAGGTAGAATTTATCATACATATTTGGACACAATAATTCATTTGTACATGATAAATGTCAAACAAATTTGTTGCAAGAACATACTTATCAAGCTACATAAAGTTTTGACAACTTAAAGAGTTTTTATTGATTCCAGACTGGAAACTCGGCATTTTTTGCTTTTTTTATTTATAGAGTATATATGGTAAGCTAATATTGCATAGGCAGAAATGCTATACAGGTACCTCCTAAAAGTTTTCCTAACAATATTTCACAGTACAAATATTTAAACATTTTTGGTGCGTTTTACATGATTCTTGCATGTTTCTGTCGACTGAACGCTGTTAAAAGACAAACATTAGTAACAACAAACGTCAACAGGCAAGAAAAAAACAAATTTTCTACCTTTTTGTATTAATGAAATTTAGACCCCCGCCCCCACTAAAGCGTCGATTTCTACCAAATTATGACAGAATATGTAAATGTCTGCACACGTATCTCTTCATAAGACATGTAACTATTGTCCTCAGTATAAAGGATCAGCATCGGGAGCTTAATAACAGTGTTCTGGGCCGCTAAAGTATAGGCATATACAGGCCATATAGTCAACGGTCCTTTAATTGCTTCTCTAGTTTTCAAGCAAATGTCTAAACAAATGTGTACGCGTTTGAGGTTTCCTTATGTGTACGTGAGCCATCGAATCCACAGATGCGTAAAAAGAAGTTTTATCAGCACATGCTCAGGGCTATCATTTCGCTACATTACAAGGATAGAATGACACCTCCTCTGTCTATCTTTCAAGCTTCTGACCATATCCTGTCTTTACAGACCTGGTGTGGAGCCTAGGCTGTTGGTTTTCGCACACAAAGACTGATGTCCGACTGTTTAATACTGTAAATTCTGAAATTTTCGCGTGATTTTTATTTCGCGAATTTTTTGTTTCCGAATTATTAGCGAGTTCTTGAATTCGCAAGTGAGTGTCCATGTATTCTATAATGTTTATAGTGACTCTTTATTAGCGAGAGCTTTGAATTCACGAGGCAGCCAATTCGCGAATATTAGCGAAAATTAAGTTCCCGCGAATATTTCCGGATCTACAGTATTGAACTCGCATCTTTATTTGACGACAGCTTCAAAATATATCGCATGGATTTGCAGTTTATCCTAGAGCTATATGGGTTTGCTAGCCAACAAGTCTGCACTGGTCAGTGTTTTGAAAACAGCTGTGCACTTGATCTCAGAGCTATCACAGGGATATGTCGAATTAGATACATTTTTCATACATGTAGACGACGAATGACCAAACTTACATGGATAAAAAATATGCAAGCGGTCATATAATCTGACTCGATCACATAATATCTAAATCCAGTTTTGATTTCAAAACGTGGTTGGGCATGGATCCAGTGCTCTTCTCCTGTTACTCGAGTTTATGTATATGTAACACCATCGGGGATACCGTGGCTATACAGGGGTTCGCCGGCAAAAAATAGTGAAGAGGCGTTAGTCTATCCCGGTGCAACAGTTATATTCAAGGTCGTCAGGATTCACTCACCGCGGCCTAAAGTCGAGACAGTGAAAACGGGGCAAAATTACGGGCTATTTCAAAAAATGTTCAGGCAAGATTCAACATTTTGATATGTACAGTGTAGTTCTCGCAACGATCGTTCAGTGTCAATTTCTAATGGCAAAAGGTCGCTATATTATAACATTAATTAATATTATAACATATATACATATTATAACTTAAAATCTTGGCATCCGACAAGCATGAGATGACCCCTCTATAAATTGTCCATTTCAGGTTCCGCTCTCCGCTTAGATTAATCCTTTAAATGTCCAGTTGTACGAAAAGAGCCACTACGTGACAAAAATATTCCCAAATATTTATACTCACTTACAATATCAATTTCGTTGTTTTCAAAAAAGAAGTGAAAGTTTTGGTTTGGACGTCCCCTGCCAAATACAATAATTTTAGTTTTCGAGACATTGACTTTTAATTTCCAAGTTTTACAGTAATTTTCAAAAACATTCAGAGCGTGCTGCAAATGGTTAGGGTCCTCACCAAAGATGACAGTATCATCTGCATAGAGCAGTACAAATAATTTAAGAAATACAAAAATATCTTCAGAATGCAGTTCACACTTTATACCCGGGACGTGTTAAAAGCTGAAGTAATGTTCTAAATCATTTAAAAATATTGAAAATAAAGATGGTGACAAATTTTCTCCTTGTCTTACGCCTGCGCAGCATTCAAAGAATGGCGAAACTCCTTCTTGATTTTTTATCCTTGACTTTATATTAGCATACATATTTTTTATCACATTTAAGCACTTTCCATTTATATTATAGTTTTGCAGTTTATGCCAGAGACCACCACGCCATACCGTGTCAAACGCCTGTTTGAAATCGACAAATACACAGCTGATTAGCAAAACACAAATGCGCTGGCCAGCTCTGCAGTTGCTACAAAGCTGATCTGCGTTTTTGTTTGATCCAACAGCATCAAAAAAAAAAACATTGTGCCATTACGGGAAAACACCAATACAATACACAGTATTGTTTTTGATCTGTGAAAAATGATATTTTGTTTCATTGAAAAATTGTAACATTTTCTTATTTTGCGTACAAAACATTGATTGTGTGTACACGTTAGAATCGCTTCGGCGAGGCGGTTCTAACGACTACCCACAATCTAGGGTTTGAATCAGAAATACGTTCCCATGTACAGATGCATATCCCAGTGTTACTATATAGCAATGGGGTTTCACATAGACATGTCATTTTTGAACATAACAGACTGATCGAGACTGTGTTTAGATTGTATTGGACGCATGATAATTCGAACGGTTTTGACATGCAACAGTATAATTATCCTGATGGATGGCCGTTCAAGTCCTTACTCTCTGGGGAATGAAAATAAAAGGAAAACAATGTCCCTGATTAATAATCGTTTAAACATGGCAATCACTGCAAATGCATTTACACGGCTACCAAACGATCAAACACTTCCCCGTCTGTGCATATTCACCATGGTTACATTATCTGCTGGTTCCAATCTCACAAAAAAATCAATATTGGAAATACAGACAACCAAAACTACCCTGACCTCAAGGTCAGGGTGGTTTTGGTTACCTGTTTTCCAATAGCAATGATTTCTAAACTGGAAACCAGCCCAACAATGCAAAATTGGTGAATAGTAAACTCGATTAAATATAACATGGTGAACGATTAGTTGACGCAAAAAGGTAAGCACACTTATCATACTCTTGTCTTTTTGCGCATTTTTTTAAGGAAAGAAGACAAAATTTGGAGAATTCAGTTCTGTGTAATATTGACTTCCATGCTTGTTGTGTGAGGCCATATTCGTCAAGCATTTTGGTTAAATTTATTCTATAGGCTAGACCTATACTATATACTACCGACGAGTAGCTAGAAGACATTGAAAACTCGCAAAAACTGATAATAAATAGGTAGCTTATTTAATTATGAAGCCGGTTAGAAGTTCATACGATCATCACACAAACAAGGTATATTTTTGAAGGCCTTTTAGCTGAAAATGCAGCGTGACTGAGAAAACTACAATATTTCGCGTAATTGTATTCCCCGATTTTTCCCTTCTTTCCTTTTGCGCAAAAAAGACATGTATGTAAAATGTTTGCCTTTTAAGTCATCTAATCGTTCACCGTGAATAATCGAATCGATTTTACTATAATGCACCGTCGGGGAAGCATTTGATCGTTTGGTAGGCGTGGTTTGCGTCATATATAAATGGTAAACTAGCGACAATTTAGCAAAGTGCTTATCAAATAAAGTACCGAAATTTATTATCTTCATGATTTTGCCTCGTGCAGCTCATCAGGATAACATGTCCGTGTATTGCATACCCCCATAAACCCCACTTTTGTATAGCAAAAATGGGGTATGCAGGGGTATATACCTATTTTTCTTATTTTTGCTCGAAAACATAGATTGTGGGTACTCGTTAAAAACTCCTCGCCGAGGCGGTTCTAACGTGTACCCACAATCTATGTTTTGAGCAAAAATAAGAAAAAAATCAAAGTTTTTCCAATGAAATTTTGCAATTTTTACTACTGAAAAATAAAAAAAATCTCTATATATTACACGGGCGAGTTTTCATCTGTTCTACTTTCTGAATCAAAAATCTTCAAACAACAAACCATCTTCTACGGCTGCACAGAACGTTGTATGTCGAATCCGAATCAGAGACACCAAACACTATTTTCCCTTGATGCTGCTAAAATAGCTTATTGGTCGACGTTCAACAGCTATGGTCATGTTGAGACAGCCATTTATCATATTAATCACACTGTTTCTGTGCAAGCCTCTCAGGCACATACCCAGGGATCCAAAAGTCTCTATCTCGCAAAAAAAAAGGTTGGAGGTGACATCTCCTGCTATAGTTGTTTTGAATGCTTTTTTGGATAGCTCTGACCTTCCAAAAGAAGGTCTAAGTGGACTGCTCTGGAATTTTTTTGGCGTGATGCTTTAATCAGACGGTATTTAGACATACTATTTGTTATATACAGCTGAAATGCAGTACACAAATATATTACGAACAGTCACATATCTATATGTTTCTTCAATATGGTATACTATCCTGATGTCGTTTTATCTTGTCCGATTGCAGCTTAGTATGTCTTAGGCTGCGGTCACATAGGAGTAGACTATTCGGGTATACGGTGTACGTTTTTGAGGGCACGCGAATACTTGAAATCAAACATTATGATTTCCTTATACCGGATCACATAGGAGGACACTATTCGAAAAGTTCGTATCGGCGCGTATAGGTGCGTATAGTATAGTATAGTGGGAATCGAACATGTTCGATTTTCGTATATAGCGTATAGTGGTTTTGCTGGTCTGAATTTTGTATTTACACGAGTTTTAGAGCGTTTTGCTAGAAAACTAAGTTAAAAACAATTTTTGCACAATAAAAGCATATATTTGAATCCTCATGAATATGTAAAACACCGAATTTGCAACTTTTTACATACTCACGAAAAGAGCACACTGACAGCACGTGCTACTTCTATGTGAACCGCCGTGCCCGTATAGCGTATAGCGAATACCGAATAGCGTATAGCGAATACCATATACCGTATACCGTATATTTCTATGTGAACGCAGCCTTAGCCATGTATAAAGCTGTAAATGTGTCATTTGAGTAAACTGTGTAATCTTAAGGCATTGAATTACCCCACCCACTTAATGTATATGTAAAAAATTATCTGCAATTATGAGAATCAATATATTTTATCAGTACATTTTTTTTCAATAAATGTTGATGTAATCATTATTTTTATACCAATTTTATTGCTTATTTATTCCTTCTTTGCATATTCATGAATTTTTATTAAAACATTAAAATGAATAAACAGAAACAATTAAAAATCAATTATCCCATAAAAAAACTAATTTCAGCCCTAAACTGTCGTTGTGGCTCATTGTTATTGTACCAATAGTATTATTTGACAAAATTGTTGATGCCATGGGCCTTAATAAAATGCTGATTTGCATTTTCATGAATATTAATGAAAATGATGAAAATCAAGATTAAAGAAAGGGAAAATCTATTACCATTAGTTTGAAGTGTTTGGGATGGGTTATCTTTAGGACGTACCTTGCACCCTTAGAACAAATGCTCATGGGTGCCAGTTTGGTCAGAGGATCACTTTAATGCCCATTTGTGTCACATAAAATCACAGAGTGTTCACCCACACCCATAATAAACAGAGGAAGTAATGTGGTACCCCTATATTACCACATGTATCTTGGCTACTGATAGACATAGAGAGCAGAAATAGGTATCAAATGATTGTTTTGACAATGTTCTTTAACCATGTACTAAGATATAAAAAATCGAACTGACTTCCTGGTGTTTCAATATCAATGAGAACTTTCTATATTAGGAAAAATCACATAAAAATGGAGTATACCAGCACAATTAATTATATCTCAGCAATCAAAAGATCTAGAGAGCTTTAAATGGTATCAAATGATTGCTATGACAATGTTCTATAACCATGTAATAAGATATATAAAAAAGCTGGATAACTTAAATATTAAAAGAGATCTTCAGATATTGTAGAAAAATAACAGATAAATGAAGGGGGTATACCAACAACATTGCTGATATCTCAGCAACCAAAAATTCTAGAGATCTGAAATTTATATCAAATTATTGTTATGCTAATATTCTTTAATAATGTGATAAAAAACAGACATAATTTGATTTTCTATGTGTTCAAATATTGATGAGAACTTTCAGTATAAGAGAAAAATCACAGAACAATGGAGGGGTATACCTGCAGAAACATTTATTACTCAGCAACCAAAAGCCATAGAGAGCTGAAAATGGTAACAAATAATTGCTTTGACAACAACAAAATATGATACATAAATAATAAGACTTTTGTGCTGTTCGAGTAGTGATGAAAACTTAAAATATTAGAGAAACATCACAGAAAATGGAGGGGGTATACCTACAGAAATGTTTATATCTCAGCAACCAAAAGCCATAGAGAGCACGAATTGGTATCAAAAGACTCTATTCTATAACCATATATTAAGATATATAAAAGGCTGAATTCCTTGCTGCTTCAATATTTAAGAAAGCTTAAGATATAAGAGAAAAATCATTAGAAATTCTATGGGGTATACCAATAAAATTGAAAATATCTTAGTGACCAAAAGCTCTAGAGAGCTGAAATTGGTTTCAAATGATTGCTCTAATAATGTGCTATAATCATTGATAAGACACAAAAATAATACTACTTTCTTATTGTTGGGATATTGATGAGAACTTTAAATATTTGATAAAAATCTTTAAAAAAATAGTGGGGGTATACCAATGGAAACGTATATATCTCAGCAACCAAAAGCCATAGAGAGCTGAAATTGGTATCAAATAATTGCTATAGCTATATTCTATAACCATATTATAAGATATATAGATAAACTGACTTTCTTGTTACACCAATGTTTAAGAAAACTTAAGATATAAGAGAAAAATAATTGGTAAATGAAGGGGGTATACCAATAAAATTGAAAATATCTTAGTGAACAAAAGCTCTAGTCAGAGCTGAAATGGGTTTCAAATAATTGCTATAATAATGTTCTATAATCATGTGATAAGACGCATAAATAATATACTTTCTTGTTGTTGTAATATTGATGAAAATTTTAAATATTGGATAAAAATCTCAGTAAATTAGAGGGGGTATACCAATGGAAATGTATTTATCTCAGCAACCAAAAGCCATAGAGAGCTAAAATTGGTATCACATAATTGCTATGACAATATGCTATAACCATGTAATAAGATACATAAACAAGCGGACTTTCTTGTTGCTCCAATAATTAAGAAAACATAAGATATAAGAGAAAAACCAATGACAAACGAAGGGATATACCAATAAAACTGCTACTATCTCAGTGACCAAATGCTCCAGAGGGCTGAAATTGGTATCAAATGATTGCTAGGATAATGTTCAATTACTATGTGCTAAGACACACAAACAATCTGACTTACTTGTTTTTCGAATATTTATAACACTTTGAATATTAGAGAAATATCACAGAAACGTGGAGGGGAATGCCAACAAAAACATTATAACTCGGCAACCGAATGTCACAGAGAGCTGAAATTGACATCAAATGATTTCCATTATGATGTTCCATAACCAATGATTAGATAAATGAATATGATAACTATCTTCTTGTTTAAATATCGATGATAACTTAAAATATCAGATACAAATCACAGAAATATAGAGGGGGTATACCAACGGAAACGTTTATAGCTCAGCAAATAAAATCCCTAGAGAGCTGAAATTGGTATCAAATGATTGATATGACAATAATGAATATTTAACTAGATACAATTGTAGTATTTCATAGCCTTTTGCTTAAAGGTATGCATGATCCAGCCTATGGAACAATGAGAACTTACATCTGTCATTTTATAGAAAACGGTAATCTGACCATGGACTTGATTTATAAAGAAACTGAATGACTGAAATATACATGTATAATGTTTATGAGTACATCACATATTCATTTGTTCTTCAACATCTCACGAATTAATATGCATTTTTTTAACTTTCATGATGCATATCATTATGTAAGTGGGTGGGGTAATTCGACATCATAAATACTAAAACAAGAGCTGCAAAAGTATGAATTAAACAATGTAATAAGATTACTTCTTAATCTGTGATTCCTAGCATTGCTCTAGACTAGAAAATTAAGCAGTTTATGATCTGAAGCACAAAAGATATGGTCATATATCTTGAAAACGTTTGTAATAAGTAGGCAGCTTAAACAGCATGAAACAATGTGTAATTTAACCATCGCGCCAAAAAAATTTCGTGAACAGTCCACCCAGGCCTTCAATAGGATGGCAAAGCCTAACTAAAAATGTATTCAAACCAACTATAGCAGGTGATGTCACCTCCTCTCCCCAAAACAGGGCTTGGCTCCCTGGGTACAGATAACCCAATACGAAATCATGCCCATGCAATATACAAAAACATTTTGAGCTTAAAAAATTGAAATTTTTTAGCTGATTTTTTTTTTATATTTTTCTTATTTTTGCTCAAAACATAGATTGTGGGTGCACGTTAGAACCGCCTCGCCGAGGCGGTTCTAACGAGTACCCACAATCTCTATGTTTTGGAGCAAAAATAAGAAAAATAGGTATACCCCTGCAAACCCCAGTTTTACTATATAAAAGTGGGGTTTAAGGGGGTATTCATTGCACGGATATGTTTTCCTGATGCAGAACTCAGAACACATTTTTTTCACCACTAACTGAAGAATAAATAACAATAATTACTATATAAAAGTGGGGTTTAAGGGGGTATTCATTGCACGGATATGTTTTCCTGATGCAGAACTAAGAACACATTTTTTCACCACTAACTGAAAAATACAATAAAAAAAGACAACTGTTACTGTATTCCAGGTCCGAACACGCTCATCAATACAGGAATGTCCGAAACAGCACTACCGAAGAAGGTTCACGGTGACCCCGGGGATAGGGAGTCCGGCTTCAGTTCAAGGTCGTCAGAACTCAGGGAAGGGGAAGACGAAGAATTAACAAGTATTCAAAAGTGAGTACGTTTAATATGAACTCATATTTTGTTCTATTTCACTTGAGAAATTAATTTCATTTTTCAGATGTTCACGATAAACCACAGTGGGTCGCGTGCAAAGTGAAAGAACCCCGAAGGAGATCATGTTAGCTTTGCTAGCCACCCACTGCAGTTCATAGCTCCTACAACCTCAGAAAAAATAAACTCATTGCATGTATCAAAATTAAAAGCTTTGGAGTACGTTTGTGTTACGTACCAGACACGCTAAAGAATGGTGGAAAAATGCTATTTACCAAGTTTTGAAGCCCAGTGCGTGTATACGTCATGTAAATTAGACGCCAATGATTTCTATTACGACACTGGTAATTAAATAACATTTTTTCTGCCTACATTCACTGATGCAAACAAATATTTTAAGGGCATTGAATGATTTTTTATGGAAACGCTTAGAACAGTTTTATTTCTATTGATATTTCAACCACGTCATCAGATAATAATTATGCTTAAAGACTACAGCAACGACGCAGGTCCACGATCGACTCGGTGCAACGTGTTTATATATTAAAAATACCAACGGTTTATTTGGGACCCTAAAGATTTGTGGATCCTTTAGCTGACATAAAGGGTTAAATTTCCAACTTTGGCGACCTACTTCACCAAGTAGGTTAGGTCGCTCTGTGATCATTCAACCTGTGACCCCACTGCGACGGGTCAGAGAAAAAAAATCTCATTTTGAGCCGAGTGCGACCATTAGACAGATCAACTAACTTAATGTTGCGAGCCACTGCAGAAGCCGCGGACGTTAGGCGTTGTAAAACTGGTTTACGTAAGCCCTCAATTCACTTTTTTTTGCATTACTGGCTGGTTTCCAGCCTAGGAAAAAATCAGTATTGAAAATGCAGGTATTTCCAATATTGATTTTTGAAAGCTGGAAACCAGCCAGTAATGCAAAAATGGTGAATAAGTTTAAATCGCTGACCATTTGAAGGCGGTATAAGTATTTGTGCAGTATGCACCTTTTATGTGCGTATTTATGTATAGTTAAATTCAGGTGAGTGGCCATCTTCAGGGAAATAGGTATCCACTCAGCTTGCAACTCAACGACTATGTTTTTCACTACACAGGTTACATAACAAGCGAATTCCTCTTCTTACGAAATTTCAGTCTTCTTTTTTTTTCTGTGAGTGTACAGATCAGTTTGTGTCGGGCCTGCCGGAAGACCGATTTTCATCCGTTGTGGCTCTTGAGTGATGCGTGTTTGGGGTGTGTATGTGTGGTGGGGGGGGGGGGGGCGAGTGTCACTTGATCTGTGTGCAACGTGTAGTAATTCTCATAACACGACGGTATATGCAAGACTGTCGTAAGGAATGGACTTAATTTGTTAAATGAAAGCTGCTTATTATGGAAACATGCGTATGATTTAATGATATAACTAACGCAGTTTATTGCCAGCAGAAACGCTAAAACATAATGTGTCGTCATATGGCATTTGCTGCGGGGAACGAAGCAAAAATTCTTTTAGCATATTACCTACATTATTTTGACCAAGACTTTGATGTTTATACAAAAATACGAAAGTAGCTCGTCCTTAGTAAACTATACACAAAAGTGAATGTGTCATATCTTTATTCGTCTGGTGGGGTACTCTTATATTCCATGGTACCCGCTTGAAGCCAATGTCGTCATGTTGCGGCTCATGGTCATGCTATACTTAAAGATAAAGCATCGATTAAGACAGGAAGGACGGTGCCGCGTCATGAGAAAACCGGACTTTCGCCTGTGCGAAAACAAAGGCGCAGATCAGCTTCTCAGTAACTGCCAAGCTGATCAGCGCCTTTGGTTTCGCTACTCGGAAAGTATCTAATTTCTCTTCTTCCTAAATACGAAATTTCAAGTTTCTAGCCGTCTTCTGTGTTTGTACAGGCCGGTTTATGTCGGACCTGGTCGGAAACCCCGTTGACCGGTTTTCTCACGACACGGCTCATTGAAGCCGCGTCATGAGACAGAGAAAGCCCATCTCTTGTATCTGACCAGCGTGACGCTTAAAAAATAAATTCATGTCCGAATATATGTATCTGTATGGAAACAGGGATTACCTGTGAGCTTTCGTACCCGTTATTTGAATTAAAAAATGGTTTCGGTTTCATTGAAAGGGACCTTTCAGTCGCGACGAACCCCTTCGGTTGTGGGTGCAACATACTTCTTAAGGCTATCCATCGAGTGTACGATTACCAGAAGCATCGCCACATGTCTATGCTGGGCAGTTTGAGAGGACATTTGAGCCGCGTCATGAGAAAACCAACAATGTTGTTTCCGAACAAGTCCGACACAGACAGAGGCTGATCATCTTTGCAGTTATTGCGAAGCTGATCTGCGCCTTTGTTTTCGCATATGCAAAATGTTGGTTTTCTCATGACGCGTCTAAATGTTCTTTAAGCTCAAAACCTTTTTTTTTGGCATTATAATGCGTTTGCATTATTTTGCAATTAAATTTTAAAGTGAGGAAAGAAGTGCTTGTAAAATTGAATGCAAACGTAACATTTGCTCGAACTCATTTCACATATGTACTTCGTCATATTTGACATCGATATATCAGTAATGTTATACCATCAACCAGTTGTTAGTGTTGGATTTGATGAAAAGGACGTAATATTTCAGTATGCCAGCTTTTGACGAAATTGTGGATGACCGAGCCCCCCCCCCCTCCCCCCCCCCCCAAAAAAAAAAAAAAAAAAAAAAAAAAAAAAAAACATTTCGAGTGTTTGCAAATCCTATCCTAGCAAAGCTTATACTTCAACAACACACTCGGGCATTAGAGCCATGTGTCTGGACAGGATAGGTTTTATGTTGGTGTTCAGATGAATTGTTTCATTGACTTGAAATACAAAAGACACCGCAATCCGGCGTTAGACGACCGCGAGTTACGACCTCTTTTCGGTTTCTTTAACAAAACTCCTTAATGATTTCGAATGGTAAAGTTTTGTGGTCTCAGAACTCTGCAGGAGGCTTTTCAAAGTGTGATAAAAATGTTTTTGCAGTTTTTCATCGCTCCTGACGAAAATGCTCAAATGGTACATGTATGATGTAAACATTAAGAAAATACTAGCGGGGTTTCTAAAAATACGAACTCCGATTATACATGATCGATGTTCTAACAGGCTTTCCCATGATGCGGCTCATTTTGTTTTTCGTGTCATTTTCATTATTGCTAATGATGATTTATACAAAAAATGCCATTAATAAATACAATTCCTTTGAAGTTGTCGTGCATGATCATTGTAGCAGATGTAGAAAAAGTGTTGTTGTATTTCTTATTTCCGAACATGCAAACAACATATCTGGCTTTCTAGAATGCTGTGTATAAAACAAACATCTAGTAGCACCCTATATCATGTATGAAGATGGCAGTCCAAATAGTTTTATGACATGACAGGCGTTGGTGAAGATGCGTTTCTGGATCACAACTCGCCCAAGTAATATACAGAGATTTTAAAGTTGTAAAAATTAAAAAAAATTCAGTAGAAAATTATTGATATTTTTCTTATTTTCGCTTCGAAACATACAGTGGTGTTATGGCTAAAAACCCACTTTTGCACAGTTCGCGCTGATCACTTGTGATTTTTCGCGGCGAAACCACCGCGAAATTTCACCGGCCAAGGAAAAATTTAAACGTTTAATCGGTTAATTTTTTCTCCGCGAAAATCCGATTTTCGCTGTGAAATTTCGCCGTGTTTCGCGGCGAAATTCGTTTTTTAACGTTTACAACAGGTAAGTTAAAATTTCCTATTTCGCCGCGAAACATGGCGAAATACCTGTAAATGTTAACATAAAATTATTTATTTTTATTTTAATGACCACACTATGATTCATCTGTTCCATGTATAGATCGTTATTAACGTGCACATAATAATATGTACGATTATGCATGCATAGAAATGAAAAACGTGCATTACGCGACTTTTCCATTGGTATCACGGATAGACGAAAATATTTATTACGTAATGCGCCAGCTCGTTGAATCTAACTTTCTTGTTTTTTGTTTGAATAGATGCTTTACGTCGTAATCAACAGCAATGGTCATGTCGGGACGCTGCCTCCATTTTATGGGACGTCATGATATCTAACAAGTATTTGAAATATAACGATCCCTCTAAGCCAATACTGTTTATATGTATGGATGGTTTTACTTGAAACCATTTTTCCTAGGCAGGCACAGACCTGAGCGGTAAACGAATAATCAGATGATCTGTCAATAGCGTATAAGTTTTGCCTGGAGGCACAAGCAGCCTATATAATTCTTAAGGTCCCAATGGGCAGGGGCCATCTAACTTTGTGCCTTGTGTTGTAGCACAAACATTGTCTAAATGTTAATGCTAAATAAACAGTTAGATTCCTTGCTTTCTTTTTTTTGTAATTTTTCCTCAATTGCTTCACTTTATAGCGTTTAATGTGTGAACTGCGATAACTTAATTTGAGCTCAACCATGTAAAATGACAAAACAAAAAGAGGCATAATGACATTTGGGCTTCCTGGTTACCACTCTGATCACTCTCTATGAATGCCAGCACAAGACTAATCGCAACCATATCGATTTATACATTATACTTGCCTTGTAAAAGTACAACTAGCGAAGATCAGTTTAACAGTCGACAGT
The DNA here is from genome assembly GCA_964017185.1 of Rugalucina vietnamica. Classification (NCBI taxonomy): domain Eukaryota; kingdom Metazoa; phylum Mollusca; class Bivalvia; order Lucinida; family Lucinidae; genus Rugalucina; species Rugalucina vietnamica. The sequence continues at coordinate 12,003,897 of OZ024876.1, read as the reverse complement.
CCCATGGTGACAACATTTTCAGGGTAATATTTGTATACCGGTTTTGCTCAAGTACGAAACCCAACGAATATAGGAATCGAACACAGGACATTTTGATTCTGGTCAATTCCTTTAATCCACCATTAGGCTTCTGCGCTCAACTTTGTTCCAATTAATCTAATGCGGCATGCGCTCATATTGCCACGGTGCGTACACGGCCCTTACTGTATATATGTGTTCCAAAATAAACTGAAAACTTTATATACTGACGTCAGTACTTTGTTTTAAACACAGTATCCTCCCTTTTCTAGTGTATTGTGCCATGTATACAATGAGGTTTTGTCATTTGATATGCATGTACGTGTTCCAAACCATCCGTACATGTGGGTTTTGGAAGGAACACAACACGCTGTTTAACTTAAAACGGTTAGCAAAAATCGACAGTTTCGACACAATTTTGTACATGCACGTTGCTGTATTGCTCGTATTCGCCCGAAAATCGTATGGACCCGGTGAAGGTCGTATGCGACCAAATGTCGTTTCGCTATCAACGAAACGGCATCCACTTGACGTAATCGAAAATCATTTATGCTTTGCGCAGTGTCATAAGCCACAGGCGATAAATGTCCAAAACAAGAGTTGAAGCCAATTGCTTCATCATGTTGAATCCAAAGACTTGTATTTTAAAATATGTGGGTTGGGATCGCGGTGGCATAGTTGTAGTGCATGAGACTCCGAATCGAGAGGTCCTGAGTTCGATCCGCATTGGCGACACCGTGTTATGTCCTTGAGCAAGGCACATTGACTACCTATAGTACTACTTAATACCCAGGAAACGGTAGCTCCGTCCAGACATGACTAAAAAATGGTGACTGGGACGTTCAGCCTCAATACAAACAAACAAATCTGTGGGCAATCATACCATGAAAATTGCTTTGCCGCTATCAGCTTTTTTTCTGTTTATTAAGCTAGATAATAGGATATAATATTATCGGTTAAGTCTGATTAATCTGAAAAAGAAGCATGAAAAAGGAAACAAAGCCGATAATCAGGGTCTCAGAAACTTCAAAGTAGTTAAGACACAAATAAAATACGAAAATTATACAAAATTGAAAAGAAAACAAAATATTTATACGACTAGAAAAGTCATGAATAGATGCATACAAATTAAAATGAAATTTAAACAATAAAACTGTTGTGACTGTCGGGACTAAAACGATAATTATACAACATTGTGACGCAAACAAAATATTGATACAACTTGAACTAAATTAAAAACATCCAATTCAAAATTATATTTAAACAACAAAAATAAATCGTCTTTTTCGCCGCGAAACACCGCGAAACGCCGCTCAATTGATTTTTATGCGTAATGACAGGTATACTTTTTTCGCCGTGTTCCGCCGCGAAATTTCGCCGCGAAATCTGGAATTTCGCGGCGGAATTTCGCCGCGAAATTCCGCGCTGACTTTTATTTTACACACAATTTCGCCGCGAAATTTTACAATTAGCCGTTAACAAATTAGCCGTTAAAACGGCTAATTTGGGTTTTTAGCCATAACACCACTGTAGATTGTGGGTACTCGTTACAACCGCCACAATCTATGTTTTGAGCAAATATAAGAAAAATAGATATACCCCTGCATACCCCAGTTTTGCTATATAAAATGGGGTTCAAGGGGGTATATATTCAGTACACGGACATGTTTTCCTCACTGCAGTTACTTGCCCTTTTGCGTCTTGAAAAATCTCCATATTCTTATAATTGGGAGAATTTGTTTCACAGGATGCTTGGCACGATAATTGTTACATTTTTTGTGTCTTCATTCTTGCAGATAACAAACTTTGGATGAGTGTTTGAAAGAGCTTATCCGACTTGTGACTTTGGATTTAGGTGTCATTGAATGTTAGAAATATCAAAATATAAATTAAGTAAGCCTTCGCATGAGAAACAAGAAAATGAGTTTGCGATCAGATCAGTCAAGCCTTCGCATGAGAAACAAGAAAATGAGTTTGCGATCAGATCAGTCAAAAACCGGCCTGTACACGCACAGAAGATGGCTAGAGGCTGGAAATTTCGGATTTAGAAAGAATCTAGGAATTGTACTGTCCTTGTAGCGAAAACAAAGGCGCTGATCAGCTGTACAGTTACTGCACAGCTGATCTGCGTCTTTGTATCCGCATATGCAGATTACTAGTTAGCTCACCTGAGCCGAAGGCCCACAAGGTGAGCTTATAGTATAGTAGTCGAGCCGGCGTCCGTGCGTGCGTGCGTCCGTCCGTCCGTCCATCCACATTTTCAAACTTGAATATCTCTAAGACAACAAGGCCAATCGTGACCACATTTTATCTAAAGCATCATTGAGGAGAGGGAAAGGTTGTATTAGGTTTTGGGCCAGGTCGGATAAGAACTCTGGTTTCCATGGCAACGGATAGCTCCCATAGACTTACAATGGGAAAAACATATAAAAATCTTCTTCTCTGAAACCACAAGGCCAAGAGCTTTCATAGTTTGTGTGTAGCAATGTGTAATGGTCCTCTTCATAAATCCTGCCTACCGTGCCCCTGGGGTCCATACGGGCCCCGCCCTGGGGGTGTCATGGGAAAAACATAAAAGAATCTTCTTCTCCAAAACCAAAAGGCCAAAAGCTTTCATATTTTTTGTGTAGCAATGTTTAGTGGTCCTCTATATAAATCCTGCCAATCATGCCCCTGGGGTCAAAAATGGCCCCGGGACTTACAATGGGAAAAACATTAAAAAAATCTTCTTCTCCAAAACCACAAGGCCCAGAGCTTTCATATTTTGTCAGTAGCAATGCATAGTGGTGGTCCCATTTATAAATCCTGCCAACCGTGCCCCTGGGGTCCATACGGGCCCCGCCCCGGGGACGTCATGGGAAAAACTTTAAAAAATCTTCTTCTCCGAAACCACAAGACCCAAAGCTTTCATATTTTGTGTGTAGCAATATATGGGTCATTATCAAAAAATGCAGCAATCCAGAAAGGCAAAACGAAAAAAAATAATTGTCCATTTTTTCTTTTTTAATGGGATAGTTTTATTAATAGGAGCATATAAAATATAGAAATAAAATATGCCGAGTTTAACTGAACAAATAGTGCACCAGCATTAATTAATTGTATGGTACCCTTGAAAAAATATCAGTGCTGTCACGAACAAACTTTCTTGCGTAAAACACTCATTTGATAAGACTTCCCCAATCTGTAAGTGGGGGCATATATAACTTGTCACGAACAATAGTTCACACAAACCTTAAATACTTTCAATGAATTAACGGGGAAGAGATCTTTAATGAAAATGCACATACTGTGATTTGTTCTGTTTCTGAAACGCTTTATTTTTGTAGACTTTATCTTGTGGGATTAAACCAAAAATAAGTTCTGCTAAACGTTTACTATTTCAGTATAGTATCATAACATACCAAAAGCAATTACTTTTATATGATACGTTTTAAGTATTTTAAATAATTATGACCGTGACAGCACTGATGTCGTGACAGCACTGATGTTGTCGTGACAGCACTGATAATTATCCGATCTCGCCTTTTTTATTCCAATGTATGCGGAAATGATTAATTTCTGACCATTTACCGATGAGCTTAGGGGCAGTGACTCACTTAAGGTAGCAACCAACGAAGCCTTTGCTGTTGCTCTAACCAGGGACACCTTTTGCGTAGATCCAATGCCCCCCCCCCCCCAAAAAAAAAAAAAAAAAAAAAAAAAAAAAAAAAAAAAAAAAAACATGTTCGCTTCACGCAAACCAAACGCGATGTAACACGTAAAGCGCAGTAGAAGCGCTGTTCATTTTAAGCAGCAGCATGAGAAAATGTGTCTTTGGGGCTTTCGACCAGGTCTGAGACAACCAGGATAGTTCACGACAAAAGACCGCATTAAATTAAGGACCCTATCACGGATTTTAGGGAGCTGGGTAGCAGGGCCATTTTGTTTGTTTGTGTTTCTGTTGGGGCTTAACGTCCCAGTCAACAATTTTTTAGTCATGTCGGGACGGAGCCAACGCTTCCTGAGTTTAACCAGTACTGTAGGGAATTAATGTGTCTTGCCCAAGGACACATCACGGTGACGCATGTGGTGATCGTACCCAGGACCTCTCGATTCGGAATCCGACGTTATACCACTACGCCACCGCGCTCCCCACGGCCATATTGTTTTCAGGGAGCTTGGGAAAACTGGAAAACAATTGAAGGGAATTGAGGATTACTAGAAGAGAACACTCTTGGTTTAAGGAAGCTGGGAGCAAGGAAAAGATTTTTAGGGAGCTAGGGAGAAAGGTCATTTTTCTTTTAGTGAGCTTGGATCTAATACCTCCTTGGATGGGCCTCAACTTTAGGTTAACTTGCAGCTGAGCTGCACATTTGCTTTCACATATATCCCATTAAATCCCATTTTTATGTAGTGACGTATACAGGGTAAAATGAGGTATACAATGTTACTGCTTTTTGTTTCTAAAATTTGACAATCAGATATATTTTTTTCTTCAATTATTAAAGCTAAAAAAATCTCTGTGTATTGCATGGGTAACACATTTTCGTAATGGTATGCAACATACAAACACACTGAAAGACACATGCGTCAGAAAAGGTTAAAATTTTCGTATTTTCATGTACCATATACCCCTAGTGTGTATATTACCGGGTCCCTTTTTTCGAGGTGTATGCATTTGGTAGGTTTTACGGCACACCCGTACTTGCATTACCCCGAGTTGCCCCTCCCACCCCTCGAGGAAAGGGATGGCGTTTTAAACAAAAAAAGGCGATTTTTCCGTATAAAGTTGGGACTTAAAATGTCTTTTTTTTTTTTTACTGAAAAGGGGTAATCTAATTTGGAATGGACCGCCAAAAAGGGCATTTATCGCGCGACATACACAAACTGTCTAAATATCATTATGGGAGTACCACCACCGGGGCTATTTGTTTACCGTGGTCGACGAAGCATTTTGAATTTGTAGTTTTGTATCACCCACACACAGTCACACACCTCAAACGATTTTCAAAGAGCGATATGAATTGGCCACTTCTGGCTGCTGCTGGCGTTAGTAGCTGAGACCCTCTGGTGAAAGGCGACCTAACTTTTGTCAGCCTAGGAAATTACCTGAATCTACACCTGCTGACAGAAGTCAACTCAGTGCTGTCACATCATTACTGTCACGACCGTGACAGCACTGATCCGTGACAGTACTGAGTTTCACACAGAAATTTAATTCTAGTGACTAACAACAGAATGCAGGATGAAAACTTTGCATGTCTATTCTTACTGCTCCTAAGTTGAAATTCAGTCATGGTTGTAAAATGTATGTGATATTTACAACAAGCGGCAAAATGCGCGTGATAGGACTGATGCTTGTAAAATTCCCACTCCAATTCTGACATGTCTTTATGGTATAGCAACGGAGTAATGCGATTTGTTCAAAAGTTTTTTACCGTAACTTCTTCAGCTTGGTGTCGTCTACTAAACGCGATTGTTTTGATCCGGGAAAATGATTTGTAACTCTGGTCAAAATCGATTTTCAATAACTGTGACAGCACTGACACGTTTTCCAGGGACAACACTATATATGTGCCCCCACCCTTAAATAGCACTTTATATATCATAAGATTTTTGAATTTGACTTCAATAACATTCTATGCAATAGATGGTCACAGAAAATGTGATTTCTGTCAAGCTTCTTTTGCAATGGAAACAAATAAAACTACTTACCCTGACCCAGGGACACGGTAAAAATCGATAAAATAGCACTTCTAGCATCTCTTTTTTGCAAATAATGTACTCGGAAACGTGGAATCGCGTGTGGTTCTAGTAAAGCACCGCGGAAACTAATATTATACATGGAAAAAGCAAACCTCGGACATCGCGCTTGCGAGAAAACCATCAAGGACAAGGATTGCTCCATTTTTTGATAATGACCCATATAGTGGTCCTTTTTATAAATCCTGCCAACCGTGCCCCTGGGGTCCATACGGGCCCCGCCCCAGGGGGGTCATGGGTAAAACATAAAAAAATCTTCTCCTCCGAAACCACAAGGCCCAGAGCTTTCATAGTTTGTGTGTAGCAATGTATAGTGGTCCTCATGGTAAATCCTGCCAACTGTGCCCCTGGGGTCCATACGGGCCCCGCCCCGTGGGCGTCATGTGAAAAACTTTTAAAAAATCTTCTTCTTCGAAACCACAAGGCCCAAAGCTTTCATATTTTGTGTGTAGCAATGTATAGTGGTCCTCTTTATAAATCCTGCCAGCCGTGCTCCTGGGGCCCATACGGGCCCCGCCCCGGGGGGGGGGGTCATGAGTAAAACATAAAAAAAATCGTCTCCTCCGAAACCACAAGGCCCAGAGCTTTCATATTTTGTGTGTAGCAATGTATAGTGGTCCTCTTTATAAATCCTGCCAACCGTGCCCCTGGGGTCTATACGGGCCCTGCCCCGGGGGCGTCATGGGAAAAACTTTAAAAAATCTTCTCCGAAACTACATGGCCAAAAGCTTTCATATTTTGTGTGTAGCAATGTAAAGTGGTCCTCTTTATAAATCCTGCTACAAATCCTGCCAACCGTGCCCCTGGGGTCTATGCAGGCCCCACCCCGGGGGCGTCATGGGAAAAACATAAAAGAATCTTCTTCTCTGAAACCATATGGCCCAGAGCTTTCATATGTTGTGTGGACCAGTGTATAATGCTCTCCTTTATAAATGCTGCCAACGGTGCCCCTGGGGTCCATACAGGCCATGCCCCAGGCGTGTCATTATCTACCATAGACTTATAATGGAAATATATGAAAAAATCTTCTTTGCAACAGCATGACACAAAGCTTGTATATTTGATATACAACATTGTCATGTGGCGCTGTACATAAATCCTGCCAATCTTGACCATGGGGTCAAATATGGTCCCACCCCGGGGGTCATTAAAGGACCCTGACCTTGTTAGATGATTTTTTCAAGTGAACCAAAATGGCAGAAAAGAAGATACACAATCCAGACAAGAGCTCTTCCGCTGATTTCAAGGGTTTCAAGGTCACGTGACCAAGATGGCCACCATACCCATATATGGTAAAAATCCCAATTACTTTGTCCAGTGACTGTACTTGTTGACTCACAGGTGAGCGATCTTTGCCCTTGGGCTACTTGTTTCCTGGTGCGGCGGCTAAAGTGTACTACTGATGGTTCAAAAGATGTTGGTTCTCAGGTGAGCGATCGTTGCCCTTTGGGCTACTTGTTTAAGAAGAAGGATTGTACTAGTATCCATGAAGGTGAAAACAAAGACACTGATGACCTGCACAGCTGATCTGCGTCTTTGTTTTCGCTTCAATGATGCAAAAACAGATTTTCGCATGATTTGGCTCATTTGTGTTGCAGGCAAATTACGGACCTACACAACATTATATATGAAATGAACCAGACTATAGCTATACAACCGTGGGAGGTGGAACCCGATATGGAAACTGATAAATTTACTGTGGATGGTGAGTTGAAATATTAGCCTTCGCCAGGCATTACGAAAATGTGCCCATGCAATATACAGAGATTTTTTTCAGCTGTAAAAAATTGAAAATTTCATTGGATTTTTAAAACTTTTTTTTCTTATTTTTGCTCAAAACATAGATTGTGGGCACGAGTACCCACAATATATAAAAAAGTGGGGTTTAAGGGGGTACATGTTGCAGAAAACCAACAGTTTAGGTTTGTGACCAGATCTGATACAAACTAGCCTGTACAACCACTGAAATTGTTAAAAGCTTGACGTTTCAGATTGAGAAAAAGTGGTACTATCAATGTAGCGAAAACAAATGCACTGCAAAGCTGATCATCTGCGTCTTTATTTTCGCCTGTTGTTGATGATTTTCTTATCCGTCGGTTCGTATGTCCTGATGCTGAGTAGAATGTGAAACTATTAAAGCAATGACCAGAATTTTACACAGTTTTTAACGCTCTCTCTCTCTCTCTCGTGCGTGCACACACGCACGCACGCAAGGAGTCAGATACGATGAGTACAAATGGTAGACCGAGAGGGCAGCTATTTCCTCAAAGGTAGCCACTTCGCTATGCTAAGAGTACCAAATTTAGTATTGACAAAACCCATCGTTGCAGGTCTAACTTGTTGTATTATGCCATTTTGAAGATCATATAATGTTTCATTGCGACATAATTTTAAGCCGTCCTCAACAGATTCGACCTCTCTGCGCGGCGTTCGCGGTCAAAGATGGGCCTACCCTGCAGCTGATCTGAAGCCGTGTTTTTCAGTCGCTATTTACTAAAGGCTCAAATTAATTACAATACCCCATTGTTTGTGGCGACCGTTGTCACAGAAACATACGAGCAGCATAATGAGAAAACCAACAATGTGGTTTATATGTGTGTTTATATATGTATATATGTGTATGTATATGTATGTATATATATGTGTATGTATGTATATGTATATGTGTGTATAAATATGTGTGTGTGTGTGTGTGTGTGTGTGTGTGTGTGTGTGTGTGTGTGTGTGTGTGTGTGTGTGTGTGTGTGTGTGTGTGTGTGTGTGTGTGTGTGTGTGTACGTACATACATACATGTATATATATATAGACTTAGAGGATTTCAGATAATTAACTAAGTATCATCGCCGGTCAAGTCAAGTCAAGTCAAACTCATATAACGTTGGTTTGGGACTAACATTTGTAACACAAGCTCATAGGATCTTTTTATACCGACTATGATAAAGAGTCACTGATGAGGGTTCGGTGCCCGAAATTGCGCAGTTTGGCACATACTGCCTCCATTTGAATGTTCTTTTTTTTTTGGTACAGATTGTATGTACATGTGTGAGTGCATAAAATGTATAGGCAGATACATGAGCAGGTGTGCACGCTGCTTGTTTAAGCATCCCGGAAAACAAGTCTACTTACATAAATATGTATTTGTATGTGTGTATATATGACTGTATGTATGTATGTATTTATGTATATGTGTATATAATTGTTTAGAATGTGAGACAATTTTGATATATGAAACGCTTGAAGTATGTACGGAAAACAAACAGAAATTTCAAAATTTTCAGTTTAAATATGTATATGTATATGTAGTTAAATACTAGTAGTATTTCGTAGTAGTATTTTTTAGTAGTTTAACTACATACTTAAATAATCAGTCTCGTCTCTCTGCATAAGATATGGTTTTCGCATCCCCCTTTTCTTGCTTGTAGCGGTGTTTTCGCCTCCTTTTCTGACCACATAAAGGTCATTTTCATCTAAATGCATCAAACTTTTATAAATCATGTGTTCGCCAATTGAGCACAATTGCAATTTTTATCTAAATTTCTTTATTTCAAAAATCGAGGATGGCCGTTTTCGCCGTCTCTCCTTTCAAGCACTGTCCATGAGCGGTTCTGGGATGATTTCCAAACATGCAAAGTACTATGTTTGACTCTCTTTTGTGCTTATTACCTTGAATTCTCTCTGGTTGCCCCCAACCCTGATTCCCCAATGTTTAACTTGCATAGCCAGTACACAGTTACCGAGAAGAATAAACACACCGCTACAAACTGACTTTATGTAAAGTGACGCGCAATTTGCCGCCATTTTCAATCAGATACTGGGCCCTTTCAAAGGGAGTTTATGAATTAATTTTAAGTCGTATACCCACTGCCGAACATAAAGTGGTGTCACGTTTTGACACATTTTATATGATTTTTGTGTATTTTTGCATTGTTTTTGTTTGATTTTATTTATTTACCTATTTTCATGTTTTCTTTCGTTTTTTCCAAGTTTTTACCTGTAAATACATATTGACTCTGAAGAAGGCGAAAGCCGAAAGCGCGCTCAGTTTGATTTATTCTTGCACTGTTAATGGTTTAATCCCCATATATACTTATTTTAATCATTTTTCGAATCCTTTCTTAGGATCCAGTGCTACCGGGAAGATTTTTGTTTGATGTTTGTCCTATTTCTCCCTATATATTCAGTTTAAATATGTTCATTAATATTATATATAAAATTTATGGTGTATATATGGGGTCGGGTAGGGGCGGAGGTGCCGACCAAAAAAAAAAAAAAAAAAAAAAAAAAAAAAAAAATGTGGTTTCCGAACAGGTCCGACTCAAACCAAGCTGTACAAGCATATGATATGGCTAGAGACTGGAAATTATGGATTTAGAAAGTAGATGAATTGTACTGTCCAAGGCGCTTGTCAATTTCGCAGTTATTGTGGATCTGCAACTTTGTTTTCGCATATGCAAAAAGTTTTCTCATGACGCGGCTCAGTGATATTCGTCATTAATCTGTTGATGGTCAAACGTACAAGTTTGTCGCCTATAGTCAAACAGTAACGGCACGATAGAAAGCAAAACATGGAACACCGCATTTGCTTTATACATGTCATGGAATAATTGTCAGAAGGAAAGGATCTTTTTCAAAATCTTGTGGAAAACCAAAGTCTTTTATTTTTCACATTGATTTTGCTTTTTTAAACCCGGATGTTTAAGGCTATCCCGCGCTTGCGTCGCACATTAAAAGAATAGTCTATCGGTAATACAGTTTTTCACTTTACGAAGCTTTTATGTTCTACATTTACAGGTCTGTTATGTACGTCACGTGTTTTAATAATTGGAGTCATTGTGTGAAATGCGAGGCGTTGGCGTGAGACAATTGATTAAACTGGTCGCCATTACGGCTATTTTTGGATCTCGTTGACAAGGAAACGGTTAAACAGATAGTTATTTGCATTGAGGCTTAAGGTGCGGTCAATATTTTTTCAGTCGTTCCATGATATCAGTATTTTCATGATCTTCGTTACTGTCCTATCATCCCCACAGATGGCTCCGAATACACAGCAAGGCGGCCACAGAATTCGAATCACCGACACCTTGATCCAGTCCGATGCTATACCATCGAGCTGCGGAGCGCCGCACGATGAGCCTGTATAAATTAGGACAAAACCCCTTGTTACTGGCTGATGTTTCTCTTTGCATGCATCACAAAATATGACCGCATGCATCTTCATTACTTGTAACGAATTGACTTTGGCTGAGTTCATTTTTATTTTGAGAGGCATCACGAGTGATTTTAAATTTTCATATAGATCTATATAGCTCTACTGACGTCAACAAAAAACGCCTCATGGAAAATGATGCGTAACTTGGCCAATAGATACACAATATGAACGAAATTTGCGTTTTCCTTATTTTTTTAACACTTGCGTGGGTGCACCATTTTTAAAAATGCATGATCCTGACGTCATTATACAGGCGTTTTTAAGGTGAAAATTCTTATAAGCCGTGCAGTCGTTTTACAAACTTAAGGACATTGAAATTTTGAAAAGTAATTTAGTAGAAATATTGAAAATAACATATGGATTTTTCACAAGGAAAGAAACAGACGGAACGAAAAAATGATACTATTCGGTTTTTTTTTTTTTTTTTTTTTTTTTTTTTTTTTTTTTTGCGTTTGAAGCGAATCCATAGTCCGGGACCATCGTTCGCTTTGGCATAAGATTCCGTTTATCGATTTTTGTTACCGTAGCTCTTTCGCCGTCGCTTCTGTGGCACAATATGATTGACGTCAACGTTATGATGAAACATTTCCGAAACGATGCCGTTATATTCGGATGCACACCTTGAGTTAATTTTATAACGCAGTCGCATTATTTCAAATGAATAGCCAAGAACGGAGAAATGGTATCCTGACGCTTATTTCCCTAGACGTCAGATACACGTTATCCGTAAGGATGATCGTTTCACGCTGAAAGGCAGGAGAAGTAACAATAGCAACTCTCTTTGTCAAATAGCCATGCCAAGATACCCTTTGAAAACTTTTTGACCAGTTTGATGGCGATTACCATTTAGGCACTGGCCATTAGCTGCAGTGACGTCAACAACGCTAGAGAACGAAATTCAGTTTTAAAAAAATCAAAGATGCTCAGTTTGAAACGACCGTGCGTTGCTTCTGTGTGAACTGGCGCAAACATATAATTAAAATTTTGTATGCATTGCCCAAAAGAAAACGCATCAGATCCTTCTGTTGGAATTTAAAAAAAAATGAGTAGATGGGTAGAACAGGAAAGGCCTGCTCACTACTACTCTGGCTGAGCAGCGACAGAAACAGATGCGCTGACCAGCCTGCCCATATTTCTCGTGAATGAAAACGAATAAAAAATGCATATTTGCGATTGCGGTGTCTTGAATGATAACGATTGAATACTCATAGGAATACGGATGAAATTAAAATGGAATAAGTTTAAGACCAAGAATAGAATAAACCAATATAAAAGTGCAACAGTGCAGTGAAACTAGAATCTTAATGATGCCATTGATGCACTTTGTCACGTAATTGTCAGCTGTTTAATCATTTCAACTCATTGCTTTGATTTTACGATTATTGGAGAATGGCACTTGCACATTGTTGTTTACTAGTCATTTGTTACCACGGCCTCGTCACCTCGGGGGAGGGCGGGGGATACCCATGGAAATGAGCGGGGCTTTGACCAAAGTGCGTGGGAAATACCCGGGGTTTGCTTTATATAGGCCAAAAGGGCCGTCAAATGAAAAAATGACAGGCTGCGGGGGGAAACAGCAGTAGTTTTACCAACCAGCAGTCCCCGCAGGGTTGGGCTTTTAGCAGATATTTGCTGGACCAAAAGTCAAAGTCCCCGCTATTCCCCGGGGTAGGGGGCGTGGTTACAAATGACTATTGCATTGTGAAGTCAGGATTTGTCGAAGGGGCTTCAAATTATCAATTGGGGTGGAATTTGAATGGGGTCGTGAAAATTAAATAATATGGTCTCGGACGAGGGTGAGTGTCCCATACAAAACCCCTCTACTACGCTACCGAAAGTGGTATGCTACGTTTTAGAATAATCCATGTTTCTGCCTGTCATAGATTTGATCAAACAATTTTTGTGTCTTCTACAACTGTCACCATCGCGCAAAAAATAGACTTACATCAGGAAAACATGTCCGTCCAATAAATACCCCCTAAACCCCACTTTTACTACGCAGTTTACGCACCACTTTTATATACTAAAACTGGGGTTGGCAGGGGTAAACATATTTTTCTTATTTTTGCTCTAAAACATAGATTGTGGGTACTCGTTAGATCCGCCTCTAAAACATAGATCGCGGGTACTCTAAACATAGATTGTGGGTACTCGTTAGAACCGCCTTGCCGAGGCGATTCTAACGTGTACCCACAATCTTATGTTTTGAGCAAAAATAAGAAAAATATAAAAAATGTTCAATTTTTAAAGCTAAAAAAATCTCTGTTTATTGCATGGGCAAGTTTTCGTAATGTACCACTGGAACTCTTTATTGTACTATAGCGTCATTATCACCGAACTTCCCCGTTTTAGTTTATATATATTTGAACTTTTTGGATAACTGTCCTACTTTCACCTGTTACTTAGCCTCTAATGCCCTGGCCATGAGATTATAAAACTTTTTTCATGCTCAGCTCAGCTGAGACTAAAATTTATACTGCTCATAAATGTTAAAATGCCAACAATTGTTTAAGAGCAGGATAAATTAGTAGTTGTTAGCTCGCCTGTACGAAAGTACAGGAAGAGCTATTGCAGTGACGTCGCGTCAGATGTTCAGGCACAATTTGCGGGTTTTTTTTTTTTATCACGTTCTTGGTGCTTAAATGCTGCCATGTCAACATTTTTAAAATAGCGCTATGCAAAATATATCAAAATAAAGATCTTGAAACCAGCTTTTAGACTATGTGCAAGTTTGATATGTCTTTTGACCTATTACCGAATACACTGCCAATGAATGACCAAAAATGGCTAAAAACGTCATGTCAGGCGTTACAAAATTAACCGTTTTTTGCGACGAAAAGAAACATAAAATCGCGATCTTTAGTATTTGTGCACCGAAACGACACACATTTGCAGTGACCTCGTTGATAGAACGCCCGCCAAAAGCTGAAGTCAGAAGACGAAATATTAGAGATACAACCGCATCTTGTTCGGGAGGTCCGAAAATGTCAGGTTCAGTCTGAAAAGTTATAGGTAGACTGTGTTGTTTGTATTATTAAAAATACTTCAGAAATAGTAAATTACTAAATTTTTATATACACTGAAAAAAAGTTTTAAGAGGCCACTTTTCAAACTAAGCCATGTTCAAAATTGCACGATTTTTTGCCGAAAGACGTGTCTTTCAAGTAAGTAAAGTTTCAAAGTGTACAGAAATAATTTCCTTTCACTAAAAGCGTTTTTGGAGTAAAAATGCAAAAATCAATGTTTTTAAATAAAAAAAACTGGATACAGCACACCATTTATTGAAATTAGGAACGGGTGTCACCAAAGTGGTTGTTACGGCTCGGAAAAACATCAAACATTCGAATTTTCTCTACTGGTAGAATTTTTATGCATTTTTAAGAATCACCAATTTTGAGATTTTTTGGAAAATTCATAAATGTGCCTCTTAAACATGTTGACCCCTGTTAAATTCACTTGATGAGGCCTGGAAATGAGAGATATAACTCGACTGAATTGTTTGAGACCATTTTCGAGGACCGACATGTCAAGGCTGCCGCACACTTCCGGTTTCAATGCCAATTTTTAACGAACAAAATAACAAAATTTGTGGACGATTTTTTAAATTTTCAAAGTTTATCAGAGTCAAGTTTTTGACCTAAATAATCGCTGAAAATTTCAATGTTATGCTGCTGATAATAACGCAACTGGAGAAGAACAAAGTTGGTATGCAAATTGCATACAAAAGCTGACTTCCTGTTATTCAGGTTGTTGTCTTCTTGCATGTACAAAACAGAAACGAAGATTCTTATTGCAGCAACACTTTTGACTTAATTTTATCTTGCATCATGACAGTCAGTAGCACTTTCAAATAAATCAAAATGTAAAAACACAACGTCATAATATGACATATAATTTGATGTTAATAAAGTGTGACTTTTTGAAATGAGGGTACCTTTACACATGCTTCGTCTGTGTGAGAAGTATCACGCATTTTAGAATGCAGAAACCTACAGAGCCACTGTTAGACATTGGTTTATTCATATGATCATGAATTTTAATTGATCGTATTTTACTTTCTGAACTAGAAGAAAAATATGAGGTGGCCTCTTCTAACTTTTTTTTCAGTGTAGACGTTTAGTTCAGTAAATGCGCATTCACGCTATACATGTATGAAAATAAATTCGATTCAGAAATTGAAAATAATTAAAACATAAAATTTTCCGGATCTTAAAAAATGTAACACTGCCGATTTTTTAGATCAAAATCCAAACGTCGTTTGTTCCGTATCATAATTTTCATGTCAGAATACATCTTTTTAGGTTTTGGTTTGCATGACATTTAAGTTCATAAACCAATCTGTCATGTGATATTTATAACTTGAATGATTCTGCGTTCACTATCAACAAAACTGTTTTGATTTTCCGTGATCTTAAAAACATGTTACATTTTGACGTTTTAGTCGATTTTACGTTACGTTACGTATGTTCACAGGGCCTGTCCGCCTATTTGAACAAGCCATCTAGCGAGGTGTTTACCGTCACAGTCTGGCATAAACATACGTGGCTGGTGTTGCTATACTGACGCGTACTTTAATGCTCGTAGCTGTCGCTACAAATTGCAATTAAAGCACGTGTAAAAACACGCATTAGACCGCACTGTAGCCGCGATGCTATGATACCGGCTTCAATCTTTTCTTGTAACGTTATTGTGCACGAACATCTAACGCGACGTCAGTCACCTCGGCGTCGGCGTAAGCGTCGGCGTTAGCGTTGGCATCGGCGTTGCTCAAAATGTTAAAGTTTTTATGAGTCTATATCTCTTGAAGTTGTGGATGGATCAAGTTGATACTTTGCATAATGGCAGATATTGGTCTGAAGTTTTATGCTGTACCATCATGACCCACCTGGGTGATCTTGCGGTCAAGGTCACGGACTTAGAAATTTTGTGTTAAATTTTTTGGTTAAAGTTTGGAAGAGTCTATTTACAGTCAACTGGCAGTAGCCAAAAAAACGTTAAAATGGCTATTACCAGTCAACTGTCACTAGCCAAAAAACGTTAAAATGGCTATTACCAGTCAACTGTCACTAGCCAAAAAACGTTAAAATGGCTATTTACAGTCAGACTTGAAATTTAATTTTGCTTGAAAAGTGTTTTATCTCTTGGCTCTCTTCACCATTAATATAATGTGACAAATTAATTCAGCTTCCAATGACGGAACCCAGTCCTCATGGATTTCGGCTAAACTGAAGTCAGATGATGGACAGGCTGAAATTCGAATTAATGTTTATCGTTTGAATAAATGCATTGCTAACCACGGTTAACAGCTGATCTCATGTCCGGGTGTTCTGCTATACCAAACACACTGTTCCTGATTACACAGTTCGGAGATTACCAACAATTAGATTACGAATTGGAAGCAGCTCGCATTGCAAAGCAGGAGAGAAAGAATGACTTGAAATATTGAGTGTATACATGTACATGACTAAATCTTAACGCAGAAATCAGCAGTTCGTTCCTTTAGTTAATGTACACGTATCTAGGGAAGTGTCAGTTTCCAGTCAATGCTACTAGTATTTGTTTTGACAAATATGAACAAGCATGCCTGGTTTGTGGTGGTTATATTCAAGCACGAACGCGCGGATATAGTGCCTTCGCTGCTGACATTTTTCGTAACTGGACGCTTACTTGTAGCATGTATGTGTCTCCTTACCAGGACGACTTCGTATAATTTAGAAATAAGAATGGAATATCTTTGAACCATTTTAAGAATAGCATGTTCATGTAACATGGAAGTCGGTGTATTACGTTAACACCACAAAACTGTGATAATCAACTTCCAAAGAAAACGGAACACGTAAAAGTACGATTTTCAAATATTTCGCCTGTATCATCTTAAATCATAGACTTAAATGCACTGCCTAGCTTATTGATGGTACTATTACCATGTGTTTTAAGACAGACCCTACTAGAATTTGTTTACTGCGAAAACTCATGTCTCCCCCCTTTCTAAGTGCAAACGTAAGTTCAATATTCCAGTGTTATGATTTTTGTGTTCTGCGCATTGTCGCGGATGTAAATATTGCTATAAAGTTTCAACACGAAACATTGATTGGTTTCCAAGTTACAGAACAGACACCTAATGCAAAATTATGACCTTCCATTTCAAAGCACCAAAGCTCCAAAAATATGCAATCCAGAGTTACAAATCATGTGTTCTGCAGGTCTTCTGACGTTGTCAATAATCCTGTGAAGTTATGAAGCTATCTTAATTGGTTGTCAAGTTACAGAGGGGACACCATTAGTCGATTACAATGCAAAATCTGCAATTTTCCATACAAAGGGCCATAACTAAACAATATGCCATCCAGAGTCAGTATGGTTCCTAAGTTCTGCAACATCATCTCATGCTACAAATGCTACAAAATTTCATCATGATACATTATAGGGTTTTCAAGTTACAGAGCGGACACAATAAATATGCAACCCAGAGTTATGGATCTTGTGTTCTGCACATCATCTTATGTTGGTTAATTATAATGAGATACTGAAAAGACAAGACTTAAATGCCTGTTTGGCTATTTCCGATTTCAAAGGGCCATAACTCGAAAACCATGTAATCCAGCATAACGGTTCTTTTATTCTGCACATCGTCTTATGTTGATTAATAAAGTTATGAAGTTTCATCGTAATATCTTAAACGGTTTTCAAGTTACATGGTGGATATGACTGGAATGCAAATTCTTCTATTTTCCGCTTCAAAAGGCCATAGCTCTATAATACGCAATCCAGAGTTATGGTTCTTGTGTTCTGCATGTCGCAGTAAAAAAAAAAAAAAAAAAAAAAAAAAAAAAAAAAAAAAAAAAAAAATCAGCAAGAGTTTTTAAAACGACTTCAAGTGGTAAGTACACCTGATATGCGTTCAGTCAGTCAGTCAGTCAGTCAGTCAGTCCCAGCTGTTCATGGACCAAATAAAACCCAAATACATTTATTGTTTTATACGCGGCATGCGTACCTGATTTTAATTCTTTAAAATACATATTTAGACAAATTCTGTAATTCTTCGCGGTTTATCAAAGATTGTCGTACACGAATACACCACAATTAAGGTATGTTGTCATAAAAATGCCTCAAGGTGTGAAAAGTGAAGCTCAACCACGCGTACTGTAAAAACATTTTAGGGGTATTCATGTGTTTTATGACACCTGAGCCGCACCACAAGAAAATATATTTAACTTTTTTAATCAAAACAAAAGTGCATTTTTATACAGCTTTTAGCCAACGCTCCTGTTTTGTTATTTATTAAACACAATGCATTGCCTGTTAAACCTGATTCTTAAACCGCCATACATAACTGTGTCTGTCTTGCCCGGCTTCAGAGCTAATCAGAAATCCCGAAGGCATTTTATTATGACGCGGCTCTACAGTTTGATGACGTGTCGCATATAGAGATGTCATTGAATCAGGAAAGGACACAACTAAAAGACGTTCGATACACCATGTTGCTTCAAATGATAACATAATTAGCATTGTCTACTTTGGTTACAAAACTTATAACATCAAAAACCTCAGAGTCCAGAGTTTAAGCCAGAAAAAGCCGACCAAGTCTGTCACAAAATACCAGCTTTAACAGCGAAGGCATTTGGCTGAATAACAGCAATGTTGAAACATTTTATATAAATACCAGTAGTACATCCTTGGTCAACAGCTAATGTAATGCCGAAACGGTCATTTATCTCGGCCGCAGGTTCCCCGCCCATTAGTACTTAAAGAAATAGATGGGCTGCTAGTGCCTCTAGGCAAATCTAATACACTAGTGGCTGACCATCTGATAACAAGTTAACCGCTCTGGTTTGATCCTGCCCAGGAAAAGTGGTTCATATCAAACCATCCATATGTATAAAACTTTTGTGGCTTAGTTAGATGGTTATATTTCAAGCACTTGTTGTACGTCATCGTCATGCTGGGTAGAACGTCCCGGCATTACCTTAGCTGTTGACAGGGACTTTAAGCATCAATTCATACAAAACCTTCATCTTTGCAGATTGCCAACTTAGTGCACATTAGACCACTGATCTTGGACCAGGGGAAGAGGAAAAATGAATATAAATATGTTCTAAACAAGTTTACGTAATGTGCGGACATGGTAGTTGAGCGCGATCTCGGGATTCGATGTCGAATCGAACACACTGCCTGCCGTCTGGGCATTTTTTTCAATTTGGCCACACGCGCGTGCATGTTATGAATTTTTTACAGAAAGTTTGATGCGGTACTCATAAACGTTGCCAGCAAGTTTGCAAGCTTTTTCTCAGTCTACAATTGCAAAATTCTTATGCACATATATATAAACTTGTACAATTAGTTTGCACTATAAATTAAAAAAATACTCTGTTGCTCTTTCTTTCAAAACTTAACTATGCATTAATCTTTATAATTTTATCAAGTTTTTGGTAAAAAAAAATAGTCACTTAAAATTGTAGATGGCAAGTCATTTTTTCAGCAGTTTGCATTGGTTTCGGATGGGATGAAGAAAAACAATTCATCGTCTCATTATGAAAGTCAAAGTTGCATGGTCCTAAACATGCGACCAACGAAACAAGAGCAACGTAAAGATCATCACTAATATATATATATATAAATTGTATTGCATTGTCAATCAATGCATTCCCAATAAATTCATATAATTACGTAAATAAAATATTGAAAATACAAATAAGGCTAAGATCTAATGAAACATAGTTTCAGTCCCAAGTTTGTCAGAAACATGTTACAACATACTAAGTAAATAATTTTTTTGAACGACTGTAAATAGCCATTTTAACGTTTTTTGGCTAGTGACAGTTGACTGGTAATAGCCATTTTAACGTTTTTTGGCTACTGACAGTTGACTGGTAATAGCCACTCCGTTAAAGTTTTTATAAGTTTATATCTCTTGAAGTTGTTGATGGATCAAGTTGATACTTTGCATGAAAGTAGATATTGGTCTGACGTTTTATGCTGTACCATCATGACCCATCTGTGTGACCTTGAGGTCAAGGTCACGGACTTATAAATTTTGTGCTAAAGTTTTTGGTTAAAGTTTTTATAAGTTTATATCTCTTGGATATGTAGATGGATCAAGTTGATACTTTGCATGTTGGTAGATGTTGATCTGAAGTTTTATGCTGTACCATCATGACCCATGTGTGATCAAGGTCACAGACTTAGAAATTTTATGTTATAAGTCTATATCAAATATGTAGATATTCGTCTGAAGTTTTATGCTGTACCATCACAACCGACCTGATTGTGATTGAGGTCATTGTCTTCGGTCATATATTTTAATAGATTTAGTGGCAAAGCACAAGTCAGGCGAGCTACGCTGTCCTGCGACAGCTCTTATTGAGTTTTGAACCTAAATTTTCCCAATTTTTGACTATTTCAACATTTATGAACAGTTGAAATTTCGTGCTCAGCTGAGCTGAGCTTGAAATTTTTTTTATAACTTCTAATACCCTGATCTCCCTTGAAGTAATTTTCTCATGCTCCCCGACAAGAGACCCGAAATGTATGCTTGCTCCCCAGCTACCCTAAAATAATCCCTAGTGTACTCCTGCTCGCTGAAAATTAATAGCCGTTCTCTCCAGCTCCCCAAAACTTTAAGCCGCGAAATAGACTTCATGCTCCCCAATCGTCAAATAAAGATGGCAATACGTTATTAAATCATGCGTGGAGTTGGGGTTCATTTTTAAAACGACAAACCAGCTATATTATTTGCGAGGCAGCATGATTATCTTACTGTTGTCAGTGAATGGCTCTAGACAGCAAAACTCGAATAAAGAAATGAGCCGCCTCGTGGGAAAACCAACAATGTGGTTTCCGAACAGGTTCGACACAAACCGACATGTACAAGCACAGAAAGGAGCTAGAAGCTTGAAATTTCGGATTTAAGTAGAAGAGGAATTGTACTATCCGAGTAGCGAAAACAAAGGCGCTGATCAGCTTCGCGGTTACCGCGAAGCTGATCTGCGTCTTTGTTTTCGCCTATGCAGATTGTTGGTTTTCCCACGAGGTGGCTCAATTAATAGCCGTTCTCTCCAGCTCCCCAAAACTTTCAGCCGCGAAATAGACTTCATGCTCCCCAGTCGGCTTCCAGTTCATGTCGAATAAAGATGGCGATACGTTATTAAATCATGCGTGGAGTTGGAGTTCGTTTTTAAAACGACAAACAGGCTATATTTGCGAGGCAGCATGAAGATCTTAATGTTGTCAGTGAATGGAATTAGACAGCAAAACTCGAATAAAGAAATTATGAAGAAACACAATAAGTCTAGAAGTTATAAAAAATAATTTTATTGTGTAAAAACAAGTATTCATGTGGTGTTAGCACGCTATTCTTACAAAAAACACATGGACGCTTGTATATTGAGCCACCTCGTGGGAAAACCAACAATGTGGTTTCCGAATAGGTCTGACACAAACCGGCCTGTACAGCTACAGAAGCAGGCTAGAAGCTTGAAATTTTGGAGTTAAGTAGAGGAGGAATCCGAGTATCGAAAACAAAAGCGCTCGCGAAGCTGATCTGCGCCTTTGTTTTCGCCTATGCAGATTGTTGGTTTTCCCACGGCTAATATGTAGTCGTGTAAATGTACGGAGACCCACAGTAAATACAAACCGATTTTTACACCAGGAAAGCATGTCCATGAAATAAGGACCCCTTTAACCCCACTTTTATAATTGAGCCGCCTCGTGGGAAAACCAACAATGTGGTTTCCGAACAGGTCCGACACAAACCGGCTTGTACAAGCACAGAATAGAGCTAGAAGCTTGAATTTTTGGAGTTAAGCAGAGGAGTAATTGTACTATCCGAGTGGCGAAAACAAAGGCGCTGATCAGCTTCGCGGTTACCGCGAAGCTGATCTGCGCCTTTGTTTTCGCCTATGCAGATTGTTGGTTTTCCAATGAGGCGGCTCAATTATAGTGAAAGTAGTGTGTACAGGGTACTCGTATATACGTGCTAAATTAATGTCCACAACGTCAGAATTTCCATAGACTTCAATGTATTTTCACGTTTACAAGAAAAATTATCCTGCTTCGCCTGGTCAACCGATTTTAACGATTTTTGTGTCATTTGAAATGCAAATAAATAAAGCAATAAACAAGATAGTTTAATTAAATTCTATCCACGCAATTCAAGGCTGCAATTATTTAAAGAAAATGTGAGATTATTTTTGCAGTTTTTGGGCAACGTCACCATTGACGTCAATGGGAAAATGATTTCTTCAAAATTTCCTACAATTTTAAATTGTTGTATATGAAAAATGCAAAGTCAGAAAATTTTATCAAAAATCTTATTTATTGCTTTATTCATTTACCGTTCAAATGACACCAAAATTATGAAAATATGTTGACCAGTAGAGACAGAATACTTTTTCTTGTAAACGTGAAAATACACTGAAGTCTATGGAGTTTGCGACGCTGTGGACATTAATTTGCACCTATTTTTCTTATTTTTGATCGGTAAAAATAGATTCCGATGCTTGTTGGTAGAATTGGTGCTTAACGTCCCAGTCAACAGTTATGGTCATGTCGGGACCTTGCCCCCCATTTTATGAAATCTTTACTCAAAATTAGGATGTTATGGCACTTAGAATGTAACCACCCAAGTAAGTCAAGGCTGAGATATGTGAGCCTGTGCATGAGAAAACCAACAATTTGGGGTTCCGACCAGGTCCGACACAAACCAGCCTGTACAGTCACAGAAGAAACGCAGAATCTTGAAAATTTGGGAATAAGTAGAGGAGGAAATGTACTATCCGTGTAGCGAAAACAAAGACGCTGATCAGCTTCGCGGTTACCGCGAAGCTGATCTGCGTCTTTGTTTTCGCCCATGCAAATTGTTGGTTTTCTCACGCACAGGCTCATGTATAAATCGTTTGACTTGAACCACTTTTCCTGCTTCCAAAGGATCTACTTTTATATTTTATTTACTATTTAAAAGTGGGGTTAGTAAGGGGTATAGTTAGCCTGATAAACGTTAGATTTATATTCTTTTATTTTGTGTTTAACACGGACTCTTGATATAAATGTATAAAATGAGCCACATCATGAGAAAACAAACTGTTCGCATATGCGAAATCCAAGGCGCAGATCAGCGCCTTTGTTCTCGCTACACGGATAGTGCAGTTTATCTACATTCTAAATCCGAAGTTTCAAGCTTCTAGCCATCATCTGTGATTGTACAGCTCTGCTTGTGTCGGACCTGTTCGGAAACCACATTGTTGATTTTCTCATGACGCGGCCCAAATGTTTTATTCCAGAAAACGAAGAGACAGGTGGAAGCTCAATAATAGATATGGCATCCACGGTAAGCGTATAATTTTATTTTATGTTTAAATCTTAATTCAAATGTGCTTGCAAACCGTTCTTGGTTTATAAACTGTTGATTGCACATTTGGATTTTGGAATCTTTTCACTGCACGGGCACATGTCATGTTATTGTACCCTTTCATCCTTCATTTGTTAACTACAGGTGACCCGGACTTTCGTCTATTGTTTAGTTACATTTTTACCGATATTTTCGTTATAGATATACGGCTATTATAGGTAAAAAGGTACAAGTAGGCAAAGATCAGGAAAAGGCGCAATCAGAAAAAGATTCCCACTCCAAAAACCGAGGTGGGAAAAAACCAAACTAACAATCAAGTACTTATACCATGAAACAATCGTAAGCCGAATGGGCAGCTATTAAAAATGTAAAAGAATCGTTTGTGACAGGCGGCTGTACATGTGCATATTCAAAAGCTAGCTTTGATACAAAATCTGAAGGCAGTATGAATATTTTCGCCACACCTTGCAAGTATAGTTTCACCGAACACTACAACGCACAATTTTTTATGGTGCCGTAACCAGGATAAATACTGCCGAGCTTGTTCGCCTGTTTATCTTTTTGATAGCTATAGTAGTTCTTCAAATAACACATCAGGAAAACATGTCCGTGTAATATATACCCCCTTAAACCCCACTTTTATATAGTAAAACTGGGGTATGCAGGGGTATACCTATTTTTCTTATTTTTGCTCCAAAACATAGATTGTGGGTACTCGTTAGAACCGCCTCGGCGAGGCGGTTCTAACATGTACCCACAATCTATGTTTTGAGCAAAAATAAGAAAAATATCAAAAATTTTCTACTGATTTTTTTCAATTTTTACAACTTAAAAAATCTCTGTATATAACATGGGCGTGTTTTCGTAATGACATGTTGCTCGCCGAGACTTAATTCGCACCTATTACAAACGTTTTATGAAGAACTGTGCAAATATCTCTAAAGTATCTTATCATCAAGTATTCCATCTGTGTGTTTGATTGAAATTATTTTAAATAAAATTGAGAAAACCAATATTTTTGCACTGAAATGCGAAAACAAAGGCGCAGATCAGATTCGCAGCAACTGCGAAGCTGATCAGCGCCTTTGGTTTCGCTGTACACGGATAGTACAATTCATCTACTTTCTAAATCCAAAATTTCCAGTCTCTAGCCATCTTCAGTGCTTGTACTGCTCGCTCGGATTGTATCGACCCTGTTCGAAAACCCAAATTGCTGTTTTTTTCTCAACATTTGTATTTCATTTTAGACCAGCAACAACGACCGACGGCGTATTCGCTGTGTGTCAGTGACTCTGCTGACGGTTATTGTGATTATCATTGGAGGAATTGTGGGTATTCTGATGGGACTTCTCGACTGATAGGAGAAATGTTGGCATACTTTCATGAAAATTCACCCATGCAATATACAGATTTTGTTATTGCTTTTAAATTGACATGTTTAAGTTGAAACGTTTGATTTGTTTAGGCCTCGTTTCCACGGACAAGTTTTCTTTGACAAAGTAGGTTTGTCGCTGACAAAATACGCTCATGTAAATTCAATTCTGTGGCGAAGTTTAATTGCCAAATATCTGAGCGAGCTAAGTAATATAAGTTCTCTTTGCTGAATGTGAACGCAAACTCATTGCCAAAGTTTCTGTGACAAATAATCTTCGTTACAGAAAAAATGTCCGTCGAATTGAGGCCTTATGTTGAAGCTCGAAACATAGATTGTGAATGCTAGTTAGAACCTCTTTGCCAGGGGCGGTTCTGCCAATTACCCACGATCAATGTTTCAAAGCAAAAATAAGAAGAAGAAATAATATATTACTCTGCACATCCCGATTTACTATGTAAAATTTTGATGTATGGGGTAAAACTTTTAAACACGGACATGATATCATGATATCCTGCGTCACGAGAAAACCCGTCTTCGAGGTTTCCGAGATAGTCCGACACAAACCAGCCTATAGAAAGTTTCGAATTTGTGACGAAGAAGAATGGAAAACTACACTCGATCTAATCCATGGAGTGAAAACAATTTCACCGTTTGGCTTTGCATTTACTGCACAGCTGATCTTTGTTTTCGCAAATGCAAAAAGATCCGATCAACAAATGCAAATCTATGCCAGGGGTTAAGCGGCACGGTCAAAGTATTTTACCTATACTGTCATATCTATTGCCTTATTGAAAATCCCCAAGGCAATACCTATTTGAATTTTGTGCAATAAATTGTTCACAGGTATATTTCACCCTGTATACCGTTGATGCAACTGAATATGTTACGGCACAGATTGATGCAACATTTCACGAAGGTAGGGAGAAATGGAGAGCGATAAGTTGACGATCATGTCAGTTTTATAGGCATTAATGCGAGGATGTCTGGGTCATGACTTTGTGGGAAAACAAAGTAAGGATGCCTTCAGTTTTTGCCATAAGTAGTTTGTAACAAAAGCTTACCTTGTATCAGAAATTATTAATTTCATTGAAGGAATATGCCACCAGAAACACGAAAATTGATTACGTTTGCTAATTATTCGAATCCTTCATCATCGTTTGTAAATATCAAAGTTTCGTTATATACCGGAATCATTCCTTGTTTCATACCACCAAAAGACAATCCTGAACTCAAGCAAACTTTTGCACAATATGGTGTTAACACACCTAGGTTGGATCGTTTGGGAAGCAACGTACGTCAGAGAGTTCATTGCCTTGATGCAACGTACGTCCAATGTGTTCTTTTTAAAAATGATGCTATCTACGGCGGATCTTTGGGCCAAAAATGATATTTCTTACGGCGGACACTTTTGCAAAATGAAAATCCTGTGACCGTTAAAGCTATAGTGAGCGGGGCTAAGTGATTTTTGCATATTTTTTTTCTGGCAGTGTTTCTTGTATACGTCTTCCACTAGCTTCCAAACCTTTTTGTTTCGTTTTGCAATGACTTCAAACGTCCCAATTTAACATTTTTAGTCATGTCGGACAGCGCCAACGCTTCCTAGTTGTTTATCGGCACTGCGGGGACTTAGGTGTTTTTCCGTCAAGCAAACTACACGGTGTAGGTAGGTATCAAATCCAGAACCTCTCGTGGTGCCCTATTCTACCATTACGCCATCGCGCTCCCCACTTCCCAAAAACGAACTTACAAGATTTTCCATCAAATGGTTGTCTGTTAGCCCTTATAAGTCTTATAATTCAGCATGACTGTTTTCATCAGAAATGTTGACATTATAAGCTTGAAACGGTTAACACACATACGCAGATACTCGACAAATGTGACGTATGTGTCGTGTGCAATGATATATGTGTGTCACTGTCGGCATCAGATGATCTGGACATCCGGGCGTTTAGTGTGTGTGTGTGTGTGTGTGTGTGTGTGTGTGTGTGTGTGTGTGTGTGTGTGTGAAAACTGTATGTTTCCAATAGGGTTGTGTATCTTAGTGTTGTTTCGTGTTTAATTCTAATAGTAAGTTTAAGCAGCTAAATCTTGCTGAAAAGGCACGTTCTAAATTTCGTACCAGACCCTCAGGTGTAAGGAAAGGGAGTGTACGTGAGGGTCCCATGCACAGATCCAGAAATATATTTCACTCGGTACTCATTAAAATTTCTCGTTAAGCATTTTTTCTTGATAGCACAGGTAATGTACGCCTGAAATAGGTTTACGTATTTTGTGCTTACTCATGGTGAACTAGTGCACAATGTAAAGTCTACAGAAGGTTCCCTGCACCTGAAAGTGATGGGTTGGCTCCCCCGGCCATTGCTTACCCCGTCTCCCTAAAAAGTATTTTGCACATGTTCAAAACTCCCCACCCCCACCTATAAAGTGCTTGCTCTGTAACTCCTCACAAATTATCACGAATGCACTATCTAGCTCATGAACTAGCCGTTATCTGCCCCACCCCTTTTCCCCAAACACCTGGTAGGGACTCAACTATGTTTGTTGCAAATCAAAAGCAAGGTGAAAAAACATTCACATTGTGCAATGAATCACCCATATAAACAACGAGCAAGAATATCGGGAGCTATGCTTGCTGCATTATGGAGAATATGTATAGGGTTATACAATTTGCATACACATGCAGATTAATTTAAAAAAATCAAATATTTTTTATCCAGATTGATACTAAAGCTTTCAATTCACAGCACAAATTTAAAAAAAAATAAACATCAAAGTGTCCGCCGTAAGAAAAATCATTTTTGGTCTAAAGATCCGCCGTAGTTAGCATCATTTTTCAAAAACACCTCTTGTACGTAGGTAGTATCCAGGCAATGAACTCATTGACGTACGTTGCTTTCCAAGCGATCCAACCTAGGTGTGTTAACACCATATTGTGCAAAAGCCGGCTCGAATACATGATTGTTGATTGGTGGTATAAAACAAGGAATGATTCCGGTTTATATTGAAACTTTGATAATGACAAACGGTGATGAAGGATTTGAGCAATTAGCAAACATAATCAATTTTCGTGTATCTGATGGTATATTTCTTCAATGGAATTTATAATTTCTGTCTCAAGGTAAGGTTTTTTAACAAACTACTTATTGCAAAAACTGAAGGTATCCTTACTTTGTTTTCCCACAAAGGCACGGCCCAGACATCCTAACATTAATGCCTGTAAAATTGAATTAATGGTCAACTTACCGTTCTCAATTCCCCCCTACCTTCGTGAAATGTTGCATCAATCTGTACCGTAACAAATTTGGTTGCATCAACGGTATACAGGGTGTATTTGCATAGTCAGATATTTTTAAAAAGTGCTGTCACACTATTGCGTATCGACTCACGTATCTACGACGTATCAAGATACGAAAGGTGCGTCATACGCACGTTGTACATACGCGAGCAACAACAATACCTCATACTGCTCATACTGCTTATACGCCGAGGTGCTACGTTAATATAAGTGTGCACTTAAACATACGTAGCATGTACGTGGCAGCAACGATACGTTGTGCATACATCACATTTACGCAGTACATACGAAAACAACGTAGCGCGTACGTCGTAGTAGATACTTAGCTCGTACTCCTGCGTCACGTAAAGATTAACCTGTAATGTAACCGTGGCGAATGTACAGCGTATCTTTCGTATCTGTGGCGTACATGTATGCATGACGTATATTTGACTCTCCTTTCATATCTACTGCGTATCAGCGGCGTATGTATGGTGTACATTTACGTTTCGTTGCTGTGGCGTATGTGTGACGTACAATGAGTATTTGTAGCGTTCTAAAAGTATTTATGATGTTTTTGTTTTATTTGCTTTCATATTGTCTCTTCATATGCAATTCTAATTTATTTAATAGATCTATACAAATATTCTTTGAACGTTCTCATGAAATTCAGATGCATCTAATGGCGAGGTAGCGGTGATTGATATGATCTGGAATGTGTAACAAAAATAAACTGAAACAGTTTTCAATCTCTGTACTTGCCTGAATGACAATCATGTTAACCATTTTATAAAGACGCAGTGAACAGAACCGTTTTGAACTCATCTGTATCAAAACACCACGGATGCATCACACGTACTCTTCATACGCCACACATACGTCACACGTACGTAGCACTTACGCCATGTTACGCCGTACATACGACAGTGAAACTCCATACGAATACAGATACTTCACCGATACGCCACAGGAGCTTAGCAGGAACGTCACTTGTACGGTGTACATACGTCGCTTGAAAAAAATACTTCTCAGATCTCAGCGTATCGAAATTCATAGATACGCAATCGATACGCCGCTGATACGTGAATGTGTGACAGAGGTGTGTGGTAGCAGCAACAGCCAATCAGATCAGTCATTAGATTTTTCAGGAGCTACTGTAGATGTTACACCTTTGATGTCTAGACAAATACTGACATAAGCTACCTAATATTCCCTTAGGCCTTATCTTCAAAGCATGGTCACGAATCGGAATGAAACTGTAAGAGGAGTTGCGCCTCTTACATACTATGAGGAAACCCTCCAAAAAGATTAATTTTGACTATTTTTTCGCAATTTGAACTTAGTTATTAATGAAAATGAATGGACAATGTGTACCTTGTGTGCACAACTCCTCCAACAGTTTTATTCCAATTCTTTTGAAACTGTACAGATGTCCTGACCATGCTTTGTAGATATACGCATGTGGTTTGAATATAAATCTCAGATTAATTTTTGACACTTTTTTGCAATTTGAACTTCTTGAACTAAGAAAGTGCACGTGGTTTGGGTATACATCTTTCTCAGATTATATTTGCGTAACTAAACACATGATTAAGGTGGGGGACATAAATTCTCTGAATTTGGTTGTTAGTACTGCTACTGGTCTTACTTTAAATGAGCAACACTATTTAATGATCTAACATGATGCAAATTTTATGACTCCGGGTAAAACAGCCATCCCGGAACCTGCTCTCTCATACAGGGATATCTGGAAACAACATTTTGTGTGTGTCTGTCTGTGAATGTGTGTGTGTTGTTTAAAATTCATTCTAAACATGAAACGCCGCTAAGGACCATGTGTACGCGTATATGTTGTTTTCATTTTCAGAGGTGTAGAACACCCAGGGAAGCCGGTTGTTTCGACCTAGGAGGTTGTTCGATATCAGAGGTAAACAAACCTTGTAATGGAGAAACAGGGTCAGTATGTTTTCATTTTTATCTCGTATATTTTACTTCTTAGGAACACAACCACAGAACAGGTCGTCTGTATAGAGATTGTTGAGGGCTCGCTGTGCGTTTAATGGTTTGGAACTGTGTCTGTTTGACACAGAGCCACTTTGAATTGACGATTTTCTAAGTTTTAACATAAAAACCATTTACATTTGAACTAAACTGCGTTATTTCTCACTCTTGGCACAATTTGCCTATGTGGTCATGATTTAGCATCATTCTCAATCACAATTCAGACATTAAGTGTTTAAATATCGTGGAAAAAAACGTAAATATTCGAAATTTGCCAGCACTAGTAGCGTTTTCTGGTGGTTGCAGTGTTCGGAGGAACTTTATATCTATCATACGCGATGTCGGAGGAAGGGTGGTTTTGACCTCGGAGGTTCAAAATCAATGGATTTTGAGAATGCCATTTAAAAGGTCGTGAATTTTCATTTCATACGACAATAACTGATCTCTATGATGATACCAGTACTTTTCTTATTTATTCATCGGTAACAATAATGAATGACACTAGTTGAGTGGAATTTGACGGATGCTTTCGACTACAAGTCTATGCATTGAAACAAACAGACAAGGAATGCTTTAGCATGATAGACTCATTGGCGTAGTCACCCGCAAATGTAAACCAGGAGTCGCGCGTTCGATCCCTCGCTTCTCCACTTTTTTTTTTTTTTTTTTTTTTTTTTTTTTTTTTTTTTTTTCAGATAAGGTCTTTTACCCGACTTCATGACCGAAGCTGTTGATTGGACGTTACACATGAAAAGAAAGAACGAAAGAGCATGATTTTTACGATGTGACGACAAGTATCATTGGCCGCGTCCTAGAACCCGTTTTCTTGAGCTGAGGGGGGGGGGGGCGGAAAGTAAATCTGCCATGCGCAGCAAATCTGTGTCCTTGTCCTTTTAGCTTCAAGACTACACGATTTGAGTACGATCTGTGTGGCTATTTCGAGTACAGGTCGTCTCATGACGTACCTTGTTTGTATTAATGTATATTTTATAATAAGATTTAGTATTAATTTAACAAGTAAATGGGACAATGTTGTTGTTAAACCTACCTTTTTCTTCTATCAATCCGATTTCATTGGTCTCAATAATCCAGTTTATCGTGTACCAATATCCAAAACACTCGCGACGAGACACCGCATTCATTATCAATCATGAAGGATTCCACATTATTACATAAATACCCATGTCTTACGATATCAACCCTTTTATGACGAATGGATTCACCCATCATTATCATTTGGGCAAGTCCACTTTCATTTTTAGGGGCATTAGGAGTATTTTTTTTTTACTTTTTATTCAATTTACTGATGAAAATTCTCTAAGCAAACAGTATAGCCCCAGATGGGACGCCACGTTGTGCGGCGTCACATCTGGGGCTATGCTGTTTGCCTATGTTAACTTATTTTCTTTATTGTTGTTTATCTTTCAAGATGATACTGGCTTCGACATGGATATGTCCCATGATATAATATCAACAAAAACGTTAATATAGCTTTGCTTCTCCCTTTCTAAACCTGTAGACAATTAACCCCTTGAGGTAGAAAGTGGTAGACGCTTGTTTACGGCTGTGAGATGCTTTAAAGTGGACATAGTTGAATTGCATTCCTCCGATATCGACGATAACACCTGAGAGCGGGTCCTCCGAGGTCTGTGCAACCTACCTCCGAACACTGCAACCACCGTAAATAAGACACCACCGTCAATAAATAACAAAAATCTAAGTGCCAGTGCAAGATATTCTATATGTCTTCGTCAGACATAATAAAATACAGGTTGAAGATCACAGCAATGCCAATAAACAATATGTAAGATGAATATTAGCACGCACATAAACAAACGAATGTGAAATATCTGTTGAAGATACTGTTTTCCCCCATTCAAACGTCATTTACGGTCAAACATCTTCAGTCCAAATCCATTTTATGCATCGTGTGCCTATATTGGTGTGTATGTGAGCGATGTGTTCTTTTTTACACCCCTAAGCGCATTCCAATTAGAAATAAAAATGAAAAAATACTGACCCTGTTTCTCCATTACAAGGTTTGTTTACCTCCGATATCGAACAACCTCCTAGGTCGAAACAACCGGCTTCCCTGGGTGTAGAAGGTACATGTAGCGTATTGACACATCTTGCCTCAACAACCCAAACATAAATGAGCCGCGTCATTAGAAAAAAAAAAACGGATTTTTGCCTATGCGAAAACAAAGGCGCAGATCAGCTTCGCAGTAAATGTGAAGCTGATCAGCGCCTTTGTTTTCGCTACACGGATAATACAGTTCCTCTACTTTGTAAATCCGTAATTTCCAGGCTCTAGCCATCTTCTGTGCTTGTAGACTTGGATTTTTTTCAATGTGCAGGGCAGGGCTTAGCTAAGCCCAGCCTTGGATGATTTCATTGTTGAGAAAGGGTCCCAGAGCTGACAATGTATAATTGAGATAAAGGTGACTATGCTTGTTGTCTTTGTGCTATACCTGTGTTTCACCTGAATGATTTCAAAATAGGTGAAGTGTCTGGTAGACACACAAAAACATAAACATTTTGTTTCTTCAATTACAGCCCATACAGCTACACTCAAATATTTCTATCAAGTTAGCCAATGCCTCTATCTTTGTCAACAACTCTTTGCTTTACTGATGGTACATGACCACAGAAGAAGGTCAATAAAGTACCATTCGAAAAAAAAATAAAGCGATTCAGAGAACCAGCTGATTTTACTTATTTTTCCTACAAGGTCAGCTTGGTCAAATTAGCAGCAAATTTGCTGCACCAAAAACGGTCAAGTCAGCAGCAATTTTACTGCAGCAAAGTCATGTTACATGTAGCAGCAATTTTGATACAGCCAAAGCAGTCAAGTTAACGGCGATTTTGCTTGGAGCATTGGAATTAAATTTGCTGCAGCAAAATAGAAAATACAGTCAAGTTAGCGGCAATTTTGCTGCAGCGAAATTGGTCAAGTTAGCAGCTATTTTGCCACAGCGAAAAAACAGTCAAGTAAGCAGCAATTTCGCTTGCAGCGAACAGTTTTGTAGCAGATTGTTTGGGCTTTAATCTAGGTGATAGCGCATTAGTAAATGACAATTAATGACACTATCACATCTTTTCGATGATACCTACAACCAACATTCAACAAAAAGTTCCATGTAATGTTTGTCGCCATTTTTTTATTACTACATATTTTCTTTTTCGTCTGGCTGTGATCGCTATGTAGAAAATGATGATGAATGCTGCAACAGAACTTTTCTAGACCACATATTACCATTGTTATGGAAAATGTTGCCAATTTTTCACAGTTTCGTCTGGCTGTGAGCGCTATAGGAAATGAATAATTATGCCGCAAACAAGACTTTTCTATCCCACCCGGACAAAAGTTCCCTGCAAGCAGTAAAAGTGTCCATAGACTGGGAAATAGGTGGGATATAAAATGTCTGTTTGTTAGGTTAATTTGGGTTTAACGTCCCACCAACAGCTAAGGTCAACAGCTAAGACGGGACCTCGGTTTACAGTCCCATCCAACGGACTGGAGAAGCCCGGGATCGAACCTGCGTCCCCTAGTTTACAAGGCAAGTGACATAACCACTGCACCACGGAGGCTTCTAAAATGTCTGTTTGTGATGACATTCATCGTTTCTTGTATATGTATACGCTCATAGACAGACTTAAACTTGTACTGTAGCTCACCTTAGTGAATTGCTTATCAGTGTAAGCTTCAAGATAGACGATGATACTCTGGAGCCTTGTCTGTTATGGACCCCATGGGCACAATTGACAGTATTTATAAAGAGGAGTACTATACACTGATTTGCACTAAATGATTATGAAAGTTATGGGCCTTGCAGTTTAGAAAACTTTTTTTTTCAATCTAATGCAATCATTCCCCCACCTCAATGATGCTTCAGATAATATTTGATCGCATTTGGCATCATGCAGGTCTTAGAGAAAGTCGTATTTGAGAGGGTAAACTGATGAACGCACAAACGGATGCAGGGACGCCGGCTCAAGTACATTGATCCTATAAGCTCACCTTGTGAGGGCATAGGTGAGCTAAAATATCGGCCACAAAAATCCACTTTTAATGCTAGTGACAGGGAATTTTTGTTCAGAACTTGGGTCACAGGCGGCATAGAAAAAACATGTTTGCGACATTCATCATTGTTTTCTTATGGGCTCACAGTCATACAAAACAACAACAAAAAAAAACGTTGTCGACGAAAATTTTCCTCTTTTAATGATGACAGAGAACTTTTGTCTGTAACTCGGGTAATAGGAGGGATAGAAAAGGTGTGTTTGTGGATATTTAAACAAAAACAATAGGTGACAAAAAGTTTCACTGCAGCTAACTTGACCGTTTATTCCTTTTTTTTTTTTCTTTTTTTTCTTTTGCTGCTGTTGCAGCAACAGATTCGCTGATAACTTGACTGAGCTGTCAGTCAAATTCAACAAATCTGTAGTATGACAGAACAACACTTTACAGATTCGTACTGTGACTTCCAGTAAGAAGTTAGTGCACTTTTTTTGCTGCCTTCATTAGTAAATGCACTTTTTTGCTGCCTTCATTAGTAAATGTAAGCCTGCATCTTTGATATTTATTTGTATCAGAATTAAAGTTTTAAACTTGAAAAGAAAAACAGAGAGTCATACAACAAGAATGTTTACCAGGCATTTACTAAGGGAATTTTTCGATATGGTCATACATAAATACAGTCATGTAGTACAGAATATTTTTCTGTGACAGTATGTGTTTACCCATCATTTTCGGTGCATGAGGTTAAATTTTGACACTGATTGGTTCAACAATAACAAGTGGGTCAAAGTATTAGTCCAAGTGAGAACTACCTATTTTTAAATGTAATGGTCAACTTTGTCATTGTCAATCAAAAATTGACAGGCTCCGCCCTGCACATTGAAAAAAATCAGCCTATACAGTTCGGGTTGTGTCAGACCTGAGACCGGTTTTCTGGCGTCGTGGCTGAAATGTGGAATATCAGTTTGGGCTCTAGAACGTTTCTTACTGTGCGTACATTGTCAATTATTACTGCATAAATACCCGTGTCACACGATATTAACGAAGAAAAAGCAATTCACGCGCGCACGTGCCAAGTTACTTATGCTCGTTACCGGGCGCCACGCAAAGCACGTGTTAATAATGAGAAACTGAAGTCCGCCCGGAACAAGCATAACAACGAATACTTTAACGCGTATGAAAATGTGATGATGCTGTAAAATATAGAGCGCCATCATTTCTTTCTGCAGAATTTATGCAATAATAGCGATCAAAAATGATTTTGTCATTCATACAAAACATTCGCTAGGTCACTCGGGAGTGTTGAAAACCTCGGGATACGCCCTCGGTTTTCAACACCCCCGCGGGATCTAGCGAATGTTAATGAATGGAAAATCATGTTTGATCCCTATAATATCTTCCTGCTTATTACAGAAATGCGACAGCTAAGATTAAAGTACCGGTAAGATTATGTTTGGTCGAATGAAAGCAAAAGGGAAATACGAACAATGATTCAGGAAGGACGCTACTTATAGTATCGATGTCACTCGATGTTGTCAGAAAAAATAATTAACTGTGGAGATTTAACCTCTTGGATGTGTCAAAGCTTGATAGATTAAACGGGAAGCAGAGATATGCGACATTATTATCACGTTGAAAAAAGATTAAAACAAAACCTTCTACGATATTGTCACAGAGTTGGACTAATTAATTAGTGATATCGTGGTATTAGCGTCATCGCTAGCACGCGACTTTTTCTGTAATCATGAGCCGCGTCATGAGAAAATCAAAATTGTGTTTTGAACAGGTCGTACACAAACCGAGCTGTACAAGCACAAAGGCCGGAAATAGAGGCCGGAAATAATAGTTTTAGATTTAGAAAATAATGAGATTGTACTATCCATGAAGCGAAAACAAAGGCGCTGATCAGCTTCGCAGTTACTGCGAAGCTGATCTGCGCCTTGGGTTTCGCATATGCAAAATTTTGGTTTTCTTTCAAATAAAGTTATAAGAAGTAATATTTGGTGCAATTATAAAAATGATGAAACCATGTAAATAGCGTCAACTTGTATATTGTTTTGTTTTAATATGAAAATATATAAGAATGGGTTATATAATATAAATGTCGTTGTTCTTTGCACCCAGAGGTTCAGTATATCGACTTCAAAAGCCAGTACACTGTTATTTTGAGTTTCCGACCAGGTCGGACACAAACCAAGTTGTACAGTCTCAGAAGAAGGCCAGAAGCTTGAAATTTCGAAGAAAGATTGTACTATATTTGTAGCGAAAACAAAGGCGCTGATCAGCTGTGCAGTTACTGCACAGGTGATCCGCGGCTTTGTTCTCGCCTATGCAAAATGTTTGTTTTCTCATGCACAAGCTCGTGTTACTTTATGTAAATTAATGGAAAGTATAAGGTGAGTGCTAAATTTCCTATATTTTTTTTTTTTGAAGTTTTTGTTTGTAACGCTCGGTTGTCCAGATACCACCTACTTGACTGAGAACAACAAGCCACCTGGAAAACCTGTCCATGACATGTATACCCCCTTGAACCCCACTTTTATATCGCAATACTGGGTTGACAGGGGTATACCTATTTTTCTTATATTGGTTTCAAAACATAGATTATGGGTACTCGTCAGACCCACCTCGGCGAGGCGGTTCTAACGTGTACCCATAATCTATGTTTTAACGTGTATCCACAATCTATGTTTTGAGCAAAAATAAGAAAAATGTAAAAAAAAAAAAAAAAAAAAAAAAAAAAAGAAAAAAAAAAAAAAACGAATGTTTTTTTTTTTCTTTTTTCTTTCTTTCTTTTTTTTTTTCAACTTAAAAAATCTCTGTACATTGCACGGGCAAGTTTTCGTCATACACTAACCAGCTAAGATGCAAATACACTGTCAGTGGCTAATTGTTCCCAGACCGGTGTGTGGCCCCGAATAGTCGCCGGTTAATGTGTTGTTGTCAGTCGCGGTTCAACGGTTGTCTCAGGGTGATCAATGAGATCAAGTCGTACTGTCATAATCCATTCGTCCCAATATAACCATGGCTATGGAATGGCACAATCAATAAAAGACCACTAAAAGACCAATAAAATACCACAAAATTAATGTCTACGAACTAATAACTAATTATTAACAAATTCATTAGTAAACAGAAATTATCCTTTTAAGCAGTTCGTCACGTAGTTTTATAATTGCGCCACGTCACGAGAAAACCATCATTTTGCACATGCGAAAACAAAGGCGCACATTACGAAAACTTACCCATGCAATATCCAGAGTTTTTTTTTTTTTTTTTTTTTTTTTTTTTTTTTTTTTTTTTTTCAGAAGCAAACCTTGAAATTTTCATTTGAAAAATGTTGATACTTTTGAATATATTTGCTAAAAAATTTGATTGTGGGTACACGTTAGAAGCGTCTCGGCGAGGGGAGTACCCGCAATCTCCGGAATGTTTTGGATCAAAAATAGGAAAAAGTGTATACCCATGTATACCCCTGTTTTACCGTATGATATAAAAGTAGGGTTCAAGGGGACATACTTTTCATGGACATGTTTTCTGGATGATTGTATAAATTCTGAACGTGCAGCACATTACATGTTCTACTACAGTATGGCTTTTTTCCGCAAAATCTGTCCCTACGTCTAAGAACCCGTAAACGTTCGATTCCCAACTTCTGTTCTGTGTACATGCACTATATTCCCAAGTTTGCTAAAGGCCAATAGTCTCGACATGGCTAATGTCGTATTGACACTAAAAGTACACTGTCAGGTTACTATGGTCACGTACAGTACGAAATAAGCAACAATCACAAGTGAAAATGCAGAAAATGAGCCGCGTCATGAGAAAACAAACAATCTGCATATGAGAAAACAAAGGTGCAGATTGAGGAAGCGAGGTGGCGTAGTGGTAGAGCGTCGGACTCCGAATCGAGAGGTCCTGGGTTCCATCTCCACATGCGTCATCTATTCTTGTTGTGTCCTTGAGCAAGACACATTAACTCCCTACAGTACTGGTTAAACCCAGGAAGCGTTGGCTCCGTCCCGACATGACTGAAAAATTGTTGACTGGGACATTAAGCCTCAACACAAACAAACAAACAAAGGTGCAGATCAGCTTCGCAATGACTGCGAAGCTGAACAGCGCCTTTGTTTTCGCTATACGTATAGTACAATTCCTCTTCTACTTATATCCGAAATTTCAAGCTTCTAATTTGTGTCGGACTTGTTCGGAAACCACAGTGTTGGTTTTCTCATGGCGCGTCTCAAATATTAATCGCATTTAGCATCCTAGCACAACGTTGCCAAAGGCATTGAAGAATATATGAGGGTCATTTAATGAGTTCTGACAATGGCATCATAAAACAAAATCTATTATCCCAAGATGAGATAAATACGATGAATAGTGTGTGTGTGTGTGTGTGTGTGTGTGTGTGTGTGTGTTGTGTGTGTGTGTGTGTGTGTGTGTGTGTGTGTGTGTGTGTGTGTGTGTGTGTGTTTGCCTGCAAATGTATGGATCTACATCATGGGAAAGTATTAGTCGTGCTGAGACTACAACGGTTGCTAGGAAACTAAAGACCCGAAGGTAAAAGACCATGGCTGCGTCCTTATAAGGCATTTTTATGGCCCGACTTCATAGAAATAGCATAGTCCTCTTTTAAACTTTTCAACGATATATAAATGTATCGCTTGCAATTGCAGCTTTTTCGATATGTGACCATTTTGGCAACGATTTTAACATAAAATTAGGGTTGTACAACAAAGTATAATATATTTTGTATATAACCGTCCTGTAAATGCACGTTTTATTTGCGTTCAAAAGACCATACCACATCTTTATCAAAACTTATCTCCATTAATATGTTAGCTATAGCTTACAAAGTTTTCAAAATATACAATGACACTGACACGAAGGAAAACTGTCAGTTTTCTTTTGTTGTCTAATGATCAACCGTGCATGCCGAAAGCTAAAAAGGCAACATTGTTGCAATAGCTGCAGTTGTGGAGCACGTGAGGATTCCGAAAATGAGCCGCCTCATGAGAAAACCAGCAATGTGGTTTCTGAACAGGTCCGACACAGATCGGTCTGCAGTCACAGAAATTGGCTAGAAGCTCAAAGGTTTTGGATTTAGAAAGAAGAGGAATTGTTCTATCCGTGTAGCGAAACCAAAGGCTCTGATCTGCGTCTTTGTTTTTCGCATATACATATTGTTGGTTTTCTCATGAAGCGGCTGAAATGTCACACAACACTGATATGACCAGCTGTCAAAGAAACACAGTGAAGATTTTGCTTACCATACCCCCAGTAAAAGACAAAATCACGATTTTCCCCGCCATGAGCTCTCACAGTACAGCGTACAAGTTGTTACAGTATCAGCTCGAATAACGGTAATACTCCATATTTCATACACCAGTAGGCAACATTCATGGCCACATTTGGTATGCATACTTATTCTGATTTTAAATATCGTTTGAGAGGTATTGAGGGCATTGCCTGACTTATTCAATGACCCTCGTAAGATAACGTCCGTCCTCGTGGGACGTTCACTCGTGAAAATACTGTGGTTCATCTCAATGTGCCTCGACGCGAGAAAACCGGCAGGTCGGATACAAACCAGACTGTACATGCTCAGAAAAAGGCTAGAAGCTTTAAATTTTGGCTATAAGTAGAAAAGGAATAGTACTATTCGTGTGGCGATATTAAAGCCGCTGATCAGCTATGCAGTTACTGCACAGCTGATCTGCGCCTTTATTTTCGTATAAGCCATGTTGGATCATATTTGTGTAACACATTTGTTACGTACATGATCACATTCGTAACAGATAAAGTGTGTTACAAATGTGTTTGTCCGAAATGGGGGTTGACATGAGAAGCATATATGTAACAGGTTTAGTTGTCTATTTGTATTCAAACAATTAACAGCAATAGCAACATCATTATATTCTTTACACTACTGATTTTATTCTCGATTGCAAAACAATAGTTAGCACATTAAGGACAGTCATTCCCATCGCTAAAATATTGATAGTAGTCATGTTTGCAAGGCATTTAGCCTACCTTAGGAAAATGTTACAAGCATAATCTGCATGTCACCTGAAAGAAGAGAAGATGTTCTTTCTACTGATATATGTATGTGTTGAGAATATTTTGTAGCCTTTTGTTGGCTCAATGAGACAATTTTAATTGTCTTTTTGCAGTTTATTTGCATCTTCTTTTTAAGTTTTTGAGTTAGAGGTACCTTTTTCTGTGACAGCCATCAGTTAGTAGAGATCTACAATAATGTATCAGGGATTTTCGAAATAATGCCTCAAAGCAGAAATACAGCACATTTTGTCATGCAGTTCATAATTAATTGGTCATCCCTAACAAAATCCTTGATAGATCAAGAACCGTTCAAAGTTAGGAAAATCTGTGATATATTTATCTTTGTCATACTTCAAACCACCCACCCACCAAATATTATGTAGATCTGTCCATAAATAAAAGAATTATACTACTTTGAAATCGAAGTTCTTTTGAAAATCTAATTGTCAGATAAACCTTAAAACTGTTTGATGATACAAAATGTCTATAATCCTTTTGAATAGGTAGACTAGAACATGGCATCTACACACATCCAATCAGCACTCTGGAAGACTTTGCTACACACCTTTTGGGCTGGTCTGCTTTATCATAGTAGGCCAAAATTATGAAAATATTGTTTATTTTAACCAATAGCCTGATTTGCAGGCATGAATACATTTCACGGTCATTAGTTAATGACCTGCCCTAAGTAGTGGAACTTTCTCCAGGAAATCTTCAAAAGGGAGGCATAATCTGCTATCCCTTAATGATGGATGTGGAAAACCAACTGTTACAGGAAATGAATGGATTGGGGCAAGTTTATTGCCTTTTTACTGTCTTCAGTATGTCTGATGTTAGCCTTTGCCTTGGGAAAACCTATGTACATCCAAACCCGAGAGGTTGGATGCAAACCATGACTAGTTTCATAGTTTACAATATTACACTTTTTACATTGAAATTCATCAACTACATATAGTAAGATAATACTAGATATACAGTAAAGAGAAAAAAAAAAAAGAAAGAAAAGAAAAAAAGTTCTGATCAAGCTTATGCAACCAATTTGAGAAAAAAGATAAGCTAAGATAATACATGGACTAATCTTCAGGGTTTCGGACCAGGTCCGACACAAACCGGCCTATACAGCTACATGACATGGTTAGAAGCTTGAAGTTTTGGATCTAGGAAGAAGAGGAATTGTAGTATCAGTGAAGCAAAAACAAAGATGCTGATCAGCTGTGCAGTTACTGCACAGATGATCTCCGCCTTTGTTGTCGTATATATATAGTCAAAAGTCCAGTTTTCTCATGACGCAGCTCAAATATAATATCATGAACAATGAATGATGCTGTGTAAAAAGAACAATGCCCCACTGTGAGAATTACATGTGTCTAGGCCATTTAACGGATACACAAACTAACCAGTTTCTAATAATAGGGATGTTTAAATGTGTTAAACAAAGTCCTGAACTTTGCAGCAGAAACACAGCTAATCTTTTCTTTATTTTATTATTTTTTTTTTTTTTTTTTCATTTTATTTTTTTATGTATTGTGCAAGAACTAACACAGGTTTTCTCAAGGCAAGACAGTTCTTGACTGTCTAAGTTGATTAATAGCCTACTGGCTCTTCAGCCTCCTGGTACAGAAAAATCTTTATAGTGTGTGAAATCAATTGGCCATTGGCAATCAGTGGTAAATTGATAGAACAAACTTATCCACATTTTACAGTTACTTTGGAAATTTGATCAAATTCTAGCATTTCTGACAAAGATATGATTTTAATTTTTGCACATGATGTAGAATATACTTCATGTATTCATAAACTATCAGTTTTGAAAAAAGAGCAAAAAATAGTGTCAGTGACGTCTAACTGTCCTTAAGCTAATCATTCTGTCATCACTAGTAGAAAGCTGCAAAAAGAGGAAAAATCATGTAATATAAATGCTTTAAAAATATCACTGTAATTGTAATCTTTCAACTGAATGAGTTTTAAAACATATTTATTTCAATACTTGGAGTTATCTGCCCTTGTCTCAGTCCATTTTATATATTTTTCCTATATCTATCGTTATTAAAAGGTAACCATAGCAACCACATCGCAATGAAATACACAAAATAATTTCAACATATTGCCGTAACAATACGGGGTTTGATCAGTGCTTAAGCAGTTTTAAGCAAATGCATCGAGTTTTGTAGGTTCTACTAACACGCAGAAATGCATTACGCAACTTTGACTTCATTTTTCAGGTAAATGACGTTTGTAGGGTTCATATAGTAAATTGGTCATAACTCACAAAATAACCTGAATAATCTGTTCAAATAAAGACTAACATACTCCAGAAATATTATACATTCAAAATAACGTTGTTTATCAAATACTCACCAATTGTCCGAAGGTACATTTTCTCACGTTGTGGCCCCTATATATATATGTTTATATATATAAACAGAGAGCAGCCACGATACCGGACATTATATTCATCGTATTTTACCATGAACTTCCTGGTTTAAAACAAAAACTGTTATTAACTACGTATTTACGGACTGTGAATTCCTGTATCTGTCGTACAGTAACGAGCTTTTGATCAAGATAATGTAGCCAGTATATATTACAAAGGAGACTTTGCTCATTACTTAATATTTTTAGCAAATATATAAACTGTAAACTATATTCTGTGACTATCGTACATACGTTTACGATTATATACATTCCAACATGGACACCATAATCATTGAATCTGACAATTCTAGCTGTAGCAATTTTGCGCATCTTGATTCAAGTTCCGGTGAATCGGTTACTGAGACAATGAATGCTGATAATACTGTGATATCTAGTGACCTACTAGAAGGTACATTATACAGGACAGAATTACATGAATCTAAAATAATCATTTCATTCCTGTCAAGAGTTCTCTTTGATATGTTTCAAAGCAAAACGCATTCAGATTTTCAGCAAAATGTTGAAAAGGACGAAACCACGTTCGTGTCCAAGTGCTCGACGCATATTAAAGGAGTGAAATGCGAGTTGAAGCTGGATAGCCATTTTAAAACAGTCGAGTTGAGCGGCATGGGTTATAAACTTTGGAGAAATGAACGGTTTCCAAAAGTCATTCAGTCCTTGTTTAAACGGTTCATGCAGGGGGTGGATAGCCAATACGAAGAATCAAGTACCGGACAGCCGCTTTCGGATGATTTGTTAGACAGCCAGTTACAATCAGATGCATCATGCACGGGAGACAGCCAAATTCACGAGCATGCGCCGTCGGAATGTCGGTCGGGGAGTCGGTCGTCTGAACATACATCACAGTCTGAGAGTCATGAGGATTTCATTCAACAGCCTGAGCCGGTGCCAACGCAAAAATCAGACACTCAGCTGAAGAAATGTCTCTTACCAACGCCACAAGTCCAGGTAGAGTTTACTGCGGAGAAAATGGGTAGCGGGACGGCAACATGTGAAAATGTCAATACTTTACCCATATACACAAGCACCCCTATAGTACAACGCCAAGATGGTATGACAACAGAGAGTAGCGAAATAACCAGCTTGAAAATTAGCAGTATAATGAATAAAATAGCTCAGCTTGATTCCAGTATAAAGTCCCTGAAGACAGATGTCCTTCTACAGATGGAACTCAAGTTAAATGACCTAAAATCCACCTTAGTGAAAATGATTGAAAGTACAAATAAACAAGTGTCATACGCCGATTCGGTGAAAGCACAGCAACGCCATGTTTTACCAAGCGAGTGCCGTAACGTGTCACAACCTAGCGCCATAGATGAAGGATACGGGAATCTCTCTGACGGAAGTTTTTGTGATGGCTCTTCTCAGACACGTCTGAAACAAGTATTTACTCCCGGTCTGAAAGAAACCGTTGACGCCTCTGTTATTTCCTGTACTAGTGAACAGACTCCACGTGGCCGTGTTACTCCGCCGCAGCCAGTGACAGTACGTATCACCAACAGGGCAAGTCCAATAAATGATCAGCAGCTTCCACCGCCGAGACCGCGTAATAGAACGTTGCTTGTTGGCGACTCTTTGCTAAAGGCAGTAAACACTAAAGGGCTAAAGAACGGGACTACAGTCTGCGCCAAAGGCGGTGCCAAAGTCAAAGACATTTGGACTGAATTATCGGTGTACAACTTGGGAACGTTTGATAACATCGTGATATGCGTGGGTGGAAACGACGCTTCAAGCATTACAGATATCAATCAATTTGAAGATAATTACGATGAGCTACTGAGCTTCATTACTGTTGCAAATCCAGAATGCTGTGTACATATTTGTCAAGTTTTGCCACGTGGAGATGTAGATGTATCCAATATCAATACCTCTATCAGACGAGTAGCCGATCACTGGAAAATGCATAAT
This sequence comes from Rugalucina vietnamica, assembly GCA_964017185.1. Lineage (NCBI taxonomy): Eukaryota > Metazoa > Mollusca > Bivalvia > Lucinida > Lucinidae > Rugalucina > Rugalucina vietnamica. The sequence continues at coordinate 11,959,504 of OZ024876.1, read as the reverse complement.
GTCAAATGCATAGTCGAGACATATGATTTGCTGTTTGATAAGCACGGAATGCCCGCTAGTCGCTATTATGGCAGTGATGGAATACATCTGGCACATCCGGGTACACGTCGAATGCTAGACGCCATGAACAGAAATGTAAATATCGTTGACAATTTTCAGTTCTGCGTAATGTCATCTTCGAGGCAGCAACTCACTCAAGACAACAGACCGGGAAATGGACGACAGTCGTATCGGCACAATAAGGAGGAAAACGGGCGACCACAAACGGGAAATGGGAAATCGTACAGACGATACTCGGGAAACAGTCGATCAAACGGGACACACACGGGAGCACGATATGAACAATCAAACAGACAGTACACGGGAAATAGCAAGTTTAACGGACCAAACAGGGGGCATGGACAAAATACATACTATGGACAATCAAATGGACAAAGGGGAGGCAGAAGACTATGTTTTGGATGCAATATGCCGGGACATGAAGTCGCTGATTGCTGGTACTCGCAATAGGGACACGGCACAATTGCCACAAGTACAAACAGTTTAAGGATTTGTAATAAGTTCAGCATTTTGCAGAGAGTATGTGTGAATTGTAATTTGTTTCATTGTAATTGTAATAGTCAAATATATGTGTCTAATACTAATACATTTACAAAGTCCAGTAATAGATCAATACTTAATGTAGATGCTGAACATCTACAAAATTTCGATAAACATTCAGTTAGCTTTGAAAGCGGTATCTTAAATGACTGTATAGAAAGAAATAGTGATTCTGAAAGTCAACAATTGCCTGAACATTTAAATAGTATTTCAGATAATAATGTTCACTTTAATGAAATATCATCTTTTGCAAATAATAACAATCTAGATACATTTTCCATTGACCTAAATAGTAAAGGTATAAATATTGGCCATCTTAATGTTCAAGGAATATGTGGTGACAAAATGAGTAAATTTTCTGAAATAAGTGCTATACTGACTGCACCTGAAAACAGTAAATTGCATATTTTTGGAATGAGTGAAACAAAATTGAAAAGTCATAAAATTAACAGTATTTTCAAAGTAAACGGTTTTCAGTCACCATTCAGAAAAGACAACAACGATAATGGTGGTGGAGGTATAATTGTTTATGTGCGGGAAGGCATCCTTGCCAAACGTAGAGAGGATTTAGAAACTAATGATATAGCATGCCTGTGGTTAGAAATATGTCCAAATAACGGAAAGTCTTTTTTAGTCGGTAATATGTATAGACCGCCTGACACAAAAGTAGAATTTAATGATAGATTTGAGGATTTTATCGACATTGTTTCCGATCAAAATAAAGAGTTTATAATCCTAGGTGACTTTAATAGAAACTTATTGAATTGTGAAATTGAAAGAGATTGGGGAAACTTCACTTCATCTTTAGGCTTAACACAATTAATAAGTGAACCTACAAGGGTAACGCAAGAATCACAAACGCTGATTGATCACATATATACCAATAATGAAGAAACTATCCAATCTGTTTCTGTTGAAAAAATGTGCATTAGTGATCACTTTGCCGTATTTTGTAACCGCAAATCACACGCGTCTGTTAGTAAAAATACACATCAAGTCATTACATATCGGTCTTTTAAAAACTTTGAAGAGGCCAATTTTCTATCTGACTTAAGTAGTGTTCCCTGGGAAATATTAGAGCAGTTTGATAATGTTGATGATATAGTTAATGTTTGGAATACATTATTTTTAGAAATTCTTGATAAACATGCACCAATTAAAAGTCATAGGGTTAAGAAAAAATACCAACCTGAATGGTTATCCTCAGAAATACTTGATTGCATGAAACAACGAAATAAATATAAACTAAATGGTAACATCTCCGAGTATAAACAAATGCGGAATAAAGTAACGAACTTAATTGACATAGCAAAGAAGAAAACATATCAAACAAAAATTGAAGAAGGAAAGTCAGACCCACGAACTATTTGGAAATTGTTTAAAGAATTTGGTTTAAAAGGCAAAGGAAACGACAATGAAAACAATTTTGCTATAAAATGCGAAGATAACATAATAACGGCTGAATCGGATTTAGCGAAACTTTTTAATAATTATTTTGTGAACGTAGCTTCTAAATTACAAGAGCCAATTATAAACTCTGAATTTGAATACCTTAACACTTTTGTTGAATCTAAAGTTCCACATGATGTTGAATTTAAAATTCCGTTAACTAATGCGGCATTTGTAAATACATTTTTATCAAATCTAAATATAAGCAAGTCAACTGGTTTGGATAACATAGGTCCTAAAATTCTAAAATTGTCTGCAAACATCATAGCCCCAAGTCTTGTTTACATAATAAACAAAAGCATTACTTCTGGTACATTTCCTAGTGTATGGAAAGAGGCAAAAGTTAAGCCGCTATTTAAATCAGGAGATAAAGACGATATCAATAATTACAGACCCATTTCAATTCTTCCGACTGTATCGAAACTAATTGAGAAATGGGTCGATATTAATTTCTCGTTGTTCTTAAACAATTTCAGTTTGTTACACAAATCTCAAAGTGGGTTTCGTGCAAAACATTCGACGGAATCTGCTATGATTCTTATGGTGGATTCATGGCTAAAAGCCTTAAACAGTGGAAAACTAGTAGGCTGTGTAATGGTTGATTTTCGCAAGGCGTTTGATCTTGTTGACCATCAAATTCTATTGAAAAAATTGCAGTCTTATAAATGTAGTGACTCTTGTTTATCTTGGTTTAATTCGTATCTGATTAACAGAACTCAGCGTGTTGTTTTGAATAATGAGTTGTCTGATTCATCAGTAGTAAATTGTGGAGTTCCCCAAGGATCTATTTTAGGTCCTTTGTTATTTCTACTTTTCATAAATGACTTACCCTTGTTATTGCATGATACCGTATCGTTTGTTGATCTATATGCAGATGACACCACCTTATATGAGCAGCATTCTGATTTGAAAACTCTTCAAAGAAATTTACAAAAGTCATTAAACTTGCTTCATGATTGGTGTAGAAAAAACGGTATGGTATTAAATACATTGAAGACGAAAGTAATGTTGATCACAAGTAGACAGAAAAGAAATAACTTACATGAAAGCACATTAACTCTTACATATAGTGATATGGACATTAGAATGACCACAAGTGATAAAATCCTAGGTGTTTATGTTGATGAAAACTTATGCTGGAATGATCATTATCAACATATATCAAAGAAAGTTTCATCATATTTATGGCTTTTAAGCAAAATCAAATCTTATTTATCACTAGATCACAAACTTCTGTATTATAATTCATATATTAAGCCCCAGTTTGATTACTGTAGTATAATATGGAGCAATTCATCTAATTTTAATGTCAATAAGATCAATAAATTGCAGAGGAGGGCCTGTAAATTAATTTTATCAACAGATTATAAAAGTTTAAATGAATCTTTAGAACAACTGGATATTTTGTCATTTGATCAGAGTGTTTTCCTTAGCAAGGCAAAAATTATGTACAAAGTTTATAACAATCTAGCTCCCGGTTACTTGATTGAATTATTTCAAATGAGAGAAGGCAGATTGGATAGCACACTTTCAAATTTAAGATCGGTCGCAAATAAAAACTATGTACTTCCTCAGGCGAAATGTAATTTATTTAAGGGTAGCTTGTCTTTCTCTGGAGTAGTAATATGGAATAGTATCCCGCTAGAAATAAAACAATCTTCATCCTTAAATATTTTTAGCAAAAGATGCTCTGAGTGGATTAAAAGTTAGTTATATTTTGATAACTTTGCCTCCACCGCCAATCTACGCATTTTATTTCTCCTGTTATTATGTCACATGTTTTTTTTTTTTTTTTTTTTTTTTTTTTTTTTTTTTTTTGCTCATCACATTATATCCATTAATCTACTTGACCATTTATTGCATAAAATGATTTTGTACAATTGTTGTATATATGTTAACTTGTTTCAGAGGGCCCCAAGGAAGATTGGTATTACCAATTGGGTTACCCTCTTAAAATAAAGAAAAAAAATTTACTAATATCCTTTAAAGAGTTGAGGAAATATGGAGCGGACGCGAAAGAGTGACGTCGACGTCATCGCCGATGACGACGATGGACAAAGTGACACAACAAATCAGTATCAAGATATTGGCCCATCTGGTGAATAAACACCTGCTACAAATGCGTTTCAGATGTAAATATGCATTTTTTGTACTGTTTTTAAATCAAAATTGACCTGTGACATATGTGATTTCATGTCACATCAAAAACCTGCATCGATCATATTCGTCACAAAATATGTTACATTTATGCTTGATTTCCGAGTCATATATGTAACACATGTTACATATGTGATCATATATGTAACAGGTGTTACATATATGATTTGTTACAAATATGATCCAACAAAGCCAAAATCCGAGTTTCTGATTTAAAATGCGACTCAAACTTTTATCTGGGAAGTAGTGAGGTAATATGAGCCGCCTCATGGGAAAACCACCAATCTGCATAGGCAGTAACTGCGAAGCTGATCAGCGCCTTTGTTTTCGCTACTCGGATAGTACAATTCCTCTTCAACTTAAATCCGAAATTTCAAGCTTCTAGCTTTTTTCTGTACTTGTACAGGCCGGTTTGTGTCGGACCTGTTCGGAAACCACATTGTTGGTTTTCCCACGAGGCGGTTCATATTAACAGGTAAACAGTGTTCAGGGACAGGTGCAAGTAGAACCAAAGCCCTGCCCTAAAATCCAGGTGAAAAAAAAGAAAATCAGGTACAATCCTGATACAAACAAAATTTTTCATAAGCTGAGTCAGCAACTATTTCTCTAAAGATGGTTATTCAGTTATCCGAACTCGACTAAATATACTAGGCAAAATAAATTTAGCAATTTTTGATGTTATATATATTTTTGATCATCTAAGAGAAAGCTTGGACATTTTTTTTTATTTTAAATGACAAGAACAGGGTTTTAGGGGCATGATATGATGACTTTAAAAACGCCATCCTTTAAAGAAGCTTTTGGAACAACCAAGAAATACAAAAAGGGTGTGAATGCAAAATTCTCAACCACTGAACACAATGCAAACAGCTGACTCTTGTTAAGTTCATTACACCCATCATTTTCATCCCTTGTTTATCAACGTTGTTGATTATGTGACAAATGAGGTTGGGTTTTTCGGTACAAACTACACCTGCCGAAAAAACGACGTCAACGCGCCGTCAAATGGTCAAAATTGCCTTAATTTCATCTTAATTTCGCGTTACTTGGTTTCTGTGGATTTTCAAAAAAACAAAACAAGAAAGACAAAGCACAATGTAGCTAATAACGTGGTCAGTAACACTTGAAAGTTTCAGAGCCATAACGCGTCATGCTAGTGAGATAACGCTGACGTTAAACTCATTATTTAAGCTCACGTTGTGAAGCCAGGTCAGGGAATTTTGCAAACACTCTTTATTGTAACTATCGGTATGCATCAAGCATTTCAACTTATTGCCGATTTGCGGGAAATTCCAATTAGAAACGAACCCGTAAGGCTATAATGTAGGAGCAAGGGAAAAAACGTAAAATTCAAAAACTTACGACGATAAAATTTCGTTCCCGAACGTTTTAAATGTTTTTCTTTGTTTTGATGACTAAACAGTTGCTTTAGCATGATTTTGATTTCCCACTTTTTTTGATAATGAGTCTTAAATTGTGACGTCACGTCAGTATCGCCGTAAGGTTTGATTTTTTCGAAAATTTTCTCTTGCAAGTTCTTGCCGAAAGGTTACCACTTACTTCTATATTCCAAAATATGACTTTTGTTCATTATCTGCAGAGACTAACGAATGTTACGAAAATTGCTAAATTTAATTTGCTTAGTATATATAACAACATGCATACATGATAGGCCTAACATGAAACAAACAGAACTTCTACAGAAGTACCGCCTTGGAACGGACACAGTTTCCCAAAGACTGCACAGTTTCCCATTGACATTGTTTTAGTCACTGTAGCTTCTAAACGCCTCGACAGTTTGACTAAAGACATATCGGAAATGAAGGTTGGAATGATTTGTAGCAACGATAAGTGTCCATCAACTTGCGGCCGCAACGACTTCTGTCCACAAGCTAAAAAAACGTTCATAAGTGGTTCATGCATCAATAATAAAACATGCAGCAGATTGAAATAGATATAGAGCTTTCCAAAGTCACTAATCATATGACTAAAATTTTCCTCATAGTAAATATAATATATGGACTTGTTATCCTGGGGCCAATTGTTCAAAACTTCGCTAGCTTAACGTCATCGTTAAGACCTCAACTCGTTATGTAAATGCCTACTTCAAAAGCAAATACACTTATATTTTTTGTTGAAAAAATGTGAGAATCCTTTGCAATGTTGAAAAAAGTGTGAGAATCCTTTCTCACATTTTTTCAACAAAAAATAACAGTATATTTGTAATATTGCCATTTGAAATTTTAACGAATCGTTAACTAACGACATCGTTAGTTTTGCACAACTGGCCCTGATGTTCCCAAAGCTTTAAAAAAAGATTGATGGGGACGGTTTCTCGGCATGAAGAAATCGCATTGACTTTTTATAGAGCTCTTATAAGTTGAACATATTGTCATTGTGAACGTATAGTGCAAATACTTTGACGGTGTCGGTTGACCTCTGGCATAGCTAATTATTTGTTGACCAGGGCCCAGTTGTTCAAAACTAACGACGTCGTTAGTTAACGTTTCGTTAAAATTTCGAACATTAATATTACAAATACACTGTTATTTTTTGTTGAAAAAATGTGAGAATCCTTTGCACTGCAAAGGATTCTCACATTTTTTCAACAAAAAATAACAGTGTATTTGTTACTTTAGCTGATATTTGCTTAACAAATTTATGTCTTAACGATATCGTTAAGCTAACGATGCTTTGAACAACTGGGTCCAGTATGTTTTCAATCATCCAACTCTTTGGTAAGAACCATGCATGACCACATGCGACACATGACACTGGAAAATGTGTAAAACAAAAGGGTGCCCTTTGCTAATGATTACAAACCTTTGTCACGTGAAGACAACCGGCACGGTCAAAGCATCATTTGCACTTTTTTAAATTTATAACATTTTGATTACACTGCATGTTGGCTCTTGGCGTGCTTGGTGACACTCGTTTGATTACTCTGTGATTTGTAAATGTTGCCTAAAACATAATGAAGTTACGAGAATAACAACACTTTTTTCTGTTATCTTTTTGTCTTTTTTTCGTGGCGGACATCTTGAAAACAATACAAATGTCTGGTTCATATCAAGATATTGTCTGTTTTCATCTTTATTTGTATGATATTTTATAGGTTTAAAATTTCAGTCACAACGGTTTGCGGTACTAGTCACTCTATATACACGTGATGGTCAAATTTCTTCATGTCCATACAGTGCAGATTCATGCAACACGTCTCGTAACAAAATGGAGTGCGGTCATTTGGAAGCAGGGTCGATTGGGCAATAACCTACAGCGAACAGTCATTTTTCCCATACAGGTTTTTGCCCAATCGACCTAGCTTCCAATCACCGCACTCCATTTCGTCACGTGACGAGTGATGTGCAGTAGCAAATTTGGTTGCATCGCTGGTATATAGGGCGAGCTAGTCCCATGATGATGATAACTAAGCTTCTCTCTCCAGTGTTGTTGCATTAATGTCATCTGTTCTCCGATAAACATTGGTATTCCCCCGGAGCCAGAACAAAGTTGCCGCCCCTTTCAACTTCTCCGACCACTCGGGGTCGTGCTTGAACCCCAGACCTTCCATCAGCTCTTTCACGTATTGGACCGGTCTGTTGTTCACATGGGAGAACCCGCCCTGACCCGGAATCGCCCAGCTCAGCACCACTCCTTCCCTAGCATGGCGGACAATGTTGTCGATAAACATACTCTCGAACTGCCGTGGGATGTGTTCCGCCACCTCTATACTGATCACCCAGTCGTACAGTGGGAGACCGTACTGTCTCAGGGTCAGGTCCAGGAACTTGACCCGCCCCTCGCTAGTCGTGTCCGTAAATGGTGCACCGTCATAGGCGTCGTAGCTTTTTAACTTGCCCGTTGCCAGGAGTAACTGTTTGTATCGCCCCGGACCATCGCCAAAACTTGCCACAGACTTTCCTGATAAAATAGAGAAAAGACACGTAAAATATCTAAATTAAGAACGCCGTAAAAATATATACCATTACGAAATCGTGCCCATGCAATATACAGGGATTCTTTTCAGCTATAAAAAAATGAAAATTTCTTTGGGAAAAAAAAAGATATTTTTTTACATTTTTGCTCAAAACATAGATCGTGGGTACACGTCAGAACCGCCTCGCCGAGGCGGTTCTAACGAGTACCCACAATCTATGTTTTGGACCAAAAATTGGAAAAATAGGCATACCCCTGCATACCCCAGTTTTACAATATAAAAGTGGGGTTTAAGGGGGGTATTCAATACATGGAAAATTTATCCTGATGTTTTAATGCTGCTAATCTAAAATTTTTCAAGCAATATTACCGCAGACTTTAAGTACATTTAGCGTGTCAGAGCAGACATACGCGCCTTCCCACCAGCTTCTCCTCCCGTACAAACATGTTGCTGAGGAAAGTTATTATATACACGTAGGAAATTCGATGATTTTAGGGTTTTCTTGAACCAATCGCGCGAAACTATCAGGTCCTTTCGGTATAATAAAAGAGAATAAAAGAAAATAATAAATACTACTACTACTAATAATGATGATAATAATAATAATAACAAAACTTTTAGAAATATTATCATTTTAATACCACATACAACAATCATTATTATTATTATTATTATTATTATTATTATTATTATTATTATTATTACTAGTAAATTTTACCCGTCTCGACGTAGCAGTAAGATGATTGTGGCGATGAAGACAAATAAGACACATCAGGGATCAACCTGTATACACTCACCAAGTTTCATCCAAATCGGACGAAGGACTGCCAAGATACAGAAATTTGACCTTTGACCTCGATGACCTTGACCTTTAAAAAATGAACCCCTCGAGCTAATATCCAGGGCCGCCCTCCACCTTCCCACCAAGTTTGGTGAAGATCGGTCCAAGGACCTGGGAGAAGTAGTGGAACAAACAGAAAAAACAAACAAACATAAATTTGACCTTTGACCACGATGACCTTGACCTTTCAAAAATGAACCCCTCAAGCTAATATCCGGGGCCGCCCTCCACCTTCCCTCCAACTTTGGTGAAGATCAGCCTAAGGACCTGGGAGGAGCAAACAGAAACAAAACATAAATTTGACCTTTGACCTCGATGACCTTTGACCCAATTGGACCCATAAATCTTAATCAGGGATCAACCTGTATACACTCACCAAGTTTCACGCAAATCGGACCAAGGACTGCCGAGATACAGAAATTTGACCTTTGACCTCGATGACCTTGACCTTTCAAAAAATGAACCCCTCGAGCTAATATCTGGGGCCGCCCTCAACCTTCCCTCCAAGTTTGGTGAAGATCGGCCCAAGGACCTGGGAGGAACAAACAGAAAAAAACAACATAAATTTGACCTTTGACTTCGATGACCTTTGACCCAATCGGACCCATAAATCTTAATCAGGGATCAACCTGTATACACTCACCAAGTTTCATGCAAATCGGACCAAGGGCTGCCGAGAAACAGAAATTTGACCTTTGACCTCGATGACCTTGACCTTTAAAAATGAACCCCTCGAGCTAATATCCGGGGCCGCCCTCAACCTTCCCACCAAGTTTGGTGAAGATCGGCCCAGGGACCTGGGAGAAGTAGGGGAACAAACAGAAAAAAACATATATTTGACCTTTGACCCCGATGACCTTGACCTTTCAAAAAATGAACCCCTCAAGCTAATATCCGGGGCCGCCCTCCACCTTTCCTCCAACTTTGGTGAAGATCAGCCTAAGGACCTGGGAGGAGCAAACAGAAACAAAACATAAATTTGACCTTTGACCTCGATGACCTTTGACCCAATTGGACCCATAAATCTTAATCAGGGATCAACCTGTATACACTCACCAAGTTTCACGCAAATCGGACCAAGGACTGCCGAGATACAGAAATTTGACCTTTGACCTCGATGACCTTGACCTTTCAAAAAATGAACCCCTCGAGCTAATATCCGGGCCCGCCCTCAACATTCCCTCCAAGTTTGGTGAAGATCGGCCCAAGGACCTGGGAGGAACAAACAGAAAAAAAAAACAAATTTGACCTTTGACCGCGATGACCTTTGACCCAATCGGACCCATAAATCTTAATCAGGGATCAACCTGTATACACTCACCAAGTTTCATGCAAATCGGACCAAGGGCTGCCGAGATACAGAAATTTGACCTTTGACCTCGATGACCTTGACCTTTAAAAATGAACCCCTCGAGCTAATATCTGGGGCCGCCCTCAACCTTCCCACCAAGTTTGGTGAAGATCGGCCCAAGGACATGGGAGAAGTAGAGGAACAAACAGAAAAAAAACATAAATTTGACCTTTGACCTCGATGACCTTGACCTTTCAAAAAATGAACCCCTCAAGCTAATATCCGGGGCCGCCCTCCACCTTCCCTCCAAGTTTGGTGAAGATCGGCCCAAGGACCTGGGAGGAGTAGGGGAACAAACAAACAAACAAACAGACAAACGTTGCTCAAATTATAGTATGATTATGCGTGGAATACTAGATATAGTATAAGCCAAGGATATTTTAACGACTTTCCTGTATTGTCTTGTTCAGCGGTATATTTTTTTTGCGCACTTTGTAAGTTACTTAAGTTATCTGAGCCACTGTATAAGAAAACCAACAACATGCTTGGACGAAAAACAAAGGCGCAGATCAGCTTCGCGGTAACCGCGAAGCTGATCAGCGCCTTTGCTTTCGCTACACGGATAGTACAATCCCTCTTCTTCTTAAATCCGAAGTTTCAAACTTCTAGCCTGCTTCTGTGACTGTACAGCCCGGTTTGTGTCAGACCTGGAACTTCGGAACCCAAATTGTTGGTTTTCTCACGCACATGCTCATCTAGTACCTTGAAACAATGTTGCGAGCGTGTCCACCAGCGCCACATCAGTTTGGTGTTGCCCGCCTTTCTCGGTGCTAGATCTGCGGCACCAACCCCCAGTGTCACTCGTGGCAACTCCAGGATTCTTCTGAAGGGAAAATAGTATAGATCCTACTGTCAGATTAAAATGTATCAATTAAAAAAATGCATTGAAAACGCACTTAGATCTACATTTACTGCTCGCTTAACCTATTTAATTTAAGTGCAATATTGCAACTTTGTTCGGATATATATATGTAGGCTATTTTCGCAGAATTTTATCTGTAATAAGCCTACTCCTACGATGTAGACGGAATATTTCCATCGGTGCTCCGTTAGACCTTTCCAAACCAAGGTTGCGAAGACTTTAAGTGTTTTAAACATAGTGCCTGATCAGTGCCTGTGCGGGTTAGCCAGTTGATCTCTTAAGTATGCCCAATAAACTCTACTGTCCTTACAAAATAGCCTATTTCAGAAACTTTTTTTTTCAAATCATTCTTTTTCTGAAACATGTCCTCAAGAAATTAGTCCTAAATCTTTCAGAAACTTCTTCTTTCAAAATTTCACTTTTCTGAAACACTTCAAGAAAAATCTTTTGCATTGAACCTATTTTCATTTCTCAAGATTTTTAACCAGAAATTGGCAGAATACAAATTTTAAAGGTTGTCAAGGTCATTATTTTCTGAGGGTTTCTGAAAATTTTGAAATGAAAAGGGTGGTTTCTTAAAGATGGTGTAAGGACAGTAGTTCATACGGACCCTACCTCGCATTCAAGTTGTCCGAGACGCTGCTGTTTCATGTTGAGTTGTTTTGACAGCTCGTTTCTCTGAACTAACGTTTTATCCAGAAGCTGCTTCAAATCTTTGAAATCAGACCGAAATTCTGTCTTTCCAACAACATCAAAGTGTCGGTGCTTGGTTCTCCTAACCTGGACACCTACTGAAGCTCTGATTGTGTCATCCTTGTGGTAAAAATGGTACACCAAAAGAGCAAACAAACAAAATGACAAAGCTGCCGTTGCAAAATGAAGTGGCCTGGTAGCCATGCTGATTAGCAATGTGCAATTTACATCATGTTCAGTCATGACGTCACTTCCAATTAAATACAGTGTGTGTTCAATAGTGTGGGATAATCTTTGCAAAAATCAGATAGCTCATTCTCATTTCAACGCAGCAATCATATAATATTTATCAATGAATAGATGAAATGCGCCCATAAAAGGCAGAATTTATGAAAAAGTCCAGACATAAACACACACACCCCTCCCCCAATAAGTGCGGAAGTACCCGGACATGTCCGGAAATCCTAGGCCAGCTTCTAAATTCATCGCAAAGGGCGGTAAACAACGGTACCAACCGGACATACGTACTCCGCAGTCTAGAAATGTTAGACTCGGAAATGAGATGCCATCTTCACCGGATGGAGTATGCCAGTCGTTACTCCACAGATATTTACTAAACTGTTATGTCACCAAATAGGCCTATACATGTAAACATCAATGTAACAGAATTTGCGAAGATATCATGCTAAACCAGACCACCAAACATCAACCATCTCAGGACTTTATTTTAAGTGCCCTCTGTTCACAAAGAGATGACAGTAATACATACACCACGTGAAGTAAATAGGCCTCGTGGAATGTGTACAGTTTGTAGTGTACAAAGAAAGTGTCCTCTGTTCTGGGGTTGGAACGGAACCGTCGATTCTTTGCTTACAGGATATAGACGTCAACTAAAGCCGTGTTCATGTGCAACATTTGCACCCGGGTGTATTTTTGCACACCGGGTGCAAATTTGCACCCCGGGTGTATTTTATGTCACGTGAACGGTGTTTTAAGAAAATACACCCGGTTGCAAATTTGCCCCTACTTTCGGGGTGGTGCAAATTAAAATTGCACCCGGGTGTTTTTTTTGCACCCGGGTGTATTTTGTGCATATGAACGCAAACTTCAATTTTGATGTATGAGTTTTGTAATGGACTGGCTGTTTTTTATCGTAATTTTGTTGAATAAAAAAATTAAAAATACAATTTTTGTTTGTTTGTTTAAATTGCTAAATACGTCCCAGTCAACGGCTAAGGTCATTCAACAAGTGCTTGAAATATGGCCATCCAACTAAGCCACAAAAGGCTTGTACGTATGAATGGTTTGACTTGAACCACTTTTCCTGGGCGGACACAGACGGTTAACCAGTAGTTAGATGATCGGTAAGTAGTGAACAAGCTTTGCCTGGAGGCACAAGCAGCCAGGGTATTTCTTTAGGCCCTAATGAGCGGGGGCCCAACAATTTAATCAAATAGATTTGAAAATTAGACTGTGTTATGTGCTTCTCCTTCTGGAAATTTAACAATTCAACAATTCGTCCACAATCGCCGAGCATACCATTTGAACACTTTCGCAAACAGTGGACTTGGCAATTCTAAAAAGGTTACCGATCGTCCCGTATTCCGAAGTCCCAGTTAGGTACATGTAATACAAGGTAACTGCCTCCTGCAGTTCCACCCTGCCTCCTGCAGTTCCACCGAAAGTACATCGTGCACATGCGGATTCCTCTGAAGCTCTTCCCGCAGTCTGTCACACAATCCATTAAAGCAGGCCCTCGTTCCGTCACTGATCATCGGTCTTCTCTCTCAACACTTGCAGACTGCAGTCTGCATCATTCGCCGCATTCGCCTCAGACTATATGGAGCTAAAGAATACATCTTGACATAAAGACTTTCTCCACAGAACTGACGTTTTTGCATCAAGTTTAATGCAAAACCAATTTAAGTATGAACGCAATTTATTGACATGTGAACGCTACATAGGGGGTGCAAATTTGCACCCGGGTGCAAAAATACAACCGGGTGCAAAAACACACCCGGGTGCAAATGTTGCACATGAACACGGCTTAAGCAATGCTGCTTAGCTCTAAGCAATTCTGCATCACAGACGCCGACAGACCTAGTGGTGGTGGAAAACCAGGGCAGTTCTCGACGTTCGGCCTGGAAATATCCTGTGAAACCATCACCATCGCGCACAGAGGGCGGCAGCTAGTCAAACCATTGAGACATACCGATGCAGAAACAATTTGATTTTTTTTTTTTTTTTTTTTTTTTTTTTTTTTTTCAATAATCGATACTTTTACTGGCATCGCCAGTGGGATTCGAACTTGCACGCAGAGGGTACATGGCTAGTCAGAAGCTACCGACTGAGCTATCTGGGCGCCCAAACAGCCCATATGGGGTGCTGCGCTTACCACTGGGCCACAGTGCTCCACATAAAAGGGAAATGAGTCTGTCAGCAGCCACTGTATCAAACCAATGAACTCTATCAGGAAAACATGTCCATTTGTACCTCAATTTCACGGAGTCTATTCTCTAATCGTCTATAATCTTGTATCGTCCAGGTATAAGCAGGTTCCGCTTCGGTTTGTGAAAAATCGAATGTAAACAAAGAAACGGAGTAGACGGGTGAATTCATCTTTTGATATATACTGACGAGGCTATTTTTGTATTTTTCTCGAAAACTGCGTGATAGCCTTGCCTAAGGCTTAGAAATGAAGAAAAAACGCCTTTTGTAATTTTCTTTTTTTAAATCTCTGCGGCTTGTCTAGTCACCTGATGGGGCTCGATTTCTAAAACTCAGCAAAGAGGATTGAAGAAAAAATCATTGATAGACTAGCTTAGAGACTCGAGAAATTTCAATATAGAGAAAATAATAGAAATGAAAACATTAATATGTTTTACAGACTAGTAGCTAGTCTAACTGCGTGACTATAGTCGGCCGAACTTTCGCAAACATACTTATTATGACTGTCTCTTATACACACAAAAATCTCTATATATTGCATTTATATAAGCATGTTTTCATAATGTCGGGTCAAGCTTTTTAGTGCAAGACGAAAAAGAAATATGATCGAAAGCTTTATTCTTCTAGAGTGAGGTGGGGCAGTGCGCCCACTCCCTTTGAACCCATGAATATGAAGAATGAGCAGGAACGCGTTCTTTCATTTACATTACGAAAACTTGCCCATGTAATATACAGAGATTTTTAAATTTTTAAAGTTGTAAAAAATGAAAATTTTAGCTGATTTTTTTTTTTTTTTTTTTTTTTTTTTTTTTTTTTTTTTTTTTTTTTTTTTTGCTCAAAATATAGATTGTGGGTACACGTTAGAACCGCCTCGCCGAGGCGGTTCTAACGTGTACCCGCAATCTATGTTTTGAGCAATAATAAGAAAAATATCAAAACTTTTCCACTGAAATTTTTCAAATTGTACAACTTATGAAAAATCAGTGTATAACATGGGCGTGCTTTCGTAATGATTTTGTTGGGACTTCTCGCAGTCTTAAAGACTGGGGTAATTGCTTGAAAATATAGCAAACAGCAATGTTCAAGACTCTTTAAAATTGATGTTTTGATAATTTGATGTAATTTTAACATTTTCTAGCTGTTCACCTGGGCCCAGTTGTTCAAAACTAATGACGTCGTTAGTTAACGTTTCGTTAAAATTTCAAACATTAATATTACAAATACACTGTTATTTTTTGTTGGAAAAATGTGAGAATCCTTTGCTCTGCAAAGGATTCTCACATTTTTTCAACAAAAAATAACAGTGTATTTGTTACTTTAGCTGAAATTTGCTTATCAAATTTATGTCTTAACGATATTGTTAAGCTAACGATGCTTTGAACAACTGGGTCCTGTTGTTGTTATCCCTCCACCATACACAAGTATTATAGTTGTACGTAATCTTTAGAGCAACACAAGTTTAGGTACTTGTACTTGTCAACAAATCTAAATACACTCGTAGAAAGTCAAAAGAACGCCAAAGCTTATGATAATTATTTATATCAGGAAAACATGTCCGTGCAATGAATACCCCCTTGATCCCCACTTTTATATAGCAAAACTGGGGTATGGAGGGGTAAAACTGCACCATCGGGAAAACATGTCCGTGAAATGTATACCCCCGTAAATCCCACTTTTATATAGAAAAACTGGGGTGTGCATGGGTATGCCTAATTTTCTTATTTTTGGACTAAACCATACATTGTGGGTACCCGTTAGAATCGCCTCCACGAGGCGGTTCTAACTAGACGGAATATTTCCATCGGTATTCCGTTAGACCTCTCCATACGGGAGAGGAGCGAGGTCACGAGGTGTATCGGAGTGCAGGTTAGTCAGCTGATCAAGGTTCTAACGTGTACCCACAATGTATGTTTTGAGCAAAAATATTAAAAATATCAAAATGTTTCCGGTGAAATTTTCAATTTTTACAGCTGAAAAAATCTCTGTTTATTGCATGGGCATATTTTCTGTATAAGCTTGCTTAGATAGCATAAATGTACATGTAGAAGAATCAACTTAGACGATAAGTCAGAAAATTGTCAAAAAAATGTTCACTTCTCCATACTTATACTAAAGTCCATTAAAATTACAAGACCCTGACGGGCACGAGTCTCCGAGTCCCCTGGATAATACGAGGTGTTGGCGGCGCTGTCTTATAGGTCGGTGGTCGGTCGTCGTACCGTCGGCGGTCGTCGTAATCGTCGTAGTCGTCAGTTAGGCCGTCACAGATAATAAGGAGGCCGGCGATCCCTGCCAGTATGCCGGCGAGCACGGTGAGGCCCATGGACCACGAGGCGACGTAAGGGTCGGTAACGTACACCATCCATACTATCATACCAACCAGCGTGAAAAACACTGAAAATTACATGTATAAATGGTTACATTGAAATTTCAGAACGATGCCTTTTTCGGCCGATGTCATTTTTGAACATATTACACTATATAAGGAAGTTACAGTATCACCCTGGTCCGTCATTACGTACAGGAAACTAAAGCAACGTATAGGTTACTAAAGCGCAACGTATAGTTTACTAAAAAAATGGCGGATTTTGGTGGACACGAATCGGTGAGTAAGATTTATTTATTGATTCTGATGTTCCTTTTTTGTTTATCTTAATCAAACACACCTTACGGACCAGCAAAACTATTGTGTTATTTGCCTCGATCGGTACATTCTGCAGGAAATCACCCATTTAAGTATAATGTTCGACACCCTTAGACAGCTGATTGCCAAATCGTGTGTTTTGAACTTCTCCGAGAAGAAAACCTTATATTGTGGTCAAAGTTCGATGGTAAATGGGTTGATTTTTGATGTCGAACATAGATACTGACCTAATAAGACGATCTGGCCAAAAAAAAAATTCAAATGTCCTTTGATAGCGAAATTATTAATGATTTTTCATTACAACGCATTCGACACCTAAAACGGTACAACGAAAAAACAACTAAAACGTTCTAATTTGGGTAAAATAAACCTTATTACGATACTGTATGTTACATTCTTTGTTACTATAGCGTTTTATTTCATCCAAAGTTTTCATTTATACTTTTATCTCAAGATTTGCTGATATAGCTCACAGGTTAAACCCTAAAACATTAAAATAGGCATCAAAACCATCATATGAAGCCAAACTCGAGTTTTATGGCGACTTAATGTTTAAATCGCTATTGACAAACGTTTGTAAATAGTGGATTTCAATTATTTTCGCTATTGACAAACTTTTGTCTCATACGATTTATACGAAAAATCGCTAATGAGAAACGCTTATCATAAGCCTTTTTTTCAATGAATATTTCCAAACGGTTGTAAATGAAATGAAGACCAGCAAAATAATATCGGACTCGGACTAGTTTATTATTTATTGTGAATCATAGATATAGAACAGATATTTCGTATGTTTTCAATGATTTATATATTTTATTAGAATTATTAACACACATATTTGTAACTTGATACAGACATAAACATGCACCTTTCAAACATACAAAGGGTTTTGTTTGATGCCCACGTCAACAATGTTAAATTCAAGTTGAAGTTTGGGAGGAGCGACCGCTTCTGGGTATTTGCTATTTCTATGGAGAGTTAATGTGTTTTGCTCAAAAACATAACAAGGCACAAGTGGAGTTCGCACCCAAGACGCTATACCACTTGGCCACTTTCACTGATGTTGAAAAGCTCTTATTAAACTCCCGCGCATAGTCAAAGCCAAAAGATAGCCACTGTAAAGAATGTGTTTCTGAGGGTATTTTAGTCTACTGAACGCATGCCATTTACGTAAACCGCTTACGCAATAGAATGTGCAAATTAATTGTCACACAGTGACTTTATAATACGACCCCTAGCTTCTACAGCCCTTACGTCATCGTTCAGAAACCTCCTGCACTTATGTTGTCCAATGATTATGTACTATATTAGTCTAAGATCGTATCTGTATCTTCCAATTTTGTTACTGGAGCGCTTTGTTTATTTGTTTGAGTTGGCTTGCGGCTTAGCGTCCCAGTAAACAGCCATGATCGTTGCCTCCATTTTATGGGATTTTTACCCAACATAGGACGCCATGACATCCAAATAGTGCTTCAAATACAACCACTCAACCAAAAATGCTTATATGTATGGATGGTTTTACTTGAACCACTTTACCTGGGCAGGCCAATAGTAATAATAATAATCTCTATATTTATAGAGGATAACGTATTTAGCACAACGGCCAGTCTTCCATACGGTCCTCTAGTGAATACAGACATTGATTATTTTCGGACGTTTTTGTTATTATTCGGACTTTTCATATTAGACATGCGATGTTAGTGATGCTATATTTTGTTTTGGGAGAAGAGAAGCCAGTGCTTGTCTTAAGTCTTTGGTATGACCCGGCCCGGGATCGAACCCACGACCTCCCGCTCCCGAAGCGGACGTTCTAGCCATTACTCTGTCGGAATCTTTATCTCAGGCTAACTGCACAATACTGGTGCAACTGCACATTACAGGTGCAATAGACAATAGACGCGTGTCTGATTTAACAATCGATTACTCGAGTATCGCTTAAAATAGGACCAGGTAGCGAAAATATATTCTTGATAGCTAAGCGAAAAGAGGGGAAAAGTTAAATGCAAAAGTAGATACTTGATAGCGAAAAAAGGGTCTTTGATGATGCATATTATGAAACAAAAATTAAACTCCAAACGCTTAAATAAGAAAGGCGAAAATAGTGGGTTAAATTCTTGATCATGACATTTGATGTTTTACCTTCATCTATGGATTAGGCTTCAAGAGTATGTGTACCTGTCCGACACCAAAATTTTGATACGTGTTCCAAGTCTCAGTCAGCCTCCAGTCCCTGACATCAGGAAAACATGTCCGTGAAATAACTACCCCATTATACCCCAGTTTTATATTAGTAAAACTGGGGTGTGCAGTGGTATATCTATTTTTCTTAT
This sequence comes from Rugalucina vietnamica, assembly GCA_964017185.1. Lineage (NCBI taxonomy): Eukaryota > Metazoa > Mollusca > Bivalvia > Lucinida > Lucinidae > Rugalucina > Rugalucina vietnamica. The sequence continues at coordinate 11,940,192 of OZ024876.1, read as the reverse complement.
TTTTGCTCCAAAACATAGATTGTGGGTACTCGTCAAGGCGGTTCTAACGTGTACTCACAATCAATGTTTTGAGCAAAAATAAGAAAAATATCAAACACTTTCTACTGAAAATTCTCATTTTTACAACTTTACAAAACCCCTGTATTTTGCATGGGCAAGTTTTCGTAAGCTTCCGGGTACTTTAAGCAGAATTTCAGAAACATGTTACAAAATAGCTCTTTAGAAGAGGATTTTTTTAAAGTTTTTCCCATGACGCCCCCGGGGCGGGGCCCGTATGGACCCCAGGGGCACGGTTGGCAGGATTTATAAAGAGGAACACTATATATTGCTAAAAACAAAATATGAAAGCTCTGGGCCTTGTGGTTTTGGAGAAGAAGATTTTTTTATGTTTTACCCATGACCCCCCCCCCCAGGGCGGGCCCGTATGGACCCCAGGGGCACGGTTGGCAGGATTGATAAAGAGGACCACTATACATTGCTACACACAAAATATGAAAGCTTTGGGTCTTGTGGTTTCGGAGAAGAAGATTTTTTAAAGTTTTTCCCATGACGCCCCCGGGGCGGGGCCCGTATAGACCCCAAGGACACGGTTGGCAGGATTTATAAAGAGGACATCTATACATTGCTACAAACAAAATATGAAAGCTCTGGGTCTTGTGGTTTCGCTCCTTTTGGCAGTATCAACACAATACTCCCAACTATGACTATCACAAAAAGATTAGGAATTACATTAACTCCCCTTAGGTTGCATGCCGCGTCTACTGTACGGATTCCTCATTCAACTAACAATTTTCAAAATTTATTACCTACTGTAAGGGTGACACCTCTTAATTTATTTTCGGCATCTACTGTTAATCTACACGGAGCTTCTAATTCTAATATGTTTCGTAATAATCTTCAGATTAGGTTATCTCCACTCAAATCACCAATTTTACGTAAATATATTAATCCGTTCAAGAGACCTGGAATGTACCCTAGTATTTCTAAGTGCAATGCCAAGAAGTGCAACTGTTGCAATCATTTATGCTCTAAGACTACTATCACTTCATCTGTGAATGGTAGGACATTTTCAGTGGTTAATGATTCCGATTTAGACTGAAAATCAAAGGATCTTGTATATGTTCTTACTTGAAATACAAACAATTGTAGGATGCAATATGTTGGACAAACTTGTCGAACTTTGCAAAAACGATTTGGTGAGCACTATCGTAGAATCAGAAAGCCCAAAAATAATGATACCTTTCTGTACCAGCATTTTAAGCGCACTGGTCATTCTCCCAATGATGTTAAAGTTCAACCAGTGGAGAAAATCTCATATGATGAAAATTCTTCAGTTAGATTCAAAAACATTAAACGATTTGAAACTGAACTTAAATGGATAAAATTACTGCAAACACCCTTTCCACTGGGATTTAACGACAACATTTACCATGAAGGCAATATTTCCAAAATGCCCGATTTTGATGTACTTACACTTTCGGACTCTCGTAAACGTAAATCTAGATCTCATGGTATACGGAAAAAGGGTAATGACAAACGTAAACGGTGTGCTGCATTGAAATTGAACATTTCTCTTAATGATTTAGCTGTTAAACTAAGGATTCACGGTCGACATCCAATGCTGTCGTATCTTAGTTCTCTACCTATTGCTGCATTACGTTCCTTGGACACAGAGGCTAATAGATTTTACGATAGAAATCATCAAATGTATGACGCTGCACTGTTAACAAGATGTTATACTCAGCATGCTCTTCGTCCATTTATCGATTCCGAATCTAATCACATTAGAAGTTTTATTAAAATTCCTTTCATCAATAAAGGAATTGACTTTATTGATTTACCAAGCATATTCCAGGATAAATCAGTGATACAGTCTATACCTACCTACTTCCAAAATTCAGAACCTCCTATTATTTGTTACAAATATAACAAACCAATCAGAAATACAATTTTTAATTTCAATAAACTTGTTTCTGATCTTGATATCCATGCTAATACTCCTAAGTCTTGAGATTGTAAAGATTCAAAATATGTTTATGAACCCGCTGGACATATTGTTACTGGAAATTTAAAAATAATTTCGGATTCTAGAATTCGCAAAATTGTTTCTAAAGGTCCGAAATATAGATTCCCTTCCTACATTAATTTCGACAAATGTAGAGAGGAAATTTCATCTGCATTAAATGATTTCGGTAATCGATGGTGTAAACGAGAGGGTGTTGAGGATAATGCTCTTAAAGAATGGAAAAGAAGTATCTTCACTATTGTGGATAAACGTATTAAGTTTTATTCACAAAATACTAATCTTTTACCTCCTAAACCCAAATCGTCATTTAGGCATTTGAAGCAGGGTATCCAAGAATTTCATAGAAAGTATGTCTTGGTTCCGGCAGATAAAGCCGCAAACAATGTTGTTGTCGTTTGTAGGCTTCACTACGTTAACACCTTAAAACAGGAGCTTGATGGTACCAGGGCTTATCTGGAGACAGATACTGATGAGGTGTCTGTAGTTAATGCCCACTTAAACGATTTACCTGTTAAGTTTTCTGTTTGTGTCAATGAAGGCCAAGACAAACTTCCTACGATGTATTGGTTACCTAAGCTTCACAAAAGACCATACAAAGCTAGATTTATTGCAAATTCTAGCTCTTGTACTACCACTGAACTTTCTAAATTATTAACTTCCTGTCTTACTGCTATCAAATCTCATGTTATAAGATACTGTGAGACAGTCTATGAAACTTCAAATAAAAATTGGTTTTGGTCAATTAAAAATTCTGGTGAGGTGCTCAGTAAATTGAAGTGTAGAGGGTTCCGTGCGACAAGCTTGTCTACATATGATTTTTCTACTCTGTATACAACATTACCACATAATCTAATTAAAGAAAAACTTCTTGATTTGATAGAGTGGACCTTCAAAAGGGCATTAAAAAACTATGGTTCACTTTATTTGGCATGTAATGACAGAAAGGCTTTTTTCACTTCCTCTGACCAAAGTCGGTATACACTTTGGTCATGTCAGAATGTATGCGACGCCTTATCCTATCTCCTTGATAATATTTATATTAGATTTGGGACCAAGTTATACAGACAAATTGTTGGAATTCCGATGGGTACAAATTGCGCACCTCTCGTAGCTGATTTATTTTTATACTGCTACGAAAGAGATTTCATGGATTCTCTTAACCATGATAATCAAGCTGATGTTATCGAGGCTTTTAATTCCACATCTAGGTACCTCGATGACCTTTTGAACATTGACAACCCTTATTTTGAAGGTATGGTCAATCAAATTTATCCACCTGAACTTCAGTTGAACAAAGCCAATATCTCAGATACTGAAGCCCCCTTTTTAGATCTACATCTTTCTGTTGCAAATGGATTTGTTTCTTCTAAAATTTATGACAAGCGCGATGACTTTGATTTTGATATAGTAAATTTTCCTTTTTTGGATGGTGACGTTCCTCGTCGTGCTTCTTATGGTGTATACATTTCGCAACTTATTAGGTTTGCTAGAGTCTGCAATCATGTTACAGACTTCAACGCTCGAAATAAATGTTTAACGGCAAAACTTCTCCAACAAGGCTATCGGTATCATAAACTTCGAAAAACATTTTCTAAATTTTATCGTAGACACTATGAATTGATTTCCAAATATAATGTTGGGTTAAAGACGCTTTTAAGTGAGGGCCTTTCGGAACCTGAATTTTATGGTGACTTGGTTTACAAATTTAAGAAACTTAAAGGAATTAATGATTTTTCTTTTCAGTTCAGAAAAATCATAACACGTTACAAACGTATAGGTTATAACTTGAATGTTATGCGACAGTCTGCATGCTTAGTTTTTAACCCAATCATGGTTGATAACTATGCTGCCTTCTTTAATTGCACGCCGGTGGGTCGGGCGTCAGACTCTATGATGGCCCCGACATAAAGCTATTCATTTTAGTTGGTTGGGGCCGGAGCTTCTTGTCTGTTGCTTGGCCCACCGGGGTCCAACTGGTGTTTTTCTTTTGCTCCGGAGTTAGTAGGTTATTCGGCGCCCAGGGATCTCCATCGTCGGGCAGCTTACTCAGTCTGTGAGTCCTGGTTTTTGATTCATCAGGATGTTTATCATGATTTATTTGTTTGTTCTTGATGATTCATTGACTAGTTAGAGATTCACCACGAGGACCGAATAACTAACTAAATGTTATGAACCACTGCAGAAGCTGAGGGTGAGGTTATGGCCATGTAAAACCGGTTTAAGCCCGCCAGTAACTTTGTGTTACTGATCGTTCCAAGTCGATACTTCTGTGGTGGTTCTTTTCGTTTTATGTCTTGGTGTTTGAAAAAATTTTTTGTGCTGTTGGCGCCTTATGTATGTTTTCATATTTTTAGTTAAGTTAAGGTAACTGAGTGGCCACCTATTGGGAAAATAGCTGCTCATTCGGCTTACGATATGTTTCATGGTATAAGTACCTGATTGTTGGTTTGGTTTTTTCCCACCACGGTTTTTGGAGTGGGAATCTTTTTCTGATTGCGCCTTTTCCTGATCTTTGCCTACTTGTACCTTTTTTTATGTTTTTCCCATTGTAAGTCTATGGGAGCTAATGACCCCCGAGGCGGGGCCATTTTTGACCCCAGGGGCATGATTGGCAGGATTTATATAGAGGACCACTATACACTGCTACACACAAAAAAAGAAAGCTTTGGGCCTTGTGGTTTCAGAGAAGAAGATTTTATTTTTATATTTTTCCCATGACGCCCCCGGGGCGGGGCCAGTATGGACCCCAGGGGCACGGTTGGCAGGATTTATGAAGAGGACCACTAGACATTGCTACATACAAAATATGAAAGCTCTGGGCCTTATGGTTTCATAGAAGAAGATTTTTTTTTATGTTTTTCCCATTGTAAGTCTATGGGAGCTATCTGTTGCCATGGAAACCAGAGTTCTGATCGGACCTGGCCCAAAACCTAATAAAACATTTCCCCCTCCCCGATGATGCTTTAGATAAAATTTGATCACGATTGGCCTTGTTGTCTTAGAGATATTCAAGTTTGAAAATGTGGACGGACGGACGCACTGACGGACGCACGGACGGACGGACGCCGGCTCGACTACTATACTATAAGGCCCAGGTGAGCTAAAAAAAACTTTGAGAAACGCAGCCTCAGTCCCGAAATTACTTGCTGACTTGGGCAATAAACAATCCCTCAACCAACAAACTCTACTCAACCAACTCATGGGTTTGAGCCCCACTAAGCACATAAGCACATTATGGGAAAGGATCTTACACTGAAGAAGTCTATGGGAGCGCGGTGGCGTAGTGGTAGAGCGTCGGACTCCGAATCGAGAGGTCCTGGGTTCGATCCCCACAGGCGTCATCGTGTTGTGTCCTTGAGCAAGACACATTAACTCCCAACAGTACTGGTTAAACCCAGGAAGCGTTGGCTCCGTCCCGACATGACTGAAAAATTTTTGACAGGGACGTAAAGCCTCAACACAAAAAAAACTGAAGAAGTCCCATGTTCGCTCCAGCTGATGACCAGTTCGTCTTAAGATAAATATTGCAATCCAAAAGGGCGGTTAAACTGAATCAGGTAAGACGCTTGTTAGTCTACTGTAAAACACGGTTAGTCTGTCAGTATTGAGTTTTCCAAACAGCTAAGATCATATGAAACCGGAACCTCGATTAATATACGATTTTTCTGGGCTCAAAATAAGCTTCGATTGATAAATTGAGATATTATGCATGCACATTTGCTATTTGCGTGAGCCTATTTCTGTATTTCATATAAAAAAAACGTTCGGACGTTTTCCCTGCATAAGGATTAATTTTATGATGATACTTGGTACATGTACGTTTGTTACTATCAGCTGTTTGCAAACTTGACTAATTCAACATTAATTAATATCCAAACGTTTGTCAATAGCGAGTTTACATATTTTTTCCTATTTACAAACGTAAATATTTGCCAGTCATATGTGCCAATTAATAATGCAGTTTTCCCCGCCCAAGATGTTGGAGACGATGATGATACATTGTACATTGCTGCTATCATTTTTTAACTTGGCTAATTAAAAAATAATATAGCCGTTTGTCAATAGTGATTTTTCGTAATTTTGACTATTGACAAACGTTTGTCATTTAGCGATTTTATCGAAAAATCGCTATTGACAAACGTTTGTAAATAGCAGATTTAACGTGTTTTCGCTATTGACAAACGTTTGTCATTAGCCTCTTCCTTAAATTTAAGAAAATTTTGGATGAGAATAATGAAAAGACAAAATCTGATCATTTTGCTGTTAAATTTAAAAAAAGATAGCCAATCGATATCGAAGAATCGGTTGAATTTAATGCAATATACTGCATGCTTAGTTTTTAATCCAGATACGGTAAAAAACTTTACTTTCCTCTTTAAGTGCACGCCGGTGGGTGCATGGGCCCTCAGACTCAATGACGGTACAGAACTAAAGCTGTCTTACAGATGGGAGGGACCTGACAACAAGTTAAGGTTACGGGATAAACATATGTCTCTGGTCGGGTCCACCAAGGTTGAAATAGTTGTTTTCTTTTGCTCCCGGCGGTTTTTCAGTGTCGGCGTTACTGTTGAGTCCTCGTTTTTGTTTCATCACAGTGTTTACATTTGTTTTTTGTGATGCTTCATTGACGAGCTAGGACGCTTCTATGAGAACCGAACATTGTTTGTTATTGAATCACAGTAGACTAAGGGCGAGGTTTGGCGCCAGTAAAACCGGTTTAAGCCCTCCAGTAAAATTTCTTTTGCTGACCATTCCAAGGCGATTCTACTGTGATTCTTTATGTTGTATGTTTGGCATGTCAGCTTCTGTTGTATACGCTTAATTTGTATTTAGTTGAAGGAAGCCGGATGGCTACCTTCCTTGGAAAGAGCTAGTCATCTTGCTCTTCATGTGTGTTGTCACATTTTCATGTTCAGGCATCCTGAACCTTCTGTTGATCTATTATGTTTGTTCTTGTTAAGTCTATATCTTTCCCGCTTGGTGTCTGGGTTTGGATTTTAAATTTAATTGTGTCTATTCCTGGGCTATATTTTCTACTTTATCTAACGTATAATAAACCTAAATTGATTTTTTTTGCTGTATTTCAGGCCAGAAATGTGTCAGTGATGCTGATGAATTACAGACTGAGACGTTAAGCCAAGTGACACAAACTAACTAACCAGCGCCCAAAGAGAAGTTCCTGTTGCGACGTTGTTCCTGTCCTATCCTTTCTGTGTAAATACAAAGTTATCAACTCGTTCAAGAATTTTTACGTTAATACGTTTTTGATTGTTTTTAGATTGTGGACAGACATTAAGAGGATCTATAACTGAGTCCATAGTATCGTAATAAGGTTTATTTTACCCAAATTAGAACGTTTTAGTTGTTTTTTCGTTGTACCGTTTTAGGTGTCGAATGCGTTGTAATGAAAAATCATTAATAATTTCGCTATCAAAGGACATTTGAAAAAATTTTTTTGGCCAGATCGTCTTATTAGGTCAGTATCTATGTTCGACATCAAAAATCAACCCATTTACCATCGAACTTTGACCACAATATAAGGTTTTCTTCTCGGAGAAGTTCAAAACACACGATTTGGCAATCAGCTGTCTAAGGGTGTCGAACATTATACTTAAATGGGTGATTTCCTGCAGAATGTACCGATCGAGGCAAATAACACAATAGTTTTGCTGGTCCGTGTGTTTGATTAAGATAAACAAAAAAGGAACATCAGAATCAATAAACAAATCTTACTCACCGATTCGTGTCCACCAAAATCCGCCATTTTTTAGTAAACTATACGTTGCGCTTTAGTAATCTATACGTTGCTTTAATTTCCTGTACGTAATGACGGACCAGGGTGAGTATGGGTTTCTTCTGGTTTTCTTTCCGCCTAGTATGTGGGCCAGCCATCTTCGATATTCGCTTTTTGTATTGGATTTAATGTTACAAATACTTCAAGTCATACTACAACACTCTTACGCCAAGGGGGCGAATATCGAAAAACGAAAATCGAAATAAAATTCTATATTTCGATATTAAAATTTTTCCAAGTTTTTCTGTCGTAGATGGGTGAAAGTGAGAACCTCCACTGCGAACATGATATTCACAATGAGCACGTTCGCTAAAGTACAAATTTGAGCACAAAAACGCCAAGGGGGCGAATATCGAAAAACGAAAATCGAACTAACTTATTTTTTGAATATCAAAAAACGAAAAACGAATATCAAACTAACTTTTTTTTTGAATATCGAAAAACGAAAAACGAATATCAAACTAACTTATTTTTTTGAATATCGAAAAACGAAAAAGGAATATCAAACTAACTTCTTTTTTTGAATATCGAAAAACGAAAAACGAAAATCGAACTAACTTATTTTTTGAATATCGAAAAACGAAAAACGAATATCGAACTAACTTCTTTTCTTTGAATATCGAAAAACGAAAAACGAAAATCGAACTAACTTCTCATTGCTCTTATAACCCAGGTGTGCTTTTTATGGGATATAGTTAAACATTATATAAGCATCAGATGGGACGCCGCAAAATGCGGCGTATCATCTAGGGCTATTCTGTTTGCTTAGTGTGCATTGAAAAATGAAATGCAATTTGATCCCACATAAAAGGAAAGTAGAACCATCCAGAATAAATGTGTTAAGATTGTTTACTTACTTGCTAGAAAGCAGACGACGATTGCGCACAGTGCCACGCACCGCACCCTGGCGGATGAAACACAGACGAAGATCCCCACGAGAAACGGAAGTACGATAAACAGAATCAAAGCTATCGTCTCGAGGGCTTGGGCTGCTGTGAAATTATCTGGAATGTAAAATAAATCGCCATATCATCTCGTGGAATAGAAACCTTAAAGTACGAACCGCTATGAACACACTGGTCAACCTATACGTCGATTTGCCGGAGTTTATGGCAGTTTTACCGGTTTTTACGCTGATTTACTGGAGATCAAAATGGCGGCGACCAGTAAATACATGTATGTACGTTTCGGTTTCTTCATTTTTAATCGTGTTGATGCTGTATAAAAAGAACATTATTACGACATATCAAGGGGCTATAAAATTATGTCAGCTTAAAGAATGAGGCATGCGCCTGGCGATCGATGTAAGTATGATTCAGGAATGCACTTTCAAGAGTACCAATCCAAAGGGTAGGCAATTTTTGTACATTTCAATACATTTCAAGGCTTGCAAATCACAGACTTTCAAAGTGATCAAATGAGCCGCCTCGTGGGAAAACCAACAATGTGGTTTCCGAACAGGTCCGACACAAACCGGGCTGTACAAGCACAGAAGAATGCTAGAGACTGGAAATTTTGGATTTAGGAAGTAGAGGAATTGTACTATCCGTGTAGCGAAAACATAGGCGCTGATCAGCTTCGCGGTTACCGCGAAGCTGATCTGCGTCTTTGTTTACGTCTATGCAGATTGTTTGTTTTCCCATGTGGTGGCTCAAATGTTGATCTAGGGTACATGCCTATCCTTTCCTTTGTGCAGAATTACTTGCTTGGTCCTTTAGCATCGGAATAGTGTACCAGTTTCAAAGTGAAACAGCTTTATGAGACGGCACATAAAGGTATTTAAGGAACTTTCCCAAAATTATCTTGGTTTACAAACTTAAGAAACTTATAGGAAAGAATGATTTTTTTTCTTTTCAATTCAGAAAAATCATTACGCGTTACAAACGTATAGGATATAACTTAAATGTTATGCGACAGTCTGCATGCTTAGTTTTTAACCCAATCATGGTTGCACGCCGGTGGGTCGGGCGTTAGACTCTATAATGGCCCCGACATAAAGCTATTCATTTAAGTCGGTTGGGGTCGGAGCTTCTTGCCTGTTGCTTGGCCCACTGGGGTTCAACAGGTGTTTTTCTTTTGCTCCGGAGTTAGTAAGTTATTGGGCGTCCAGGGATCTCCATCGTCGGGCAGCTTACTCAATGTGTCAGTCGTCGTTTTCAGGATTCATCACGGAGTTTATTTGTTTGTCCATGATGATTCATTGACTAGTAAGAGATTCACCACGAGGACCGAACATCTAACTAAATGTTGCGAACCACTGCAGAAGCTGAGGGTGAGGTTAGGTACCTGTAAAACCGGTTTAAGCCCGCCAGTAATTTTATATTACTGATAGTTCCAAGGCGATACTTCTGTTGTGGTTCTTATTGTTTTATGTGTTGGTGTTTAATTTTTTGTGTTGTTGGCGCCTTATGTATTTTATCATAATTTAAGTGAAGGTTCGGTAACATGAGCTGATCATTCGGCTTAGGATATGTTTTCATGGTATAAGTACCCGATTGTTAATTTAGTTTTTTCTCACCTCGGTTTTTTGAGTGGGAATGTTTTTCTGATTGCGCCTTTTCCTGATCATTGCCTACTTGTACTCGATGATCGGTATTCGAATATACATTTATTGTTTAATGCTTAAATCATCTGCTGCAGGGCGTATTCCAAAAGGGAACATATTTCCATAATCCCCTTGGCATATGGCATGCTTTTCCATATTATGTTACATTATATTGAATGACAACTTATAAAAGAAAAGCAACCGATCTTCGTTTTAGCATCAGCAAACTTGCGTAAAACCGAATAAATGAGTGAATGGCGAAATTTAAATAAAGGAAAATCAAAATCGATCCCTGATCAAAAGCGTGACATTTTCCGTACACGTCTTCGGAAACCAAAAAGATCTTTGCAGCGACTGTCTTGCTATCTGTAGCCCTTGTCAAACTACCCACAATGCATCAATGACATACTGGAGATAAACCTTACAAACCATAGAAATAATTGAGCCGCCTCATGGGAAAACCAACAATCTGCATAGGCGAAAACAAAGACGCAGATCAGCTTCGCGGTAACCGCGAAGCTGATCAGCGCCTTTGTTTTCGCTATTCGGATAGTACAATTCCTCTTTTACTTAAATCGGAAATTTCAAGCTTCTAGCTATTTTCTGTGCTTATACAGGATGGTTTGTGTCGGACCTGTTCGGAAACCACATCGTTGGTTTTCCCACGAGGCGGCTCAATTGCCAAAAATAACAGAAATCGTATGCGTTTCCTTTTTTTTTTTTTTTTTTTTTTTTTTTTTTTGTTTGGTAGCATTGTATAAGATAAGTTCTCGTCGGTGTTTAGTGATGCAACGCCACGGAAATGGAACGAGGTACCGAAGTGGAGCGGAGTTAGGGTTAGCCAGCGAATCGTCAAGCTACGTATATGAGCCGCCGCATAAGAAAACCAACAATCTGCATAGGCGAAAACAAAGGCACTGATCAGCACCTTTGTTTTCGCTACATGAATAATTCAATCCATCTTCTTTAATCCAAAGTTTCAGGCTTCTAGCCTGCTTCTGTGACTGTACAATAGATTTGTTTGTTTGTATATTTGTTTGTTTGAATTGATGCTTAACGTCCCAGTCAACAGCAATTATCATGTCGGGACGTTGCGTCCATTTTATGGGACCATTACTCAACATTAGGATGTCTTGACACTCAAAATGTGCTTCATAACTAAGCCAATGAGGCTTATATGTACGGATGGTTTGACTAAACCACTTTTCCTGGGCTGGCTCAGATATGAGCGGTTAACCAGTAAGCAGATGAGTTAGAAACTTTGCCTGGAGGCGCAAGCAGCCCATCTATTTCTCCTTGGCCCCAATGGGCGGGGCCCAGGTCGGTTTCTGTCGGACCTGGTCGGAAACCCAAATTGTTGGTTTTCTCATGCGAAGGCTCATGTATTATAGTTTGGTGAAATGAGCCGCCTCATGGGAAAACCAACAATCTGCATAAGCGAAAACAAAGACGCAGATCAGCTTCGCGGTAACCGCGAAGCTGATCAGCGCCTTTGTTTTCGCTACTCGGATAGTACAATTCCTCTTCTACTTAAATCCGAAATTTCAAGCTTCTAGCTCTTTTCTGCGCTTGTACAGGCCGGTTTTTGTCGGACCTGTTCGTAAACCACATTGTTGGTTTTCCCACGAGGTGGCTCAAATGTTACCTGTTTTGAAGCTATCAGCCACAGCCTGTTCAGAGCACGCTGTACCAGCACAAGAGTTCATATTCCACAGCCCCACCCGGACGGAGTTGGTTGTAGTCTGATACACCATCCATGACACGGTGGCGTAGCCCACAATAAACAGAATCATTCCAATAATGGCTGCGGCCAGCGCAAGTTTAGCCCATAAAGAGCTACCGTACATAAATGTGTGACGGCCCATTTTGTCACGAAAACGATGTTATATTGCCTCTCTTTTCGACTAAATTCCCATTTGTTTGCTGCACTTGTGTCAGTTAGTTGGGTAATCTTCGCGATTTACGTAATGAAAGTGTTTTTTTTTTTTATTTAAATTCAAAACCTCAACTAAGGTTTTAAATGAAAGATAACGGCAATGTTCATAAAATCTTACAGATGTTATAAACGGTAAAATCAGTATGGATATCAAACTTGTACGTTCAAAATGATTTAGCAAACTTTCCTCAAGAATATTTTTCCCTTTATTTTGATTAAGTTTGTGTAAATGCATATGCTTCAAATATTATTTATTTATTTACATTTTGGAAGCGACATGAGAAATTATATTGTATGAAGTACTAAAAATGGTCAGTATGTGAATCAATATAACATACGAGTTCCTTTAAGTTCACCAGGAAAATTAATATTTTCATAATTTTCGTATTTCAAAAACATTGACGTTTGTTAAAGTGAAGTCTGGTCGAAAACCGAGATGAGGGCTTTGCTCGGACCTCGGAACATTACGAAAAATGTGTATACAATTTACATATATTCCTTACAGCTGTAAAAATGATTTTTTTTATTACTTTTTCATTTTTTTGTAACTTGCACAAAACATAGTAGTCTGTGTGTACACGTTAGAACCGGCTCGTCGAGACGGTTCTAACGAGCACCCACAATCTATATTTTGGAATAATATAAAATTAAGGAAAATGAAGTGAACGTACCAGTTTTTTTATTAGAATTGTTTGGTGTAGAGGGTTATACAATTCATGCTATGTTATCCTGATGAAAAAAGCTTTTTATGCTTTTGCTTTATGCATCAATATACCTATTGACAGACAGGACAAACAAGCCTTACAATATTTGAGCTGCCTCACGGGAAAACTAACAATGTGGTTTCCGAACAGGTTCGACACAAACCGACCTGTACAAACACAGAAAAGAGCTAGAAGCTTGAAATTTAGGATTTAAGTAGAAGAGGAATTGTACTATCCGAGTAGCAAAAACAAAGGTGCTGATCAGCTTCGCAGTTACCGCGACGCTGATCTGCGCCTTTGTTTTCGCATATGCAGATTGTTCGTTTTCCCATGGGGTGGCTCAAATTTTTTGATATAAAATCATGATGAATAAAATCAGATTTACGCTTTATTCACAATCGATTGGTGACCAAAATATTTAAATGAGCCGCCTCATGGGAAAACCAACAATCTGCATATGCGAAAACAAAGACGCAGATCAGCTTCGCGGTGACCGCGAAGCTGATCAGCGCCTTTGTTTTCGCTACTCGGATAGTGCAATTCCTCTTCTACTTAAATCCGAAATTTCAAGCTTCTAGCTCTTTTCTGTGCTTGTACAGCTCGGTTTGTGTCGGACCTGTTCGGAAACCACATTGTTTGTTTTTCCACGAGGCGGCTCAAATATGTTTATATGCTAGTAATTGATGATATTCAATATCTTAAAAAAGCAACAAGTCGGAATAATAATCAATATGCAAAAATTAATATCACCCTTTTAAATGTTGGAATGCTTACATGTCCTTAAAATTATTTACATGTACGTTTAATATTTTCAGTAACCCATTTTGACGAATGAGTTTTCCCATCATTATCATTTGGATGAGTCTACTTTTGTTTTCACAGGCTTTAGGTGTGATTTATTTTATTCCATTTTTCGATAAAATTCCTATATGCAAACAGAATAACCCCAGATGGGACGCCGCAGAACGCGGTGTTGGGACGCCGCGTTCTGCGGCGTCACATCTCTGGGACTATACTGTTTGCCTATGTCCCATATTATGAGTTATTATTAATTAACTTATTAGTATATAGTACTTATACGGAGAATTTGGTCTGTGTCATACTGGTGATGTTTCTTTTTTCGTATAGTCTATACTATGCGAGTTCCAAGTCGGCGTGGTTTTGTCTGAATCACTTTTGCCGTGAGCCACTGCGAAGTAAACAAAGTTCATTTTCTATAATGACCACTGGCTTTCTATTGCTCTTTCTGCATAAATATTACTTATCTAAATATTTAGACCGTCCAAATGTATGAATTGATTATCTAATCCTTCCCCACTCACGAAAAAACAAAATTTGAATCAAAATATAAACAAAATGAGAAAAAATAAACAATGGCTCCGTCCATATCGGCCGGCTCTGTCTATATCGGTTGGCTCCGCTGTATGAGGGTGAGTTTTATATTATATTGCAATTCTGTAGGCACTATATTTTGTGATTATTTGTTAAATCTCTACACATTTACATGAAGTGGCCAAATACTCGCAATCACGAATGCGTGCCCTAATATGATTGAAATAAGAGCTGTAGCATGACAGCGTAGCTCGACAGCATCTTGCCTTGTCAAACTGGGGCCAACTCTGACTCACACAGTTCATCAAACTCATATATCTCATGGCCTTGATGGTGTAAGGTACAAATAAAAAATAATGAAGATTTTCTAGATTTTAACCCTAAGCACCACCCCAACCCAGGGCAAGGACTCAGGAACCCCTGTCATGGAAGATCATGGAATGAAAGCCAACCGTGATCTGAGTACCTATGGTCCGTGTGGACCAAGCGTGGACCCTCTAAGATAAGTTGTAGCCATGATCTGGACTTTAAGAAAACTATATCGCAGAAAAGTCAATCTTTCTAGGGTGTTCTAGATTTTAAACCCTAGCCCCATCCCCGGGCAAGGACCTAGGAACCACTGTCACGGAATGAAAATCAACCCTACAGGGTATATATTGTCCAAGTTTCGACCCTCTATGATAAGTGGTAGCCAAAATTTAGACATAGAAAACTATACCGCAGAAAAGTCAGTTTGAAGGTGTTCTAGATTTTAACCCCTAGCCCCAACCCCCGGGCAAGGACCCAGGGGCCCATGTCATGGAATAAAAGCCAACCCTACTGAGTACCTATGGTCCAAGCTTGGACCCTCTATGATAAGTTGTTGTCATGATCTGGACTTATAAAAACTATTAATCAGTGTGAAGGGAACGCGGACGCGGGCGCGCACGGGAACGCGGAACGAGGTGACTACAATAGCTCTTCGCACTTCGTGCAGTAAGTAGGCCTATTCAAGTCTGGAGTGTCAACTTCAGACAAAACTGCCAAACTTCAACAAAGGTTATTCTCAAATGTTGGTTTTATTCAGTTTTGCGTCCCCCAAGCTGTTTCACTGGTATTGAGACGAATGGATCGGTAAGTGGGACGAAAACGGGAGGGACGAAAACGGGAGTATCCCGAGAAAAAACACCTGACACACCCGCAAGCAGAACTTGGCTTGTCCACGTTGCCCGAGAGTGCCATGCACCCACAGGGTGATATGGACGAATGATCAAGAGCACTGAAGTCAACCACTTTAACCACGGGTTCGCTCTTTTCGAAATGATGGATGGTTCGACAAAGCATCACCATTCTAAAAATAACTTTCAAAAAAATCTCACTTTTGACTGGTAAACCCAATAGCGAGAGAAAATCATACAGCGGAGCCAGCCGATATAGACAGAGCCGGCCGATATGGACGGAGCCATTGTTTATTTTTTCTCAATTTTTTTCATTTTGATTCAAATTTTGTTTTTTCGTGAGTGGGGAAGGATTAGATAATAAATTCATACATTCGGACGGTCTAAACATTTAGATAAGTAATATTTATGCAGAAAGAGCAATAGAAAGCTTGTGGACATTATAAGAAATAACCTTTGTTTACCTCGCCGTGGCTCACGACAAAAGTGATTCAGACAAAACCGCTCCGACTTGGAACTCGGAAACAGACAAGGAAGTAAGTTGAAAGTCATGGGCCTCTCATACAATTTCCCTTTTTCTCGCTAGTGTTCAGTATAAAATCAAATTTTGACAATAAATGGAAAACTTACGTTTTCGTGTCCACCGAAACAGCCGAGACTGACGGCGCCGCACGTAACCGGAAAACCCCACACAAGATTTCCTTAACAGAGCCAATGGCTCCGTCTATGTAGTTTCCTCACCGTGAAATACCACACAGGAAAGGTCAGCATTATAAAATCACTAAGGGAGGTGGGGTGGGAGAGGTAACCAGTTTATAGACGCTTTTTTTCGGGACATAACTAAAATGAAAGGTATTTGAGATGCAACTATCTTTTATTTGATTGCACTGACTGTACACATAATACGGCTTCCGTAGTAAGTCGATTAATGAGCCGCCTCATGAGAAAACCAACAATCTGCATGGGCGAAAACAAAGGCGCAGATCAGCTGCGCGGTAATCGTGAAGCTGATCACGCCTTTGTTTTCGCTAGACGGATAGAACACTTCCTGTTCTTCCCAAATCTGATTCTAGCCTGCTTCTGTGCTTGTACATCTCGGTTTGTATGAGGCGCCGTTTTACTATAAAATCAGTATTTTTCATATCACAAAATCGAATTTGTGATATCAAAAAATCGAATTTGTGATATCAAAAAATCGAATTTGTGATATCAAAAAATCGAATTTGTGATATAAAAAATCAGGGTTATTTCTTGATATCAAAAAATCGACTTTGTGATATAAAAAAAATCGAATTTTATATATCAGAAAATCGACTTTGTGATATCAAAAAAATCAAAGAGATTTTTTGATATCAAAAAATCGATTTTCTGATATCAAAAATTCGATTTTCTGATATCAAATAATCGAATTTGTGATATCAAAAAATCAAAGCGATTTTTTATATCAAAAAAAACTTTGTGATATAAAAAAAAATCGAATTTTATATATCAGAAAATCGAATTTGTGATATCAAAAAAATCAAAGAGATTTTTTGATATCAAAAAATCGATTTTCTGATATCAAAAATTCGATTTTCTGATATCAAATAATCGAATTTGTGATATCAAAAAATCAAAGCGATTTTTTATATCAAAAATTCGATTTTCTGATATCAAAAATTCGATTTTCTGATATCAAAAATTCGATTTTCTGATATCAAAAAATCAAAGCGATTATTTTTGATATCAAAAATCTTGAAAATTTTCCATCTAAGAAATGATGGCTCCCTAACAAGAAACAATTAGAGTAGTTTCCCATGTAAAGAAAACAGTTTATGGGTTAGTTCGGGTGTTAGCTATTGTCACGGTAGTCAAGTAGATAGCTTTTTCGCTTTGCAACCGAGAGGTTGGGTGTTCGATTCCCGATCGGCCATATATGCATTTTATTTCGGTGATAAATGCTTTTCGCGAAACGCTCTGTACCAGTCGCACGCTCTGTACCAGTCGCACCTCGTGGCATTCACGTGGTTCCTTTACCGGATGGACCTACTATGATTATCGGAATGGCCTGACTGCTGTGTAATTGTGTAGTATTTCATATGCATAAAAATACAAGTATCAGATGTGTTTCATTTAAACATAATGAAATTAACTTCCTGCAGTTGCACATTGGGTTACGGATGGCAGAAGGAGGTGGAGTGGGAACTCAGAGAGTGGGAATAATTGTTCTATCGTTAATGCTGAGACAACGGTTTCTTCGATCAAAATTATGACCAGACCTCATATCAGGGGTTGTTTTATAAAAAGAACAAAGGCAAACATTAATAGAAATGGGTAAGGAGTGGTGACAACGTGACGGTAGTCTTCAGGGACCCAAGCATAGGCAGTTGATGCCAGCTATTACCTCCATCGTACGCCGCAGCACACACTTGTATGGTACTTATATCAGGCTAATAATAACTTTAATTATCTACATTTAAGCATATAATATTAAACATATGAGCCTGTGCGTGAGAAAACGGACTGTACAGTCACAAAAGCATGCTAGAAGCTTGGAATTTCAGATCTAGAAAGTAGAGGAACTGATGATGTACTACCGTGTAGCGAAAACAAAGGCGCTGATCAGCTACGCGATTACTGCGAAGCTGATCTGCGCCTTTGTTTTCGCCTATGCAGATTGTTGGTTTTCTCTTTCGGCGGCTCTTACTCTATTCTGCCTAAAAGTACCCCAAGACACATACGAGTGTCTATTAATTATAGACACATTCCGGTCCATTTCAATAAAGAAACGCATCGGAAACCGTGTATATTCTGCTGCTCATGTTTCAAGTCTGACCATGCCGCGCAGTTTATTGGTAGTTTTACTGAACATACACAGCGGATTTCAAGTAGATTTTCGCGAAAACTATAGTGACCATAGTTAAACACCAGGGCCCAGAATTACAATCATTCCTTAAGTTAAGGCCTCCTTAGCGGTTTAAGTTAAGTTTATACCTTAGCTAGGATTTTCCTTAAATAGTGCATTTGTAATACACTTTTTGATCGTCCTTAAAGTGTCAGTAAATTTTCAATTAATTTTTTCAATTTTGATAATTTTTGATATGTTCTAGTGCTTCGTTTGCCGAACAAGGATCTGTCGAAAACTTCCCAAATGCATTACAGATAAACCAATTAAAGACTAATTAAAATTTGACTTAAATGAGTGACAGTGATAAATATATATTTTTGCCCGCCTTCACACTCGAATTTTATGCGCAAAGTTTTGGAATTCCGGAAGTAAATAGAAACACGTGCTAAACTCTATTTACGACCAAACATAATTACATATACTTAAGATTTACTGTAAAATAAAAAATATTGAAAGTATGATCGTGTGCATTGACAAATCTTGTTCATGACTACTTGTGGCAATAGTGTGTGCCCTAAGCAAAGTGGTATTTTGTCATACATAATCGATTTTATTTGCGGAGAGGCTACATAGGGGGAAATTAAGAAAGATAACAGCGCATGAAAGACCGTTCAAGAACCGCGTTCTGTAGCAATTCTGCATTCTCTATAATGCATTACCCGAACGTTGGCACATTCATTTTTATGCCAACATCATAGCCACAACGTCATATTTCCTCCCTAAAACAATGTTGTGTTTTGTGGTCAGCCTTCATACGGGGTGGCATTGCAATGAAATCAATGAAATCAGAGAAAACTTACGCTTACCGCAAAAATTCTCAATGCCTGGGTTACTGAAAACGAGAAAACGAGTCTGTGGAGTATGAGCCATGTCGACCCGGGAACAACCTAAGTTAAAGAGTATACGTAGCTCGCATTCTTCGATATACAACTCGTACAACTGGCAGCCTGAGGTGCTACAAATTTTACGATTACGTACCATAACGCAGCAGTTCCGATACGCCGTGCATACGTCAATAACATGCATACGAGTGCAACGCAGCAGGTACTCCTAATACGCCACGTAAACGTAACGATTAATAGCTTTGTCACATATTCACGTATCTGCGGCATATCGCTCGCGTATCTATGATATAGAGGATATTCAAGTTTTTGGAGTGAATATGAGTTTTATTTCATTGAGTGAAGTGAAAAAATTTTATATTTCATGAGTGCCGAAGGCACGAATGAAATATATAATTTTTCACTTCACGAGATGAAATAAA
This sequence comes from Rugalucina vietnamica, assembly GCA_964017185.1. NCBI lineage: Eukaryota > Metazoa > Mollusca > Bivalvia > Lucinida > Lucinidae > Rugalucina > Rugalucina vietnamica. Next base: position 11,920,547 of record OZ024876.1, on the reverse strand, counting down.
ACTCATATTCACGACAAAAACTTGAATTTTCTTTTTATTATATTGCATGTAGTCATTGTAACGTTACGCGCTAAAGCATATGACGTCAAAATCTTAAATGACGTCATTACGTCACGTCATTACGTCGCTATTGTGTGTGAACGTTCATTGCGTCAACAATAGCATAGATTATAAAATGAGCCGCATCGTGAGAAAACCGGTCTTCGGGGTTTCCGACCAGGTGCGACACAAATCGGTCTATACAGTCACAGGAGCAGGCTAGATACTTGAAATTTTGGCTATGAGTAGAAGAGGAATTATACTATCCGAGTAGCGAAAACAAAGGCGCTGATCAGCTTCGCGGTTACCGCGAAGCTGATCTGCGCCTTTGTTTTCGCCTAGGCAAAAATCCGGTTTTCTCACGATGCGGCTCAAATGTAGTTATGTATAAATTAGAAATGAAACGGCGGAATCGTAATTTGCGTATTCCCAAATCTTATATTTTCACATGTGAAAATATAACTTTTTTTATATTTTCACATGTGAAAATATAACTTTTTCAAATATTGGTTATATCTAATACATATTTCTCTATATTTCATCACTTGCCATATAATAAAATGTCGATACGCCGAGGTCTGAGCCGTATCAGTTTGTTCAAGCGACGTATGTAGGTCACGTATGTGTGACGTTCCTAAGTACGTTCCCGTGGCGTATCAGTGACGTATCTGTATTCGTATTGAATTTCACTTTCGTATGTACGGCGTATCCAGGCGTATGTGCTACGTACGTGTTACGTATGTATGGCGTATGAAGTGTACGCGTGACGTATCTACGGCGTATGTACTACGTTCTATTCTTATCTGCGGCGTATCTGCTTTTTAAAATCTATGAGAACAAACGGTTGTGTTCACTTTGTTCATACAATTCGCACATTTTAAATTTACTGTTATCAATTACTAGTATCAAAGGTCGAAGATGCCACAGGAGAAATCTGGATAATATAGATTAACACCGAAGAAAAAAAAACACAAGGGGGTGACATCTCCAAGCTCCCAATACTGGTCTATTAAAAGACGAAATGAACAAAGACAGAGGCTACACCAAGCGTAGCCTTAAAGAACCCTACACGGTACCCCGGGCCGTGAGAAACATCTGATCCATGACTTCGGAAAAACGAAAACATTTATATAGAAGAATTAAGATTCTCTTGGAACGCCACAAAATATTCCTAATACTCCTTATTCCACATACTCCACAGCAGCGAAACGTACATAGCACATACGCTATTGATACACGTACGTCGCTGATACGCCGTAGATACGAAAAGAGAGTCGAGGATACGACACACATACGTCACACATGTCACACGTACGTAGCAGATACGAAAGGTACATGTACGCTGTATATACGCCACGGTTTCGTGGCATGTTACCTGCGACGTACGTGTGGCGTATCAGGAGTATGAGCTACGTATCTACGGCGTATCTGCCACGTTGCTTTCGTATGTACGACGTATGTGTGATGTATGTACGGCGTATCGGACCTGCCACGTACGTCAGCGGCTACGAATTTTTAAGTGCACACATAAACCAGAGGACAAATGGTCCTGTAAACGCTCACCTGAGATCTGAGATATATACAGTAAATTTCTTTGATTATAATGTTCATATACATGTATAAAGCTCCAGGGCAGGGTCAGAATAACCCCTAGGGTCAATTTCTTTTTCAAATTCATAAATATCATGTCCATTTGCCCATTTCCTGAAGTTTTTCCCTTTAACAGCTTTCTACATTATGTGACATTGACCTTGCAGTAAAAAAGTTCAAGGTCATCACAGGGTCATGATTTACACATACGAGTACATTGTAGTACTTGAGTCATCAATACTTCATGCCAAGTTTCATTGAAATCGGTCCATTGGTTCCGGAGAAGATTTTTTACCATATATGGGCATGGCGGCCATCTTGGTCATGTGACCTGGATTATTTATGTACCTATTGGTTATTCTTTCCTATTAATGCTTCACATAAAGTTTGGCTTTAATTGGCCAAACGGTTTCAGAGGAGATGATGTTTGAGTATTATGGTAATGAACATGTATATTGCCCCGGGGGGGGGGGGGCATATGAGCCCCTGGGGTCCAATGTTTTCAGAATCATTAATATTCAGTCCTACTGCCCATTTCCTGCAAGACTTTCACTTAATATGACATTTTAAAAGTTTTCCCCATTCAAATGCATTGGCGATCTATGTTGACCTTGCCGTGAAATAGGTCAAGGTCATCACAGGGTCATGATTTCTATATACATTGTAGTGCTTGAGGCATCAATGCTTCATACCAAGTTTTGTTGAAATCTGTCCACTGGTTCTGGAGAAGAAGATTCTTGAAGGGTTTTCACCATATATGGGCATGGCGGCCATCTTGGTCATGTGACCTGGATTATTTATTTACACATTGGTTCCCCCTTCCTATAGATGCTTCATATAAAATTTGGCTTTGATTGGCCAAGGAGAAGATCTTTGAAATTGTGGACGGACGGACGGACGGACGCCGGATCATGGCCATCCTATAAGCTCACCTTGTGAGCCTAACGGCTCAGGTGAGCTAACAAAAAGTAGCACCTCGGCGTATGAGCTACGTATGCTCACGTATGTAGGACGTACGCGTGACGGACCTTTCGTATATTGATACGCCGTAGATATGCGAGTCGATACGCAATAGTATGACAGCTACATCACCTAGAAACGGTGTATATATATCGTTGTTTGAGTGTTGCTCTTGTGTCATCAAACTGCATGCATTTTACTAATTTTATAAGCAATTTATACATATGACCCAACAATCTATGATTTCGACCAGCTTTGACACTAACTGGCCTGTACAACCACGTGCACAGAAGAAGGCTCAGAGAAGCTTGAAATTTTGGATGTTAGAAGAAGAGGGATAGCACGTTCAGTGTAGCGAAAATAAAGGTGCTGATCAGCTATGCATTTACTGGGAAGCTTTCGCATATGCAGATTGTTTTTTTTTTTTCTTATGCTGCAGTTCATTACCATAAAATATCAGTCGATTACCATAAAATAAGCCCTTAAAATAAGATTTATTTTAAAAATTATGTTTTGAAATTCAATCGAAAATGCAAAACGATCGAAGCGTCAGTACAAAGGTAGCATTGTGGTCCATCATTCTGTAAAGAAGGCGGCCACACATATTTTGACTAGTCACACCTACGCCACAGGACCGCCAGAAGTACGTCGTACGTACTCAGCTGGAGCAAGATACGTCGATCCTTGGTCTCAGCGTATCAAGTCAATTCAAAATCTCTTTATTCCCTCATGCAAGGAAAGACTAGAAAGAAACTGTATTACACACAAGTAGCTCGACAATGACCACAGACAGATCAAAGACCGAATAAGTATCGAAACTGACATGCGCACATCACTGATGAAATATCAGCGCTCTTAACCAACTCGGTCACGGGGGCCGCCAGAAATATATTTCATGGAGTGAGTTGAAAACATCAAAATTTTCACGAGTGCGTAGCACGAGTGAAAATTTAGATGTTTTCAAGTCACGAGATGAAATATATTTGGTATTTACCGATAAAAAGTAAATTTTCTTTTTATTTTATACAATACACGGGCATTTTCCTATTCACAAAGCAGGCGGTGAAAATGCAAAAACCAAATATTTTTGAAAACACAAATAATTTTGGTACCATATTGTTCCTAACGTTCTAACTAATATGTTTTCTTTCGTAAATAACGGAGTTATAGGCATTTGAATGTCTGAAGTGAGGCACAGTTAATGACGTCAAGTGAATGGAAACGTCAGAAGTAATCCAAACTCTACAGTGAAAATATCGGCTGATATCAATCACAAATGAAAATATCAGTAACAATTCTGCAGTGAAAATATCACTTTTATCCATTTTTGATATACATTAATTTCACTGCTAAGTATAAAATAACTTCATTTATTTCACTTTTATAACCCGGTGGAGCCACGTTTTTGCTGTGTTCTAACACAGTGTTGTCACTATAAGCCTATGCATACCGGTGGATTCCGGTTTTACTTCGGTAAACCCCGATGTTAAGCCGGATGGTTGTCAACGATGGTGTCGGTGACGACCGGGCCCAAAACGGGCTTTCACGGTGGGCAAACTTTTAAAGGTCTGTTCGTCATAAAGGAGTTCCGGTGAAGGGACAGCTTCATGAGCTTGTGTCGAATAGCACGGTGTCGTCTTAATTACCCCCACTTTACGTCGGATCATCTCGGTTTATCATGCTCGAACGCTTTGTCCCGGTGTCGCCCAGTTCTGCACCGGAATGTCCCGGCTTGCCACGCATGTCCATGGTGGCTCTATGGTTCATTTCCGGTCCGATACGATTTATCCTGGTTAACCGTAGATAACCCGGGACAGTTAGAACATGGCTTAAGCATCTCCCCAACACCTCCGAGCATTAAACCGTCTTCTACTATGTAAGTTAGCACAGTACTTCTTTGCCTAAAAGAATAATATAATACAATTATAAGTTTAATCTTGTGCACGCGATCAAAATTAGTGGTAGAGGACAAGTCTGCAGCAAGATAACCACGATAACTACTTCCACTGTGCAGTGTTCTTCAACAAGGCACTTTTAAGGTTCGCATAACACTGCTTGACACCCAGAAACCCAGGAACCGCTGGCGTCGCCCCAACATGACTGAAAAATTGTTGATTGTGACATAAAGTCAGAACCATGGGTTTGTTGGGATCTGACTTCATGTCACTATCAACAATTTTTAACTAATGGTTTTAATTGGGTGCGAAATGAACATAAATGTGTATGAAAAGACCGAAGTGGTTTTCAAAATGACATGGGTTGGAAAAAAAAAAAAAAAAAAAAAAAAAAAAAACATTCGGGTACGAAACGATTGGAAACCATAGTGATCCATAGTGGAAATAAATAAAAATGTATCACTCAATGAAACTTTACCTCGATCAGCCCTCTCAATAGGTCTTGGTAGAATCTGTGTCTGGCTTTCACTAACAATGCCTAAAACGATAAAATCATGCAATATGACCTGGTATGTATAACATGAATGATTTATTGTTACTGGTTATATACATTGAAAAGTGTGATGATCTGTGATTATCGAAATCTTAATTTATAGCTCGACACTGTTATTTCCCTTTGAGAAGCGAATACTTGTCATAAGTAGTCAATATACCCCGTATCGAACCTCAATTAAAATAGATCTACAGTACATGTACATGTAATAAAATCGTGTCTCTATACCACTTCCAACTATTATACAATATCTAAATTGGAGGTGGACAAGGTGCTATTCTACAGATTTATTTATACGCCCATCCATGTGGCATCTCAGTGGCTCCTTAACTGGCTTAAGCGGAATGCGTAAAGCGAAATGCAAAATATACATGTACATTATTTAGCTTTATATTTGAAAATCAGAACTGACACTGTACCCTTACCAAATGTCTAGACGTTTTGAAGTCGCCTCGTCATGGGACCTGCATAACATTCCTCCTATTCCCCGCTCCCCATCTCCTCCATATTCCATTGTAGAATCACTGGATTTTAGTATTTTTTGCTTCCGCATTCAGGCATTGACGAACCGCACATGGCTACATGTTGTTTACATTTTATTGATGACGCGAGACTATGTGAGTGCGCAAGCCTACTACGGTACCCCGCCTTAAGTCACGCCTAGAACTCTTTATAATATTTGGGGTAGAATCGAAAAATGTAAATAAGGCAAAATTAAGGTATTTCCCTTAATTTTAGCCCAAATTAAGGCGCGTAAATGAGAATTTTAATGCCCATGTTTAGGCACCATTTTAGCACAAAACTTGTGACCCAAAAAAAATTTTTTTCACATATAAAATTGATTGAAAATATACTGTGACTTTAACTAAGGTGTAGTTTCCGTAAAAACTTAACGAACCGTACCGGGAACAGTCGAAAAGCTTACCGGAGCAACACGAAAATTTAATAATTTTATATCGCGTAAGCGGCATAATACATAGATAAAAGATTTTGAATATCAACATTGGTTTATTGTATATACCACGTTAGACTCCGTGGTGCAGTGGATAACACGCACGCCTCGCAAATGCAACTTGCAACGTGGGTTCTGAGTTCAAAACCTGCAAGTGTTCTTTTTTTTTCTTGTCATTTTTTATTTTTGTTACTTTATTATCATTTTACATTGTTTATGCTTTGTTTTGTTTTCTTTTCTTCTTTTAAATTGAGTAATTTTCGAGCCGTACTTGTGCCCTGCAGTGAAAATGCATCATAGCAACACACACATACATGTTCACAGCTGTAATGTCATAGCCTCTCGAAGACAAATGTGGTGATGGAAATAATCCAAGGAAACATGATTTAATAATAATAATAATAATAATAATAATAATAATAATAATAATAATGACTGCAAATAACATATAAAGGTAAGATCCTTTGGAAAGCAGAGAAAACACTCAAAAAGAGAGGTAGTAAGGGCTATATTGCTCTATTTCGGGTAATGAACCATCATCAGTGACGCTAAAATATATTACCGACAACGAAATCCAAACAAGGCTATAAAGTTCGATATATTTTTCCTTTTTTTCTTCATTATAAATATTTCCTAGCCATGTGGGCATGTAGACAGGCTGGTGGCAAGGAGCGAGACAATGTTATGTATTCTCTCAGATTCTTATTTTGCAACTGTGATTTTGAGAACGCGCGCCCGGGTAGCCCGAGTGCATTGATTGCCGTAGTCTGTGGCGAAAGGCCATAGATTAAGAACCCGCCGTATTGGTTTTGAAACCAGACACATTCAGTACGGGACCCCGTACATTCAAGTGGGGCCATGAGAAATAGATGGGCTGCTCGTACCTCCATGTTTAGCTTTTAACTGACTGACTGACCATCCGATGACTGGTTAATTTCTGCATGTAAGTAGATCTGGGCCTGCCCAGAAAAAGTGGTCCATATATATAAGCTTTAGTCATTTATTTGGGTGGTTATATTTTAAAGCACATCTCGCCAGTCATGACATTTAAGAGCAATTCCGTGTAAAAACCAGCCAAATCCTTATGGGGGCTCGGCACGCATGGTCATGAATTTCCTTCATACTTTACGGATATATTAGGGACCACACAAAAACAGGTTTTTCAATGTTAGTTTTTTGAAAATATGCATGGTTGCCATGGTAACCACAATAGAAGATTTAGGGCTTCAAAACAGCATTTTTTGAGTGAAAATTGGCACTTTTTCAAACACAACCTAGACATCACATAACTTGCTTTCTAAAATTTGAATGCATACAATGGTTCAGATATACATACTCAAAATTACTGTAACTTAGCATCTTAGTATAATGAACTGTCTTCTAGCTATGGTAGTTGTAAGGTGGGTGGGGTTTCCCATTTTTCAATTTTATCAAAAAAGTCATTTTTCAGCATATTTTGAGAACATGAAGAAAAAAATTGAGGTAAATTTAAGAGGCCTCACATAGTTGTCATGAAAGATCATTGTCAGCATGGCCAGTTAATGTAAAATCTTAGTGGGCACTTCATAAACAAAAATTTCAGAGACATCTAAATCTACCTACTAGGACGAGACCCCATAAAATTGTGTTTTTATAATATCAAGGTTAAAGAATGGGGCTATCCAAATATTTTTGACTTAACACTAAATGAGAATTTTAAACAGTTATATAATGATATATAGCATCTAAAAATACTTATAAAGCAATGATTTATTGTATTTAAAGTGTTTAATGACAATGTAGAAGTACCCCACCCACTTAAATTAACATGGAAACTGGTACATTTTCAACCTGAAACAGAAATTATTACGAGTAAAATGTGATAAAATGCTATAGTCAAGAGACATATTGTATATTTAGTGCAAAACCAATGAATTGTTCACCAGTAAAACAATGGTTACCATGGTAACACTTAGAACAAACATACATGGTCGCATCTTAAATATCAATGGCAAATAGACTATATTGCTGGTAACTTCATACTATATATCAAACATCATCTTTTTGATTATTTTTATTGTGTAAATCATTAGCATAATGTTAAAATACTCATAAATATGCTTTACTGTCTAAGGTACTCAATGACAGGATAACCTTACCCCACCCACTTAATTAACATTAAGAGCAATTCTCTGTAACAAATTAAATTTTTTCACAGGGCCGTGGAACACATAATCACCGATTTTGCTGAAACTTTCTTATCTTGGTTATATAAACTCAAACCTTTATAATCAACACTCATTTGGTCCAATTTCATAGCCGTTGCCATGGAAACGGCAAATGAATATTTTGGCTAAAAGTGTGTCCGAAAATCACTTAAACTGGGTATTTTCCAGCTGAAACACTTACTTTATACAAATTCAGATCCAACTTCTGGTCCCTATTTATGAATATATAACACATTCTGGTTCGAAATACAAAAAACAAGCATTGATTTGGAAAACCTCTGATTTTATCGTGGCCCTGCAAAGTGGGTGGGGTATCGAAGATTTGAAAAATGTGATTTTGAAGCATTTTCAGGGACAATTCTCATAGTGAGTGCAGTCGGTTGCAGATATACGCGCATATTTAGCTCACCTGAGCCGAAGGCTCACAAGGTGAGCTAATAGGATAGCCATGATCCGGCGTCCGTCCGTCGTCCGTCGTCCGTCGTCGTCCACAATTTCAAAGATCTTCTTCTCTGAAACCGCTTGGCCAATCTAGTTGAAATTTTATGTGGAGCCTCCTTGGGTAGTGGCATTTCAAGTTTGATCGCGAAATCCAGGTCACATGACCAAGATGGCCGCCACGCCCATATATGGTAAAAACCACTCAAAAATCTTCTTCTCCAGAACCGGTGGGCCGATTTCCACGAAACTTGGTATGTAGCATCGGGGATGTCAGCCCATCATAGTTTGATAAAATGATGACCCTTGGATGACCTTGACCTATTTTACGGCAAGGTCAAATTTGGAAACATAGGCTTTTACATGGGAAAAAGTGAAAACAATGAATTTTTGGAAAACTATTGCAGCCTGAGGCCTGAAAAGTGGTAGTTGCAAACAACTAATGGAGTAGATGAAGGTATGTGATTAATATAGGTCAAGGTCATCTCTTGACCTTGGCCAGTCTGTTGTCCATACACACTTTACAAAGATCTTCTCTGAAACTGTGCGGCCAATCAAAGTGAAATTTTATGTGGAGCATCCATGGGTAGGGGAGACGAAAGTTTGATCGCGAAATCCAGGTCACATGACCAAGATGGCCGCCAAGCCCATATATGGTAAAAACCACTCAAAAATCTTCTTCTCCAGAACCGGTGGGCCGATTTCCACGAAACTTGGTATGTAGCATCAAGGACCTCAGCCCATCATAGTTTGATAAAATGATGACCCTTGGATGACCTTGACCTATTTTACGGCAAGGTCAAATTTGGAAACATAGGCTTTTACATAGGAAAAAGTGAAAACAATGGATTTTTTGAAAACTATTGCAGCCTGAGGCCTGAAAAGTGGTAGATGCAAACAACTAATGGAGTAGATGAAGGTATGTGATTAATATGGGTCAAGGTCATCTCTTGACCTTGGCCAGTCTGTTGTCCATACACACTTTACAAAGATCTTCTTCTCTGAAACTGCGCGGCCAATCAAAGTGAAATTTTATGTGGAGCATCCATGTGTAGGGGAGACGAAAGTTTGATCGCGAAATCCAGGTCACATGACCAAGATGGCCGCCACGCCCATATATGGTAAAAACCACTCAAAAATCTTCTTCTCCAGAACCGGTGGGCCGATTTCCACGAAACTTGGTATGTAGCATCAAGGACCTCAGCCCATCATAGTTTGATAAAATGATGACCCTTGGATGACCTTGACCTATTTTACGGCAAGGTCAAATTTGGAAACATAGGCTTTTACATAGGAAAGAGTGAAAACAATGGATTTTTGGAAAACTATTGCAGCCTGAGGCCTGAAAAGTGGTAGATGCAAACAACTAATGGAGTAGATGAAGGTATGTGATTAAAGTAGGTCAAGGTCATCTCTTGACCTTGGCCAGTCTGTTGTCTATACACAGTTTTCAAAGATCTTCTTCTCTGAAACTGCGCGGCCAATCAAAGTGAAATTTTATGTGGAGCATCCATGGGTAGGGGAGACGAAAGTTTGATCGCGACCAAGATGGCCGCCACGCCCATATATGGTTAAAACCTGTAAAAAATCTTCTTCTCCAGAACCTGTGGGCCGATTTCCACAAAACTTTGTATGTAGCATTGGAGACCTCAGCCCATCATAGTTTGATAAAATGATGACCCTTGGATGACCTTGACCTATTTTACGGCAAGGTCAAATTTGGAAACATAGGCTTTTACATAGGAAGAAGTGAAAACTATGGATTTTTTTAAAACTATTGCAGCCTGAGGCCTGAAAAGTGGTAGATGCAAACAACTAATGGAGTAGATGAAGGTATGTGATTAATATAGGTCAAGGTCATCTCTTGACCTTGGCCAGTCTGTTGTCCATACACACTTTTCAAAGATCTTCTCTGAAACTGCTTGGCAAATCAAAGTGAAATTTTATGTGGAGCATCCATGTGTAGGGGAGACGAAAGTTTGATCGCGAAATCCAGGTCACATGACCAAGATGGCCGCCACGCCCTTATATGGTAAAAACCTTTCAAAAATCTTCTCAAGAACTGGCAGGCCAATTTTCATGAAACTTGGTATGTAGCATTTGGGACTCCAGCCCATCATTGTTTGTTGAAATGATGACCCTATGATGACCATGACCTATTTTACGGCAAGGTCAATTTTGGAAACATAGGCTTTCACATGGGAAAAGGCGAAAACAAACTGTTGCAGCCTGAGACCTGAAAGTTGCTGGATGCAGACAACTAATGGAGTCATTGAAGGTAAGTAATTAATGAAGGCCAAGGTCATGTCTTGACCTTGGCCCAAGGTCATTTAAATATCAAAATTAAAATTATGGTTTTCTCAGAAATCACTGGGTTTGGAAACTATTGCAGCCTGAGACCTGAAACTTTGCAGATGCAGACAACTTATGAAGTCAATAAAGGTGTGTGAGTATTCAAGGTCAAGGTCATTTCATTATGACTTAATACTCCAAGATCAGGCTTCAGGTGAGCGTTCTCAGGACCAATGGTCCTCTGGTTACGAAATACAACAGTGTTTTGTTAACCAAGTTCTGAATAGACATGTTTGGGAAGTAAGGTCTGAATATGCGTAACTATAGCAACAATGAGGGTAATGTCACAAAACACAACTTTGTGAGTGTCTGTCATTTTGGTCTCATAGAATTCTAATAAGAGGACATAATTGGTTGTAAATTATTTGATATGTTGCAATTGAAACTACTCTTTAGAAAATTTTGCATATAATCTTCAGTGACCAAGGTCAAGGTCATAGAATAGAGAAAAATGGCACAAAATTGGCCTTTTCCCATGTTCAAGTTGATTTATGCATAACTGAGACTCAAATTTCTTACTTACTTTATTGGATATTTATGCATACTACTACAAAGTATCTCATATTGAGGTATTTTTGTCCACCAGGTGATTTCAAGGTCAAGGTCAAATACCATTCAGACAATCCTCCTGCTGACCTTAAATAACCTTTTAAGGGTCAAGGTCATGGTCAAAAATGCAAGAAAATGGCTTAAATTGGCATTTTCTTACCAGTATTTTGTTATTTTTCAAAGAGTTTGGTGCAAAATTGCCTAAATATTTGTTTTGAAAGCTTGAGATACGTTGTATATGAAACAAAGGTTAAGAAAATATGGCATTGTATCTGCAGTGACCTTCGGAAAGTCAAGGTCAAAGTCACGTTAGAGAAAGATAACACAAAATTGGCTTTTTTGCTCATGTTATAGTGGATTTGGCCATAATTTAGGCTCATGTTTTTTTTTCCTTATTGAATATTTATGCACATCACCACGCCGTTTTTCACGCTGAGATATTTTTGTCCACCAGGTGACTTCAAGGTCAAGGTCACGAAAAGTTCAATTTTTCAGGGCTAAAATGAAGTTTTTGTTGAAGAAGTAAATAAATTAAAGTGTTAATTTTTATCGTATTATGTTTTTTTTTCATTTAAATATGTGTTGCAAAGTCCAATATCATTCAGACAATCCACCTGCTGGCCTTAAATTACCTTTTAAGGGTCAAGGTCAAAAATGCAAGAAAATGGTTTAAACGGGCATTTTCTTACCAGTATTTTGTAATTTTTTCACAGAGTTTGGTACAAAATTGTAATAATATTTGTTAAAACGCTTGAGATATGTTGTGTATGGAACAGCAGTTAAGAAAATATGGCATTGAATCTGCAGTGACCTTCATTGGCATTGAATTTTCAGTGACCTTCTGAAACTGAATTCTTCAAGGTAACAGAATCAAGAAAATGACATGAAAATGTCATTTTTTGGCCAATATTCGAGTTTATTTTGCAATAATTGTTCCTTGACATTCTTGTTATCATGGCTGATTATACATGTTTACACAAAGTCTTTCAATTTGTGATAATTTTGTCCACCAGGTGACTTCAAAGTAAACTTAAAAGGTCAAGGTCTCAAAACTTTGAATTTTAGGGGGTAAAATGGAGTTTTTGTGTTAATTGTAAACAAATTAAATTATTTATTTCAATCATAGTATGCTTTTTTTTCATTTATATATGTGTTGCAAAGTTCGATATCATTCAGACAATACACCTGTTGACCTAAAATAACCTTTTAATGGTAAAGGTCAAGGTCAAATATGTAAGAAAATGGCTGAAACTGGCTTTTTTTACCAGTATTTTGTTATTTTCCTCCGATTTTGGTGCGAAACTGTTTAATGTTTGTTTTTTAAAGTTTGAAATATAATGTACAGCATATGAAACAGCTATAATCATGCATGTTTAACTGATTTATGTTTAGATATAGGTATCAGTATAGAAAAGTATGGAGTGCCACAGGTCCAATCTCAGTATTATGAAAACATGAATTTATGAGATCTTGCTTTAGTGCTCACATTTAATTGTCCTTGAAAACTTTGCTTATGAAGTGCCCACTAATATTTTTTTTTTCAGATTTGCCTTAGATGAAAATGTTCTTTCATGGGGAGTGTATAAGGCCTCTCAAATTTGTGTACGATCAGGAAAAGGTGCAATCAGAAAGAAACCGAGGTGGGAAAAAACTAAACCGACAACCAGGCACCAGAAAACACATCGTTATCCGAAGAAGCAGCTATTTCTCAACAGGTGGCCACTCAGTTACCCAAACTTAAATAAAAATATGTAAATCCACATAAGGTTCAAAAAGCAGAAAATTCGACCCCAAAACAAAAACAAATAGAACCACAACAGAAGCACCGCCTTGGAACGATCAGTAAAACAAAATTACTGGGGGGACTTTAACCGGTTTTACTGGGCCCTAACCTCACAGTAGCTCTGGAGAACCTCTATAGGTGAGGGGAATGAAATCCGGATCACATGCGCAAGACAAAATGCATGCATCTTTGACCTTGACCTTTACCATTAAAAGGCTATTTTAGGTCAACAGGTGTATTGTCTGAATTATATCGTACTTTGCAACACATATTTAAATGAAAAAGCATACTATGATTGAAATTAATAATTTAATGTGTTTACAATTAACACAAAAACTCCATTTTACCCCCTAAAATTCAAAGTTTTGAGACCTTGACCTTTACTTTGAAGTCACCTGGTGGACAAAATTATCACAGATTGAAAGACTTTGTGTAAACATTTATAATCATCCATGATAACTCGAATGTCATGGAGCAATTATTGCAGCATAAAATTGAATATTGGCCAAAAATGACATTTTCATGTCATTTTCTTGATTCTGTTACCTTAAGAATTTAGTTTCAGAAGGTCACTGCAGATTCAATGCCATTGAAGGTAACTGCATATTCAATACCATTTTTTCTTAACTGCTGTTCCATATACAACATATCTCAAGCGTTTTAACAAATATTAAAGCAATTTTGCACCAAACTCCGTGAAAAAATAACAAAATACTGGTATGAAAATGCCCGTTTAAACGATTTTCTTGCATTTTTGACCTTGACCTTGACCCTTAAAAGGTAATTTAAGGCCAGCTGGTGGATTGTCTGAATGATATTGGACTTTGCAACACATATTTAAATGAAAAAGCTTAATACGATAAAAATTAACACTTTAATTTGTTTACTTCTTCAACCAAAAACTTCATTTTACCCCCTGAAAAATTGAACTTTTCGTGACCTTGACCTTGAAGTCACCTGGTGGACAAATATATCTCAGCGTGAAAAACTTCGTTGTAATGTGCATAAATATTCAATAAGGAAAAAAATACTTGAGCCTAAATTATGGCCAAATCAACTATAACATGAGCAAACAAAAGCCAATTTTGTGTTATCTTTCTCTAACGTGACCTTGACCTTGACTTTTCGAAGGTCACTGCAGATTCAATGCCATATTTTCTTAACCTTTGTTTCATATACAACATATCTCAAGCTTTCAAAACAAATATTTAGGCAATTTTGCACCAAACTCTTTGAAAAATAACAAAATACTGGTAAGAAAATGCCCGTTTAAACCATTTTCTTACATTTTTGACCTTGACCTTGACCCTTAAAAGGTAATTTAAGGCCAGCAGGTGAATTGTCTGAATGATATTGAACCTAGCAACACATATGTAAATGAAAAAGCTTAATAAGATAAAAATTAACACTTTAATTTGTTTGCTTCTTCCACAAAAAACTTCATTTTACCCCCTGAAAAATTGACCTTTTCATGACCTTGACCTTGAAGTCACCTGGTGGACAAGAATATCTCAGCGTGAAAAACATCGTGGTGATGTGCATAAATATTCAATAAGGAAAAAAGCTTGAGCCTAAATTATGGCCAAATCAACTATAACATGAGCAAAAAAAGCCAATTTTTGTTATCTTTCTCTAACGTGACCTTGACCTTGACTTTCTGAAGGTCACTGTAGATTCAATGCCATATTTTCTTAACCTTTGTTTCATATACAACATATCTCAAGCTTTCAAAACAAATATTAAGGAAATTTTGCAACACACCCTTTGAAACATAACAAAATACTGGTAAGAAAATGCCAATTTAAGCCATTTTCTTGCATTTTTGACCTTGACCCTTAAAAGGTTATTTGAGGTCAGCAGGAGGATTGTCTGAATGATATTTGACCTTGACCTTGAAGTCACCTGGTGGACAAAAAATATCTCAACATGAAATACTTTGTTGTGATATGCATAAATATTCAATAAAGTAAGAAATTTGAGCCTCTATTATGCATAAATCAACTTGAACATTCTGTGACCTTGACCTTGACCATGACCTTTAGAAGGTCACTGAAGATTATATGCAAAATTTCCTAAAGAGTAATTTCAATTGCAACATATCAAATAATTTACAATCAATTATGTCCTCTTATTAGAATTCCATGAGACCAAAATGACAGACACTCACAAATTTGCGTTTTGTGACAGTACCATCATTGTTGCTTTGGTTACGCATATTCAGACCTAACTTCCCAAACATGTCTTTTCAGAACTTGGTTAACAAAACACTGTTGGATATCGTAAATAAGCGCGTATATCTGCAACCGACCACACTCATTATGAAAATAGTCCCTGAAAATGCTTCAAAATCACATTTTTCAAATCTTCGAAACACCACCCACTTTGCAGGGCCACGATAAAATCAGAGGTTTTCCAAATCAATGTTTGTTTTTTGTATTTCTAACCAGAATGTGTTATATATTCATAAACAGGGACCAGAAGCTGGATCTGAATTTGTATAAAGTAATTGTTTCAGCTGGAAAATTCCCAGTTTAAGTGATTTTCGGACACACATTTTGCCAAAATATTCATTTGCCGTTTCCATGGCAACGGGTATGAAATTGGACCAAATGAGTGTTGAATAAAAAGTTTTGTGTTTAAATAACCAAGGTAGGAAAGTTTCAGCAAAATCGGTCATTATGCGTTCCACGGCCCTGTGAAAAGATTTAAGTGGTTACAGAGAATTGCTCTTAATGTTAATTTAGTGGGTGGGGTAAGGTTATCCTGTCATTGAGAACCTTAGACAGTAAAGCATATTTATGAGTATTTAAACATTTTGCTAATGATTTTCAACATAAAAATAATCAAAAAAAATGATGTTTGATATATTGTATGAAGTTACCAGCAATAAAGTCTATTTGCCATTGCTATTTAAGATGCGACCATGTATGTTTGTTCTTAGTGTTACCATGGTAACCATTGTTTTACTGGTGAACAATTCATTGGTTTTGCACTAAATATACAATATGTCTCTTGACTATAGCATTTTATCACATTTTACTCGTAATAATTTCTGTTTCAGGTTGAAAATGTACCAGTTTCCATGTTAATTTAAGTGGGTGGGGTACTTCTACATTGTCATTAAACACTTTAAATACAATAAATCATTGCTTTATAAGTATTTTTAGATGCTATATATCATTATATAACTGTTTAAAATTCTCATTTAGTGTTAAGTCAAAACTATTTGGATAGCCCCATTCTTTAACCTTGATATTATAAAAACACAATTTTATGGGGTCTCGTCCTAGTAGGTAGATTTAGATGTCTCTGAAATTTTTGTTTATGAAGTGCCCACTAAGATTTTATATTAACTGGCCATGCTGACAATGATCTTTCATGACAACTATGTGAGGCCTCTTAAATTTACCTCAATTTTTTTCTTCATGTTCTCAAAATATGCTGAAAAATGACTTTTTTGATAAAATTGAAAAATGGGAAACCCCACCCACCTTACAACTACCATAGCTAGAAGACAGTTCATTATACTAAGATGCTAAGTTTCTTTAATTTTGAGTATGTATATCTGTACCACTGTATGCATTCAAAATTAAGATACCAAGTTAGGTGATGTCTAGGTTGTGTTTGAAAAAAAGCCAATTTTTACTCAAAAAATGCTGTTTTGAAGCCCAAAACCTTCTAGTGTGGTTTCCATGGCAACCATGCATATTTTCAAAAAACGAAGGGAAGTTTCAATACATCGTTTTTTACCCTCTATCCGAAAATCAGGTTTTTGTTAAAATCTGTGACTATGCGTGGCCACACTTTGGTTGGTTTTTACACGGAATTGCTCTTAAATGTTAGGTAGAAATTCCATAAAACTGAAGCAACGTACCAACATAAACATATTTGTTGAGCATGTTGAGAGGGACGTAAAACAACATGTTAAATAATCAAACAAATGGCAAATTTACTCAACACATTACCAGTAAAGTTCCATGGAAGCAATGCTAATATCCCGACATGACTGAAAATTGTTGACTGAGTGGTTAGCCACATCGTACAAGTAACATCTCTGATGTTTGAGATGCTTCGTTTAAAAATAAAATTAAAATAAAACAAAATTATGAAGTGAAATAGACTCTCACTCTTGCATGCACAGACACTCCGTCTTCCTTCATGAAAAAAAAAAAAAAAAAAAAAAAAAAAAAAAAAAAAAAAAAAAAAAAAAAAAGGCGAAAATGTGATACGTATGTTACGTAGCGTTGCCCAGTTACATAAAGTGCATAAACATATTGTCAAAACTCTGTGAATAATGCATAAACTGGGCATTTTTGTGTATTGCATAAGTAAAATCTTAACTTAAGGTAGCTATCGAGTAACCTTAAATATTTAAGTATTTCCTCAAGTTAAGGTCTACCTTAAAGTGAAAAAATCGATTGTAATGCACTTTTGTCGAATTTAAGGAAAATCTTAAGTTAAGGTCTACCTTAAGAGTTAAGGAAGCATTGTAATTCTGGGCCCTGAACTCAGCCCATGCAATAAGCCTATAAACAATTTGAGGGATCTATCATTTTTTCTCAGCAAAGGAAGACCTAAAAGTTTTTTTTGATATTACAAAATCGAATTTTTGATATCAAAAAATACATTTTTTGATATCACAAAATCGAATTATTGATATCAAAAAATGGATTTTGTGATATAAAAAATCATAGTTATTTTTTGATAACAGAAATTCGATTTTATGATATCAGAAATTCGATTTTTTGATATCAAAAAATCGAATTTGTGATATCATAAAAACAGGATTATTTTTTTATATCAAAAATCGAATTTCTGATATCAAAAAATCGAATTTTTGATATCAAAAAATTGTAGTTAATTTTTGATATCAGAAATTCGATTTTTTGATATCAGAAATTCGATTTGCTGATATCAGAAATTCGATTTTCTGATATCAAAAATCGATTTTTTGATAACAAAAAATATTTTCTGATATCAAATGATATTTTTTGATATAAAAAAATCGAATTTCTGATATCAAAAAATCAAATTTCTGATATCAAAAAATCGGGATTTTATAGTAAAACGGCACCCCATAGGTTTGTGCCAGACCTGTTCGGAAACCACATTGTTGGTTTTCCCACGAGACGGCTCATTTGGTGACGTCAGCTAGATGATCAAGAAGCATCACATCTCACATACTGAAAAAATAAATCAATAATATATTGAAAAAGAATCATTATGGAAACATGTCCGTGAAATAAATAAACTCTGTTAATCGCATGGGCCAGTTTTCGTGATATATACTCGTCAAAAGTGCTGACATCGTAAAACCGACGTGATAATCATGTAAATTGGTGTTCGGGATTATTTTTTTAAAACAATGATAATAATAATAAACAAGAGGACCAATGGTCCTGTAAACGCTCACCTGAGAACTAGGATATGCAACCTAAGCTGACCTTGCCATAAAATAGGTCAAGGCCATCCCAGGGTCATGTTTTGTACAAACTTTGTAGAGCTGTATTCATTAATGCTTCAGGCCAAGTTTCAAAATCATAGGCACATTTTACTAACATTTTACTAATTTTCCCCATTCAAATGCATGGACAACCTATGTTGACCTTGCCATAAAAAAGGTCAAGGTCATCCCAAGGTCATGATTTATATAAACTTTGTAGAGCTCCTCTCCCTGATGCTTCATGCCAAGTTTCAAAATCATAGGCCTTCTGGCTCTGGAGAAGAAGATTTTTAAAGGTTTTTTGGCTATTTATAGCCATGACGGCCATCTTGGTCATGTGACCTTGACCATTTATATAAACTTTCATTCTCCCTTCCTAAGAATACTCAACACAACATTTGGCTTTGATTGACCAAGA
This sequence comes from Rugalucina vietnamica, assembly GCA_964017185.1. Lineage (NCBI taxonomy): Eukaryota > Metazoa > Mollusca > Bivalvia > Lucinida > Lucinidae > Rugalucina > Rugalucina vietnamica. The sequence continues at coordinate 11,901,368 of OZ024876.1, read as the reverse complement.
AGTTTCAGAGAAAAAGATCTTTGAATATTATGGTAATATACATGTATCTTGCCCCGGGGTGGGGGCAGACCTACCCCTGGGGTCTTTTTTTTTCAGAATCAAAAATATTCAGTCCATTGGCCCATTTCCATAAAGTTTTTCCCGTCAAATGATATTTTGACAATTTTCCCCATTCAAATGCATGGGCGACCTATGTTGACCTTGCCGTAAAATAGGTCAAGATCATCCCAGGGTCATGATTTATACGTGGGTTGTGATTTAAGTTCGTAGACTTTCTTTGTAAAAGATCAGATGTCTGTCACACAGAAATTAAAATGCTATAATCTGAAAATACATTCTTTTACCTATCATATAAGGTATAAAGCATTGTTCTACTCAAAATGGTATTCGCACAACAATGAATTAAACACAATGACCTTTCATCACCCGGGGCACGTCGTGAAAATTCTGACGTCAAAACTACGTCAAATTTCAATAAGTGTCAGCATTAAAACGCCTTGTTTGTAACCAAACAACAAGCCATGCCTTTACTTATTTGCAAGATTTCCTTCAGGGATTTCGGAATTATTATTGTGAAAATACTACGATCATCAGATATAGTTCTTATACATAACTTTCTATGCGTATCATGCATATCAGTGTTTTAAATCAAGAATGTTGGCCGTAGCATTTGAAGACTAATTGTAGACGAGTGCCTTTCTCATCGTTAAAATTCACGTACATCCATCTGAAACCTCACATACCATTTAAAAATACCACTGCACGATCTGTTCCGCAACTGTACAACATATCCCTATCATTTTGAATATTTCTGTGGGTATTATGGCTTATCAAACATAAGATTTGATCAATGCTGTTGTTTCGACGTTGCCTGTTAACGCCATTTTTCTTTTCCAAGCAGCGCGACTGGCAAAACATTTTCTCCTAAAACAAATCAAGTCGACGACATAATGCTAAAAAATTTAAACTGAGATAACAACATGATACTGCAATGCCTTAAAACTGATTTAGCTCAGATTTTGGTTTACAAAATGATAATTATTGGTGTGTTCTTCAACGTCACATAACTTCAGAATTGTTAAACATTCGACGTGCCCCGGGTAGCGAAACCTAGGTTGCTATGGAGATCATTTTATGATCACTGCGCGAAGTGTCTTGAAAAATATTGTAAACACGAAACAAGGAGACGTTGTTTCTTTATAATAATGCATCAAATATCGGATAAATGCTGATATATTCAATCAGTAGCCAAAGTCTACGAACTTAAATCCCAACCCTCGTATAAACTTTGTAGAGCTCCTCCCCCTGATGCTTCATGCCAAGTTTCAAAATCATAGGCCTTCTGGTTCTGGAGAAGAAGATTTTTAAAAGTTTTTGCTATTTATAGCCATGGCGGCCATCTTGGTCATGTGACCTTGACTATTTATATTAACTTTCATTCCCCAATCCTAAGAATACTACATAAAAATTGGCTTTGATTGGTTGAGCAGTTACTGAGAAAATTACAATTATTCTACCCATTCCGGATCAAGTTCATGAAAATTGCTGCGCATGCGCTTATGAATGATTTGAGTATAATAAACTTAGTATTATCTTGAAGCCAATTTTGTTCCTCATCATCTATAATGCCTTTCATTTATGACCAAGCACGCGACTGTGACCACTGGAGCGTGAAAGCATATGCATAATTGAAGTCAATGCGGATCGGTTGGAGGTAATCCGAATCATGGACTATATATCACCACCGATGGGTTTATTCTTCAAATTCTTTGCATGTAGTCATACAGTGAACCTTATGAAATATTCCGAGGACCAAAACATGTGCCTTTTTCGGCGTCATTTTCCCATAGCAATGTTTGCTCAACCCCACCCCCACCAAACACACGATTTTCCATGGGTGATCTGGATAACGTCTGAATAGCATATGGTGCTTGTTAAAAACGCAGATTATTTCATAGTTTACACTTAATTTTATAATATAAATACATAGAATGTAAAAATATACCTTTAGTTACAAACATCAAACAATACAAGTCCTTTGAGAGCATAAAATGACAGTATGCGGTTAAACGTGATTCGGAGTAACTACAATGATACCATTTCAAAGTTTCTCATTAAATATGTCGTAATATTCGATTTTAGGACGGAAACTTCGTCAAAATGACAGAAAATAATTGGGGAAAATATTAGCAACCAATATCGAAAGATAACTTACATGGTACCTTTCATTTTCGAGAAATTCGGCGAACCGCCTTGTGTAAAAGAAAGCTTTTTCCATCGTGTTTCTGTATATGAGCCGGGAACCATTGACGTGAACAAGATATTGACGTCAATATCCACGATCATTGACCGATGGAATGAAACAGAGTTGAATCAAGAGTCAAGTGGCCAAGTTCGTTTTAAAAAAAATCTTGTTTTATGTTCTTGTAAAATTCTTTTGAAAATTATTTTGATCCGGATCATCTTCAGATCCGCTATGGCTACAACAAGTGTATGTTTAAAATTTAATTTGTAAATGACCTTTCGCCAAGGTCAAGAAATGACCTTGACCTTTAATATTCATATCACTTCATTAGCTAAACATGTTGTCTGTATCTACCAACATTCAGGTCACTGAGTACAAAACTTCCTGAAAAATTCATTGTTTTCACTTTTTCCATTGAAAAGCCTATGTAATCAAAATTGACCTTGCCGTAAAATAGGTCAAGGTCAACCCAAGGTCATGATGTATATAAACTTTGATGGGCCAGAGTCCCCAATGCTACATACCAAGTTTCATTGAAATCCGTCCACCGGTTCCAGAGAAGAAGATTTTTATGGTTTTTACCATATATGGGCATGGCGGCCATCTTGGTCATGTGACCTGGATCATTTAGATAAACTTTCGTTCCCCCTTCCTAAGGATGATCCACATGAAGTTTGGCTTCGATTGGCCCAGTGGTTTCAGAGGAGAAGATCTTTGAAATTGTGGACGGACGACGGACGGACGCCGACGGACGACGAACGACGACGACGGACGTACGCCGGAGCATGGCCATCCTATAAGCTCACCTTGTGTGCCTTCGGCTCAGGTGAGCTAAAAACATCGTGTACTGTATAGTTCACAAGGTGAGCTTATAGGATGGCCATGCTCCGTCGTCCGTCCGTCGTCCGTCCATCCGTCCACAAATTTCAAAAATCTTCTCCTCTGAAACCGCTTAGCCAATCAAAGCCAAACTTCATGTGGAGCATCCTTAGGAAGGGGGAACAAAAGTTTATATAAATGGTCCAGGTCACATGACCAAGACCAAGATGGCCGCCATGGCTATAAATAGCAAAAACCTATAAAAATCTTCTTCTCCAGAACCATTGGGCCGATTTCTACGAAACTTGGTATGTAGCATCGGGGATGCGGGCCCATTATAGTTTATATAAATCATGACCCTAGGATGATCTTGACCTATTTTACGGCAAGGTCAACTTAGGTCGCCAATGCATTTGAATGGGAAAAAATGGTAAAATGCTATTTAATGGGTAAACCTTACTGGGAATAGGCAGATGGACAGAAGATTAATATTAATGGAAAATTTTAGCCCCTGGGGGGTTGTCTGCCCCTGCCCGGGGGCTATATACATGTATATTTCCATAATAATGAAACATCTTCTCCCCTGAAACCGTTTGGCCAATCAAAGCCAAACTTCATATGGAGCATCCTTGGGAAGGGGGAAAGAAATTATATATATATGGTCAAGGTCACATGACCAAGATGGCTGCCATGGCTATAAATAGAAAAAAAAAACTTTAAAAATCTTCTTCTCCAGAACCAGAAGGCCAATGATTTTGAAACTTGGTGTGAAGCATCAGTGACTGGAGCTCTACAACGTTTATATAAATAATGACCCTGTGATGACCTTGACCTATTTTACGGCAAGGTCAACATAGGTCGCTCATGCACTTGAATGGGGACAAAAGTTAAAATATCATTTGTAGGGAAAAACTGGCAGGAAATGGGCAAATGGACTAAAGATTGATAATTCTGAAAAAATTTGGACCCCAGGGGTTTGTCTGCCCCCACCCCGGGGCAATATACATGTATATTAAAGTGATATTCAAAGGTCTTCTTCTCTGAAACCGCTGGTCCAATCAAAGCCAAACGTCATGTGGAGCGTTCTTAGGAAAAGAGAATGCAAGTTTATACAAGTGGTCATGGTCACATGACCAAGATGACTGCCATGGCTATAAATAAAAAAAAAAATCTTTAAAATTTTCTTCTCCAGAACCAGATGGCCTATGATTTTGAAACTTGGCATGAAGCATCAAGGAGAGGAGCTTTACAAAGTGTATATAAATCATGACCTTGGGATGACCTTGACCTATTTTATGGCAAGGCCAACTTAAGTTGCCCATGAATTTGAATGGGGAAAATTAGTTAAATGTAATTAAATGGGGGGAAACTTGCTTGGAGTATGCAAATGGACAGAATATTTATGTTTATGGAAAAAATTGTCCTCAGGGGGTCGTCTGCCCCTGCCCCTGGGTTATTAGCTCACCTGAGCCAAAGGCTCACAGGTGAGCTTATAGGAGGTAGCCGGACAACTCGGACCCAAGACAACTCGGACCCTTGGTATTTTTCGGACCCAAGACGAATCGGACCCAAGCCTGAGACAACTCGGACCCAATTTTGAGACGACTCGGACCCAATAACAAGGACCACCATACAAACAATTTCTATTTTATTATGTAGATAAAACTTGTATAAAACACGCATACTTGCTAAGATTATAATGCAGCTCATGACGTTATTTTGTGTAACCTGAGTTATTGAATATACTTGAACAATTGGTAACTACTTTGATATGATGATTCTGTGATAACATGGTAAGACTTTTAGGAACAGAACAGAACAGAATTTATTATGACTTAGACATATACAGTCTATCATTTAGGAAAAATACATGAGATTTCAAGTCATTTATCTGTAATAAGGCAGCTCATGATGTTATTTTGTCTAACCTGGGTTAAATGAATTAACTTGGACATTTGGTGACTAATTTGATATGATGATTCTGTGATAATATGATAAGCTTGAAATTAAGTCATTTATCTGTAATAATGTAGCTCATGATGTTATTTTCTGTAACCTGGGCTATTGAATTGGTAGCAGCACATTTGCGCAAATTTTTAAAAGAATGTGATTCATATGCGTGCACAATTTTCCAATGTAAACGTTCATATTTGCGCACACAATTTCCCTAGGTAAATGTTACATTTGCGCACAGTAATCAGATTTTCTCACTGATATATAAATGGTATGTTTGCGCTCGCAAGACTGTATAGACAAGTCAAGCCCTCATTTCCAGTCCAAGCTATACATCTTTCTTAGTTCATTAGAAAGATAGCATTCAAGGCATAGCCTGTGATGAATATGTGAATTAAAAACTTGAGAAAGTATAAAGACAGTGCGTGAACAAACCAAGGTGACTTAAAATGTAAAAACATGCATGTATATTAAACAATATTACTTTAAAGTGTAAACATATTCGAACTCTTCTACCTAAGTGGTAACAGACTGAGTGCTGATATTTTATTCGTCGTACCTAGAATAAATAAAATACCAGCAGCTCGCCACGGAAGAGGTGCAAAAAATGCGCGCAAATGTAACACTAAAACTGTGCGCAAATGATATACATTTCTGTGCGCAAATGAAAACCTAGAGCAAACGAAGTTTTTGAAAAATGTGCGCAAATACAATAGAACCATTGAATTTACTTGGACATTTGGTGACTAATTTGATATGATGATGTTGTGATTATACATTATCAACTTTTACAATACACAAAAAAAACTCGCCTTTGAGCACAAGTAACACCTCAACTAAGTATCTCGATTCATTCGATAATTTAATCAACGCCGATAATTGTTTATCAATCACGACTTTTGTAATCCATAAGCGATAATAAACAAACATAAATTAACAAAGAGGTTTAAGTATATCGGTATTTGGAATATTTTAGTGGTAAATCTGATATATAGATGGCTTGAGTATGTTTCTAGAGTTTATTAGTCTTTATTTGACCAGATTATTTCAGTTATTTTGTGAGTTATGACCAATTTACTATATGAGCCCTACAGATGTCATTGTCCTAAAAATGACGTCAAAATTGCGTAATGCATTTCTGCATGCCAGTAGAGCCTTCAAAACTCGATGCATTTGCTTAAAACTGTTTATGCACTGGCCAGAACCTATTGTTAAGATAGTAGCACACTATCCTTCCAGACAATCTGTCGTAATTATTTTGTCTATTTTCACGATGATGCGGTTGCTATGGTTACCGTTTAACGATAGATAATGGAAAATAATGTGTATTATGGACTAAAACAAGGGCAGATAACTCCAAAAATTGAAAAATAATATGTTTTAAAACTCATTCATTTGGTAGCCCAGTGTTCTAAGATTACAAATACAGTGTTATTTCTAAAACGTATATTGCACCATTTTTCCGCATTTTGCTGCTTTCTACTAGTAAGGTCAGAATGTCCGAAGGTACATTTTGTCGCGTTGAGGTTCATATAATAATTTACATGGCTCGCAAATTATGTGAGTCTTCATCGAATATATCATACCGATACGGCTTTCCTGTTTTGGGCGGACGGTACTGTCACATTTGACTCACAGATCAAACATTGGCTAAGGATGTTCGCCGCCAATGAAAAAGTATTCAAACTTTTTTTCTAACCATGCTTTTTTGATTCCAAAATACAACACAAGACATTTGAAAACAGAATAAGTATAGGGTAGTGTGCATTTTTTCAAGCTACATGCCTCTGAATGAGACCTCTGAACGCCATGTTTTAAATTAAGTAAAGTTATTTTAATTTTTAATTCTTTGAAACATACCGGTCTCGAACAAAAGTTCACCTAGAATGCTTTCAAAAGTCATAATATTTACGTAATACAGACTATTTTGGACCAAACGCATACAAAAAATTGCAACCTGAAGTGGATGACAAAATTTTACGAGTCATTTTCCAACCCTACCCCCATACTTGAAAAGTCGGAAAAAATCAATATTTTGAAATGTGCCAAACCCATATTTGTAGATTCAAACTTTTTCTTGTATTTTCACACAACATAGAACTTGGTAATATTGTTCAAATAAAATGGAGAAAAATATAGGGTAGTGTGCATATAAGAGAGAACCAGCAACTTGAAAATCGCCACTTTAAGCCTTTTTTCGGCTGTTTTGTTTCTTAGAGCCCATCTTATAAAACCACCCAAAATTTTAAAACTAGCACACCAAAGTCAGAAAGACTGACTTAGAAGACCATGTACACATATACTGCTGCTAAAATAAACATCGAACTAGTGCAATTAATCTACCCTACCCCCTAAATTTTAGTGACAACTAAACTTTTCTGAAAAAGTGCAGAAAATGGGGTGAAAAAATGAAGTTCCTTAGATTGACAATTTTCGTGTCTCATTCAATGCATATCATCAATATGTATCCAAATATAAAAAAAAAAAATTAGGAAAATATCTGCAACCGTTTACGAGATATTCAACAAAAGAAAAACCGGAAGTTCCGAAATGTCAAATGTTAGCAGCGAACATCCTTAAATTACTGTTGATCACTCTTTACAGATTTGCATAAAACATAAAAGTTAAAAAACAAGTTTACGCAGTTAAATTCATACAATTTTAAAAATCATAAACCAATGTTTAAAATAAATCAAAAGTCTAAAACACGTTCATTCTAAAACCATTCTGTTCATTCGTTCGTATAATTGGATGATCCGTTATACATGTAGGTGGGAAATAAAGAATGCTCACGCGTCTTTTAGGTTTTATGAACATTGAAGATAATCTGAGATAAAGATGAGTACATGTATCTACATAATAATTATGTCTCTGAGATAATGCACTAGGTCATTTGTAGCCACGAACCTCTCGGCCCCGGGGGATATCATGCATTTATCATATCGTCCGTATATCGTCCGTCAGTAAGGGTCCGATTCGTCTTGGGTCCGAAAAGGTTTGGGTCCGATTCGTCTTGGGTCCGAAAAGATTTGGGTCCGAGTCGTCCCAGAAATTTTGGGTCCGAGTCGACTTGGGTCCGGGTTGTCTGACATTCTTATAGGATAGGCAGGCATCCGTCGTCCGTCGTCGTCGTCGTCCGTCGTCCGTCGTCGTCCGTCCACAATTTCAAAGAAGAATATTTCTAAAGCTAGTAGGCCGATCTTGATCAAATTTAATGTGAACCATAATTGGGTTGGGGGATTGATGGCATTAGGTTTTGGAGCAGATTGTATCAAAATTGTGGTTTCCATGGCAACAGATAGGTCCCATAGACTTACAATAGAAAAAACTAAAAACATCTTCTTCTCTGAAACCACTAGGCCCACAGCTTTGATATTTGGTATGTAGCAATGGCAAATGGTCCTCTACATAAATTGTGCCATTCATGCCCCTGGGGTCAAATTTGGCCACGCCCCGGGAGTCAATAGTCTCCATAGACTTACTATGGGAAAAAAATTCAAAAATCTTCTTCTCTGAAACCACAGGGCCCACAGCTTTGATATTTGGTATGTGGCAATGGCTAATGGTCCTCTACATAAATTGTGCCAGCCATGCCCCTGGGGTCAAATTTGGCCACGCCCCGGGGGTCGATAGTCTCCATAGACTTACAATAGAAAAAACTAAAAAAATCTTCTTCTCTGAAACCACTAGGCCCACAGCTTTGATATTTGGTATGTAGCAATGGCTAATGGTCCTCTACATAAATTATGTCATTCATGCCCCTGGGGTCAAATTTGGCCACGCTCCGGGGGTTGATAGTCTCCATAGACTTACTATAGGAAAAAAAATAAAAAATCTTCTTCTCTGAAACCACAGGGCCCACAGCTTTGATATTTTGTATGTGGCAATGGCTAATGGTCCTCTACATAAATTGTGCCAATCATGCCCCTGGGGTCAAATTTGGCCACTCCCCAGGGGTCGATAGTCTCCATAGACCTACAATAGGAAAAAAAACTAAAAAAAAAATCTTCTTCTCTGAAACCACTAGGCCAACAGCTTTGATATTTGGTATGTAGCAATGGCTAATGGTCCTCTACATAAATTGTGCCATTCATGCCCCTGGGGTCAATTTTGGCCACGCCCCGGGGGTTGATAGTCTCCATAGACTTACTAAAACTAAAAAATCATATACAAGTATACTAGAGGACCATTGGTCCTGTAGCTCACCTGAGAGATTATCACATTGTAAGCTCATGAGATTTAAATTAATTGAGAATCGACCAATGAAAGTCTATGCATGGACACTAATGACCCCCGGGGCATGGCCAAATTTGACCCAGGGGTATGACTGGCACAATTTATAACGGGGACTACCAAACATTGCTACATACAAAATATAGAAGCTCTGGGCCTTTTGGTTTTAGAGAAGCATTTTTTTTTTTAGTTTTTCCCATTGTAAGTCTATGGAGACTATCTACCCCCGGGGCGTGTCCAAATTTGACCCCTGGGGCATGGCTGGCACAATTTATGTAGAGGACCATTAGCCATTGCCACATACAAAATATCAAAGCTGTGTGCCCTGTGGTTTCAGAGAAGAAGATTTTTGAATTTTTTTCCGATAGCATAAACGGACTTTGTTTCCCGATACTGGTTTAATGTTAAACTATGTATAAAAAATTAATTTTGCGGCGTTAAACAGATGTCGAACTACATGTAAGTACTCGTCAAATCTACATGTATAAATGCGTACAGTGAAACCTTTTGGTGCATTTGAGTACTTACTGTGTTCACCGATCATGGTATAGACAAACCTAAACGGAATACCAATGCTTGTGGTAAGCGAACCATCGAAGGTCAGAGCTCCATCTGTATTACGTTTCACGTCATTAACTGCGGACATGAGCGGAAAGCTATCAGGCCGTTGGCTGAAAAATATAAAATAAAATGTCAGCATGTCTGCCAGTAACATCCACCGCATGTATTCAAATCTGTGATAACGGAGAAGAGAAACGAAACACCCATAGTTTCCGATATATTTGGAAATGAGCCTGTGCGTGAGAAAACCAACAATTTGGGTTCCGACCAGGTCCGACACAAACCAGCCTGTACACGAACAGAAAAGAGCTAGAAGCTTGAAATTTCGGATTTAAGTAGAAGAGGAATTGTACTATCCGAGTAGCGAAAACAAAGGCGCTGATCAGCTTCGCGGTTACCGCGAAGCTGATCTGTGTCTTTGTTTTCGCCTATGCAGATTGTTGGTTTTCCCATGCGGCGGCCCATTAATATTATGAACAGCAGTCGTCCAAACCTTTCTAAAACATTACGAAAACATGCCCATGCAAAATACAAAGAAATTTAAAGTTGTAAATAATGAAAATTTTCAGCAGAAATAAAAATGCTATTTTTCTTATTTTTGTCCAAATCAAAGATTGTGGGTACACGTTAGAACCGCCTCCACGAACGGTTCTAACGAGTACCCACAATCTATGTTTTGAAACAAAAATAAGAAAGAATAGGTATACCCCTGCATACCCCAGTTTTGCTATATAAAAGTGGGGTTCACGGGGGTGTACATTACACGGACATGTTTTCATGCTGTAAAATTCGCTTCGTTCAATATTATACCTCGGGACAATATTCACCGATTTGACAGTCACGCTATAGGACCCTGACCTTATGGGATGATTTTTTCGAGCAAACCAAAATGGCGGACAGGATGATAAGTAATGAAGATGCAGACATTTTTCTTGACGTCAATTGAGTTTATTTTCACCTAGGGCAATACATGTGCAGCTCGATCTGTATCTAGTGTATGTTAGTGCAAGCAGTTTTTGTTCACTGGAGTGGTATGCAGAAAATAAATGACACACAAAGGTGTTCGGGTGGCTTTGCTCATATATTATGTATGAAATTCAAAAGACAAAACTCATCCTAAAATTCAGTTAAGTATACTTTATGTGTCAAAATAGGAATATTCCATCACACTAAAAACCCACAAACTCACATGAAGGCTACACTGTAAACTTAAACTGAAAAACTACTGGTTTTAATCACTGTCCAGACATATAAAGTTCCCAAGTCGCGTGCAAAACATTTCAGTATTTTTCGAGCAGTACTGAACGGGTATTTCGAGCACATATTTTACATTGAACGGGTATTCTGAGTACATTTCTGCACGAGTGTTTCGAGTACCTAAAGATTGTATTTTAACCACTGAATCATCAAAATTTTTGTCCTGACTCTTTATATGTAACGCAAATTTCAATTGCGTGAGATATGCGATTTATCCAGGTATTGGCAGAGAAACTGACAGAGTTGTTTCACTGTATGTGGAGGAAGGAGGCTATCCCACAAAAAAATTAAGGATGCATCCATAATCCGCCTATACAAACGGAAAAGAAATCATCAAGTCTGTGACAACCACAGAGGCATCTCCCTCCTATCCAGTGTTGCGGAGATAGTGACAAAAATTCTGTTGAATCGCCTGAATGATCATTTTGATCAGAGGGGACTTATCCCAGAAAGTCAATGTGGATTCAGAACAGACAGAGGGACAATAGACATGATCTTCACAGCAAGACAGCTTCAGGAGAAATGACAAGAACAGAATGTAGATTTGTACATGACGTTTGTCGACCTCACCAAAGCTTTTGACACAGTTAGTCATGATGGACAATTGAAAATCATGGCCAAGTTTAGCTGTCTGCCCAGATTCATAGCAATGGACAAAAACTGAAAGTTGTTGATAAACTCGCCTTCCTGGAAATGCACATTGATGATGAGGTCACTGCCAGAATGACAAATCGAAATACTGTGCAAATGTCTGGAAGCGTAACACCAAGCTGAAAGTCTATAAGGCTGTGGTACTGCCAGCCCTCTTGTATACATGCGAGACCTGTAGTATACCAGCGCCATGCAAAGAGACTTAACCATTTCCACTTAAACTGTTATACATCAAGTGGCAACGCAAGACTCCAGACCCGGAGGTCCTGAAGAAAGCAAGGATGCAAAGCACACATAGTGTCTTAAAGCTAGCACAACTAAGGTGGACTGGTCATGTTATAAGAGTGCCCGATGAGCGACTTGCAGAGACAGACTTCTTAGTAATATATGGAGAATAACAGGAGGGAAAGCGCTCTCAAGGTGGCCAGAAGAAATGCTACATATAAACCCTCAAAGCCTCTCTGAAGGATTTCGACATACCAGTGGGGTCTTGGGAACAGACTGCACAGGAGCGATCAAAGTGGCGAGGTCTCGTCAACAAAGGAGCATCCATCTATGAAAAAAGAGCATCTGTATGCTGAAAGAAAGCGCAGAGAACGCAAAGCCAATACCAATTGGCCACCACTGATTCCATGACATTGACTTGCTCTACTTGTAACCGACACTTTAGAGCTAGAATTGGCCTAGTCAACCATCAAAGAACCACACAAACCTATTCAAGAAATATTCTTTCTTTATTCTCATTCCCTATTCCCTATTCTTTATTAGTGAGAGACGAACGACCAGGCATATCAGCAGTCGTTATTAGAATATATGTTTCTGACGTCCTCTCCGTTTTTATTGTGAACACTCATTATTCACAATAGTAGTATTCCATTTACCACAACATATGACCTGAACCTTTGGTATTATGTTGAAAGGCTATTTAAAACAATTACACATGCACAGTACTATAAATCGTAAAAACTGACAAGAACACAGTTATAAACAAATAGATAAAATAAAAAAAATGTAAGATCCTTTGGAAGCAGTGAAAACATTCAAAGGGAGATAGTATGGACCGCATTGCACAATTTCGGGTAATGAACCCACATCGGCGACCCTTGACCATCCGCATTTTATGGTTTATAGGTGGGGTATATTTTCTACAAAGTTTTAAATTCAATTGCATAGTTCAATGGACAACGCTATCCCAGGTGCCAGATTACATCGGTACTACTTATCCTTATCCATTTGTGCGACAAATGGTAAAGATTCACTACCAGCGTCATTATCCTGTACGATATAAATGCTCTCCGATTTGTTAAATCATGTTGCACTGAAGCATATGCAACCGAGTACTGACACAAATTACGATAACGACAACGGATTTGATATTGGGATGCTGTAGACTAGTAAGTACGGTTCTGCCAGGAAGCAGTCCGATTAGCTAAGGGTCCATCAGTTTTTTTTTTGACACAATGTCATACAAAATATAAAGCGTCTACCAAACACAATCTAACACCAATAGGTTATAGTCTGTTAACACCTGACATAGTTATGACCATGCCTAGCACGTGTCGGATTAGGTTTTTAGCACCTTCCCTATATCAGAGAGAGAGAGAGAGAGAGAGAGAGAGAGAGAGAGAGAGAGAGAGAGAGAGAGATAGAAAGAGAGACTTGTGACCAAATATTTACCTATCTAACATGATTAAACAGGTGGTTTATACATGTTTTTTGATAGCTAGTTTTCTGAAGAGGTATATGTAAAGTAGCGCCTCACACTTTGCTAAATTGTGCTAGTCTGTTTATTTGTCCACAGCGTGATGTTAAATTCGCTGTTATTATATCGCTCGGACTACCCGTCCAGAGTTTTAGGGGAATCACCAGCATAAAATCTCTCGAAATACCCGTTCAGTGGAATGCAACATTGCTCGAAAAATACTGTACTGGTCTGGGAACAAAGGGTATGTGTACAGTGGAATAAAATGTTGTTTTTCTCATAAATTAATATTGTTTTCACATCCGAAAGTTATCCAGAGCATCTGTTGTCTTAAATATCACATTCACTAATTCAAAGGAAGCTGGCCGATACTTTCTTCGTTCTGTTTTAGACGTTTTCCTCATGTATGACATCGCTAAACTAGGTGAGCACACCACTTTCTAATGTATCTGGAAACTAGATTTGAACAATTTAACCATCATTGTTCTATTTAAGACTACAGGCTGATAAAATGAACATTTCTTCCAAAATTGCTGTGTAGGAACAGTGAAATATGGTTAAAAGTCTTTAAATTTACCTTCGTTCGGGACAGGTAATCCAAATATCTTTAGATTGTCCGCCATTTTTTTGCTCGAGAAAATCGTCCCATAAGATCAGGGTCCTATAGCGTGACAGTGCAATGACCCGGTAGTGTAGTGCAATGTTTATGTGTTTATATTCTGTAAAAGTTGAATTGTACACCCTTAATAAAATTCATGAAATATGTATAAAGTTGTACTACAAAATTAATGAGCCCATAATTGCAACCGATACAAGTATGGCAAGCCGTTTTACTATTTATTCAAACAAACAGATATCTTATATTGTATATAAGATATCTTCTTTAATAAATAAGATATCTACTTTATTTTATTAGATATCTATTATAAAGAAGATCTCTTATATAGCAAATAAGATATCTGTTTTGTTATATTAGATATCTAAATTGTCAATTAAGATATCTTATATAAGATATCATTTTAACTAAACAAGATATCTTATTTGTTAATGTAGATACCTAAATTAACAAATACGATATCTTGATTGATATATTAGATTACTTATGTGTAAAAATATATAAGATATCTTAATTATTAATATAGATATCTGATATAGCATTAAAGATATCTTATTTGTTAATTAAGATATCTTGTTTAACAAATTAGATATCTTATATGATAAATTAGATATCTATAATGTTTTTTTCTAAATAAGATATCTTAATTAACATATAAGATAAAATAGTATATTAGATATCTATTTTATCATATAAGATATCTTATTTGTCAAATAAGATATCTTCTTCAACATATAAGATATCTTAATTACATTCTCAAATAAGATATCTACTATGCTAAAGAAGATATCTTATTTGACAAATACGATATTTTATATACAATAAGAGCTGTCGCAGGACAGCGTGCTCGACTGCTTCTGACCTTTGTCAAACATAAGGCCAAACCCGACCAGTAACCCATACATCTTTTTGCCTTGATGCAATAAGGCAAAATCACTGAACCATGGAAGTTAACTATAACTACCTAAGATTTAGAGGTCTCACTCATATTTTGAAAGAAGTGTGTTCATATATCAACTGAGTGCCAAGACACAAGGCAAAATCACTGAACCGTGAAATAAGGTCACACTGACCTATAAGTATTTCAGGGTCAAAGGTCTAGTGATACTTACTCATAATGTGAAAGAAATATGATCATATACCCATTTAGTGTTGAGATATAAAGCAAAATCACTGAACCATGAAATTAGGTCATAGTGACCTATAAGTATGTTTGGGTTAATGGTCTGGTCATACTCATTCATAATCAGAAAGAAGTATGAAAAAATACCAACTGAGTGTCGAGATATAAGGCAAAATCACTGAACCATGAAATTAAGTCACAGTGACCCAGGAATACTTTACGGTCAAAGGTCTTGTCATACTCATACATATCGTGAAAGCAGTATGTCCATATGCCAATTGAGTGCCGAGATATAAAGGAAAATCACTGAACCGTGAAATCATGTCATATTGACCTAGGACTACTTTAGGGTCAAAGGTCTTGTCATACGCAAACATAGTGTGAACGAAGTTTGTTCATAAACCACTTGAGTGCTGAGATATAAGGCAAAGTTTCTGAACCATGAAATTAGGTCACAATGACCTATAAGTATATTGGGGTCAAAGGTCTGGTCATATCACTCATAATCTGAAAAAAGTATGAAAATATACTAATTGAGTGTCAAGATATAAGGCAAAATCACTGAACCGTGAAATTAGGTCATAGTGACCTAGGACTACTTCAGGGTCAAAGGTCTTGTCATACGCAAACATACTTTGAAAGAAGTTTGTTCATAAACCATTTGAGTACCGAGATATAAGGCAAAATCACTGAACCGTGAAATTAGGTCACAGTGACCTATAAGTATATTGGGGTCAAAGGTCTGGTCATACTCACTCATAATCTGAAAAAGTATGAAAATATACTAATTGAGTGTCAAGATATGAGGCAAAATCACTGAACCTTGAAATTAGGTCACAGTGACCTAGGACTACTTCAGGGTGAAAGGTCTTGTCATAAGCAAACATACTTTGAAAGAAGTTTGTTCATAAACCATTTGAGTACCGAGATATAAGGCAAAATCACTGAACCGTGAAATTAGGTCACAGTGACCTATAAGTATATTGGGGTCAAAGGCCTGGTCGTACTCACCCATAATCTGAAAGAAGTAAGAAAATATACTAATTGAGTGTCAACATATAAGGCAAAATCACTGAACCATGGAAAGTAGGTCAACCGACCCTTACCGTCGTGACACACAAGACAGTGTCAAAAAGTCAAAAGATGAATGACCAACCATCTTCCTAAGTTGTTTCTATTAAGAAAAAAAAAAAAAAAAGAAAAAAAAATCGGTGTTCTAGATTTTGACCTCTAGCCCCGCCCCCTGACTCCGACCCGGTCGGATGCCATGGAACCTAAAGTGTACGAAGTATGAATGCTTTATGATAAGTTGTTGTCAAGATATGGACTCCTTGTAAAAGTTACACAGTAGTACATCTATTTTTTACAGTGTTCTAGTTTTTAACCTCCAGCCCCACCCCCCAGGCATGGACCCAGAGATCCGATGCCATGAAATGAAACTCAACCCTACAGGGTACCTATGGTCCCAGTATGGAAGCCCTCTGATAAAATTTTTTCAACATACAGACTTCTAGAAAACAATATCAAAGAAAAGCCATTATTATTAATGGTGTTCTAGATTTTAACCTCTAGCCCCTCCCCCTGGCATGGACCCAGGGACCTGATGCTATGGAATGAAAGCCGACCCTACAGGGTGTCAATGGCCCAATTATCAATGCTTTCTGATGAGTGGTTGACAAGATATGGACTTCTAGAAAACTTTAACACAATAATAGCTATTTTTAAGGTGTTCTAGATTTTAACCTCCAGCCCCACCCCCAGGCCTGGACCCAGGGGTCCGATGCCATGGAATGAAAGCTAACCCTACAGGGTATCTATGGTCCAAGTATGAATGCTTTCTGATGAGTGGTTGTCAAGATATGGACTTCTAGAAAACTTTAACGCAAGTGTGACGAACGTGGACGACCGGGGTGACTGCAATAGCTCTATGCACTTCGTGCAGTCGAGCTAAAAATAGATATCTTATATCCTATATTAGATATCTTATTTAGGTTTAACCAATCAGATATCTTATCTAATATATAAGATATCTTATTTGTTTTACCCAATCACAATTGGTTTCTGATACTTATAAAAGATATCAACTATACCAATACAGATATATCTTATTTATAGCCTTAATCAAGATATCTTATTTGATAATTTAGATATCTAATATACTAAATGAGATATCATATGTATTAAATAAGATATTTATTATACCTAAATAAGATATCTTATTTACCACTATAAATAAGATATCTTAATTACCAATTTAGATATTTTATTTGCTAATTAAGATATCTAGTTTAGCAATGAAGATATCTTATATACCAAAGTAGATATCTTAATTAATCTTGTAAAGAAGATGTCTTATTTAGGTATATTAGATATCTTATTTAGTATATAAGATATCTTATTTAGTATATTAGATATCTAAATTATCAAATAAGATATCTTATATGCTATATAAGATATCTTAATTGTGGGATCAAATAAGATATCTTATTTAGCATATTAGATATCTTCTTTACTATATAAGATATTTAATTCAGGATATAAGATATCTTTTTTGATAAAGAAGATATCTTTATTGCTAAATGAGATATCTTATATCCTAATTAAGATATCTTATTTACTATTCAAGATATCTAATAAGCATAATAAATAGTAAAACGGCTTGCCATATACAATCCATATGTGTTTAATTTATAGGGCGATATAACTCGAATTTTATTTCGTGTCTGAGTTAACTGCTTAGCGTTTCACAGCGATTCTGATCGGAGTTTTATGGCCAATTAAAATCGTGCCATTGCTTTACAGTTTGTGATTGCGCGTTGCATGTTTTTTTTGTTTTTTTGTTGTTGTTGTTGTTGTTTTTTTTTTTTTTTTTTTTTTTTTTTTTTTTTTTTTTTTTTTTTTTCACTTTAAGCATGTCTATTGCAAATGAATTTGTTTCCTCCAACTGGGCTATCGGTATAACTTCGACAAACATTTTCTAAATTTTATCGTAAACACAATAAATTGATTTCCAAATTTAATGTTGGATTAAAGAGGCCTCTCGGAACCAGAATTCCATGGTGACTTGATGAAATTTATAGGAATTTTCAGTTCAGAAAAACCATTATACTTTATAGACTTTGTTTTAGTTAAGTTTGGGTAACTGAGTGGCCACCTATTGGGAAAATAGCTGCTCACTCGGGCTACGAATTGTTTTCTTAGTATAAGCTTCTGATTGTTAATTTAGTATTTTCCCGCCTCGGCTGCTAGAGTGGGAATTTATTTCCGGTTGCGCCATTTCCTGATCATGCCTACCTTTACCTTCCCTTATACGGCATAACTCCTGCATTACTCGTCAGAATGAAAAAAGGTGTTCGTTCATTTTGAAGTCTGACATCAAACGCACATGGACAAAATAAATTCAGTTTTACGTCCCTTTCAAGATATTTCAGCACATATGAGACGGGTCGGTAGGTGGGCGAAAACGGGAGAACCCCGAGAAAAACCACCTGACACAACCCGCAAGCAGAACTTGGCTTGTCTCACATGTGGCCAGAGCGGGGCTCGAATCTACACAGACACAGCGGTGAGATGATCGAGTGATTAAGAAACAGCGCTCTTAAAGCCTAGGTTACATACGATTTTTCGGTCTGCGATTTTCTCTACGATTTTTAGACATCGTAGGAGATCGTGGGCTACGGCGTATGTGTTAACAATTCATACGGGCATCGTGCGATTTTTTGATCTGCCATTTGTCGACGTTCTCAAACAAAAACGCAAGGCGATCTTACGGCAGTCGTATGTCTCCGCAGATAGAACGTAGATATCGTACGGATCCCGTGCGTTGTCCGTACGGAGTCCCTATACGTTTTGATACAAAACGCAAGGAGGCCGCACGGTAGTTGTAGGGTCTCCGCAGACTGTTAGTGGATATCGTACGGAGTCCCTTGGACTTCTGACTGATGCCTTGGTTACATTTGGCCTACGATTAGCTTGCGATGATCGTACGATGCCATTTTTTGCATTTTCGTGCGGCCTCCGCAGGGTGACCTTACGATGTCCCTACGATTCTACGACTTCCTACGATCTCCGTAGCCTCTACGATCTTGTAATAGTCTGCACTATTACAAATTTTAAAATCGTAAGACCGTAGACCGTAGACACGTCGTAGAGCATCATACGGGCACCGTACGGATACCCTGCGATAATCGAGCGGTCGTCGCACGATTTTTTTTATGATAATTTGGGAACAAAAATCGTACAGTGATCGTAGGGAGGCCGCAAGGGGTCATGCTTAGTAGGTTACATTTGCCCCGATCATTGTACGATTTTTCGGTCTGCGATTTCCCTACAATTTTTTAAAAATCGAATGTGATCATGGGCTACGACGTAGGTGTTTACAATTCATACGGGCATCGTTCGATTTCTTGTTCTAGCTTTCTTCGACGTCCTGAGTCGGAACTGTTTGGAAATCGTAGGGAAATCAACGGGTCTCCGCACACTTAAAGTTGAAATCGTACGGAGCCCGTGCGATGGCCGTGAGGAGTCTTTACGATTTTTTGCGGTCTCCCTACGATAGCCGTACGATGTTAGGTGTCCGTACGATTTTAATAAACTTGTGATATAACCGTACGGATGCCGCACGATCACCTATAGGTCTACGATTATCTTATTATTTTAGTCCCAAAATCATCATAAAACCGTGCGGTGACCGCAAGATCATCGCAAGGTTTCCGTAAGGCGCCCGTACGATGATGCTACCTACGACATGTCTACGGGCTACGGTCTTACGATTTTTAAAATTAGTAAAAGTGCAGACTACTACAAAATCGTAGAGGCAACGGAGGCCGTAGGAAGCCGCAGGAAGCCGTAGGAAGCCGTAGAATCGTAGGGGCATCGTAGGATCACCCTGCGGAGACCGCACGAAAATGCAAAAAATGGCATCGTACGATCATCGCAAGTTAATCGTAGGGCAAATGTAACCTAGGCTTAACCGCTCGACCATGGGGGCCGCCCAAAATGAATCTGTACCTGAAAATATCGTGGCTTGTTCGAAATGTACGGAATATAATTGTTGCTTTTCCTTTGTTTGTTTATTTCATCGAGTGTGAATTTTCAATAGTGCGCAGCGCAAGTTAAAATTTCGTTTCAACACACAAGATGAAATGTATACACATGAAAAAAAGTTCGTGAACACTTATAGCTCTTTGATAAAATCCAATTTCCTGTTTTCTGGCGACACTGAAATGTTTATCACGAAAATTTCATATCTTGGCCTAGCTACAGTCAAATGTATGGAATTTCACAACATTTTTTGTGCTACGGAGGATACAATATGCCATGTATCAAAAAAAAAAAAAAAATAAAAAAAAAAAAAAAAAAAAAAAAAATAAAAAAAAAAAAAAAAATAAATAAATAAAAAAAATAAAAGTCCACTTTTACTGAAATTCCACAAAACTCAATTTTGGAAAGCGAAAAAGACATGAAGTATAGAAATAATCTTTGTATTAAGATCAGTAGTGTCTGAAGCAGTTAGGATCTGAAATCTGGCTTCCATGGCAACATACAGCCTCCATAGACTTACAATTGGAAAACCATATAACAATCTTCTTCTCCGAACTCAACAGCCCAGAGCTTTCATATTTTGTGTGTAGCAATGTATTGTACTCCTCTTTATAAATCATGTCAACCATATACCCCTCGGGTTCATATAGGTCGCGCCCTGGGCGTCATTATCTGCCATAGTTTTTAATGGGAAATACATATTAAGAATCTTCATCTCTGAAACCACAAGACCCAAAGATTCTATATTAAGCATGCCGCATTGTTACATAAATCTGCCAATTATACCCCTGGGGTAAAAATGGTCCCACCCCATTAGCACAAATAGCATTTGTATCGACTATCCTGTTGAAAGTGGCCAAATTGCAGTATTTCTCTATGGCTCCATTTTGCCGCAACTGTAGAGTCACTGAACCGAAACTCGGTATGGCCCAGCCTTTTTCTCATTAATATGCTCACATCTCTTAAAGGATCTCAGTTTTAGTTTTATTTGCTATTACTGCAGCTGGTATTGTGCCGTGTGGTGGCCCTAAAAAGTCTCCCCGTACATTATCCATAGCGCAGATTATGATTTCATTTTGGTCCTTTGAGATCAGTGAGGGTATTCTCATTGCTAATTCATTACCGGTTTAGATACATTTTCTTACAAATGTTTTACTTATTTGGCTTTGTTTGGATAATACTAGCCTTTATATCGACTATCCTGTTTTTCTCTTTGGTTTCTTTTTGCCAAATCTGTAGGGTCACTGAAAAGGCTTAAGTAGCCGGAACTGCTTTTTCTCATTCATATGCTCACTGCACTTAAAGGATCTCGGTTTTATATTTATTATAATGGGAAAAAAAAAAAAAAAAAAAAAAAAAAAAAAAAAAAAAAAAAAAAAAAAAAAAAAAATCTTTTCTGAAACCACAAGGCGCAGATCATTTCCATCTTTTTGTGTTTTTATCATAAGAACGCCATTGGACTTGGTATAAGCGCCATGCCGTGACAGCCGACATAAAAACGCCACAGAAGTGCAGTAAAAGCGTCGTATAAGCGCGGTGTAAACGCAGTAAGATTGCGATGGACGCCGTGCTATCTCCGTGCAAACGCCCTGGCCTACCACGGCGTTTGCTTTATGATCTCATTGCGCGCCCGCGGAGCACCTGGCGCGTTGATGATGTTCTCACTGCGTTGCCACGGGGTCTGCACGGCGTCCACACGGCGTCCACACGGCGTCCACACGGCGCTCTTATTAGAACGCCGACCCTGCGCGTTGTAGGATTCCCCACGGAGTATGCTGGCGATGTCACCTCGTTGCTACGGCGTTGGTGGTGTTAATGCCGCGCTAACCTCGGCGTTCTGCATTTTCCTATAACGCCATAAGAGCGCGTGAGAATGCCGCATAGGTGCGACAGGGATGTAAACTCTAATTCATGTTTTAGGTCGTCCAGCACTTAAGGATTCTTTGATTTAAGGACCTAACTATCAATTAGTTTTTTCCCACCTCGGTTTTTGAGTGGAAATTTCTTTCTAATTTATCATTTTCCTGATCATGGTCTACTTGTACCTTTTGACACTATACAAAGCACGATGGCCGTCATACATACTTTTTTACCAGGAGGTAGACAACCAGAGCACTTGATCCACAATATCTTCGTTCGAGTGCTGTTAGGTCGTAGCATTGGAACGCAAGAAGATACTGACTCGGATCAGAACTCACGAAAGCGACAGTGCTGTACATAGCTGCAAAACAATATGAGCCTTCGCGTGAGAAAACCAACAATTTAGTTTTCTGACCAGGGCCGACACAAACCAGCCTGTACTGTCACAGAAGATGGTCATAAGCTTGAACGTTTGGATTTAAAAAGTAGAGCAACAAAAATATTCGCGCATGGAAAACAAAGGCGCTGATCAGCTTCGCAGATCGTTGGATTTCTCATGCCGCGGCCCATTAATAATAGAATTTTCCTTTAAAAGGAATGTTTGATCACTATTAACAATAGAATAGTACATTTGGCAGATCAATAAAAAATAAGATAAATAAATAAAAGAATAATGTAGCATTGTCTGAATTAATACATATCCCACAAGGCGGTAATGAACATTATCATTGGGTGCTTGCATGTACCAGATCTCGATATAAAAAGCTTGATTTTTACTTTTGGTGTTCAATTCTGGTATGAGCTGTTTTCCTACAATAATTTCTAGAATGTGGACAATAAATTGATTAGATTTTCTTTGATGGTGTCATTGTTAGAGTTTTATGTCATAAAATAGTAGTTTAAAATCTTTAAATGTATGCTCCGCGATTTGATATGGATTGATATAAATCATGCAGCTGTTGTTATTGGCAACTTTTCTTTGCTTTCATGTAGTTAAATATGTACTGTCCTAGTTAAAAATAGAACAAAATCCGTTACCACAAAGTCAAACAAAACCTTTATATATTGGAAGCAAATCGGCACCTAATGTTGACTCCAGGAAAACATGTCCATGCAATGAATACCCTCTTAAACCCCACTTTTATAAAGTGAACCTGGGGTATGCAGGGGTATACATACTTTTCTTATTTTTTATATATATATATATATAAAAAAAAAAAAAAAAAAAAAAAAAAAAAAAAAAAAAAAAAAAAAAAACACATAGATTGTGGGTACTCGTCTTGAGCAAAAAATCTATTTGTTATCATTTTTTTTTCTGGTGAATTTCAATTTTCACAGCTGAAAAAAGTCTTTGTATATTGCATGAAAGTTTTCGTAATGGTTGATTCACGAAACAAACAACAAAAACGGATGCCTAGACAATAAAACATGAAGGCACTTTTAAGTGCAACTTTAAATGTGTCACATGGCAATATATACTGAAAGCAACTAGAGAATTCCTGCTTTGAACCAATACAAAAGTTTTATTTCTTGATATAAAATTTGTCCCCCGCCCCCCCCCCGCCCCCCCCCCGCCCGTGGCGTAGTGATAGAGCTTCGGCCGAGATGTCCTGGGTTCGATCCCCACAAGCGTCACTGTGTTGTGTCCTTTAGCAAGACACTCTCTACAGTACTGGTTAAACCCAGGAAGCGTTGGCTCCGTCCCGACATGACTGAAAACTTGTTAAATGGGACGTTAAGCCTCGACACAAACAAACAAAATTTGTTTCTGTTACAATACTGGTTCGTCAAAAATGAGGACATTTGCCTAATGAACTGTCTAGGGTCAGGTTTTGATGCAGGACAAAATCAGAGTGTTAAACTCATTTAACAAATCGAAGGCGTAAGTGATAGTACAGTGTATGGTGTCGTGAATAAATCAGTGCAGCTTACAAAAAGTTGCCCACAGATAAACGACCTCGTACAAGTGTAGCAGTTCGTATAGAACATGACGTCAAACTATCAGGATAACATCTCTATATAATATTTATTCCCTTTTATACATACTGACGTCAATAAAGAACGCCTCATCGATATCGAAAATGTTGCATAACTTGGCCAATCGAAATTTTCACTTTCTCTCCTATAGTATATAGCATAAATCAAATTTGGTTAAGATGCGCACTTTTCTCAAAACTTGCCTAGGTGCACATTTTTAAAAATGCATCCTGACGTCATTATACAGATGTTTTTGACGTGAAAATTCTTGAAAGCCGTGCAAAGTCGTTTTACAAACTTAAAAACATCAAGATTTTGAGACGTGACATTACTGGACCACGTGAAGTTGAAAATAACGTAGGGACTTTTCACACTGAGAAAAGAATAGGAGGAACGAAGCGTTCGAAGCGACTCCATAGTCCGGGACAATCGTTCGCTTCGGCATAAGATTCCCTCTGTCGATTTTTGTTACCGTAGCTCTTTCGCCGATGCTTTTGTAGCAAAATCTTTTTGACGTGCTTACGAATTCTGACGATGAAACATTTCAGAAATACGTTTGGTATTAACTTTGCACATAACCAGTTTTGTACTAAATATTAATCGAATTTCAACCATAAAACTCGATTTTATCACAAGTCCTATGAATTCTATGACTGTGACCATTGTCCTTTGACCTTGACCTTGAAAGTGTAAATAAGAAAATGGCAGACAGCAGTTTTCAAAGCTATGCGTAACAACAACTTTTGATGTTTGACAATCAAGGTATCATATATATTTATCATATATATTTGTTTCATGAAATAAGAAACTAGAATTGTCATAAATCTTCAATTGTCAAATATCCAAAATTTTCTATTTGTCTTTTTGAAAATCTTAGTTGCTATGGCAACCTATTAGGATTGACGGTAGAACTGACCAAATATGAAATCAGACATAGATGCTTATCATAATGAAGGTCATTTATTGCTTATTTCGACATGTGCATGTTTTATTAAGTTTTTTTTTTTTACTAAGCATAGTCACGATAGGTCATACGAATTTCACTTGACTTTGAAAGTTGAAAGATAAAATGGCAGGAAACATTTTCTTAATCTACTCATGAAAACAAACAGTCTGGTATATAGAAACACTGATTAACAAAAAGTGGCCACGATATGATTGACATTAGCAACTATACTAAAACGATGCTGTTATATTCATATCCACACCATGTTAATTTTCATAACGTGGTCGCATTATTTCACACGAAAAGCAAAGAATGGTGCAATGGTATTCTGATGCTTTTTTCCTTAGACGTCAAATACACGTTATCCGTAAGGACCTTTGTTTCACGCTGAAAGGCAGAAAAATTAACAATAGAAACTATTCTTTGTCCAATAGCCATGCCAGGATAGCCGTTGAAAACGTTTTGACCATTTTGACCATTTAAACATTGATCATTAGCTGCAGTGACGTCAATTACGCTAGAGAACAAAAATCGGTTTTCAAAAAAAAAAAAAAAAAAAAATGTATTTCAACAACATATGGTCACGTATGGATATCACACTCTATGGCTTATGTGTTAGTATTGCAAAGGAGTCTTTCAGTAATCGAAAGAAGCGATGTCTGATAGACCGATTCATGAACAGAATAGGGATTTAGCGAGTGGTGTATATTTTCAACAGCATGTCATTTTTCCAGCAGCTGTCTGAATAATTCAATTTTAGCATTTCAAAATGCGTGAAAGGTTAACAAAATATATGACCAATACTTAAAATAATTAGATTTGTTAATATTGTCAGTATAACGTGTCAAAGTTGACTGAGACGTTTTTTGCTGACGTCAGTATAGAAAAACTGGAGTTTACAGGTGTATAACTATTTTCCTAATTTTCGATCCAAACATAGATTGTGTGTACTCGTCAGAGCCTTTTCGGCGAGGCGGTTCTAACGTGTACCCACAATGTATGGTTTCAGCGAAAATGTTAAAAAATTACTTTTTTTTAATTAAAATGTTCAATATTTTCTTCTGAAAAAAATCTCTTGATATTAGATGAGCAAATTTTCGTATTTGCATATATAACTACTTTTGGCCTGTAGGTCGACAATCACATGTCGTAGTCACTGTAAATGGCTTGCATATTGAAGAACATACAGTGTAAACTTTCAGCAAACATTCAGTCGAAAACTAAACTAACTTACTCCAATAAACCCTGACAATGGTCTCATATCTTTAAAAGGGTGTATGATGCCTACTGGTGTGTGAAATATGAAGTCTCTATTACAATCGGATTCGATGCTGTAACCATTTGTATGCAGCACTGTCAAAACTCATGACCACGCAAATTGCGATTTTGTCTGTATTTTTACTGGAGGTAGGGTAAGCAAAAGCTTCAATGTGTTTCTTTGGTTAGTCATATAAGTGGTTTTTGATATATTTGGAATACCCAACAGGCCCACAAAAAGCAGCTAATGCAATAACATTGACTCACTAGCTTCGGCCATGCACGGTTGCTAAGCAACAAGATAATACTTAACATTTTTCTCACTGTAAGTATTATTGTACATTTTGAACGCTTCCGTTACGTATACATAACAGCTTACATATTAATGGATACATTCTTTGATGTAGTTGTTGTATGGTCTTCTGAACGCAGATAAAGACTGACATGCAATGACTGCAATATATAAAATTTACTACACTTTGCAGTACAACCCTAATTTTATGGTAAAATTACATTGTCAAAATGGTCACGTCGAAAACAAAACCCTACAAAAGTTGCAATTTCAGGCAAAGTCACTCACTATGGCAGGCAAACATGACTTATGTAGGGCCTTTTTTCATATACATATAAAATCTTAAAGAGGACTTTGCTGTATGTATGAAACTGTTTGAAAATGGATTATAATGTCATGACCTTTTACCTTCTGGTCTTCAGTTGCCTAGCAACCGTTGCATTGGCAGCATTGTTAATATTTTTCTAGCTGGTGTCAGTCCATATATATGCAGGTACATGTGAATTTAACTAAATCACACCTTAGCCTAATGGGTTTTGTTTTATGATGACATTGTCAGAACTTATTGGATGGCCCTCGTAAATTGAGAGCGCCGTTACGTTACAGGCGATAAAAAGTTAATGACAGGGTATTTCTGTATGACGTTTTGAATGTCATCTCTAAACTAGAAAATGTGTTTATGAAACATTATGCCCCCAATAGGTACCTCACTTTCATTGTGAAAATGTCCGAAAAATATCAAAGTTCAAATTGCAAAAATAGTAGTAAAATCAATCTGAGGAGAATATCCAAACCACATGCATATATTCAAAGCATGGTCACAACATCTGTCAAGACTAAGTTCAAATTGCTAAAAAATGATAAAAAATTAATTTGAAGATCATATCCAAACCACAAACCTATTTTCAAAGCATGGTCAAGACATATGTAAAGTTTCAAAAGAATCGGAATAAAACTGTAGGAGTAGTTGCGCATTCAAGGAACCCACTGTTCATTCGCTTTCATTGTCAAAATACCCGAACATGACTAAGTTCAAATTGCGAAGAAAGTGTCAAAAATTAATCTCAGGATAATATCCAAACCACCTGCATATATTCAAAGCACGATCAAGACAACTGCTAAGTTTCAAAAGAATTGAAATAAAACTGTAGGAGGAGTTGCGTACACAAGGTACACACTCCTATAGGGGGACGGAAGGACAGACGGAATGACGTAATGACGGGAAGCCAAAAAAGCGGAGGACAATTTATTTCACTGACACCACAAGGCCCACGGCTTTGATATTTAGTATGTGGGAATGGATACTTGTCCCTAACATAAATCATGCCCTTGGGTTCAAATCTGGCCACCCCCGGGGGGTTGATAGTCTCTATAGACTTACTATAGGAGAACCTTCAAAAATCAATATCTCCACAGCCAAATGGCTGATGATGACCAAATTATACACACAGCATTACTTGGCAGTTAGAAATGTTGCATATTGTTTTTGGGTCTCTGGTTGGCATAGCAACACATCAGTTTTAATTGAAAAATAAAAAAAAAATCTTCTTCTCCGAAACCACAAGGCCCACAGTTTTGATATTTGGTATGTGGCAATGGCTAATAGTCCTCTACATAAATTGTCCCTCAAATGGCCACGGCGGGGCGGGGGGGGGGGGGTCAATAGTCTCCAAAGACTTACTACAGGTAAACCTTCAAAAATCAATTAAGAGATATATCGAAAAATAAAGGGGTTTGTATACCAACAAAATCGCTTATTATGACAAAAATCGGTGATTTTAAACTACACTACTTTACTATATATACGATTCAAATCTGACGTTGGGCATCCAATCTCAAGTTTCGAGAGCGCGAAATTTGAAAGATCTTGAAACCTTTAAACGGTCAAAGTTTGTTGGTAACTAAGTACAACTACTTACCGAAGTTTATAAGCTGAGGCATTTACACACATTTTCTCATAGTTTACCTGAGTTTTACATAAATCTATTTCATCTGAAGGCTCTTTACACCTCAGTATTTGCCTCTTAACTTGCACAATTGGATCCCACCACATATCAAGTATTTCGTGAATAAATTATTTATCGCCGACGGACGCGCCAGTTCACCGTTTCGTGAGATTTTCTAATGAGAGTACCATGTCATCAGCCAGCCAGTGTCGCTCTTGTGCTATGTTTTCATGTTGTATGAACATTCTTTTGGGGCTTAGTTGTTAATGAGCAGTATTGATAATTGAAGAAACGCCCCTATATTGTTTACCAGTCTTATTTGTAAGGCAACAAACGTGTATTTGCGCGCCGGATGACTGTTGATATTGATGAATGATGAGTGAATTTATTGACTTTAATGACTTGATTAAATGATAGTGCAAATGTGACAAGTTCGTTATTAGTTACTTAACATCCCTGGTACTCGTGTGTTCCCTGAAGTGATGAACTATTCATGCTAAGTCGCCTCCAACGCCATCCTAAGTGGAGGTGCCTTACATTTGGTGTCAGAAGTGGGATGTCTATTCCAAAAGGCATCCAGTGGTACGAATCAACGCTAGAAGATGAAGAACTATATGTGGTGGTTAAAATGATAACATCAACTTAAGATTTTGTACGTATATCTATTTTTATACTTTAAAGAAGTGAAGAGACATAACCGTTTTTATTTAAGACTATAATGGCTGATACAGACAGTGACAGTGAAATTCATTTCAACATCGCTAATGACGTAGATGAGGAAGGACAGGGAGATATGATCCAACTAAGTTCAGTGCCGAGGCTGAACCTTTACGACCCTGATGACGTTCCCCGAAGAGAATCCCCACTTCCTTCCCCTATCCCCGCTCTTGTGCCTGAGCCACAGGTAGTACGTGACCAGAGGGCCAGAGATCGACCTAATGAGATGTTTGCTTCCATGTACTCCAACCGAAGCCCGGATAGACGCCATGAGGCCGGTGACCATGTCAGAAGCAGATCAGCCGGAGCTAGGTTCTACCCACAGCGCTACATTAAGCCAGTGCCGAAGGCCACAGTCCAACAGCATCGACGCGTGCAGGTGAAGCCAGAGTTCTACAACGGTGAAGATGACTGGGACCAGTATATCGCCTACTTCCAGAACTGTGCGGACTTTGGGCATTGGTCAGAAACACATAAACAGTTGATTCTACCGGCGTGCTTGAAGAGTCAAGCCAGAGCTTTCAACTTAGGACTTAGTCCAGAAGATCAAAGTTCCTACCACAGACTTGTCCAGAAATTGAGTGAAAGGTTCGGCAGTGTTCGTCAACAGAGTCGATACCTGACGAAATTTGAGACCAGTGAGAGCGGATCAGCCGAGACGATCGCCTCCCTAGTAAATGACCTGAGACTTCTAGCCCAGCGTGCTTATCCAGATTTAGGGACAGATGCACAGGAGTCTCTTGCCTTACACCTGTTTTACAAAGCTATCACACTCGAGATGAAATGCCGATGCATTGATCGGGGCTGTCGAACTATTGAGTCTGCAGAAGAGATTGTAGAGAGATATGGAGCTATACTTGGAGAAGGCACAGAGAAGAAGAACATTGTTCGAGCTACCAACGACACAGCTGATTTGGGACCTTCCAACTATAGTAGGTATCACCAGAACCGGAACAATAACAAGTCCAAATCAAACGACAGATCGCAAGCCCAGGATACCAACGAGCCTATTCTCAATCAAATACTTGAACGCCTGGAGATAATAGAACGTTGTCTACAGTCTAATGGTGCAAAAGACAGTTCCCGTAGGCAAACTGTCCGCCGAGGTGTAGGTTTTATTTGCCAATCTCCTCAGCACTTTCTTCAAGACTGTCCAGTTTATAAGAAATGCATAGATGAGTTTCAAGCTTCTAATGGACAGGAGTCGGGAAACGAGAACCCGTCTGCTCTTTACTAGGCCAGGGGTCGATGGATGTGGCATGGCCTACCGTAAATGCTGATTCAGCCGCCTGTATTCGATATTTTGACGAAACTGTTACTTGGTGGGATGAGTATCTTCGGCAAGTCATGATGGCTAACCAAGCATCCGTGAACTCCAGCACTGGAAAGACTTCCAATGTGATGATGTTGAAAGGGAGGTTGTGCTACCGGTGCAGGCTGTAATTGGAAGTCCTACCAAAAATTTAGTTACTGACTTGGATGATCTTATCTACTTGGTGAAGAAATTTCCAAGTCATCCTATCAAGGTTTACCATCTTGATCACCTTATACCATGTCGCGGGAAGAACATACCGTAGTGTGTTGTAAAGATGAAATTGAAGATGAAGAGGGATTCAGAGGACAGTGGGAAGACTGGATCCAGAGGCTAGACTGGAAGACAAGATTATTCTATCGATGGGAGCTCACATCGTTCTTTGGTATCGTATCTTGAACTGATCACTCAGGACACATACCTTCTTGATGCCACTGCGAAGGAAGCGGGTGGAGAGTTATCTCTTCATTCTGACTTACATGGAGTCAGAATGCAGCGAGTTGACTGGATCCAGGGGCTAAACCGGGTGGCGAGTCATTGCGGAGAAGCGGTTATTACTTCCCTCTGGCTCATTTGGAGTCAGAGGTCAGTGAGAGGCTATACCGGGTGACTCTATCAAGAATACCTTTATTTATTTGTCTTTCCGGAAAGGCGGGTGGAGAGTTACCACTTTCCTACTGATTCAAAATACAACAACACACTACGATTTTATGAAGTTTATTAATGTGACATCCACGACAACATGGTAGCTGGTCAGTGATGATAAATCACTTTCCAACCCAAGGGGAATTGTGTCTCAAGATTGTTCGATATCACCGTAGCAGATCCTGACATTACCCTGGGATCTCCTGGAATAGTGTTCGAGAAATGGTGGAATGGAATTAGAGGGGTCCTGATGTTACCCCAGGATCTCTGTTGATACCTCGTACAACTTATGTTTCCCTGGAATCTCTTGGAAAAACGTTCGAATAATGGTGGAATCGTATTGGCAGGGTCCTGATGTTACCCCAGGATCGCTGTTGATACCTCGTACAACTCGTGCTTCCCCGGGATATCTTGGTCCCTCAATGGAGTAATGGTGGAACCGTATTTGCAGGGTCCTGATGTTACTCCAGGACCTCTGTTGTTACCTCATATAAGCGAGTTACTTCTCAGGAACCTTTTCAATCTTCGGATGCTACCCTACAATAAGTGAATTCAACAAACGTGTTAGTGAGCCAAAGTGTGAAATAGTGTACGATTTCCTGTGTAGTGAAAATCGTTGACTAGGCATTAAGACCACATAAAGCCATGATGTATGCTGTTTTAAGGGTGGTTTTGTGAGGTATTAAGGCAGGTCTTTGATTCTCTACTACACAGGTCAATAATAAGTGATAAAAGTGTAAGTCATACAGTGTTGTGGCAGTCAATATAAGTAATAATATTCAGGAGAATATTCATTCCTGAAGGTGGGGAGAGTGTAAGAGTCTCCCGGGGGGGGGGGGGTCTCCTTCAATCGAACTGGTAGTGATCATATTGACTTCGTTGACTTCGTAGTGATCATATTGACTTACCCACCCACCCCGACTGTAAACTGTCTACAAAAAGGATGAAGATTTCACCATTCAGGACGTGAGCGGTAATTTATCCTGGCTGTCCATGGTTAATGTGTCCGATTATGAATGATCATCAACTGTTTAGAACAAATAGCAATCTAGAAACGGTCAAACGAAAGTGACTTGAATCTACCTGTTTAGCGGAACCGTTACGAACTGTCAAATTCTGAAGCACAAGAATCGTTTGTTTTCAACTGCCAGTCTGTCTTCTGCACACGAACTTGAACCAGGAATGTTTGTAGAAATCAAGGACTTTCCAATCACAGGGATAGAAGTCATTTTAATTCTTAATTTATAAACTTTCATTTCACAAGTTTTTAAATGTCACCGGCAAAATGTAAACATTGACCGATTAACCTCCCTTGCGGACTGGACCCGGGGGGGGGGGGCACTCCCTGGTAAGCAGTGTACCGATGCGTGATCAAAAAAACGATGAGAAAGGGTACTTTTTTTCAAGAAGGGCAGTGCGCAGCGCTGACATCATTTAGGGTAGGCAAAATGTCGTTTTTGTGGAAAAAGGGTATGTTTTTTACAATTCTGCTAAAACGCTGTGAAAAGGGGTGGACCGAGGCGTCCTTGGCCGATATGTTTTGGGCCGAAATGACTAAAATGTCTAAAACCTAAGGGATAAGATACGATTTTCCCTTTCTGTTCAACAATGTGTGTTGTTTCAATAGAAATTATTGTTTCTGCTAATTGAGTAGTTCATACAAATAAAAATGGTTTGTATTAAATCTTGTCTTTTGTACCCTGCTCTCCATAATGCTTGCTATATGTAAGTGCTTGGTATCTATCTACTATATCAAGATTTATTTCAAGTATGTATAGAAGCCTAGTGGTGTAGTGGGAAAGCTGCTTGCCTTGTAAACCAGGGTTCAATTCCAGGCTTCTCCGGTTTTTCGTACAAGACTTAAACTAATTTCCTATCGCCATATTACCTTAGCTGTTTAGTGGGACAAAACACAAAATTAACCAACCAACCATTATTTCATATATATTTGTGTCAATTTTCTGTGTACATTTGAACAAATTCAGATGCTGAGGGCAAAGCTTGAAAGCCCTGAAAAAAATTTAAACCCCCAATACTTTATTACTGACAGTTCCAAGGCGATACTTCCTCTGTGGTTAGTCTGTTTCTCGTTTCAGTGATGACAATTTCTTTTGTATGTGCATTTTAAGGTTTGCCATCTTTTCTTATTGTATCTGTATGTTGCCTATTTGTAACTTTAGCTATTTCATGTGTTGATTGCATGACCAAATGTTTGTTTATGATCATATCAGTTCCACATTTATAAGCATTTTAACCCAACAGAGCCAAAGTCTCAAAGGTGATCTTATAGGATAGGCAGGTACCTGGCATCCATCTTCCGTTACTGTAGTCTGTCTATATTTTAAAATTACTTCTCTGAAGCCATCAGGCAGATTTTTTGCATATTACACATATAGCATCTTCACGTGGTTATAAAAGAATTATTGCATTCCAGTGTTTTAGTTGACTACAGTGGAAAGGGGTACTTTTTGACGGGACACAGAGGAAAGGGTCACATTTTAAAGCAAACACAGTGAAAAGGGGGGTCAAATTTTAAATGTCGATCACACTGTTTAGGGTATGTTCAACAATCCTTTGATCACGCATCGGTACACTGCTTACCAGGGAGTGCCCTCCCCGGGGGACTGGATGAATTTCTGTACCTGCTAAATATTTAAGGCTGTTATCGAAGAAAGCGTTGACTGCATATTACTGAGTAGATGTTACTGCATCGAAGGACTTCATAATTAATGAGGAGGACCTCCTTGAGATGTGATCTCAGTAACGATTTTTGTGAGTATTTGTTATGCGGAACGTCATTTCCGCGCGAGCGTCTGCTCGACGTCATGTATCGTTGCGCACCCCTTGGAAATATTTGGAGGTCGTCCTTTCCATTATTACGAAGTCCGAAGAGTTGCAATTTATTTCATTTTATTCTGTATCACATTGTTTGTAAAAGGATCTCTACGTTCTTATTTCGGACTTCTCCGGAGTTTGAAATCACTTGCACTTGTTTGCGAGAAGCTCGAAGTAGTTCACTCGTGTTGTCATTTTACGGCGATCTGATTGGTTGACTGATGGCGTAGTACTACACTACTTTACTATATATACGATTCAAATCTGACGTTGGGCATCCAATCTCAAGTTTCGAGAGCGCGAAATTTGAAAGATCTTGAAACCTTTAAATGGTCAAAGTTTGTTGGTAACTAAGTACAACTACTTACCGAAGTTTATAAGCTGAGGCATTTACACACATTTTCTCATAGTTCACCTGAGTTTTACATAAATCTATTTCATCTGGAGGCTCTTTACACCTCAGTATTTGCCTCTTAACTTGCACGATTGGATCCCACCACATATCAAGTATTTCGTGAATAAATTATTTATCGCCGACGGACGCGACAGATCACCGTTTCGTGAGATTTTCCAATCAGAGTACCATGTCATCAGCCAGCCAGTGTCGCTCTTGTGCTATGTTTTCATGTTGTATGAACATTCTTTTGGGGCTTAGTTGTTAATGAGCAGTATTGATAATTGAAGAAACGCCCCTATATTGTTTACCAGTCTTATTTGTAAGGCAACAAACGTGTATTTGCGCGCCGGATGACTGTTGATATTGATGAATGAGTGAATTTATTGACTTTAATGACTTGATTAAATGATAGTGCAAATGTGACAAGTTCGTTATTAGTTACTTAACAACCCTGGTACTCGTGTGTTCCCTGAAGTGATGAACTATTCATGCTAAGTCGCCTCCAACGCCATCCTACCTTACAATATTAATGAGAAAGGGGATGGGCCATACCGCGGTTTCGGCTATTTAAGCTTCTGTAGTGACCCTTTAGATTTAGCATCTTGGAGCCAAAGAGAATAACTGTATTTTGGAATTTTGCATCTTTCAACAGGGTAGTCGAAATAAAGACTTGTAGAATCCAAATGGGGCCAAATAAATTAAACGTTGTTTAAGAAAATGAATCTAAACCGAAGATAATTTTCTGATTTCTCAGAATACCATCGCTATCTCAATAGACCAAAAGGAAAATATAATCTGCACTATCGAGGATGTACGGGGAGACTTTTTAGGACCGCCACAGGGCACAACACCAACTGCAGTAAAAGCAAGTAATGAATCACTTGTATAAGCGATTTCGTTGGTATACCCCTTATTTTTGGAGAAAAATAAAACACAGCACCCATGAATTGTCCTGTTGGGTGCAAGGTAGGTCAAATTAGCTCCCGGGGTATACAGTGTACACTGAAAACAGCGCTGAGAAAGACATGTGTTTTTGCTGCATTTTATCTACATACGGGGTGACACCAGTCAAAAATTGTCCATAGGCCACAATGCAAATTGTCGCACTTTGTGACACTCCCATTTGTTACCAAACATTTTATGACCAAAAGGACTCCCCTCGCCTTATAGCTCAGCCATACATCTACCCAACGAGCCTAGTTCAAAGGAGGGTTGACCGTTGAGTTTTTCCGGTATTCCGTTTTGCAACCACCCTAGGGTTGGGTTTTACCCTCTAGAATGGTGCAGATTTGAGGAGGGGTTAGTTTACAGATAGAAGCTTCCGACGAGAAATAGTCTCTTTTAAGATCGTGTTTTGTACACCCAAATGTCGTACACTAGTGATACTTTGCAGTGCATACTAAATATAAAACAGACACAAATAAATGTGCTCGTAATACAGTGTCAAACTCACCTAGGCAAAATTTTCAAATGCACTATTTTCGTGGGGTACGGAGGAGTGATAAATTTTGAGCGGTGTCGCACCATACGTTGCGAAATATCAGTGAAACCGTGCAAACACTTACATTCAAAGACAGCCTTGTCTGTTCTGGTGGCATTGTATGAATATTGTTGGGGTGAATGACACGCCGAAGTGCTCAAGCTGAAATATTTACGAAAACATGATTACTCGCAATTTAAATGTGGTCAAGTACATTTCTCCTGGATGTTTCATTATGCTAAATTGCGACATCACCAGAGACACATATTATCTGTTTCACGCCCTGTGAAACAGCCATCGAAGTCATGATAAAGCCTAAGTGATAGCCTAGGAAGGAACATAACGAAAACTTGCCCATGCAATATACAGAGAATGTTTTCAGAAGCAAAAATTGAACATTTTAGTGGACAAAAAAGGATATTTTTTTTTTATTTTTGCTCAAACATTGGTTGTGGGTACACGTTAAAACCGCCTCGCGGAGGCGGTTCTAACGAGTACCCACAATCTATGTTTTGGATAAAAAATAAGAAAAAATACATATACCCCTGCAAACCACAGTTTTTATATGAAAGTGGGGTTTTAGGGGGTATACATCTCACGGACATGGGTACATTTAACTACAGTAAGCTAAATAGGGACAAACTTTTAAGTATACTTAGTCATTTGGTGTTATCAGTTGAAGGTACAATAGTCCGTCTGTCTGTGATGACTAAAGTCCTAACGTTTATTTAAGATGTTTATATTGCTTAAATCTTGCTGAAACTTTCAAGAGGTAGTAATCCAAATTTTTGTTAAATATTGCAGACATAAACATGTGTTCAGAAACTCTATAATTAAATGAAAATTATGGCTCTTTAAAAAAATTAGCAGACTGGGCGTGAACAATTCACCAATAATAGAATCGAGAATTTGTCGATTCAATAACTGGGACAAAAACACTGATTTCATAATCACGAAATAACAAGCATTATTGCATAAATAGCTGTGCCGCACAATATTAGGCGACCACTCAGTTACACAAACTGAACTAAAATATGAAAGCGTACATAAGGCGAAATATTCAACACTAAAACATAAAACAATTAGAACCACCACAGAAATATCGCCTTGGAATGATCAGTTATATAAAATATATGGAGGGCTTAAACTAGTTTTACAGGCGCATAAACTCGGTTTAATCTCCTGCATGTAAATTAATGCTTTTTTTCTTCCTTGTTCTGGCTTCCTCATGTGCCAAAATATATAAAATGACATTTAAAGCATGTCTCTATGTAGTCTGAGAGCCGAATTATTCACTTGACAACTTCTTATTGGCGGCCATTTTGAAATTCAAGATGACCGCCACAATTTTTGTCCATCACTTGTGTCCCGGCGTTTTCTTACACTGTAAATCAAGTAGTCAAAGGAGGTATTGTGCCAAGTTTCATACTTTTATCACATTTTGAACGATTTTTCCCTTATCTCCCATACTAAATGTTTTGTCGATATTTTTTGTTTCAGACAGGATTTTTCATTTCAAAATCATATACCAAATATGGCAGCAAAATATTTGATATTAAAATTTATAAGGCCCGTCGGATTTTCGAGTTTCTTAAACGAACGTTTGGAGTTTAGTAGGAGATCCGCCACGACTTGGTCAAATGCCACTGAATGTGGAAAACTTGCTGGCAAAACGCAGAGGATGTATGCTTATGAAAAATGTGGCCAAAAGAGGTTCAATAAGTGAAAACCGGTCTTCGGGGTTCCCGACCAGCTTCGACATAAACCGGTCTGCGCAGTTACAGAAGATGGCTAGAATCTCGAGATATTGGATTTAAGAAGACCAGAGGACCAATGGTCCTGTAAACGCTCACCTGAGACCTGAGATATATACATGTACCAATAAACTTGTTAGACTAGACTGGTACAATGCATGTATATAACCCTAAGGCAGGGTCAGAATAACTCCTGGAGTCAATGTCTTTTTCAAATCATAAAAATTCAGTCCATTTGCAAATCAACTGCAAGTTTTGACCTTCAAATGACATCATAACAATTTTCTCCATTCAAAAGCATGGCGATCTAAGTTGACCTTGCCGTGAAATAGGTCAATGTCATTCCAGTGTCATGGTTTATACAAATTTTGTAGACCTCCGTTCCTTAATGCTTCATGCCAAGTTTCAAAATCACAGGCCTTCTGGTTCTGAAGAAGAAGATTTTTAAAGGTTTTTGCTATTTATAGCCATGGCGGCCTTCTTGGTCATGTGACCTTGACCATTTATATAAACTTTCATTCCCTCTTCCTAAGGATGCTCCACATACAGTTTGGCTTTGATTGGCTAAGGAGTTTCTGAGAAAAAGCTGTTTGAATATTATGAACATCTACATGTATATAGCTCCGGGGCAGGGGCAGACAACCCCTAGGCCTAAAATATTTTCATAAGCATAAATCTTCTGTCCATTTGCTCATTCCTAGCAAGTTTTCTGCCATTTAATTACATTTTCCTATTTTTTCCCATTCAAATGCATGGGCGACCTAAGTTGACCTTGCCGTAAAATAGGTCAAGGTCATTCCAGGGTCATGATTTATATAAACTTTGTAGAGCTCCATTCCCAGATACTTCACACCAAGTTTCAAAATCATAGGCATTCTGGTTCTGAAGAAGAAGATTTTTAAACGTTTTTGCTATTTATAGCCATGGCGGCCATCTAAGTCATGTGACTTTGACCATTTATATAAACTTTCATTCCTTCTTCCCAAGGATGCTCCACAAAAAGTTTGGGTTTGATTGGCCTAGCGGTTTCAGAAAAGAAGATGTTTTAATATTATGGTCATATACATGTATATAGCCCCGGGGCAGGGGCAGACAACCCCCTGGGGGCTAAAACTTTCCATTAACATGAATCTTCTGTCCATTTGCCTATTCCCAGTAAGTGCTACCCATTGAATACCATTTTACCATTTTTTCCAATTCAAATGCATTGGCGACCTAAGTTGACCTTGCCGTAAAATAGGTCAAGGTCATCCTAGGGTCATGATTTATATAAACTATGATGGGCCCGTGTCCCCGATGCTACATACCAAGTTTCGTGGAAATCGGCCCACTGGTTCTGGAGAAGAAGATTTTTAAAGGTTTTTGCTAGTATTTATAGCCATGGCGGCCATCTTGGTTATGTGACCTGGATCATTTATATTAACTTTTGTTCCCCCTTCCTAAGGATGCTCCACATGAAGTTTGGCTTTGATTAGCCAATCGGTTTCAGAGGAGAAGATCTTTGAAATTGTGGACGGAATCCTATAAGCTCACCTTGTGAGCCTTCGGCTCAGGTGAGCTAAAAAGGCATTGTACTATCCATGTTTCGAAAACAAAGGCGCTGATCTGCGCCTTTGATTTCGCCTAAACAAAAATCCGGTTTTCTCATGGCGCGGCTCTATTCAAACACAAAAGATAGCAAACACAATTTTTGTTTCCCGACACTGATATTGCATTAGCAAGTTTTCGTAATGGAATGACAACAATTGAAAAAATTGAACAATTAATCAAAAGCTGCATCTACGAAATGACAAAGTGAGCCGGGGTTATCATGCATTAACAGCAATATAATTACAATCATCACTAAAAGGTCATTTTGTGATGAGAACATTTGAGCCACCTCGTGGGAAAACCAACAATGTGGTTTCCGAACAGGTCCGACGTAAACCGACCTGTGCAGTAACAGAAAACAGCTAGAAGCATGAAATTTCGTATTTAGGAAGTAGAGGGTACTATCCGTGTAGCGAAACCAAAGGCGCTGATCAGCTTCGCTGTTACCGCGGAGCTGATCTCCGCCTTTGCTTTCGCCTATGCAGATTGTTGGTTTTCCCATGGGGCGGCTCATTTATAAAGACGTAGTGTCTATATTTTCTGGCATTAATTAGACTTCTGGCTGCAAAAGGTACTGCTCCCCCTAGGGAATTTTGCAGACATAGTCTATCTTAAAGAGCAATCTTTTCTGATTCAAATGAGAGATGTTTGCACTTTGTACGCCGGGGCGTAACGGTGTAGCAGGTATTTAAAAATAACAACTGTTACCAGCTTATTATATTTGCAGTATTCTTTGATTAGGAATGAAAAATAGGTTGCTTTACCATAATTCTACCATTTTTCTGCAACATTCTTCAATGAAAATATGTGGGATGCATAATTTGATCAAGCTGACATAGATGGTTCTCTATTTGTATAGCGTATGTAACGTATGTAACAAAAATATGCGAATTTACATTTATAAACAAATAAGGTTTTCAGTAATAGTTTCTGTTGAGTACAAATCTGCAAACGCCAATGTGCAAGATTAGAATGTCATGTTTGTGTTATTTGCATTCAAATGAGAGATGTTTACACTTTGTACGCCGGGGCGTAACGGTGTAACGGCCATTTAAAAATAACAACTGCTACCAGCTTATTGTATTTGCAGTATTTTTATTTGGCTTGAACAATATGTTGTTTTACCATAATTCTACCATTTTTCTGTAAGTTTCTTCAAGGGCAATATGTGGGATACATAATCTTATCAAACTGATATAGAGGTTCTCAATTTGTGTAACATATGTAACAAAATATGTGAATTTACATATATAAACAAATAAGGGTTTCTGTAATAGTTTTTGTGGAGTACAAAGCTGCAAACACCAATGTGCAAGGTAAGAATGACATACTTGTGTTATTTTCATTTGCTAGATGTGTCTCAGTTGTAACGGTGTAACACCAAGTTGTTTATATTTATACTTCATGTAATGTTACAATGTTACCAATACCACATGGGGTTAATGTGACCTACAAAATTGATCATATTTTCGTTATGACTAATCATAGACCACTGAGCTTGGTTTCATTTAAAAGCTTCTTCACTATAGCCGTTTCATCTCAAGGTAAGTTTTGCAAATTATCTTATTTGCATATTTGTGAATTTTAATTTAAATATTAAAATGGCCTAACATTCATAAAAAAACCTAAAAACGCCTTTCAGACCCAAGCTATCATCCTAGCACATAGTTTATACACCAGTGATACCATTTGACACTTTTACAGATGTATTGGGTCTATTTGAAAATTATCTCATTCGCATATTGGTCAATATTAATATAATAAACTATGAAAAGTTTGGAAAATCACTGAAAAATAAGATGTATACTTACACAATTACTAATGTCTGGCATATCAACAGACCTAGAATGATAAAAGTGGTAGCAGCTTGATGCTTTAGGCTATTCACTTTGTCTTCTAGTCTGATAAATGAATAAACTTATTTTAAGTTTAATATAGGAATGAAATTTATTTTTGTTGATTTTATCGATGTGTAAACTCAGGCGAATCACTCACAAACTGAATAAAGCCCGAAGGGCTTTATGAAAAAGTTTGAGAGTGATTCGCCTGAGTTTACACATCGATAAAATCAACAAAAATAATAATTCATTCCTTATAATTCCAACTTTGTCTCATTACACTGCATTTGTCTACATTGATTTAAATTTTTATAGCCATAGCCAGCGGAAGGAAAATAGAGCAAAACGGATCATCATGAGGCAGCCATCTTGAAAATTTCCAAAGCATAAAACTCACTTCTCGCAATAAATAGAAGCTATAACTGACTTGCTATAAGCAGGCTGTCAAAGCGGGAGCTTTAAAACGTCCCCCCTTCATTCAAAATTGTGCTTTTGGGAGAAAATATCGCCGTCTTGACCGATAGAAAGACATGTCGATTTTGAACTGGGGGCTCGGAATATTAGAATTCCAACACACAACAGGAAGATTAACACACTTACCGTACTATGTTCAGTTAAAAGAAAATGCGTCCATGTTAATAAAAATTCAAAATATTCATTTCGACGCCTTCAAAACGCGTTCATCCATTGTTTTTATGACGTTTGATGACGTCAACGTTTTTGAGAAGAAACGTCACGTTATCACGTAACGTCGCGCCATTTTTAAGGTGAAAACTGAGTATTCTTACGCATTGCTTTTATCGAAGTATAAAGTCTTCCAAACAACCAATCAGAATGTAGGAAATTAGTAAAGTTGGAATTATTGAATATTAATGCCATCTTTACAGACTGGAGAAGAATCACGGCAAATAAGAGGGTATACTTTACAAAATGGCTTGTGTCTAGGTTACTGATAGCACTGCTGTACTGAACCTGGTATCAAATGATTGCTATGAAAGTGTATTATAACCATGTAACCTGATATATAAACCTTCTTATCTGATAAAGGTCACTAATATTAAAATTGAATCTTCATAAATAAGAGAAAATAAGAGAAAAATGAAGAGATATACCAACATAATCACTTATATCCCGGCTGCTCATTGCCCTAGAGGGCTAAATTGTTATCAGATAATTGCTTGGACAATACACAATTTCCCAGTGCTCTTATTTACAAAGCATATCAGATTTAATTTCATG
The DNA here is from genome assembly GCA_964017185.1 of Rugalucina vietnamica. NCBI lineage: Eukaryota > Metazoa > Mollusca > Bivalvia > Lucinida > Lucinidae > Rugalucina > Rugalucina vietnamica. The sequence continues at coordinate 11,859,080 of OZ024876.1, read as the reverse complement.
GATATTCATAAAACGTCGATAAAAATGGTAAATAGCAAAAAATTAAGGGTGTCCAGCAACAGAGAGACATGTACCTTTGCTTCAACCTCATATGTTTTGTGATATGTATATATGACAATATATGACAACATGACAATGATTCATATATATTGTGATACTATGACAATGATTCATCATAACAGTGACCAAATAGTAACATTTGATGCCATTTTGACTACTCGACAGCTATTGACAGTGGAGATACAAGTGATTTTGTTGGTATACCCCTACACGTTTCTGCAAATTTCTTCTTTTTTTCTGAAGTTCTTGTTGCAAATCATGAAACAAACATTCATATGATTTTTATGATTTATTCATAACATCATATGGTGAAAGAACATTTTATTAGCAACAGGTAGATAGCAATTATAGCTGCCTAGGTCTTCTAGTAGCCAAGATTCATCTTGTTTAATACGGGCACAGCCTCATTTCTTTGGTTGTTTATCACCAACATCTAATTTTACCATTATGTTTTATCAATGCTCATCAAATGACTTTTTATTATAGAGGGTGATAGAAAATTGCCCTTGCCATTTTCAGCACATTCAGACTTTGGCTTGCTGAAAAACATAATCATTTTGTTGGTATACCTGCCTATTTGTTTTGTATTTTCTCTAATTTCTAAAGTTTTCATTAATATTCATCAAACTGAAATTCAGATGATGTATCTAGAGGACTGAGGGCATTAGTCCATTGCCATAGCATTAATTTGATACCACTTTCAGCATTCTAGGTCTATTAACAGTTCAGTTACAAACTATTTTGTAGTAATACCCTAATTTTTCTGCATTTTAAAGAGATTTCTAAATGTTTTATAAATAGTACATAATGGGGTCAAAAGACATTTATTATCAGAAATGAATAAGATTTTTAGTATTGTTTTACACCAAAAACTAAATTCTTCATAGGGAAACGTGAAGTGTTGGCACTATTTTTCAAATAGCATCATATATATCTGCTGTACCCCACGTCATTCCTTATTCATACATATATGTTACATACGTTACATTTCTCATTAAGATGTATGGTAACACCCACTCAGAACTATAGTTCTCAATAAGCATGAAATATAAGCAAATAATTATTAACATTAAATATAGCCATTAGAAATGAATATTTACACGTTTTGTGTAATTAGCAACACAATATTTGGCTTATGAAACTGGGAGTAGGGTTGCTAAACAACCCATTTAGTATTATAATATATACAATATAGGAATTTTCCATCTCCTCCATTGAACATGGTAATGGAAAACTCACATGTATTTGGAAAAGTCACTAAAAACATACGATGTCACTCTCAATGCTAATTTTGAAAGGGTAATTTTAATAAATGCTACAGACATTACACTGTAGGTGTCAGATGATTATTGCTCAAGCAACTTTATTGTGTAAAATGGTCATATTTCATGCAGACAATATGAGAAGGGTGTATTCCTGCTATGTATAATGCCCTTCGTTATTCATTACATGTTTGTTACATACGTAACATTCTGGATCAAAATCTTTGATCCTAGATACTTGGTTACAGATCCTCAGAACCATGGTTCATGATTAGATAAGCAAGAAAGTATGGAACTATGATATATATCCACCAGTTTCAAGTATTTTACATACTTCATGTTTGTTGCAATAGAAAATTTCGCATTTGAAATTGGGGGTAGGGCTACTTATTACTTCATTAAAGGCACTGTATACAAGATAGGAAAATAAACCTTGGTTTTTCTATCTGCCAATTGAACATGCTGATGGAAATAAATATCATATCTTTGGAAAAATGCATAGTGCAACTTTACAAGTAAATGATATCACTCAAAAGTGTTATTTTCAAAGGGTATCTTAATTTATGTTACGTATGTTACAGTAAGTGTGGGTCAAATCTTTGTTCAACCAATTTTAATATGTATTAAAGACATACAGCAAGCAGACGGTATGAAAAAGTTGAGTAAAATGATAAACTAGTGTTATTTTTCTGTAGCTGAAAACACCATTTCATAATTTCTTAATTTTGTTAAGGTAACATATGTAACAGGCTGTTACAGGATAACGCCCCAACGCTCAGGGTGCAAAAATCTCTTATTCTACTCAGATTGAATTGTTCTTTAAGAAAGGGTATGTCTGCAAAATTCCCTAGGGGGGGGGGGGGGCAATCGACCCTCTGGCTAGCAGCCTAAATGTTGATTTGTTGAATTATTCAAATGAAGCTACTTACGTTTGACCTCTATATGACCACTCTAGGTCATCGTTGGCCAGCACAGTGAGGTTAAGTTTAGCGTTGAAAGAAAGATTGTCCTCCGGGAGAGAATCGGCAATATACATTCCATACCATGTATCACCAGCCTGAAAAAAATAAAATGTTAATCAGACCCGACAGATGTTCGACCACAGGGACCTGTGTCGTAATTTTTTAAGGTTTTTGGGGGATATGTTTGTATATATAGACAAGGGTGCTTTCGGTGTGCAAATACCCATATTCGAAAAAGATTTACAGCATGAAGACAGTCATTAATTTGGAAGACTTTTACCGCTAGGGTGGCAGAAATTTTTCTCTACAATGTGTACTATAAATGATCCAGTACATGGTCATTCTGTGGCCACTGTTGCTTGTAAAAGTCCAAAATTTGCCAATATTTCAGCCGTTGTAGTTAAGCCTGTCCACACACTTTTGATGGTTTTATGAAATATTATTAAATATAGGAAAGATTCTCCTAACCTAATGACCATCAAATAAAAATACTCTGTCTAATCTTTCTGATCATGGTATTTGTGCCTCATAACTCCTGTGAATCGCTCCATAACAAGCATTTTCCTTCATTTTTCATTGCTCTAGAAAATATTTTGAAAGCTGACCTCCATATTTAAAACTAGAAAAGTTCCATTTGAGAAAAGCTATTTGTAAATTAAGAATCAGTGCTCACAATCTTATGATTGAAGCTGGTAGATATACGAAGCCGAATAAGAAATGAAATATTATATGTATTATTACTGAGGCCGCTAGCGTTACCAGTCATTTTAAGGCATCACCTATCATATTACTATATACCACAAGCTCAAGAATTCCCTCATTTTGAGGAGAGCTCAAATTACCCTATCTAATCACTAAATGGCACTTGTACAGTTACAGATTTTCACAGAACATTAACTAAATAAACTCCAGCTGTGAACTGGCTGCAGTGGTCACTCTTCCCTCCCATTCTAAGAGTTTATAACCCCATTTATATTGAGGCCATGTCTCAAGAAAACCTTTTGTAGTGCTTTAACCAGGTATTTTACAAACCGGGATGTGCACTTGCAGATTATGATTCAATTGAATTCAATTTGAGAAAAAGAGAAAAAATGGGTTAAACAGTTTATGTAGCGAAAACAAAGACACTTATCAGGTTTGTACTGTTCTGTGCCTTTGTTTTCACATGTATACAAAATCAGTTTTTGTCATAACCTGATTCATTTGCAGCATTGTTGAAATGGAATCATAACTGATGCTATATGTATATGCATAAACCAAGTTGCAAAGTGTAAACAGGAACAAACCTACTACTAAGATAACAGACTTAATTTGTTAATTCAAACTTAAATAAGAAGTTAAAATTATTATTATCATATGAGCCACCTCGTGGAAAAACCAACAATGTGGTTTCTGAACAGGTCTGACACAAACCAGGCTGCACTGAGTCACAGAAGCAGGCTAGCAAATTAAGAAGAAGAGGAAGTGTACTATCCGTGTAGCGAAAACAAAGGCGCTGATCAGCTTCATGGTTACCGCGAAGCTGATCTGCGTCTTTGTTTTCGCATATGCAGCTTGTTGGTTTTCCCATGCGGCGGCTCATATGACATAGCTTTTTATACAGTGGATAACGTCATGTAATAAAAATTGTTATGACCTCACTTTTTTTTATTCAGTTTAACATCCCTTTCAAGTTTATTTCAGCTCATATGAGACGGGCCAATCAGAAGGTGGGGCGAAAACCGGAGAACCCCGCGAAAAACAAACCTGGTACGCCCGCAAGCAGAACTTGGCTTGTCTCACATGTGGCCAGAGCGTCCGCCGCGGGGGCTGCCTATTGTGGGAATACGTAACGTCATTGACAACGTCCATAACAACAATGTAAATTTTCATTAAACAAGGTGATGCAATCCTTTTTTAGAAGTCATATGATGAAACAAATTTATGTTATTATAATTCAAATCTAAATAAGGAGTTGGACTAAAAATTATAAAAATTATTCACATTTTATTACTTTTGAATGGCCCAAGTATTATTGAATTTATTACCAGACCGGACCTACTGGTCATAGTCTTCATTGGATGCATTTTCTAGTTTTATAAACTCATATACCAAAATATTGTGCACTGTGTTTCCTGAAAATAATACTTAGCTCTCTAAAATGAGCCCCATTTCAAGAAACCTTGTATTTGTGGTTTTCATCCGAAGCGAACATGGTGGAACAAAAATGGCTTGAGTGTTTACATTTTGAATTTAGACAGCACAGGGGTTGTTTTGTCTAAATAGGAATACAAAGGCACTGACCATTAGAAAAAGTATGACATCAAGTACCATTTTTGTTTGACCGGCAATAAATTTTTCAGACAGTAGAAATCACCACCTGCTAAGAATCCTCTTGGAGCAATGGGCTGTTTTATGAGGCCTTTAACAGGCCACAGTGATCTTATCACTAATCTGTGTAAACAATCAATTTCATGCTTCTAGTTGAAGAAAATTCAGAAGTGTAGCTTGTGAGCTAAAGTAATATCATTCTCAGCATCAAAATTGCACACTAGTATTCATGTCACGATTTATTGCTAGTTTGGTATTTTGTGTTTTTGTTAATTATGTTTGTTGTATGTAATCAGATTTATGTATGTTTTGTTTGATGCCCGAAAGGGTCCTTGATTGGAAAATAAAAATATTCTATTCTATTCTATTCTATTCTATTCATTATTGTTGTGTTCAAAGGTCAATCAAACTGATTGGTTAATATCAAAACTTAATCATTTAACCAATCAGAGCGCTTGTTTCATCTACCTCACCAAAATGGTGGACAACTGTCAAATCTTATGGCTAAACAATGACAAACACAGAAAAAAGTCTACAGTGTACCATGCAGTGGGTTGCACGAGTTGTGAGGCACAAATACCATGATCAGAGAGATAAGACAGAGTGAGCCGCGACGCGAGAAAACCGGTCTTCGGGATTTCCGACCAGGTCCGACACAAACCGGGCTGTACAAGCTCAGAAGCAGGCTAGAAGCTTGAAATTTCGGATTTAAGAAGAAGAGGAAATATACTATCCGTGTAGCGAAAACAAAGGCGATGACCTAAAAAACCTAAAACGTGTGTGGACAGGCTTAACTACAACGGCTAAAAATGACAAATTTTGGACTTTTACAAGCAACTATGGTCAAAGAATGACCATGTGGTGGATCATTTATAGTACACATTGTAGAGAAAACAGATTTCCGCCACCCTAGCGGTAAAATTCTTCCAAAAAAATGACTGTCTTCATGCTGTAAATCTTTTTCGAACATGGGTATTTGGACACCGAAAGCACCCTTGTCTATATATACATATTTATCCCCCTAAAAACTTAAAAAATATGATACAGGCCCCTGTGTGTTCGACAACGGAAGATAGTTGGATGCCTGTATTATGATCCCGTGCAGACGTTTTGGTACCACTGTAGCAATATGTATCAGGAAAGCATGTCCATCACAAGTATACGCCATATATAGAAACCCATGTAATATGCAGAGATTTTTTTAGCCGTAAAAAATGAAACTTTCGTCAGGAATGTTTTGATATTTTTCTTATTTTTGCTCAAAACATAGATTGTGGGTACCCGTTAGAACCGCCTCGACGAGGCGGCTGTAACGAGTACCCACAATCTATGTTTTGGAGCAAAAATAAGAACAAGTAGCCCAAGGGCAACGATCGCTCACCTGAGAGTCAACAAGTATAATCAATGGACAAAGTGATTTATTTTTTTTTACCATAATGGGTATAACGGCCATCTTGGTCATGTTTCAGGTCTATGGCTGCAATAGTTACCATATGATCATTGGTCCTCTAAACGCTTACCTGAGACCTAGTTGTCACTTTTTCCCATGTTTCCATGTTTGCCTATGTTTCCAAAATTGACCTTGACCTAAATTAATCACATACCTTCATCTACTCCATTAGTTGTTTGCATCTGCCAGTTTTCAAAAAATCCATAGTTTTCACTTTATCCCATGTAAAAGCCTATGTTTCCAAAATTGACCTTGCCGTAAAATAGGTCAAGGTCATCCCAGGGTCATCATTTGCGCAAACTATGATGGGCTGGAGTCCCCAATGCTACACACCAAGTTTCGTGGAAATCGGCCCGCCGGTTCTTGAGAAGAAGATTTTAGAGTGTAGAGTGGTTTTTACCATATACGGGCGTGGCGGCCATCTTGGTCATGTTATCAAGATACCGCGAACAAACTTTCATTCCCCCTACCCATGGATGCTACACACAAAATTTGGCTTTCATTGGCCAAGCGGTTTTGAGAAAAGAAGATCTTTGAAATTGTGGACAACGGACGGACGGACGACGGACGACGGACGGACGCCGGACTGATTGGTATACTATAAGCTCACCTTGTGAGCCTACGGCTCAGGTGAGCTAAAAATAGGTATATCCATGTAAATCCCAGTTTTACTGTCTAAAAGTGGGGTATATGGGGGTATTTTTTTACGGACATGTTATCCTGATGAGATGGCAACCAAACTAACAGGAAAATTTGTAGCAGTCTTTCATTTGTAAAACTTACGGATATTTTCAATGTTATGGGCTAGTCTCAAACACTGTCAAGCTCGATTTTACGATTTTGATATTGTTATTTCGTAATATAACTACTGTAGCAAGTACTTGGCCAAAATGTGCGGATGAGTTATGTGATTTTAACTCACCTGAGCCGAAGGCTCACAAGTTGAGCTTATAGGATAGCCATGCTCCGTCTGTCCGTCGACTGTCCGTCGTCCACAATTTTAACGATCTTTTCCTCTAAAACCGCTTGGCCAATCAAAGTCAAACTTCATGTGGAGCATCCTTAGGAAGGGTATAAATGGTCTAGGTCACATGACCAAGATGGCCGCCATGTCCATATATGGTAAAAACCATAAAAAAATCTTCCTCTGGAACCGGTGAACCGATTTCAACGAAACTTGTCATGTAGCAATGGGACTCTGGTCCATCATAGTTTATATAATGCATGACCTTGTGTTGTCCTTGACCTATTTTATGGCAATGTCAATTTTGATTACATAGGGGTTTCAATGGGAAAAAAAGTGTAACATTGAATTTTTCAGGAAGTTTTGGAGCCTGTGACCTGAAAGTTGGTATATACAGACAACATGTTGAGCTAATGAAATGTGTGAGTATTAAAGGTCAAGGTCATTTTTTGATCTTGGCCAAAGGTCATTTTTAAAATTAAATGTAAAACTTAATTTTCTCGACTGCTCGACCAATCAAAGCCAGATTTTATTGTGTAGTCAGACAGACAGACAGACATAACTTCATTCACTTAAGCCCAAATTGGGCATACAAGGATTAACAACAGAATAAGTTCAAGAATGGTAACAAGGATGGAACGTATAGGAAGTGAATATAGATAGTTGTAATTCGGTGGAGTCCTAGACTGACACGGGTAACCTTTTCCTGTGAAATTAGCAGTATAAACGGTTTGTTGTCTCTGTCCTGATCTTGCATATATAGACATGTATTAAGCACAAATATTCGACATGTCATTTAACATGATTTCTCACAACACAGCTCTATTTAATACGGTCACAATACAATTTCATTGACGGTAAATAACTTTAGGCATGTCACTAGAAAACAAAACAAAAACACTTTGATATAATTATGAATATTGGCTCCATTTACACGACCAGATAGTTATGTCAGGAACATGCACACTAACATGATGTACAGAATGTGCATGTCATGTGCAAACCGATCATGAAATATTATGTCGTGCTGAATGCGCATTTTCTCGCGGCATGGTGCATTAATTTGTAGTATTATTGGGATGGGGAAACGAAAATTTATATAAATGTTCATGGTCACATGACCAAGATGGCCGCCATGGCTATAAATAGCAAAAACATTTAAAAATCCTTTTCTCCAGAACCAGAAGGCTTATGATTTTGAAGCTTGGCATGAAGCATCAGTATGAGGAGCTCTACAAAGTTTCTGCATTTGAATGGGGAAAATTGTCAAAATGTCATTTGAAGGGGATAACTTTATGGGAAAGGGCAAATGGACTGAAGATTTATGATTCTGAAAAAACATTGGACCCCAGGGGCAGGTTTGCCCCTATCCCGGGGCAATATACATGTATATTACCATAATATTCAAAGCTCTTCTTCTCTGAAACCGCTGGGCCAATCAAAGCCAAACTTCATGTAGAGCATTCTTAGGAAGGGAGAATGAAAGTTTTTATATAAATGGACAAGGTCACATGACCAAGATGGCCGCCATGGCTATAAATAGCAAAAACATTTTAAAATCTTCTTCTCCAGAACCAGAAGGCCTATGATTTTGGATCTTGGCATGAAACATCAGTGGGAGGAGCTCTATGAAATTTATATAAATCATGACCCTGTGATGACCTTGACCTCTTTTACTGCAAGGTCAACATAGGTCGCCCATGCATTTGAATGGGGAAAATTGTCAAAATGTCATTTGAAGGGAAAAACTTTATGGAAATGGGTCAATGGACTGAATATTTATGATTCTGAAAAACATTGGACCCCAGGGGCAGGTTTGTCCCTATCCCGGGGTAATTTACATGTATAATACCATAATAGTATTCAAAGCTCTTCTTCTCTGAAATCGCTTGGCAAATCAAGGCCAAACTTCAAATGGAGCATTCCTAGGAAGGGAAAAAGTTTATGTAAATGGTTAATTAACATGACCAAGATGGCCGCCATAAACCATGACCCTGGAATGACCTTGACCTATTTTACGGCAAGGGCAACATAGGTCGTCAATGCATTTGAACGGGGAAAATTGTCAAAATGTCATTTGAAGGGAAAAGGACCAATGGATTGAAGATTTATGATTCTGAAGAAAAAATGGACCCCAGCAGCAGGTTTGCCCCCCACCCCGGGGAAATATACATGTACATTTCCATAATATTCAAAGATCTTCTTTTCACAAACCGCTTGGAGCATTCTTAGGATGGGAGAATGAAGGTTTATATTAATGGTTCAGGTCATATAACTAAGATGGCCGCCATTGCTATAACTTCTCCAGAACCAGAAGGCCTATGATTTTTAAACCTGGCATGAAACTTCAGGCAGTAGAGCTCTACTAAGTTTATATAAATCATGACATTGAGATGACCTTCACCGTGTATCATTAACTCCGGAACTTGGTACCAGGTGAATCGATACAACGCAAAGACATGGCTCTGAGTGGTGTAAGTATACCGTTTTATTCAATGGGTTTTGATGAGTATCTTCCTTTTAAACCTATAGAGTTCGTTTCTAGAGATGTTTAGCTGTTGTCCATGGTTCGCTCACTCAACAATTGTTGCTGTAGGTAGCAAACCGGACTGAAATGGTGCGACCTGGTACCGCCCAAAACACAATGCCCCACCGAAATGTGTTCGATTTGCATGTTTAAAAAGCCTTTTGCCCTTCGTTTTTGGTGTCAAAATATTTAGGGCATTATAATTCGTCCTTAGTAAAAGTTTCGTTTCCGACGACATATACTATGCAAAATATATTTAGCAATTTTTGATGGTTCATATATTTTTTCTCATGTTAGAGCAAATATGGATATTTCTTTCATTTAAGTGACAAGAACAGGGTCTTAGGCACATGATACGATGAATTAAACGCCATCCTTTAAAGAGGCTTTTGGAACAACCAAGAAATACAGAAGGGGTGTGAAGGCCAAATTCACAACCATTAAACACAATGCAAACAACTGACTTTTGTTTATTCCATCTGTTTCCCTTCTTTTTCATCTCTTCGTTATCAACGATGTTGATTATGTGACAAATGAGATTGGGCTTTGGTGGTACAAACTTTACCCGCCGAAAGAATGACGTCAAGATGACGTCATGTGGTCGAAGGTGTCTTAATTTCTGGTTTCTTGGTTTCCATGGATTTCTGAACAACAAAACAAGACAAACAAAATAGAATGTAGCCGATACTGTGACGAGTAAAACTGGTAAGTTTTTGAGTCATAACGCGTCATCCTAGTGAGATAACGCTGACGTTTAACGCATTCTGTTAGCTTACGTTTTGAAGCCACGAAAGGGAATTTTGCAAAACCACTTTATCTTATCACATTGGTGTGCACCAGGCAATTAAACTCAATGCCGTTTTTATTTTCAGGAAATTCCACTTAGAAACGTAACTGTAAGGCGATAATGAAGGAGCCAGAGAAAACATTAAATTCAAAAATTTTGGATCTTTATTTCTCGACGATAAAATTTCGTTTCAAAACGTTGTTTTGTTTTTCCTTTGTATTGATGACTAAACAGTTGCTAAAGCATGATGTCGGTTTCCCACTTAAAGCAGACCTGTCAATTTTGATCGTGAGTCTTTAATTCTGACGTCACGTCAGTATCGCTGTAACGTTTGATTTTTTCGAAAGAGTTTGGTTGCAAGATCTTGTAGAAGGGTTGCCAGTTATGCCTTTATTAAAAAAATAATTTTCATCCATTATGTGCAGAGTCTGGCAGCTGTAATGAAAATTGCTAAATTTATTTTGCATAGTATAGATTTAATAGGGTTTTTGTCCAAAACAAGAGTACGGCGATTTAGCAGTTTGGTGTACGGCAACTTGTAAATTATCTTAAAAGACAGTACGGCAACTTGTAACACCACAATGCAACGAAATTTTATATTTTGACCTATTTTTATTTCAACATAGCTCTTTTGCAGAGTTGCATTATGGCCTTCACCGACACTTGCGCCTATATACTGGCATTTTCTTCTTATTCCTATTCTTATTTTTGCTCTTAAACATAGATGGTAGGCACAGTCTAAGAATAATAAAAATATCAAAATTTCAATTTAAAATTTTCACGTTTACATCTGAATAAAAGATGTATATTGTATTGGCGTGTTTTCGAATAAAATTTGTATTTAAAAAAAAGAAGTCGGCGACATCCTAATTGCACAAACTGCATTCGCCACAGTGATATTTACTCGTATCTAGCTCTCAGTCAAAATTTAAGTTTAAAAATATCCTTAAGAAAACAATTAATAAACTATTTCTAAATGAGTGGTACACTACTAGACAAGATTATTGCTCTGGAAAGCTGGATACATACTGTAAACTTAAAACTCACTTTGGTTGTGAAAAGTATATTAATGAGATAAGAAATTTCAGCTACCGTAGGAGTATTACAAGGTTTAGAATTTCTGCTCACAGACTTAAAATTGAGACTGGGAGGTATATCAAGCTGGATAGGTCAGAAAGGCTGTGTACCAAATGTTCTGCAGGTGCAATTGAAGATGAGCAGCACTTTTTGATGGAATGCTCAAAGTTTAATGCGTTCAGAAACAGCTTTTCTCAAATCATTAATGACTCCAACAGAAATTTTATGGAGCTGGATAGTTTCCAGAAGTTTTTCTGGATTCTGACTAATGAAAACTCTGATATACTTCACAAACTTGGTCAGTATCTGCATGAACACTTGGATTAATACATTGTTTTATATTAAATTGTTTTTGTTTGTGTTATCTCATCTCTGATTTGGATTTCCTCTCTTATTCTCTGTACAACATCTTTGTATGCCCTTGCTGGGCCCAAAATTGGTCAAATAAAGTCTTGTATCTTGTATCTTGTATCTTGTATTTAAAACTCGGCACAACACTAGAACATCAATGTTATTTTGAATACAGTAATATAATAATATTATAGGGATCAAATATGATTTTCTACTCATTAACATTCGCTAGGTCCCGAGGGGAGTGTTTCAACACTCCCCGAGGGACCAAGCGAATGTTTACGCATGACAAAATCATGTTTGATTGCTATTATAGTATTAATTCTGTACAAACGAAAGAAATAACGGTGCACTATATTTTACACCCTCATCACATTTTCATGCGTGTAAAAAAATTTCATTTCATAAATGAAAGTTATGCTTGTTTCGAGCGGAATTCAGTTACTCATTATTAGCACGTGTTTTGCGTTGCACCCGGTAACGAGCATAAATAAAACCATGCATTTACAGCACGTGCGCACGAGAATTGCTACAGTATATGGCTTTCTTTTCATTAATATATGGCTGTTAATGTCGGTGGCAAAGTTATTTATGAAATAATATCAGTTTATCACGATCTGTACCAACTTTTACAGTACCGCTGACGGGTGAAACTGTGCGGGACTCGAACCATATAGAGTTTAAAAGCGCAAGTTACTTTCCTTAACAACAAACAGCCGTACTGTTAGCTAGCAAGTCGCCGTCCATTGTTTTTGTTGACTGTTCCAAGTCGCCGTACTCGAGGTACCTGACATTATCACTCGTTTTTATACAATTCAGCGTATGTTTGGTGACAATTACTACTTTTATATTAGCAGCAGGTTTATATCATCTTATATCTGACAATGTCTTGAAATTTATCAACACCAAATGCATGATAGACGATCGAATTTCGAAACAGTCATATATTTTCGCGGGTACTAGGTCGCTTGATTTTCAATAAAAACACCACTTAAAATCGAGTTCATACTATGTGCACATGTCATTTTAATCATAAATATGTTAAAGTAATATCATTATTCTCTTTGATTAGTATCATCACGATAGGACATAGAAATAAATTATTTTCTTACCCTCGACATGATTGTCCGCCATTCAACTGGTACCAAGTTTAGGAGTCGATGATACACGGTGACCTTGGCCTATTTTATGGCAAGGCCAACATAGGTTGCTCATGCATTTGAATGGGGAAAATTAGTAAAATGTAATTAAATGTGGGGGGGGAACTTGCTGGGAGTATGCGAATGGACAGAAGATTGATATTTTTGAGAAAAAAATGTCCTAAGGGGTTGTCTGCCCCTGCCCCGGGGCTATACATGTGTGACAGGGTAGCCTCCCTTGTAAATATGCAAAGAATCAGTGACTATTTCTATTTACAAATGCCTATGGTTTGAAGGAAAAATAAAAGTTGGTCATTGTTCTCTTGATTCGCATGTTAGCTTCCCTGAATAAGGGGCTGTGTGATAGAAGAATTTATTATTTCATTATCGATGGCCAAGTATGTATATTTTGAGCTGAAACATTCATTTTTGTTATGAAATATATAGAAATCAGGAAAAGTTTTATAAAGTATTGTTCCCCCCCGAGAGCCAACAAAAGCTTTTGCCTGCTAATGTGTTGCCATTATCCGCACAATATATGAAAGCGGCGTGCTGGCTCTAGGGGGGGGGAACGATACTCTAGAGCCCCAAAACGAGAGCCCAAATATGATTATCAGTCCTAGTTTCTCATTCAGGAAAAACTAGCAGATATACAGTTATCAAAATTGAAGCAATATAAAAGGGCTATCATATACAATAGTTTAACTGCAGTGAAGTTGAACTGGGATGCTGCAAAAACAATTTTCATAATTTGGGCGCAGGCAAAAAATGATTTGGCAAATATGTGATACAATATTTTGGCAACATACTGTACAAATACACCCTTGATTTAATCACGCCCTGTTACCTACATAGTTGCTAATTATGTTTGTTATTCATCAGTCATGAGGACACATGGTTTTCAGTTCAGCATTGTAACAAACAGCCACAAGATAGATTTTCAAGGGTGGTCGTTTGGGAATATGAGCCTGCTTATTGGGGAAATAGATGGGCTGCTAATGCCTTCAGGCTAAGCTTCTATGATGCTGTCCTGGTTAACCGCTCAGGTCTGAGCCTGCCCAGGAAAAGTAGTTCATGTCAAACCAACCTTACATATAAGCCCTGTCGGTTTAGTAGGGGGGTTATATTTGAAGCATTTTGTAGATGCCATGATGTCCTTATTTTGGATAAATGTCCCATAAAATGGAGACAAAGTCCCCACGTGACCATAGCTATTGACTGGGATTTTAAGCATTAATTCAATTAATAAATCAACATAAATTACATTATTTGCTTCACAGATATAATAGCAAAATGACAAGCAATGATTGTACATATATATGTTATACTGAATTGTGGAGATAGGTAGCCGTGATAGATAAAACAGGACATGTGTATATATCTGTTATGCAACATTGGTCATGACAATCTTGTAAGAATTTACCATAAAGTTTGGGTCAGGGTAATTGTATTTTGCATGTAAAAGAATGCCAAAAGAATCCTTCGTAATAACTCATGTTTCAAGCCACATGCAGGTTTAAAAAATTTAGTAAGAGTTTGAGTTGATTCCAGACAGGAAACATCAGTTTGTACCACTTTCATTTATAACTTTATAACAAATATGGTAATCTAATATTTCAAAAGTACAAAGGCTGTACAGGTACCTCCCAAATAATTTCCACATAACATTTCAAATTGTAAAGACATTAAACAGTTTTGATGATTTTTTCTTGATTCCTGCATGTGTCTGTCAGTTAAACATTCTAAATTACACACATTAGTGATAAAAATGTGAGCATGCGGAAAAAAAACTCAAAATTTTGATCTTTAGTTTTTACGAAATTTAGACCCCCACCCCCTCTTGAAATGATATTTCTACCAAACAACGATAAAATATGCGAATATCTATGCATGAATTTCTTCATAAGACATGGAAGTATTGTCCTCAACATAAAGAATCAGCATCAGGAGCTTAATAACAGTGTTCTGGGCTGCTAAAGTATAGGCATATACAGGCCAAATAGTCACTGATTCTTTCAAACTCGAGACTTTGTGAATCGAGTAGGTGTTGGGTATATAGCGCAGTAAACCACGCTATTCCACCGACGGGGTTTGCTGTGGCTTTGGTTCGCCCCACCTTACATTTGGTGGCAGCGGTGGGATGATGACAACCGCCAGACCGGGGTTGCCTTACCCATGTAGTCCCCATGCCAAGACTCGGGATGAGTCTTCTCGGAGGGGGAAGTAATGTGACGGGGTAGCCTCCCTTGTAAATATGCAAATTTCAAACTCGAGACTTTGTGAATCGAGTAAGTGTTGGGTATATAGCGCAGTAAATCACCCTTGGTGGATGAGCATGCTTTTCCATCGACGGGGTTTGCTGTGGCTTTGGTTCGCCCCACGTTACACATGTATATGACCATAATATTCAAATATCTTCTCTGATACTGCTTGGCCAATCAAAGCCAAATTTTATGTGGAGCACCGTTAGAAAAGAAGAATGAAAAGTAGAAATATAAATGGTCCAGGTGAATTTCGAGAATTTAGTAATCTTGTAGACAATAGACTTTTTTCTGAATCCCATTCGTATGATCCATGTACGTGGGGTGATCGGAAAAAACGTATAAAATGTTGTCATTTCTTAACTTTTGTTATTTCGAGATGGAATTTCTACACATAATGCAGCAATATGTATGCAGTTATTCCATTGCAATAACGCATGCATAATACGCACACGTGCGTTGCAGCTGTCGTTATGGAAACACCGCCTAATATTGCGATTCACTTTTGTAAGATGATACTCCATTATTGTATGATTACAAACTTAACCATTTGTTATATGCCGACGATCTCCTACTTTACCCACGTCGAGCGCTGGGTTACAAAGGAATATAGACAGGGTTCAATATTTCTGCCACAATTGGGGTCTAACGATTAATTCAGACAAAACAAAAATAATGGTTTTCTCCAAAGGTGGAAATAAGATATGTAATAAATTCAAATATGTTATTAATAATTCTGAATTAGAATATGTTACTAGTTACAAATATCTAGGAATAAATATATCAAATACTGGTATTTGCGTTAGCTGAGAAACATTTAAGCCTCAAAGCAAGTAGAGCGTTATTTTCTGTGAAATAAAGCATATTTAACAACAATGTCAAACCTTCAGTAATATTTAGAATTTTCGATTCCCTAATCAAACCTAATTGCATTATATGGAAGTGAAGTTTGGTTTGGTTATAAAAATGTTTCTACAATAGATCAATTAAAGAGATGTTTGAAATGTCATTTAAAGGCAATAATGAATTTGATAAAATTGATACAAGGTTTTGCAAATCTGTTCTAGGAGTAAACTCGAGAGCGTCAAACTTTGCAGTATACAGTGAACTTGGGCAAATACTTTTAGTGATTTCGGTAATTAGTAACGCTATCAACTTTTGGTTGCATACGATTTCTTCAAATAGTAATTCACTTTTATTTAAAGCATATCTAGAACAAATATACTCGTCTTGTGAAAAATCTCCACTCTTAAATTTCGTCTAAAGAAGCACTTAAGAAAATAGGATTTTCGCATGTTTAGAAAAATCATGGCAGCTTTGATCATTCGTCGCTTTTGTACAGTATAAGAAATAAATTGAAAGAGTTTTACATCGTCTTCACATAGAAAGAGGAAGGTACACTCGACCCCGTACATCAGTTGAAGACCGTTTATGTTCAGTTTGTAAGGAAATAGAAGATGAATTTCATTTTATGTTCGAATGTGAAAAATATCGCGTTTATAGTAATAATTTATTTGAAGTAATTAAAGAATCAGCTATTATTCTTTCGGACTGTAACCGAGAAAATGTTATATTGCCTTTAACCCAGTTCCTGGCAATAAAATATATTCTATTCTATTCTATTCTATTCTATTCTTGTGCAACGCAGCGTTACGTCAAAGCTTTATTCTTATTTTAAAATACTGCTTAGTTCAAAGTATTGTAGTACCCGTTTTGATTGCGTTAGCTCACATTCTATTTAATACTTATAAACTGCAACGTACACGGATTATGTTTGTAATGTTACGATTATTTTTATCGAATGGATTTGTCTCTAGAGTCTTGCAAATACCGACTCTATCAATAGACAAAACTGTTAAGATGTTCTCCCATCTTTTTTATTCTTGACATTGTCTCCACTAGTTATGATTTATGCCAGTATATTTATTATTTCGTTAAACATCGGCCAGAAAACAAGGTATTGAATTTAAGCTTCCAGAACGAGATCGACGTTCTGGCATA
Source organism: Rugalucina vietnamica (assembly GCA_964017185.1). NCBI lineage: Eukaryota > Metazoa > Mollusca > Bivalvia > Lucinida > Lucinidae > Rugalucina > Rugalucina vietnamica. The sequence continues at coordinate 11,841,929 of OZ024876.1, read as the reverse complement.
ATTTACGCTAACCTGTTGAATTTAATTTCACCGTATTAGTAGCGTCAGAAATATTAGAAAATTATTTTTCATTAAAAAATGTCGACCAACTTTCCCAAACCCCCAAATACACTAACAAAATCAACCCAGGGGTACAGGTACTCCGGGTCACGTGAAGTGACGTCATTACGGTGTCTCGTGCATGAACGTCTGACGGCATTGTTGTAAAAATAATAACAAAAGGATCAATGTTTATTCGTACAAATTTCCATATCAATCGGTTGACGCAAACTTATTTTACAGCATTTTTATATGTATTTTCCGATCGCCCCTCTAATGTCATTTATTGTATTGTCGTAATTTTTGTGCTGTTGGCACCTTATGTACGTTATCATGTTTTAGTTAAGTTTAGGTAACTGATTAGGAAAATAGCTGCTCATTCGGCTTACGAAGTGTTTTCATGGTATAAGTACCTGATTGTTAATTTAGTTTTTCCCACTTTTTCTGATTGCGCCTTTTCCTGATCGTTGCCCACTTGTACCTTTTTTGATCTTTCAACATACCAGATCGCAGTCTGGTGTGATTTATTTCGAGACTTTCAACAATTAGTGACTGTACGTACGAATTTCGATGAAGTGGGCGACTGTCGCAGTGAAGTAGAGGCACTGTTATAAGTAAATCATATCTGTTTTGTACCCATTGATGTTAGAACTCGTTCATATTTTCCATTAATTCTGAAGTGAGAAATGCTCACAGGGCGACAGAAATATGCGCAAACACGCCTGACGATATTACCATAGCTATTGTGCTGCATTCCAGCTGGGTCTTAAAGTGCACATGCACCACAGACTGAGTCGGAATCCAGCAGAAACTGTAGATCTATTGTCGTGATCTTCGTGCATAAATCCGGGTCAACTCGGCCTTGAGTCAACTCGGTAGGAACTTAATGTAACAATTGCCTCAAAGTACCACACAGGAAGCTTCACTCCATTATTACCTGAGAACAGTCTCTTTCGAATGCTCACAAGGTTAACTTATAGGATGGCCATGCTCTGGCGTCCGTCGTCCACAATTTCAAAAGCCTGTGAAACCACTTGGTCAATCAAAGTCAAACTTCATATGGAGCATCCTTAGGAAGGGAGAAAAAGTTTATATACGTGAATGGTCCAGGTCACATGATCAAGATGGCCGCCATAGTTATAAAAAGAAAAAAACCTTTAAAAATCTTCTCCAGAACCAGAGGGCCTATGATTTGAAACTTGGCATGAAGTATTAGGACAAGGAGCTCTACAAAGTGTATATAAACCATGACCCTGGGATGGCAGCCTATTTTACGGCAAGGTCAACCTAGCTCGCCTGTGCATTTGAATGGGTAAAATGTTATTTAAAGGCATAAAACTTACTTGAAATTGACAAATGGACAAAATATTTGTATATGAAACAAAATTGGCTTCTTTAAAAATGTTCTCCAGAACCAGATGGCCTATAATTTTGAAACTTCGCATGAAACATGCCTTTGGTCAACTCAGTGTAGGTCAACTAAGATTACTCTTTCTCTATATACTGCCATACGCCCTCTCGGACAAATAGTAAATATTATTTCTATACAATTATAAAGTGCTTTAGCCGGACTTTCTAAGCTTTTTTAAAAACTTACCTTGTAACATACCCTATGGTGATACAGAGTTTAAAAAGGTAATACAAGCATTTTGTACGATTCACGATAATATCTTTATTTCATTCTTTAGTTTAAGTTTAAATTAGTTTAAGCAAATGATCTACAATGTAAAGTGTTGCGGTATTCTAATTTGTCAGTATAGTTCTCCATATTGTTCCAAGATGGCTGACCATGTTGCCGGTGTCGAGGCTCCTTCTACCACATTATGTGGAAAACTGGGATTGCCCGGTCATGGGCATAATATGTTGCGACGAAAACGCTAATCAGGCCTTCTAATCGCAACCAACCTCGGCACAGCGCCGAATTAAATCACATGCCCCCTTGCTCGTGAACTGCTCTATTTTAAAAGTAAAGCGATGATTCAGACAGTTTCGAAGCGCATGAAAATAGCACCCTTGGGTCTCTGACAGTGAAGCTACAGGCCTAGCCATTACGCCTAATTCGTCGAAATGAATATTTACTCACTTCAGAGGGGTATGTCGTGGCGAAAAGTGTCTTCACGACACCCAAACCGACCTTAATAGCTCCACAGGGGACCTGTCAACCAAAACAATAAGCAGCTCACCCAGCCGAACGCTGGAAAATAAGATACTGAGGCCCAAAAGTGGGTTACAACTAAAAAAAAAACAGGAATGAAAATATCCCACCTCCTAATACATTTACCATTAAGGGACTTGATTGTAAGGAAGCCTCCCACATAGGGACATAGTCTTTCAACTATGGACCCCTGGGATCGAACCCTAGCCCTGGGACCCATGCACATGCGCATAGCGCACTTTCTACAAATCCCGGTACTCCTACCGTTACTCCCGGACTTAGTTCCAGAAATTCTTAGACAAATTCTTACGCGCCCCGAAAGACTTAAACAGTATAGTCCCGGACAAACTGTGAGGAATAAAAATATTATTTTGGCTAACAGAATAAATAATGTAGATTTCTGTGCCCGCAAATTTCCTTTTTAACGATCTCAATTCTTCGCACAGTTTACAGTAACCACTGGGTACAAAAAATAAAATACACCCTACTTCACTGCGACAGTCGCGCACTTCTTCGAATTTTGTACGTACTGTCACTAATTGCTGAAAGTCTCGAAATAGACAAATCACACCAGATTGCGATTTGGCATGTTGAAAGATCCAAAGAAGCGCATACTTCTTCTTAAAAAAGTTCGATTGTCAAACTAGAAGAGACAATGCTGCGATTTTCAACTTTTTCCAACTGCCACAAAAACGAATGCCTTCTGCATGATCCTACAGACATCCGTTGTGGTAATTTTGCCATAACACGGCACGTATGCATGTTTAAAGGCAATCAACGGTAAAAGGTGGCATATAAACAAATCCGATTACCAGAAAATATGCAAAACACTTATCACTATCGCGCAAATTTTGTCAAAAAATGCGCTCATCCACTGGTGACAGCTACTTCTCTTTTTTCTGTCGTACAGTGAATCTATAGGGTGACTTCAGCATAACATTTCCGTAGCTCTATGCGTCTACGGGACCTATTTTTGCACGATTCGTGTGCGCATTTAACATTTTATGGAGACACATATGGAAATGTACATATTCGAAAATTCGTGCGCCGCCTATGCGTCACCATGGTTTTAAAATAGCGCGGCGTGTTTACGGTACATGTAGAATTGCAAAAATCAAAAACTTACGTTCTTGAAGTCCGTCATGGAGAGAACGTTTTTCCGCGGCATTCGTATATCTACGTCTTGGGCCACGACTACCGCGACGGTGCAGACAACAGCCATAAATAGGTGTAGACTTTTACTCTCCGACATAGTAGCTGAAACCACTGATCACGAGCTTAGGTGTGACGAAGAAAATAGAATCGAAACCTCTGTGCAGCAATCTGATGATGACAGAACTTGCCCTCTCGTTATAAAGACATGGACAGTATGAGCAACGCCATGCGAAAACACAATTTAAGCTTGTGAAAACAATACATGAGCCGCGACATGAGAAACCCAACCATCTGGTTTCCAACCTGGTCTTACACATATCAGGCTGTACAGTCATAGAAGATAGCTAGAGGCTGGAAATCTAGGATTTAGAAAGTAGAGGAATTGTACTATACGTGTAGCGAAAACAAAGACGCTGATCAGCTTCTCGGTTACCGCGAAGCTGAACTGCGTCTTTGTTTTCGCATATGTAGATTGTTGGTTTTCTCGTGTTGCGGCTCACATGATAACCCGAGCCAGGATTTACCCTATATATCGTGTGTTCTCCCTCCGATTTTTATATTACAAATCAGAAGATGAATGTTGAAAGTGTTGCTAAGCAGGCTTGCAAAAACCATAAAAATACACATCCACCAATAGATAGTTTATTTTACTGGTATGTCGAAATTAGTTTTATATAATATAATTACTATTTACAGAAAACAATTATAAATATTAAACATATAGCCTAAAGTCATTTATTCACTTATCATTGCGCATGTATTCATTCTTTATACAGTGGCCGATTTATAATAACAACGATTTTTGAATGTTTGCTTGCTTAATTTGACAGCTTACGTCTCAGTCAACAGCTACTGTCGTGTCGGGACGTAGGCTCCATTTAACTGGACTCCTACCCCACTTTATAGATTTTTAGATGTAAGCCGCCGCATGGGAAAACCAACAATCTGCATATACGAAAACAAAGGCACAGATCTGCTGCAGATTGCACAGATGATCAGTGCCTTTGTTTTCGCTGCGAGGATAGTACAATCCCATGCTTCTTAAATCCGAAATTTCAAGCTTCTAGCCAGCATCCGAAATTTCAAGCTTCTAGCCAGCATCTATGCCTCTACAGGCCTGTTTGTGTCGTACCTGGTCGGAAACCCAAATTGTTTGTTTTCTCATGCGAACGTTCATGTGATAAACAGATTATGACATGGAAATTTTCATCAGGAAAACATGTCCGTGTAATGTACTATACCTTCTTAAACCCCACTATTATGTAGTAAAACTGGGGTTTAAAGGGGTATACCTATTTTTCGTATTTTTGCTCCAAAACATAGATCGTGAGTACTCGTTAGAACCTAACGTGTACCCACAATGTATATTTTGAGCATGTATACTGCATGCGCAAGTTTTCGTAATGTTGGTAATCAACCCGAGACCCCATTATCAAGCTCGAGAGCGACTACCAAAATCTGTTTAATATCACATCTATAATTTAGATTCATTTTCTAACCTACGTTTAATATATTTGGCCCCATTTTGGGTTATACTTGTCTTTGTATCGACTACCCTGTTAAAAGATGCAAAATTATTGTTATTCGGTAATCCCCTTTGGCTCCGCGTTGTCAAATCTGTAGGGTCACTGAAGAGGCTGATGTAGCCGAAACCGCGGTATGACCCATCCCCTTTCTCATTTATATGTTCACTGCTCTTAAAGGATCTCAGTTTTATTTTTATTTGCTATTACTGCAGCTGGTGTTGTGCCGTGTGGCGGCCCCTAGATCATCCATAGTGCAAATTATTTTTTTTTTCCTTTTGGTCCTTTGATATCAGCGAGGGTATTCTGAGAAATCAGAAAATTTTTATCGGTTTAGATTCATTTTCTAACATACGTTTACTATATTTGGTCCCATTTTTGTTATACCCTGTTGAAAGATGCAAAATTACTGTTATTCCCTTTGGCTCCATGTTGCCAAATCTATAGGGTCACTGAAAAGAATCTAGTAGCCGAAACCGCGGTATGGCCAATCCCCTTTCTCATTTATATGTTCACTGCTCATAACGGATCTCATTTTTATTTTTACTCATTTGGACAAATAAAAATCCAGATTTTGACATGAAAATAACTTTTCAACACAAACATTTTCTACGAAAAACCATTATCAGAGGCTACTTTTTAAACTCTAGGATAACTGACCATTACCACATTATCTGCCATTTATGTTAAGCGTGAATCAAACTTACACAAGACAAGAAAAGCTGTCCGACTTATGGTTTAACATCACTGTAAATGATTTTTTAGAAATGTCAGGATAGAGCAGCCGTTTCCTGGGTATCAACCAGGGCCCAGAGTTACAATGCTTCCTTTAAGTTAAGGCCCACCTTGGTTAAGGTGGCAAATTTTGACTCAATATTTTATCGTTAAAATCATTTCACAAAAATACACAAATCAAATAAAATATCATTTACATAATAAAATCGGTAAGTCTGATTTCATTTTGTTTTAGATGTATCTTTTGGGATGTTGAAATTTGCCACCTTAACTAAGGTCCTCATTAACTTTAAAGGAGGATTGTAATTCTGGGCCCGGTAGGCAATGATCAGGCAATGGCGCAATCAGAAAGAAACCCCCGCTTCATAAACCGAGAGGTGGAAAAAACCCAAATAACACTTAGGTACTTATACCAAGAAAACATACCGTAAGCCGAGTGAGCAGCTATTCCCCAATAGGCGGCCACTCAGTTACCCGAACTTAACTAAAAATATGAAAACGCACATAAGGCTCAAACAGCACAAAAACTCGACTCCAAAACACAAAACAATTAGAACCACAACATAAGTATCGCCTTGGAACGATCAGAAATATAAAATTACTGGGGGGCTGAAACCGGTTTTACAGGCGCCTAACCTCACCCACATCTTCTGCAGTGGTTCACAACATTTAGTTAGTTCGGTCCTCGTGGTGAATCTCTAACTAGAAAGTAAATCATCAAGGACAAACGAATAAATCATAAAAATCACCCTGATGAATCAAAAACGAGGACAACAGATTCAGTAAGCTGCCCGACGATGGAGATCCCTCGGCGCCGAATAACTTACTGAAACCGGAGCGAAAGAATAACAAAGCAATAATTTGTCTTGAAAAGATTAAAATTAAAAATATGCAAAATTACATGTTTTTGAAAACTCCAAAATGTGGGATGCAAAAACAGCAACAAGCCCAAACCATTATTTTGAGCTTCCAAACCAGAATTCGTATCACATCCTCACTCGAGATTATGAAAGCAATCACTTAAAGAAAAAAAACTAAATTGTTTGGACAAAAATGCCAATTTTGGCCAAACATAACGATTTTTTTTAGATTTTGTTTAAATTATCAGATAAAACTCAGTAACTGATCTCTCCAACAGAATGTTTTTTTTTTCATCAAACACAGCAATGCTTTAAACCATCAGGAAAACATGTCCGTGTAATGTATACCCTTTTGAACCCGACTTTTATATAGCAAAACCGGGGTATGCAGGGGTAAACCTATTTTTCTTCTTTTTGCTCCAAAACATAGATTGTGGGTACTCGTAAGAACCGCCTCGCCTCGCCGAGGCGGTTCTATCGTGTACTCTCAATCTATGTTTTGAGCAAAAAAAAAAAAAAAAAAAAAAAAAAAAATATATATATATCAAAATTTTCTACTGAAAATTTTCATTTTTTTTTACAACTTAAAAAAAAATCTCTGTATATTGCATGGGCAAGTTTTCGTAATGTGAAGGTACTGCTTTTGTAACAATTGCCGTTGAAAGGATGTAATGTTCTCGAGCCATACAAATATCTGGCTAAGATTGCTTTTCCATCTTAATATTATTTCTGGAGGCTTCGAATTTAATATTTCATATCTGTATCTTTAAGCGGCAAGTTAACATTCAATTTTCAAATGATTATAAAGTAAATTAAAATGTCTTAAGGCTTTTTTTTCTAATGAACTAAAATGCTATTATTTTCACAGATGAGTCAGTCTTCTTCCAACGTTTCGCATCAGGAAAACATGTCCGTGTATTGTATACCCCCTTATACCCTACTTTTATATAGCAAAACTGGGGTATGCAGGGGTAAACCTATTTTTCTTATTTTTGCTCCAAAGCATAGGTACCCACAATCTATGTTTTGAGCAAAAATAAGAAAAATATCAAAATTTTTCTACTGAAAATTTTCATTTTTTTACAACTTTAAAAATCTCTGTATATTGCAAGGGCAAGTTTTCGTAATGTGAAGGTACTGCTTTTGTAACAATACAAAGCTCTACATAGCTAAATTGTCGTTGAAAGGACGTGATGTTCTCGAGCCATACAAATACCTCACCCTTACCCACAATACTAGATTATTGCTTCAGAACAAAAAACCCTCCAGTTCATAAAAGATAATTAAGTGGCTATCAAAACACAGCATGCACTTCTTTTATGAGAATATGATAATTACAGTGCGCCAACCTTGAACAGCATGAGGCCCCTACCATATGGTACAAAGACAGTGTTACCCTCACTCCTTATTTATGCCAGAAATAATGTTATCTGTATAATGTCAAATGTAGCTGAGAACCCAAACTTTTTTTCATCAAATACACTGAAGCAAAATTCTTCAGGAGAGATTGAGTATGACTTTCGTTCCGACATCCATTTTTACAATTTTGAGAAACACAAAGACAGAAAATGACAAATCAGCTACACCGCAAAAGTACTGCAGTGAAGGCGTGTTCTGACTTCAATTCATATTCCAGTAAGGCGTGAAATAAAATCAGCCACGTCATGAGGAAGCCAATATTCTGCATATGCAAAAACAAAGGCGCAGCTTCGCAGCACCTTTGTTTTTGCAATTTAGATAGAGTACAATTCCTTTTCTTTTTTAAATCAAACATTTCCAGCCTCTAGCCATCTTCAGTGCTTGAACAGCTCGGTTTGTGTCGGACCTGTTCGGAGACCTCATTGTTGGGTTTACATGATGGGACTCGAATGTTGAATTGTCTTTCCATATCTATTGAACAATTATTATTCTAGATGGCACAAAACTTAACTTTGTTTCGTTTTAAAGAAACTAATGCTGAGACACACAGTACATGTACATGATATGTTCTGAGCAGCACATGATAGGGTGTCAGACATTGATCATATGAGAAAATCAGTGCTCAAATATTTAAACTGAATTTGAATTTAAACTGATTAAAGAAGACAAGAGATAAAAAATACAGATGATTTATGAAGCAATGAATGTTTAGCCTATATGAAATTAAAGGTGCAGATGTGCCGAACATGCATTTCTCTTGTCGAATGAAGAAAACTAAAGAGCATGTCATTCACTTTCCTATGGGTTGTCTAAGAACATGCTGTTATAAACTGTAACCAGAGGACCAATGGTCCTGAGAACGCTCACCTGAAGCCTGATCCTGGAGTATTAAGTCATCATGAAATGACCTTGACCTTGAATACTCACACACCTTTATTGAATTCATAAGTTGTCTGCATCTGCAAAGATTCAGGTCTCAGGCTGCAATAGTTTCCAAACCCAGTGATTTCTGAGAAAACTATAATTTTAATTTTGATATTCAAATGACCTTGGGTCAAGGTCAAGAAATGACCTTGGCCTTCATTAATTACTTACCTTCATTGACTCCATCGGTTGTCTGCATCTAGCAACTTTCAGGTCTCAGACTGCAACAGTTTCCAAAATATCCATTGTTTTCGCCTTTTCCCATGTAAAAGCCTATGTTTCCAAAATTGACCTTGCCGTAAAAAAGGTCAAGGTCATCCTATGGTCATCATTTGATCAAACTATGATGGGCTGGAGTCCCAAATGCTACATACCAAGTATTGCGAAAATTGGCCTGCCGGTTCTGGAGAAGAAGATTTTTGAGTGGTTTTTACCATATATGGGCGTGGCAGCCATCTTGGTCATGTGACCTGGATTTCACGATCAAACTTTCGTCTCCCCTACCCATGGATGCTCCACATAAAATTTCACTTTGATTGGCCCAGCAGTTTCAGAGAAGAAGATCTGTGAAAAGTGTGTATGGACGACAGACTGGCCAAGGTCAAGAGATGACCTTGACCTAAATTAATCACATACCTTCATCTACTCCATTAGTTGTTTGCATCCACCACTTTTCAGGCATCAGGCTGCAATAGTTTTCAAAAAATCCATAGTTTTCACTTTTTCCCATGTAAAAGCCTATGTTTCCAAAATTGACCTTGCCGTAAAATATGTCAAGGTCATCCTAGGGTCATCATTTTATCAAACTATGATGGGCTGGAGTCCCAAATGCTACATACCAAGTTTCAAGAAAATCGGCCTGCCGGTTCTGGAGAAGAAGATTTTTGAGTGGTTTTTACCATATATGGGCGTGGCGGCCATCTTGGTCATGTGACCTGGATTTTGCGATCAAACTTTCGTCTCCCCTACCCATGGATGCTCCACATAAAATTTCACTTTGATTGGCCCAGCAGTTTCAGAGAAGAAGATCTTTGAAAAGTGTGTATGGACGACAGACTGGCCAAGGTCAAGAGATGACCTTGACCTAAATTAATCACATACCTTCATCTACTCCATTAGTTGTTTGCATCTACCACTTTTCAGGCCTCAGGCTGCAATAGTTTTCAAAAAATCCATAGTTTTCACTTTTTCCCATGTAAAAGCCTATGTTTCCAAATTTGTCCTTGCCGTAAAATAGGTCAAGGTCATCCAAGGGTCATCATTTTATCAAACTATGATGGGCTGGTCCCCGATGCTACATACTAAGTTTCGTGGAAATCGGCCCACCGGTTCTGGAGAAGAAGATTTTTGAGCGGTTTTTAACATATATAGGCGTGGCGGCCATCTTGGTCATGTGACCTGGATTTCGCGATCAAACTTGAAATGCCACTACCCAAGGAGGCTCCACATAAAATTTCAACTAGATCGGCCAAGCGGTTTCAGAGAAGAAGATCTTTGAAATTGTGGACGACGGACGGACGACGGACGACGGACGACGGACGGACGGACGGACGCCGGATCATGGCCATCCTATAGTAAGTAAGTAAGTAAATACTTTATTTAGAGAGGGTAACCCAATTGGTTTTGCACCAATCTTCCTTGGGGCCCTCAAAACATAATACATACAATCAACAAACATACAAAATGTCATGTTAACATAGTGATGAAGCATATAATAATCAACAACATATTAATGTGGAGACAGACATACAGACAGACAAACAGAGAGAGAGAGAGAGAGAGAGAGAGAGAGAGAGAGAGAGAGAGAGAGATACCATTAATGGCGGCGAGGTAACTCGTTAAAATTCTTCAGAGTAGCTTTTAATCTTTCAGCCATTTAATGCAGCTCTTTACAAATACGTTTAATGACGGTGACAATTTTATATCTGTTGGAATACTGTTCCAAACGATTACACCAGAGAAAGTAAGACTACCCTTAAATAAGTTACATTTTGCTTGAGGCACAATGTAATTATGTTGCGCAACTGATCTCAAATTCGAGGCGGTGTTATTTAGATTTGCATCTCTCATATGAAATAATTCCTTCGGCTCAGGTGAGCTAAAAAGGGATATATTAAAACAATTATTATATTCAGTTTTACGGGGCTGGTGGTGATATGACATTGTCAAAAGATTTTGCTAGTTTGTATATATTTGAGCCGTGATGCTAGAAAACCGGTCTGTGAGATTTCAAAACAGGCCCGACACTAACCAGTCTGTGCAGCCACAGTCAATAGCTAAAAGCTTGAAATTTCAGACTGAGAAAGAAGAGGCATCATACTATCTATTAGGCGAAAACAAAGGGGCTGATCTCCTTGCAGTTACTGTACAGCTGATCTGTGTCTTTGTTTAAACGCTACTTGCAAAAACGCCGGTTGTCTCATCATGTGGCTTATTTAAAAAAAAAAAAAAACTTAAAAAAAAAAAAAATAAATAAATAAAAATGATCTAAGCAAGTACATGTTGTATAAGTATAAGCATCAGGACTTGTAATCATGTAAATTGAGGCATGTAATATTCAAATTGAAATGCAAAACAAAATGTGGACCTATGCAGTAATGCCATTGCTTTTGATATATATGTTTCAAATGATAAGAGAACATCTGCATAATTATCTTCAGTTTGCTGCTTTCCTCAGTCCATGCATTATTAATTAGCACCCCACACTTGGTAGCCACTATCTCTCGATCCCTGCTGTGATTATTAACTTCCACCAATTATAGCAGCAGCCTCAATATGAGGCTGTTTTTTTTTTGGTTATGTGGGTATGACTGACCTGCTTTTCCATCTTAATTAATATTATTTCTGGAGGCTTCGAATCCAATATTTCATACAGTAAAAGTGCTAGTTCTGCAAACACTTCTCGTCGATGGGGTTTCCTGGCCTTACTAATGCATATATCAAAAATAAATTGGTATGGACATATCAACAAATTTATAACATTTCTTATGCAGATTAGTGTTTTAAACTCGCATCTTCCGTTTTGATTCTGGAAGCGTTAATGCAAGAGCACTTTCTGTAGCTATTTCCGCAAAACTGTGTCTAGTTCCGCAAACTCTATTAAGTCTATTAAGTCAGTGAAATTAACAAACACAGAAGTGAAACAAAGTGCATTGTGTGTATAAAATAGTCGAATAGAACTATAATATGGTGTATTATGTAATTACTTTCTCAAATATCGCCTAAGATTTTTAAAAATGTTAAACGACCAATGTTATTACAATGTATTAGAAATTCCGTCTCAGAAAACGAAAACTTGTCGAAATATAGATTTTTACGTGGGGACCAAAGAAAACATTTTATGGTTTATGTGTAAATCATCACCTTCTGAGTACAATTATAACAAAAGTGGGTTTTGCCGATTTTGCGTTCTGACCATGTCAGAAACATACATGACCAGCGTTTCATATACTAAAGTGTGCAACTATTGGTTTTGTATAGAATGAGGAGCGTCAAAGACACAGTATCATCATGTGTCTGGTTTTGTTACTTGTTTCTCTTGGCATTTGCCGAGATGGACGTACGGAGGTGAAACCTAACATTCCACATCAATCTATAGGCTGATGTGAAACATGCATGTAATACAGTGACAGAATAGAGCGCTCGTTTGAATCTCAATTTTCAGCCAATAATTGGAGCCTTGTTCTTTGAAAACATCTTTTCGTTGACTTAGGATTTAACGTCCCACCAACAGCTAAATTCATATTGGGATAGGACCTTGATTTAAAAGACTCATCCGACAGACTAGAGACGGCTGAATCTGCTACCCCTGGTTTACAAGGCGAGTGACATAACACCTACAACACGGAGGCTTTTTTTTTTACTCTAGTCATAGGACCCCTTGCTTGGTACGACATATCCATGTCACAATATAATTTTATTAGCTCTTTATAAGCTGGTTGCTTTATAATGGTCGGAAGCGGCCACTGTCCCTTTTTCCCAGAACAAGAATACTGACGATCACTGATATTTTTCTGCAGCATAAAGATAATAGTGCGGGGCCTGGATGCTTAATATGTACATACGATACGTTGGATAGTGTATAGTGCATGTAACTGACCCCCGTCCCGAGACTGGACGAATTGCAGATTTCATTTTGTTTCATGTCCCATAAACTAGAAACGATGTCCCTACATGACCACAACTGTTGTCCGTGATGTATGTCAGCAGTGTTTGAATCGTATCATCTATACGTACTATTTTAGCATGATGGTGAAATACGATTTTGCGGAACTAACACCTTTGACATGGAATAAATTTTTACAACGTTTACAAACTCTTTTCATAAGTGCATAGCTGATAAATTTGTCCTTCCTTCAAACCGATTGGACTTCTTGTGACACGCAGTGCGTACCAGTAATTACATCATTGACCGGATGTTATAAAATATCAAACTCGCTAAAAGCGACTTAATTACCTCAGCTTCTTTTGTCGATGATATTTATTGGAGCTTAACATGTCTCATGATATTGCTCTTATAACATTGTTATGTTCAGAGCTATGAATAAACGTATTTGTCTGTCTGTCTGTCTGTCTGCAATATTTGGGGAAATCGATTTCGCTCATCGAAAGAGGAATGAAAATGGATTATAACCCACTATAAACTAATTTTTTATTTGTAAGGTAAGACATGTTGAATTGCGACTGAAAGTAGGCATTTGCGGAACTAACACTTTTGCTAAACTGTCACTTCCAGTGTATCTGTATTTTTAATATCGGCAAGTTAAATTATTCAATTTTCATATAATTATAAAGTAAATTAAAATGTCTTCAGGCTTTTTTTTCTAATGCTATTATTTTCGCAGATGAGTCAGTCTTCTTCCAACGTTTCGGGGGTATGGGTTGTAATAAGCGAACTGTATACGATCACTTATTCGGTTATCATCAGGAAAACATGTCCGTGTAATGTATACCCCCATAAAACCCACTTTTATATATATAAAAAAAAAACTGGGGTTTGAAGGGGTATACCTATTTTTCTTATTTTTGCTCCAAAACATAGATTGTGGGTACAAGTCAGAACCCGAGGCGGTTCTAACGTGTACCCACAATCTATGTTTTGAGCAAAAATAAGAAAATTTATCAAAAATTTTCTGAAGAAAATATCTATTTTTACAGCTGAAAAAAAAATCTCTGTATATTGCATGGGCATGTTTTCTTAATGTTAAATTTTACATCTGCTTTTAGTTTCCGACCCCCTATTGTCTTGCTATACTTTTCAACCCATCCAAATTGACTTTTTAAAAAACTGCATATCAAAAAATGCTCATGTAATATCTTTGCCATGAGATCGCCTTTAACAGAAATAGGCAGAAGATTTTGGTGTCAAAACAACCTATATTGATCCAAGATTGACAGGAATATTGATTTTACTAATTTTCTCAAGTATTTATGAAATTTTGTGAAATGCATTTTTACTCCAATTTTGAGATTTTTTCTATTGTTTTTTTTAGCTTAGTCATTTGCTTTGGAGCAATTGTGCATAAATTTGGAAACAAAAGTGTGTTCTGAACTCTGACATGTTGGGTGGAAATTTTCGATTTTCAAATTTTCAGTATTTACAGAAAATGGAAAGTTTCAATTTTTCTTAAAATCATTTCCGCATCTTTTTGGCTTATCACACACTTTTTCAAACTCTATCAGACTGTGCAAATTTTAAAAAAGGTAGTTTTAAAATTTGTTAGTCAAAATGTCACATAAAATTATTTTTGACCTGCATTCGGGTTTTTTCCATATGGAAGATGAAAAAGGCAACGAACTGCATCTCTTTAAAAAGTGCTTTAAGATGATGTTTTTTTTTTACTATACATTTTAATCACTTTTTGTGTGACGAAAGCTTTTGCAACGAAAAAATAAAATAAACCAGAGGACCATTGGTCCTGAAATCGCTCACCTGAAATTCGGTCTTGCATGACCTTTAGCTAAGGTCATGTTGGGCAATGTAAAAAGTAAACTTGACCACTAATACTCAAATAATTAATAAAAATTTACCTTTTTGGGGGCCCCAGCAACCAATCAAAATAAGGTATTAGGGCAAAAGTAATATAAAAAAAAACATAGAGGACTACTACAAATCTCCAATGAGACTGCAAAAATAGCAAATTTTCTCTTTTCCCCATTATATGTCTATGGAAACTGAAAGCAACCAGAGTTCTTATCTGACTGGAACAAAAACATTTTTGTACAGGCTAATGCCAGGAACATGTATGCAAAATATCAGCTTCATAAAGCAAAACAGTTTCTGAGAAGAAGATTTTTAAAGCTTTTTTTTTTTCGAAAATTTGCCCTTTTGGGGGCCCCAGAAACCAATCAAAATAAGCGATCAGGATGAAGGTCATCTGAAACGTAGTGCATTACTCAATAAACAGTTCTCTAAAAATAAAAATGAGACTGCAGAAATACAAAATGTAGCAAATTTTCACTTTTCCCATTATAAGTCTATGGAAACTGAAAGTTGCCATAGCAACCAGAGTTCTTATCTGACTGGAACAAAAACAACTTTTTTTGAAGAGGCTAATGCCAGGATTATGTATGCAAAGTATCAGCTTCATAAAGCAAACAGTTTCTGAGAAGATTTTTAAAGATTTTTTTTTTTTCGAAAATTTGCCCTTTTTGGGGCCGCAGCAACCAATAAAAATAAGCGATCAGAATGAAGGTCATCTGAAACATAGTGCATTACTCAATAAACATTTCTCTAAAAATAAAATTCAAATATCTCCAATGAGACTGCAGAAATAGCAAATTTTCACTTTTCCAATTATAAGTCTATGGAAACTGAAAGTTGCCATAGCAACCAGAGTTCTTATCTGACTGGAACAAAAAACAACTTTTTTGGAGAGGCTAATGCCAGGAACATGTATGCAAAGTATCAGCTTCATAAAGCAAACAGTTTCTGAGGAGAAGATTTTTAAAGATTTTTTTTTTCGAAAAATTGTCCTTTTTGGGGCCCCAGCAACCAATCAAAATAAGCGATCAGGATGAAGATTTTGGGGTAGGTATATATGCATTAAAATTGTCAACGTTAAAATAGGTACAGTTTTTTTCACTGAGCGTTTAGCTGTCAGGCTAAGGTAGTGATGTCATTTCAACAACAGAGTAAACTAGTCTTGTGTCCGTCAAAGATGGATTTCAATCCCAAAACTATATATCTTGTGCTTAGGTATCACTACTACATCACTGAGCTTCTATGCACTGTCAACAATTTATATTTTAGAATAAAGCATAAATAAAATGTACATCATGCATCCTGTACCCTATTGCAGAACAGATATTAATCTTCGACAATTATCTTTTTTAAAGATGTTTCTTGTTATCATATACGGACATGGCGGCCATCTTGGTCATGTGACCTGGATTTTTATATACACATTAATTCCCCCTTCCTATACAGGCTTTCTATAAAATTTGGCTTTGATTGGCCAAGGGGCTTAAGAAATCTTTGAAAACTGTGGACGACAACGGACGGGCGCCAGATGCCTGCTTAACCTACAAGTTCTCCTGTGAGCCTGTGCGTGAGAAAACCAACAATTTGGGTTCCGACCCGGACCGACACAGACCGGGCTATACAGTCTCAAAAGATGATTAGAGGCTGGAAATTTTGGATTTAGAAACTAGAGGAATTGTACTATTCATGTAGCGAAAACAAAGGCGCTGATCAGCTTTGCAGGATCAGCTTCGCAGTTACTGCTAAGCTAATCTACGCCTTTGTTTTCGCCTATGCAGATTGATGGTTTTCCCATGCGGTGGCTCAATTCAAAAAAGGCGTTTTGCATGTACAAGGGAGGTATCAAACAAATCTATGGAATAATTTTAAAGTGTATGGACCAGTTATATAAACTGGACAAGTAAAGTTAGGGATCAAACTTTTAACGCGCAATTTCTTCAAGATTTCGAACTGCTGGTAAAATGAAACATTTCTATCATCAAGGTAATTTATTTTGAAAGCTTTGCACACTAGAGGATCGAAACAATACTCTTTGCATTCAACAAGACCAGGCTTTAAGTCAGACTGTCCTTAAAATGAAAGTGGTATGAAATTCCATTAGAGAACTGATGGTGTGTAAGTTTGTTCGTGCAAAACTTTTAAAACGGCCAGAAATTTCCAATCGTTTTTAGCTGGCTGACCTTAGAAATGAGGAATCTTTATGACTATCATGCAAATTCGCCAAATTTTCATGAATTGGCAAAATTGATTTTTTTTTTTTTTTTTTTTTTTTTTTTTTTTTTTTTTTTTTTTTTGTGGAATCAGTTTAAATGAACTTTTCATCACTTTGATTTTTAGGGTAGTGTGCTTTAAAGAACAGTCAGATGATGCACAATTTCAAAATTGGTGACATATGAAAGTGCCATAAAACTGCTATCCACCATATAAATGATAAATTGGTTAATGATCGATTAGTCCAAAAATGCATCCTTAAAAAGTTGATCCCTAACTTATTTTGACCAGTATATATTATTGTTTTTCTTTGACCCTGTTGCTTTTATTACCCTCGTGACAACTGCTTTGCTCAAGACAGTGGAGGTATAATGCGATTTTGTAAACATGTGTCAAAAGGCAGTTTGGTTCCGTGTTCCGTTAACATTTGAAACGGGATGATATTAGTCACGGGTATCACAGTATGTTAACTTATTACGTAATCAATGTCCTTCAATCGGATGTGGATCGTGTTTAAACAATGCTTACACATATTCGTTTGTTACATAATTATGGAAATCTTTATAATTTGAGGTTTAATCTCGGAAAAACTGTGTGACATAATATGGTTTAGCTACGATCGCCTGAATAGGGTAAGTTAGAAGTATTTTCGTAATTCTTTTGTTCAATGATAAACTCACTGCCCAGGCAAGCGTCTCGTGGCCGGTTGATCGCTTACATGGCGATTTTTAAACGTAAAAGGCCATATATCTATCTTTATAGTAGTGAATGAAATAGGTATTTTAGTTATCTAGATGTTGTTCAAAGGATTCTATCAGATTCCTCCGAGAAAAGGTTCTAAATTCATTCTAAAAGACACCCACGACAAACCTAAAGATGTACAGTACCATTTATTGACTGCAAGGTGTACGAAGTTAGTGATTTTATATGATGCAGTAATGTACCACTTCGTGCAGTTAATGCATCCGTTCTTGTAGTAAATGCATCCTTTTTTTGCAGTTTATGTACCCGTTATTTCGGTCACTATGTCTGTTACTACAGTTACTGAATTTTGTAGCCACTACTACTTTTTACGCACTCTGTCGTAACTTTTCTTCATACATGCACGAGTTTCGTTGACCATTAAAATAAGATTCTCATTTTATGTTAAACCAAACCTGAGTAAAGGTATGATTTGGAAGATATATATGACTCTTTCTAGGAAGACCATCTGATTACTGTTAAACTGTTTTGGTTTGAGTCTGCCCAGGAAAAGTGGTTAAAGTCAAACCATCCATACATATCATAAGCCTTTGTGGCTTAGTTGGATGGTTATATTTTAAGCACGTGTTGGATGTCATCACATCCTCATTTTGGGTAAAAGTCTCATCAAATGGAGGCAACGTCCCGACATGACTTTTGCTGTTGACTGACATCAATTCCAACAAACAAAAGCATTCTAGGAAGCAAGGAGATAATAATATAGGGTTATTGCACAGACATACGTAAGCTCATACTCCTCGACACGTAGCTCATACTCCTCATACGCCGAGGTGCTACGTTTTATATGTGTGCATTTAAAAATCCGTAGCACGTATGTAGCAGGTCCGATACGCCGTGCATACGTCACTCATACGTCGTCAATACGAAAGCAATGTGGCAGATACGCCGTAGATACGTAGCTCATACTCCTGATACGCCATACGTACGTCGCGGTCAACATGCCACGTAACCGTGACGTATGTACAGCGTACCTTTCGTATCTGCTACGCATGTGTGACTTATGTGTGGCGTATCCTGGACTCTCTTTTCGTATCTACGGCGTATCAGCGACGTACCTGTAGCGTATCTCGCGTATCAATTGCGTATGTGCTACGTACGTTTCGCTGCTGTGGAGTATGTGTGACGTATTAGGAGTATTAAGAATATTTTGAGGCGTTCCAAGAGAATCTTAATGCAGGTGGCTCGAGTTACCTCGACAATGCTTACCTCGATACTACCGTTTACGTCGAATCTAAAGACCGGTCCCGATCATTTTCCCTATATGTTCTTTGTATTTCAAGGTACAAGTAGGCAAAGATCAGGAAAAGGGGCAATCAGAAAAAGATTCCCACTCCAAAAACCGAGGTGGGAAAAAACCAAACTAACAATCAGGTACTTATACCATGAAACATATCGTAAGCCGAATGAGCAACTATTTTCCCAATAGGTGGCCACTCAGTTACCTTAACTTAACTAAAACTATGAAAACACACATAAAGCGCTAACAGCACAAAAAAAAATTTAAACACCAAGACATAAAACAAAAAGAACCACCACAGAAGTATAGCCTTGGAACGATCAGTAACACAAAGTTACTGACGGGCTTAAACCAGTTTTATAGGACCCAAACCTCGCCCTCAGCTTCTGCAGTGGTTTTGTTATACACAAATATAAACAAGAAATAAGGAAAATCATGTTAAGAAAATATACATAGGTAACAACGTAAAACATGTATAACGGAAAGCAGGGTGAGCAGCTGTTGAAGGTCAGGTGGTCACAGTGCTAGCTTGGACAGAACAAGTAAATGCAGAGGGCTAAGTGAACAGCCGAATGATATTCGGGTGGCCACAAAATCATGCAACATGAAGCACATAATTGGAATAACCTTGATAAATTTGAACCACAACAGAAGTACCGCCTTGGAACGGTCAGTTGTAAATAACTGGGGGGGGGGGCTTAAACCGGTTTTACAGGCGCCTAACCTCACCCTCAGCTTCTGCAGTGGTTCATAACATTTAGTTAGTTCTTCGGTCCTCATGGTGAATCTCTAACTAGTCAATGAATCATCAAGAACAAACATATAAATCAAGATAAACATCCCGATGAATCAAAAACCAGGACTCACAGATTGAGTAAGCTGCCCGACGATGGAGATCCCTGGGCGCCGAATAACCTACTAACTCCGGAGCAAAAGAAAAACACCAGTTGGACCCCGGTGGGCCAAGCAACAGACAAGAAGCTCCGGCCGCAACCAACTAAAATGAATAGCTTTAAGTCGGGGCCATCATAGAGTCTGACGCCCGACCCACCGGTGTGCAATTAAAGAAGGCAGCATAGTTATCAACCATGACTGGGTGAAAAACTAAGCATGCAGACTGTCGCATAACATTCAAGTTATAACCTATACGTCTGTAACGTAACAACACATAACTCGAACTACGCATAAATCGACAAAACGGTTAATTCGACACAAGTTTGGGTCTATGTACATTCATGTGCATTTTGCTGAATTTTTGCATATCCTCTTGCATTATTTTTGAATTCAGGAAAAACACCAATTGTTAATAATTTTCAACAAAACATAGAAGAACAAAGGAATCTTACCCGATTTGCCGATTAAAATCCTTTAATAATGTTTTATAATAATAATTTTAATGTTTAATGCTTTTACTTTCTATAATTGATTCATAATTGATTCATCACATATGTAAGTAAGTAAGTAAGTAAGTAAGTTTATTGAACAAAGTCCAGTAGGCTGTAAAGCCCATGAGGATACAAGCATACAATACATTTCATGGCGAACAAATACAGTGCACAGCATAGGTGAACATACACAGAATAATATATATATATATATATACTCAATGTAAAGAATATATAACTGTATTAAGTATACATAAATCTTAATTTACTCTTATGCAAAACAGACTACTACTAAAATGAAGAATAAGCGGAGAAGGTGTACAACGTGTATCTCAATACGCAAGTAAGCATCATACAATTGTATCCAATAATATAAGTATGCTTTGAAGGGTATATTTAAATAGTATCATACTACATACAAATACCACAATTAAAAGAAAATGAGACTTATACAAGCGCTCATAAGATATTATTATTTCTTCTAGCGTTATGAAAATCGAAAATAAATGGAAAATATAGTTATCTAAAATTAAATATGTCACTTGTATTGTAAATGTTGATTGTATGTTTGTATGTTTGATTATTATGTATATATGTCTTTAGAGGGCCTCAGGGAACATTGGTCATACCAACTGAGTCACCCTCATTAAATAAAGTCATTACTTACTTACTTACTTACTTACTTACTTACTTACTTACTTACTTACTTACTTACTTACTTACTTACTTTAAATCATTTTAATTGCTCCAATTAACTGAGATGAGAAAACAGACACGTTTTGCAATCAGCTGATTTCACAACTACACACGCATGACGTAATTGTCAGTTCGCTTTACTGTTCTGTAATTACTGAATGTTCAAACATGTAAATCAATGATTGATCTTTTGGCGAGTCTCGTTTGATCTAGCTATTGTTGAAGAAGTTGTCGGCGCTGAGCACCTTTAATTTATATCAGTGATTTAAAATGACAGAGTTTGTCTTCGCATAATTAGTGTCAAAATGAGCAAATCCATGTATCTCAAAATAAAATGGCACCCGTTTACCACAGTCACTAATACATGTACATATTAGCTTTTTACGATTTTGGCAGCTGAGGCCATGAATTGGTTAACTCGTAATACTGATAACTCGAAGTGATAAACTTGGTCCACTCCAGTTCGAGTTAACGAGAGTCACCTGTGCTTCTATATGAATGTTTTGTTTTTTCCGAAGTCATGGATCAGATATTTCTCACGGTTCGGGGAGCCGTGCAGGGTTCTTTCAGGGCTACGCTTGGTGTAGCCTCTGTCTTCGTTCATGTCGTCTTACGAACAGGATGGGGAGCTTGGAGATGTTCCCCCCCCTCGTTTTTTTTTCTTCGGTGTTAATCTAGATTATCTAAATTTCTCAGAGAGCATCTTCGACCTCTGATAATTGATAACTGTAATGTGCGAATTGCATGAACAAAGTGAACACAACCGTTTGTTCTCATAGGCATTAAAAAGCAATTGGTACAGAACAGATACGCCGCAGATAAGAATGGAACGTAAAACATAAGCCGTAGATAAGTCACACGTACACTTCATACGCCATACATACGTCACACGTACGTAGCACATATGCCTTGATACGCCGTACATACGAAAGGGAAATTCCATACGAATACAGATACGTCACTGATACGCCAGGGGAACGTAGCAGGAACGTCACACGTACGTGGTACATACGTCGCCTGAACAAAATAAGCCTCAGACATCGGCGTATCGAAATTCTCCTAGAGCCGCTGATACGTGAATATGTGACAGATGTATTAGAAGTGCAATATAAGCGGCACCACGGCCGTGACTGAACTACCTTTGACACTGCTACATTGTATAAGCCGAAAATAAACAGGTAATTTCAACAAGCGTGAAAAAATGTGTTTATCCATGTTTGAAAATGTTGACACCTGGACGGACGAGCGCACTCGTAGATGCCAAAAAGAGTCTGATTCTTTAACCTAGCGTTTTATCTTTCATCTCAAGTGAGCTAAAACAGCAATTTAGTGATTTTTTCTGTATATCAATTCCGTGCATCAATAAACTGATATCTATGGTCAGCGTAAAATTTTATGCCGTAACAAGTTTTGAAAACAGCACAGTAGAGACCAAAGAAAAGTTTAATTAGTGTAATATACTTTGATCTAAACGCATTTACTGCCGCTAAAAGAATTTTTCATCACTGAAAATGGTACATTGACTCATAAGGTAATGGTACAGTCTTTCCATTAAGAATAACAGAAAATGGGACAATCGAAAATACAGCAGGCCGTCTATTTGTCGGAAGTTTTCCCTATTATGTAAGATACCACAACCATATCAATTAAACATTGATGAAATAGGGTATTTATGGATTACATTTAAACCATACATCTTTAGATAAACACAGAGGGCCTGTTTTAGCGCAAGTTCTGTGTGTTAAAATGTCTTTGGAACGAGTTTTACAATTTTATGCTGTTTTAAGATTCAAAAATGTGAAAGAAACGTCAAGCTTACCGAGGCTGATTATCCAGACGGCAATCAAGTATAAATTCTTCTTTCCAGCACGACGTGTAATATCCGACAACTAATATGTGTAATCATTGTTTACTCACGATCCACATCCGATTGAAGGACAGTGATTACGTAATAAGTAAACATACTGTGGGGATGCAACAATAAACAATGCGACCACTGTAAGTATTGAACCCAGGCTCTCTTGCTGCAGAGTCCTGTACTCCACCATATCGCTTTACCCTTCAGACCAGTTTGTGTTGGACTTCATCCGGAAAACATGTCCCTGAAATGTTTCCCCCTTAAGGATGTTTGCTGCTAACATTTGACATTTCGGAACTTCCGGGTTTTCGTTTTTTGAATATCTCGTAAACGGTTGAATATATTTTCCTAATATACATATTGAAGATATGCATTGTACCTTCAATAATATGCCATATTCTAAAACATGGAAAAGGATCAAAAGATATGTATCAAATACTAAATAAAAATGATGATATTCCTACTGGAAAGATTACATGGAACAGAATATATGACATTGGAGAAAGTGAATGGAAAGCCATTTACACATTCCCACAACAGAGTTACTTCATATCCGGCACTGAAATGGTTTCAAATAAGTATTAATAACAATGTATTGGTCACTAATAAGTTACTGCAACAGATGAGAATTAAAAATGATGGACTATGTACTTCCTGCCAGTCAAGCAATGAGACAATTATACACTTGTTTTGGCAATGCCAAATGACACAAAACTTTATTAAAAGTGTAGTAGCTTGGTTAAGCACATATGATATTGACTGTCATATTTCTGAAAAAATATTTCATACTTGGATGGCAGGAAGAACAGAGTTTTTCGAAAGTTCTAAACTTGATAATACTGTATGCAAAATATTATATTTATTTAACAAGATGTAAAGAGCAATCTTTATCTCTACTCGTTTTCAAATACAAACTTAAATTTATGTTTAAAGTGCACAAACAAATAGCATATACAGAGGAAAAACATTTTTGAAAGAATGGAGCCAATACCTATTATTGTTTAATGATATTGTATGATTTAATACACAAAAAATGATCAATTGATATTTAAGAATAGCAAACAACTTCATAAAACAACTTCATAAAACTAGAAACATGATGCGTAAACTGTGCATCCCATCTCCCTTTCCGCCTTTAAAAGGCTGCCACTTCTATGTTTTTTACATGTACTTTCCCTTCCTTCTGACATTTCTCTCTTTACTTTCTATTCTTCTTGCTTCTTTCATTTTAATATACAAAATCCAGAATCTGTTGTGTATGTTTATAAATAAATATATGTATATACGTTATTGAGTTGGGTGAGAGGTAGTATAAAAGATGCACTATTGCTACAAGATATTAAAACATGTTTATGTATTTAAAAAACTTTATAGTATGCAAGGAGTGAGTAAGAATAGTGCACATGCATATTAGATGAGCAAATGAGAGAAAGAAAGATTTTATATGTAACACTTCTGGAAAACCCGGGTCCAGAAGAGTGACTGTAACGGGAAGAAACAGAATAAATTTCACACAGATTCAAAAAAAAAAAAAAAAAAAAAAAAAAAAAAAAAAAAAAAAAAAGGCATTGAATGAGCCATGAAAATGGTCAATCTAAGGAACTTCATTTTTTCGCCCCATTTTCTGCAACTTTTCAGAAAAATTTAGTTGGTTATAAAATTAAGTTGGTAGTGTAAATTAAACTTGAATATAACACATCTTCAAATTAATTGCACGAGTTCGATGTTTATTTTAGCAGCAGTATATGTGTACATGGTCTTCTAAGTCAGTCTTTCTGTCTTTGGTGAGCTAGTTTTGAAATTTTGGGTGGTTTATAAAATGGGCGTTAAGAAATAAAACAGCAGACAAAAGGCTTAAAATGGCGATTTTCAAGTTGTTGGGTCTCTCTTATATTTCTTTCTTTTATTCGAACAATATTACCAAGTTCTATGTTGTGTGAAAATACAAGAAAAAGTTTGAATCTACAAAAATGAGTTTGGCACATTTCAAAATATTGATTTTTTCCGACTTTTCCACTACATGGTTGAAAAACGACTCGTAAAATTTTGTCATCCACTTCAAGTTGCAAATTTTGTTATGCTTTTGGTCCAAAATAGTCTGCGTTACGTAAGTTTTATACCTTTGACAGCATTCTATGAGTATTTTTGTTCAACACAGGTATGTTTCAAAGATTTGAAAATTAAATCAATTTTACTAAATTTTAAGCATGGTGTTCAGAGGTCTCATTCACAGGCCTGTACCTTGAAAAAAATGCACACTACCCTATACTTATTTTGTTTTCAAATGTCTTGCGTTGTATTTTGGAATCAAAAAAGTGTGATTAGAAAAAAAGTTTGAATACTTTTTCATTGGCAGCGAACATCCTTAAACACCACTTTTATATAGTGAAAATGGGGTTTGCAGGGGTATACCTATTTTTCTTATTTTTGCTCCAAAACATAGATTGTGATTATACGGTAGAACCGCCTCGCCGAGGCGGTTCTAACGTGTACCCACGATATATGTTTTGAGCAAAAATAAGAACATATCAAAGATTTTCTTCTGAAAATTTTTCAATTTTTACAACACAGGAAAAATCAGTATATTACATGAACTTGTTTTCGTAACGTGATCAGAAACCCCAACAAACGAAACTCATTTAAGTGATACACAAGAAAGGCAAACTGCAGTTTGACAGGCATAAGAATTTTGCAGGTAAAAAAGGAAGAAAAAAAAGTTTTACAAAGTTATTTTTCCCATTTAATATAAAACAATTTTAAAAACAAAATACATAAATAATTATGATATGGATAAGTCTACACACATGTAATCAAAATTTTCATTGTGATGCATTTAATTTCTTTATTTGATGTTTAATTAATAGCAACCTACATGCAAAGATGCTTTTATTCATACGCAAAAACAAAAGGTGCATATTTGGGGCGGACGAATTTCTGCAAATATAATGGAAGATTTTCCACGGCAGTGAGCCAGATTTTGCTTCTTTTCACTGTTTTCAAGGCCAGATGTTTTTACTCACTTTACTCACTTCAGAGCTATGTCATTTATTCTTTTGTTTAATAAAATAGAAGTACATGTATACCTTGCTTAATCTGATGGTGTTGCCCAACCTGGTTTCAGTCAGATCTGGTTAGATCTATTAATAAATAGTTTCTCATGATACAGCTGACTTGTAGTACGATTACGTACTGGATAATTTTTCATACGCTGCTCATACGTTGCCTAATGCGTTGTGGTGTGAGCGGGCCTTTATATGCTATGGTGTGACTGCTTAATATAGAATGAACATCGTATAACAACGTACGACAACGTACTGCTAGATAATTTGGTATGCACATGCAAACTCCAGTTTTTCTATATAAAAATGGGTTTACGGAGGTATACATTTCATGGACATGCTTTCCTGATGGCAAAATTTGCATGTAGCTACAGTTATCAAGTGCGTGGTTGAAAAAAAAAAAAAAAAAAAAAAAAAAAAAAAAGAAAGAAACGCTAGCGATGTCTTTTCCGATGACTTCGACGTTGAAACTAAAACGTCGTTTTATTTCGACGTTATTCAACGTTATTGCGGTTACCAAGTTAACGGCGTCATATAGCATGGTCCAACGTTGCCTGAGAATAAGAAGAAAACACACGACCATGGATTTTACTTGACTTTATTTGGATAATCCAGAAAAAATACTCACAAAAAGAACAAAATGTATCGACAACCACATGGTAAAACGAAGTATTCGGCTCCGCTTCCGGATATTTTGTCAAAAAGCTATAAAGCAGACTTTCAGAGGAAGAGATTGCTTCAAAAATCGTTCAAAGGTAATGAAAAAGGAGTGAAGGAACTAAGTAAACTTCCGGATACAATACATACCGGCATCGAAGTTTTATGGCGCCAAAAGCAGATGTGTGACGTAGAACTGATTACGCCAGACAGACGCCACTTTAAGGCACATAAACTGATGTTAGCTACTTGTTGCGACTATTTCTATGACATATTTGCGGCGTCAGAGAACGACAGTTGTCGAACGCATCAAGTAGAAGTCTCGGAGCTGAGCGGGAAAACATTAGAAGTTGTTTTAGAAGCGATGTATACAGGAAAAGTCAAAATAGAAGCCTCTAACGTCGACGACCTACTACAAGCTGCCTCAGTACTTGGACTCTTTGTCATCCTAGACGCTTGTGAGGACTTTCTTCTCGATAATATTTCCAAGGACAGCTGCCTTCAGATGCTCGGGACCGCGTTTCAGTACAGTCTCAGTCGTCTGACCGATATTGCGCTAGAAATCGCCGCCAAAAATTTCCAAACCATATCAAAACGGCAATTATTTCGAAATTTACCTGTCGAACATCTGATCCCGATGCTTAAAAGAAATGATCTTGATGTTGAGAATGAACTCGAAGTTTTCTATCGCGTGCGCACGTGGATAGAGGAAGATAAACAAAGTCGTCTGCAACATGCCGCCAACGTGATGTCCACAATACGCCTGCCGCTCCTAGACCCTACGACAATTGTCGATACTGTGGAAAGTTGCATGTACTTGATGGACATTCCAGAATGCCAAAGATTGGTCAAAGAGGCGCTTCATTATCATTGCATGCCGCCAAGACAATGCTTACTTCAGGTACTTAGTATAATCCCTTTAAAACCCAACGTTTATTCTTCTTCTGCTTGTTGTTATTGTTGTTGTTGTTGTTGTTGTTCTTCTTCTTCTTCTTCTTCTTCTTTTTTTTTTTCTTCTCCTTCTTCTTCTTCATTAAATTTGATGTCAAATATGTTTGTTTAAACTGTATGTTTTAGTTTTATTTATTCATTTACTCAGTATTTATTAGCTCACCTGAGCCGTTAGGCTCACAAGGTGAGCTTATAGGATGGCCATGATCCGGCGTCCGTCCGTCGTCCGTCCGTCCGTCCGTCGTCCGTCCGTCCACAATTTCAAAGATCTTCTTCTCTGAAACCGCTTGGCCAACCAAAGCCAAATTTTATATGAAGCATCTATAGGAAGGGGGAACCAATGTGTATATAAGAAATCCAGGTCACATGACCAAGATGGCCGCCATGCCCATATATGGTAAAAACCCTTCAAAAATCTTCTCCTCCAGAACCGGTGGACTGATTTCAACGAAACTTGGCATGAAGCATTGATGGCTCAAGCACTACAATGTGTATATAAATCACGACCCTGTGATGACCTTGACCTATTTTACGGCAAGGTCAACATAGGTCGCCAATGCATTTGAATGGGGAAAACTTTTAAAATGTCATTTAAAGTAAAAGTCTTGCAGGAAATGGGCAGTAGGACTGAATATTAATGATTCTGAAAAAATTGGACCCAAGGGGCTCATATGCCCCCACCCCGGGGCAATATACATGTATATTACCGTAATATTCAAACATCATCTCCTCTGAAACCGGTTGGCCAATCAAAGCCAAATTTTATGTGAAGCATCAATAGGAAGGGGTAATCAATGTGTATATAAATAATCCAGGTCACATGACCAAGATGGCCGCAATGCCCATATATGGTAAAAACCCTTCAAAAATCTTCTTCTCCAGAACCGGTGGATCGATTTCAAAGAAACTTGGCATGAAGCATCAATGGCTCAAGTACTACAATGTGTATATAAATCATGACCCTGTGATGACCTTGACCTTTTTTTAGGACAAGGTCATCATAGGTCGCCAATGCATTGGAATGGGGAAAACTTTTAAAAAGTCATTAGAAGTGAAAATCTTGCAGGAAATGGGTAGTAGGACTAAATATTAATGATTCTGAAAAAAAAAATGGACCTAAGGGCTCATATGTCCACATCCCGGGGCAATATACATGTATATTACCATAATATTCAAACATCTTCTCCTCTAAAACCACTTGGCCAATGGAAGCCAAATTTTATGTGAAGCATCTATAGGATGGGGGAACCAATGTGTATATTAATAATCTAGGTCACATGACCAAGATGGCCGCCATGCCCATATATGGTAAAAACCCTTCAAATATCTTCTTCTCTGAAACCGATAGATTGACTTCAATGAAACTTGGCGCGAAGCATCCATGGCTATTGTACTACAATGCATATATAAATCATGACCCTGTGATGACCTTGACCAAGTTTATGGCAAGGTCAACATGGGTTGCCCATGCATTTGAATGAGAAAAACTGTTAAAATGTCATTTGAAGGGAAAAACCAGCAAGAAATTGGCAAATGGACAGAATATTGATTATTCTGAAAAAAGAAAACGGCCCAAGGGCTTCATCTGCCCCTGCACTGGGGTTAAATACCATAATATTCAAACATGTTTATTGGTATATGCAGCAGACTCAGGTGAGCGTTTACAGGACCATTGGTCCTCTGGTTTATTTATTTTCATTTATTTTCATTTTCTCTATCATTATTATTTCCTCTTGCTGCCCAAATCTTCTATTTATCAACCAGTGACTCGTTCTCTATTCCAGTCCCCAAGGACTGTCCCCCGTCTTCAATCAGAAACGTGCCTGGTTCTCGTGGGTGGTGCTCCGCGGCTGAAGACAGACCGTGTCAACGACACCATTATTAAATATGACGCGGGAACCAATAGCTGGGAGCACGTGACTACTATGCCGGAACCCAGACATCATCATGCAGGTAATTTGGAATGCGTTGCATGCGCGGATCCGGACCCCCCCCCCCCCCTGGAATTTGAAAAATTTACCTAAAAAAAGGTATTTTCGGGATTTTTGGGGGGTTGGACCCCCCCCCCCCCTCGTCTGTGACCAAAAATTACCATTTTCGTTGGACCCCCTCTCATGAAAATTTATGGATCCGCGCATGCGTTGTCACTGAGTGACAAACCCCGACTTCGGGATTTTCAAACAGTTCCGATTATAAACCTAGCCCACCAACAGCTAAGGTCATATGGAGACGGGGCCTCGGTTTATAGTCCCATCCGACAGATTGGAGAAGCTTGGGATCGAGCCTGCGACCCCTGGTTTGCAAGGCGAGTGATATAACCAGTGCGCCACGGAGGTTTCATATTTTTGTACTTGACTTTGATCGTAAAGTTGCTCTAGTCTGTCAAGTTGTAAACTAAAGAACCTGTACAAGTTCGCTCCCATGCATTATAGACTATAGATCCTGACTGTGTAACCGAGCTCAACTCAACTCAATACAATTTATTTGCAAATCAAAGAACATTTAAGCAGAAATTTGAGCAGAATGCCTCCACAAATAAGCATGTTACACGTTACATTTATAATCGTTATGTCGACTTTTCCGTATGGCGGCAACTTCTGACGCAACGTCTTAACAATGAATACATGAAATAGGCAGAATTTATGACAAAAGAACAAAAAGAGCAGACTAGCATACACACTGTTCGAGTTATTCATGGTTCAAGCTGAATGTATAACTTCCAGACGATGCAGAATTACGGGACTTTAACTTGCGATGGTTGTCAGTAATATTTGAGCCATCTCGTGAGAAAACCAACAATGTGGTTTCCGAACAGGTCCGATAAAAATCAGGCTGCACAGTCACTGAAGCAGGCTAGAAGCTTGAAATTTCGGATTTAAGAAGAAGAGGAATTGTATTATCCGTGTAGCGAAACCAAAGGCGCAGATCAGCTTTGCGCCTTTGTTTTCGCCTATGCAGATTGTTGGTTTCCCCATGAAGCGGCTCATTTGTTTCAGCTGTTAACCCCGTTCGCCCCAGTTTTACTATGTAGAGTTGGGTTCAAGGGGTTATACTTTTCATAGATAATAAAAATTAAAACTAAGATCCTTTAGGCGCAGTGAACACATTGATGAGAAAGGGGATAGGCCATACCGCGGTTTCGACTATTAAAGTCTCGTCAGTGACCCTTTAGATTTGGCAACATGGAGTCAAAGAGAATTACTGAAATTTAGTGAAACTAGTAAATTTTACCCGTCTCGACGTAGCAGTAAGATGATTGCGGCGATGAAGACAA
Source organism: Rugalucina vietnamica (assembly GCA_964017185.1). Taxonomy (NCBI): domain Eukaryota; kingdom Metazoa; phylum Mollusca; class Bivalvia; order Lucinida; family Lucinidae; genus Rugalucina; species Rugalucina vietnamica. Next base: position 11,811,046 of record OZ024876.1, on the reverse strand, counting down.
ATAAGATACCCACATACACACACACTCACACAATCTCAAATAAGACATACACAGAGGAAAAGAGAAAAAAAATGACAAATTTGACCTTTGACCTCGATGACCTTGACCTTTCAAAAAATGAAACCCTCAAGCTAATATCCGGGGCCGCCCTCCACCTTCCCTCCAAGTTTGGTGAAGATCGGCCCAAGGACCTGGGAGGAACAAACAAAAAAAACAACATAAATTTGACCTTTGACCCAATTGGACCCATAAATCTTAATCAGGGATCAACCCGTGTACACTCACCAACTTTCATGCAAATCAGACCAAGGACTGTCGTGTTACAGAAATTTGACCTTTGACCTCGATGACCTTGACCTTTAAAAAATGAACCCCTCGGCTAAAATCCAGGGCCTCCCTCAACCTTCCCACCAAGTTTGGTGAAGATTGGCCCAAGGACCTGGGAGGAACAAACAGAAAAAAAAAACAACATAAATTTGACCTTTGACCTCGATGACCTTTGTCCCAATTGGACCCATAAATCTTAATCAGGGATCAACCTGTATACACTCACCAAGTTTTATGTAAATCGGACCAAGGACTGCTGAGATATAGAAATTTGACATTTGACCTCTATGCCCTTGACCTTTAATAAATGAATCCCTCGAGCTAATATCCGGAAATTCGGTGAAGATCGGCCCAAGGACCTGGGAGAAGTAGGGGAACAAACAGAAAAAGAAACATGACCAACAGAAAAAAAACACATAAATTTGACCTTTGACCTCGATGACCTTTGACCCAATTGGACCCATAAATCTTAATCAGGGATCAACCTGTATACACTCAGCAAGTTTCATGCAAATCGGACTGCTGAGATACAGAAATTTGACCTTTGACCTCGATGACCTTGTCCTTTTAAATAATTAACCCATCGAGCTAATATCCGGGGCCGCCCTGTATACACTCACCAAGTTTCATGCAAATCGGACTATGGACTGCCGAGATACAGAAATTTGACCTTTGACCTCGATGATATTGACCTTTGGAAAAAATGAACTCCTCCAGCTAATATCTTGGGCCGCCCTCAACCTTCCCACCAAGTTTGGTGAAGATTGGCCCAAGGACCTGGGAGGAACAAACAGAAAAAAACCCATAAATTTGACCTTTGACCTCGATGACCTTTGACCCAATTGGACCCATAAATCTTAATCAGGGATCAACCTGTACACACTCACCAAGTTTTATGTAAATCGGACCAAGGACTGCTGAGATATAGAAATTTGATCTTTGACCTCGATGACCTTGACCTTAAATAAATGAATCCCTCGAGCTAATATCCGGAAGTTCGTTGAAGATCGGCCCAAGGACCTGGGAGAAGTAGGGGAACAAACAGAAAAAAACATGACCAACAGAAAAAACCCGATAAATTTGATCTTTGACCTCGATGACCTTTGACCCAATTGGACCTATAAATCTTAATCAGGGATCAACCTGTATACACTCAGCAATTTTCATGCAGATCGGACCAAGGACTGCTGAGATACAGAAATTTGACCTTTGACCTCGATGACCTTGACCTTTTAAATAATTAACCCATCGAGCTAATATCCGGGGCCGCCCTGTATACACTCACCAAGTTTCATGCAAATCGGACCAAGGACTGCCGAGATACAGAAATTTGACCTTTGACCTCGATGACCTTGACCTTTGGAAAAATTAACCCCTCGAGCTAATATCTGGGGCCGCCCTCAACCTTCCCACCAAGTTTGGTGAAGATCGGCCCAAGGACCTGGGAGGAGTAGGGGAACAAACAGAGAAAAAAAAAAACAAATTTGACCTTTGACCTTGATGACCTTGACCTTTCAAATAATGAACCCCTCAAGCTCATATCCGGGGCCGCCCTCCACCTTCCCTCCAAGTTTGGTGAAGATCGGCCCAAGGACCTGGGAGGAGTAGGGGAACAAACAAACAAACAAACAGACAAACGTTGCTCAAATTATAGTATGATTTTGCAACTTTCAACATGGTAGTCGATAGAAAGACTGGGACCAAATAAACATTGGTCAGAAAATGAATCTTAACCGATAATAAATTTCTGATTTCTCAGAATATCCTCGCTGATCTCAAAGGACCGAAAAGAAAATATAACCTGCACTATGGATGACGTACGTAGAGACTTTTTAGGGCCACCACACGGCGTAGCACCGGCTGCATTATTAAAACTAACAGTGAACACATGAAAGAGAAAGGGGATGGGCCATGTACTTTTCATAGATGTGTTTTTCTGATGTTTGATACATTTTTCAAAGCAATAACTTACAAAATCTCGACTTTTATGATCGTATAAATGTTTTTGATTTATTTATACCTTCTGAACCAGCATAGATATGGCCGATTAACCACTTTTAACCATTATGAAAGCATGCCCATGCAATATTCAGAGATTTCTAAAGTTGTAAAAAAAAAAAAAAAGAAAATTTTCAGAAGAAGATTTTTGATGTTTTTCTTATTTTTGCTCAAAACATAGATTGTGGGTACACGTTATCTAAGGCGTACCCACAATCTATGTTTTGAAGCAAAAATAAGAAAAAAAAAATAGGTTTACCCCTGCATACCCCAGTTTTGCTATATAAATGTGGGGTATGAGGGGGTATTTATTTCATGGAAATGTTGTCCTGTAGTTTGTTTCAACAATGCATGTTCAGTGTAAGCAGCATGATCATGTATCCATTTGAGCAGATTTTTTTCCCATTTTAATAGTAATGAGCCGCCTCATGGGAAAACCAACAATCTGCATAGGCGAAAACATAGACGCAGATCAGCTTCGCGGTAACCGCGAAGCTGATCAGCGCCTTTGTTCTCGCTAGTCGGATAGTACAGTTCCTCTTCTACTTAAATCCGAAATTTCAAGCTTCTAGCTCTTTTTAGCTCACCTGAGCCGAAGGCTCACAGGTGAGCTTATAGTATACCCATGATCCGGCGTCCGTCCGTCGTCCGTCGTCGTCGTCCGTCGACCACAATTTCAAAAATCTTCTCTGAAACCGCTTGGCCGATCAAGTTGAAATTTTATGTGGAGCCTCCTTAGGTAGTGGCATTGAAATTTTGTTCGCGATATTTTGGTCACATGACCAAGATGGCCGCCACGCCCATATATATAATAAAACCCTTCATAAATCTTCTTCTCCAGAACTGGTGAGCCGATTTCCACGAAACTTACTATGTAGCATCTTGGACTCCACCCCATAATAATTTGCTAAAATGATGACCCTGGGTTGACCTTGACCTGTTTTACGGCAAGGTCAATTTTGGAAACATAGGCTTTACATGGGAAAAAGTGAAAACAATGGATTTTTTGAAAACTATTGCAGCCTGAGGCCTGAAAAGTGGTAGATGAAAACAACTAATTGAGTAGATGAAGGTATGTGATTAATTTAGGTCAAGGTCATCTCTTGACCTTGGCCAGTCTGTCGTCCATACACACTTTTCAAAGATCTTCTCCTCTGAAACCGTTTGGCCAATCAAAGTGAAATTTTATGTGGAGCATCCAAGGGTAGGGGTGACGAAAGTTTGATCGCGAAATCCAGGTCACTTGACCAAGATGGCCGCCACGCCCATATATGGTAAAAACCACTCAAAAATCTTCTTCTCATGAACGGGAAAGCCGATTTTCACGAAACTTGGTATGTGGCATTTTGGACTATAGCCCATCATAGTTTGATCAAATGATGACCCTATGATGACCTTGACCTATTTTACAGCAAGATCAATTTTGTAAACATGGGAAAAAGTGAAAATTATGGATTTTTTGAAAACTATTGCAGCCTGAGGCCTGAATAGTGATAGATGCAAAACAACTAATGAAAGTATGTGATTAATGTAGGTCAAGGTCATCTCTTGACCTTGACCAGTCTGTCGTCCATACACACTTTTCAAAGATCTTATTCTCTGAAACTGCTTGGCCAATCAAAGTGACATTTTATGTGGATGTTCATGGGTAGGGGGAACGAAAGTTTGATCCTAAAAACCAGGTCACATGACCAAGATGGCCGCCACGCCCATATATGGTAAAAACAACTCAAAAATCTTCTTCTCCAGAACCGGCTGGCCAATTTTTTCGAATTTTGGTATGTAGCATTTGGGACTCCAGCCCATCATAGTTTGTTGAAATGATGACCCTGGGATGACCTTGACCTATTTTACGGCAAGGTCAATTTTGGAAACATAGGCTTTTACATGGGAAAAGGCGAAACCAATGGATATTTTGGAAACTGTTGCAGCCTGAAAGTTGCTAGATGCAGACAACTAATGGAGTCAATGAAGGTAAGTTATTAATGAAGGTCAAGGTTATTGACCTTGACCCAAGGTCATTTAAATATCAAAATTAAAATTTTGGTTTTCTCAGAAATCACAGGGTTTGGAAACTATTGCAGCCTGAGACCTGAAACTTTGCAGATGCAGACAACTTATGAAGTCAATAAAGATGTGTGAGTATTCAAGGTCAAGGTCATTTCATGATGACTTAATATTCCAAGATCAGGCTTAAGGTGAGCGTTCTCAGGACCAATTGTCCTCTGGTCTGTGCTTGTACAGGCCGGTTTGTGTCAGACCTGTTCGGAAACCACATTTTTGTTTTCCCACGAGACGGCTCAGTTTCAAAGACTTTATTCCTGCAAGACAGTGTCAGTGACCTTTTGTTTAATAGATCCTTTGAATTTATGGGTTTAATTCTTTTTAAAATAGTTAATAATTTGCTTTAATGTGACAAGTTATGAAATTATTTTAATTTGATGAAAAATTTACGAGCATGTGCTTTATTAAATATCTTAAGTAGTTTAAGGTCATGAGTAGACAAATCAAATATAATACATTAATACGAAAACGCGCCCATGTTACACACACAAAATTAGTCCATCTCCGTTAAAACCGATTTAACCAATTCTTACATATGAGAAGGTTAACAGTTAGAATATTTAGCATATCGACTCTAAAAGCTGCTTTTATACTCATACACTCGGTACTTATTCAGATATTATGATCAAGCATTAAGACTGCGAAGATGTTCTTGTAATTGCATTTTATTAAATGATTCAACAACGACATGAAATTGCCTGTTTTTGTTTCAGTACATGGCAAACAAAACGCGGACTGCGTCATTATTATGATAGACTCAATGGCTTTTTAGCATAGTATCTCATTTTCCTTAAGTAGATTTCTTTATCTCAGAAGAGGTTTTTTCATGACGTGACTTATTAAATCATTTAATTCTGCACATATTGTTTTATTGTCTAATGAAATCTGTGTGTATAATTTATGCTTTGAGAGCCTCGGGGAAGATTGGCATAGCCAACCGAGTTATAGTCTGTCATAGCTCTCTAGTAGAGCCACTCATATATCTTTATCTATAGAAAGTAATCTTTTAGTACTATGTTTTATGCGTATTGTATTTTATGTTTTGCTTTCTGTTGAGGTGAGACTTTAATAAAATATGTACGTTCTGTACGTACGTTACCTTACCTTTGCCTTTGCCCTGCCCTGTTCTGCCCTACCCTACCCTACCTTTTAATGATCTTCACTCAGTTATACAGTGTTGTCCCCCGGGGGCGGGGCCGAAAGATGTCCATTCCACCATTCGATCACAATCTTATTTTTTTCTAAGCATGCAAAAGCAAGCAATGCGGTTAATAATTATTAGGGTTGGTTCTTCGCTCGGTTTTCACCAGCTACTGTCTAATTATGATGCAGGGAGCAACAATGGGTTCGGTCTAATTCAGAATTGATGTGTGTATGGCACAACCCCTATATATGTAGGCGTTCGAACGACCGCAATAATTAAACATCGACACGGGCTGGTCGAGGTTGGCTAAAAATGCGAAGTTTATAACCCAGTTGGCGCATGACGTCAAAATGACGTCATATCAACGTCGATTGACGTCGCATCGACGTCGATCTGACGTCATTCTGACGTCATGTGCCTGCTGGGTTAAACTTCCTAGAATTCAAAATGTTTCGGAGGTGATGCAAACTGGTTTTTATCAGCCATTCTTACTTTGTTGGAAATTCTGGAAATGTATTTTTCTTTTGCAAGTAAATTATGAATTGTCTTTGATTCATGATGTGGGAGGTTCCGCACTAATTCATACGATTTGTCTTTCTTTTACCGGAATCAATTTATGGAATGCGAAACCATTTAAGGCCTATAATAGGGCGTAATTGCCCATAAATAATGTTGCGAGAGGATTTTAGCATGTTTGCGGTTCTTCGGCAATTATTGACGTCTGTTTACCATGATACGATCTACAGGGCGTTAAAATCTGAGGGCCATTAAGATTTTGCTTAAGTTGTAAATATGAAAAAATTTTCAGTAGAAATGTTTTGATATTTTTCTTATTTTTGCTCCAAAACATAGATTGCGGTTTCTCGTTAGAATAGTCTCGGCGAATTTTGCCGAGGTGGTTCTTACTGGTACCCATATTGTGAAATCTATGTTTTGGAGCAAAAATAAGAAAAATAGGTGTGCCGTTGCTATATAAAAGTGGTGTATATACGGGCATGTTATCCCGATGAATGTTACGTGCTACATGTAAATCGGGACCACTAATATACAGGTATACCGACACAGCATTTGTTCTGTTGTGCATTTGGCTGTTGTGCTTTTGTCACGGCTACCAAACAGTTAAATGCGTAACCGCCGGTTAAGAATAGACATCCGATTCACGTCCTTCGGGTTTTGCGTGTGAGGTGCAACAAAATGTAAACAAAACATACACTACTCGGATTGATCGATAATTATTTTGTAGCAAAAGGTACAAGTAGGCAAAGATGAGGAAAAGGCGCAATCAGAAAAAGATTCCCACTCCAAAAACCGGGGTGGGAAAAAACCAAACTAACAATCAGGTACTTATACCATGAAAAGACCGGTATCAAAAATCTAAGAATGATATTTTGTCACTTATTTATCATTGTTAGACAGCACCAAAACAGTTTGCAACATTACTTGATGTTTTGGGGAGTTATTTGTTCCCTCCTTCGAAACATGTGTTTCAACACGGTCAAGAACGGCAAAATACAACTAAAAATTGGGCAATTTGCTGTTAAATATCATGTTCTTGTGATTGTTCCGCGACAAATTTGTAGTTATATATTAAATAAATTACAACTGATGTCTGCCACAGTATTCACTTTTCTTAGGGTTCAACATTTATTTTTCGAAGGGAAGTAAAAGATGGTTAAGCATTTAATCATTAAAATAAGAAGGATTTATTTCAAGATATGTTTGAAAACCTCTGCCTGTTTTATGATATTTTAAAACATTCTCTGTACAGCGTTTTAGATGAAAGCAAACGAAAAAAAAAAAGCAAATTACAGTATTCACAATGTTTTATCATAAACAGGAATACCATACATGTGAATTATGCATGTTTGTTGCAAAAATGTTTGTATTTTGATATATACCAAGTATTCTCACTGCAAACATCACAAAGAAACCAATTTTGGATTTTTTTTTTTTTTTTTTTTTTTTTTTTTTTTTTTTTTTTTTTTTTTTTCCTTGAGAGGGGTTGTCTATATGTATTAACTGGGTTAATTATTTTTAACATTATCACTCACTAAAACCATGAGCAAAAGGAAAACCAAGGTATATTTAAGGCTTTTGTATATGCAGATTCTCGTTTGTTTGTTTTTTCTTGCACACCACTGTAAGTCAAAAACCCTACGATAAAACTTGATTTGTAGAGGTAAAAACCCTACAAAGATGACGAGACACTGTGATAATTAAATTGTTAAACGTAGAACTCGAGAGAGAAACTAAAATACAGGTGCTTTTAATGTCGATTATTTTGCTATCATTCTAATGATTAAATGCGTGACCGAAATTTTGACACAGCTTTTAGCCACATATACATAGAATGTAGCGGTCAGTGGCAAGGAAAGTGTTCACAGAACTTATACAATGTTAAAATCATCTGTTCGCTGCCTTGCCGTCCGTTTATAATGACACAATTAGCGGGAATCTAAAAATATCCCTATGAATGACCCACATTTTCTTCATGTACAATGCAATCTCAACATGCATTTTGGAAGAGGGAATAAAAATCACGATTATAAGGAGACAAATCTGGAAATGATAAGATCAATTTATAACTAACAAAATTGCATTGAGAAATTTTAATAACTTTCTCCAGGTGAAAATAAATTACTTGGAAACGCGAGCTGCGAAAGTTTGCTTAACCATTTACTGCACCTCACACGCAAAACCGGAAGGACGTGAATCGGATTTCTTTTCTTAACCGCGGTTACGCATTTAACTGTTTGGTAGCCGTGTGTTGTGCATTTGGCTTTCGTGACGCATTGACAGCGAAGGCATGCTAGCAATGTGCGATGAAGCAGACTGATCAGAATATACTTACCTGGTTTATAGTACAAACATGAGTTGTAAGGTACTTTGCCCCTTGTTCTGACATAAGGTGAAAACTATGTACACGCTCTACGACAAATTAATGGCTATATATATAACTGAAATTATAATGGCTTAAGACCTATAACAGCGTATAACAGCGTACGCCCAGCGTTAGCATAACGTTCGTGATTTACAAGGAGCGTATGTATAACGCACGTCTGACGTATTCCAAACGTACGCACAGCGTGCTTCTAACGAACTCGACGTTCGTCAAAAAGGCGATTCAAAGATATATCCAGTAAAAAGTGAAAAATAAATAAATAAATAAATAAAATAAAATAAATAAATAAATAAATAAATAAATAAATAAATAAATAAATAAATGAATAAATAAATAAATAAATAAAAAAATAAATAAAGGAAAAGAAAAGAAAAGAAAAGAAAAGAAAAGAAAAGAAAAGAAAAATGATCAAAGAAATATACACACCTGATTCTGCGCCGGGTGCATATTGTGGAGTTCTTATATCGTTTCTCAGAAGAATCATTTCCTATTATTAGGTAATTAGTTTATTGGCCAGTTTTGCCCCACCTCTTGGTTGATCCGTCTCATATGAGCTGAAATAATCTTGAAAGGGACGCCAACCTGAATATGAAAAACATATTTTAATTTACAAAAAAAAAAAAAATAAATAAATAAAAAAAAAAAATAAAAATAAATAAATAAATACATAAATAAAAATAAAAAAATCTTTGGCACTTTGTATGTCGACAATTTTATAAAGGGCCATTCAATATGAGATTTGAAGGCATCCATTTCTTACAAAAATATTCTCTGGACAAGCGATAATATAACTAAACAGTGAATACAATTTTAGCCATACACCGTTTTTGGTTGATGCTTCCGTGTGACTATTTTTCATGAACACAGTACCTATTCCTTCCATTTTATATAATAAAATCCCGAACACTGACCAATGCGCTACGCGTAAGTTGCGCATACGCTGAGTATGTTCTTCACACGTTTAACATACGCTGCATACGCTCCGAGTGCGCCAGGCAAGCGCTGCTCGTACGTTGGTACTACGTTATACATACGCTTCTCATACGCTAAACAAAAATCCAGGTGAGCTTTGGCGTATGACAACGTATGCGAGCGTATGAGATACTTACAGGTAACGTTTGTGAACTTTTGTACGCCGTACTTTTGAGTAACGTATTATCAGTACGTCGGCATACGTTGCGTACTCGGCGTGCGACAACGTATGCCAGCGCATATTGAAGCGTACCCGAAAACTTATGCAAAACTTATGCCGAACGTGTGCAGCGTACACCAACGTATGGACAAAATTTCTCATACGTCGGCAAATGTTGGCGCTATACGCTGTGGTGTGAGCACCCCTTAAGACCCAATATATATAAGCTCAGAAAGATTCAAAGAAAGGCCAAAGGTGCTGCAAGGTCGAAAATATTCTCTTTTTTTACGGATCCTCCGCATTCACAAACATTTACAAACGAAAGACCACTTTGCCCATTTTAGCTCACCTGAGCCGAAGGCTCACAGGTGAGCTTATAGTATAGTGGTCGAGCCGGCGTCCGTGCGTCGTCCGTCGTCGTCGTCGGTCGTCCGTCGTCGTCAACATTTTCAAACGACTTCTCCTCTGAAGCTGCCAGGCCGAATCTTTTCATATTTCACATATAGCATCTACAGGTGGGGGGAACGAATATTTGTGTTTTTTATTTCGATCGAATAAGAACTCTGGTTGCTATGGCAACTTATGCTTCCCATAGACTTATAATGGAGAAAAGTGAAAATTGCCTATTTTTGCTGTCTTGTTTGAGATATTTGAATTTTGTTTTTGCAGAAATGTTTATTGAATAGTCTTCTACGTTTCATGTGACTTTTGTCCTAATCCTTCATTTTGATTGGTTGCAGGGGCCCCATATAGGGCAAAATTTCGAAAAACATTCAAAAATCTTCTTCTCAGAAACTGTCAAGGGGATGAAGCCTATACTTTGTATACATGTTTCTGACAGTGGCCTCTACATAATTTGTGTTTTTTATTCCAGGCGGATAAGAACTCTGGTTGCTATGGCAACTTAAAGTTTCCATAGACTTATAATGGGAAAAAGTGGAAATCGGCTATTTTTCCGCTAAAATTGCAGACACTTGAATTTTGTTTTTGCAGAAATATTTATTGAGTAGTGTTTGACGTTTCTTGCGAGTTTTGTCCTAATCCTTTATTTTGATTGGTTGCTGGGGCCCCATAAAGGGCAAAATTTTGAAAAAAAAAGAACCAGAGGACCAATGGTCCTGTAAACGCTCACCTGAGATCTGCTTCATATACCAATAAACATATTTGAATATTATGGTATTTAACAGATGAAGCCCTTGGGCCATTTTCTTTTTTCAAAATAATCAATATTCTGTCCATTTGTCAATTTCCTGCTGATTTTCCCCTTCAAATAACATTTTAAAAGCAGATGAGCCCCTGGGGTCCATTTAATTTCAGTCCTACTGCCCATTCACTTAAAATGACATTGTAAAAGGTTTCCCCATTCAAATGCATTGACGACCTTGCCATAAAATAAGTCAAGGTCACCACAGGGTCATGTTTTATACATACATTGTAGTACATGAGTCATCCATACTTCATGCAAAGTTTCGTTGAAATCGGTTCACCGGTTCTGGAGAAGAAGATATTTTAAGGGTTTTTACCGTATATGGGCATGGCGGCCATCTTGGTCCTATAGATGCTTCATATAAAATTTGGCTTTGATTGGCCAAGTGGTTTCAGAGAAAAAAATCTTTGAAAAGTGTGTATGGACGACAGACCGGCCAAGGTCAAGAGATGACCTTGACCTAAATTAATCATACACCTTCATCTAATCCATTAGTTGTTTGCATCTACCACTTTTCAGATCTCAGGCTGCAATATTTTTCAAAAAATAGCTAATTTCCACTTTTCCCATTATAAGTCTATGGAAACTTTAAGTTGCCATAGCAACCAGAGTTCTTATCCGACTGGAATAAAAAACACAAATTATGTAGAGGCTAATGTCAGGTACATGCATAAAAAGTACAGGATTCATCCACTCGACAGTTTCTGAGGAGAAGATTTTTGAATGTTTTTTTCAAAATTTTGCCCTTTATGGGGCCCCAGCAACCAATCAAAATAAAGGATTAGGACAAAACTCGCAAGAAACGTCAAACACTACTCAATAAACATTTCTGCAAAAACAAAATTCAAATGTCTGCAATTTTAGCGGAAAAATAGCCGATTTCCACTTTTCCCATTATAAGTCTCTGGAAACTTTAAGTTGCCATAGCAACCAGAGTTCTTATCCGCCTGGAATAAAAAACACAAATTATGTAGAGGCCACTGTCAGGAACATGTATACAAAGTATAGGCTTCATCCCCTTGACAGTTTCTGCGAAGAAGATTTTTTAATGTTTTTCGAAATTTTGCCCTATATGGGGCCCCTGCAACCAATCAAAATGAAGGATTAGGACAAAAGTCACATGAAACCTAGAGGACTACTCAATAAACATTTCTGCAAAAACAAAATTCAAATATCTTCAACAAGACAGCAAAAACTGGCAATTTTCACTTTTTTCCATTATAAGTCTATGGGAAGCATAAGTTGCCATAGCAACCAGAGTCCTTATCTGATCAAAACAAAAAACACAATTATTCTTTCCCCCTACCTGTAGATGGTGTATGTGTAATATGAGAACAATCGGCCCAGCGGTTTCTGAGAAGAAGATCTTTGAAATTGTGGACGACGACGGACGGACGACGGACGACGGACGGACGCCGGAGCATGGGTATACTATAAGCTCACCTATGAGCCTTCGGCTCAGGTGAGCTAAAAAAAGAAAAAAAAAAAAAACATTCAAAAATCTTCTCCTCAGAAACTGTTAAGTGGATGAATCTTGTACTTTGTATACATGTTCCTGACAGTAGCCTTTACATAATTTGTGTTTTTTATTCCAGTCGGATAAGAACTCTGGTTGCTATGGTAACTTTAAGTTTCCATAGACTTATAATGGGAAAAGTGGAAATTAGCAAATTTTTGAAAACTATTGCAGCCTGAGATCTGAAAAGTGGTAGATGCAAACAACTAATGGATGAGATGAAGGTATATGATTAATTTAGGTCAAGGTCATCTCTTGACCTTGGCCGGTCTATTGTCCATACACATTTTTCAAAGATTTTTTCCTCTGAAACCACTTGGCCGATCAAAGCCAAATTTTATATGGAGCATCTATAGGAAGTGGGAACCAATGTGTATATAAATAATCCAGGTCACATGACCAAGATGGCCGCCATCCCCATATATGGTAAAAACCATTAAAATATCTTCTCCAAAACTGGTGAACAGATTTCAACGAAACTTTGCATGAAGTATGGATGACTCAAGTACTACAATGTATATATAAAACATGACCATGTGGTGACATTGACCTATTTTATGGCAAGGTCAACATAGGTCGTCAATGCATTTGAATGGGAAAAACTTTTAAAATGTCATTTTAAGTGAAAGTCTTGCAGGAAATGGGCAGTAGGACTGAAATTTAATGATTCTGAAAAAAAAAAATGGACCCCAGGAGCCCATCTGCTTTTAAAATGTTATTTTTTGAAAACTATTGCAGCCTGAGAACTGAAAAGTGATAGATGCAAACAACTGATAGAGTAGATGAAGGTATGTGATTATTGTAGGTAAAGGTCGATTTTGGAAACATAGGCAAACATGGAAAAATGGGAAAAAGTGACAACTAGGTCTCGGGTAAGCATTTACAGGACCAATGATCCTATGGAAACCATTGCAGCCATAGGCCTGAAACTTGACCAAGATGACCGTCATACCCATATATGGAAAAAAAACACTTTGTCCAGTGACTGTACTTGTTGACTCTCAGGTGAGCGATCGTAGCCCTTGGGCTACTTGTTCTCGTGTACTCACGCACCCGCCGGCTTTTGGCGTCAAATTTCACAATTGTCTTGTTTCTTTTTACTACATATATGCAAATTTGCGATTTAGTACATATTTTGGTTGTCTTTTCAAATCTCAGTTTTCGGCGGCTCCGTCGCAACATGACTGAAAAATTGTTGACTTGCATGTTAAACTACTATACAAACAAATGAGCCGCCTCATGGGAAAACCAACAATCTGCATAGGCGAAAACAAAGACGGTAACCGCGAAGCTGATCAGCGCCTTTGTTTTCGCTACTCGGATAGTACAATTCCTCTTCTACTTAAATCCAAAATTTCCAGTCTCTAGCCATCTTCTGTGACTGTACAGCCTGATTTATGTCAGACCTGGTCGGAAACCACATCGTTGGTTTTCCCACGAGGTGGCTCATATGTATGCAGGACTCACAAACTGGGCCCACACACAAGCACCTTGAAATTGAACAAGATTATATTTGTTGTTTTGTTCACAAGTTTGTTTTTACGTCCAAATCAGCAGCCATAGTCATGTCGGGACGTCGCCTCCATTTTATGGGACTTCTACCCAACATTTGGGACGTCATGACATCCGAAGTGTGCTTTGATTATAACCATCCAGTAAAGCTTATATGTATGGATGCTTTGACGTTAAACCACTCTGGGCAGGCTCAGACCTGAGCGGTTAACCAGTCAGTAAGCAATAAGCTTTGCCAGGAGACACAAGCAGTCCATCTATTTCGCACGGTTCCAATAGGCGAGGGCCCATATTCCAGCCTAAGTGTGATGTATATCTGCATGTCTCTGCACTGCTTTGACATATATATGGGCTGATATTTAAAACATCCAAATCACACACACACACACACACACACACACACACACACACACACACACACACACACACACACACACGCACGCACGCGCGCGCGCGCGCGCACGCACGCACGCACGCACGTGCGAACGCACGCGCGCAATCTTTTCGGCCATTTTTGTTACTTGGAGATGCACGCCTAGTCATTTTTTTTCATACTACGTAGTAACTTGCAGCATCAACTTTCTGTGACGATACTTGAGGCGGTTCTAACGAGTACCCACAATCTATGTTTTGGAGCACAAATAAGAAGAATAGGTATACCCCTGCAAACCCCAGATTTTCTATATAAAAGTGGGGTTTAAAGGGGGTATTTATGTCACGGACATGTTTTCCTGATGATTACAACTTAACAAATCGAACGACATTTGATTTTTTCGTGATTTGATAATAAACATGTATAACCACGATGTTTCCTTTGGTTTTCAGTCGCAGTTCTCAGTGGATTTTTGTACATTGCTGGTGGGGAGACATCAAATGACAAATGTGAGCCCACGAAGACCGTGAACCGCTATGACCCGAGGAACAATACCTGGGTGTCCGTGGCTAGTATGCAGAACTGTCGACAAAGCTTTCAGATCGGGGTGCTCAATGGAGCGATGTACGCAGTGGGTAAGAATTTTTGTTTGTTTTGTTTTTTGTTTGTTTGTTTGTTTGTTTGTTTGTTTGTTTGTTTGAAATGATTGTATGAAATGAGGCGCCTCGTGGGAAAACCAACAATGTGGTTTTCGAACAGTTCTGACACAAATCAGGCTGCACAGTCACAGAAGCAGGCTAGAAGCTTGAAATTTTCCGGATTTAAGTAGAAGAGGAATTGTACTATCCGAGTAGCGAACACAAAGGCGCTGATCAGCTTCGCGGTTACGCGAAGCTGATCTGCGCCTTTGTTTTCGCATATGCAGATTGTTGGTTTTCCCATGAGGCGGCTCAAATAAGGTTTCACGTCCCACTCAATAAATTTTCGTTCATGAAGGGACGGGGCCACCACTTCCTGGGTATTAATTAGAACTTTGTGGAATTAATGTGCCTTGCTCAAGGACACAACACGGTGCCGCCAGTGGAGATCGAATCCAGGTTCTCTCGATTCGAAGTCCGATTATGACTTTTAAACAAATTGCCTTGACGGTTTTGTCTCGTATCAATTTCTGTTCTTCAACAGCAGGTTCCTACAATGGTGGTAATAATGAGGTTAAACGTCCCAGTCAATAAGCTTTCAGTCATGTCGGGACGCCTCTTTAGCATAAACCATTTCTTAGGGAGAAACTGTTTCTTGCTTCAGGGGGACACAACTTGGTACCCCATCGGGGATTCGAAACCATGACCTCTTGAATCGGAGTCTGATGCTCTACCAGTAGGTCATCGCGCATCTGTGTTTATGTTAACTCATATAAGCTCGATATCCTTTTTATGAGACATAGGCAATCATCATAGCCCATAATGTGACGCCGCAGAACGCGGCGTCCCTTCTAGGGCTACTCTGTTTATTTTCTTTGAAAACCGACAAAAAACTCACCTGATTTCTCTAAAAGTAATTTTAAGTGGACCCATCCAAATGATAACGATGGGTGAATCCATGAATCAATACGTCATTAATGGGTTGAGGAAGGTGTAGTTTCGCCATTGTCTCTTGTTACCATTGTCTCTTGTTACCATTGTCTCTTGTTACCATTGTCTCTTGTTATATAATCGTCGACGCCAAGGAATTCGCCAAACAACAAAAAGGTTCTTGAAACAGTTTTTGTTTTTGTTGCTGTACGGCACGGTTTGTCTGGAGCTTGGACTGAAACCCACAAGGCAGGTCACCTGATGCTATGCATTTTTTTTGTTTATTATTATTATTATTATTATTATTATTATTATTATTATTATTATTATTATTATTATTATATTTGAGCCTCCGCATGGGAAAACCAACAATCTGCATAGGCGAAAACAAAGGCGCATATCAGCTTCGCAGTAATTGCGAAGCTGATCAGCGCCTCTGTTTTCGCTACACGGACAGTACAATGTCTCTACTTTCTAAATCCAAAATTTCCAGTCTCTAGCCATCTTCTGTGACTGTACAGCCTGGTTTATGTTGGACCTGGCCGGAACCCAAATTGTTGGTTTTCTCACGCACAGGCTCATTTATTTGTTTCTAGGAGGACGTGTAGCCGCAGATCAGTCGCTGTCTTCTGTTGAGCGCTATGACCCGGCACGTGATCGCTGGGACGAGGTGGCGCCCCTGAGCAGTCCCCGACGGTGTGTGGCTGTTGGATGCCTTGCTGGAAAGATGTACGCAGTCGGTGGCTCAGGTAATCATTTTTGTATCTCATTTACTCACTTTCACGGTCGACCCGTCGGGAAAGGACACCACAAGGCACCAAGAAAACTCTTACAACACGTGATGAGAAAGATGAGAAATTAAAAATTAATAGATTTATCCAAATATATTATTATTAAAATGGATTAAAAATGTAAAAAAATCGACTGTTTGCACATTATCAGAATATACACTTTCAATCGGCATGTAGCTAGTTCTTCACAAGCAGACTGGACTAGCACACACATTTTGCAAGGTTCAAAATTGTGCAACCCAAGCTAAGACATGAGTTTACATTACAAAAACTTGCCCATGCAATAAACAGAGATTTTTGAGCTTTAGAATTGAAAAAAATTTCAGCCTAAAAAATTGATATTTTTCTTATTTTTGCTCAAAACATAGTTTGTGGGTACACGTTAGAACCGCCTCACCGAGGCGGTTCTAACGAGTACCCACAATCTATGTTATACCCCAGTTTTGTTATATAAAAGTGGGGTTCATGGGGGGGGGGTGGGGTATATATTACACAGACTTGTTTTCGTGATGACCAAACAACGCTCTTGTTTCAGGCGAGAAAGTGATATCGGGCCGCGTTGAACGCTACAGCCCCGCTGACAACAAATGGGACATTGTAAAGGCTATCCATGTGCCGAGATTCTTCGGTCATCTGGTCAATGTGCAGGCCTATCTGTATCTTCTCGCCGGGGCTACGATAGATGAAGACGGAAATGTTGTATGCGTGGACACCATTGAACGGTTAGTGCCATGGGAATACCTTTTAAGAGATCTCCGACCAGGCCCCCAAGTTGTAAAACTATTTCATGCTCAGCTCAGCTAACCTTAACCAACATGTGGCATGTACTCCAAGGCCAGACACAAATCGTGCTAAACAGACACAGAAGACGGTTAGAGTCGTCCTGAACTTTCCAATTTGGAAAAAGCTGATCTTTATTTTCGCAATGAAAGAAGCACATCACGCTGCTCAATAAATTCTATTGTATCGCAGTCCATCTCAATTTTCAAGGGATCATGCATCTTTTCTTCTAACAAATATAGAGCCTTATTCATTTCGACATCAGGCAATGGATTCTTAATTTGATGAATTTCCAGCCGCACCAAAGGTTCTCCGATATAGGGCACATGTAGTAACTATCCTTAGTCAAGTTTGTAATCAGCCTGGGCATCTCGTAGCCTGATCAGTTTCATTCCTGACCGCATGTCGATTATTAAGGTCCAAGAATACATGGATACTGCACGCAGGGACACGAGTGATTAAGCCATGTTCTTATTTTGAGCCACCGCATGGGAAAACTAACAATTTGCATAGGCGAAAACAAAGGCGCAGATCAGCTTCGCAGTAACTGCGAAGCTGATCAGCGCCTTTGTTTTCGCTACACGGATAGAACAATCTCTCTACTTTCTAAATCCAAAATTTCCAGCCTCTAACCATCTTCTGTGACTATACAGCCCGGTTTGTGTCAGACCTGGTCGGAAACCCAAATTGTTGGTTTTCTCACGCACAGGCTCATTTGATACTGCTAATTTTCGATGTAATTAGACGTTTACGCGTAGGTGAAAATGGAGGTTTTGTTCTGGATAAATACATTACAAGAAATGAACAAATGAATGTCCACAAGCCAACTTTTGCACGAAATCGGTTTCAGTTTCATCATATTGAGTGCAAAAAAGGAATCTCGAGTTCTGCGCTATGACGATTTAAGATTAATTAAAACAGTATCCGTTATTTGCTTTATTAGTAATAAAAGCGTTTTTTTTTTTTTTTTTTTTTTTTTTTTTTTGTTGTTTTTCTTTTTACTTTATGTATACTTAAACGCAAAAACAGACATAGGAGATTGCGTCAGCGTTAACTTGAACATGATTCACGTGAATATATTTTAAAATCATACTGTTTTGTTCATGTCCTACAAAAAATACATAAAAAATTTAAGACAGTAAAGAAGGTAAAAGTAGGCAATGATCAGAAAATGACGCAGTAATGAAGGTAAAAGTAGGCAATGATCAGGAAATGACGCTATCAAAAAGATATTCCCAATTGAAGTTCACAAATGATATACGCTTAACTAAATGCCGATAGAATATTATTTTGGTAGCTTTGTCTTAAATTACTGAAATGTATTCTTACTGAAAAATCCATTCCGTAAATTAAGACGTATATTTTCGAAAAATTAACTTTTTTCTTTCTTTTCGTGAAAAACGATTAAGCTCGCCATTTTTGTTATGAAAGTAAGAAAACGAATAATATTATGACGTTGCTCCGTCACATTTCCCGTTTAAACAAGACATTTCCGGTAACATTTGACGTTGGAATTTTGAGGTATTTCCATAAAACACTGGTACACTGGTATTTTTGTTACATGTTAACATGCATTTTCGGTTAAAAAAAAAAAGTCGACACTTCTGCACTGAAACACATGAAAAAGTATCAAAATATTACAATTTATAAACTAAGGCTAATATTTCATGACGAAACTATGGTTGTCAAAAAATAATTTTGACAAAAATCGCAAAAAGGCGTTTTGGCATTATTTTAAGATTGCATCCTATAAAAT
Source organism: Rugalucina vietnamica (assembly GCA_964017185.1). Taxonomy (NCBI): domain Eukaryota; kingdom Metazoa; phylum Mollusca; class Bivalvia; order Lucinida; family Lucinidae; genus Rugalucina; species Rugalucina vietnamica. Next base: position 11,791,976 of record OZ024876.1, on the reverse strand, counting down.
TACCCAAAATCGTGCGCGACGTCTGATATTACTTGAGCCACCTCGTTGGAAAACCAACAATGTGGTTTCCGAACAGGTCTGACATAAACCGAACTGTACAAGCACAGAAGCAGGCTAGAAGCTTGAAATTTCGGATTTAAGAAGAAGAGGAAGAGTACTATCCGTGTAGCGAAAACAAAGACGCTGATCAGCTTCGCGGTTACCGCGAAGCTGATCTGCGTCTTTGTTTTCGCATTTGCAGATTGTTGGATTTCCCACGAGGTGGCTCACTTTATATGAACATAATGAATGTCAAACTATCTTAATATTTTACGAATTCGATACCAGATTGTTTGTTGTATGATTTAATATCAATCTAGTTTTATATCAGGAAAATATGTCCATGAAGTGTATAGCCCCTTAAAACCCAATTTTATATAGTTTTATATGGGGTGTAAAGGTATCCTTTTTTTTTTCTTCTTATTTTTGATCCAAAACATAAATTGTGGGTACTTGTCGAACCGCTCCTAACGTGTACCCACAATCTATGTTTTGAGCAAGAATAATACAAAAAAAAATATATCGAAATTTTCTCTACTGAAGTTTCTTTTTTTACAACTTTAAAATCCCTGTATATTGCATGGGCATGTTTTCGTAATAAATGCCACACGCGCTGATATTTACATAAACCCGGTCTATATCGAAAACTTGCCCATGCAATATACAGAGATTTTTCAAGTTGTAAAAAAAAGATTTTTTTAGTAGAAAAATTTTGATATTTTACTTATTTTTGCTCAAAACATAGATTGTGGGTACACGTTAGAACCGCCTCGCCGAGGCGGTTCTAACGAGTACCCACAATCTATGTTTTAGAGCAAAAATAAGAAAAATAGATTATACCCCTGCATACCCCAGTTTTGCTATATAAAAGTGGGGTATACAGGGGTACATATTACATGGACATGTTTTCCTGGTGCTATATCGATAAAATGCGCCCTGTTTCCACACAAAGCCTGCTTCTGTGGTGGTTCTTATTGTTTTATGCTTTGGTGTAGACTTTGTGTGCTGTTTGCACCTTATGCACGTTTTTCATAGAAGAAGAATGATTTATTCACGACTTAAACATACATACTTTACTTTAGTTTGGGTAACGGAGTGGCCGCCTTCTGAGTAATAGCTGCTCACTCGGCTTACAATATGTTTTCTCAGTATAAGTACATGATTTAGTTTTTTTTCCACTTCAGTTTGTGGAGTGGGAATTTCTTTCTGATTGCGTCATTTCCTGATCATTGCCTACTTTTACCTTTTTACATCGAAGTGCAATGATTTTGTCTACTGAAGCCGGTGTCTGGCCGTCTGTTCGCGCGTGTATCCTCATTTTCTAAACAAGCTCAAGTTCAGCAAAAGAACAGTTGATTGGGTCCGAGTTTGTTTAAACTGTGGACTTTGGTTAGTTTAAAACTTGAATCTTGTGGCAAATGTATCGGCTTTATATTTGAGGTTTCGTCTATGTCATATACAGGTGCGTTCACTTATTAATATACCCCTGCGATATTCAGAAATAAATTGACAACTTTTCTTGATTTTGAACAATCGTCACTGGCAAGAAATAGACAACTGGATGAATTTGTTCATATAATATGTTAAGTATGTCTATAAATATTTACTCTGTATATAAAACTTCCAGATCGTGTGATGTTGTATGCCTAAATTGATTACATAACATACGGAGCCAAATTTTTAACAAACATTTCGCTGATATTCAAGTTTCAAAGATTCCACAAAGAACCATGGTTCATGGTTTGTAATTTTGTTTGTAAATTATGAAAGAATAGTCATTTTTGTACTACGGCTGAAAATTTGGTGTCTTTATGAGCACTATTTACAGAGTTACACTCTAATTTTCATTTAATGTACATTTTAGAACTTCATGATAAAGCGGTTGTTACAATATAAAACTAAGCATGTCAGTGTTTTTTGCAAGAAAACAAATATCTTACTAGGGCCTTTATTCGACCAAAGCTTGCTAGTGGGTTCCTTCATAAGGTAAGCATGACTTAAAACACTATGGAGTCACCCATGACTTTTTATTCTGCCAAAACGTGGGTTGGCATTTCATTATACAATTCATGATTGTTTTCTACGCACCGAGGGGCTAAGTGGGCTAAATTTCTCCTCTTCGTGATATTCCAAACCTCTTCTATAGCGATTAAGTCACGGAAATTTAAAAGCCAATAAAGGATGTCAAAAGGGTATTTATGCGAAGCAAATGTTCTTTGTATTCATCCATATTATTGATATTAGAGGAACGTCTGTCTTTGAATGTCCTCGTGATTTCCTTGATTTTATGCCTAAACAAGAGGATTCAAATATCATGAATATGAGCAGTGAGAGATAGCCTAAGTATGAAAGTTTCTCTGTGAAAGTCCCAGTTCCCTATGGTATTCTGTGCCAGAAACAAACTATGAATTATATGATGAAATGTCAACCCACGTTTTTGAAAAATACAAAGCCATATGTGACTCCACAGTGCCTTAAGGCATGCTTACCTCATAAAGGAACCCACTAGCAAGTTTTGTTCGTAAAACCGTCATGGTAGAATATTAGTTATCTTGCAAATTAATACTGACATGCTTAGTTGTGTATCGTAAGAACCGTTTGACTACGAAATTCTAAAATGCACAATAAATAAACCAAAGTTCAACCGTGCATTAAAGAAAATCACAAGCTTACCAAATCCAAGTTAGACAACAACATCTTAATTATAATACTAGTAACACAAAGTTTCAACTAAATGCAGATTGTCCTTTTATTAATTTTTGTTCTTCATTATCCGAGAGTGTCCATTTTTTGGCAAATTTTACGATAGGAATAATAGGGAGACTAACATGCGTCATATTGAAATGAATGAAAATCAATCCATCTTTGGAAGAATAATACAATTTTCTGAAAATAACATCATGTACATGTATAAACGTTCATTCAGTCAAATGTTATGGCAAAACTTTAGAGGTTTTAGCAGTAAGTCTAGGGAACATTTCAGCTGGGGTTTAATTTATTTTGACAAGTTTATATATTTTATTTCTTTATTTTTTTTCTTGTAGGTATTGTGGATCCTCTAACCAGTGGACCGTTATAACAAAAATCAGAACTCCAAGATCTGAGTGCGCATGCGCCATTGTTCGAGAGAAAATTTATGTTATCGGTGGTTATAACTGGAATGCCAGTCAGCGTCTGTCAGACGTAGAATGTTACGATACAGACACTGGGACCTGGAGCAGTCACCAGGAACTTGAGCAACCACTAACTGGCGCCGGGGCTGTAGGACTGACAGTTTATCACCCTAGAAAGACGTCTGACAAGACTGTTGTGTTAAAAGATGTTGGACTGCCTGACAAAGCGTCTTGATATATATATTATATAAAAATGTATATAAATGTGCGTAAACATACGCATTCAAAAATTACTGAGTCTTTTACTGTACTGGTCAAAATAACAGGGATCAAACTTTTAAGGATGCATTTTCGGACTAATCGAAAATTAATCAAATGTTGATTTATATGGTGGATTAGCAGTTTCTTTGCACTTTCATATTCCACCAATTTTCAAATTATGTAGCATCTGACTGAAGCACAGCTGTTCCTTAAGCCACACTACCCTAACAACCAAAGTGATAAAAAAGTCCATTAGAACTGATTCCACTAAAATTTCACTTATGCCAATTCATGAGATCTTTGCGAAATTGCGCCATAAAGTTTATCCATTTCTAAGGTCAGCCTGTCAAAAAAGATTAGATTAAAAGTTTTGCACGAGCAAACTTACACTCAGTCAATTTTCTATGGGAATTTCATACCACTTTCATTTGAAGGGTAGTCTGGCTTAAAGTCTGGTCTTGTTGAAGGCAATGATATGCTTACCGGAAAAGAAAAGGTCAACGCTTTTACGATTAATCCACATGAGTCCTTATATATTTTTTTACAAATAAAAAGCCCCGCCACTCTGGGAATTGTCAGGACAACGTAACATCTTAGTCACATTACGAAAACATGCCCATGCAATATTCAGTAATTTTTAAAATTGTAAAAAATGAAAATTTTCAGTAGAAAATTTTTGATAAATTTCTTATTCTTGCTCAAAACATACGTACATTGTGGGTACACGTTAGAACCGCCTCGCTGAGGCGGTTCTAACGAGTACCCACAATGTATGTTTTGGATCAAAAAATAAGAAAATTAGGTATACCCCTGCAAACCCCAGTTTTGTTTGTAAAAGTGGGGTTTACGGGGGTATACATTTCACGGACTTGTTTTCCTGATGTATGCCAAAGGCGCATGGTTTCATGATAGCAGGCGTTGGTATTTTGACGCAAAGTTAAATGAGCCATTTCATGAGAAAACCTACATTTTGCATATGCGAAAACAAAGGCGTACTTACTGCACAGCCGATCAACTACACAGATAGTACAACCATTCTTCTTCTTCTTCTTCTTCTTCTTAAATCCAAAATTTCAAACTTTGTGAGACTGTATAGGCCAGTTTGTGTCGGACCTTGTCGGATGTGATACTGAAAAAGAAAAAATATGGTCAGAACGACTGCAAAAAACTGGTGTTATAAATGGTCCCTAATGCACAATTGAGCCTTCGCATAAGAAAACGAACAATGTAGATTTTCGACCAGGTCTGACACAAACCTGCCTGTACGGTCACAGAAGAAGGCTAGAAGTTTGAAATTTTGGATTTGAGTATAAGAGCTATTGTTATAAGTCAAGTACTGAAACCAAAGGCGCTGATCAGCTGTGCATTTCTGCGCCTTTGATTTCGCATATGCAGATTGTTGTTGTTGTTGTTTTTTTTTTTTCAGTTTTCTGTTGCAGCGGCTCAATTTGTCTCAGCCACGTGACCAGTAAACCTACTTTTGTCACGATATGACGTAGGAGCTGCGCTGGATTTCAGCGCTCTCGTTTTCGTTGAAATCCGCATGTAGTCAACTTTTGTTGCTTTGCAGGTGGTTTGTTTTTAGATCTGAGTAGAAACATCGAGGATATATTCTCTAAAGCACCATATCCTGTTCTGCCCCTTCCATTGTGGTAGTGTATCAAAGCTGCACACACCTGAAAATGCCAGGACACTCAGGACACTTAATGTGTCAAAAAGGTCTCAGTTTTGTCTTCAATGCACAAAGAAGACGATTAAGCATTTCAGTTAAGTGTCAATTTGTTGTGGGTGTAGCAGACTAAATTAGATCTGTTTGCCTTCTGTGACAACCCAAAGCGTTGAAATGTATGGTGTACTGAAGGGCTCTTTAAGATTTATTTTATCTATGCATTATTATAGCCTAGAGGGGGTCAGCCTAGGCTATACTTGATTTAGGCATAGCTAAAATAAATCTTAAAGAGCATTTTGGTTCACCATAGAAATGGCGTGAGGTTCAGCTAATACGTTTCAAGTGATTTTTATATTTGATTAAAACAATGCAAGGATGTTTAAGCTTGAAAGAAAAGATCGATTCTTTCGTTGCTATTCTGTTATTTTACGTCACAGTCAATATTGTATTCAGTAATGTTGTGACGGTGCCACCGCTTCGTGGTTACCTTACCAACTATCGGGAGCTTAAAGTATCTTGCGTAAAAATGCATGGTTTCCATGGCAACCGCTAACACGATATTTGAGTATGAGGTATCCTTGACCACTGGGTCTGTCTTATGTTAAAGCATTGATATAGCCTTTAATACTTTACGGTAAATAATGCAAATGATCTAATTTGCATATTCATGAATTTTAATGAAAACATTAAAACTGGCCCCATGCTCAAATATCGCGTTAACGGTTGCTATGGAAACCATGCATTTTTTCTTGGTGCAATGGAGTTGATCTTTGAGGACAAAAATTATTTGCATTTCGGGAGTCCCAATGACCGATTTGACACCCATGAAAAATTTTCCGGGGGGTGCAAGGTATGTCAAATTAGCACCCGGGGTAAATGTTTTGAGCACATAAAAAATATCGTTTTTTTTTGGTTTTTTTTATATCGCCGAAAACATAGATTGTGGGTACTCGTTAGAACCGCCTACCTTGGCGTGACCCCACTATCTATGTTTACCTCAAAAATAAAAAAAAAATCGTTTTTCTGTTCAACTTAAATTTTTCATTTTTACAACCGAAAAAAAAAATCAGTGCATAAGCTTGCTTTCATAATGTATAACCTCATCACAAAAACATGTCCGTGTAATGTATACCCCTTGAACCCCACTTTTATATAGCAAAACTGGGGTATACAGGGGTATACCTATTTTGGCGAGGCGGTTCTAACGTGTACCCACAATCTATGTTTTGAGCAAAAATAAGAAAAATATAAAAGTTTGTCAGCTCAAAACTTTCAAATTTTAAAGTTCAAAAAAAAACAAACTCTGTTTACTGCACGGGCAAGTTTTCGTAATGTGTCGCTCCAAAGTCCGACAGGCAACTACTACCTCACACTGCTCCTATTTTCTCAACCGTGATGTAACGGTTACTTCCCGGCAAAAAATAAATAAAATAAAGTAAACAATAAAAAATGAACTTGATAAATGAATAAATAAAAAATAAAATAAAAAGAAAAAGAAATAAAACTTCGTTCGATCTCGATTCTGATCACCACCTCTTTTATACGAAGGTTTAACCACGTCTTGCAGGTTTCCTCGCATGGCAGCTTATTTAGATTCTTAGAACAGGAATAAATCGCTTCCTTCAAGGTCCAGATGAATATAAGCCATTGGAACTAAGAGAAATGTCAAGTGAATCTTCGACCAGATTAAAATGTCAAGTGGTGTTAATTGTAACTACTGGAAGTGTCAACACAATAATGCCCTGTTACTGGAGAAAAAGCCTCAGTTTTATTTTATCTCCAGTCCAGTATAAACTCGCGTGTTACATTAAACACGCGTATAATGGTAAGAAATGGTGATAAATGAGCCACCTCGTGGGAAAACCAACAATGTGGTTTCCGAACAGGTCCGACACAAACCGACCTGTACAAGCACAGAAGCAGGCTAGAAGCTTGAAATTTCGGATTTAAGTAGAAGAGGAATGGTACTATCCGAGTAGCGAAAACAAAGGCGCTGATCAGCTTCGCGGTTACCGCGAAGCTGATCTGCGTCTTTGTTTTCGCATATGCAAATTGTTGGTTTTCCCATGAGGCGGCTCAAATTTGTAAGTCTTATTTTGTCTCATGTTAGTCAATTAAATAGTCCTTTATTTTGCTTTGAACAAGGAATTCAACTCCTCTCTCAGATTAACGTATTGTGATTGCCTGGGAAAGGTAAACAATGGTCAAAGACCTTCAAGTGGTTAAGAAACAATAACGAAATAATGAATAAATGTCAAAGGCGGGTTCAACTGGTGTGTTTCTTCCTCCGGATTTCAATAATACGCTGATCTCCATCGCCAGGCAGCTTATTGTGACTGTTGAGTCCTCGTTTTTGATTCATCTTGGTTTTTATGATAATTTATTTGTTTTCTATTATCATTCATGGACTAGTTAGAGGTTCACCACGAGGACTAAACAAATAACGAAATGTGAACCACTGCAGAAACTGAGGGTAAGGTAAGGAGCCTGTAAAACTAGTGTTAAGCCCTCAAGTAATTTTATGTTACTGATCGTTGCAAGGCGACACTTCTGTAGTAGTTCTTGCTGTTTTATGTTTTGGCGTTGAATCTTTGTTTTGTTTGTACCGTATGTACAGGTTTGATTTTTTTTTCATAATTATTTACTTACCCCAATGTGATAAACCTTGCAGCCATCCGCTTAATTTCGCAGATATCAAACGATTTTTTGCATGGTATGTTTCAACGACCATCATGCTTAAACGGAGGAAAAATTCATATTGACCAGTTGTCCCAAAATATTTTATAAACCATGCTAAATATGGGACAATTTAATATCTGAATTCAAAGTCTTGTCATGTGATAGGGTGTACATCATTCCTTATAAAATGCACGTGTTCATGTTTTCCTGTGACCCTTCTCTTGGTTTCACGCAGTATCTGGAACGCCTTATGTTTGTGGAATATATCCTGTGGTTGAACATGAAAGAGGTAGGAAAGCAAATGGCAAATTTCATTTTTGCTGTCATCGAGAGTACAAAAATAAATGGAAATGTCGACAGATCCAGATAAAATATGCAATAAAACTTAGCAGAATACCCAGAAATATCTTTTAAAAGAACAGTTGTGGCGTTAACTTCAAAATTACATAACAAATGCAAATTATATCATGATCTGTTGACGGTGCTTTAAAACATGATTCCATTAATCCATACATTTATTTTAATAATTTAAATGACATCAAAAAATTTTCTTCTGTCATTTGCATTCCTACCCACCTACCCCAACCCCCGCCTACATATTCAACCCCAATGAGATATTCCAGAAACGTAAGGTGTTCCAGATACTGCATGAAACCAAGAGTAGGGTACCAGGAAAACATAAACACACGCATTTTATCATGAATGTTGGACGTGATAAGACTTGCCGTTTGTTTTATTGTCTACGCGCCAGCGCGTAGACTACTCTAAGGTTTGACAAGACAACTCCTACACCTCGCTACAACTGCAACTGCACGTTTGAGTCTAGTGGCTTGACCATCGTGTTAGTAGAATTCCGGGTCGTTTCGCCAAGGATGTAAACACCCAAAACACCCATGCTAATCTCCCTTTGGTTGGTAACATTTGTACCAATGGTGCAGTAGGTACCAAAATGGGGCAAATTGTTAAATTCGTGGAGCTGGTGCATGGTTGCATTCTATCTAAGCAACAACTAAATGAAATGAACCGACGGTATTGTGACGCTATATGGTCAGGTATGAAAGCTTTGACCGCGCCCCACCTGCCGTGTAGCCAATTACATTCTATCCAAGCCACAATGGAATGAAATGAACCGACAGTATAGTCAGGTATGAATGCTTTGACCGCGCAGCGTTTTATTTCTGTTCAGTCACATGAACCACGATGAAATGGGAGTACGATTAGATTCTTTGACATTCTAGTTTATATATGCGAAGAGTAGACCAAGCTTTTTGTTAAAGCTTATACTTGTTCAATTACAATGTTTAACTTTTATCATGGTATTTTAAACATTTTGGGGTAACTGGCCGATCTGAATTTTTACTCCGTTTAAGCATGGTGGTCGTTTACACATACCATGCAATAAAAGTTTTGATATCTGTGAAAGTAAGCGGATGCCTGCCCTGTTTATTACATTTTTTTTTTTTTTTTTTTTTTTTTTTTTTTTCCTGGGCGAGACCAGTACTATAGAAGGTTTTTTTGGGGGGTTTGTTGTACCGGGAGCACCCGAAGGCTCAACCGGGTGATTTTTGTTGTTGTTTTTGGAGAAGCCCGGGATCGAACCTGCGACCCCTGGTTTACAAGGCGAGTGACTTAACCACTACACCACGGAGGCTTCTAAATTACATTCGGGTATGTTAATAATTGAGAAAAATCGCTACCTATAAAAAAATTGTGAAGCCCCTAGTATATGTTTTTATATTTTAATTAAGTTTGGGTAACTGAGTGATATTTTGAAAAGGTACAAGTAGGCAAAGATCAGGAATAGGCGCAATCAGAAAAAGATTTCCACTCCAAAAACCGAGGTGGAAAAAACTAAATTAACAATCAGGTACTTACACCGTGAAAACATATCGTAAGCCGAATGAGCAGCTATTTTCCCAAAAGGTGGCCACTCAGTTACATAAACTTAACTAAAAATATGATTACATACATATGGCGCCAACAGCACAAAAATTTTTAACACCAAGACATAAAACAAAAAGAACCACCACAGAAGTATCGCCTTGGAACGATCAGTCATATAAAATTACTGGCGGGCTTAAATCGATTTTACATGGCCATAATCTCACACTCAGCTTCTGCAGTGGTTCATAACATTTCGTTAGTTCTTCGGTCCTCGTGGTGGATCTCCAACTAGTCAATGAATCATCAAGAAGAAACAAATCATGAAAAACATCCTGATGAATCAAAAAACGAGGACTCACCGATTGAGTAAGCTACCTGACGATGGATATCCCTTGGCGCCGAATAACTTACTAACTCCGGAGCAAAAGAAAAACAAAAGTTGGACCCCGGCGGTCCAAGCAACAGACAAGAAGCTCCGGCCCCAACCAACTAAAGTGAATAGTTTTAAGTATTTGAGTATTTTTTCGCAATTGTAACTTTTTTCAGTCATTTTGACCATGAAAGTGATTGGATAGTATGGGCACCTGTGTGCACATCTCCTCCTACAGTTTTTGGAGTGTGAATTTCTTTATGATTGCGCCATTTCCTGATCATTGATATTCAAAAGAGCATTAAAAACTGTGGTTCACTTTATTTGGCCTGTAATGACCGAAAAAATTTTTTCATTTCCCCTGACCAAAATCGATATACACTTTGATCATGTCAAAATGTATGCGACGCCTTATCCTATCTCCTGGATAACATTTATATTAGATTCGGAACTAAGTTGTACAGACAGATTGTTGGAATTCCGATGGGTACAAATTGCGCTCCTTTCGTAGCTGATCTATTTTCATACTGCTACAAAAAAGATTTTATAATGTATTCATGGTCTTAGTACCTTATTGTTAGTTTGGCTTTTTCCCGCCTCGGTTTTTGGAGTGGGAATCTTTTTCTGATTGTGCCTTTTCCTGATCGTTGCCTACTTGTACCTTTTCATGGATTCTCTTAACCATGACAACCAAGCTGGTGTTATCGACCGGAGGCTTTTAATTCGACTTTTAGGTATCTCGATGACCTTTTGAACACTGACAATCCTTACTTTAAAGGCATGGTCAAGCATTTGATTTGTTTCTTCTAAAATTTATGATAAACGCGATGACTTTGATTTTGATATAGTAAACTTTACGTTTTTTGGATGGTGACGTTCCTCGCCGTGCCTCTTATGGTGTATACATTTCGCAACTTATTAGGTTTGCTAGAGTCTGCAATCATGTTGCTGACTTCAATGCGCGAAATAAATGTTTAACAGCTAAACTTCTCCAGCAGGGCTATCGGTATCATAAACTTTGATAAACATTTTCTAAATTTTATCGAAGACACTATGCATTGATTTCCAAATTTAATGTTGGGCTAAAGACCCTTTTACGCGAAGGTCTTTCGGAACCAGAATTTATGGCGACTTGGTTTACAAGTTTAAGAAACTGAGAGTCAGGAATGATTTTTCTTTCCAGTTTAGAAAAATCATGATCATCATATTTTATTTAAGTTAAGGTATCTGAGTGGCCACCTGTTGGGAAAATAGCTGCTCATTTGGCTTACGATATGTTTTCATGGTATAAGTACCTTATTGTTAATTTAGTTTTTTTCCCACCTTGGTTTTTTGAGTGGGAATCTTTTTCTGATTGCGTCTTTTACTGATCGTTGCCTTCTTGTACCTTTTTACTTTTATGCCAATTCCTTTAACCATTATAGATGCAATGGACATAGGCTGAAGATATGGATGTGGTCTTGATATACATAATTCTCAGATTATTCCTGTGTAACTAAAAACAAGGCGGGGGACATAAATTCTCTGAATTTGCTTGTTTATATTCAGGCTTTAAAAGAATTAATCGCTTCCTTCAAGGTCCAAATGAATGTTCGCCAATGGAACTGAGAGAAATGTCAAGTGAATCTTCGACCAAATTAAAATGTCAAGTGGTGTTAAGTGTTACTACTGGAAGTGTCAACACAATAATGCCCTGTTACTGGAAAAAAAAAAGCATTAGTTTTATATTTATCTCCAGTCTGTTATATAAACTCGCGCGTTACAAAAACGCGTATAATGGTAAGAAATGGTGATAAATATGTCAGAGTGCCTGATCTTGTCTCATTTTCGTCAATTTAATGCTTGAACAAGGAATTGTGGTTGCCTAGGAATGGTAAAAAAATGATCAAAAGGTACAAGTAGGCAACGATCAGGAAAAGGCGCAATCAGAAAGAGAAACCCTCTCCAAAAACCGAGGTGGGAAAAACATTAAATTGACAATCAGGCAATTATACCATGAAAACATATCGCAAGCCGAATGAGCAGCTATTTTCCCAATAGGTGGCCACTCAGTTACCAAAACTCAACGAAAATATGAAAACATAAATATGGCGCAAACAGCACAAAAAGGTTTAAACATCAATGCATGAAACAATGAGAATCACCAGAAAGTATCGCCTTGGAACGATCAGTGATATAAAATTACTGGCGGGCTTAAATCGATTTTTGCCTTGGAACGATCAGTGATATAAAATTACTGTCGGGCATAAATCGAATTTTCATCCTCAGCTTCTGCAGTGGTTCACAACATCTAGTTAGTTGTTCGGTCCTCGTGGTGAATCTCTAACTAGTCAATGAATCACCAAGGACAAACAAATAATCATGATAACCATCATGATGAATCAAAAGCAAGGACACAGATTTAGTAAGCTGCCCAACGATGGAGATCCCTGGGCGCCAAATAACTTTCTAACTCCGGAGCAATAGAAAAACACCAGATGAACCCCGGTGGGCCAAAGTGGTTTAGAAAAAATAACGAAATAATAAAAAATAAATAAAGATAAATTAATGTCAAAAGCGGGTTCAACTGATGTTTTTCTTTTGCTCCGGATTTCAGAAAGTTGTCAGGCGCCCACGGATCTCCATCGCCAGGCATATCGTGTACTAGGTACCTTGTGTGTGCAACTCCTCATTCTAATTCTTTTTAAACTTTACAGGTCTTGATGACATGGTCTTAGGTCATACAATGTCGTTTGGATTTAATCCTTAAATAATTATCTGTTGAGTATTTGTTTTCGCAATTTTAACGTTTTCAGTCATTTTGACCATGAAAGTAATTGGATAGTGTGGGTACATGTACCTTGTGTGCACATCTCCTCTTACAGATTTTATGCTATTTTCCCAAATAGTGGGCCACTCAGATTATAGATGCAATGGACATAATCTGAAGATATGCATGTGGTCTGGATATACATGAGTCTCAGATTTTCCCAATGTAACTAAAAACAAGGCGGGGAACATAAATTCTCTAAATTTGCTTAATTAGATTTGGGGTTTAAAGGAATAAATCGCTTCCTTCAAGGTCCAGATGAATATAAGCCATTGGAAGTGAGAGAAATGTCAAGTGAATCTTCGACCAGATTAAAATGTCAAGTGGTGTTAATTGTAACTACTGAAAGTGTCAACACATTAATGCCCTGTTACTGGAGAAAAAGCTTCAGTTTTATTTTTATCTCCAGTCCAGTATAAACTCGCTTGTTACATTAAACGCGTAAAATGATAAGGAGATGGTGATAAATTTGTAAGAGTGTCTCAGATTTTCCCTGTGTAACTAAAAACAAGGCGGGGGACATAAAGTCTCTGAATTTGCCAGGTTTTCCCATGAGGCGGCTCAAATTTGTAAGTCTTATTTTGTCTCATGTTAGTCCATTAAACAGTCCTTTTTTTTTTTTTTTGGCTTGAACAAGGAATTCAACTCCTCTCTCAGATTAACGTATTGTGATTGCCTGGGAAAGGTAAACAATGGTCAAAGACCTTCAAGTGGTTAAGAAACAATAACGAAATAATGAATAAATGTCAAAGGCGGGTTCAACTGGTGTGTTTCTTCCTCCGGATTTCAATAATACGCTGATCTCCATCGCCAGGCAGCTTATTGTGACTGTTGAGTCCTCGTTTTTGATTCATCTTGGTTTTCCACTTCTGTGGTGGTTCTTTTTGTTTTATGTCTTGGTGTATAAAATTTTTTTGTGCTGTTGGCGCCTTATGTATGTTTTCATATTTTTAGTTAAGTTAAGGTAACTGAGTGGCCACCTATTGGGAAGGTGGCTGCTCGTTCGGCTTGCGGTGTGTTTCGTGGTATAAGTTCCTGATTGTTGGTTTGGTTTTTTTTCCCACCTCGATTTTTGGAGTGGGAATCTTTTTCTGATTGCGCCTTTTCCTGATCTTTGCCTACTTGTACCTTTTTATGATAATTTATTTGTTTTCTATTATCATTCATGGACTAGTTAGAGGTTCACCACGAGGACTAAACAAATAACGAAATGTGAACCACTGCAGAAACTGAGGGTAAGGTAAGGTGCCTGTAAAACTAGTTTTAAGCCCTCAAGTAATTTTATGTTACTGATCGTTGCAGGGCGACACTTCTGTAGTAGTTCTTGCTGTTTTATGTTTTGGCGTTGAATCTTTGTTTTGTTTGTACCGTATGTACAGGTATGATTTTTTTTTTCATAATTATTTACTTACCCCAATGTGATAAACCTTGCAGCCATCCGCTTAATTTCGCAGATATCAAACGATTTTTTGCATGGTATGTTTCAACGACCATCATGCTTAAACGGAGGAAAAATTCATATTGACCAGTTGTCCCAAAATATTTTATAAACCATGCTAAATATGGGACAACTTAATATCTGAATTCAAAGTCTTGTCACGTGATAGGGAGTACATCATTCCTTATAAAATGCACGTGTTCATGTTTTCCTGTGACCCTTCTCTTGGTTTCACGCAGTATCTGGAACGCCTGTTTGTGGAATATATCCTGTGGTTGAACATGAAAGAGGTAGGAAAGCAAATGGCAAATTTCATTTTTGCTGTCATCGAGAGTATAAAAATAAATGGAAATGTCGACAGATCCAGATAAAATATACAATAAAACTTAGCAGAATACCCAGAAATATCTTTTAAAAGAACAGTTGTGGCGTTAACTTCAAAATTACATAACAAATGCAAATTATATCATGATCTGTTGACGGTGCTTTAAAACATGATTCCATTAATCCATACATTTATTTTAATAATTTAAATGACATCAAAAAATTTTCTTCTGTCATTTGCATTCCTACCCACCTACCCCAACCCCCGCCTACATATTCAACCCCAATGAGATATTCCAGAAACGTAAGGTGTTCCAGATACTGCATGAAACCAAGAGTAGGGTACCAGGAAAACATAAACACATGCATTTTATAATGAATAATGGACGTGATAAGACTTATTATTCAGAACTTGCCGTTTGTTTTATTCAATTACAATGTTTAACTTTTATCATGGTACTTTAAATATTTTAAATATTTTTGGGTAACTGGCCGATCTGATTTTTTACTCCGTTTAAGCATGGTGGTCGTTTAAACATACCATGCAATAAAAGTTTTGATATCTGTGAAAGTAAGCGGATGCCTGCCCAGTTTATTACATTCGGGTATGTTAATAATTATGAGAAAAATTGCTACCTATAAAAAAAAAATTGTGAAGCCCCTATATGTTTTTATATTTTAATTCAGTTTTGGTAACTGAGTGATATTTTGAAAAGGTACAAGTAGGCAAAGATCAGGAATAGGCGCAATCAGAAAAAAGATTTCCACTCCAAAAACCGAGGTGGGAAAAAACTAAATTAACAACCAGGTACTTATACCGTGAAAACATATCGTAAGCCGAATGAGCAGCTATTTTCCCAATAGGTGGCCACTCAGTTACATAAACTTAACTAAAATATGATAACATACATATGGCACCAACAGCACAAAAACTTTTAACACCAAGACATAAAACAAAAAGAACCACCACAGAAGTATCGCCTTGGAACGATCAGTCATATAAAATTACTGGCGGGCTTAAATCGATTTTACATGGCCATAATCTCACACTCAGCTTCTGCAGTGGTTCATAACATTTCGTTAGTTCTTCGGTCCTCGTGGTGAATCTCCAACTAATCAATGAATCATCAAGAAGAAACAAATAAATCATGAAAAACATCCTGATGAATCAAAAACGAGGACACCGATTGAGTAAGGTACCCGACGATGGACGATGGAGATCCCTGGGCGCCGAATAACTTACTAACTCCGGAGCAAAAGAAAAACACAAGTTGGACCCCGGCGGTCCAAGCAACAGACAAGAAGCTCCGGCCCCAACCAATTAAAGTGAATAGTTTTAAGTATTTGAGTATTTTTTCGCAATTGTAACTTTTTTCAGTCATTTTGACCATGAAAGTGATAGGATAGTATGGGCACCTGTGTGCACATCTCCTCCTACAGTTTTTGGAGTGTGAATTTCTTTCTGATTGCGCCATTTCCTGATCACTGATATTCAAAAGAGCATTAAAAACTGTGGTTCACTTTATTTGGCCTGTAATGACCGAAAAACTTTTTTTCATTTCCTCTGACCAAAGTCGATATACACTTTGGTCATGTCAAAATGTATGCGACGCCTTATCCTATCTCTTGGATAACATTTATATTAGATTCGGAACCAAGTTGTACAGACAGATTGTTGGAATTCCGATGGGTACAAATTGCGCCCCTTTCGTAGCTGATCTATTTTCATACTGCTACAAAAGAGATTTCATAATGTATTCATGGTCTTAGTACCTTATTGTTAGTTTGGCTTTTTCCCGCCTCGGTTTTTGGAGTGGGAATCTTTTTCTGATTGCGCCTTTTCCTGATCGTTGCCTACTTGTACCTTTTCATGGATTCTCTTAACCATGACAAACAAGCTGATGTTATCGACCGGAGGCTTTTAATTCGACTTTTAGGTATCTCGATGGCCTTTTGAACACTGACAATCCTTACTTTAAAGGCAGGGTCAAGCATTTGATTTGTTTCTTCTAAAATTTATGATAAACGCGATGACTTTGATTTTGATATAGTAAACTTTACGTTTTTTGGATGGTGACGTTCCTCGCCGTGCCTCTAATGGTGTATACATTTCGCAACTTATTAGGTTTGCTAGAGTCTGCAATCATGTTGCGGACTTCAGTGCCCGAAATAAATGTTTAACAGCTAAACTTCTCCAGCAGGGCTATCGGTATCATAAACTTTGATAAACATTTTCTAAATTTTATCGCAGACATTATGCATTGCTTTCCAAATTTAATGTTGGGCTAAAGACCCTTTTACGCGAGGGCCTTTCGGAACCAGAATTTATGGTGACTTGGTTTACAAGTTTAAGAAACTGAGAGTCAGGAATGATTTTTCTTTCCAGTTTAGAAAAATCAAGATCATCATATTTTAGTTAAGTTAAGGTACCTGAGTGGCCACCTATTGGGAAAATAGCTGCTCATTTGGCTAAGTTACGATATGTTTTCATGGTATAAGTACCTTATTGTTAATTTAGTTTATTTCCCACCGTGTTTTTTTTAAGTGGGAATCTTTTTCTGATTGCGCCTTTTACTGATCGTTGCCTACATGTACCTTTTACTTTTTATGCCAATTCCTTTAACCATTATAGATGCAATGGACATAGGCTAAAGATATGCATGTGGCCTGGATGTACATAATTCTCAGATTATCCCTGTGTAACTAAAATAAGCCGGGGGACATAAATTCTCTGAATTTGCTTGTTTAGATTCGGGCTTTAAAAGAATTAATCGCTTCCTTTAAGGTCCAGATGAATATAAGCCATTGGAAGTGAGAGAAATGTCAAGTGAATCTTCGACCAAATTAAAATGTCAAGTGTAGACGGAATTTTTCCATCGGTATTCCGTTAAACCTCTCCATACCGACGGAAATGGGGTATATTCGGCCCTAAACTGCAAAACTGTGTTATTCTAACTTATGTTAGATCTTTCTTGCATATATGACATAAATTAAAAATATACTAGTTGTTAAAGTACACAAAATCATAAAATACTTCATTTTTTCTAGATGTCTATAAATAGATCAGGGGAGACTACTGTAGAATAAGCGACTCAAAGTCGAAAATTGTTTGTTTTTCTACATTAAAATTAAACTTTTTAGGCAATTTTATGTGCTTCCTGGAAGGTCTTTGGCACTGGTACAAATACATAACAAAAGTAATACGAGTAAAAGCAAAATGGCATGGCTGCAAGTCGCTAACGAAATCCGCAATCAGTTCGACATTGGTTTAAATGCAACCCATGCAAAGCTGTCAAAGAAGTGGAACGAGTTACCGACGTGGAGCGGAGTGACAGTTAACCAGCTGATCTATGTCAAGTGGTGTTAAGTGTTATTTCTGGAAGTGTCAACACAATAATGCCCTGTTACTGGAGAAAAAGTTTCAGTTTTATATTTATCCCCAGTCTGTTATAAACTCGCGCGTTGCAAAAAAACGCGTATAATGGTAAGAAATGGTGTTAAAATTTGTAAGAGTGCCTGATTTCGTCTCATTTTCGTCATTTTAATGCTTGAACAAGGAATCGTGGTTGCCTAGGAATGGTAAAAATGATCAAAAGGTACAAGTAGGCAAAGATCAAGAAAAGACACAATCAGGAAGAGAAACCCTCTCCAAAAACCGAGGTGGGAAAAAAACTAAATTGACAATCAGGCACTTATACCATGAAAACATATCGTAAGCTGAATGAGGAGATATTTTCCCAATAAGTGGCCACTCAGTCACCTTGACTCAACTAAAATAAGAAAACATACATATGGCGCAAACAGCAAAAAACGTTTAAACATCAATGCATGAAACAATAAGAACCACCAGAAAGTATCGCCTTGGAACGATCAGTAATATAAAATTACTGGCGGGCTTAAATCGATTTTACAGGTGCCTAACCTCATCCTCAGCTTCTGCAGTGGTTCACCACACCTAGTTAGTTGTTCGGTCCTCGTGGTGAATCTCTAACTAGTCAATGAATCACCAAGGACAAACAAATAAATCATGATAACCATCATGATGAATCAAAAACAAGGACACAAATTTAGTAAGCTGTCCGACCAATGATGGAGATCCCTGGGCGCCAAATAACTTTCTAACTCCGGTGCAATAGAAAAACACCAGATGAACCCCGATGGGCCAAAGTGGTTTAGAAAAAATAACGAAATAATACAAAATAAATAAAGATAAATAAATGTCAAAAGCGGGTTCAACTGGTGTTTTTCTTTTGCTCTGGATTTCAGTAAGTTGTCAGGCGCCCACGGATCTCCATCGCCAGGCAGCTCGTAAATTAGGTACCTTGTGTGCACAACTCATCCTTCTTATTCTTTTGAAACTTTACAGGTCTTAATGACATGGTCTTAGGTCAAGCAATGTGGTTTGGATTTAATCCTTAAATAATTATCTTTTGAGTATTTGTTATCGCAATTTTAACGTTTTCAGTCATTTTGACCATGAAAGTAATTGGATAGTGTGGGTACATGTACCTTGGGCGCACATCTCCTCTTACAGCTTTTATGCCAATTCCTTTAACAATTATAGATGCAGTTGACATAATCTGAAGATATGCATGTGGTCTGGATATATATAAGTTTCAGATTTTCAGATTATCCCTGTGTAAAAAAGGCGGGGGACGTAAATTCTCTGCATTTGCTTGTTTAGATTCGGGCTGAAAAGGAATAAATCGCTTCCTTCAAGCTCCAGATGAATATAAGCCATTGGAACTGAGAGATGTCAAGTGAATCTTCGACCAGATTAAAATGTCAAGTGGTGTTAATTGTAACTACTGAAAGTGTCAACACAATAATGCCCTGTCCTCAGTTATATTTTTATCTCCAGTCCAGTATAAACTCGCGTGTTACAGTAAACGCGTAAAATGATAAGGAAATTATGGTGATAATTTTGTAAGAGTGCCTGATTTCAAGTTGTCTCATTTTCGTTAATTTAATTGTCATTTATATTGCATTAACAACGAAATCAACTCCTCCCTCAGATAAAAGTAATGTGATTGACAAGAAATGGTTAACAATGACCAAAGAGGTTTATAAAAATAACGAAATAATACAAAATAATTATATATACATCTCGGTCTCAAAAATAACATACCCCTGAAATGTCGCAAAATAAATTGACCCGGTCTTTTGCATTGCATCGATCATTGCTGGATGGCTATTAATCTTCAACATTTTGTGTAAACATTCATGTGTGTTAAACTGGTATTTAGTTTATATTGATCATGAGCAGTCCGATTTGACAGGAAGCTGTTTTGGGCGTGTACCTAAATTCGGGCTGATTTAAAGCCAAATCTTTAAGTTTCGGCGATTGCTACTATGTAAGTATTGCTGTTTTCTTACATACCTCTATCATAGAGACAGAAAAATTCCAGTATTTTGGTGGTGGTAGATAAATCGATCTTACACCGCTAGCTTGGTTGCTCATACAAGATAAGAAAAGCTCGCGACTAAAGTCGATCGTTTCTAGCCCAAAGCAGCTGCCTGCGGCAATGATGTTCAACAAAACTAGACTAAATTGGTGTGAATTCATTGGGTATAATCTTGAAAAATCGAACTTAGTTTTTTGAATAGTCAACCGTCAACTAGTTGACAGTTGACTATTCGGACTTAGTTTTTTGGGGTCAAAATCAAAGTTTTTTTCTATGTTGGAAAAATCGAACTTAGTTTTTTCGAATAGTCAACCGACAACTAGTTGACAGTTGACTATTCGGACTTAGTTTTTTTGGGTCAAAATCAAAGTTTTTTCTATGTTGGAAAAATCGAACTTAGTTTTTCGAATAGTCAACCGTCAACTAGTTGACGGTTGACTATTCGGACTTAGTTTTTTTTGGTCAAAATCAAAGTTTTTTTCTATGTTGGAAAAATCGAACTTAGTTTTTCGAATAGTCAACCGACAACTAGTTGACAGTTGACTATTCGGACTTAGTTTTTTTGGGTCAAAATCAAAGTTTTTTTCTATGTTGGAAAAATCGAACTTAGTTTTTCGAATAGTCAACCGACAACTAGTTGACAGTTGACTATTCGGATATAGTTTTTTTGGGTCAAAATTAAAGTTTTTCTATGTTGGAAAAATCGAACTTAGTTTTTTGAATAGTCAACCGTCAACTAGTTGACAGTTGACTATTCGGACTTAGTTTTTTTGGGTCAAAATCAAAGTTTTTTTCTATGTTGGAAAAATCGAACTTAGTTTTTCGAATAGTCAACCGTCAACTAGTTGACAGTTGACTATTCGGACTTAGTTTTTTGGGGTCAAAATCAAAGTTTTTTCTATGTTGGAAAAATCGAACTTAGTGTTTTGAATAGTCAACCGTCAACTAGTTGACAGTTGACTATTCGGACTTAGTTTTTTTTGGTCAAAATCAAAGTTTTTTCTATGTTGGAAAAATCGAACTTAGTTTTTCGAATAGTCAACCGTCAACTAGTTGACAGTTGACTATTCGGACTTAGTTTTTTGGGGTCAAAATCAAAGTTTTTTCTATGTTGGAAAAATCGAACTTAGTGTTTTGAATAGTCAACCGTCAACTAGTTGACAGTTGACTATTCGGACTTAGTTTTTTTGGGTCAAAATCAAAGTTTTTTTCTATGTTGGAAAAATCGAACTTAGTTTTTCGAATAGTCAACCGACAACTAGTTGACAGTTGACTATTCGGACTTAGTTTTTTTGGGTCAAAATCAAAGTTTTTTCTATGTTGGAAAAATCGAACTTAGTTTTTTGAATAGTCAACCGTCAACTAGTTGACAGTTGACTATTCGGACTTAGTTTTTTGGGGTCAAAATCAAAGTTTTTTTCTATGTTGGAAAAATCGAACTTAGTTTTTCGAATAGTCAACCGACAACTAGTTGACAGTTGACTATTCGGACTTAGTTTTTTTGGGTCAAAATCAAAGTTTTTTCTATGTTGGAAAAATCGAACTTAGTTTTTCGAATAGTCAACCGTCAACTAGTTGACGGTTGACTATTCGGACTTAGTTTTTTTTGGTCAAAATCAAAGTTTTTTTCTATGTTGGAAAAATCGAACTTAGTTTTTCGAATAGTCAACCGACAACTAGTTGACAGTTGACTATTCGGACTTAGTTTTTTTGGGTCAAAATCAAAGTTTTTTTCTATGTTGGAAAAATCGAACTTAGTTTTTCGAATAGTCAACCGACAACTAGTTGACAGTTGACTATTCGGACATAGTTTTTTTGGGTCAAAATTAAAGTTTTTCTATGTTGGAAAAATCGAACTTAGTTTTTCGAATAGTCAACCGTCAACTAGTTGACAGTTGACTATTCGGACTTAGTTTTTTTGGGTCAAAATCAAAGTTTTTTCTATGTTGGAAAAATCGAACTTAGTTTTTTGAATAGTCAACCGTCAACTAGTTGACAGTTGACTATTCGGACTTAGTTTTTTTTGGGTCAAAATCAAAGTTTTTTCTATGTTGGAAAAATCGAACTTAGTTTTTTGAATAGTCAACCGTCAACTAGTTGACAGTTGACTATTCGGACTTAGTTTTTTTTGGGTCAAAATCAAAGTTTTTTTCTATGTTGGAAAAATCGAACTTAGTTTTTCGAATAGTCAACCGACAACTAGTTGACAGTTGACTATTCGGACTTAGTTTTTTTGGGTCAAAATCAAAGTTTTTTCTATGTTGGAAAAATCGAACTTAGTTTTTCGAATAGTCAACCGTCAACTAGTTGACGGTTGACTATTCGGACTTAGTTTTTTTGGGTCAAAATCAAAGTTGAAAAAATCGAACTTAGTGTTTTGAATAGTCAACCGTCAACTAGTTGACAGTTGACTATTCGGACTTAGTTTTTTTTTGGGGTCAAAATCAAAGTTTTTTCTATGTTGGAAAAATCGAACTTAGTTTTTTGAATAGTCAACCGTCAACTAGTTGACAATTGACTATTCGGACTTAGTTTTTTTGGGTCAAAATCAAAGTTTTTTTCTATGTTGGAAAAATCGAACTTAGTTTTTCGAATAGTCAACCGACAACTAGTTGACAGTTGACTATTCGGACTTAGTTTTTTTGGATCAAAATCAAAGTTTTTTCTATGTTGGAAAAATCGAACTTAGTTTTTCGAATAGTCAACCGTCAACTAGTTGACGGTTGACTATTCGGACTTAGTTTTTTTTTGGTCAAAATCAAAGTTTTTTTCTATGTTGGAAAAATCGAACTTAGTTTTTCGAATAGTCAACCGACAACTAGTTGACAGTTGACTATTCGGACTTAGTTTTTTTGGGTCAAATTCAAAGTTTTTTCTATGTTGGAAAAATCGAACTTAGTTTTTCGAATAGTCAACCGTCAACTAGTTGACAGTTGACTATTCGGACTATGATTATGAGTATTTAAATGAAAAAAAAAATACAATATATTTTATCGGTACTTTAGTTCACCCCTCTAAGGCGCAAATCCTTTCAAGTATAAAAATTAAGTTTAGGGTCAAATTTATATACTGAGCCGAAAAAGAAAGCACAGTCACTTCCCCTCATAGTCTGGCCAGTTACTGCTCTGTTCAATAGCTCTTTTTTATCCATTTTTTCATACATATCATACATTCAGATGCAAAAATAAATTTTCTTTTATTGCCCGAGTTATTAAATGCAGAAGAAAAATATGCTTAAATGGGAAAATCAAACAATGCGCATGCGCAATCACTTAAACTCTGTTACACTTTAAATAGCCTCATTCAGAATTACTATGCATTGCGGAGACGCTACAGACAGTAGCCACCATTTAAGATTATGTGTCTTTCAATGAAATGAATAGGTTTTTCGTACACTTTTGCTGTGCAACTTCGATTTTTTTTTTTTGCTGGACTTCTGTTAGAGGTGTAACCGATATCATTTTATAAAGATCAAGATCAAAATATGTGCTGGTTGGTGTACAACCTCTGTCTTTTTGTGCTGATTGTGAGATCATAGTTATCACATGACTGTGAGACTTGATCCATGGCTCTTTGCATTTTTGCCTCTGTGGTGGCATTCATATCCGTATCGTCTGCATAGAGGAGCTCATCTAGCACATCCGTTTGGACCTTAGTTTTGGCTTGCAACCTTCTACGGTAGAGTATGTTGCCATCACAACAGTACCTGATTGGAAAACCAGTGTCACTGTCTTGAAAAGCATCCATGATTATGACAGAAAACATCAAGGTGAACAGTGTTGGTGCCATAACACAGCCCTGTTTGACCCCATTTGTTAACTCAAAGGGTTCAGAGAACTATCCGTCATTTTGCACACGTGCTTACATGTCATCATGAAATTACCGCTTCATTGCTATGAATCTGGACAGTCAAACTTGGCCATGATTTTCCAGAGTTCGTAGCGACTAACAGTGTCAAAAGCTTTGACGAGGTCGACAAACGTCATGTATAGATATACATTCTGTTTTTGGCATTCCTCATGAAGCTGTCTTGCTGTGAAGATCACGTCTATTGTACCTCTGTCTTTTCTGAATCCACTTTGCCTTTCTCGGATAAGTCCCGTCCGATCAAGATGAACACTCAGGCGATTCAACATAATTTTTGCCAGTATTTTCCCATCAATGTATAGCAGGGAGATACCTCTGTGGTTGTCAGAGACTTGAGGATTTCCTTTCCGCTTGTACATGTGGATTATGGATACATCCTTAAATTTTGTGGAATTGCCTCCTTTCCCCACATACAGTGCAACAACTCTGTCAGTTTCTGTGCCATGGGTAGCCCTCAACCTTTCATACTTCTGCATGGGTAGCCCCTTATTCTTTCATACTTGTACAGGAATCACATCTGCACCTGAAGCTTTGCCAGATTATAGTTGTTGCACTGCTTGTCTTGATTCACTGACGGTAGGAAATTTATCTAACAAAACATTGCACTCTATCTGTGGACGTCTGTCAATTGCATCCTCATTGGTGTTTGGTGGTCGATTAAGCACACTGTTGAAGTGTTCTGCTCAACTTTCCAATATAGTCTCTTTATCTGTGAGAAGAGTACTTCCATCTGCTCTGAGCAATGTGGTGGCTTCAGAACTCTTTTGGTCATAAGTGGTTTTCAGCGCATCATTAATTTTTAAATGTTTTTCTATCTGCAAAAGACTGAATTACTTCTGTTGTCTTCCTCAGCCTTGAATCTTGCATTTTCCTACGCTTTCTCTGGACTGTCTTACAAATGTTGGTGTTGGCTGCTTTCTTGGCAACTGAGCTAGTATCATCTTGATGTGCCTTGTGACTGGTACCCCTCTTCAAGAAGCAACCGAGCTAGTATCATCTTGATGTGCCTTGTGACTGGTACCCTTCTTCAAGAAGCATCTGAGCTGGTATCATCTTGATGTGCCTTGTGACTGGTGCCCTTCTTCAAGAAGTATCTGAATTGTGTCATCATTCTCATCAAACCAGTCTTGATATCTGCGAGATGGATGCCCTAGAGTAGTTTTATGGAAGACTGTACAGTTTTCTTCGGGGTCATCTGAAGTGACATTAATTGCATTCAGTTGGTTGCAAATGATTGTTAAGAAGTCTAAGAAAATCTTGTCTCATGCTGTCTTTATTCAGCTTTCAGACATCCAGTCTCTTAGGAGCTTTCTTACCTTATAGTCTCCTCGCAGGCTGGATTCTTAGGTTGAGTTTGCTGACAACCAGTCTATGATCTGTCCAGAACTCTGTCAATTTGACACCCTGTCTGCCTGTTCTCCGCACCATGACATAGTCTATGAGATGTCAGTGTTTGGAGCGGGGATGCATATAGGATGTTTATAACTCCTTCCCAGGTCTGGTCGTCTGTATAAAGTCTGGTTTAAAGTCACAATGAAGGATAAGCTTGTTTGTGCGGTGTGTTGCAGAAATAATGTCGTCTAGGTAATTTCACCTCATCTGGATGACCGTTAGTGCCTATTCACACTATGCATGTTCCACAACATGCTGCTGTATCGCTTTCTGAACCATCGAATCAGGTGATTTATTCCGCTGCATCTACCGAAACAGTCTTTGAATATCTTGACCAGGCATATCCAGACACACAGGTTTGATTTTGGAATTGCCGTTTCCTAGATGAATTGCTGACCATAGCCGAAGAGCTCCATCTGCCCTTCTTTATGTTTTGTTTAGAGACCTGTAAACTACTAGGAGTACTGTCATCCAAGAGTATTGAGTTCCCCCTACCCAGCTAACATATCCTAACACACAGGTTCTATTGTGGATTGACAAATTCCTAGATGAATTGCTGGCCACAGCTGAAAAGCTCCATCTGCTGCCCTTTCTTATGTTTTGTTTAGAGACATGTAAACTCGTAGGAGGACTGTCAACCAAGACTAATGAGTTCCCCCTGCCCAGCTAGATTTTTGTGTGGAGAACTAGCAAAACTCCTAGATCAATTGCCTTCAACTGCTAACGAGCCCCATCTGCACCGCATGACAACAGGTAGTACTGATTACATGTTACAGTGGCAGTTAATCTGACCTCACTGGCGAATAGTAGATACATGGGAACATGGAAGTGAGGCACAAGTTATAAGGCAGCAGGGGAACATCGATCTGTCTATAACCTTGTAGACCTGTAGACATATCCACCTGTCAACCTCTCAACCGTATACCTGTCAAACTGACGACCTGTCAACCTGTCGACCTGTCAACCTGGCGACCTACCTACATGTCAAGCTGTCGATCTGTTGAGCTCTTAACATGTTAATGTCGGAGTTAGGAGCTGGTGAGGTGTCTCCAATAATACACTTGAACCAGCAGGTGTACACATAAGTCCGCAGAGTTCAACGCCATGTCCTAGGCAGGCGTAGAAAGCGCAGAGTGTAATGGGAACAAAGGTTGGATGCAGCCCTTGCCATTCCGCCGCATAAGACAAGCAATTCCTACTATTATCTCACAGATGTGCGCTTGTTACTTCAGACTCGCACATGCTTCAATCGCGCCCGATTCGCTTCACAAGCCTGCTTGTACGCTCGGACTAAGTTTGGAATACTTTCCACGTACGCCGGGATAAGTTTCTAGAACGCTAGTATTCTCTCAGATACACCTTATGAACGCGAAATAAATGCCTGCAAAACTTTTAAAAGGCGTAAAATGTTCAACACAATGTACGTCCAATATGTCTAGCATGCTGGGGCTAAACAAAACGCTCTCCACGAGTTTGTCTCTCACGCCAATTTGTGACTAAGGTTTACAACGGACTACTTAAGGATTTATCAATATTGACATGAGTGGGTGGGGTATGTAAAACAGAAATCTACTGTTTTCTTGAATCTGTCAATCAAATGATGATGTGTATTTATTGCTAATAGACTTCACTGACACTAGGAATGAGTCAATATAGTTATTATTTTAAAATTTTAAATAGCTTGGTGCAAAATTGGAAATGTAACTGGTTTTCGTGGGACCCATTTCCTAGAAAATGGAATGCATTTGAATAAAAAATACGCAAAGCCTAAATGTCTAGGATACATAATCTGACAAATTAAAAGTTATTTTGGGCTCATGGAAATGTATTTCTCTGGGAAAAGTTAGTGTAAACATGTTTTTCTGGAAAATTCTGAAAGTGGGTAACTTTGGGCGGATCGTGTGCGCTTATTGTTTGCTGAAAGATGACATGCCTTTTGTTTCAGGTTCTTATATGATTGAAGTCAATGACTACATCGAAAAATCTGTCTTATTGTTTTCAAAAAGCTTAGAAAAATGGGTCCGACGATTTCAACCCGGAAGTAACTGAAAAATGACTCACTTGTTCTGAGCTGACCACTCATTCCACAATCATGTATACACAAATCCATGTATTTGCAACATATTCAGTAGTCCCATGATAAAGCATGCTAAAGAATGTAGCATTGTTGACAAAATAAACAATGCTTTTTATACAGGTAAATCTTCAATTATGTATATACAGTGACCACCCATAAGTCCTTAAACACATTGAAAGAAATGTTTTCATTGACCCTGACGTTCTCTATTGTGATGCTAATTATATCAAAGATGTATTTAAAAACTCAACTGCGTTGTTATGAATAAACCCTTCTCAATGTAAATTTTTATGTGGAACAAAATAAGAAAATATAAATAATTGACATTTGACTATACTGAGTTCCACAGTAAACGCAACTATATTTTTCCTCCCATCTTTTAGATTGGTCAGTTATGTGGAAACGTTTATGTCCTATCATGATAAAAACGTCTCGAAAATCTTTGTGTGTTATCAAATCTGAGATTTTAGTGCGCATGCGCGGAACTACGCCCCAGGGTACAAAAATGTTTTTCCGTACCCCGTGCGTTCGGGTTCAAGCATTTCACTCAGTTCAAATCGTGGAAGGTCGTCCAATGAGATGGTGGCAACATCAATGTTGATATCTACAGCTCAATGCCAGAAATTGGCACTGATTTTCAATACCCTAAAATTGCTTGTTTTTAGGCGTTCAGTGTCACTTGGTCATGTGGTAGACGTCACTGCACATGTCAACGATATGCTTTATTTTGTATTGGCAACCTAGCCTTATTGAATAAAGTGTATTGCAGCTATCGGAAATTCACTTCTGAATGTGTTTCGCCCGGTGGTGTCACTCTGATTTTTTTCTGAAACCATGCTCGTTCCAAAAGGGGTACTTTTTCAGGGCAAAACGCGGACTAGATTAGATTTAGTTTAGCAAAAAAATCGTCAAAATCACTGATTTCCTTCATTTTTCAAAATGACCCCTTTGCCAGTTTTCACGCAATTTTAGGTGAACGAAACAAGTCTGATGCCTGATTTTCACAGGTCGGCTGTCAAAATGGTTTAACTACATATGCTAGGCTTTTCGAATGAATCGTCTGAAACCTCAAAAACTTATCTCAAGTTTAATGACGAGATGCGTTGGCTGTGGAACTCAGAATATTAGATATTGACTATTCAAAAAAACTTTAGATTTTTCCAAAAAATATATAAATGAATAAGTTCGAATTTGACCAAAATAAATGATAAAAACACAACCTTAGTTCGAATAGTCAACCGTCAACTGGTTGGCTATTGGACTTTTCAAAATTAACTAAGTTAAAATTGATACTGACTAATAAAAAGGTACAAATAGGCGATGATCAGGAAAGGGCGCAATCAGATTGAAAAACCCACCCAAAAAACCGAGCTGGAAACCAAAATGACACTTAGGTTCTTATAACGTGTACTTATAATATGCAAACACATCGTAAGCCGAGTGAGCGGCTATTTCCCACTAGGCGGCCACCCAGTTACCAAAGCTCAACTAAAATAAATGAAAACGCACATAAGGCCAAACAGGCCAAAATTTTGACTCGACAGCATTAAGGAAAAAAATAGAACCACAGCAGAAGTATCGCCTTGGAACGATCAGTAATATAAAATTACTGGGGGGGGGGCTTAAATCGATTTTACAGAGCCCTAACCTCACCCTCATCTTCCGCTGTGGCTCAAAACATTTAGTTAGTTGTTCGGTCCTCGTTGTGAATCTCTCAATAGTTCGAATCGACATAAAATTGATGAGCGATGTGGCAGAAAAAGCTAAGTGCGAATTTGACCAAAAACTAAGTTCGAATAGTCAACCGTCAACTCGATTCTACCAACAAAGAAAAAACTTTGATTTTGACAAAAAAAAAAAAATAAGTTCGAATAGTCAACTGGTTAACGGTTGACTATTCAAAAAAACTAAGTTCGATTTTTCCAACATAGAAAACAATTTGATTTTGACCGAAAAAAAAAATAAGATCAAATAGTAGCAGAGAAACGCTAAGTGCGAATTTGACCAAAAAAATCGAAGTTCGAATAGTCAACCGTCAACCGTCAACTGGTTGACGGTTGACTATTCAAAACATTGTTATATTTCCAACATAGAAAAAAAACGTTGATTTTGACCCAAAAAAACTAAGTCCGAATAGTGAACCACCAACTGGTTGACGGTTGATTATTCAAAAAACAAAGTTCGATTTTTCCAACATAATCAAAAAAACTTTGATTTTGACAAAAAAGCTAAGTTCGAATAGTGAATTTGACCCGAAAAAACTAAGTCCGAATAGTCAACCGTCAACTGGTTGACGGTTGACTATTCAAAAAACTAAGTTCGATTTTTCCAACATGGAAAAAACTTTGATTTTGACCCCAAAAACTAAGTCAGAATAGTCAACTGGCAACTAGTTGACGGTTGATTATTCAAAAAACTAAGTTCGATTTTTCCAACATAGAAAAAACTTTGATTTTGACCCAAAAAAAACGAAGTCCGAATAGTCAACCGTCAACTGGTTGACGGTTGACTATTCAAAAAACTAAGTTCGATTTTTCCAACATAGAAAAAACTTTGATTTTTACCCAAAAAAACTAATAGGCAAAGGGCCAGTGCCAAAAAGGGCTCTATTTCTGATTTTTTTTCAACCCACCTGGTAGAAAAATTCCATTGGTACAGTGAGTTAGTATAACCTATTAGAGTCACTTTAAGCATGGATGCCAGATCTGAAAGTGGTGCAGATTTTTTTTAGTACGCTAATTAACGCACCTACCCAAAAAATGCTCATTACGTAAATTAAAATTATGCCATGTTCAAAATATTGAAACATACTATGAAACAAAGCAATATTTTGACAAATTATTATGAGTATAAGGTGTTTGTTGACATTCATGCATGTTCTGGACATTAGGTGTGTTTCAGATGAGATCTGATATATTTGAAATGCTGTAAATTATGTAATAAATGCACCTAAAATAATGAATTAAAGCCAATTTATGAATTTTCAGTCTCATAATAAATGTGTCGATAGCTAAGGCTAGATTTATTATAAAGGTTGACTTAATCTACTAGATCAAACATATATTGTCAGAATTTTGTGTCATTATTGTGATTCAACAATGCGTTTTGTGAGATTGCTGAAATATGATTAATTAACCTGTACATATACGAAGGACTATCAATGAAAAGCATAATACTGTACAACACATCACTTTTATATCATCAACATTACTACCATAGCCACAAGTAAACATCATCAATATCATCATCATCATCATCATCACCATCATCATCATCATCATCATCATCATCATCATTATCATCATCATCATCTAAATTTATCTGAAAACTCTGTACTGTGTGAATGTTAAAGTTATAGATGCATTTGGCAGATCATCACCATCACTTCATCATCATCATCATCATCATCATCATCATCATCATCATCATCATCATCATCATCATCAATCTGGTCGTAAGCAAACACTTATGTTTCTAATCTGTCATTCGTAACTATTCATTTACCCATCGTCTTCACTATCAGAACTAACAGAATATTCTATTCTATTCAGGCATATTTCATTGTCACAAAAACACACATCTGTACACAGAATGTCTTCCTTCATACATTTGCATCGTTTTGTCTTGCATTCAGTTTTGCAGCTACATTTAGTAAAGTCCAGTAATGCCTCGGGTGCAGAGGCCTGTGTCATCTTCAATGGAACTAAATGCCCATCCTTATCACTGGTCCAGCCGCCATCCAGTGGCGATGGAAGGTCCATGATTGGCTCTGTAGATGATTTCCAGATATATGTCTGGTAGTTCACTCGTCTTATGTGCATGTACAATGCATCAGATGTGGGTGGTAGCTTTTCGCTTGACAAACCTTTCTTTGAGAACAGTTCATACCTTGCATCATCTGTATTGTTCATCAGTTTTCCGCAATAGATTTCTGAAACTGCCTGATTCACTGATTTCACTGCTCTTTCTGTTATGTTCACTGGATGCTCTCCTATGTCCATTATTCCCTCTAAAACTAAAGGATATTTCTCCAAGGTAGCAAACCAAGTCTTCTTTCCTTTGTTGAAGAAGGAACTGGTTGAATCACAACCACTTAGTGCATGTATTACTGGTAGAGCCAATGGCATTCTTTCACCTAATTCTGATGCTATGTCATGCATTGGAATGATTCTCTTCTGCTCCTTTAACCCTGTCTTAAAGAACAATTTGATGTCAAGAAGATGTACCATTCTTGGACATATTGCCGCGACATCAGAATCGAGACTCCAGAGCACTACACTTTTCACACTCAGTTCTTTAACCGCATGATCAATATGCACGAACATTCTAGAATCGGCTTCCTCGTGGTCTGACTCTAAAGCCTCTACCCTGGCACTAACATTCTTTTCCACTTTAACAGCTCTCTTTGGATCTTTGAATCCACCCCCTAGAAATACTGTCATATTATCTGGTAGCTGTTTCTGAAGTTCAATTTCTAGATCTCTGCATACATAATCAGCTAAATTTAACTTATTTGCTGGATTTGAGAGAAACTTTAATTTCTGTCTTGGAAGTGGGGTTTCTTTCCTGGGATTTCTTATCTCTTGCATTTGCACCACCCCCCGTCTTGTTCTTTCTGCTGATTTTATCGATTCACTGCTTTGATAATTGTGTCCAACCAGGGCTGTATACTTATAATTCATACCAGAGATTGCAGATAAAACATTGGATGATATATCACCAAATGTTTTACAGTCACTTTTATCAGTACAGATAATCCTTAAGAGCATCATTAGGTCGATTACCAGGAGTGTTGGATGCTCATTTTCTGGTAGTTGTTTCACAGCATGCTGACCTTCAATCCAGGACATTGTCATTGACTTGGTAGTTTTTCTCATAGTTCCATCAAGGTTGAATAGTGCAAGTGGAACGGGTGTCAGTTCATAATTCAAAAGGGTTTTGATATCTACTTCCCTACTCTGTGCTATTATTGTCAGCTTGCTGAATATCTGTCTGTCAATATTAACTGATTCTACTTTGCCATGTGTCTTGATTTTCATTGGCTTATTTAAAGTGCTGAATGTCTTTATGGTTTGCTTGGGGATCGGAGCCATAAAATCTGTTCTATTATTCTGCAGCCTTTCTTCTACAAATTCTTGCAATCTTTTCTGTCCCATTTCTCTTGCTTTACACAGATCATTCTGAATTTCTTCACTTGCAACCCCTGATGTTGCAATGTTGATTAGAGGCTGCCTCTCATCTTCAGTTGCACTTGTGTCAAACTCAAATGGATTTGTCATTCTTTCTTCAACTACAGCAATAATCTTCTGAATGGCTGACTCATCTTTCTTTATCCTCTCAGCTGATGCTTCCTTTAATTCTTCACTGCTACTCTCAAGGAAACCGCTCAGCAGTTTCACATTTTTAGTTACCTCAGCTTTGCGGTGAGCTGTGAGATAGTACTTTTGCAGTGCTCCTTCGTTTGTGTACAATTGTTTAAACTTGCCACATTCTCTGTTCAGTGACTGTTCGAGGGCCATGTCATGCCATACCCCGCTGAATGGTTTATTTGTTCTGTATACTGCAGACTGTTCTTTGGAGATTACTTCATGGAATTCAGGCTTACTTTGCTTAAGAAGGTAGCCCTCTGTTACATTGAGTGTTCCCCATCTAGCATAATTTGTGTGGCCACAAACGAAGTCGTATGGGATCATTTCAGCAAATGTCTCAAGCTCCAGGTCTCTAATCCCATCTCGTTTAGCTGCAATATAGTCCATGAGAAGTTGTGAAAGGTCATTGATATATGTTTCCCAGAACAAGAAGGTATATGATTTGTTGCATCCTTCAGCTGTAAAGTCGTGGAGCAAGTTATTGATACAAGCTGAATGTTCTATGAACGAATTTACAGCACTTTTCACTTCATCATCATCATTAATGTCTCGTTTTGACAGAAGCAACCCACGTATCTTCATTACATCTTCTGCAGTAGATTCTTTATCTTCGTCAGGTATTTGTATTTCATTCTCTTCAACCCACTTTTGAAATGCTTTCCATTTCAATCGTTGCATTGTCTCATTCATAATTTTATGTGTCCTTACACCTCTGTTATAGGCTTTACCTTTCATGATCACCTGTACAACACTTGGGCCATATAAGTCACCTTCTACTATGATATCTTCAAATCCGCTTTCTTCCATTACCTTTCCTATGTCTCCCATAAAGTTCATAGCTCTATGCATTCCACCCATTTCCATTTCATCATCTTTGAACTCATCCATATTTCTCCATTTTATCATTTGAGCTTTACTATATATTGCCTCATCATATGTTATGTAGGTCCATTCTTGTCCTAAGGCCCTAAATAGTTGCTTGAATACTTTCATCATGGTGTAAACCGTGTTGAATTCGGTAGCTGATGCAGGAATCATGGGACAATATCCTATTCTTGTTGTGGGTACATGAAGTTTGTGACTCACATATGCATGGAACACAGTCCAGCCAGGTATTTGACTTTCCAGATTTTCTAGTTGCATTTCAAACAGCTTTATAGGCATCATTCTCAATTCTATATAAGCCATATTCATTGCCCTTTCCTCTTTGTGTAGGTCTGAGCAGGACTGAAACCATGCCATGTTGACTTTGTTCAGTAAATGACGTGGGCCAGGCTGTTTTCCCTGCAAGTTTGGGCATTCAAGGATTTCAGAAACTTTAATATCTTTCAGAGTTTTTCTCCTATTAACATTCAGTTGTTCTACAATTGGCCCAAAGTCACCATGAATGTCAGTGTCTGTCTTGTCTGCCTGATACAGCACCATGTTGACAATATCGAGATGTT
Organism: Rugalucina vietnamica; assembly: GCA_964017185.1. Taxonomy (NCBI): domain Eukaryota; kingdom Metazoa; phylum Mollusca; class Bivalvia; order Lucinida; family Lucinidae; genus Rugalucina; species Rugalucina vietnamica. Next base: position 11,757,835 of record OZ024876.1, on the reverse strand, counting down.
TACCTTCAAGGGATTCAGTGGCTCTATTAAAATTATCTCCAGCTGCCCGTAATGGAATACCTGGCTTTATATTAGGAGGAATGATTATTCCATCATCTGTTTGTTGTTGTAAAGCCCATGAAGTGTCTATCCGTCGTACTTCATCATAGCTTATTCCATGCCCATTCTTATTTATCAACTCAACTGCATCCCTAGACTGTGTTAATTGATGCAAAGCTATGCCCAAACCAATATGTTTTGGTGTTCTACATTTCCCCCTAGAACCTATGTAAATAATATCTTGACACACAGCCAATATTTTCTGGTGTTAGGATGGGTTCTTCACTTTAATATCTTCCATCTTGATTACTTCAGGTGTCATGGTAGCGTCTGACAGAAATACCCAGGCAAAGAATGAGTACAACTTTTCTGGAGTAATTTGTTCCTCTTTTTCTACTCTTATATCAACAGGATCTAGAGGCTGGATCTCTATTGTACTACAGTCTTTTCTTTCTGATCTTAGTATTAGTGCTGCATGGTACAAAATGCGATCTGGTGTTAAGTTGGCCTCTCCAGAAACTGTTAAATCAGTCTCTATCTGCTGAGTCTTCAGAGTATCTCTTAACTTTGCAGTTGAATTTACCACATCCTCTAACTTTATATCTTTATCCATAACAATATCAGGCTTGCCTTTCAAATCTGAAGATACAATTTGAACCCTGTCCGAATACCTGCTTTCAATCTTCTTTTTCAACTTTTGACTTGTATATATCTGAGACTTTTCTGCAGAAGTTGATTGTTCCAGTAATGTCTTGAATTTCAATAACAAATCAGTCATAAGATAAGCTCTTCCTGCTTTCAGATTTGGATCAATTGTTTTCATTAATGTTTCCAGGGTTTTATCATACACTGTCTCATCTTTCTGGATACTTTGCTCCTTAGATTTTACTTTCAGGTATTTGCTATGACAAGCCTTATGATACTTTGCTTCATACACAATCAATTTTCTGTACAAAGTACCAACTTTACAATCCATGTGTGTGTCTTTCTTTTCTTTAGCCCTTTCTTCTAACGTATCACAAAACTCATCTGATACAACATTAATGAGACATTTATCCTTCTTATATGACTTCTTTTCACAAAACATGCACAGCTCTTTCCAGTTGAATGTCTGTCTTCGCACTTTCGAACTAGAAGGTCCAGGTACAACATCACTTTCTCTGTCTTTATCATCAAGACGGGTTATGTGGTCTCTACTTGTAAATGTACAGTAGCATTGTTTGTGCCAGTAAATATCACTTTCTGACTCAACCAATTTGATTTCGTGCTCAGGACCATATTCAACAACTGTTCCAAAATACTTACTAACATTGTCATCACCAACATTTTTGCGAAGCTTCAAAGCAGTCAGAAAAGCTGAAATACCCTTAGCAGATGCTTTTCTAGTGTTCTCACAAGTCTCTACTTCGCAAAATATACATTTTGTTTTCTCAGTGCTCAATCTTCTCTTCTTTGGAGTGAGTTTCAGTTTCAATGGACTAGGTTCCATCCTGAAAAATTTGTTTTTCAATCACCTGAAAGAAAGAAAAAAATATAAGCTTAAATTGTATAATGTTGTCAACGGTTACCAATGAAAACTGGGTGGGTGGGGTAACACCAGGGTGTCCATTTTATTCTGTCCTCTTCTATGACTGAAACCTACAATTGCTTATGTGCTCCAGTGTCAATTTGACTAATTTGCAATGAATTATCACAACTAGATATTGATAACTTGCGGTTTCCAACATATGAACTTATCTTTCATGCATTGTAGTGGGTGGGGTAACAAAATGTCGCATGAAAAAAATCTGCACCACTTCTGTTTCTGGCATCCACCCTAATTTGACTACTATATAGTTGTACTATCACCTGGTACCAATGAAATTTTTCTACCAGACGGGTTGAATAAAAATTGAACCCAGCTGACCAGCCCTTTGACTATAAGTCAGAATAGTCAACCGTCAACTGGTTGACGATTGACTATTCAAAAAACTAAGTTCGATTTTTCCAACATATTCCAACATAGAAAAAACTTTGATTTTGACCCAAAAACACTAAGTCCGAATAGTCAACTGTCAACTAGTTGACGGTTGACTATTCGAAAAACTAAGTTCGATTTTTCCAACATAGAAAAAAACTTTGATTTTGACCCAAAAAATACTAAGTCCGAATAGTCAACCGTCAACTAGTTGACGGTTGACTATTCAAAAAACTAAGTTCGATTTTTCCAACATAGAAAAAACTTTGATTTTGACCCAAAAAAAACTAAGTCCGAATGACTATTCGAAAAACTAAGTTCGATTTTTCCAACATAGAAAAAACTTTGATTTTGACCCAAAAAAACTAAGTCCGAATAGTCAATCGTCAACTAGTTGACGGTTGACTATTCAAAAAACTAAGTTCGATTTTTCCAACATAGAAAAAACTTTGATTTTGACCCAAAAAAACTAAGTCCGAATAGTCAATCGTCAACTAGTTGACGGTTGACTATTCAAAAAACTAAGTTCGATTTTTCCAACATAGAAAAAACTTTGATTTTGACCCAAAAACACTAAGTCCGAATGGTCAACTGTCAACTAGTTGTCGGTTGACTATTCGAAAAACTAAGTTCGATTTTTCCAACATAGAAAAAACTTTGATTTTGACCCAAAAAAACTAAGTCCGAATAGTCAACTGTCAACTAGTTGTCGGTTGACTATTCGAAAAACTAAGTTCGATTTTTCCAACATAGAAAAAAACTTTGATTTTGACCCAAAAAAACTAAGTCCGAATAGTCAACCGTCAACTAGTTGACGGTTGACTATTCGAAAAACTAAGTTCGATTTTTCCAACATAGAAAAAACTTTGATTTTGACCCAAAAAAACTAAGTTCGAATAGTGGCAGAAAAAAGCTAAGTGCAAAGTTGACCAAAAAATAACTTAGTTTTTTGAATAGTCAACCGTCAACCGTCAACCGACAACTAACTTTACGTTCGTGTCAGAAAGTGGTAATATTCGCAGTACTTACATTATTCAAATCGCCAAAACCCAAAAACTCGTCTTTAAATCCGCCCGAAACTTGTTACACGCCGAAGGCAGCTTCCTGTCAAATCGTATTGCTCATGATCATTAAAAACTAAATACAGTTGAGGTTATGGCCATGTAAAACCGGTTTAAGCCCGCCAGTAGCTTTGTGTTACTGATCGTTCCAATACTTTTCGATAGTTCTGTGGTGGTTCTTTTTATTTTATGTCTTGGTGTTTAAATTTTTTGTGCTGTTGGCACCTTTTGTACGTTTTCAAATTTTTAGTTAAGGTAACTGAGCAGCCACCTATTGTGAAAATAGCTGCTCATTCGGCTTACGATATGTTTTCATGGTGTAAGTACCTGATTGTTAGTTTGGTTTTTCCCAGCTCGGTTTTTTGGAGTGGGAATCTTTTTCTGATTGCGCCTGTTCTTGATCTTTGCCTATTTGTACCTTGTACTTGTACATAAATGTATACAAAAAACGTAGAATTCTAACACACCTCGCCTATAATTACAGCTCGGTTTAAAAAAATAAAATACCCCTGCAATGTCGCAAAATAAATTGACCTCTTCACCTTCTTTGCATCGACCATTGCTTGATGACTGTTGACCTTGTTCAAATGAAACTCTTACATTTTGTGCTTATTTTTATGTGTGTTAAAATGGTAATAAATTTATATTGATCATGAGCAGTCCGATCGGATAGGAAGCTGCCTTTGGCGTATACCAAAATTCTGACAGATTTAAAGTCAAGTTTGCAAGTTTAGGCGATTGGTATGATGTACGTTCTGTGAATACTGCCACTTTCCGACCTGAACGCCATTCATGGACATCTATTTGAGATACCTTAAAACTTGCGCCAGATTCGCTTTACATTTTAAGTACTGAAATAATGATTAAATAGACGCTATTCCTTTCATTAAAGGCGTTTGTTCAGGAAGCAAAAATTTTCTTAGTCTCCATTTACATCTTACTGTGTTCTCTTGCGCCTGATATTTGTTTCGTTAGAGTTTCTCTGGAATTATTTCTTATATAAACCGTCTTCATGAGATCATCAGTCACAGTATTTCAATCAAATATATTTACATACCAACAAATGTCTTTTATTTATATATTATGTTTAAGGGGTTCATTACATAACTTTAACATTGTCAGGTATGTGCGCGTTGCATGAGAAACAATATACATGTATAATGAAAATATCTAAAAATAATCATTTCAATTGTTACTGCTATTCTCAGATGCAAATTCCTAAAACGGAGTGTCTATTGACAGACGTCTGTCAATAGCAAATATTCGGTAAATGTGCTATTGACAGACGTCTGTCAATAGCAAATATTCGGTAAATGTGCTATTGACAGACGCCTGTCTATAACAAAATTACCGCTTTTGCTAATAAACATTAATTATTACCACTGTCATCTGAATAACATTTTTATTTTTTATATCCATGCCGAATGTAATTTTGTCGGAATGTTATTCAGTTAATTAAGCATCTTTATTTTTTCTTCTTTTCTCAAACGTTGACTTGTCGTTTCAAGTTGAAATGACATGTTATTCCTACGATGATAAAACACTTGGATGGATCTGGGCAGAGAATTAGGATACATTGCAAAATACATGTCAAATCGGTGATTCCGGAAGACTTGATCCGAACAAGTTGCTTCAAATGCAAAATTAATAAAATTTGGGGGTTGCCGAAAAGGTCCAACAAATTTTTGTCGACGCGCTATCTGTAAGTCACATAAAAGCATAGGTATGCACATTTTCCGACAAAGACTTTCATTTTTTCAACTCCATGGCAACCCGGAGTTTACATAAATGTTATAATTTATGTGAATATCGCTAACATGGTCAAATGTTTCATTCAAAAGTAAAACTAAAACAGTCTGTCACCGGCAAAATGTCGATTTTGTCATTAACTGGCGTCTGTCATTAGCAGATTTACCGATAATTTGCTGTCAATAGCAATTTTACCGAAACTTTGCTATTACCAGACGTCTGTCAATAGCAGATTTACCGAAAATTTGCTATTGCCAGACGTCTGTCAATAGACTCTTCCTTTATAAAATTGGATAAATTTGAAGAGAATTTTTGTGCTGAAAACGTGCATTTGCAAGGTACTTATATACAAGGCAGTGGGTATATTAAACTCCCACTGTCTGATTCTATACTTTTGCAAGTGTGGTGCAAGTTTTAAGATGTCCCAGGTCAATGCATAGCATGCAGGTCATAAAATGGCAATATTCACAGTACGTACACCATGACAAGCGCCTAAATTTGAAAACTTGACTTTAAATCTGTCAGAATTTTGGTATACGCCAAAAGCAGCTTCCTGTCCGATCGGACTGCTCATGATCGATATAACATTTATACCATTTAAATACACTAAGCCATATGCACAAAATGTAGAAGTTTCATTCGTACCAGGTTAATAGTCATCAAGCAATGGTCGATGCAATGTAGGTGAAGAGGTCAATTTATTTTGTGACATTGCAGGGGTATGTTATTTTTGAAACCAAGCTGTACATGTATAGCCAATGGTTAAAAAACGTGTTATATCACAGTGTGCATTAATTTTGCTTGGCAAATATGCGTGACGTTACTTTGCGCCGTTTTGACGACATTTTGATTAAATTATGACAACAGCTATCCCATAAGTCACGTTACCTTGACGTTAGACGGTGTAACGTCATTTCAAGGCGTTAAAACGTTACAAACATATGTAAACATTTGCGGTACAGTCAAACTTTTGGCGGTATTTCTTCAGCCAAATGGTGAAAAAGTTATAGAAACTGAAGGTTTAAAAAGATTTTATTCCGTTTATTGCATGTTAGCAACGAAACAGATCAGCTCTAGTCGTCAATTGTTGCGCTTCGCGTTCGTGATTTGGTCTACGTTACAACTGACCTCCAAACAGTAAATTATTACTCAACAATTCACTGCTAGAGCTGATCTGTTTCTTCAGTTTCATCCAAGCCAGATTAATAGCCCCCCGCCCCCCAGCAATGGTGGATGCAATGCAGGTGACGGGGTCAATGTACAGGGTTATGTTACATTTGGAGCTGTATATAGTTAGAGATTATCTCATGGGCATTTTGGTTATCGCTCGCAGTATCAACCCGAGACTCCATTATCAAGCTCGAGAGCTTTAGCTCGAGGGCTGATAATGATCGAGGGTTGATACTAAGGGCGATGACCAGAATGCCCATCTTATAATCTGTAAATCACATCTTCTAAATATTCTATTCCAAAGATTAGTGTTTGAACATGCGAAAAACGTTTCAATTCTGTGTTGAAAAAGAAAATGGCACCATAAATATGATGTGCCAATGACGTAACGTCATTAAACCTGACGTCACATATTGTCGTGGCGCTACAACGTCGCATGCGGGCTTTGATAACCTCTCTCCGTTCAAAATACATGACTTCCGGTTATCAGCCCGCCCATGTTGATAACACATAAACTTGAGGTTTTCGCTGGAAATATAGGTCTAAGTATATGATAAGGGCCTATATATAACACCCCCTGCATCCCATTGACCATGCTTTTCTATGTCTGTCCTGGATTTTATGCTTATATTGTAACCGCTGTTAGCTGCTGTATTATTTCTAGAAAGACTTATTTTTAACTTGGTTTATTATACAATAAGCATTCGTGAGGGCGTTTAGCAAAATGATCCGCAATATTTTAGCCATGACACGAGAAAACCAGTTTTCGGGAGTTCCGGCCCGTCCGACACAAAGTGACCTTTACAAAATTTTGAGTAGAAGTAGAAGAAAGGTAGTACTATCCGTGTAGCGAACACAAAGGCGCTGATCATCTGTGCTATAATTGCACAGCTGATCTACGCCTTTGTTTTCGCATTGACAATATTCCGGTTTTCTCATGATGTGGCTCATTTGATAATATAGACTGGCGTGTAATGAATGGTATATTTTGTCACAAACAACCATCAAAAACGAGATCGACGAAACAGCAAACGAAAAAGGTGTATATCATATTGCATCCGATCTCTTATGTATTTGAGCTGGTTTGTCACTTCGTGGCTCAATTAGAGGTCGTTTGTGGCGAAATATTAAAATTGCATTGCATTAATCTGATTAAACAAATGCATTATTAATTGCACTCTGTCGCGAAAAAGTTTGTCGTTGTTGGGTTTTCCAACCATATCTAATACCCAGGTTGTCTATGAGCCGCGTCATGAGAAAATCGTTGCCTATGCCAAATTAAAGGCGTATATCAGCTGTACAGTAACTGCACAGCTGATCAGCGCCTTTGTTTCCGCTGTACAGATTATACGTATATTCCTTCAAATCCAAAATTTCAAGCTTCTAGTCTTCTAGAATATGCATTAAAATTAGATGTAGCCAAACGAGGGTCTATTTCTATCAGAAAGGTGAAAACAAAGGTCGTCGGCTGAGTGCTATACTGTTCTATCTCAATTTTCGGCCATATTATAAGTTATCACATACTTAGACCTTTATTTCCAGCTATAACCTCAAATTTGCATATGCGATTATGTGTGTCCCGCCCTCTGGTTATCATCACGGGCGGGCTGATGACCGGAAATCATGTATTTTTAATGGAAATAGGTTATCATGCCCGCATGCGACGTTGTCGCGCTACGGGAATATACGACGTCAAGTTAAATGAAGTTACGCCACTGTTACGTTATTTTTTTATTGCGCCATTTTCTTTTTAATTTAGAAGATGTGACAAACAGATATAGCACGGACATTTTGGTCATCGCCCTTATTATCAACCCTCGACCAGTTAAAGCTAAAGCTCTCGGGCTTGATAATGGCCTCTCGGGTTGATACTGCGGGTGGTAACCAAAATGCCCATGTGATAATCGCTAATTATATACTGTATAGGCCTATGTCAGAATTATTACATATTATATATTATGTATTATATTAAATGTTCAATCTTCTGATGTAGTCATATGATGATATTTCTGTCCAGGTTATATATATATAATTCACAGATCTTTTATGTTCTATGTCCAAAATGGCACAAAATTGTAGTGCTATACTGTTCAATCTCAATTTCGACCTATGAGATGGCTGCCTTTGGAGTAATTCATTCCCGTGACATTTTGGGTCACATAGTCGAATGCTACTATTTCATTTGTTTCATTCGATATTGGACTTGCTTTATGATATCTAGGATACCTACAAGGTACGTTGAGATAGATACATGCAGATTTATAATTAACATTCAGTCTTTACGGCTTAATTGAGATAATGATTGTATATTTTAATTGTACTTATAAACAAGAGAAAAGGGTGCATTACTTGCTGTGGAATCTGGGTCACCAAAATGTTCTGTCTCCCGGTCATGAAAAAATACGGACATTTTTATGCAAAATGTTCTGTCCAAACATGAAATTCCTATTTTTTCCAAATTTACTTCATCTTAAATGCTATTTTGATTAAGCTCATTCAGACGTAAAGACATGTTCATAATGCAGGTTTAAGCCCGCCAGTAACTTTGTGTTACTGATCGTTCCAAGTCGATACTTCTGTGGTAGTTCTTTTTGTTTTATGTCTTGGTGTTTAAAAATTTTTTGTGCTGTTGGCGCCTTATGTATAATTTCATATTTTTTAGTTAAGTTAAGGTAACTGAGTGGCCACCTATTGGGAAAATAGCTGCTCATTCGGCTTACGATATGTTTCATGGTATGAGTACCTGATTGTTTGGTTTTTTCCCACCTCGGTTTTAAAAGTGGGAATCTTTTTCTGATTGCGCCTTTTCCTGATCTTTGCCTACGTGTACCTTTTTACTTTAAATATGATTAAAAGTCTCAAACTTTTGAACTCGATTTTTTCGAAATTTTGAAATATGGAGATAAACACTATAGGTCTCAGCCGACGAGGCACTCTGCCGACGAGGCGTTGACCAATTATGCTTGACTGCTATTCGATCTTGTTATCGCATGTGCAAACTTATTTTCTCATGATCTGGATTAATTGTTTCTATATGGCACCAATATGGGCCGCCGCATGAGAAAACAAATAATCTGCATAATATTATGCGCGAAAACAAAGGCGCAGATCAGCTTCGAAGTAACCGCGAACATGATCAGCGCCTTTGTTTTCGCTTTACGGATAGTACAAGTCCTCTACTTTCTTTATCCAAAATTTTCCGTCTCTAACCATCTTGTACAGCTCGCTTGTGTCGGACCTGTTCGGAAACCACGTTATTGGTTTTCTCGTGACGCAGCTCATATCTCAATACGTCTCACAGAACGCTTGATGTTTGCAAAGGCTGATGAAAATGACGTTCTGGTGTCCATAAGCATGTACTTATCCAATAACTGAGACATAAATTAATTTTCCCAGAGTGTTTTACGAACTTAATTAATTTACAGATGTCAGAACAGCGTTACTGTCCCAGAGAATTATGAGATTCCGAAACTGCAACTCCCCAACAGTGTGCACGACGTCAATAGAATTGTCAGTTTGTTTAACTCATAAAAAGGTACAAGTAGGCAAAGATCAGGAAAAGGCGCAATCAGAAAGAGATTCCCACTCCAAAAACCGAGGTGGGAAAAATCCAAACTAACAATCAGGCACTTATACCATGAAACATATCGTAAGCCTAATGAGCAGCTATTTTCCCAATAGGTGGCCACTCAGTTACCTTAATTAGTTCATTAAAAATATGAAAACATACATAAGGCGCCAACAGCATAAAAAAAAAATTTAAACACCAAGACATAAAACAAAAAGAACCACCACAGTATCGCCTTGGAACGATCAGTAACACAAAGTTACTGGCGGGCTTAAACCGGTTTTACAGGAAAAACCGAGGCGGTTCTAACGAGTACCCAAAATCTATGCTTTGGAGCAAAAATAAGAAAAAATAGGTATACCCCTGCAAACACCTGGGTTACTATATAAAAGTGGGGTTTAAGGGGGTATTCATTGCGCGGACATGTTTTCCTGATGTTTTCTGAAGCAATGAGTAAGAGGGATTATTTAGAACCATTTGCAGACGAAAGCTATTTACATGTATCTGACGGATCAATTTGTACCATTTTTATTTGGGTAGCCGAATCGCCTCGTGTCGGGGACAGACTAAAGCGCTGAATTTTCTGCTGAATTCAGCAACTGACTGATCAGCAGAAATATACTTAAACGCTGAAATACTGAACTGCTGATTTTTTTGTTGTACACCAGTTTTGATCGTTGTTAAGCAAATGCAAATGGTGATTTTATGTATTTGATAACATTTGTCAGTGTTTATGCAGCGTCTTTGACCGTGTGCGACCATACCATTTAGAAACTTGACAGTCGTGTTTGCTGATGTGCTGATTTGAATTAAATTAGCTATGATGTATTGAAATGCATCAAAAGTATTCAACCTGTTATGTTTTCGGTATAGTTCCTGCAGTTTCATATATTTATGCATGTGGACAGTTTGATACGCTATCGCGCAGTCTGATCACATCACCGTAATTCGAGATACATTTAGCTTCGCTTAGTAAGAAATCAAAACTATGGTTTCATATGGTGTGTTGTGCTCTACTTGGTCAGAATTCTCACAGAAAAGTGGTTCGTAGAATGTGCAGTCCGGTCTGGGTTCGATTAGAAATGCATGTAACATAAAAACGTATAAACATAAAAACAAGAAATGGGTGCGGGGGTGTTTGTTTGATTGATTTGTGGTTTAGCGTCCCAGTCAACAGCTATGGCCATGTGGGAATGTTGCCTCCGTTGTATGGAACTTTTACTCACTATAAGAATGTCATGGCAATCATAATGCGCTTGAAACTTTAACGACCTGAGTACACAGCTGATGCTTACATGTATATGTTTAGATGGATTGGCCTGAACCACTTTTCTTGGGCAAGCTCAGACTTCTGGACGGTTAACCCGTAACAGATGGTCAGTCAGTTGGCGCGGGCCCATATTTCCACCAGAAGTAAAGGTTTCTTCTTGTAAAATGGTAGTGTTATTAACCTAATCTTCGAGGTGTGAACATACGTATTTGTTTGAACACGAGGTGTGAACATGCGTATTTGTTTTCTAAATGACGGGTTTCCTCTCACTCAATCTTACTCAATCAACCAAAGTGTCATTTTGACCTTCCGCATGAATTAACTGGTAACTTAATTTGAAATGTGACGCGTATTGATCATTAATCGATTACCACACTTCTGTCGATAGCTGATTTTGTGAATGTGTGTAGTTGCGAAAAGGCGTGAATGTAATAATTTTTCAAACTTTTTCAACACTGACACAGGGTTAAAGCAAGGGAACCCGCTCTCCCCGGTGCTGTTCATATGTTTCATAAATAATATCATTCATAACACCAACGATGATTATGGCGAACCATTGACTATCAATGAAATTAATATGTCTACAGCTGTATACTCATGTATGCATACATGTATGATGCTGAAAGAAAGAAAGAAAGAAAGAAAGAAAGAAAGAAAGAAAGAAAGAAAGAAAGAAAGAAAGAAAGAAAGAAAGAAAAAATGAATTAGTGAATGAATACGTTTGTTTAAAATAATTATTGTAAGAAATATGCATCATCCGATAGCAGTTTTCATAATACTTCTAATGATTTATAACAATGCCCCATTTTTTCAACAGTATGCATATGTTCTACAGAGAAAGGAGCCGCACTAACGATGGTAGCAGAATGCTCAGAGTACATGTATAAAATTCTGAAATATTTTATGCCGACAAAAGTGCGATGGTAGGATGATAGAGCGTCTTTAATTGTTAGGTGTGAATTATCATGGTAGGTGTAGATTGGCACGTGTGTATATATTGTCCTATTATAGAGGACGACTTTGTTATTTACATTCTGTTGTCTCTATACCATCTTAATCGTGATAGTCATTCATCTTTATTTAATGTATAAGTAATATTTTGTATCAAAATTATGGTATAATATGCAAAACAAAGTTAAAAATTGACAACGAACAAAAAATCAGCAGTTCAGTATTTCAGCGTTTTAGTATATTTCTGCTGATCAGTCAGTTGCTGAATTCAGCAGAAAATTCAGCGTTTTAGTCTGTCCCCTCGTGTCGCCACAGTTTATGTTGTGAGTATACAAGCATTCTTTTGCTTCTAAAACTGTAGAGCGTTTATCATAATTGAGCCGCGACGCGAAAAATCGGTATTCTGGGTTTCCGACAAGGTCCGACACATACCGACCTGTACAGTCACAGAAGAAAGCTAGACGCTTGAAATTTTGGATTTAAATAGAAGAGAAATTTCCTATCCGAGCAGCGAAAACAAAGACGTTAGCAGTTACTGCACAGCTGATTTATCTGCTTGTTTTCGCTTAGGAAAAATCCAGTTTCTTATGACGCGGCTCATATAGTGAAGGTCATGCGTAACTGCATTACTTCAAGAAGTTGTTGTATAAACGCACATGCATATCAATTGAATTATGTCGTCTAAAGAGGGCCGTCTAAAGATGGAATCATTGATGAATTGGCATTACATGAACAGCGCCAAAACAAACCATTCTTTTGGCGTATACAAACCCCAACGAATAGCTCTGCCGTGTGGTTAGCGACCAACTGATCTGTGCCTGTGGTTTTGCTTTGAGTTCATTGGAAGAACAAAACGTTTTCTGTGTTCATCCAAACTTGCTTAAAGCAGTTAAATATCTGGCTGATGGACCTGGTTGTGAAAACCTAGAATATGTTTTGTCGTGACGGTGCTGAAATAAGCTTAACACCCCCGACGGATCGCTATGTAAATAGATACATTAGACAGTTTGCTTTAAAGCTTGCCATTAGGAAAATCTACTTCAAACAACTTTTTTTGAATTGGCGCCCATCAGGAAAACATGTCTATATATGTACATATTTAGTATTGTTAAAATTCTGTAAATATATTAATAATTTCATATGATCTCAAATGCACTTCCTATACATAATTTGTACTCTTAAAACTATGATTTTTTTTATGTAAATTCAAATGAACTTTACTGCAACAATATTTGTTTTAAATTATATGTACGTATTATTAATCATAATATGAAATCTTATATTCAATACTTATAATTACTCCAGTCCCTGAGGAGTCATTCGTGTGCACGAGAGGTCCAGAGAAATTTTTTCCATAAATGGTTAGAGACATATCTGAGGTGCAAGAAAATCGAGGGTGATTGGCGGAAATCATGGTGCGGTCCGAGAAATCCAAGATGGCCGCCAAGATGGCGGCCGATTTTCTTGAAAATGACTGTACACATAAAATTAGCTACCACAACATGCTTTCATTTCATTTTTGGAATCAAAATGATTATATTAGAAAAGAATAGATACAAATAGAATGTTTCATGCCATTTTGTAATGGTTAAACATCAAAAATATTTTTCAGGGGCCTGAAAACCATAGAAAATTGGTCAAATTTTGATGAAAATATGAGGACGGTGTGCAACTGTTTCCTTCACTGTCATTCATTATTGATATAATGCTTAGAAAACACTATTTAAACTTTAATTAGTCGTTAGGCTAAATCACTAAGTTCTTTTAAAGTCTTTATTCTGACCCTGATGTCTGATAAAAGTGCCTCAAAAGTGGGTGGGGTAAACAGACCCTTTCGACAAAAATAACCATTTAGCTTGATTAAGTTGTCACAACTTGCTTCTAATTAGTTATTCTGACATAAAATGTTTATAATAGGTAAAAAGTGATTCAAATACATGCGTTCATCAATTTTACCTGAACATAACGCCAAACATCTTAGACCAGGATCAGAATAATGTCCAAAATTTGTCACATTTTAATGAAAATATGACAATGTGAGCAACATTTTCCTTTAATTTCATCTTTTGCTTGATCATAGCTTTCTCAAAATTAAATGGTAAAGATGCCTTAATAATTAAGGTCTTTGAATGCATTTATTATGTTTTTGCTTTGCCTTAAAGTGGGTGGGGTAAGCACACCTTTTTACAAAAAGGTACAAGTAGGCAAAGATCAGGAAAAGGCGCAATCAGAAAAAGATTCCCACTCCGAAAACCGAGATGGGAAATAACTAAATTAACAATCAGGTACTTATACCATGAAAACATATCGTAAGCGGAATGAGCAGCTATTTCCCAGTAGGTTACCTAAACTTAACTAAAATATGAAAACATACATAAGGAGCCAACAACACAAAAATTTTAAACACCAAGGCATAAAACAAAAAGAACCACCACAGAAGTATGACTATTTTTAAAATGACTATTAACCACCATAGAACAATGACTTATCTAAGCTAGCTATTAGAACTTGCGTCTGCTTAGTATTTTGGATGCTATATTCTTAGTAGTAAGGAAGAGATAAAAATACATGGCTAAGTACAATTTTTGCCTGATGTAACACCAGTGGGATAAATGCATCTTTGCCTGACATAACACCAAACTATGATACAGGCCAGAACAATGTCAGGAAACTGTCAAATTGTGATTACATAATACAAAACAATGAGCAGAGCCTTTTACTTTACTGTCACCCACTATTCTAGATCAGCTGGCTAACCTGCATTTCGATACATTTGTGACCTCGCTCCACTTCCGTGTGGAGAGGTCTAACGGAGCACCGATGGACATGGAAATATTCCGTCTACCACTATTCATGTATGACTAAGACCAGAGGAGGCTCACCTGATCTTGACAGTTTTCAGTTGAAAAACAAAAATCATTACACGTTACACACGTAAAGGTTATAACTTAAATGTTATGTGACAGTCTGCATGCTAAGCTTTTAACCCAATCATGGTTTGATAACTATGCTGCCTTCTTTATTTTCGCGCAGGTGGGGCAGGCGTCAGATTCTGATGACTAATGATGGCCCGACATAAAGCTATTCATTTTAGTTGGTTAGGGCCAGAGCTTCTTGTCTGTTGCTTGACCCACAGGGGTTTAACTGGTGTTTTTCTTTTGCTCCAGATTTCAGTAAGTTATATGGCGACTAGGAATCTCCATCTTCTGACAGCTAACTGAATATATGAGTCCTCGTTTTTAATTCATCACGGTGGTTATCATAATTTATTTGTTTGTCCTTGATGATTCATTTACTAGTTACAGATTCACCATGAGGTCCGAACAACTAACTAAATGTTGTGAACTACTGCAGAATATGAGGGTGAGGTTAGAGCTCTGTAAAATCGATTTACCCCCCCCCCCCTCCCAGTAATTTTATATATCTGATCTTTCCAAGGCGATACTTCTGTTGTGGTTCTATTTGTTTTGGGTTTTGGAGTCGAATTTCTGTGCTGTTTGAACCTTACGTACTTTTTTCATAGTTTTAGTTAAGTTCGGTTAACTGTGTGGCCACCTATTGGGAAATAGCTGCTCACTCAGTTAAGGATATGTTCTCTATGTATTCGTACCTTATTGTCAATTTATATTTTTTAGATTTTTCCCGCCTCGGTATTGGTGCTACACACAATATACAAGCTCTAAGGCTCATGATTTTAGAAGAAGCTTTTTGTATACTTTATCCGTTGTAGGAATATGGGAACCATTGTCCCCTCTGGGTGGGGACATTTTCAACCCCAGTGGCAACATTTGCTGGATCTATGTATCGTAAAGAACAATACAAGATCGTTGCATACTTAATGTAATAGCTTTGAGCCTTGCAGTTCTAGAGAAGAAGATTTGTTCCTATAATAAGCATATGAATGACAGATAATGAGGCCCCTGTGGCATAGTCTGAATGGACTGCAGGGGCATGGTTAGCAGGGCTTATAAATATGATTCTTTAACATTGCCTCACACAATATATAAAAGCTCTAGGCGTCCTGGTTTCTGAGAAGGTTTTTGTGTGTTTTACCATTGTAAGAATATGGGAGTATATATAACCTCAGGATGGGGCTATATTTGACTCCATGGGCTGGATTGTCTCTCATTTTTGCTGCATACTTGATGTCCCTGCTTTGGGTATTGTGGTTTCAGAGAAGAAGATTGTTTTCATGTTTTTTCTTATCATAAGCCTATTGCAGACCAAAGGGGCATGGTTGGCATGATTTATAAAGGGAACTACTATCCACTGCTATACACAAAATATAAAAGCCTGGGACTTTGTGATTTCAGAGAGAAAAATTTTAATGGCTTTCCTATTGTAAGTCTATGGGGGCTAATGACCCTCAGTGCTTAGTCAGTTTGGACCCAGGGGCATGGTTGGCAAGATTTATGTAGGGTACCACTAAACATTGTAACATACTGAATATACAAGCTCTAGCTTCAGTGGTTTTAGAGAAGACTTTTGCCATTATAAGCCTATATGGCAGATATTTATTTGTTTGGACTACACTCCCGCCCGCGTATTTGTACTCCATTTACGCGTATTACGCGAGTATTACGTGAGTATTACGTGCGTAAGGCCAATTACGCGCATTTACGCGTAACATGCGCATATTTACGCGTAACATATCTCATTAATATTCATAAGCAGAGATAAATGCGTCGATACGCGTAAGGTTCAGTCATTACGCGTATGAAGTATCGCCCAATCAGACTGGCAATACGTTTACGCGTATTTACACGTATCATACGCGTAACGACAAGGAGTATAAAAGCTAAAGTACCTAACGGTTGATTTTATTATTCAATCAAAAATAAACAATGTGCAAGTTTTATGGATTTTATTGATGTATCGTAATCGTGAAAATGGCGTGACTTTATTCTAGTTATTGTCAAATTGTTTTATGTTTACATGGGGTTTAAAGTTTACAGATTCAAGAAGCATAAAACTTACCCAATAACTGTCATCATGTCAATATTCAGCCTTCAACTGGAGTGAAAATTCATGCGTGACTAAGTGACTTTCACCTGTATGTAACCATGTTCAGTTCTGTTCATTTTTTTTTTCATTGTCGTTTAGTTCCCCCTCCATTTTTAGAGGCACCACCGTACGGTAGACGGCATGTTAGATTTTCGCTTGTTTTCCTACCACGTCTCTTTCTTATTTATTGATATTCAATTATTATTTAACAGAACTCGAATGTTTTCTTCTTCAAAATAAAAACCACAAGCAAATATAACAGAAACTTGGTGTTCGTTCAGCTACCGATCTGGGGATGAAGCTTTAAAAATATTTCTCACGGATGTTATTTTGTACTCATGAATTGTTCGAGCCCTTAATACTGCAGGCCTTAGTTTGAACAAGATAAGATATTGTTTTGGTCTAAAGCAAAGTCCGGAATTTTGGTTTAACCATAAAATTTCAAGATTGTTGGCTCATTCATTACGCGTATATTACGCGTATTTTTTTACGTAAGACTGTTTTAATCTCGATTGGTTAGAACAATACGTATACATACTTCAAATACGCGTAATGACTTGCTTTACTAATTCACCGCTCATTGGTTAAAGTCATTACGCGTAATGTATGCGCATTACGCGTATCATACGCGTAAGAAAAATTGAATTTTGACTGGCTATTGACACATACGCGTATAAAATAGGCGCGTATTACGCGAGTATTACTCGCGTATGTTACGCGCATTCAATGAGTACAATTACGCGGGCGGGAGTGTACCACACATTGCTACATACACTATAAAGAAGCTCTGGGTCTGTGGAAATGAAAAGCGTTACAGCTCAGTGATAAAAAACAAAATAAAACAAAACATATAAGTAAAAATGAATGTATGAAAGAGAAAGTGTGTGTTATTTTTCTTTATAGTGCATGCATTGTAAACGGGTGAGGGGGATCCCCGACCCCCTCCTCGTATTAAGCGGGGTAATAAATATTCACAGCACGAAAAAAAAAAAGAAAAGAAAAGAAGCTCAGGGTCTTGTGTTTTCCCAATGTAAGTCTATGACAGACAACGATGGATAGTCTTGCTATCTTATAAGCTCACTTGATAAGCCTTTGGCTCAGGTAAGCTATAAGGGCTTTATAGTTTTGAAGAGGAGCATGATAAACAAATGTGTTTTTTTTTTTTCTTTTTTTATTTTGATTTCAATTCAACTGTCTTACATGGGTGGGGTAAATAAACACCATAAATGGAAAATAGCCATATTTCTTTTACTAAGGTGGTCATTACTTGTAAAAATAAATAAGATATAAAAGTTTGATCCTTTGGAAGCAATGAAAACGTTCAAAGGGAGGAAGTATGGGCCATATTGCGAAATTTCGGGTACTGAACCGTCATCAGTGACCCTTTCTAAAACCGGCGAGGATATAAGACTTGTAAAGCACTTATATTAATCCTACTTCCGATTTAACTTTAAGAATAACATAGAATGATTAGATCCTTTAGAAGCAGTTAACCATTTAAACGGTTAAGTACAATGTTTGGTAATGAAACTTCATCAATTCATCTTTGACCCTCAAAATACTGGCAACGAAAGCCAGGATTTCAAGATGTTTACGTCATCAAAGACTCATATTCCCAACGGGGCCAGATTATATAAATAGTGTTAAGAAGATGAAACTTAACATAATTATCTGTTTGAAATAATTCAAATACTCTTATCGATCCCAAATGATCTAAAGAAAAATATAATCTGCACTATAGATGAAATACGGGGCGAATTTTAGAGGCGCCACATGGCACGACACCCAAAGAAAATGCAATTATTTGATCTTTTGGAAGCAGTAAAACATTTAAAGGGTGAAGGTGGGCATGGGCCAAATTGTACAATTTGGGGTAACAAACCTTCATATGACCCTTTACAAGCATTCTTCAAGCAAAATATCAAATTGAATACTGAGTGAAATTTACATTAAATAGGACAAATCACATACGTTTTTTCTGATACAAATTTCAGGTATTTAGTGTTAAGGATGGGTAAAGTGGCTTGAAAGCATGCATTTATAATACATTTTATCCATTTTAAATATTTCGCGTAAAAATAGCTAAGTAGAAGCAAGTTGTGATAGCTTAATTAAGTTCAAAATTTATTTTTGATGAAAGGGTTTGTTTACCCCACCCACTATTAAGGCAATTTTATCTGAATTCAAGATCAGAATAAACCCATTCAAAGAAATTAATCAAATAGGCTAAGTACTGTCTAATCAAAGTTTAAAAGGTGTTTTCTAAGCATAATAAAGCATTATATTATTAATGAGTGATAGTGAAGGTAACAGTTGTACAACGTCTTCATATTTTCATCAAAATTTGACAAATGTTGTGTACCGGTAGAGTTCAGGCCCCTGAGAATATTTTTGATGTTTAGCCATGATAAAATGACATGAAACCTTTTGTTTGTATCACTTCTCTTCTTATATAATCATTTTAAGTAAAAAAAACAAGTAAAATCATGTTGTGGTTGCTAATTTGATGAATACAGCCATTTTCAAGAAAATCGGCCGCCATCTTGGTGGCCATCTTGGATTTCTCTTACCAAAATTGTGTTAAATTGCATAGAGCATGTATTTTTATCACTTTTTACCTATTATAAACATTTTATGTCAAAATAACTAATTAGAAGCAAGTTGTGACAACTTAATTTAGTTAAATGGATTTTTTGTCGAAAGGGTCTGTTTACCCCACCCACTTTTGAGGCACTTTTATCAGACATCAGGTTCAGAATTAAGCCTTTTAAAGAACTTAGTCATTTAGCCTAATGACTAATTTATGTTTAAATGGTGTTTTCTAAGCATTTTATCAATAATGAGTGACAGTGAAGGAAACAGTTGTACCCCATCCTCATATTTTCATCAAAATTTGACCAATTTTGTATGGTTTTCAGGCCCCTGAAAAATATTTTTGATGTTTAGCGATTATAAAATGACATGAAACTTTCTATTTGTATCCATTCTCTTCTAATATAATCAGTTTGAGTCCAAAAACCAAGTAAAAGTATGTTGTGGTATCTAATTTTATGTATACAGTCATTTTCAAGAAAATCGGCCGCCATCTTGGCGGCCATCTTGGATTTCTCGGACCGCACCATGATTTCAGCCGATCACCCTCGATTTTCTTGCACCTCAGATATATCTCTAACCATTTATGGAAAATTTTCTCTTGACCTCTCGTGCACACGAATGACCCCTCAGGGACTGTATTAAATTAACTTAAAGCCAGATGTACGTAATTGACCTCACGGTAGAATTTTTTTATTTTTTGCATGTGAGTGTATTTTGATGTCCTCCATACGAAAATGAAAAGAAATCGATACCGTTCCGAGCTTGTTTTTGAGATATCGGCCTTCAAAATCGTCAAATTTGAGAGCGAAAATACATTGACGTCAACGTAAAATGCGATTTTTAGACCCCCTTTTTGTTAATTTTCTTACTATATTTCAAAAAATCCACGGTAGGATTTTTTAAAAAACTGATATGTATTAGAGAAATTCCTGAACTACATGTAGATAACGAGAAAGTCCTTAGTTACCGGATTCGTTTTCCCGCTATAGGCGTTTTAAGAGAGGTGAGTCGTTGCTGAATTCAGTACATTTTACGCGCGACGTCGATTTTGCGCCAAAATTTCCGACACTGTTTAGTATTCAATATTGCTAACTGACGCGGAAATGTTGTTTTCTTCGGAATAACATGTCCACAATCTATATTTTGAGCAAACTAATAAATAATATCATTTTTTTTTTACATTTCTGAAGTCATCTGCATAATTGTATAGATAAAGTTTCGTATTCTGAACGTAAACTGACGCTAGAAATGACGTTTCGAGCGAAAACTGACGTTACGAATGCGGCGTAAAAATGACGTTTCGACCCTTAGATACGCACGTTCCTTTGAGCGCCTTCAATTACGTACATCTGTCTTTAAATACCTTTTGTTTTACAGCTGCTATATTATATGTTATTCTACTATCATGTTTGTCGGAAAATAGCTCATGTAGCTAATGTTTATTGTTATACTCATAACCGACGTTAAATAAAGTTTCTTGTATCTTGTATCTTGTATCTTGTCCTCTTAAACCCCATTTTTATATTGTTAGAATAGGGTTTGTAGGGGTAAGCTCCGGCCCAAACCAATTAAAATGAATAGCTTTGCGTCGGGGTCATCACAGAGTCTGACGCCCGACCCACCGGCGTGCAATTCAGTAAGAAAGCAGCATAGTTATCAACCGTGATTGGGTTAAAAACTAAGCAGACTGTCGTACAACATTCAAGTTATAACCTATACGCCTGTAGCGTCTTGCTCAACGACCCGGTCCCAACCTTCTTTGCGTCAACTACTGTGATAGTATATAATTGTGCCACGTCATGCGAAAACCAGCAATGTGGTTTAGAACAGGTCTGACACTCAGTAAACGAGATGTACAAGCACAAGAGATGTCTAGATGCTGGATATTTTGGATTTAGAAAGTAGAGAAATTGTACTATCCGTGTGTAACAGGAGGTACGTCTGTGCATTTTTCATTTCACTAAGTATAGCACAGACGTTGGACATTGCTTTAAATTCATACCTGACCATACGAGGGTGGGTCAGAAAGTTCTGTCAAAGGTGTTATAACTTTGTTAATAGACATGATAGGTTGCTGTGTTATACCTTGATTGAAAGGGCTGCATTTCTCCTTTATAATGATGCCAAAATAATGCATGAAAGAAATACATACTTCGAAATAGAAGACTTGAAAGACAACTAAGGTAAAACCACTGACACGTTTTCTTGAATTTGTGAATATTATTGTGTGCGTTTCATGCGTTGTACATTTTTAACTACCGATCAAGTTTTCTCCAACTTTACAAAGAAAAATGATCATGAATATACTCGTATTAAGAAAAGCAATGTGACAAAAATTTCCGTTATCGATGCTATGCTGACTTTATAATAAAGCAATATATATGACATCATTAAAATGCGTACCCCTATAGCATTTCTGGCACCACTGAACCATAATATTTGCTTGCTTTTTATGAGTTTACTATAGAGCACACTAGGATAAAACAATAAAATGGTTAAATGTACATGTATGTACAACAAGCCAATTTCAATATTTCATATTGCAATAACTCGATCAAATTCAGTTAAATGATTTTGATTTTTGCAGGATGTATTTCGTTTTTCTTTAAATAATATTCACAAATTCAAAAAAAACGTGCCAGTGGTTTTACCCAATGTGTCATTCAATGCGTCTATTTCGAATCGTGCATTATTTCGACATTACTGTAATGAAATGTAGATAAAGTTCATACTTTATGTATTCCATCTTTATATGGATTTAAATATACATTTCTATATCTTTACAGGTATAATCTTTGTTAGATAAAGATGAGTAGTTATGCTTAATGTAAATTGTACTTTTCATTATATTTTGTAAAACCTATTTCTTTTGAATTTTATAGAAGCTTTGTGAAATGATGCTGTGTGTATTGATTCTGATTGTATTGTTCATTCTCTTTGTGTAAATCTTTTGTATTGGTATTTCTGTATCATTTGCTCATAAGGCATTCGCCGTTCACGTTCTTACTATAAAGTTCATACTTTATGTATTCCATCTTTATATATACACTGAAAAAAGTTATAAGAGGCCGCCTCATAATTTTTCCTTCTAGTTCAGAAAGTAAAATATGATCAATTACAATTCATGATCATATGAATACACCAATGTCTAACAGTGGCTCTGTGAGTTTCTGCATTCCAAACTGTGGGATACTTTTCACACAGACGAAGCATGAGTAAAGGTACCCTCAATTACCCTCAATTCAAAAAGTCACACTTTATTAACATCAAATAAAGTTACATCATATTAAGACGTTTTGTAAACATTTTAATTTATAGATCATCAACTACTCAACTACTCCTGAGTTTGAGTCTTCAGTATATCGCAATGAACTACTAAAGAACCCGAATCGGTTATACGTGTAGCGAAAACAAAGGCGCCGATCTGCGTCTTTGTTTTCGCATATGCATTTATTTTCTCATTAGGCAGGACAGTAGACAGACAACTGCAGTTGGTTTGCAAAAACAACACAAAACGTTGCAGCGAAAATATCCCATTTAATTTAGATATACAGAATTTTAACTACAAAGAATTCAGACTACCCATTTACATTAATTTTCAAAGAATACACCTGCGTAGCTCAAAACTTTCGAGCGTGTGTCATTGGATAGTTCCACTGACAAAGAGCCCTTGACTAATCCACATCATTGCTTTTGGTTTAAGGGTATGCCAATCGTCAAAATCTAATGCTTGTATGACTTTACCTGTATAAAGAAAAATGGCAATTTTACCAAGAAGACCGGATGTTCTTGAAACATTCTTGAATGAGTAATTCAAACATCCCGTACAGATTATTTTATGTTCCAATACTAAGCTTTAGAGTTTATCACCAACTTTCAATTTACTTCCTTGTTTGATTTCGTTGTCACCCGTGTGGCATGCTGGGTAAACCTTTAGAACATATAACCATAAACACAATCTACAACTTGCTGACCACAATCTTCGAACGTGTTTTGAACCAAATATCGCTATTTTGGAAGAAATCATTTTAGTTACTATATCTGCTGTACCCAGGTTTCAGCAAATCTGACAAATCGCATGTTCTTCTCAAGAAAGTTGAATTTCTGAGTGGAAAATCTTTCAAAGATTGTAGTCAGAAAGTTGGAGCTGATGTTTTTAGTAATTATTAATTTACCCAGCATGCCAGACGGATGACAACTGAATCAAACCAGGAAGTTACTTGACAGTTGGTGATAAGCGTGTTGCTGAGCGCGCTAAAGCCGAGAGTTTGGGCATAAATCAATCTGAGTGTGATGTTTGAATGTACCGTATAATGTTTCAAAAAGAACCAGTCTTGCCATTTTTCTTTATACAGGTAAAAGTTATACAAGTATTAGATTTTGACGATTGGTAGACCCTTAATGCAGATCTGCCAGATATTACTGCATTCATAATGTCATAAAATGAGCCGCCTCGTGGGAAAACCAACATTGTGGTTTTTGAACAGGTCCGACACAAAATGAGATGCACAAGCACAGAAAAGTGCTAGATGCTTGAAATTTTGGATACAAGTAGAAGAGGGACTGTACTATCCGAGTAGCGAAAGCAAAGGCGCTGATCTGCGCCTTTGTTTTCGCATATGCAGATTGTTGGTTTTCTCATGAGGCGGCTCAAATGTTAGAAAGTAAACTTTCAAAACAGTGTGCATGCGATTGTAACTTTCCAAATACGCACAAAATAAAATAGAAAGTACCCAGCTAACAAGAACTGTTTTCGTGTCATTCGATTTTGTCTGTATTAAGTTTTGATGAACTAATGTGAACATAATACCAACTTTTAACTCAGTTAAAAACACTTTGTTAAATCTATTGTTTTAAACATTTATCTATTAATGTTTCAATCTAATATCAATTACCTTTCCAAACGACAGAAAAACACAACACCTGTTGGCAACAATTATATAAATCACATTGGTTAAAAAAAACAGGTGCTGCTGTGGAAATTCTTATAAACCCCTTAAGGAAAACGTGTTCAAAACCAAACTGAAATGTTACAAAAAGCGTTTATAGGAAACTAGAAACATTTGTTTGTTAGCTGGGTAATTTAAGACATAAAATATACAGCCGGTTTGCTTTGATTTACTGCTCAGATTAGGAAGGGTGTTCGTTAATTCTTGTCATCGACTGGTTTTCTCCTAAATCTGCATTTGTACCAAAAGAAAGATACTTGGTAGTTATAAATAGGTTATTTGCGATACTATTTTAGGATGAAACAATCATTCATTGCAAACGGAGTCTCTGAAGAGGGGCACCTTTATGACACTGCAAACACGTACTTTAGCCAGTGCCAACAGATAGTATAATGTTTGAATTAAAGCGGTTAGAAGAATGGTTTTATACTTGCGGAGTCTTCATTACCTTGCTAACACATTGGCGAAAAGTTATTTGCCTAAAACAGAAATCGCCATTTTACGATAGATGTTAACAAAGCACTACGCCTATTTGTTATATGAATAAATACTGCCTTAAGCAGTATTTTGCATTTATTTTGGTCGGGCTTGCTTCTGTTCTTGTTTTCAGCTTTTCGTGAGTACCTCCACATCGTTTAAGAAATGATAATCAATTCAATTAAGTGTTTTCCTGACTGTCAATCAATAATACATCTTTGAGGTCACATGATCTAAGTCACATGACTGACAGTGCAAATCACATGATCAGGTGTGATGTCATGCTGGTCCTCTGATGTCATCAATATACCATGTGACCTGACAACTTCTTGTTCTGTGGAGATCCAGTTCTCAGAAGCAAAAAATTGAGCTGCATAAATCTTTGAAAATCCTAGGCATCAGATCTATTGCAAAGGACAAATTCAAAGAATAAACTGCAGCTAGTCTCAGAGAAGAAAACTACAGAAGAATTGACAGATAACAGTGCTGATTCAGCTTTTTGGGCCTTGTCAAACAGGAGCCATGTGGGAGGAGGCAAGCAGTTTTGAAGCCAAGATGAAAAAATAAAAAAAGTGTCCAGGTTAGGTAAAAGGTTGAGTAGGTAGGGATATGGTAAGTAGAATGTCCTCAAACTTGTGCAGATTTTGAGATAACATGTCAAATGGTCAGGGGTTAAGTGCAACCCCACCCACTCCCAAACGCAGTCATGCCCCTTTAACTCACCACTTTTGCAACAATTTTTCTAGCATCTATGTCAGAACTGAGCCAAGAGTATTGTCAATCAGCATCTTTAATCGGGATCGGACCCAGGACTTAGGGTGACATTTATTAGCCAAGTGTACCGTCAATCAGCATTTGGCATCTCTATAATCGGAACCGAACCCAGAGCTTCGAATGACATTTATTAGCCAAGAAGAGTAGTGACAATCAGCATTTGGCGTCTGTTTAGTCGGGACCGAACCCAGAACTTCAAGTGACATTTATAATTTTATTTGTCCATTTCAAGTCTGCAAGATAAGTGTCGATCAGTTGATCACTTTATCAGCAATTGTCATCTCTAATCAGGACCGTACCCAGAATTACTAATGACATGATTTATTAGCCCAGAGTACTGTCAATTATTTTTAAAATTGGGACCGAACCCAGAACTTCAAATGATATTTATTAGCCAAGAGTAGTGTCAATCAGCATTTGGCATCTCTTTAATTGGGACCGAACCCAGAACTTCGAACATTTATTAGCCAAGACGGCAAGAGTAGTGTCAATCAGCATTTGGCATAGTTTTAATCAAGATCGAACCCAGAACTTCAAGACCTAGTGACATCTTCCTAAATCAGTTTGTTTTGACACAGACCAAAACTGGTCAGTAAAATATCTATCATTCAGTCACAGCGAGGTCACAGAAACTATCATTATAGGGACCATATGATTTGTCGCAAGGTGGAACATATTTAGGCAAAATTCTAAAGATATTCCAGCTCACCTTGAAGCCTGCATAAGTTTAATGCATGTATGTCTGCAATAGTAAATTTAATCAGTCTAAATTGTTGCTTTAAGATAAATCGAAATTTCAAAGAGTCACAAAGATTGCCGGTTTGAGGCGAGGGGCATTGGCCAAAGGGTACTGTTTAATGTGAAATGTTTAAATGTTGATGAGTTGTGAGTGAGATACAGACCCCAGTCGATGCCACCTTGGGCCTCTGTCTGAGTATGAAGTGAGTGAAAAGTTTTACATGAAATTATGCAAAGATCGCCTAGTCCAAGTGATTGCAAATGTTGAAAATTAAATGATGCAAAGGTTGCATAAGATGACTGGAAATACTAAGTATTACGCATTTGATTTAGGGATAAAATACTTGCAGGCTTCATGGGGGCTGAGATTTCTCACATAAAACTGACATGGTATTAACCATGCAGATTTCTCACATAAGACTGACACTGGAATCAACCATGCAGTCTTAAATTATTCTTTCTGCCTTGCAAAATTTACAAGACCGCTCTGCATGAGTCTGTCTAAGTATTGCCAGGTTTTTGGAGATGTACCCATATCCTATTCTAGTGGATGCAACTTTGGTGCCTCTGCCTATGTATATGTGAATGAAAAATGGTGGGGAAAAATTGTAAGTGGCTATAAATAAAACCTGGATGGCTTCTATTACGGAGCGCTGTTATTTCTCACATGAAATGGTAGTCAATTCCTTTCCGCATTGTGGCTCATCAATTCCCAACGATGGGAGCAGTAAAGAAATCCAGCTCCCCGTGAGCCCGGCATAACTTTACTTAATAACAGCATGGATGTCTGGAATAGTAAATTCACCCGTTGAATGGTTGCTTACAGACAAATAGAAAAGTAGAAAAAGTCACAGATATATTTGCATTCGGAGGCGTGGTGCTTTGGCCGTCGGTTTAATGTGAAATGGTTAAAAGGTAGCAAGTAAAATCTTGCAGGGAGTGAGAAACACCGACATCTATGTCATTGCCACCTTGGTGCCTCAGCCTGAGGGAGATAGTTATACATGAAATGGACAAGCGTTGCATATCAATAAGTGATAGCAAAAGTAAGTTTTGCAAAGCACGAGGTGAAGTTGCAAAATATGTCTGGGAACTCATTACACACTGTGACAGCTCATTAAAGAAAAAATATTTGCCGGCCTCGTGGGGGGCCAGGATTCCCCACATAAAGACTGACATGGTTTGGACCTTGCAGTCTTCTTTTAATCGATCAGCCTTGCACCCAGTCAAATCCCTAAACCTTTTGGTTTTATATGGGCACATCTGAATCATAAGGTCGCATTAGAATAGATTGCGGCATACATCTGTTCTACTTTAAACTGAATGTTAATATTTTCAATTTTGAAAATACTTAAGCGAAGCCGATCAATACTTTCTATTAACTGGCTTGAAGGTGACACTCAAAATTAACCCCTGATGCAAAACCAAGATAGATAAAAGTAAATATGAATTATCAAAGAACAGCTCTTATTCTCTATTAAAGTTGTCCTGGCACAATCAACAACAGAACTATGACCTTGGAATTGTCAGTGGCTCACATTTATTTAACCGTGGGTTGTGAACAAACCTCTAGCTGGTCCATAAATCATTTATGGCAAACAAATTTAAAGGAATAGCCATAATTAGAATAGGGGCCTTGCCCGAAATGAAAGCAAATGTAAGCATGATATCAGATCAAGCGCAAGCAAAACCAAATATTAAACCAGTCTATAACCCAAAGTGGGAAAATTTTCCAAAATAACAAATGATACACCTTGATTAACACCACAATTAATATCCAGTTTATTGAGTTTCAGCTATTCTATTTTCCTGGAGAGTCCCAGACATACAGAAGTGGGGACTGCATAGAGACGGCCACTTCATACCAGAATGATGATCAATGCAACAGGAGTGTCCTAAATCCAAGAACAGCGAGGCACTCTCAGGCCCCTGTCGTCATACCCTTAACAAAGGTGAAGTAAAGTTTAACAGCTTTTAAAACATACACACATCTGACTGCTCAGTTACATAAACAAAGATAAGCACAGCAAAATAAAGTCTTGGAATGCCTTGACATTTTAGCTATTATTCAAATATGTATCCATCTTTTCCAAAGTGATAAAGTTTTGTGCAAGAATAAGTGTTATTATGAACTATAGTCTCATAATAAACCCTGTAAATGACTAAAAGATTTTTCCGAAATGGCTGTAATACTAATTACATATATACTTTCCAGTTTCACGTGGGGGAAAAACTTTTTGTCTATGGCCGCAGAGTTTAATTACCGGTACAGTATTTATTAATGATTAATTACTAACTTAACACTAAAATGAATCTTTAAAAAGGTATTACCCACATGAGAAGAAGCCACATTTTCCTTAGATAAAATAAAAATAATTTAGAATTTGGGGGAAAATATTTTCTTAAATATTTTCGTGGCGGAAATTCTAAATAAATTATAGCCCCCAAGAAGTTTCAGTGCTTGAACAACTTCTGGGGAGTTAAAATTTCAATGCAAGCCCGACTTGGTATAACCAAGCAGACTTCATTTCTGCTCTGCGGCCAATCAGTTCCATCCAGAAACAATTATCAATTTGCTTTTATTGCCCTTATTTATGCCAGATATACTAAGAGCATTGAATAAAAGAATAGTTATATTTTATTTGGTGTTGCGTTGATACAGAACAAGCCCATCCTAAAATAAGAAAAAATACTGTCTTAAGCAGTATTTTGCATTTATTTTGGTCGGGCTTGCTTCTGTTCTTGTTTTCAGCTTTTCGTAAGTACCTCCACATCATTTCATTCTATTGGTTTAAGAAATGATAATCAATTCAATTAAGTGTTTTCCTGACTGTCAATCAATTATACATCTTTGAGGTCACATGATCTAAGTCACATGACTGACAGTGCAAATCACATGATCAGGTGTGATGTCATGCTGGTCCTCTGATGTCATCAATATACCATGTGACCTGACAACTTCTTGTTCTGTGGAGATCCAGTTCTCAGAAGCAAAACCCACCCACCACTCCCTTATTACAATAACAATAAAC
This sequence comes from Rugalucina vietnamica, assembly GCA_964017185.1. Lineage (NCBI taxonomy): Eukaryota > Metazoa > Mollusca > Bivalvia > Lucinida > Lucinidae > Rugalucina > Rugalucina vietnamica. The sequence goes on along the minus strand of OZ024876.1, from coordinate 11,728,501 downwards.
AATGACCAGGAACAAGCACAAACATGTTTGCAACACCAAAAGGTGAAATAAAGTTGATATATAAACATTTCAAGCATATCTTCAACACCCAGGAGCAGCTCTTTCCCAGATGGTGTCCACCCAGATGCACTATCCAGGACAAAATGACTTAATATGTTAACATCGATGAAACACACATTGAAAAGAGAAATAAATATGCCACAACAGTACTACCACCTTAGAACGGCCAGTTATAAATGCTAGGCGAATTAACATCATCATTTTCATACTGGAATTCCAGATACTGTTTTTAGATATGTACTTTCAGATGAAGGGTCAGTGGGTGAGTGCTAGATGAAGCTGACTTGCCAGAGGATTTTACAATGCTAAGTGGAGGATTTTACCATGCTCAAACAACTTACTTTAAACCTTCAAAAGACAGGACAAAATCGGACAAAACTGATTACAAACTAAATATGCATGGGACAAAAGCCATGGACAATAACCAGATTCATATTTTCTGGCCAATTATTATATAGAATGGAATAATTATCAATAAGCCTAAAATGGACAATGACAGCTTCATTTTAAGGAATACATCTATTTGAAGTGAATGAATATGATCACTAAGGAGTATTTCACAAGAAAACTTTTACTACTGAGTTGACTTGTCGCAGAGCGGAACAACAGCTTTCATGGTTTTGTTATAACTCTTCATTGTTTAGTAGGCGGAAATTCTAAATAAATTATAGCCCCCAAGAAGTTTCAGTGCTTGAACAACTTCTGGGGAGCTAAAATTTCAATGCAAGTCCGACTTGGTATAACCAAGCAGACTTCATTTCTGCTCTGCGGCCAATCAGTTCCATCCAGAAACAATTATCAATTTGCTTTTATTGCCCTTATTTATGCCAGATATACTAAGAGCATTGAATAAAAGAATAGTTATATTTTATTTGGTGTTGCGTTGATACAGAACAAGCCCATCCTAAAATAAATTGTTTAATTGAAAAACGGCGATATAGAAGTTTCAGAGCCTTATAATTTTATGTCCTTACTGCTGCTTTTTAGCAGATCTTTGCTGATTCCATTGATACGAGTTTTGGATTCTTTATCCTCTAAAAACTTGATTTATGAGTAGTAAAATTATGAAAGATAACACAGAGGTGCTCATACTACAATGTAATCCTGTGCTAATATCACTATAACTTGCCAAAATATATTTTCTTGGTAAATTTAAGAATCAATTTGGTAGACGTTTTCAATCAGAAAATTTGACTGGGAATCTATTACGATAGAGACAGATAGCTGTCATAGAAACTGTGGACATGTTTCACCATAAGCCTGGCGTAAATGTTTAATAGCCGGTTTAGCATTTTACAGTGAATATCCATTTAGCCCATTTCAGACGAAATTAAGATAACCATAAATTTGAGATACTCACCATACTATCCAATTTTCAAAATATGAAAATATTGAAAGGCGTACCACGTACAGGTGATTTTAAATGGCGTATATTCAAACTATATTTAAGCCAAAGTTAATACATTCTACAATAATGTTTTCTGTTGCACATTTAACTGGCAAATTCATGTGTAAAGTGGAAGTGGGTCTATATATTGTTGCGAATGTATAATTTTTTCTATACTTCTGATAGAAATAAAATTTTGTAAATTAACCGAAAAACAACGCAGTGTCATTACTGTACCTTGTTTTAGAATGCGATTACTACTTTAGTATATGACCGTGCGTCATAAAGCAATGATTTTGATGTTAATCTGACCAGAAAAGATTTAAGCTTTCGCCACACATAAACATTATTCTCATTGATAGTTCACGGGAAAAGTAATCAAGCAAATGACAAGTATTAAAGAACACCCCTCGTACATGCTCATCAGGAAAACATGTCCGTTTAATGTGCACCCCCTCAAACCCCACTTTTATATAGCAAAACTGGGGTATGCAGGGGTATACCTATTTTTCAAGCGCCGAGGCGGCTCTAACGAGTACCCACAATCTATGTTTTGAGCAAAAATAAGAAAAATAGGTATACCCCTGTAAACCCCAGTTTTTCTATATGAAGGTGGGGTTCAAGGGGGTGTACTTTTCATGGACATGTTTTCTTGATGGTGCCGTATCGGTCTAAACTATAGTCAAGTCTCAGTAATTGCACAATTAATTGAACCGTTGCACGAGAAAACCAACAATGTGGTTTCGAAACAAGTCTGACACAAACCGGTCTGCGCTGTCACAGAACATGGCTAGAAGTTTGAAATTTTTGGATTTAGAAAGAAGTGGATTTGTACATTCATGTAGCGAAAAACAAAGGCGCTGATCTGCTCCGCAGTTACTGCGAAGCTGATCTGCGCCTTTGTTTTCGCCTATGAATTGTGTTGGTTTTCGTATGCGGCGGCTCAATTTTTAAAATACAACTTTGATGTGATTTCATATTTACAATAAATCTTCTAATTTGGTAGATAATTCGGCAAATAGGTCACTGCATGGGCTTTACCTCATGAATACATTATTGGGTATGGTCTACCTTCGACTTAGGTAAAAGCTTAGGTATACAATTATTAAAAGATTCAACTCACATGTTTTCCGTTAGAAAATAAGAATGAAATACGAGATTGTCTAATTCACTGGCTCGGACAAAATACAGGTAGCTGATTTCTAACGGTAAATATACGTGACAGCGGTCTAGGCTGACTGAGTTCGGCTTTTCTATAATCTCCCTACTTGAACAGATGGACTAGCCGACCACGCCTAGATATGAATATTAAAGTTTGCCGCCTATACAGTAACCTATTTGCCCATTTATACCAGTTACCCATTTAAATGATTGCTCAAGTGTAAAACGTTCTTCTTCTTTTTTTCAACTTTTTGGGATTCGAAATTGTTTGTTTTTGTTTCAAAAGTAATTTTTATTCAAAAAAAATAAAATTGAACCGCCTCATGAAATAACCAACCGAATCTGCATATGCGAAATCAAAGACGCAGATCAGCTTCGCGGTAACTTCACGGATAGTACACTTCCCCTTCTTCTTAAATCCGAAATTTCAAGCTTCTAGCCTGCTTATGTGCTTGTACAGCTCGGTTTGTGTCGGACGTGTTCGGAAACCACATTGTTGGTTTTCCCACGAGGCGGCTCGAATATTAACGAAAGGTCCATCGGGTGCCACATTTGAGCCCCGACTGGAGAAAGCCAGTTCTTTGGGTTTCCGACCAGGTCTGACACAAACCGGCCTGTACAACTACAGAAGAATCTAGTTTAAACATATTTATTGCCCTTTTATGTACTAGGGGTTGGGCTACAAGTTCTATCAACATTAGGATCAGCCCGCCCCCTAATCGTACAGAAGAATCGTACTATCCGTGTAGCGAAAACACATTCGCAGATCAGCTCTTCAGTAATTTGTTTTCGCATATGCAAAAACCCGGTTTTCTCATGACGCGGCTCAATTAATACCACAGCATTTTTAAGAACTCGGTAAACAACAAAAGAAGCTTCTTCGACCGAAAATAAGCTTGAGGTAAGAGCTCATTTTCAACGACCAACCCCCAAAATTACATACTAAAGTGCCCGCAGTAATTGCAAAAAAAAAAAAAGAGTAAAATCCGAAATACAGAAATGAGTCTATAATTATATAACAATTTGTTCCCGTAGCCAATATCTTGATAATATTTTGATACGGTTCGAGGAAAATGGCAATGCTCATCAGGAAAACATGTCCATGTAATGTATACCCCCTTGAACCCCACATTTATATAGCAAAACGGGTATGCAGGGGTTAACCTATTTTTCTTATTTTTGCTCCAAAACATAGATTGTGGGTACTCGTTAGAACCGCCTCGGCGAGGCAGTTCTAACGTGTACCCACAATCTATGTTTTGAGCAAAAATAAGAAAAATATCATTTTTTTTTCAAATGAAATTATCAATTTTTACACATGAAAAAATCTCCATGTTTTGCATGGGCATGTTTTCGTAATGTGTTTTAAAATACATAATTGGAAGAATTTCAAACGACACGAAAAAAAAGTAGCAAAATTTCAGTTAATCTGTTTTGTGCTTTCGAATAAGCATGTCTAACCTGTCAAAAATATCTAACAATAATTGTCATACACCGAACAGTTCTGGCTCTTCTACAGTGACTGTGCACGTGCATGCGGATTTCACTTTCATATAATCTATTCGGTACGGCTGAGTAACATTAAAGTCTTTAACAATAGCGTACATATAAGTATATTTTTGCTCACATCTGGATCTATGGCGGTAAACAGGGTCTATATAGCGACACGGTAAACCTTGAACGCCTGGTGCACACGTAGTTTCGTAGAATTTCTGTATAGTGCTGGAATCCCGAAAGAGTTGGAGTAGCGCCCCTTCTCTTGATATGCCTCCTAGTGGAGCGATTCCTTGAGTGATAGAGGGACAGCACTCTTGAGGTACGGTGAGTAGTTCACCAGTGTTGCCACGTATATATGAACGTTCATCGTACCTTTTCTGTTTCATTGATATCGTGCTGAAAATAAATAAAATATAATAATGTACAGTAACTAAACAGCCACTAGGTACATTTTTTGCATTGTTTATATATACGCCGGAGTGAATATCCTAATTGTTGTGGACAACGGTTACGTAAAATAACCACTAAAACGTTGTGCTGTCTGAAAAATAATGAGAATATACACAACGCCAAAATCTTGCACCACGTAATATATTTATCAATTTATTCGGCTAGATGAAGCTTGTTTGTTTGTTTGTTTGTTTGTTTGTTTGTTTGAATTGATGCTTTATGCCCTAGTCAACAGCAATTGTCATGTCGGCACGTCGCCTCCATTTTATGGGACATAAGGATGTCATGACACTCAAAATGTGCTTCATAAATAACCACCCAACTAAGCCAAAAAGGTTGTGTATGGACCACTTTTCCTGGGCAGGCTCAGGCATGAGCGGTTAGCAAGTAATCAGATGGTCGGTCAGTAGAGCATAAGATTTGCCTGGAGGCACAAGCAGCCCATCTATTTCTCCTAGGCCCCAATGGGCGGGGGCCAGATTCTATGACATCATTTGCAGCACACGAGTATTAAATGTGGCGTACGCAACAGATAAAAAGAATTAAAAGGCACTTTAAATGACTAGAATGTTCATCGAGTTAAATCATCCGAAAGCATTTGAATGAATGGAATTATACTACTCAAAAGTTAGAATAAGGGTCAAGTCGTCAGAATTATGCCGGGGGCATGATCGATACATGTCAATTGTAAAGAGTTTAAAAATAAATCAATTATGCACCCCTAAAGTTTGTCATAGCACCAGACGGGTCTAGTGGGTACACTTTTACCCCTAGCAAGAAACATTTAATTACAAAACATTTCTTAGCATGAAAAGGCTGATATCTAATTAACGAAATAGAGTTTTTCAAAACGCGCTTTACCAAAAAAACTTTTTTAACTGTAAATGCCCTGAAGGCAGTCCTAAGTTGCGCGGTGAAAACTAAATTCAAATCTGATCAGTAGCCTGATTGTGAAAAAGTATTCCTGTATGTGATTTAATGAAAGTGATCCCTACCAAAGTTTTAGATTAACGTGCCCTCAATAGATGTAGAAACATCGCAAGTGTGAACGCTAGAAAAAAATGACGTCGCGACGTCATCTTATTGTTTGACGAAGGGTATCCCTTGGAAGAATATGGTGTGAGTCAATCACATGTAAAGAATTGATCCATCTCATTGCGTTTTTCCACGAAATTCTGAATGTGCTCTCGTAGTCAATGATTAAATCATGTAGTGAATAATGAAAAGTAAAAAATGCGTATCATTGATTTATATCATTCATTTAATTGTGTAAGAGTAACACTTAGCATCACTGAAGTGGTGATATTTGAGCCGCTGCACAAGAAAACCAACAATCTACATATGCGAAAATAAAGGTGCAGATCAGCTTCGCAGTAACTGCGAAGCTGATCAGCGCCTTTGTTTTCGCTTCGTGGATACATTGTAGTACAATTCGTCTTCTACTTAAAGACAACATTTCAAGCATCTAGCCTTCTTCTGTGACTGAACAGCCCGGTTTGTGTCGGAACTCTTCGGAAACTAAAATTGCTGGCTTTCTCATGCACAGGCTCATTTGTGTTATCAGCTTACTAAACATGGTCCTCATTTCTTCTCACCCCCCCCCCCCCACACCTCCCATGAATTGGGCCGTTTTCTAATGTGAACTGTTTGTTTGTTGTCTCACGATGCCTGCCTGCTATCATAACGGCAATGTTCAAACATAAATGTCCTTTGTTGGAAGTGGTCTTTATTGCGCTAGCGACCATAAAAATGACTTGTTTCTGAATCATTACACATTAAAGCAATTTACTAATTAAAGTAAATGCTTCGTAGCGAATGGAAATATTTTCCAGAAAACTAGTTCCTCGTCGTGCTTCTTATGGTGTATACATTTCGCAACTTATTAGGTTTGCTAGAGTCTGCAATCATGTTACAGACTTCAACGCTCGAAATAAATGTTTAACGGCAAAACTTCTCCAACAGGGCTATCGGTATCATAAACTTCGAAAAACCTTTTCTAAATTTTATCGTAGACACTATGAATTGATTTCCAAATATAATGTTGGGTTAAAGACACTTTTAAGTGAGGGCCTTTCGGAACCTGAATTTTATGGTGACTTGGTTTACAAATTAAAGAAACTTAAAGGAATAAATGATTTTTCTCTTCAGTTCGGAAAAATCATATCACGTTACAGACGTATAGGTTATAACTTGAATGTTATGCGACAGTCTGCATGCTTAGTTTTTAACCCAATCATGGTTGATAACTATGCTGCCTTCTTTAATTGCACGCCGGTGGGTCGGGCGTCAGACTCTATGATGGCCCCGACTTAAAGCTATTCATTTTAGTTGGTTGGGGCCGGAGCTTCTTGTCTGTTGCTTGGCCCACCGGGGTCCAACTGGTGTTTTTCTTTTGCTCCGGAGTTAGTAGGTTATTCGGCGCCCAGGGATCTCCATCGTCGGGCAGCTTACTCAATCTGTGAGTCCTGGTTTTTGATTCATCAGGATGTTTATCATGATTTATTTGTTTGTTCTTGATGATTCATTGACTAGTTAGAGATTCACCACGAGGACCGAAGAACTAACTAAATGTTGTGAACCACTGCAGAAGCTGAGGGTGAGGTTAGGTACCTGTAAAACCGGTTTAAGCCCGCCAGTAACTTTGTGTTACTGATCGTTCCAAGTCGATACTTCTGTAGTGGTTCTTTTTGTTTTATGTCTTGGTGTTTAAAATTTTTTGTGCTGTTGGCGCCTTATGTATGTTTTCATATTTTTAGTTAAGTTAAGGTAACTGAGTGGCCACCTATTGGGAAAATAGCTGCTCATTCGGCTTACGATATGTTTCATGGTATAAGTATCTGATTGTTAGTTTGGTTTTTTCCCACCTCGGTTTTTGGAGTGGGAATCTTTTTCTGATTGCGCCTTTTCCTGATCTTTGCCTACTTGTACCTTCTGATACTAAATATACTGTTATAACTAAATAAATTCACACTGCACATCGCACTTCTTCAGGAAAACATGTCCGTGCAATGAATACCCCCTTAAACCCCACTTTAATATAGTAAAACTGGGGTTTGCAGGGGCATGCCTATTTTTCTTATTTTTGCTCCAAAACATAGATCGCCGAGGTGGTTCTAAGGAGTACCCACAATCTATGTTTTGAGCAAAAATAAGAAAAATATCGAATTTTTTTCTACTGAAAATTTTCAATTTTTACAACCTTAGAAGTCACTGTAAATTGCATGGGCAAGTTTTCGTAATGTAAAGTACTGACTGACTATCTGCTGTGACTACCATACGATTATGACACCAGTAATGACACCAGTAATGTTGCAGCATTCATTGCAAAAAAAAAAGGTAAGCTTAGTTTCCAAAGACAATTTTTCTTTGACAAAGTAAGTTTGTCGCAGAAAAATATGCTCGTGTAAATACAATTTTGTGGCGAAGTTTCATTGTCAAACAACTGTGGCAAAGGTGACAGAGCTAAGTAAAATTGTTTCTTGATTATTTTTTTGTGTGTGTGTGTGAACGTAAACTCATTGCCAAAGTTTCTGTGACAAATAATCTTCGTAAAAGAAAACCTATCTGTAGAAACCAGGCCTTAACCATATTGAAGACACACCTCACTCGAGCGCTACTCGAAAAATTTTGGACCCTTACTGAAAGGCCAATAATATCAGTTTACACACTGGACGAAGCTTCATGCTTGGGACAAATCGTACATTGAGAGGGATCGCGAATTCCAGAACAGATTTCGATTTTTTCAATACATGCCATTTACGACTATTTTGAACATGAAAAGCAATTATCCATATTTTTAAGTGGGTTGTCAAGTTTATACAGCAAGATGCAGACGTGTGTGCCTTTACGCTAGATATCGCTGTCACACAGCGTACTCTCTTGTGAGAGCTCGGGACCAAGCCCCATCCCCCTGGTGTGGTATTGTCAGTTTGGCGTTTCACCAGTAAACTATTCTGATTCTGACACAGTCACCCACTTCACCCCAACCACATGGTTGATAACTAAGCTGCTTTCTTAAATTGCACGCCGGTGCGTCGGGCGTCAGACTCTATGATTGTCCGACATAAAGCTATTCATTTTAGTTGGTTGGGGCCGGAGCTTCTTGTCTGTAGCTTTGCCCACCGGGGTTCAACTGGTGTTTTTCTCATGCCCCGGGTTTCAGTAAGTTATTCGGCGCCCAGGGATCTCCATCGCCGGGCAGCTTACTGAATCTGTTGAGTGGTCCTCGTTTTTTATTCATCAGGGTGGTTATAATGATTTAGTCGTTTGTCCTTGATGATTCATTGACTACGAACAAATAACTAAATGTTGTGAACCACTGCAGAGATTAGGGTAAAGTAAGGCGCCTGCAAAATCGGTTTAAGCCCACCCCCAGTAGTTTTATATTACTGATCGTTCCAAGGCGATACTTCCATTGTGGTTTTAGTTAGTTGGGACCGGAGCTTCTTGATTCTTGCTTGTTCCACCGGGGTTCAACTGGTGCTTTTCTTTTGCTCAAGATTTCAGTGATGTTGTTCGGTGCCCAGGGATCTTCATCGCCGGGCAGCTTATTGTATCTGTGAGTCCTATTTTTGATTCATCATGATGGGTAACATAATTTATTTGTTTGTCCGTGATGATTCATTGAGTTTGTGTTTTCTCTCAATAAGACTAATAAAGATATGTTGACTCCCACAATTCCACAGAGTACAGAACAGGTCAACTGTCTTGCAATTATTATTAATAAAACATGCAGTTGATGAGCAATATATGACTAAACACATCTGATCGATCTTCAGAGTACATTTCAATACCTTAATTGACATTTTCGGGAACGCACCAAATTAATTGGATATTTTATAGTTTCTTTACATGACGATATTGAAACAATGATACTTGACCATATGCACACTGTTTTAGGTCCGTCACAGTGTGAATGATTTTTTATGATATCAGCTACTGATTCTTGATGATATCAGGTAACGGATTCTTGACAAATGCTACGGATTCTTGACAAGGATTGATACTCCCAATTGCAAACAGCAAAAAATGGTAATTTTAGATAATTGTAGATCTAAATTTTGTCAGGAGACATATTAGAAGAATGGTTCATGATAATCTATGCATATATTCTACATGTTAGGGTTTCAAAATAAAACCAATTAGATAAATTGAGCAAATATGAAAAACATGGCAATTCGGTATAATTGTGTGAATTCCTAAGCAAACATGTTTGGAAACATTGAAACAGTTAACAAAAGTGATATGTGGACCATCAAATTCTACATTACCCTGCGTAATAACCTTTTTTCATTTTTTTGCATGCTACGGATTCTTGATGATACGTTACAGATTCTTTATGATAACAAAATGTGGGTAACGGATTCTTTATGATATATGTCACTGATTCTTTATGATAAATGTTACAGATTCTTTATGATTTAAAGCAAGTTTATGATGTTCTACAACTTGAAATGCAGATTTGGACCCATGGTCCACCAATGAACTGTATTTTTTATCAACTCCACACTGCAAGAAATATGATGTGCAGTGTAAAATTCGATCAGATTTATCACAAACCAATTAATAATTGTGATTAATGTAGAACCTTGTTGTATATTTGTGTATATCACAAAACACTATTATTTATTTATTAACTTTTTGTTAAAATCAATTCAATTTTTTCAATCAGTGAGACCGAAATCTTATAAGTACATGTAGTATTCATGTGTGTATAATTTTACATTTTTTCTGTTTTGGGTCTCACAAGGATGGGCATTGATCCCATTTCTTACCACCTTACCGCTTCGCTATGTCACCTTTTGTATGTTTTCATGTTTGGGTAACTGAGTGACTGCCTAGTGGGAAAAAAGCTACTCACTCAGATTACAGAATGTTCCCTAAGTATACAAAGTATAGTTTTTTCACATTGGTTTTTGGAGTGGGAATTTCTGATAGCACCATTTTCTTTAATCATCATCATTGCATACTTTTTTTCCTTTTCGGTGCCACTTCAGGGAGACAGACTGGAATTCAGGAAATACAAATATTCAAGGCCACTAATGAGTATTGATTATTTGAAACAGATCCACATTCATTTCAATGCTGTTTCAGGATCTCATTTCTATGGCAAGCCAATTTACTGTTTATCCAAGAAAGCAGACATTTGTTATGCAATATTAGATATCTTGTTTCATAAATATGATATTTACTTTAATTTATTAGATATCTATTATAAAGAAGATATCATATATAGCAAATATGATATTCATTTAATTATATTAGATATACAAAATGTAAATATTAGATATTCACAATGTTAATTTAGATGTCTTATATAGTATATTTAGATATCATTCAGGCTTAATAAGATATCTTATTTGTAAAAATAGATATCTAAATTGACAAATAAGATATCTTAAAAATTATATTAGATATCTTATTTGTAAAAAGTATATGACATATCTTAATTCATAATTTGTCATAAAGATATCTGATATAGCAATTATGATATAAGATATTAGATTTTTTTCTTAATATGACATCTTAATCAGCATTTGAGAATATAACATCTTAATCAGCATTTGAGATATCTAAAATAGTTGTATAGATATCTATGTTAACATATAAGCTTTTTATATTTGTCAAATAAGATATCTTCTTGAGTATATAAGATATCTTTATTACATAAGATATCTAATATGCTTAAGTAGATATGGTTTTAGACAAATAAGATATCTTATTTACAAAAAAAAAATTATCTTATATCCTTTATTAGCTATCTTATTGAGCTAAACAAATAAGACACCTTTAGTTTATAATATATCTTAATTATTTTGCCCAATCACAATCTTTTTCTTTTACTTAAATAAGATATCTACTATGTCAATACAAATATCCAACTTATAGCTTTAATTAAGATATATTGTATTAATTCATATATCTGAATTATAAATTAAGATATCGTTTTTGTAATTAAAATATCTAATTTACCATAAAAGATACCTTATTGACCACTATATATAAGATATTTGTTTTACCAATTTAGATATCTTATTTGCTAATTAAGATACCTAGTTTAGCAATAAAGATGTCTTATAAACCAAAGTAGATATCTTGATTAATCTTGTTAGGAAGATATCTTGATAAATCTTGTGAAGAAGAAATCTTATTTAGGTATAGCAGATCTCTCATTTAGTATATAAGATATCTAAATTATATTAGTTTCATAATCACTCAATCATCTCAGCGCTGTGTTTGATGTGGGTTCAAGTCCCGCACTGGGTAATTGTGAGACACGGCAAGTTCTGCTTGCAGGTGTGACAGGTGTGTTTTCTCGGGGGTTATCCAATTTTCGCCCACCTACTGATTGGCCCGTCTCATATGAGCTGAAATAATCCTGAAATGGATGTAAAATTAATCTAAAACCAGAGGACCAATGGTCCTGTAAACGCTCATCCGAGACCTGAGATTTATACATGTACCAACAAACTTGTTAGACCAGAATGGTACAATGCATGTGTATAACCCTAGGGCAGGGTCAGAATAACTCCTGGAGTCAATGTCTTTTTCAAATCATAAAAATTCAGTCCATTTGCCAATTAACTGCAAGTTTTGTCCTTCAAATGACATCTTAACAAATTTCTCCATTCAAATGCACGGGCGATCTAAGTTGACATTGCCGTGAAATAGGTCAAGGTCATCCCAGTGTCATGAGTTATACAAATTTTGTAGACCTCTGTTCCTTAATGCTTCATGCCAAGTTTCAAAATCATAGGCTTTCTGGTTCTGAAGAAGACGATTTTTAAAAAAAAATTACTATTTATAGCCATGGCGGCCATCTTGGTCATGTGACCTTGACCATTTATATAAACTTTCATTTCCTTTTCCTAAGGATGCTCCACATAAAGTTTGGCTTTGATTGGCTATGCCGTTTCTGAGAAAACGCCGTTTGAATATTCTGAACATCTCATGTATATAGCTCCGGGACAGGGGCAGACAACCCCTGGGCCTAAAATATTTTCATAAGCATAAATCTTCTGTACATTTGCTCATTCCTAGCAAGTTTTCTGCCATTACATGACATTTTTCTATTTTTTCCCATTCAAATGCATGGGCGACCTAAGTTGACCTTGCCGTAAAATAGGTCAAGGTCATCCCAGGGTCATGATTTATATAAACTTTGTAGAGCTCAATTCCCCGATGCTTCTTACCAAGTTTCAAAATCATAGGCCTTCTGGTTCTGAAGAAGAAGATTTTTAAACGCTTTTGGTATTCATAGCCATGGCGGCCATCTTGGTCATGTGACCTTGACCATTTATACAAACTTTCATTCTCTCTTCATAAGGATGCTCCACAAAAAGCTTGGCTTTGATTGGCCTAGCTGTTTCAGAGAAGATGATGTTTCAATATTATGGTCATATACATGTATATAGCCCCGGGGCAGGGGCAGACAACCCCTGGGCCCAAAATATCTTCTTAAACATAAATCTTCTGTCCATTTAAAAAAGGAAGTGCAGTGCCGTAGGGGTAGACTACAGGACTCCGATGCGGGAGGCCCTTGGTTCTAGACATAACTCTACCATGCAAGTTGTGTTCATGAATCTATAGTATTGTTTAAAACACAAGAAGTGGTGGTCCTTTGCCCCAACATGACTCAAAACTTGTTTACTGTGACATCTAGTCATATCTTAACCAAACCATATCATAATATTTGAAAATAAATGCTCAAATCTCAGTTTGCCTGATAAAATATTGACTTGTTTACCGAACCGCATAGTACAAACCTGCTTTGTAGATCAGAGACATTAGTAATTGCCGCCCCCCCCCCCCCCGGGGGAGGGGGGTCTTTGCACCCTGCTCCCTGAAAGAAAAAATGACCTTTCTCCCAATCTCATAAAATGTTTTCCTCAGACCCCTGCTCCCTAAAACTCCAAAAAGTTATGCTTTCTCCCAAAATCCCTTAAAATAAATTCTCTGAAAATAGATTGCCCTTCTCCCTGAATCCCCAAAAACCCTGGGAGGGCCTAATAATTGGTAGTTTATCTCGATAAAAGTGTGGTAGGTTGTAGGCTATGATGTCATAAAGAATCTGTAACATATCATAAAGAATCCGTTACCCATCATTTTGTATCATACGGAATCCGTGACAAAATTTTGTGACAGATTCTTTATGATACTTTTGATGCTTTAAAACACAAAAGTCTGCAAAACAATCCCTTTGAAGATTTACATGCATTGAAAAGTGTTAGTTCATAGATAATTAGTTAAATTACTAAACTGTTGATAAAATGTATTGATGTGTTATGTATTTTAATATTCACTTTCGATTTTCCTAGCTTAATTAACCATTTTAAGGATTTAATCACCCATTAACTTTCAACCTGTATACCAACATTGCTAAAATTGATGGAGAACAATTTCCAGCTCATATATACTATGTATGTGTGCCAAAAAGGTCATTTCAGGCATCAAAAACCTTAGAAACACGGGTTTCTCATCACCTACCAATAGATGAGCTAAGATAATCATAAAGAATCTGTAACGCTATCATAAAGAATCAGTAGCAGATATCATAAAGAATCATTTCGCACTGTGACGGACCTAAACCCCTGTGATATGGTTGCTTTGTCACTATACTACAATAAAAAGTTCAACAGAACTTACAAATTGTGCTCATTTATATTCTAGTAAACTGGTCCGAAGGTGAACGAACGCATGGAGTGCAGCACTTCAATTGTTGGTTGGAATTACAGCAAGCTCCTCCTTGTACATCTGATGCTAAAGCATCTGATATTATCAAATGGCTTGCCACCATATCATTTGATTTTGACTTTACAATCTTGACGATTTCCCTTGGCTCATATTATTCTCTTTTCTTTTCTTCATATTTAGCGGTTCCTTTATTGGTGAGATTCGCCAGTTTTTCTGATCCTTTGCTGTCTGTTCGAAAGTATTTTTGGGAAAATCAATCAGTCAGTGAGGCAATGGGGTTGTTCAAGTTCGAATGCTGTTTTGTCCTTTCGCAGTAATCGGTGGTCTCATTGTTAAGGTCCTCTATGTTTGGTGTATTATATAATTCGGCAAATAGGTTACTGTATGGGCGTTACCTCAAGAGTACATTATTGGAGTTGATTTGGGCTCAGCTGAAGCAACACATTGCTGCCTACCATTTACCCTTGAAACTGACGGACACGCAAAGGCTGGCTTAAGAAGCGTTCAAGACTTTTCCTGCCGACAGCTGAAGATCAGTTTGTAAAGTGAAGTGAAGTGGGCTAAGGCTGTCCTGGGCAAGGGAAAATCTCCGCATCAAGAAAACATGTCCATGTAATGCATATCCCCTTGAACCCCACATTTATAAAGCAAAACTGGGGTATGAAGGCGTATACCTATTTTTCTTATTTTTGCTTCAAAACATAGATTGTGGATACTCGTTAGAACCCCCTCGGCGAGGTCAACTGAAAATGTTTAATTATTAAAGCTCAAAAAAATCTCTGTATATTGCATGGGCAAGTTTTCGTAATGGTGAAAGCGAGATTGACACTGAGGTTTGTGACCGAGCTGAGGGAAGACTCGTTTAGCGAAGAAGATGATGATTGGTCATTACATTTTGTTAATGAAATGTTTGAAAATAAATAAAACGATGAAAAGATAAATGAAAATAACTATGACAAACAAACAAAAAACATTAGAAAACAATAAACAAAAAAAAAAAAAAAAAAAAAAAAAAAAAAAAACAGATCTAAAAATCAGTGATTCAAACTCGCAATATTCTAGTTTGTAGTCAGAGAAGTTAACCATTAGGCTATAACTTGTGACCATACGTTCGTACTTTTCACTCTAATTAACTAAATTTCAACTGACGAAAATACCTGATCTTCCTAATATTGATAGATGGAATCGCCGAATCACACTCAGATGTGCACCACGAAAACATACAGAGATTTTTTCAGGTGTAAATATTGAAAACTTCTTCATCTTCTCCAAAAAAAAAAAAAAAAAAAAAAAAAAAAAAAAAAAAAAAAAAAATATTTTATAATTTTGCTCAAAACAAAACATGCGGTTTTAACAAGTACCCGTAATTTATGTTTTGGACCAAAAATAAGAAAAATAGGTCTACCCCTGCAAACCCCAATTTCTCTGTATAAAGGTGGAATATAAGGGGTATACATTCCACTTACTTGTTTTCCTGATGATTATTAAAGTTGCCGCCCATACAGTAACCTATTTGCCGAACTAATTACCTTTGTTATTGTTTGTTTTAGCTGTTATGTCCTAGGTGTCGCACGATTGTGAAACTTGATCCGTTGCCTCTCATGTCATATGCATAGAGAAGCTAACTACACCCAAGTTAGCGCACTTATTGGGGTGAATAACTATCACATGAGTACGTATGTCCTTGAAGAAGAAAACAGTACATGTATCACTCGGCAATCCAGAATTGCATTTGTGTGGGCATGTGGTGGCGTTCATGCAAACATCATACTGAATGTTATTGATGCCCTAACCCACACCTGTTTGACCGCGATAGTCACACAAAACGCTTCATGGAAATCCCAATCATTGCATGTTATCCTTGCGAACCGATAGCCATGAGTCTGGGTGAACAACAATATATGTCTATATTTTGTCCTTAAGACTGGTTTTGTGAAAAACTTTGGTAAGGTAAACAATGTGGAGGGTGTAAACATAAATATTCTTTGATTTCATTTGAAGTTGTTTTGCAGTGATTAGCTATAAGTATTCTTCTGTCCTCCCTGGTTTAATACTAGCTATTTGCGTATACAAGCGATACAGGACTGATAGTATCCGTCAAGCAAATGAGTGCAAGGTTCTCAGAGTCTGGGTATTGAGGATTGCGTTTCCGCTTGTAGATGCGAATTGCAGTTGCAGTATAGCCTTTGTCCGCCACATACAGTGTGACTAATCTGTCGGTTCCACTTTCATGAACGAATGAGATTCACCCATCGTTATAATTTCGGTGAGTCCACTTCATTTTAGCTGCATCAGGTGTGTTTTAAATCTCATTTTTGCAATTACTTTAAGCAGATAGCCCCAGACGGAACGCTGCGTTCTGTGGCGTCACATCTGGGGCTATGCTGTTTGCCTATGTCCCACAAAAACGATACCAGACTTATTTGGGTTAATGTTTGATCACACTTATCAGGTGGCCAAGGACCAACAACCTACTCAATATATACGAATTGGAGCCCATTGGCTAAGTGGTAAAGTGTAAGACTCCGAATCGATAGGTCTACATGTAGGTTTTGAACGTTCCAAGGCGATACGTCTGTTGTGGTTCTAATTGTTTTGTGTTTTGGAGTAGAATTTTTGTGCTGTTTGAGCCTTATGTACGTTTTCATATTTTTAGTTCAGTTCGGGTAACTGAGTGGCCGCCTATTGGGGAATAGCTGCTCACTCGGCTTACGATATGTTTTCATGGTATAAGTACTTAAGTGTCATTTTAGTTTTTTCCCCACCCCTCGGTTGATGGAGTGGGAATTTTTTTCTGATTGTGCCATTTCCTGATCATTGCCTGTTTGTACTTTTCTGTGTTTTCTTTTCAACCTGGTGTCTATGATGTGACTTTAAATTTAATTGCATCGATTCCTTTTCCCTCTGTTCTTACTTTTCGAATCCTATATAAATATAAAATTTATTTAAAACATTGTAGCATCATTCATGATTCTGGTCAACGGTACATTGATTTAGAGACATTCTACAGTTCCACTAACCCTAGAACTATGGTGCACGTGCAGCACGTCCACTTTGTAATTTTCGAAATTTTTGAGAACTACGAGCGTAGAATACTGTTTTTTTTTTTTTTTTCACAAGTCGTCATGTCTTCTCATGCATCGAACACCCGCAGTTAAAACGCCACCAAATTGGTTTAAATTGTTCCATCAACTGCGGGAATTGCGGACTTTTCTTTCAGGTAGTATCCAAATTCGGCATTCCCCATACATTTCAATGGAAGCTTCTGACATTTGTCCAGGACTCCCTATAATATTTTAGGCTGTGATGCGCATAGTTTTCAATTGCAATGGTGGATTGCATTCTTTGCCTTGAAAATGAATACTGAAGCACCGGCAGTTTTCTTTTCAGAATGAATCAAATATTGTCGTGTGTTACTTGAACCTGATTTACTGGTACTAAGTATATCTTATTGGCTGTGTCCTTGAGTAAGACACATTTAATTCCCATAATCCCGACATAGTCATTCATACTGCCTTTGTTCTCCTTTGACACACCTTGTCCCTTAGATGGTTGACTCACAGGCGAGATTCTTATACTGACTTAGGTGATAAACAGGCTGCGATCTGTCTAGTTGTCTATAACACTCATGGTCATCCTAGCTATCTGTTCTCCGTTCTGTGACATGCTCTATGAGATACCGATGTTTAAATAAAGGATGGACTTTGCTTAGGTAGACAGAAGACTGTGTTTGTGGTAAGCCAAAGTTCAGCACAATTTCTTTGACTGAATGATCATAATTATCTGTTGCATATTTACACATTAACACATTCACAAGATCTGGTAAGTCGCCAAGGAGGATACGCTGGTCTTTATCGTGAGTACTGTTTCAAATATTAACCCATATTTGACGAATGGATTCTCCCATCATTACATGTATCAATTGGACGAGTTCACTTTCATTTTTAAAGGCCGCAGGGGTGATTTTTAAATTTTATTCAATTTAAACTTCTATAAGCAATCAGAATAGCCCCAGATGGGATACCACGTTCTGTGGCGTCACATCTGGGGCTATTCTGTTTGCCTATGTCCCATAAACGGGACGCCATGCTTAAATGAGTTAAACATACTTAGCGACGACAAGACCCGAGGAATTCATTGACATTGGTTATTCCTTACATTTAATACAGAAACTAAACAAAGTTAGAAATATAAGAACTGATTATAAATAGCCATCCAAAATTGATGCTTTACCAACAATTCCATGTAACATACTATATGATAAACATATTAAGCAAATATTAAACATACTTAGCAATGATAAGAACCGGCTATTGCCATTCCCTACATTCAATACAGAAACTAAGCAAAGTTAAAAATATAAGAACTGATTCTTAGAGTATAAATACCCTTCCAAAATTGATGAGTTTTATCAACAATTCCATGTAACAGAAAATAAGATTATAATCCAGTTATGTAAACATGTCGTGGCAAAGGTCACTTTGGTTCCGTGTTCCGTTACGTTAACAGGTAAACGGGACAAAAAGTGACAATCAACAATGCACGGAATATATAAATAATATGGCAATCAAGCTCAATTTGGTTCTCACATGCTAAAGTTATTCATCCATAATCATAGGACGTTTGTGTAATTATACTGTTGTTTAATTAACCCATATTTGTCGAATGGATTCTCCCATCATTATCAATTGGATCAGTCCACTTTCATTTTAGGGGTTTTAGGATTTTTTATCTCATTTTTCGATGAAATTTCTCTGTGCAAACAGAAAAGCCCCAGATGGGACGCCGCGTCACATCTGGGGCTATGCCGTTTGCCTATGGCCTATAAAAAGGACGCCAGGCTTATATGAGATAAGATAATTGATAAAAATGAAGAAGACGGGTGGATCGCGCCAGACACAATCATGTACCACTACATACATATACTTTGTGCAGCCCCCGTCAATGGAAAGTATGATCACACTATCATGGAGATACATGTATACCAGGCTTTTATATGATTCCCTAACTTCTGTGAAACAGTGTAACCAACCAATTTGTATATTGTATTATTTCATTATGACTGGTAACGTTGCACCGAGGAGTTTTATATGTTTCCCAGACGCTCACCGCCATGCTACAAGTTGTAAAGTTTGTTCTTGATGATTCATTGACTAGTTAGAGATTCACCACGAGGACCGAAGAACTTACTAAATGTTATGAACCACTACAGAAGCTGAGGGTGAGGTTAGGATCCTGTAAAACCGGTTTAAGCCCGCCAGTAACTTTGTGTTACTGATCGTTCCAAGGCGATACTTCTGTGGTGGTTCTTTTTGTTTTATGTCTTGGTGTTTAAAATGCTTTTGTGCTGTTGGCGCCTTATGTATGTTTTCATATTTTTAATTAAGTTAAGGTAACTGAGTGGCCACCTATTGGGAAAATAGCTGCTCATTCGGCTTACGATATGTTTCATGGTATAAGTGCCTGATTATTAGTTTGGTTTTTTCCCACCTCGGTTTTTGGAGTGGGAATCCCTTTCTGATTGCGCCTTTTCCTGATCTTTGCCTACTTGTACCTTTTTGTAGTTCTGACATTTCGTCGTTTGTTTAGTATGATTTAAGATGAAACCAAAACCGCATGAATGTGAATGCTCAAGTATATGGCCCTGATGATAAATGTTGTTTACTTGAAATAAAAAGAATGAATTGCTGTAAATGACATCCATCCGATTTAATACATGAGTGCAAAACATGTATTCAAAGATTCTGTGTCGCGTTATGAGAGGGAGCAGCCTGATGGATATTACAGGGCCCTTGCAGTTTAATTATTATCACAATCGATTGTCTCGAGCGCCATCTCAAGTGAACTGCGCCACAATCACGTGTTCTTTGGGATAAAAAATGTCGCGAATCACGTCCATTACGAAAACTTGCCCATCCAATATACAGAGATTTTTTTCAGCATTAAAATTGAATGGAGGCGGTTCTAACGAGTACCCGCAATTTATTTTTGGAGCAAAATTAAGAAAAATAGGTATACCCCTGAAAACCCCCGTATGAAGGATGGGTATAAGGGAGTAAACATTATACAGGCATGTTATGGTGATGATTCTGAATATGGTTCAAAGTGATAAAAAGAAGTTAAACGAATCCAATGATTGGAGTAAATTCTATTACTTTTGTTCACGATCACGAAAGAATGTGCATGGGACATAATCATTGAAACGGTAATCAGGAAACATTGCCAAAATCGACTGAAAAATAAATGACTGAAAAATAAAAATAAATAAAAATAAAAGCCCGCCAGTAACTTTGTGTTACTGATCGTTCCAAGTCGATACTTCTGTAGTGGTTCTTTTTGTTTTATGTCTTGGTGTTTAAATTTTTTTGTGCTGTTGGCGCCTTATGTATGTTTTCATATTTTTAGTTAAGTTAAGTTAACTGAGTGGCCACCTATTGGGAAAATAGCTGCTCATTCGGCTTACGATATGTTTCATGGTATAAGTACCTGATTGTTAGTTTGGTTTTTTCCCACCTCGGTTTTTGGAGTGGGAATCTTTTTCTGATTGCGCCTTTTCCTGATCTTTGCCTACTTGTACCTTTTTTTCATCTGTTGGGGAACTTCCGTGTCCCGGGGCACTTTTAAAGGCGGGTAGGGCTTATCGATCAGGGTGCTTGCGATCATCTCACGCCAACTGTAAGCATTTCGCCAGAGTCTTGATTCCTCGCAGACACTTTAGTATCGGTTATTGTGCCGAATCACAAATGAACCTTCGTAACGTCTATGACGTTAACATTTACACTATACATTACGTTATTTTACGTCGCAAAAATGGATAGGGGTATGTCTCTTAGTAACCCCGGAGCTCTAACAATTTAAGTGCAATTTCAATAAAACAAGCATTTTTCTCCATCAAATTGACCCCCTTAACACATATAAAGAAAATATGCATTTCTGAGACAAGGCCGATTTCGACGGTTCGTGCACCTAGGCCTTTGTGCTACCAACCATTAGTTAACGCATTGTCTTTATTGCAAGTTATCACCTGAGATGTTGTTACAAAGTTTTATGGTGACATTTATTTTCAAGAGACTTTTGTTTCGGTTATCATTTAGCAAGAAATAACAATGATTAGTTCTAAACCTGATCAAATCTTCAATTCACAATACTGATGCATGAATTACAATTCTTTTTCGACTAGCGAAGGTATAATTAGGCAATGATCAGGAAATGGCACAATCAGAAAGATAATCCCACTCCATAAACCGAGGGGTGGGGAAAATTAAAATGACACTTAGGTACGTATACCAAGAAAACATATCCTAAGTCGAGTGAGCAGCTATTCCCCAATAGGCGACCATTCAGTTACCCGAACTGAACTAAAATATGAAAACGTACATAAAGGCTCAAACAGCTTAAAAATTCGACTCCAAAACACAAAACAATTAGAACCACAACAGAAGTATCGCCTTGGAACGATCAGTAATATAAAATTACTGGGGGGTGCTTAAACTGGTTTTACAGGCGCCTAACCGCACCCTCATCTTCTGCAGTGGTTCACAAAAGAAGGTTATTATACAGTCCAATCACGTCTGTTTGGAATTATTGGGCGAAATAGTTAAATCAGCAATTTGCTTCTCATCATATATAACAAAAAGTATTGAGATGCTTATTCTCAATAAAGGACAAAACTGCGTTAAAAATGCCAATATGTCCACACACTTCATGTGACATATGAAAAATGTCTATAGAATGTAAAAACCCATCCGCTAATATTTACAAACAACTTTCACGGCACGGTCAACGAAAACAATAACACCATTTGAAACTGTTGAATAGGCGCATGTTAAAATAAATTAATTCATATACAGATTATATTATTCAAATATCATGTTTACACATATAAATCGTTAACCGTTTTAAACAAAGAATATCGACTCACCCACGTTTTAGGATTTACAGGTATGACGTATTTACTGCAAACGTTTAGATATTATTGCTTATTTCAATGTGCAACATTATCCCAAGTTTTAGTGTTGCATTTATTTACCGTTATTTACCTGTTCGTGCGAAAAATGGTATATCCTAATTACCATGCATCTATGGATTGATTGTACACTACTGAGAATCAAGTGTATTGTATGCATACATGTACAAACCAATAAATAATCGGTGATACACACTGCAATTGACAACGTTTTCACCTACAGCATTTCTTCTCTATACTGATATTTATGTGCAGTCAATGCAGACATTTTATTGAAAGAAAGTAACATAAGAAATCTCGTTATTTCGTTTTCGCAAACACTTCAATGTTATTGTGTTGGAAGTACTATATGTTCATGGGGCGGAAGTGTTTGCTAAAACGAAACAACTTGGATTCCTTATGTTACTTTCATTCAATAAATGTTCAATTTCTGCATTGGCTGCACATATCTATCAGTCAATAGAGTAAACGCTATAGGAGAAAATTCGAATTTCTCATCTCAACTTCGGACAGAATTTCATTGTGCGTCACCCAGTTCGTACCATGTGTTTCTAAGCTGTGACATAGTTCATATATTTACCTTCTTGATAGCAATATTTCTTGTAGAAGTCTAGCTCTATTACTGGTATATTCACACAATCCTTTGCTCACAAATAACAGAACAGCCAGTAATATCTGGAA
Organism: Rugalucina vietnamica; assembly: GCA_964017185.1. Lineage (NCBI taxonomy): Eukaryota > Metazoa > Mollusca > Bivalvia > Lucinida > Lucinidae > Rugalucina > Rugalucina vietnamica. The sequence goes on along the minus strand of OZ024876.1, from coordinate 11,705,606 downwards.
AAATACATTTATAAAGTTAGAGTGTTAAGAAAATTCGCACCCCTGTTTACTTAACAATACAAACGCAATTTTATGAGAACTGCTTCCACCAAGCATGATAAAGCCACAGTAATATAACAGACCACTGGAAGGCCTTTGTGTTTCTGGAAATTATGAATGGAAACCATTCGGAAAAAGCGATTATCCATTAGTAAAATATACGTTTGGTCATTCTTATAGAATGTGTACATCTTATAGTTTTGTTTTGATTTATTGGTGTACGTACGACGTCTTTAAGAGCATACATGTATATAAGACACATATGACTTACCCATAGTAATTCAAATATAGGCATACTTTATACATCCAAGTTTTGTTAAGCAGTCCTCAGTTCATGCCATTCTGAAAAAAGAAAGCGATTCAATTAACCCACTTTTGACGAATGGACTTTCCCGTTGTTGTCATTTTGGCGAGTCCACTTTTATTTTTAGGAACATCAGGAGTAATTTTTAATGTTTATTCTATTTTGCGATAAAATTTCTCTAAGCAAACAGAAAAGCCCTAGATGGGACGCCGCGTTCTGCGGCGTCTCATCTAGGGCTATTTTGTTTGCCTATGTCCAATAAAAAGTACACCAGGCTTATATGAGTTAATAATTGATCAAAATATGAGCCGCCCCATGGGAAAACCAACAATCTGCATAGGCGAAAACAAAGGCGCAGATCAGCTTCGCGGTAACCGCGAAGCTGATCAGCGCCTTTGTTTTCGCTACTCGGATAGTACAATTCCTCCTCTACTTAACTCCAAAATTCCAAGCCTCTAGCCTGCTTCTGTAGCTGAACAGGCCGGTTTGTGTCGGACCTGATCGGAAACCACATTGTTGGTTTTCCCACGAGGCGGCTCATATATTTTCAAGATAATTGAGAGCAACATCAAGTGACGAACGTACAGCTGCGTGCTGGTCCAGTTGATTCAGCTTAGACCTACAAAAGTAAAAGTAGACAATGGTCAGGAAATGCAGCAGTCAGAGAGAAATTCCCATTCCAAAAACCGAGGTGGGAAAAAGAACTTTCAATTCTCTGTAACCGCCAAAATTTCAACATGGGAGTCCGGCACGCATAGTCTCAGAATTGGATGAAACTTTCACACAATTAGAAAGGACTTCGAAATTCAACTACCAAGTCTTTTTTAAGATATCTATTTTCATAATGTGCCTATTTTCTGATTTTCACATTTTCTGTAAAGTGCTAAATGCCCATACTTAACGATGATGATGCTGCAAGATGCTTAAACAGATTGATGAATGAACAGGGAAGTTGGCAGATAGATAACATTGGTTAAGCATTGGTTTAGCTGGGCTCTTTTTGAAACTATAAAAACTTTGACCATGAAAAGTGTACTTTTCAAAAACAAAACTATCTATAAATTTTTACCGAAAGTTTGAGAGAGCAAAAATTATTTTGTCGGTAGCCATGGCAACGGAAGAAGCAAAATAAATATTAACAACATTTTTCTTGATTTTGAGTCATACTGATCATTGTGTGAAAGTTCCATCCAATTCTGAGACTATGCGTGCCGAAAAATTTTGGTGGCCAGTTACAGAGAATTGATACTAAATTCACACTAAGGTACTTATACTAAGAAAACATATCGTAAGCCGTGTGAGCAGCTATTTCCCAATAGGCGGCCACTTAGTTACCCAACTTAGATAAAAAAAATATGAAAACGCACATAAGGTGCGCACAGCACAAAAATGCACCACCATAACATAAATCAATTAGCACCACTACAGAAGTATCGCCTTGGAACGATCAGTAATAAAATAACCGGGGGTGGGGGGCTTAAACCAGTCTTACAGACGCTTAACCTCACCTTAAGTTTCTCCAGTGGTGTGAACATTAAGTTAGTTGTTCGCTCCTCGTAGTGAATCTCTAACTAGTCAATGCACAATCACGGAAAAACAAATAAATTAGGATAACCACCAAGATGAATCAAAGTCGAGGACTCACAGATATAATAAGCTACCTGATGATGGAGATTACCAAACAATCCAGTATTGGAATCTGGGGCAAAGTTGAACCCTGGACTAAGCAACAGCATTTGGCATTTGCCACAAACGGAATAACAACAATACCACGACATTTTGCGCTGTGATAGATATTTTGCTATATAAAGCTGTTGAATAATTGATATGTTAATTATGCCACAAAAATGTCAAGCTGTTTAAGAAATCACAGGAACATTATTGTTGTCTTATTTTGAGTGATAAGTTCTGCATTTGCATGTTATTTCTTAGACAGCTGAGCCTTTATTTTGGGCGCAAACAAACATGGGTGTGGGTTGTAGACTACTCTATATAGACACTTTTAAGTGGGAACTCGTGATAACAGGGCTGATCAAGAGACCTGTAATGAAGTAATGTCTATTATAAGTAGACACAAGAGACGATTTATCTCTATAAATATTCCTGCAGGTGTTTCATATTCTTACGATATGCCATTAGTTACCTTAAGTTACAAATGTCGTATGTACTGTCCACAAAAAGTCTGGAATATATGCATGTATGTGCAAAATTTTAAACCACGCCGTCTCTTTCTTAGATGATTTAACCCCTGCAAGATGAGTAAATGATCATAGCTAAGATTTGAATACATTACGAAGACTCGCCACTGCAATATACTAAGATTTTTAAAGCTGCAAAATTGAAAAATTTCATTAGAAAATATTTCATATATCTAAAATTTTGCTCAAAACATTGATTGTGGGTACAAATTAGAACCGCCTCGCCTAGCCTCGCCGAGGATGTTCTAACGCGTACCCGCAATCTATGTTTTGGATCAAAAATAGGAAAATATGTATACCAATATTTCATATTCATTTGATTGTAAAACTCAATCTACTGCTCGTCTGCTTCAGCTATTGTGGCATAAATTCAAGCTAAGTTACCATTGGTTATTCATTTGAGGCCTCGAAGGGGGAAATGAATTCCTTTTCAAAGAAACTGTTCTGATGAAATTTAAATTGAGTTAAGAAAACAAATATTACTGCACCCAAGTTAAGATTTTGTTCCCACTGTAGTGTATAGAATGGCCAAGGCACAGTTAGCTATTGTTATAGCTTTTTGGAAGGTGTGTAGAATATGCGATCAAACTGGTCCGTACATTTAGGGAAAATTCATACATTTCTGCCATTTAATGCAAACTATGATCTTCATAGTTATGATCTTTGAAAAGAAATTAGCAGGTGCCAGTAAAATAACACAAAACTGACATATGACAAAGTAATGAAATGTTAAACAAAAGCTGCTAAAGTCAAATTTGTTTGGTTGATATGTTGTTATTAATTGTCCACCACAATTTTCTTTCTACCCCATATGGTGCCTCTATAAAATTCATTACATCCGGGACCTCGAACTTATTGTTTGTTTGCAAAATGGTGGATAAATTAGGTTACTGAAAAAAAATATCAGTTCTTGTTACAGTTTAAAAGTCATCATCTTTAATTCTTATTGACATTTTATTCCTTTGATGTTAAAAGATTACTTTTTCTAAATTTACACTTTTTGATGTTATTTATAGAAACAAGGGAGACCTAATTCAGTTACGTCCTCGAACTGATGTTACACCAATAATATAGATAAAAATGATTGTATGAGACCGATTTGCATTGAACGCTGATAATATGCCTGTATACTTGCCTTTGATAATAAAATTATCAAAGATACCAATTTTATTAAATTATCATAATACCATATATAGCTGTATCAATAGCGTTGCAAAAGTCTATGAAGCATGTGAATAATTTACAACATTTATCTTTTATTTACTTTCAGTTAAGGGTTCTTAAAACAATCATATTATCTGCATTATGAATAATTGATATGTTAAATATGCCACAAAAATGTCAAGCTTTTTAAGAGATCACAGAAAAGGTCTTCTTGTCTATTTTAAGTGATCAATTCTGCATTTGCATGTTATTTCTTAGACTGAGCCTTTATTTTGGTCGCAAACAAACATGGGTGTGGGTTGTAGACTACTCCATATAGACACTTTTAAATGGAAACTCGTGATGACAGGGCTGATCAAGAGACTTGTAATGAAGTAATGTCTATTATAAGTAGAGACAAGAGACGGTTTATCTCTATAAATATTCCTGCAGGTGTTTCATATTCTTACGATGTACCATTAGTTACCTTAAGTTACAAATGTCGTATGTACTGTCCACAAAAGGTGGGGAATATATGCATGTAGGTGTAAAATTTTAAACAACGCCGTCTCTTTCTTAGATGATTTTTAAAACCCTTCAAGATGAATTAATCGATCATAGCTAAGATTGGAATACTACTGATAATGCTGTAACATCCTGAACTGAGGACAAATACTACAATACAGATATAAATTTCATTATATTTACGAGCGAACCTACTCAAAGGGTGAGCCTTTATCTGGTGTTGTTTTGCATTTCAAGCATTAGAGTGCATTGGGTTCAGTATATCACCTTGCCTGACACCAATATTAGATAAAAATGATTGTAAGAGACCGTTTTGCATTGAACGCTGATATAAATGTCTGCATACTTGCCTTTGATAATAAAGTTATCAAAGATACCAATTTTATTAAATTATCATAATACTATTAATAACTGTATCAAACGCGTTGCAAACGTCTATGAAGCATGTGAATAATTTACCACATTTACCTTTTATTTACTTTCAATTAAAAACAATGATATTATCTGCAGTATGAGCTTTCTTTGTAAAACCTAACTGAACCAAATCTGTTTAAGGACTATCTTGTAAAAGGTCATCGAGGCGATTTTGTAAGAATAGAATTGAATAATTTGGCAATACAAGAAAGGTTTATCATTACCCAGTGTTCTGCCTTTAAGACTAGTGCAAAAAACATTATGCTGCGCTGCTTAATCTTATATCGCTAGGACAAACCTTTAGTACAATATTATGCCACCAAGTTCTTCTACATGAATAGTTCAGTAAATGAAGTCAAGAATAATCTGTCAGATATCTCTTGTAATTGACTGTCTTTGTTTAAAGCTCCTGAATTCCGTGGCAGACGTACTTAATACTAATTAAATGTTTGCAGGTTGCGGGGGATGCTATTTAGAGGAAATGATGAAAGACCATCAGACCACTTTTCAGTCAAAAGAAGTGTCACGTTTAAGCGCATTAATTTGAGAATCTTTGTAATCTAGGTCAAGTTAATTATTGAGGAAATAAAAGAACAGGAAAATAGACAGTTAAGCAATTTAATTACCTTTATCAACACAAACACATACACATACCTTTGCAATATAGAGAGATTTTTTCAGCAGTAAAAACTGAAAATTTCATTCCAAAAATTTAATACATTTAATATTTTTGCTTAAAACATAGATTGAGTACCCAGTTTATCTGTACTGTTTACCCGGCTGGTGCTGAAATATTGGTACTGAAATAAATGAATAAATCATCATCATCATCATCATCATCATCATCATCATCATCATCTACGCGTATCAGTTTTTATCATATGACGTCGCTGTTTTCCAGTAGATAACGTCATGTCATAAAAATCGTATGACCACACGTGTATTTACACTTTCGCGGGAATAAGTAACGTCATTGAAGACGTCCGTAACAACAATGTAAAATTTCATCGAAAATATGTCCACTTTGGTGGCGATAAAATACTATTTTAAAAGTCATATGATAAAACGAATCTTACACTCGTGGTCATTTCATATGAAATTTATTAAACTCGCCGAAGGCTCGTTTAATAAATTTCATATGAAATGACCACTCGTGTAAGATCCTCTATGTATCAAATAATGGTCAAGTATCGTGATGATCGCGTCAGATCGCATTAGAATCAGGGGTTTCATCGTAATAATCCTATCGGAACGCAGCTAATCGTATCTATCCAGGACCAATATCGTGTCACCAGATTTAGAGAATAATAATAATAATAATAATAATAATAATAATAATAATAATATTCTAACACGACGTTATCGTCTTTCCCATTGAACCTAGTAATGGAAAACGTCACCGTTTGAAAATTAACACTAATCCACTGTTAACAAAATTACGCGTGTTTTTGTGACGTCCACATTCAAAACGTTTTAAGATGTAAGCATTTTAAGGATGTTCGCTGCCAACATTTGACATTTCGGAACTTCCGGTTTTTCTTTTCTTGAATATCTCGTAAACGGCTGCAGATATTTTCCTAATATTTTATATTTGGATACATGTTGATGATATGCATTGAATGAGCCATGAAAATTGTAAAATTAAGAAACTTCGTTTTTTTCACCCCATTTTCTGGAACTTTTCAGAAAATTTTAGTTGTTAATAAAATTTATGGGGGAAGGGTTGGTTAAACTTGAATATTAAATATCTTCAAATTAATTGCACTAGTTCGATGTTTATTTTAGCAGCAGTATATGTGTACATGCTCTTCTAAGTCAGTCTTTGTGTCTTTGGTGTGCTGGTTTTAAAATTTTAGCAGGTTTTATGAAATGGGCTTTTAGAAACAAAACAGCCGGAAAAAGGCTGAAAATGGCGATTTTCAAGTCGTTGTTTCTGTCTTATATGCTCACGTCCCTATATATTTCTTTCTTTTATTCGAACAATATTACCAAATTCTACGTTGTGTGAAAATACAATAAAAAGTTTGAATCAACAAATATGGGTTTGGCACATTTCAAAATATTGATTTTTTTTCGACTTTTCAAGTATGGGGGTAGGGTTGGAAAAGGAATCGGAAAATTTTGTCATTCACTTCAAGTTGCAAATTTTTCTATGCTTTTGGTCCAAAATAGTCTGCGTTACGAATATATTATTATTTTTGGAAGGAATTAAAAATTAAATTAATTTTACGAAATTAAAAACATGGTGCTCAGAGGTCTCATTAAGAGGCCTGAAGCTTGAAAAAATGCACACTACCCTATATTTATTTTGCTTTCAAATGTCTTGTTTTGTATTTTGGAATCAAAAAGAGTGGTTAGAAAAAAAGTTTGAATACTTTTTCATTGGCAGCGAACATCCTTAAGTCGTGTTAGTATCGAAACAATTTTACGGTGAATTTGTCTTTGATTAAAGACGTGTTCACACTGCCGATCAGATCAACCCGATCAAACCCGATCATGAGGTCGGGCGTTGATCGAGCTTGATCGGCGGTAGTGGTCTGGACGGTTGTCTTTGATCGGCATCATTTGGGCTTCCTTCCCGATAATTTTTGACATGTCAAAAATATTCGAGAAGAGATCGTGTAGTAAACCGCTCGGGCAGCGATCGAGAACGAATCGAGAATCAGTCGAGTAGGGGTCGGGTCGGTCTAGTAGCGATCGTGTAGATGTCTACCTAGATCGGGATTGAAATATTTGCCGAAATATTTGCCGACCAGGACACGATCAGCCCGACCTAAGTTCGACCACTATCCGAGGCTTCCTCGATCAACACGATTCCTACTCGAGCCGAGGTCAAGATCAAGCCGATCTCCATACGACCGTACTCGATCGCTCCCAGATCCATACCCGATCCCATTCGATCTCACTCGATCTCTACCCGATCGTGCACGATCACTTCTCGAGCATACATGATCGCTACTTGAGTGGACTCGATCGCTACCCGACTTTGCACACGCGCAAATGAGCTTCAAAAGGCGCGAAAATATTAATCCGCCTTTCATTAGTCTCTCGGTATTTGAAGACAGAAGTAAAAACTGATGCCGCGAACAGGTAAAAAGGTGCGTCTTGCCGTTGTTACTGTGTTAGCAGCTACGGCTTTGCCAGAACCCAGCCACCAGAAGGCTAACCAGAGGACCAATGGTCCTGTAAACGCTCACCTGAAACCCGAGATATAAACCAATAAACTTGTTTGACTAGAATGGTAATATACATGTATATAACCCCAGGGCTGGGTCAGAGCACCCCCTGGAGTCAACATAAAACTTCAGTCCATTTGCCAATTTACTGCAAGTTTTGCCCTTCAAATGACATTTTAACAATTTTCCCCATTCAAATGCATGGGCGACCTAAGTTGACCTTGCCGTAAAATAGGTCAAGATCATCCAAGGGTCACGATTTATATATACTTTGTAGAGCTCTATTGCCTGGTGCTTCATGCCAAGTTTCAAAGTCATAGGCCTTCTGGTTCTGGAGAAAAAGATTTTTAAAGGTTTTTGCTATTTATAGCCATGGCAGCCATCTTGGTCATGTGACCTTGACCATTTATATATACTTTCATTCCCACTTCCTAACAATGCTCCTCATGAAGTTTTGCTTTGATTGGCCAAGCACTTTCAGAGAAAAAATCTTTGAACATCACTGTAATATACATGTATATTGCCCCGGGGTGGGGGCAGACAGACCCCTGGGGTCCAAATTTTTTCAGAATCATTAATCTTAAGTCTATTTGCCCATTTCCTGCAAGTTTTTCCCTACAAATTACATTTTAACACTTTTTCCCCATTCAAATGCATGAGCGACCTATGTTGACCTTGCCATAAAATGGGTCAAGGTCATCCCAGGGTCATGATTTATATAAACTTTTAGAGCTCCAGTCACTGATGCTTCACACCAAGATTCAAAATCATTGGTCTTCTGGTTCTGGAGAAGAAGATTTTAAAGGGTTTTTTTTCTATTTATAGCCATGGCGGCCATCTTGGCCATGTGACCTTGACCATTTATATAATCTTTCTTCCCCCCTTCCCAAGGATGCTCCATATGAAGTTTGGCTTTGATTGGCCAAGCGGTTTCAGGGGAGAAAATGTTTCATTATTATGGAAATATACCTGTATATAGCCCCGGAGCAAGGGCAGACAACCCCCCAGGGGCTAACATTTTCCATTAGCATTAATCTTCTGTCCATTTGCCTATTCCCAGTAAGTTTTACCCATAAAATAGCATTTTACCATTTTTTCCCATTCAAATTCATTGGCGACCTAAGTTGACCGTGCCGTAAAATAGGTCAAGATCATCCTAGGGTCATGATTTATATGAACTATGATGGGCTTGCGTCCCCGATGCTACATACCAAGTTTCATGGAAATCGGACCACTGGTTCTGGAGAAGAAGATTTTTAAAGGTTTTTGCTATTTATAGCCATGGCGGCCATCTTGGTCATGTGACCTGGACCATTTATATAAACTTTCGTTCCCCCTTCCTAAGGATGATCCACATGAAGTTTGGCTTTGATTGGCCAAGCGGTTTCAGAGGAGAAGATCTTTGAAATTGTGGACGACGGACGGACGACGACGGGCGGACGCCGGAGCATGGGTATACTATAAGCTCACCTGTGAGCCTTCGGCTCAGGTGAGCTAAAAAGGGGAAACAGCGGTCAGCACCAACGCCAGTTGAAGTCGATGACTCCCGCGATGACTCTCCTGCTAGACCTTCTTTATATCTTCTTCGCTGCACAAATCACAACTCCGACGTATGTACATGTAGTAGGTCAAGGTTTCAATGTCAAAATACATGTAGTTGTGCTACGATCGAGTAGAGATCGAGGAGCGACCGAGTAATGGTCTAGTTTGTCTGGAATTGTTCGTGTAAGAATCAAGAAATCATCGCGGTGTTCGTGAACAGATCGTGTAGGGCTCCTGTTAAGATCGGTATGCTCGAGCAGTGATCGGGTTGTCAGTCGGGTTGAAGTCGTGTAGGAGTCTTGAGTGCTCGTGCGGCTATCGGGTATGATCGAGTAGCGGTCGAGTAAAAGTCGTGTTCAGGACATTAATCGAGCTCGTTCGGGAACTTTTGGCAATCGGGACGATCCAGTTGATCTGATCGGCAGTGTGAACCCAGCTTAACGCGTGATAATGTCGGGCAGATGCGAATTTGATTCACTCCGGATGCGCCGTCGAGCAGCCGTCGTTCATTAATACATGTACATCGACTCTTCTTGTGCATGTATAGACCACGTCTTAGAATGATTTCATGGCTTCGAACTTGCCAAACAGGATGCTGTTGCACATTGCTTTTGCTGTTTCATATAGAGGCTTGATAAATGAACCTTGGCATGGGATAACAACAATCTGGGGTTCCGACCGGGTCTGGCACAATCCGGACTGTACAGTCACATGAGCAGACTAGAAGTTTAAAATTTTAGATTTATGAAGAAGATGGTTTGTACTATCTGTGTAGCGAAATCAGCCAATCAACGCTTTTGTTTTCACCAATGCATATTGTTGGTTTTCTTATGTGGTGACTCATCTATCAAATAGCTGGATTACGCCTTAATATTTGCTACATGACCACAGACAGTCTCTAAATATTTTTATCTGAAAATGCAAGTATCCAACCATCTATAGAGACCTGGCAGCCTGGTTTGTGTCGAACCTGATCTGAACCCACGAACCTACGAAAGCAACGTATCATCATGATAACATTCGCGTGTAATGTATACCCTAATACCCCACTTTTATATAGCAAAACTGGGGTATGCAGGGGTATACCTATTTTTCTTATTTTTGATCCAAAACATAGTCGTTAACCGTTAGTTACCCACAAACTATGTTTTGAGCAAAAATATTAAAAGTATCTGTTTTTTCCCCCAGTGGAATTTTCAATTTGTTACTGCTGAAAGCATCCTCTGTATATTGCATGCACAAGTTTTCCTGACGTATTCCTCCTACTTGAAACCAAGATTTCCGGAATTTTGTGTATGTGAAACAAGACCAAACAATGAAAAATAATTAACACGGGGGCTTAGAATTAATGCCGATGAAATTATTTGTATTATTACTGCCAGCCATTGTCCCCTTATTTGTGACCGGAAATGAGATTTCAGGAAAGAGATTAAACGCCTTCTAATGTACGACTGAATAGATGTCTAACTGCATCTTAGACTGGTGTTGATTACGGTGTGCGGTTGTCGAATGTCATTTTTGAAGTCTGGAACCTTTGGACTGACCAAATTAAGCAGAGCATAGTTCAGAGTCTCGTTTCGGATTCGGATTGGCGTCATATGCAATGTCAAGTTCCTGATGCAGTTATATCGAAGAGATCAGATAGAGATCTTTACATAATGCACGTTTTTACTTTCTCATCTGTAAAATCGTTAACGTATTTAGCCGAAGGTGAAAAATAAATGCAAATCTTAATGTGGCTAATTATTATTATTCTTATTCTTATTATTTTTATTATTATTATTATTATTATTATTATTATTATTATTATACATGTACCTCATTGTCAGACGGGGGTAAATAATGGTAAATAACGAAACAAGACCTTTCGAAATTTCCGTACTTGTTTACAAGGTATAACCCGTAAGTAATTTATACGTTTGTGAAATACACGTGCCCGTAAAAGGCAATATACATTATCGCCCACGGTCACTTGTAGTTCCAGTGAAATTTGATCGGTACACGTAGGTGATTAACCACTTAATCAATATTCAGAGCCTGAGCATGTACAGTGGTGGTGATCTTTTATTTATCCACACGTATACTCTTCATATGCCATTTACAGAAAATAAATCAAGAATAAATGCAATTTCACATTTTATAATCAGCTGGTATTGACCACGTTGGACCGTGAAATCACGGGAATCGACAAATTTAAATAAAGAAATCGACAATTTGTTCAGAGAGCATTTTGACAAAATCAAAAATAAGCATTATGGCACCCCATCAGCCGTAGTTCTGAGAGACCATCTTAAAGAGTCACATTTGCCGCCGGATGGCAAGGGTCTTATTGCCTGGGAATAACTGTTGAGATTTTAGTGGGCGTGGCTTGAGTACTTGCCAATTAGAATACCTTTAATACTTAATCTGATGATAAGAGCTGTCATTAATACATACATCAAAACACAGTTTAATGACGATTTGAATTGCAAAATAGAAAAAGAACACGCTCGACGAGGGAACGGTAGGAATAAATTAAGTTCGGAACTGAATACTGCAAAGAAAATTATGTCGGTATTATAATGCCAAAAAGTCATCGAAGTGTATATGCGAAACTAACGATTTGTGTAGCACCGCTCAGGTTGAAAATGTAAAGGTACAAACATCTGGCAGAAGACAGACGGGTTTGTTCCAACTGTCCTATCAGTGTAGAATCCGAAGAACACGTCATAATAGACTGTCCACCCTACTCGGACTTGAGTAATTTCTATGAGTATCTTCAGTTGTGACGATGTGCCGGTAATTTGAATTTGTGCCAAAATCTGCATTTGCAGTTTTATGCTGAGGATGCGACTTTTATATAAATGTTTGTTTGTTTTTTTTTCTTGTAAATACACTTTATAATTTTCTGTACTGGTTATATGTATATTGAAGTTGACACTTTAATTCTTAGGCAATGGTTTTATGAACCATGAAAAACGGTCTCTCATAGCTCAATTCATGAGCCTCTCATTTTATTTCATATCTTTATATTTTTAAGAAATTGATTGTATTACTTTGAATATGAGGTGAGGCTTTCATTAATAAATATACAAATATATATTTAATATGTCAAGAAATCCACAGGTGACTTTATATTTTCTTCTCAAATTGACAGCTACTGTGTAAACTTTGAATAAAAATAAGTGCGCAATACCAGTCCTGCTAAGTTTCTCTTTAATAGGTTTCGTAACTCCTATCGAGGTAAATGAATGAAAATAAATAATTTAACTGTTTATAGTTTGATGGTGTTAAAGGGGCACCTGGAGTTAAAAAGGCCGAATTAAATGTGTGCGCCTTTAAAATATCAGCTGTCCACTATATGACGTAGGTACGTCGTGACTATGTACTGGGGTCAAAGGGTATTGTTGAAATATATGTTTCAAGTTGGCAGCTTGTGATTGAGGGCGTGTGGTCTAAGAGCTGAGCTACACGATGCAACTCGATACATCCAACTTTTGCTTCATCAACATCGTAGAGCTACACGGTCTAGCTTGCTTTATCAAACTTAGACTGTCCTTATCATAAATCCATAACATTTCCCAACAAAATCAATGTAATTAAAGCAAGTCGATAACCAAACTGCAAAGGCGCACATGTAAATGCCCTTTTGCTGTTCCCAGAAGAAAATGAATAATTTTCTCCCATTATATTAACATTGTTTTGGCTTGTATCATTACAAGCTGCATCATAAAATGGTTTTTGCATATGCAAAAGCAATGACACAGATCAGCTGCACAACTGATCAGAGTCTTGTGTGCGCTCCATTGATCATGAGTGCACTGATCCTTCTATCTAAATGTTTACAAAGTTTACATAAACACATGCTCCATGACCCTATTCCCTGGAATTTTATTGGATGCGAATTCGTGAGTCATTGAGATAACGAAAAAGTTGCATCTAGCAAAGTGGATGGAACAGGACATATTCTTAAAAAATGGTTGATGAAGCTCCAAAAATTGCATGCAACACGGACTACACGGTATATCTTGATATATATTTCAAGCTAGATACAGCACTTAAGTACCACTATCTTCTTTTTCTCTTGTTTTTGTTTTGTTTCTTCGTTTGTCTAATTTTGTGCAACTGTTTTCATAAATAAATTTTGATGAAATTAGACACCAAATATTTGTGCCAATACTTCGCATGTGCCACACGAGCTGCAGCGAATGCTGTACATCGAGCATTGAAGCTTCTGGCCTGGTTACGAAATTACGCGATAGTGATCTTACTCAAATTTTAGTAAAATCTCTTTCAAGCTCAGTAGTCGATTGTTGAGTGGGATGTCTGGCACTAACATGCCCCTGTAGAATGTCCAAAGAGCGCTCTATGGGACTTTTATAAGTCTGGTGACTTAACTGACCTATCCGAACGCTCCTGCTCAAGGTAATCTCTTACAAAAAAAAGCGTGATGGGGTAGGCCCTTTAGTCAAAACTTAATTCGGACCTGGGGCACGAATGACCTGACGCCGTCATAAATATTCTCATCTCTACGTGCGTATAGCGAATACCATTCAGAGTTTCATTATTTATGATATACAGCTCCATAACACCCTCATAGGAGGTACCACGTAATAAAGCTTCAATGGTTCAGTGAGAAAAAGAAAAAAAGAACGAAAAAAGAAAAAATTAAGAAATATGTTGTCACGTTGATCGGTTCACTCACAAGCTCCTGTGTGTCCAAAGATTGATTTGAACATTGCATGTACATATTTAAACAATAATCAATAGACTCAGTTGACATACACGTACACATTGTAAAATTGTTGCCCTACTTGTATTATAGTTGATTATGTGTTGTTGTTTTTTCTTTCGACGTGACACAAATTAAATTGTCTCGGTCTGCTTCTTAGAAGAGGCATACTACACTGGGGCTAAAGTCAAAAACATTTCTTCAGGTTGTGATCCGACACAATCTGGAATAACGGCCAGATGAGAAAGGCAGTCTAAAAATAGTTTTGACACTAAGATGTTGTGCTATAAGTTACAAAACAAATACGTCGGTAGCTAAACTGCGCATCTGATCATATTATATTATTGTTTGGCTTTCAGATACACAAAATGTGCACGTTGTTTCATTGCGCGGCTTCTATAATTCCATTCCGGGCATATGTTAATTTGTAAACAACTGTGTACGATTAGATAGTTGTAAACGTCTGTCGTTCAAATGACGATAATCCCTTGTGAATTTGATGCCACATGACACATCAGCATTTTGATGTCTCGTCCCAAATACAAACGTTACCACACCAATAAAATAACCGCAATGTGCAAAATTGTTAAAACAAGTGGGAATCCTCATAGGCCCTGAAGAAGGCCACTGTGGCATAACTCGCTAATAAGAATTTCAACATTTCGTGAATTTCGGTCACAACAATTTCACGAAGGACACAACTTATTCGCGAATTGCAGGTGGAAACATGGAGGTGACTCTCTTTTTACGCCTTTTTTCTGTGCTTTAAAGGTATATTATTGTTTAAATCAACTATTTTTCTGTGGCACATACTCAATGGGTTATGGTTTTAAAGCAATAACATTCTGCAGTCGCATTTGCTATTTTCTTTTTACCTTTTTATGCGAAAAAATGTGTAATCCATGATCTGTTGGCATTAAACATGAATATCTTTGACATTTCTATATTATAATAATGATTTTGCACTGAAAATGAACAAAAATCAATTGCAAAGACACCTGTCAAAAACTGTCTTAAAATAATACGCATAAGTCATGAAATAAAGAAGAAAAGATGACTACCCTTTGTTGATGCGGCTACAACTATTTCTTGAGTAGGCTATAACTGTTTCATGAGTCAGTTACAACTGTTTCTTGATCTTAATGACTGTTGGACACAAACGTTTCGTGATCAATGATTTGCACAAACTCTGATTTAAATCACCTCAGAAGCACGATGTGCCTTTCGCATTTAGTTTCAATAGTATCTGAGTATTGAGTAGACATAATCAAATACTTAAATGCAAGAAATTATCTTAATACCGATTTACTACACTATTTCAAACCATCATTTGGCCTATAAAATTGTCTTTGGGGTTGTAGACCAGGCAAGTCTGACATTGCTGCTCAGGTTTCTTAACTCCTTATATTTCAGTAAATGTCAATATCATATCTAAGATGTTATGCTGTCTAAGCAACCAAAATTTAGAAATCTCGCAATTTTTAGCTCACCTGAGCCGAAAGCTCACAAGGTGAGCTTATAGTATAGTGGTCGAGCCGGCGTCTGTGCGTGCGTCCGTCCGTGCGTCCGTCCGTGTGTCTGTCCACATTTTCAAACTTGAATATCTCTAAGACAACAAGGCCAATTGTGACCAAATTTTATCTAAAGCATTATTGAGGAGGGGGAAAGGTTGTATTAGGTTTTGGGCTAGGTCTGATAGGAACTCTGGTTTCCATGGCAACGGATAGCTCCAATAGACTTACAATGGGAAAAACATATAAAAAATCTTCTTCTCTGAAACCACAAGGCCAAGAGCTTTCATATTTTGCTGTAGCAATGTCTAGTGGTCCTCTTCATAAATCCTGCCTACCGTGCCCTTGGGGTCCATACGGGCCCCGCCCCGGGGGTGTCATGGGAAAAACATTAAAAATCTTCTTCTCCAAAACCACAAGGCCCAAAGCTTTCATATTTTGTGTGTAGCAATGTTTAGTGGTCCTCTATATAAATCCTGACAATCATGCCCCTGGGGTCAAAAATGGCCCCGCCCCGGTGGTCATTAGCTCCCATAGACTTACAATGGGAAAAGCATAAAAATCTTCTTCTCCGAAACCACAAGGCCCAGAGATTTCATATTTTGTCAGTAGCAATGTATAGTGGTCCTCTTTATAAATCATGCCAACCGTGCCCCTGGGGTCCATACGGGCCCCGCCCCGGGGGCGTCATGGGAAAAACTTTTAAAAAATTTCTCCGAAACCAATAGACCCAAAGCTTTCATATTTTGTGTGTAGCAATGTATAGTGGTCCTTTTTATAAATCCTGCCAGCCGTGCCCCTGGGGTCCATACGGCCCCGCCCCCAGTGGGGGGGGGGGGTCATGGGTAAAACATAAAAAAAATCTTCTTCTCCGAAACCACAAGGCCCAGAGCTTTCATATTTTGTTTGTAGCAATGTATAGTGGTCCTCTTTGTAAATCCTGCCAACCGTGCCCCTGGGGTCCATACGGGCCCCGCCCCAGGGGCGTCATGGGAAAAACTTTAAAAAAAATCTTCTTCTTCGAAACCACAAGGCCCAAAGCTTTCATATTTTGTGTGTAGCAATGTATAGTGGTCCTCTTTATAAATCCTGCCAGCCGTGCCACTGGGTTCCATATGGGCCCCGCCCCGGGAGGGTCATGGATAAAACATAAAAAATCTTCTCCTCCGAAACCACAAGGCCCAGAGCTTTCATATTTTGTTTGTAGCAATGTATAGTGGTCCTCTTTATAAATCCTGCCAACCGTGTCCCTGGGGTCCATGCGGGCCCCGCCCCGGGGGCGTCATGGGAAAAACTTTTAAAAAATCCTCTTCTCCGAAACCACACGGCCCAAAGCTTTCATATTTTGTGTGTAGCAATGTAAAGTGGTCATAAATCCTGCTACAAATCCTGCCAACCATGCCCCTGGGGTCCATGCAGGCCCCACCCCGAGGGCGTCATGGGAAAAACATAAAAAAAATCTTCTTCTCTGAAACCATATGGCTCAGAGCTTTCATATGTTGTGTGGACCAATGTATAATACTCTCCTTTATAAATTCTGCCAACGGTGCCGCTGGGGTCCATACAGGCCATGCCCCAGGCATGTCATTATCTACCATAGACTTATAATGGAAATATATGAAAAAAATCTTCTCTGCAACAGCATGACACAAAGCTTGTATATTTGATATACAACATTGTCATGTGGAGCTCTACATAAATCCTGCCAATCTTGCCCCTGGGGTCAAATATGGCCCCACCCCGGGGGTCATTATAGGACCCTGACCTTGTTAGATGATTTTTTCAAGTGAACAAAAATGGCAGAAAAGAGGATACACAATCCAGACAAGAGCTTCTCTGCTGATGTAAGTAGGGTTTCAAGGTCACGTGACCAAGATGGCCACCATACCCATATATGGTAAAAACCCAATTACTTTGTCCAGTGACTGTACTTGTTGACTCACAGGTGAGCGATCGTTGCCCTTGGGCTACTTGTGTTTTTTTTTTTTTTTTTTTTTTTTTTTTTTTTTTTTTTTTTTTGCTATGTGTATCGATTGACAGTCATTGTGATATTCCTGGTTTTTAGAAAATGGAGGATTTTAGATGCCACTACCGCCAATAATAATTAAGTATCGGTTTTCACAAAAAAGGTTTGCAAAATATACAGACATAATGCTCTAGTTCTATTTTTTGTTTTCGTTTTTCTTTTCTTTTTGGCTCACCTGAGCCATTAGGCTCACAATGTGAGCTTATAGTATACCCATGCTCCGTCGTCCTTCGTCGTCGTTCACACTTTTCAAAGATCTTCTTCTCTGAAACCCCTGGGCCAATCAAAGCCAAACTTTACATGGAGCATCCTTAGGAAGGGGAACCAAAGTTTGTATAAATAATGGTCCAGGCCACATGACCAAGATAGCCGCCATGCTCATATATGGTAAAAACCTTTAAAATCTTCTTCTCCGGAACCGGTGGACCGACTTCAATGAAACTTGGTATGTAGCATCGAGGACTCTGGCCCACCATAATTTGTATGAACCATGATCTTGGGTTGACCTTGACCTATTTTACGGCAAGATCATTTTTGGTCACATAGGCTTTTCAAAGGACAAAAGTGAAAACATTGGATTTTTCAGGAAGTTTTTTGGCCTGTGACCTGAAAGTTGGTAGATACATATAACTTATTGATTAAATGAAGTCATAGGTGTATTCAAGGTCAAAATCATCACTTGACCTTGGCCTAAGGTCATTTACATAATAAATTTAAAACTTAATTTTCTCAGGAACCACTCGACCAATCAAAGCCAAATTTTATATGTGGTATTCTTATGAAGGGGGAATCAAATTTTATATAAATGGTCTAGGTTGCATGACCAAGATGGATCCCATGCCCATATATGGTAAAACCTTAAAAAATCTTCTTCTCTGGAACTGCTGGACTATTTCAATAAAACTTGGTATGTAGCATCAAAGACTCTGACCCATTATAGTTTGTATAAATCATGACCTTGGGTTGACCTTGACCTATTTTATGGCAAAGTCAACATTGGTCACATATGCTTCTCAATGGAAAACATTGGATTTTTCACATCTTTTGTGGCCTGTGACCTAAAAGTTGGTACATACATACAACTTATTGAGTTAATGAAGTCCTATGAGTATTCAAGGTCAATGTCATCTCTTGACATTGACCAAAGGTCATTTACATATTATATTTAAAACTCAATTTTCTCAGAAACCACTGCACCAATCAAAGCCAAATTTTATATGTGCTATCCTTAGGAAGGGGAACCAAAGTTTGTATAAATGGTCCAGGTCACATTACCAAGATGGCCGCCATGCCCATATATGTGGTAAAATCCTTTAAAAATAAATTTCTCTGGAATAGGTGGACCGATTTCAATGAAACTTGGTATGTAGCATTGGAAGCTCTGGCCCTTTATAGTTTATATAAATCATGACCTTGGGTTGACACTGACCTATTAAACAGTTAATTTAAACAGAAATGTCAAATATTGCCAGAAAGATTTGAAAGTTGGTAGATACAGGCAGTTTTTAGTGTTAATAATTATGTCAGTGTAGAAGGCCATTCTTAAAAATGAAACGCCGTGGAAACGTCTTTGTCGGTGCTCTGACAAGAACACAGTGGGTTGATTAGACCTAGCCGTGAGATCACGGTAGCAGCGCAGATCACGGTAGCAGCGCCCTGTGATCAATATAATATTTATTACAGGCTGCTCAGCTCTTTGTACTGCGCGTTGTACGGCCCCTTAAAACGCAATAATAATAATAATAATAATAATAATAATAATAATAATAATAATAATAATAATAAATGGTTCGGCAGACATAAACGAAAGTTGCTCTGCAAACACTGTGGTCAGCCGTGCGGTTGTATGGAGATTGTACTGCGCAATGTTAAGGTCGCACAAGAACAATGATCTGCACTGCGCGCACCGTGAGCACAAAAAAGTTAGGTTGATTGATTCTTTTATTTCCTCCTTTGAAAATTCACTCCTCTTAAAGAGTTTAGATCTAATTAACAAAAGAAAAAAAAACGATATTGCGGTGATTCGTAAGTCAAAACAAGGTTATGTCGTGTTCTATGTGAGGTTTTTAATTATAAATCTTCTGTGCTCATCACGATCATGGCTTGTACTATGCCTGTATATTTTTCTGTTTTGGTTCAAACTGTACGCATTGTCTATTTCCTGTGCTTTATGTGTACAAATGTTGAAACTTGTATGCTAAATACCGTGTATTGCTCAAGAAACTGTTGTGACTGACTCAAGAAACAGTTATGACTGACTCAAGAAATGTTTGTAGCTTTCTCATGGCTCACTCCTGAAATAGTTGTGTCCACTAGCTGACTTGGTACATGGGATTCTCGGTGTATTACAGACTCTATTGTTACAGAAGTTTCAATCTATTTATACCAAGAAGTTCTTTAGGTATCCTTTTATACATATAGCATGCCCAAATTCTGGTGCAAAAGGACACTTTTACTGGATTGGCAATTAAACTAGGAAAACACCTAATTTTGTTAGAAAAATGAGAATGAGTATCTTTAATTAGCTTTCCCAAACATAAAAAGTACATATTCATTCACCCATATGTCTCGCCAAGGCATATGAAACTATTTCAGTTTAGATTTCACCTTAATCACTTCAAAGCATGGCTTTAAACAAAGCAGGTACATCTTCATCCAGGTAATTCGCGAATAAGTTGTGTCCTTCGTGAAATTGTTGTGACCGAAATTCACGAAATGTTGAAATCCTTATTAGCGAGTTATGCCACAGTGAGGCAGGTATTGTTTGTTGTTTTTGTGTTCTTGGTAGCCGGGCACCAGAGGTACTAAGGGGCTACCCCCAGTCCACTTACTTGGATTAGTTTTACCAGCCGATAGCATTATGCACTCAATATGGTCCAGTACCAAGCCTGGTCGATCCGATTGACTGTTAAAATTGAGTTTTAAAAAGTGCTGGTTTATGTTGGCGGTAATTTTGATGCAATACGGTCGTTCGGGCTCTAGTATGCATGGACTATATATTTTTAATTTTTAGAGCCCTAAATGCCATGCTGCCCTAATCATTATGTCAAGCTGAGGCCCGTCTCCCACTTCGAATTCACGAGTATGGGGGATGAGGACCTACTACGAGGAAAGCTTATGTTTTCCTAATGTTCTAAAGTATGGCCCCTTGGCCATAATCGCCCACTTTTTAAGAAAGCTGACAGGCCTCTTTCTTGCAATTTCCGCTCATTTTCCTTCACTTGCATTTCTTGCAAACTCCTTAAATACATTGTCTGTTAAGATGTAATAATTCATAAACTATCTCTATGAACATAAAGTTTTGTCGTACAAAGAGATTGCATCCGGAAAATGGAATAGTTGTAAAGCTCAGCTAAACATTATGATGAGTGGATCTCGGAGAATACTGGACATAAGGGTGAAAAAAGGCTTTTATACACACTACATGAACTCCTTTAAAGTAAATTATTCAGTGCCAATTGTCAAAATTTAATACTTGTATAATTTTACCTGGATAAAGAAAATTGACAATTTTATCACGGAGACTGGTTCTTGTATGAGTCACTCAAACATTGAATACAGATTATTTTATGTACAAAACTCAGCTCTAGAGGGCTAAGCAACACGCTTATCAGCATTGTTCAAGCTACTTCCTAGTTTGATTCCGTTCCGTGCATGCTGTGTAAATTTTATGAAAAGCTATCACCATAAGCATTATCTACAACTTCTTGACTACAGTCTTTGAAAGTATTCCGAACAAACAGTCAATACTTTTGGAGAAATCATACAATTGCTATAGCTGCTGCAAAAGGTATATAATTAAAAACATGTTTTTCTCCAGAAAAAATGAATCTCTGAGTATACAAATTTTCAAAGATTGTAGTCAGGCACTGCCAGACGGATGAGAACGGAATCAAACCAGGAAGTAACTTTAATATATGCTGATAAGCATGATGCTGAGCCCTTTCAAGATGAGTATTTGGGCACAAAACAATCTGTATTTGATGTTTGAATGACCCATACAAATATTTGTCCATAAGAGCCAATCTTCTTAGTAAAATTACAGGTAAAATCTGTCAATTGGTGGACCATTAATATGTGGAAATCATTCAAATGGACAAAAAATGCCGATGCAATAGACAACTATGCCGTGAGGGCAGTAGAAAATGGCGATTAATTGGTCCTTATTGTGTCTGGTGCCTAATGGTAACTGTTTTTATCCCTTTTTGAAACTTTTGCAATTAGCTTGTTTATGTCCGTGTAGAGACGTTTTTGGATTTAGATAGGGGTAACTGTAATATCTGTTAATATGTATAATATCAGTTACTGCGAAGCTGATGTGCGCCAACTGCGAAGCTGATCAGCGCCTTTGTTTTCGCCTATGCAGATTGTTGTTTTTGCCATGCGGTGGCTCATATTGTATTGACCTTTGATAAAACTAATTTGCCGTAACGAAACGGATGACATTTTCTCAGCACTCGATTATTGTAGTTATTATTATCGATAAGGATGTTCTAAAAGAATCAACTACAATAAAGTCTGAGACGTATATTAACCCATTAACGACGAATAGATTCACCCATCATTACCATTTGGGTGAATCCACTTTCAATTCAAGGGTGATCAAGAGTGATTTTAAATTTTTGATTAGTTTTTCGATGGAAATCCTTTCAGCAAACAGAATAGCCCCAGATGGGACGCCGCTTTCTGCGGCGTCACATCTGGGGCTATAACTGTTTGCCTATGTCTCATATAAAGGATGCCAGGCTTATATGAATTAATGTTGCCGGTTCGAATTGACAGTATTGTCTATTTAATCAATTCATTTTCTTAGCTATGAATGTAAGGCCACATCGAAAAGTCTTTAAAAGTACAGTGAAGTTTTCATACTTGATTTTCTATCTAAAGTACATGCAATGTTACGTCACATTACATGTTAACTGTAATTTGTAGGCTATGATGCGTTCTTGTAGCCAAGAAAATTATCATTGAAAACAATTTAAGCTTAAGTCTCTATGTAATGCGAGTTATACTCTATATGTGAATGCAGTGGATTTGTGAAACTATCACATCTCTGTGTATTGCTAAGGTTAAGTCTGTATTTTAACACGCTGCCCGGCGTCTGGGGCATGGGCCTCGACTATGATGCTTAATTGTCACAAGACACTGGGAAATAAGTAAAACATCCAAATCATTTAAAAAAAAAAAATAAATTTGTTGTACAAAGACTTCATCACAAGTTTAGGTAAAACCACCACCTTTTGACTGCTTTTGCTCCTGAGAATTATCCGTAGCAAACTTTCTTTTGAATAGTCTGTCAGGCATGGCCAGTCCATCTGAGCTGTGCTAGTTTTAACTTACAAAAGCCTGGCGTCATTTTTATGGAACATAGGCAAACAGTATAGACCCAGATGTGTCGCCGCAGAACGCAGCGTCCCATCTGGGGCTATTCTGTTTGCTAAGGGGAAATTCATCGAAAAACGAGAAGAAGAAAACGACTGTCCCTAAAATGAAACTGGACCCACCCAAATGATAATGATTCGCCATGTATGGGTTGTGATCATGCACTCGATGTCACAATCCATGCCTTCTTCGGGACCTATGAGCCGCTAATTTTGGATTTCCACTGGCTTGTTTTAAAATTTTCTCGAATGGTGCCGGTTATTTTATAGGGGTGCTAACGAATTGGAAGTCCATATGTTTTATTTCGGACGAGACTTCAAAATGCTGATGTGTCAATTGGCATCAAATTCACAAGGGATATCTTCATTTGAACGACAGACTTTTACAACGATCTAATCGTACACAGTTGTTTACAAATTAACATGTGCCCGGAGACGGAATTATATAAGCCGCATAACGATACAAGGTGCTTTTTGTGTATCTAAAAGCAATAAAAAAAATCAGATTCGCTGTATAGCGACCGACGCATCTGTTTGTAACTTAAAGCACATCTTAGTGTCGAAAATAGAAAATTTTTAGACTGTCCTTTCTTATCTGACTGTCATTCCAGATCGTGTCGGACCAAAACCCGAAGATTTTTTTGTACTTTAGCCCCAGTGCAGTGTGTCTGCGAGAAGCAGACTGAGACAATTTAATTTGTGTCACATCGAAAGAAAAAAAAAACAACTACATATTCTCAACTTAAATAGTAGGGGCAACAATTTCACAACATGTATCTTTTGGGATATGTTTTCAATGAGCTTCAATTTTTGAAGTTTTATAGTCTACTAATTATTATTTAAACATGTACGACATACAATGTTCAAATTAACCTAGGGCACACAGAAGCGTGTGAGTAAACCGACAAATATCATTGTTTTACCAAATTTTTTTGTATGTGATGTAAGGAACACTTTACAAAGTTTAGTTCTTTGTTCATCAAATTTCACTGAGTTTTGCAATTGGCCACGGACGTGCAATTTAGACGCCATTTGGCAGAAAAGTGAAGCCATGTAGATTGTGAGAACTCGCCAGGGCGCTTCCAACGTGTACCCACAATCAACGTTTTGAAAAAATCGATAAATTTTAACTGAAATTCAATTTTTACAGCTTATGAAAATTATGTATATTGCATGGGCAAGTTTTTTTTTGGAAAGCTACCTGGCCACTGGTTCACATACCACCTTCTGCTCAATCAAAATATTATAAACACAACTGTATTATTGTAAATGGCATGCTATATCGGAATAGGGGGCGGTCAAAAAAAACAAAACAGAAACGTGCAAATGGACAGCTCCATATCAATTACAGTACTAAGGCTATTGAAATATACTGTACATGTCTGATTTACCTGAATCACAACTGAGAAACACTTGGTACGGAATGGGTGATGCACAATAAAATTATGTCTGAAATTAAGATGAGAAGTTCGTGTTTTCTCCAATAGCGTTCACTCTATTGACTGATAGATAGGTGCAGTCAATGCTCCAACACAGTTCAGCATTATGTTTTCTGCCATACTCATAAATGCTTTTCAGGAATCTCATACTGATTTTCCAATCCGGTACCATTTTGATGGCAATGAATTCAACCTTAAAAGGTTGCAGACTGATGTGCTAGATGTTGATAAACTCACATGCACGGAAAGCACTCTTTCCAGAGCAGTGCACGTTGAAGACGAGGTTACTGCCAGAATTGCAAAAGCATAAGACTCCGTGCAAATATGTGGGAGCGAAATGGAATCAAACTTGACACCAAGCTTAAAGTCTACAAGGTTGTGGTACTACCAACAATCTTGTATGCATGTGAGACCTGGACAAGATACCAGTGTTAACCATTTCCACATAAGCTTCACGAGAAAGCTGTTAAAAATCAAGTGACAAGACAAGGTTCCAGACACAGAGGTTCTAAAGAAAGCAGGGATGCAAAGCATGCATCAGTCTTAAAGTTAGCACAGCTAAGACGGTCTGGTTATGGTATAAAAAGTTAAGAATGGGTATAAGAATACCTAATGAGCGACTTCCAAAGAAAGTTTGTTTTCTATGGAGAATCACATGAGGGAAGACGAGGTCAGGGTGGTTCTGGTTACCTGTATGTCCAATATTGATTTTCTGTAAGCTGGAAACCAGCCGATAATGCAAAAATGGTCAATTGGTGTAATACATAAACCAGGTTTAACGGACATATCCTAGGTGTCTCGAATTAGTGTGCATTCGGCTTGCCATAGGCGAGATGAAGGATTTCGACATACCAATAAGGTCTTGGGCGATCAAAGTGGCGAGGTCTCAGCTCTGTATGAAGAAAAGAGATTTCGTGAAGCTAAAAGAAAGCACAGAGAACGCAGCAAAACTAAGACCAATGGGCCACCAGCAGATTTCATGACATTGACTTGTTCTACTTGCAGTAGGCAGTTTAGAGCTAGGATTGGCCTTGTCAGCCATCAAAGAACTCACCAACACACATGAACCTTATTCAAGAATTAAGTTGGACATTCTGTCTACTATGAGAAGAATGACCAGTGATGTACAGTGTTATTGATGAATATAAATTCCATAAACATGGTGAACCGCTACTTTGTGCAATAAGTATGTTGTGGCATGTTCTTGAAAATCTCCTGGAAAAAATATGTTTTCTAGAAAAATATTCTTGAAAGAATCGTATCGCCCCCACCCCTTAGAAACTGATTTTATATTGCCTGTGTGTGACAGGCAATTCTGTTTTTGCTTTTACCATATATTTATGTGTATGATGGAACAAGCAGCAGATAATCTATATATACGTGTATATCACAGCAGAAGCCGTGAGATACTTTCAAAATTTGTGCGGAAAACCTGTGATCCTTTCCGAAATCTTTTGTCAAACCCAATGTTCAGTATTGTAACTTGTCCATGTAATGTATACCCCCTTGAACCCCACTTTTATATCATCAAAACTGGGGTATGGAGGGGTATACCTATTTTTCTTATTTTTGCTCCAAAACATAAATTGTGAGTACTCGGCGAGGCGGTTCTAACGTGTACCCACAATCTATGTTTTGAGGCGAGGCGGTTCTAACGAGTACCCACAATCTATGTTTTGGAGCAAAAATAAGAAAAATATCAAAATTTTTCCAATGAAATTTTCAATTTTTTCAAGCTGAAAAAATTCTCTGTATATTGCATGGGAAAGTTTTCGTAATGTATCAGTGATTTAATTCCCGTAAATTTCATTTGTTGTTTGAAAAGCTTGACCATCCACATATGTGTATTTTGCATTATGATACAGGTCCGCTTCATAAGTTAAGTACAAATCGGTTTGTTCTATAAGTTCGCACACGCGCCTGTGTAATATACAGGGAATTTTGCACCTGAGAAAAATGAAAATATTCAGTGGGAAAAAAAATGATGTTTTCTTATTTTTTGTCCAAATCATTGATTGTGGGTACACGTTAGAACGGCCTCGTCGAGGCGGTTTTAACGAGTGTCCACAATCTATGTTTGGATCACAAATAACAAAAAAATATACACCCCATTTACCACATAAAAGTGGGGTTTAAGGGGGTAAACATTTCATGGACAAGATAATCTGATGCCTGTACCAGAACTTGAAGCTTATCTAAATCTTAGTGTGTGTATGCATAAATTAACGGACTATGCTAAGTCAATCTTGATTATATCTCTAGTATATGCATTGATTGTCTCTTTTTTATTTATTCTGATCTACTATTATTTTTAGTATAATTTATAACACATACAATATGAAAAGCGAAATAGCATAGTAATATGTGAATAATAAATCGTAAATAATAAATCGAAATAAAAGAAATGTTATATGCAAAATATGAAATTTACATAACAAAACTTACTTGATAAATTTCAGCATACCTATTTAGAAGCAATTCTGGTACCGAGTGAATCCTATATATCAGTATTTTGCATCCGCTAAATAAGGTCCCGGCGACTTGACAGAATGGAATGTATAAAACTTTCAGAGGAACTTAAAAAAATATCCAGTTTCATGATAATATATTAAGTATGTTTTATAATGGTGATAATATGAGCCGCCTCGTGGGAAAACCAACAATGTGGTTTCCGAACAGGTCTGACACAAATCAGGCTGTACAGTCACAGATGATGGCTAGAGACTGGAAATTTTGGATTCAGAAATTAAAGGAATTGTACTATCCGTGTAGCGAAAACAAAGGCGCTGATCAGCTTCGCGGTTACCGCGAAGCTGATTCTGCGCCTTTGTTTTCGCATATGCAGATTGTTGGTTTTCTCACGAGGCGGCTCATATTGTACAGAAGGGAGTGCTGGTCACTTGCCTCTTTTTCTCACTACGGTAATGTCTTCATATTATTTAGAGAACACCGCACCTCATTTGTTATATTGTTCTAACAGTATTTTTTATTATTTTTTTTTTTAATGAAAATGGTAAAACATATAAATTTACCATACATAAATTCTATACTAAGTCATGATTAGCTGGTAGTTCAAATACATGTACTAGTGTTTGATAACATCCTATGTTTTCACTGTAGAATTTTGGATACATTTGTTTCGGAAATTTGATCGACTATTGTAAATTCCTTAAAATATATAATTATATATATATATATATATATTTTTTTTATTTCCGAATTGAATTATAATTACAATCTCTGCGGATCACTCTAAATATTGATTGTTTTTAAATTCCACAATTTCAGCAGTATAAAATTCAGCTTATAGCGTATGG
The DNA here is from genome assembly GCA_964017185.1 of Rugalucina vietnamica. NCBI lineage: Eukaryota > Metazoa > Mollusca > Bivalvia > Lucinida > Lucinidae > Rugalucina > Rugalucina vietnamica. The sequence goes on along the minus strand of OZ024876.1, from coordinate 11,677,880 downwards.
TTGTGTTAACGTAATATATAGTTATCTTGTAAATACAGTTGTTTACCATCTAGTAGTAAAATCATGATGTGCTAATGAGATACTAAGCCCACTTCATCTGAACCGGGTTCAGTTTTATATTATTAACCTTTGAAGGAAATACCATGCGTTTCATGATAATAAGTTATCGCACTTTCTTTGATTGATCGGTTTGTTATTTTAATTTTCTATCATTTCGCAAAGATCGGCATTCAGTTTATTTTTAGACCATTCTTACTCTACCACTGATTCAAGAAGGGGCTTTCGATTGATGTGGTGTACTAAATACTTGTAACCCTTTCACTGAAGTACAGGTATGCCGGGAATGGTGTGTTACCCTTTCTCTGAAGTATATGTTTGCCGAGAACGGTGTGCTACCCTTTCTCATGCCGAGAACGGTGTGTTACCCTTTCTCTGAAGTATATGTATGCCGAGAACGGTGTGTTACCCTTTCACTGAAGTATATGTATGCCGGGAACGGTGTGTTACCCTTAGACTGAAGTAAATGTATGCCGGGAACGTTGTGTTACCAATTCACTGAAGTATATGTATGCCGGGAACGGGGTGTTAAAGAGGGGTATTGCCATTTGCTTCACCTTAACAAATATGCACATGCTTCGTAGGACGAAATGGTTCAGACGACCCAGTAAAGAGATTTTGTTTTTGTTGTTTTTCCCCCTACTGAAAAGTGACATCAATAGTGTGCAAGTCTATGCTACCTTCTGTAATTCCTCGGCGGTTGGTCGGGCTAGCCGTTTAAGATGATTGGGTGGAGCTTTATTGTCTGTTGCTAAGCCCATTGGGGTTCAACTTGTGGGTTTCTTTTACTCTAAACATGCTAAATGTTCGGTGATATTGTTTGAGTTCCCAGTTGCCTGGAAGCACATTGTTTCTGCGAGTCAACGTTTCGGATTCCCATTGGTGTTTATCTTAGTTTATTTTTGTCCTGGATCATTCATTGACTAGTTAGAGACCGAACAACTGACTAACTATTTGAATAGGGCGTGATCAGGCTCCTCGGTATTAAAACCGGTTTACTAACTAAATGTTATGAACCACTGCAGAAGCTGAGGGTGAGGTTATGGCCATGTAAAACCGGTTTAAGCCCGCCAGTAACTTTGTGTTACTGATCGTTCCAAGTCGATACTTCTGTGGTGGTTCTTTTTGTTTTATGTCTTGGTGTTTAAATTTTTTTTGTGCTGTTGGCGCCTTATGTATGTTTTCATATTTTTAGTTAAGTTAGGGTAACTGAGTGGCCACCTATTGGGAAAATAGCTGCTCATTCGGCTTACGATATGTTTCATGGTATGGGTACCTGACTGTTAGTTTGGTTTTTTCCCACCTCGGTTTTTGGAGTGGGAATCTTTTTCTGATTACGCCTTTTCCTGATCTTTGCCTACTTGTACCTTTTTAAGTCGCCAGTAATTTAATATTACTGACCGTTCCAATGTGATACTTCTGGTGTGGTTCTAATTGTTTTATGCTTTGATGCTGATTGTTTGTGTGATTTACGTCTTCATATATTTAGTTGTGTCCGGGTAACTGAATGACCATATATTCGGCAACAGCTGCTCACTCGGCTTATTTCTTTCGGTCCTTTGAGATCAGTAAGAATATTCAGAGTATTAAAATTTTACGTTTAGAGCCATCTCCTAAACAATGTTTTAATTATTTGACCCCTTTTTGGCATGTGTCTTTGGTTTAGACGTCCTTTGTGTAAAGTTTTGAAATTGCAGTTTATTTACATGTATCCGGCTATCGTCGCCGGTACTGATGAGGGTTCAGTACCCGAAATTGTGCAATATGGCACATACTGCATCCCTTTTAACGTTTTCACTGCTTCCAAAGGATCAAACTTTTAATTCTATAATATGTCCTCTTTGTATTAGTATCTGATTGTCAATTTAGTTTTTCACATCTCGGTTTTTGGAGTGGAACTTTCGTTCTGTGCCATTTCCTGATTGTCTTATTTACCACTTAAGGTAAAGAACCATAAAAATGCTGATCCATAGAATTTTTTTATTTTTTGATATTTTCGAGAAAACATTTATATCTATCGATTCGTGTAACAAAAAAACATGGTTACCAGGTTGGTTTTCCTGCTAATCGCTCCGCTAAAATGGCTAAAAATGCCGTTATTTGTACGTGACGTAATGGGAAAGTAATAAAAACGCGTCGCTTTTTGCACATGAGCGCCGTTTACAAGAGAACTAATCCATAGATTTTTTTAAAAAACTAAATATTGTCTCGTTTTTATATTGTGAGTCAAAAAGTAAAATAAAATTCCTTGACTACCAGGTTGGTTTGGACGCTATTTGTCAACGAATGAAGACAGGTAAGCTAAAAATCTTAATTTTCCGTAAGTGACGTTGACGTCAAAAGGATGGCGCATTTTGACATTTCGGGCGTGTTTCAATCAAACGCGTTTGTTTGAATTGATGTTTAACATCCCAATCAACAGCTATGATAATGCCGGGACGTTGCCTCCATTTTATGGGATTTTTACCCAAAATTAGGATGTCAAAATTAGGGCTTGAAATATAACCACCCAACTAAGCCAATATGGATGGTTTGACTTGAAATCACTTTTCCTGGGCAGGATTACACCTGATCGGTTAACCAGTAATCGGATGGAATTCAATCAAACTTATTCAATTATTCAACATAAATATCATTTCATCAAACGCGCAATGCATGCGATGTAATCTCTGTCTTTTCTGTACAAACCATTGCTTGTAAAGTATATAATGTGTCTGGGGTCTGTTATAGTTTTATCATTTCCCTTGCATGACTAATTACAAACGAATGTGTGGCAAAAAAAAAACAAAAAAAAAAACAAAAAACGGGAGATTCCCGAGAAAAAAATCCATCCGGCACACCCCCGCAAGCAGAATTTGGCAAGTATCACATGCCTGATGTGGGGCTCGAACCAACACCAGACACAGCGGTGAGAAGACTGAATGGTTAAGCGTGTAAATGAAATCAGCGCTCTTAACCAGTAACCACTCGACCATCGACCATGGGTCGACCAGAGTTTTGTCAGATGATTATGTTCAATATAATACATTAGGTCTGTTCTTCCTACATGCATTTCGTTTAAATTAAAGAAGACGTTAATTTCAGTTCAAAAGTGTCTCTCTTTTCTGTACCTGCGAGCCCCGAAACCAGTGGCGCAGATTAGCTATGCAGTAATAGCAGAGCTGATCAGCACCGTTGATTTGTTACTCGGATAATCCAAAATTTAAAGATAATCCTGCTTCTGTAGCTGTGCAATCTGGATTGTGTCAGACCTGGTCAGAAACCCCGATTAACCCTTTAACAAATGTATGTAGATATGTTATTTGTGAATCTGAATATATATACTCAACAAAAAAAGTTAAGGAAAATGTGTTTGAGGACCTGTAACAAAAGAACAGTTATATCACATGAAATGTGAACTCCATATTATTATGAAGTGTCTTTTTATGTTTCAAATTAGAGCTTATTTGAAAAGATAGCACTTACTGAAGCTTGGAAAATCAATTTCAAAGTTGACTGGTCGCCACTCCATGTTTCACAAAATTGCAATACTGTTCGATTTGAGTATCAATTGTCACTGGAGCTTTTTCACACAATAACTTGTCTCCATAGACACATTTTCTCGTGAACAGCTGTACAGTGTACACACTGAGGTGAGCAGACCTGTTGTAAAGCATTTTCAGCACTAGTACAATAATTGTTGGTACCAGGCAGATAATGTGAGATGAAATCACCTCAGTATCACCCTAGATTACCAACGTCGGAACAACGTTGAGGTAAAGGACTAGGCAACCCACACACCAGACATGCCTCCCGCGCAACAAGTGTTACACATTCTACCACAGCCTGATATGGTCTGGTGTGGAATACTGGCACCAAAACCTCTCAAGGCACTTGATGTGGTGCTGCAGAAGGAAAGGAGGCTGATTGCTCAGCACATAATTCGGCATATTGTTTGTCAGATTAAAGAATTGGCAGTTGGCTGTGGCGTTTTGCAGCCTGATACTGCCATCTAGGAACTGATGCTGATGCAGGAAAAGCAACATGACATGCCTCAACATCTTGTCTTGTGCACTGATCTGTTGTCATGAGAAAACTTGTCTTCAAAGTCTATGCTTTTAAGGCAAGAGTCTACATTGACACTTTTTACTCAAACCAAACAATATTGCAATTTTGTAAAAACTGGATTGACGACTAGTCAACTTTGACATCCTTTTTCCTAGCCACTGCAGACGCTACAACTTCAAATGAGGCCTCATTGGAAAGATAAAAAGGCACTTTATAATATACTAAAGTTTGAATTTCTAACACTTTACTAGATTTAATGCAATAAGGACTTGAACACATTTTCCTTAACTTTTTTTGTTGAGTATATATGTTTAAACTAAATCTAAACCCCGATTGTTGGTTTTCTCATGCAAGGCTCATTCCAAAGCTCAAGTTCCTTCCACGAAACTGTAAAGCTCGATCGGATAAGTCATCAAAACACCACGAATAAATAAATAAATAAATACATAAATAAATAAATAAAATTTGATGAATAAAATTCGATAAATATAATTTGATAAATAAAATAAATAAATGATAATAATGAGGCTTTGGCGGCTTCGTTCCTAGAGTCCCGAACATCACTGTCCACACGATAAAAAGTACAAGTAGGCAAAGATCAGGAAAAGGCGCAAACAGAAAAAGATTCCCACTCCAAAAACCGAGGTGGGAAAAAACTAAATTAACAATCAGGTACTTATACCATGAAAACATATCGTAAGCCGAATGAGCAGCTATTTTCCCAATAGGTGGCCACTCAGTTACCTAAACTTAACTAAAAATATGAAAACATACATAAGGCGCCAACAGCACAAAAATTTTAAACACCAAGACATAAAACAAAAAGAACCACTACAGAAGTATCGCCTTGGAACAATCAGCAACACAAAGTTACTGGCGGGCTTAAACCGGTTTTACATGGCCATAACCGTCAGAAATAAATGGGTGTACGTAATATAAACTTTCATCAGATTTCTGGAATTCTATAAATTCATTTTTGTCTTTATGTCACCAGTTTTATAGGCCTACTATAATCCGAAAGCACACGCTCGTAATCTTAAATTAAGAAATATGAACGGCATTCGACTATCGCCGTTACTTTTTTCTTGACTTTTTTTTTCTCTCTCATTAAAATGCGTATGTTCGTAAATTCACAATAAAAGGGATCCGTTCCTTTGCTTCTGTCGATATTTACCTTGTGTTCGGACCGCACACCTACAGCCGACGCCATCTTGAAAACGACGTCATTGGCGCGACGTTATGGCATTTCGTCCTTCGCGACGCACGGGCCTTTAAGCGCCACGGTTTTTATGGTTCTTTACCTTAAAATATTTGTATAATTTTTTGTTTTGCTGACGATGCATACTTAACGCCTACTAAACGCTTTGCTGCTCAGTCGGCGATTAAACATGAAAAAAAACTAGGAGGGGAATCAAAGATCGGAGAATAGATATCAGATATCTACGATCGTTGTACATCAGGTCTCTCATTTTGTCAAAACTTAATGTACGTGAGTGAAATATGACAATACTCAAATTACGCAAAAAGTAAATTTAGAAAAACGAGAGAATTTTCTGATAGCATTTTTATACCACTAACAGTTTAGGGGCTCATTAGCTATTGCCCGATTTTTATTCTCCTCCTAGGGCAGTTGCTGCTCATATTTGACCATTGGTTTAGCATCAGGGTTTATTGTAGGCGTTATACAAGTAACGTCGACGTCTTGGTGCTTTTGAGGCAATAATCCAGATGCAGATTAACCCAATTTTGATTGATGGATTCTCCCATCATTATCATTTGTGTGAGCCCGCTTTCATTTTTAGGGGCATCAGGGGTGATTTGGAATTATTATTCCATTTTTCGATGAAATTCCTCTCAGCAAACAGGGGCTATACTGTTTGCCTATGTCCCATAAAAACGACGTCAGTCTTATATGAGTTAAACACAGTCCTTAGTACACACTTTTTTCATCGTTTCCTTGTCGGTATTTAAATGCCAATCGGAATATTGTGGTAGAGCGACGCCCATGCCTTCACCTTAAATACGTAAAAGGTAAAAGTAGGCAATGATCAGGAAATGGTAGAATCAGAAATTCCCACTCCAAAACCGAGGTGGGAAAAATTAACAATCGGGTACATATACTAAGAAAACATATCGTAAGCCGAGTGAGCACCTATTTCCCAATAGGCGGTCACTCATTTACCCAAACTTAACTAAAATATGAATCTTTCACCCTTCCCTCATCATTCCTTAATCAAAAAGGCGAACTTTGTGGAAAATACATTTTACTAAAAACAATTATTACATATCAGACTAGGCTGAAGTAGCCGAAACCGCGGTATAACCACTCTTTTTTTCTCATTAATATGCTCACTGCTCTTAAAGGATCTCAGTTTTATTTTTAATTGCTATTACTGCAGCTGGTGTTGTGCCGTGTGGCGGCCCTAAAAAGTCTCCCGTACATCATCCATAGCGCAGGTTATATTTCCCTTTTGGTCCTTTGAGATCAGCGAGGATATCCCGAGAAATCAGAAATTCATTATCGGTCAGTAAGATGTATTTGTAACCAACGTTTTATATATTTGGCCATGTTTGGATAATGTTAGTCTTTGTATTGACTATCCCGTTGAAAAGTGCAAAATTACAGTATTTCACTTTGGCTCCATTCTGCCATTATTAGATCAAATTAACTATTTTACAAACCCTGTTTCGTATACTTACAGCATTATGATAACAAATGAATTTCATAATTGTTAAAACACCAAGTTTAAGTATCAGTATGACTTTTACATGTAAATGGTACGACTGTTCGTTTTTATGCAGGCAACAGGTTGAGTGACGAAGGTGACGGCACAATGTAAATAAATAAATAAATAAATAAATAAATAAATAAATAAATAAAATCTTTTAAAACTTTACATGTGTTATTGGCATGGTCTGAAGGTATGCATGTGGTATGGATATAATCGTCGGATTATTCTTTTGCCTTTTTTCGCAATTTGAAATTAGTCTTTTTTTTTTTTTTTTTTCAAGTATTTTAGTGAATGGATAGAGGGTACCTTGTGTGCGCAACTCCTACAGTTTAATGCCGATACTTTTGAAACTTTTTAGAAAACAGAGATTTATTTTCTAACCAACGTTTTATATATACTGAGAGGAATTAGAAACTTAAGTGTTTTCAACATACCGTTTTGGTTTTGTACGAGGTTACTGTTTGACTCTTTCAAAGTTCAAATCAACTTAACGTAGAAGAGTTACGTCATCTTTTACGCCACATCTCAAAACACGTGTACGGCAAATAAGTCTGCATTTAACGTCATTTTTTCTGATGGACATATTGCAAATAAGCATATTCAATTTTAACATCAAAACACATTCTCGACATATCGTTTATTTTGTGATTTACGTCCATAAAATTTGAGATCAATTGTTAACGTCAAATAGAGAGAAGCGTTTTTGACGTTTTCTGGTGTGGGGGAATCTTCATTCCAATACAGTTGTCATCTGGTATCCGCGGAAGCAAAATTGACGCATTTGTTAGCACAAAATCGAAATAATTCGTCCGTATCCAAGGTTTTAAATATCGACGTTTTCATTGCGATTTTTACGTAAACGTCAGAGATAAAAGCTTCAAAATCGGTCTAACGGCATCTTCTGAGGTCCATTGACCGATTCCTTCCATAATGCTGCGAGAGCTTTTTTATCCTTTGTGTTTCAGAGGACCTTCGTAACCGACCGGTTTTACATGTAAAAACGTCAAAATGACGTAACGGAAGGTTTCCAAATTAACTTTTGTGTTGTTGAGAGCTTTCTCTCAGTGCAGCAGGAAATCTTACCGTTCAAATTCGTTATGCATTCTTTAAAATTGCAAGAATTGCACAAAGCGAGACATCGGGTAAATGACGTTAATTTGATGACAACGGCATACACCAACTCGTGTTATTTGATGTCAGACGTTTTAAATGACCAGCCTGGCTAGAGCTGATGTCAACAAAAGTCATCCAAGCATAACATTAAATCGTATCGACCGTATCGTTAATTGAAACATGAACACTCGAATTTTGGCCCTGGCGTTGCAAAAGTGACGCCTGCGTGTTCCACGTAGTGAGTTTTTCTTGTTTTGTGACATCATTTTGAAGGGATAACGTAGCTGGAGATAAATTTTGTATTAAGAATCCAATTCTTAAATATGGTTTGTTGCAGCACACTTTTTATAAAAAAAACTTAAGTTTTTAAATCCTCTCAGTATATTTGGACCTGTTTGGATAATGCTAGTCTTTGTATCGACTATCCCGTTGTAAAGTGCAAAATTACAGTATTTCACTTTGGCTCCATTCTGCCAAATCTCAAGGGTCACTGAAGTAGCCGAAAACGCGCTATGGCTCATCTGTTTTCTCATTAATATGCTCACTGCTCTTAAAGGATCTCAATTTCATTTTTATTAATAATCAGTTCATCAGGCTAACAAGTCTGTGAAATGAAACCCTTTGTACCCCACTTTTAAATAGTAAAACTAAGGTATACAGGGTATACCTTTTTTTTCCTTATTTTTGATCCAAAACATAGATTGTGGGTACTCGTAAGAACCGCATCGCCGAGGCAGTTCTAACTTGTACCCATAATCTATGTTTGGAGCAAAATTAAAACATTTTTCAACAATTTTTACAGCTGAAAAAATAATTTGTATTTTGCATGGGCAAGTTATCGTTATGTTAATTCTGGGGGTGTCGTGTTTAATTGCCAGATTCTCCCAGTAGCTGTGGCCGTAAAAATAGAATTAATGAAATTTGATCTGCAAATGGCACTGCACCCTAAAAATTTAAAATTTACAAGACAGAACAAGGGAGAACGTGTCCTGTAACTATCAGCCACTCAAAAAGCAAAGCATTATTACGTAGTTGGCCTACGGTGTTACTTTATTTACCCAGTGAACAAAACTTGATTACTTCATTTTTGACAGTTCTTGTTTTCAAATCTATTCAAAAGTGTACTCTCATTTACAATATATCTCAGATTTTAACTCGTTTTGGGTTGAACTCTGTTCTATCAACTGGGGTCGTTCTTGACGGTTCATTTGTACTGGTGAGGTGAGCTTTTCATTATGTAAACTTGCCCATATGCAATATACATGTATATATAAAGTTTTTTCAGCGTAAAATGTTAAAATTTCGTTGGAAAATATGCACGTTAGAACCGCCGCGCCGAGGCGGTTCTAACGAGTACCCACAATCCATGTTTAAAAATAACAAAAATAGGTTTACCCCTGTAAACCACAGTTTTATAGTTCCCGGACGATCGTAGTACTAGACTTTCGTCACAGATTTGCCGTTATAAATATGAATGACACCCCTGTTCCTATTGGTCAAATACATTCATTTCATTCATATCTATACCGGTAAACCTGTGACGCAAGTCTACTCTGACCCGGGAGCTATACTTCATAAAAGTGGGACATATTGGGGTACACATTTCACGGACATGTTTTGCTGATGTGAACCGTTGGGAAAATCTTTTTGAACTCGAAAATAATTCTGGTACAAAATTGTTTCTTACTGGTACGTTCTAACTAAGAAATAAATATCTACATTTGATGTTCAATTTTTCGTTTACTACAAAAACGACGTAGGCGTTTAGCGTCGATATAGGCGTTAAGCGTTCTTATGTAAATCCCTACAGGCGATATAGGCGTTTAGCGTTCTTATGTAAATCCCTGGCGTTAATGGAAAGGAAAAGTCAGATGTGATCCAAATTTCTAAGGTAAAATATAGGCTGATACACGTACTAAAAACTACAATTATTATTCTGATTAATCTTACGAGTACTGAAGGTTTTCACCACTAAAAACACCACAATAAGCATTGATTTCACAGATAAGTATAAAAATGAGATATCACTTGATAATCTTCATTGTTCTTTTGTCGATATAGATTTACAAGCTTACCTCTATCATTTGAAATGTATACGCAGCTTCATCAAATTAGCTCCATATAAAGTAAACCACATGGATAGTTATTAACTAATAGGTTTGGACTTTCACTATTCCCTTCTCAAGTATACAAATATATTTTAACAAATGTGTATTATAAAGTATATTATTTTTTTTCTTGAATATTTTTTGTAAGTGTATACTCTGCAGTTTAGATTGAAAAGAACACTAACAACATTTTTTAAATCTTCTCATCTACGACAAGAAACCACGTGACTTCTCAGGTCGTCTGCTTGATATTCAAGAAATGCTTTCAGAATATATCCTTCTGTGACACAGCGAGAAATACAGTGTCAATTGCAAAGCCATAGCATTTTATCCCCAGTAAGCTTTCCAATAGTAATTTACTCAGAACTACCTCATAGAAGTCGCTATAATTATGGTTAATTTATTGCATTTGGATATGTTTGCGTTGGTGGTATAACGTTCGCTTTGTCGCAGTGTCAGGTTCCGTCATGATTCCAACCGTTTAATAGAAATGAAATTTGCCCGACATCAGGAAAACATGTCCGTGTAATGTATACCCCTTGAACCCCATTTTTATATTGCTAAACTGGGGTAGGCAGGGGTATACCTATTTTTTTCCCTAATTTTTGCTCCAAAACAGATTGTGGGTACTCGTTTACGTGTACCCACAATCTATGTTTTTAGCAAAATTAAGAAAAATACCTCAAAGTAATGAAAGTTTAGATTTTTTACAACCAAAAAGATTTCTGTATATGACATGGGCATGTTTTCGTAATGACTGAGATTTGTCCTTGGGTTTGTTACTTATGATACAACGCAACTATATTCGTTGGCGTTGCTTACTTACTGTACGATGTGATTACTTTGTTTTGCCTTCATTACAAAAACTTGCCCTTGCAATAAACAGAGAAAAATAAATCAGCAGTGGAAAATGAAAATTTCTTTGGAAAAAAATGATATTTTTATAGTTTTGCTCAAAACATCTATGTTTTGGCTAAAAATAAATAAATAAATAAATAAATAAATAAATAAATAAATAGTTATACCCCTGCAAACCCCATTTTCAATATATAGAATTGGGGTTCAAGGGGTATACCGATGATTACATGGACAGGTTTTCCTGATGTTTACTTGCAAATAGCATTAGAAATATATTCTTAACCGACGATTGAAAAAACTATGCAACTTCACCTCTTCAAAATATATAATATACACTGAAAAAAGGTTATTAGAGGCCGCCTCATATTTTTTCTTCTAGTTCAGAAAGTAAAATACGATCAATTAAAATTCATGATCATGTGAATAAACCAATGTCTAACAGTGACTCTGTGAGTTTCTGCATTCCAAAATGCGGGATATAGCTCACATAGACGAAGCATGAGTAAAGGTACCTTCTTTTCAAAAAGTCACACTTTATTAACATCAAATTTAATGTCATATTATGACGTTGTGTTTTAATTTATAATTTATTTGAAAGTGCTACTGACTGCCATGATACAAGATAAAAGTAAGTCAGATGTGTTGCTGCAATAAGAATCTTCGTTTCTGTTTTGTACATGCAAGAAGACAGCAACATGAATAACACTGAAGAATTCAGCTTTTACATGCAATTTGCATACAAACTGTTCTTCTCCAGTTGCATTATTATCAGCAGCATGGCGTTGAAATTTTTAGCAATTATTAAGGTCTAATACTAGACTCTGATAAACTTATAAATTTAAAAAAATCGCCCACAATTTTTGATATTTTGTTCGTTAAAAATTGGCATTGAAACCGGAAGTGTGCGGCAGCCACGACCTGTTTGTCCTCGAAAATAGTCTAAAACAGCTCATTCGAGTTATATCTCTCATTTCCAGGCCTCATCAAGTGAACGTAACATGGATTAACATGTTTAAGAGGCACATTGATGAATTTTCAAAAAAAATCTCAAAAATAGCGATTTTTAAAAATGCGTAAAAAATCTACCAGTAGAGAAAATTCGACTGTTTGATGTTTTTTCAAGCCGGAAGGGCCCCTATGATGACACCCGTTCCTAATTTCAATAGTTTTTGTCCTTTATCCATTTTTTTTTATTTAAAACATTGCTTTTTGCATTTTTACTCAAAAAACGCGTTTAGTGAAAGAAAATTATTTCTGAACACTTTGGAACACACGTCTTAGGCAAAAAATCGTGTAATTTTGAACATGGCTTAGAAACAAAAAATGAGGGTCCGAATTGACCACATGTGAAATGATTTAAACATATTTTATTGCTTTACATACATACATGTACAAGCAAAAGGGTCGGGCCACAAGTTCTTCTAACCTTAGTTACGGCCCTTCCCGACAACGAAAATAACATTATAAGCAATAATACAGATGGCGTTCTCATAGTCATGTAAAAAGGTAATAGTAATAAGAGAAGTGATACTGAAATTACATTATAGTGGAAGAAAAGTAGACATATAATAATAATAATAATAATAATAATATTATTATTATTATTATTATTATTATTATTATCATTATATGAAAAAAAGAAGAAGAGGAGGAGGAATGAAAGGAAAGTTAGTAAAGAATACAGAAAGTACACTCAAAATGATGAGAATTATGTAGTAGGTAAAATAGAGATCTGGAAAGAAGGAAATAGAGAGTAGACTGGTCTAATAGTTGGAGAAAAATAGAGAAAAGAAGAGAGAAAGTAACATGAGAATAGAAATAAAACGTTAAAGTACATGAGAAAACCAACAGCATTGTTGTTAAACCGGAAAACTAAATGGCCCACAACATATATACAATTATGTACAGGATATAGTAATAACTGACCACATGAAAACTTACTTTAAAGTGGTCAATGCGAGCAAAAACGTCAACAGTTGCAAAATCAGTGTAGACCATTTAGACACAAATGCACAATATAATTCCGCTAATACTGACACTAAATTCACATTGAAAAGTCAATCCTGTCGTATCAAAAAGTTAAAAGTTAGTCTCCCGATTTTTTACACGGCCACTACGCCATCTTGTATACATGTGAAACAGAAATAAGGTCAGAATCAGTCAATGCTTGAAATGATTCAAGATGGAAGGATTACCCGTGTCTTCAAATATGTATGTGTCTTCAGATATGTTCTGTTTCTTACGGGTACTTTGTGCTTTGTAGTTCACAATCCTCTTGCGTATGACATTAGCCAGCGCAAACATTTTTACCTTATGAAATGCGAGACCATCATACAGCACGGCAAGTGCTAACAACAACCGTGAAAGCAATACGTAGTCTTTTAAAACGACACAGCAGATTGAATGGCTTGTATATGGATTAAAGTCTCATTCTAGATGTTAGGACAGCTCGTTTTCAATCTGAACGCAGTTTTCTTTATGGAAAATAGATAATTGACCAATGGAAAAGGTCCGAATTGACCAACAGTAAAGGTCCGAATTGACCAAAGAATTTTTCGTTTTGAGGTCCGAATTGACCAATAACAAAGGTCCGAATTGACCAGTAGTTGGGGTCCTAATTGACCAGTGGTCGAGGTCCGAATTGACTAGGGCCGAATTTTTTAGCGTCCGAATTGAGTAGGGCCGAATTAGCCAAGGTCCGAATTGTCCATAATTCTTTTTTTTTCCCATCTCGGGTTTTGGAGTGGGATTTTCTTTCTGATTGCGTCTTTTCCTAAGTATTGCCTACGTATATGTTAACATGCTGATTATACTGTCATTAATATATTGTATATTGATAAGCTGCCAAATATCTTGTAAAAAAGTTGAAATTATATTTGATTTATTTAGTTAATGATGTTATCACCAAGAAAAAGGTCGTATTTTAACGGACATACTGATGCTTTTGAAATTAAACGTATCAATATATTATTATTAACATTTATGTATCCTATACTGCAGCATTCCGGAAAATGAGTTTTTCGGTAAGTTCTATGTTATTTTGACAAAATCGTATCATGTTTCATTCTAAAGAATTTCCAGATGTAATATTTGTTTGCTTGTATCTTTCATGTTATGTGTCCATCTATACTAATTCTAAAACTGTTGCATTTCACGGATATCAATGTTTTGATAATGGTTGAAAATATCACAATATTTTCTCAGAATTGCCGTGGAGGTCTTTCTGTAGCTACAAAAAGAAGGGATCTGTTCCAGTATGTTCGATGTAAGAAATATAATTTTGTATGCTTGCAAGACACTCATATTAATAAAAATCTTGAATCATTTATAAAAGCGGAATGGGGTTATGAAGCATATTTTAGTTCATATACAACAAACAGTAGAGGGGTTATGATTTTAATTAATAATAATTTTGAGCAAAAAGTCAAAAGAATAAAGAATGATGAAAATGGAAATTTTTTAATGTTAGATATGAACATAGAAGATAAAGACATTACATTAGTCAATATATACGGCCCTAAGAATGATAATCCACAATTTTATGAATACATGAAACGAAAAATAGAAGAATTTCAGAATGATCACGTTATCATATGTGGCGATTGGAATATGATTATTGATGCCGAAATGGATAGCTTTAATTACGCTCGTATTAATAATCCACGGGCTAGACAAACGGTTCTGCAATTCTTAGACCAAGAGAATTTTATAGATCCATGGAGGTTAATGCATGAAAATGAAAAGCAATATACATGGCGTAGATTAAATCCAAGTAAAAAACAAGCAAGGTTAGATTTTTTTATTATACATGAAAGTCTTTTCCAATATGTTACGGCTTCTGATATAATTCCAGGATATAAGACGGACCATTCGGCTATTACAATTAAATTAAAATTTCAAAATAATGATAGGGGAAAAGGGTACTGGAAGTTTAACAATAGTCTGCTTAGGGATACTCAATACGTTGAAAAGGTCAAAAAGATAATTGAAGATGTAAAACACACATATGCTACAAATTATAATATAGGTGATAATATTCCAAATCAAGATTTAGAGTTTAATATAAATGAGCAATTATTTCTTGAAACTTTGTTAATGATGATAAGAGGTGATACAATAAAATATAGTTCTATAAAGAAAAGACAAAGCTGTAAGGAAGAACAAAAATTGGAACAAGAAATAAAAACTCTAGAAAATGATATAAATGCAAATTTTTCGCAGATTAACGATGATAAATTTAACACTTTAGTTCAAAAGTACAAGGAGTAATGTTAAGATCTCGCGTAAGATATGAGGAGTTTGGCGAAAAACCAACTAAATATTTCTTTAATTTAGAAACTAGACACTTTACTAATAAGGTTATGAATAAAATTACAGAAGATAACGGAGATGAACATACAAATACAAAAGATATCCTTAACTGTCAAAAGCGTTTCTATGAAAACCTATATAATAATAATAATAATAATAATAATAATAATAATAATAATAATAATATAGATGATGAACCTATTCGTAATGTATTAGGAGAAAATGAAACAAAACTATCAGATCGTGAAGCCGAAAATTTAGAAGGAGAAATTACATTGCCAGAACTAACTAAAGCTTTGAAGAACATGAAAAACGATAAAAGTCCGGGTCTAGATGGGTTTACTGTCGAATTTTTTAAATTTTTCTGGTCTGATATTGGAGATTTCGTTTTACGATCATTAAATACTGGCTATCGAACAGGTAATTTATCAGTGACCCAAAAACAAGGTATAATTACTTGCTTACCCAAGTCAAATAAAAACAGGCATTATCTGAAAAATTGGCGGCCTATCTCCTTATTGAATGTAGTATACAAGCTTGCATCGGCTGTGATAGCTAATAGAATCAAACCAGTACTCAGTTCTCTAATTCATGAAGATCAAAAGGGTTTTATTTCTGGAAGATTCATTGGTGAAAATATAAAACTCATTTATGATATCTTATTTGAAACTAAACATCAAAACTTGCCTGGACTTGTATTATCTGTTGATTTTGAAAAAGCGTTCGACACGGTGTCATGGAATTTTATAGAAAAAACGCTGGACTATTTTAATTTTGGACCATCGATAAAATCTTGGATAAAATTATTTCAAAATGGATCAGAATCTTGCATTATACAAAATGGTCACATATCGGATTTTTTTAATCTTAAAAGGGGATGTCGGCAGGGAGATCCAATTTCGCCATATATTTTCATTTTATGCGCTGAAATTTTAGGAAAGTTAATAAGGAATAATAAAACAATAAAAGGAATAAAAATTAATGGTAAAGAATTCCGCTTGAGTCAATATGCTGACGATACCCAAATATTTTTAGATGGAACCGAAAAATCTCTTAAAGAAACATTATCTGTTTTAAATGTATTTTACAATATGTCAGGTTTGAAAATAAATATTGAAAAAACAAGGGCTATATGGATTGGTGCTTTGAGCCACTCAGCAGTACAACTCTGTATAAATGAAAGGCTTGACTGGTCACAGGATCCATTCAAAATATTAGGTGTTACTTTTACCACAGAAATTTTTGATGTTTGGAACCTTAATTCAAATGAAATAATCACTAAAATTGAAAACTTATGCAAGCAATGGGCGAAAAGAAAAATAACGTTAATCGGAAGAATAACAATCATTAAATCGTTAGCTTTATCGAAGTTTACACATCTATTTTTAGCTTTACCAAACCCACCCGAGGAACTGATAAAAAAGTTAAACACAATATTATATTCTTTCTTATGGAATTCAGGCCCAGATAGAATCAAGCGAAATAGTATTACTAAAGACTCAAAATTTGGAGGACTGCGAATGATAAATATAACTTACTTTATTAAAGCCTTAAAAGTATCATGGATGAGACGGATCCTACAGAATTCGCAAGGTGCATCATGGTTTACGCTGTCTAAGATAGACTTTCAAAAAGTGCTGTCATTTGGAAACGGTTATTCAAAACAATCTATTGTAACGCTTTATAATCCATTCTGGAAGGAATTGCTTCAGATATGGTCTTATTTTTGCAGCTGTATTAGAATAGAATCTGTTTACCAAATTTTAAACTCCCCGCTGTGGTTTAATAATAATTTATTAAATGGAGAATATTTCTTCATCAAGGACTGGTACAGTAAAGGACTGCGACATGTGTCAGATCTTATTGACGAAAATGGTAACTTTTACGAATTTGAAGACATAAAAAATCGCTTTAACCTGAGAGGTACGTTTTTAGATTTTCAATCTTTACTTAGAAAAATTTCAAACGAATGGAGAACTATATTAGAAGACAATAAAGTGACATGTATTTTGAATAAATATAATGTAAGATGCAGCATCTATATGCAACAAATTTTGGCTGACAAAAAGGGATGCCGTCGGTTTTATGACATAATGACGGGTTCTAATATTTTCATTGAAAATAATAAATGGGAACGAGAGATACCTGGTATTTCTGAGAGAGAATGGATCCATTATTATTCTGTTTTAAATCAATTAAACGAGGTTAAATTAAAAGATTTTCAATTTAAGGTCACACATAACATCTTAGTTACAAAATCGTTTTTATATAGAATAAATAAAATAGACAATGACCGATGCGAATATTGTAATCAACAAGCGGAAACAATCCGGCATCTCTTCGTTGAGTGTGAGCAAGTAAAACGGTTTTGGTCAGTTCTAAAAGACTGGCTTATAGCAAGTTCAAATATAGATATGAATCTAGCTGAAAGAAATATTTTGTTTGCCTTTCAAGATAAACACAGGTTACGAAATTACATCTTTGTATTAGCCAAACATTATATCTACACCAATAAATTTTCGGGTAAACAACTAAATTTAGATTCTTTTAAAGCAATTTTACGAAAGAAATTTCAAAGTGAAAGATACAGCGCCAATATTAATAACACTATGGGTAAATTTATGGCCAAATGGTCACAATTATATCACCACCTAGTGACTGATTCTTAACTGTTAAAATTGTGTAATTGCAATGGTATTATATGTTGTTATAATACAATTAATGTAAATTTAAGTTATATGAACAATCGACGAGTATAGACACGACGGACTGACAGATTCATTCTATACACAAACTAGTTCTAGAAAAAGAACCGATCAATTTCGTATTCACTACATGCTATCGGTTCTAGTTGAAGCCATGGCTATAAAAGTCGATTACAAAATTTTACCATTTGGATGTCAAAACAGCATGATCACATGATGTCACTGTATATTCATATTATTCCATTCATGGCACTATCAAATTACACAGTATTCCACCAAAAACAGTGATAATTAGTAAAATTTCCAGTTGTTTACTTGTTCATCCAACAGAAAGCAGCAATTCCATGTGCATGATGTCATGTGACATTTTGGTATACAGTACATCACCAAAATTTTGCACCACAAAAACTGGTAGCATAGAATAGAATAGAATATTTTATTTGGTATACAATAAGTGTTCACCACAACATACATGTAACAATGAATAACACGGCATTCCAATCAATACATTTTTATTGTGTGTTGTATACACAGATAAACTGACTTGTTTACTTGC
Source organism: Rugalucina vietnamica (assembly GCA_964017185.1). Classification (NCBI taxonomy): domain Eukaryota; kingdom Metazoa; phylum Mollusca; class Bivalvia; order Lucinida; family Lucinidae; genus Rugalucina; species Rugalucina vietnamica. The sequence continues at coordinate 11,659,393 of OZ024876.1, read as the reverse complement.
AGAGTATATTTTGCTTAATTTATATCTTGGGCAAGTCAAGTCGCCCCAACGACTCTGCTTTGGCATTTGAACAGAACATACATTTTAATTTACCTAACGGTGCAATCCCACCTTAGGGTGGATGAAGGTGATTTATGTCAGAAATTGATCAACTCAGTATCTGAAGAAAAATAAAGAAGGAAAAAGATTTCTGGAGGGGGGTTCAAAGTCTCCAATCGGGGGGGGGGGGTGTCTCCTTTTTATCTGCTTAGCCCTCAATTGACCCATGAAAATGAAATAAGTTTGTCCCAGAGGAGGGTTCTTTCTAGCAAACCCCCTCTTAATCTGCCACTGTACCCAGATAAACACTGTTTGCCTCTAGCAAGGGTGTTAGCCTTCAAATATTAAAACATGAGGTAATGGCTGTTGCAGTAAAATGTTGGTGTTTGGGGTGTCAGTTCCCAGTCTTCCTGAACAAGTGTTGCCTTCCGGTACCAGAAGGGGCCTGATTACAGGAATGGACTACCAGAATGGACATTTATATGTGTCCTGGAGTACTTTTTATTTGGTTTTTGGGGAAAGACAGTCATTAGTTCGAGAATCGTGTGGTTTAAGTACAGTTTGTTCGATGTGGTAGCCTATGTCAGGTGCTAGGTCACTGCTCATTCCGGTCCATTCTGGTAAAGAAACGCACCCCTGAAAAAGCCTTATTTATACGTTTCATCAAAAAGCCATTATAGGATATGCTGGTCTGCAGCTCTATGACCATATCGCAGTTGCTAATGGCGGAGGTGCAAGCACCCCTATATATCTACCATCCAACATATTCTCAATACACACATACTGCTATATATGTAAGCATTGTTATTGCTTTACGGTCATTATATTTGAAACATTTTTTGGATGTCATTACCTTTTTTGGGGGGGGTAAAAGTTGATTAAAATGGAGGCAATATCTCGACATGTCCAAAACTGTTGACTGGGACGTTCAGCATCAATTCAAAGAAACAAACAATCTTTTTTTTTCTTCTTTTTTATGTTTATAGATATCTTGCACACACGATTATAATAATCAAAGGGGCATAATTCAGCAAAGAGTTATATTTACTGACAGAAAAATATACATGTCAACAATCTTTTCACAAGGCATTCTTATTCCATGAAACTTTAAGGCCCTAGCATATAGGCCATTCAAAAAGGAATCAGCATATGTCTTGTCCATTGAAAAATAACTTCAGAAATACTATATTGGTTCTAATTAGCGCACATGCTCCAATAGGCACATACCCTGGTTGTTTCCGAAAAACATGTGCATAAGCACACACTGCGCCAGTAGTAAATTGTTATTTTACACCAATTCTACACAATGTTAACGCATATGACGCATTAAAACTGAACAGTAAGTGATCATAAACTACTTTGCAACAATTTGAACACTTATTGACATCACCAAAATTCACCATTGAAAGATATGACATGGTTTTTTCAGCATTTTGATGTGTTGTTTTCGTTCTTAGTGTGTGTTTCTTCCCTCAACTTTTAGTAATTTTGAAAAGTTAAGCGCACTGTGCGCTAATTAGTACGAATACGGTATTTTAAGTTTCAGTAAGCCAAAGCAAGCAAAATAAAAGGGTCCTGCTTAATGTGTCTGTCATATGTTGTATTGATTATCCATTTTTTTTCTTTTTTTGAAATCATCAATGGGCATACACTGTAGTTCACTGAACTTACACAGAAGGTCAGTTTGCACATGTGTTAACTGAGAACAATGGCTGACTGAAATATGAAAATATTGTGTAAAAAATGGTGACAATGGAGTACTCAGCGATCTAGTCACACTAGAGTGATTTTAAACAGTCAATATTGTAGATTGGTTTGTTTTCTTCAATAGTCACATAAAGTTTTTTATTGACACATCAGCAATATTGAAAAATCTACTCTTTTGTAATGAAAGAGTTAACATGTCATTCCCGTCTTACAAAATCTACAACTATACACAAACTCATCACTAACTTGGATAAGTTGCAAATATATAATAGCCTACCTTATCAAAATGGACCACGCTCCCTCTTATACCAGGGTGGACTTTTTCAGGTTTGAAGTATATAGGAATGTTGCGTTTCACCATTTCCGATAATTTTGTTAATATCCAATAAAAACACGAATGATAAGACAGTAACACCATGTACACGTTGGATAAACAACATGTTACACCCTGTATACACCTACAGTACATGTACCATGCACGAGCTTTACTAAACTGTTATTCAATAAAGCGTGTCTTTACTGGCTACACAATAAAGATACGGTGGACTTATACTGTCGTTTAATGTATACCTTTAATACGATAAAAGATATGGTGAACTAGTAATGCCAAAAGCCTATGAAGGCGAAAGCCTGCATCGGCAATATGTTGAGGAAACACATGTGACTAATTTCCCCGGCTTCCCGCGCAGATATTTGTTCTATTATTAGACGAGTCATTGCGAAGAGAACATGTCGAGATAGCAGCAGGAGTTAATCAACGATTACATGGGCCCTTATAAATGATAATTAACATGTACCTGATAATCAGCGATAACCAGAAGCAATTGTGGTGGTATGGCGATATACAAATGAATGTTAATAAAATATTTAAATATCAACCAACATATCCTAAAGGAGCATCATACATGTTACAAATCTTTAAAATTGAATTTTAATAATTTCATCACAAAGGGGTGTATATCAGCGAGCATCTGTCTGAACTTTGAGAGAAGCATATGGGCCGCCTCGTGAGAAAACAAACAAACTGCATATGCGAAAACAAAGGCGCAGATCAGCTTCGCAGTTACTGTGAAGCTGATCAGCGCCTTTGTTTTCGCTACACGGATAGTACAATTCCTCTAATTTTTAAATCCAAAATTTCCAGCCTCGAGCCATAAGTTCTGTGACTGTACAGGCCAATTTGTGTCGGGCATGTTCGGAAACCACATTGTTGGTTTTCCCACGAGGCGGCTCATATAATTAATGAAAGACTTTAACGTTATGACAAAGTTGTGAACTCAAAATGTGTGATTTGCTCGCGATTTTCAGCTTCATGCATTAGCGAATATCATGGCTGATCTTAACTTTTGAAAGTCGCACATGTGTTTTGCATAAATTTGAAAGATTTGCTGATTCAGTCATTTTTGTACTATCCATGTCGGCATAGAACATGCTTCTGTTGAATTTCGTATTTTAAATGCATGCGTTTTATAAGTATACAAACAAGAAGTTTCTACACAGAAAAGTCCTTGATACGATGTATATAGTCAGCTTAACTAAATTGTCTTCACGTGAAGGTAACATAGCCGTTGCCAGCAACATGTTTTCAGTTTTCTCTATAGGAATCATATTGCACTGCGTCGTTGGAATTCATGATAACGGTCTTGACAGAACATACATATTAACAAATAATTGGTCTAACAACATGTTCAATTATGGCCAATTTTATGCCTGCTGTGCGATACAGATGGCGCTGCAGAGGTGCGATTTACCTATCCCATGAGCCGTTTCTATTTATAGTAACACCGTTTCAGGTCTGCTACGTCATCACATGTTATCGGTATGGGGGAAATTAGTACTGTGCCTTTCCAATACCTATTATCAGCAGATGCAGACTTTCCCCTATTCATTTACTTTTGGTAATGCTTATAGACCTGTGACCAGTCAAAAAACCGTAACGAGTTCCATTTTGTATAAGTAAATTATATAAGCACAATAGCCCATTATCAAGCTACAAGAGACCACACGGAAATGACAAAAAACAACAACAATGGACACATGCATGGTATTGCTACGCTGACATTTTAGATTAATATTTCATGTCAACAATGAAACAAAAAGATCTGTTAAGATTTTCTTTTTCTATGGTGATAATTTCAGACATTTGTAGTGTCATGCCGCATAGTGCTAAGAATTTTTTCTTGAGCGTCATGACCGTCAGCATAATACGATGATGTTATATTACCATCTCTCTCCCTCTCTCTCTCTCTCTCTCTTCTAAGTTTTGATATAAGAAATGTATAAATACGTCTTAATAAGCTACAGTATAAAAAGACGTCTTTTAAAACAGTATAATGTATACATAATTAGAGAAATAGTACAAGTATGAATATGTCATTGTATAAAATATGTTTTTGACTTGGAAAATAAAATTATAAAAAAAGTATTGCCTACGTGTACTTTTGACGCTTGGGACATGAAATGTGCGAACATGGATGGCCAGGGCTGGGTCAGATAGACTACAGTGTAGAACTACCCTTGTTGGTAGAAAACTTGGGAGGTATTGTGTACATATAATGTAATATATCTTCATTGAGTGATACTCGCTTCGCAGAGGTTGGGTGAATCAAATAATTTGGTGCTAGACACACGTTCGACTAGAGTTGACGCAAAAGCGAAGAGAGGCGTGAAGCAGGGGTTGGTTTAGCAATTAAGACAGAACTTGTTAGTAAGCTTTCGGTGTTACTGAAAGGCATCAGTTACCGCAGAATGACATTTAGACTACCTCTGTCATGCAATAAACATGCTACTATTGCCAGTGCCTACCCACCTACGATGGGCAATCTAGATGAGGTTAAGTTCTATGATACCTCTGTCAGGCAATAAACATGCTACTATTGTCAGTGCCTACCCACCTACGATGGACAATCTACATCTAGATGAGGTTAAGTTCTATGATACCTCTGTCAGGCAATAAACATGCTACTATTGTCAGTGCCTACCCACCTACGATGGGCAATCTAGATGAGGTTAAGTTCTATGATACCTCTGTCAGGCAATAAACATGCTACTATTGTCAGTGCCTACCCACCCACGATGGACAATCTAGATGAGGTTAAGTTCTATGATACCTCTGTCAGGCAATAAACATGCTACTATTGCCAGTGCCTACCCACCTACGATGGACAATCTAGATGAGGTTAAGTTCTATGATACCTCTGTCAGGCAATAAACATGCTACTATTGTCAGTGCCTACCCACCTACGATGGACAATCTAGATGAGGTTAAGTTCTATGATACCTCTGTCAGGCAATAAACATGCTACTATTGTCAGTGCTTACCCACCTACGATGGACAATCTAGATGAGGTTAAGTTCTATGATGCCTCTGTCAGGCAATAAACATGCTACTATTGTCAGTGCCTACGCACCTACGATGGACAATCTAGATGAGGTTAAGTTCTATGATGCCTCTGTCAGGCAATAAACATGCTACTATTGTCAGTGCCTACCCACCCACGATGGACAATCTAGATGAGGTTAAGTTCTATGATACCTCTGTCAGGCAATAAACATGCTACTATTGCCAGTGCCTACGCACCTACGATGGACAATCTAGATGAGGTTAAGTTCTATGATACCTCTGTCAGGCAATAAACATGCTACTATTGTCAGTGCCTACGCACCTACGATGGACAATCTAGATGAGGTTAAGTTCTATGATACCTCTGTCAGGCAATAAACATGCTACTATTGTCAGTGCCTACGCACCTACGATGGACAATCTAGATGAGGTTAAGTTCTATGATACCTCTGTCAGGCAATAAACATGCTACTATTGCCAGTGCCTACCCACCTACGATGGACAATCTAGATGAGGTTAAGTTCTTTGATACCTCTGTCAGGCAATAAACATGCTACTATTGCCAGTGCCTACCCACCTACGATGGACAATCTAGATGAGGTTAAGTTCTATGATGACTTAGAGATCGTTATTTCTGCAACATACTAAGTAGGCATGTAGTGAATGTACAGATTGCGAATGTTATAATTCAGTAAATTATGATTAATAATTTATCACTATTATAATCAAATTACAACACTCAATGCGAAACGTACAGATGATTAATAAATGAGCCGCATCGTGAGAAAACGGGAATTTGGCCTATGCGAAAACAAAGGCGCAGATCAGCTTCGCGGTAACCGCGAAGCTGATCAGCGCCTTTGTTTTCGCTACACGGATAGTACACTTCCTCTTCTTCTTAAATCTGAAATTTCAAGCTTCTAGCCTGCTTCTGTGACTGTACCGGTTGGTTTGTGTCAGACCTGGTCGGAAACCCCGAAGACCGGTTTTCTCGCGTCGCGGCTCTATTATAATCAACTTACAACACTCAAGGCGAAACGTACAGATGATTTAAAATTATCAAAGGTAGTGAATAGCAATTGTATCTAAATGACATGTACATCCAAACATTCACAAATATTATTGGAAGGCAATAAAGACCTTTCAGAGATCGTAAAAAAAAAAAAAAACGAAAATCGACTCATCCGCGTTTTAGGATTTACAGGTAGGACGTATTTACCACAAAGTTTTAAACATTGCAGCTTATTTTAACATGCAACGCTATCCAAGGTGCTAGAATACATCGGTACTGATTACAGTTGCTTACCATTTTACCTGCTTGTGCGAATTATGAGTCTTGTTTACACCCTGTCCAACGTTGACGCCGGTGAAACGGCCCCAACACCGGTTACTACGGTGCTTTCGCTACAAAATTTGATGAATGCGAATAAATTTCTTGTGTTGTTCAATGTTATATAAACGTTTGCGATGAAGTAAAACGCGCATCTAATGGATAATTAACTTGACTTTTTATTTCTACTTGAACGAAAAACTGTTTTTGTATGATTTTTCCAAACATTCGATTCAAAGTTGGTAAACAGGTTCGGCCGAGGCCTATTCGGCCGATTTCTACAGAAACTGTTCGTATTTTCCAAAATACGCACAAAATGTGAGCAAACGAGCATTTTGATGTGACTTGTAGGCAAGATTGTGGGACGTTTGCATCGTTCTCGATAGATTTTCCCTCGAAAAATCACAGGAAGAATTTTATGACAAAAAGTAAACACAACGCCGGTTACTACGGTACCAGAATTACCTGGATTATTGGATAGATGGGCATTCTGGCTTTACAAGATGCGGATTGTGTTACTAATTCGTGCCCAGCTTCTGCCTACATAACTCTTTTATGTAGTTTAGGAAACTATACGTTTATTGGCATGGTTATCAACCCTATAATGAAGAGATTCTAATGAAACAGTTCCGTATTGTTATGAGATAGAAGTGGTTCCAATAGGAAAACAGGGCTTGTCCATGACTCACCAATTGCACGTAATTATACTTTGAGGTACCTTGGTATTATAAGTTACACCAGCCTTTCTGCAACCATTATAAATTGAAGTACTTTCTTGCTTGTACTTACTTACTTACTTACTTACTGGCTCAATGACTCTATGACTGACTCACGCATTCGGAAGTTTCGAGTCGAAACATTATCCAGTATGTTATAATAATAATAATAATAATAATAATAATAATAATAATAATAATAATACCTTTCATGTAGGTTTCGGGAACTTTACGTTCATTGGCATGGACATCAAGTCTATAGTTTTTTTTTGTTAAATTGTTTTTCTTTTTAATGAAACGGTTCCGTATTTATAAGATAAATCTTGTCTCATTGTAGAAAAGGTTGCCGTAAGCCATATAAGACACTACTCATTTCTAATTAAACTTCTTCGTATTTTTTCTTACTTCAGAACTGACTCATTAAGGTTAAGATGTTTCTAACAACTCTTAACAAACTAAAAACCCTAAACAATAACAACATATCTTACTGTTCTGGAAAATAAACGTTCCTCTGATCAACCTGATTTTCTCCCATGAATTAGAGTTTTTAAAAAGTATTTAAAAATGCATAGGCCATATAGTAAAATTACTTCTTTGTCTGGCTTATTGACAATCAATGATTAAAACAGATCATTTAAGAGCAATGAACATATTAATGAGAAAGGGGTGGGTCATACCGCGGTTTAGGATACTCAAGTGACCCTTTAGATTTGGCAACAAAGAGAATTACTGTAAATAGGGAAGTCAACACAAAGACAAGTATTATCCAAATGGCAAAGTATCGTATTGTTTCTTTCAGAGTAAGACAATATAAGTGGAGAATGCGAAAGGAGTCATCGTTGACCTTTTAATAAATCAAAGATAAAAAAAAAAAATCACAAAGATCCGCATTCGTTTCAAACGCGAACCTTAGAGACTTTCATTGAAGACCGAGCTCCAAGTGAACTAAGAAGTCCAGTATCTGCTGAAAATATAGTCTTCTTCCCATTGAAAAGCTCTTGTTTGGTTGGGATTTTTTTCCACAGACGTGACATTCCATTTTCTGACAAAAAATAAGTAAACATATACGTATCAATATTTAGTGTATTTCGGGTATTAGCATTCCAAATAACCATATGAAGCAATATACGGTTAACATAAGGTGCATGTATGATGTCACTGAGGGGGAGATAAATTATTTGTTTGTATATTTGTTCTTGCTTTGACGTTCCAGTCAACAGTAGCTGTTGTGGCCAGATTGGAAAGGGTTTCGACTGCTATTCTAGATTGGGGTGCCATTTGAAATCCTTTTTTGCTCCAACACAGCATACAATACAGCAACGCGAGTGATTTATCTGCATACAACTGACTGACAAATACGGTGTAGTGAATTGTTATTCAACAAATCACAAACAAGAGTTGATCTTTTTTATTCTAACATGCAATAAACAAAATAAAATCATTTTAAACCTTCAGTTTCTCAATAACTTTTCGACCATTGCACTGATAAAATTCCGCCAAACTTTTGACGTTACCGCAAATGTCTACACATTTTCAATATTCAATAGTTAAGAATGTTTTCGATGGAAACTTATGTCATATTCAATAGAAGCAAGTTCCCGGCGGGACTACTTTCGATAGTACAGTAAGTTGCCATTGAAAAAATATCTGGCAGCCATTTTCCATTTCCATTTCAACTAAACGAACGACGAAACTAGGAAAAATACAGATGTCCTCGAACAAGAAATACACAAAACTTCATTTCATGACAAATACATGTACCTCAAATTTTGGAAGAACAATGATTTAAAAGTGTTTGTACTCCGAATTTCTAACTTTGTTCATGAAATTTCCGATCGCAACGACGTCAAAGAGTCACGCCGACGTCATCAATTTTACTGCAAAGTCACAGTTCTCGCGTACGCTAAGGTGAAGCCCTGCGTGTGTTGCAATATGGTGATAAGTCGCTAAAACCGATACCATTTTACATGAAATGTGGCCAAATGAAATGTCTATCAGGACTGGAGATGCCAGGAATAAGCATTTACAAACCTTCCATTGCGTACTTTAGGGTATATACATGTAATGAAAAGGTTACTGAATGAAAATCGTAAACAATTTGGAACTCGTTCATATGGCTGAGATTCACTCGCAAGCTCGTGCGTCCTCGCAATATGAACTCGTTCAGAATAGTTTTCGACATTCATTCAATAACATATATAATTATTATTATTATTATTATTATTATTATTATTATTATTATTATAACTTATTGTGTAATGTTTTGACTCTAAACTTTCGAATGCTTGAGTCAATCATAGAGTCAATGAGCGAGTAAGTAAGTACAAGCAAGAATCTACTTCAATTTAAAAGGGTTGCAGAAAGGTTGGTGAAACTCATAATACCAAGGTACATACACCTCAAAGTATAATAACGTGCAATTGGTGAGTCACGGACAAGCCCAGTTTTCCTATTGCAACCACTTCTTTCTCATAACAATACGGAACTGTTTCATTAGAATCTCTTCATTCTAGGGTTGATAACCATGCTTGTAAAGGTAGAATGCCCATCTATCCAATAATCCAGGTAATTCTGGTACCGTAGTAACCGGCGTTGTGTTTACTTTTTGTCATAAAATTCTTCCTGTGCATTTTTTGGGGAAATCTATCGAGAACGATTTAAACGTCCCCAAATCTTGCCTACAAGTCATATCAAAATGCTCGTTTGCTCACATTTTGTGCGTATTTTGGAAAATACGAACAGTTTCTGTAGAAATCGGCCGAATAGGCCTTGGCCGAACCTTGTTTACCAACTTTGAATCGAATGTTTGGAAAACTTATACAAAAACAGTTTTCCGTTCAAGCAGAAATAAAACGTTAAGTTAATTCTCCATTAGATGCGCGTTTTACTTCATCGCAAACGCTTATATAACATTGAACAAAACAAGAAATTTATTCGCATTCATCAAATTTTGTAGCGAAAGCACGTAGTAACCGGTGTTGGGGCCGTTTCACCGGCGTCAACGTTGGACAGGGTGGTTTAGGGGCAAGTTATATTACAACGGGGGCCTATGGGAACGATGATTATAGATCTCTGCCCAAATACAATGGGATATTCATATACGTAGTATATGAAACACAGTTTTTGAAAACCATATTTCGTTCTTAAGCGTTATTGGCGTTACTGCAGCTGATTTTTATGTTCAAGTAATCGCCGTAAAATGGTACAAAGGTTATCATTGCTCGGATATTTGACTTCTATTTAAAACGACTTTGGAGACCTTTCACGATTTTTCAAGTTAAAAACGTCTGTATCTTGACAATAGGAGGCACTTTTAGAAATGGTGCATCCACACGAGTTTTGAAAAAAGGTCACATATCTTAACCACAATCGGTTTATGCAACGCCTTAAGATAGAACGTATAAAATAACGAAAAAAGCAAATTTCGTCCATATTTTATATGTATTGGCAAACGGTTATGCAACATTTTCGATGAGGCGTTTTTATTGACATCTCTATAACCCCTTCAGATTCACGTCGACCTGAAAGTGACACATATCGTTAAGGTTTAGAAATCATCTTCCATTTACAGGATGCCAAACCCATATTGTCTTTTTTCATTGAATGGCGATTATCTAAATCCAATCAGTGCCGGTTTATTTTCCTAACCAAAATAGATTGTATTCGTCAAAAAGGTCAACAGTTTTGATGTAATTTACGTCTCTCCATTGATGAATACTTCCTTTACAAACGAGCACCATCGTAAGAAACAAAACTGTACTTTGATATTACTGTACCGTCGATTCCTATCGACCCAGATACTATTCATTACGAAAACGTGCCCATGCAATATACAGAGATTTTTAAAGTTGTATTAAAAAATGAAAATTTCCAGAAGAAAAAAATTGATATTTTTCTTATTTTTGCTCAAAACATAGATGGTGGGTAACGAGTACCCACAATCTATGTTTTGGAGCAAAAATAAGAAAAATAGGTATGCCCCTGCATACCCCCGTTTTGCTATATAAAAGTGGGGTTCAGGGGGTAAGCATTACACGGACATGTTTTCCTGATGATTATGCGTTTTTCTGTCTGGATTTTAAGACTCTAGAAACATTTTGTTGCTACCAAGACTCAAAAGAAGCGATGTAATTCACAAGAAATCGCAATGACTTACCTTACACACACACTCGCACACTGATTTAAGTTTACTGATGTGTTTTTCAACGTTTGAAAATAAAGAAACAAAACACGCTGCTAATGTTTCTTTTTTGTAAATTGAATTCTTAAATACTTTCTTATCTTTTTCATTGTGTGAAGAAGATATGTTTTGGAAATATACAACTGAGCAAAAATTGACACTGCGTCGGTGGTTGCGATATCTATATAATGATTGTTTTGTGTCTGAGATGTCACTGAGATTCTAACTCCAATGTAATTTTATACTAATGCCCACACAAAACAAATCTTGAAATTACCATTGGAACAAATTTCCACAACCTCTTTTGGAGCTCGTTACCATGTATACTAATATACAATCAATTTAGGAAAGGCTGGTCATATAGGGCTACACGACTAGCCAATAAGTGCTATACGTTGCTAGTCGACCCGTATACAGTCAGTGTCGGCCTAGAATTACATGTATATTTGGTTCGACCAAAGTAGCAAATTTGACACTTTTGGAGAAATCATTGTTCCTCGTGTCTGCCAAATTTGTCATTCCAATTATTTTATTATGGCTGTGCCAGTGTCTGATCATTCATCAGGAAAACATGTCCGTGAAATGTGTACCCCCTCAAACCCCACTTTTATATAGCAAGACTGGGGTATGCAGGGGTATACCTATTTTTCTTATTTTTGCTCAAAACATAGATTGTGGGTACACGTAAGAACCGCCTCGGCGAGGCGGTTCTAACGTGTACCCACAATCTATGTTTTGAGCAAAAATAAGAAAAATAGCAAAAAAAAAATCTATTGAAAAATTTCAGTTTTACTACTTTAAAAATGTATGTATATTGCATGGGCATGTTTTCGTAATGTTTTCATTTAATTACCTTTTATTCTACTTTAAAACATGAGTTTTTATTTATTTATTTATATACTTATTTATTTTTTCTTTTCTTAAAATACCGTCCATTGAATCCATTGAACTTGGCATGGTTTCCTTTATTAATGCCATTAGATTTGCTGCTGAGAATATAATAGGTCAGGCAAGTCTTAATAGATTAAAGGCTATATTTGTATACCTGTGATTTATTCAAGAGCATCTAATACTTAATCAATGGTCTGTGAAAAGAAAAATCTTGTCTAAAGGCTAAATTTAGAAACTATTTGATTTCGTGGTTATTTCTGATGCCAATAACTCCTGAAATGTCACACCAAATTCATTATGAAAACTTTCCCATGTAATATACAGAATTGTTGTTTTTCTGCTGTAAAAAACAAATTTTCATTGGAAAATGTTTGATATATTTAACAATTTTGTTGATTGTGGATACACGTTAGAACCGCTTCGTGTATACCTATTTTCTTATTTTAGCTTAAAAACGTAGATTGTGGGTACTATCAAAATAATTCTACTGACAATTTTCAATTTTTACAATTTAGGCAAAATCTGCGTATGACACTGGCGTGTTTTCGTAATGTGATGTAACATTGGGAACACTGGCACATCAAAGTTTGAATAAATCGTGATCTTTAGTTGACCTTGACCTATTTAACAGCAAGGTCAAATTTGGTAACACAGGTTTTTCAATCGGAAAAGTGGATTTTGTAGCCTACCAGTGACCTGAAAGTAGGTCACTAGATATACAGACAACTTGTTAATGAAGTTATGTGAGCATTCAATGTCAAGGTCATTTCTTGACCTTGGCTAAAGGCCATTTACATAATGAATTAAAACCACAGTTTTCGCAGAAACCGCTAAGACAATCAAAGCCAAATTTTATATGAAGCCTCCTTGTGAAGAAAGGGGTGGTATAAATGAACTAGGCCACATTATCAAGATGACCACCACGCCCATTTATGGTAAAAAAGCAAAACTCGCAAAACTTTCACCGGAGCCGGTGGACTGATTTCAACAAAACTTGAGTTTTGGGCTGGAACAATACCTCGTACTTGTCATTGAGGGAAACCTTGTATATATGAGCCGCCTCGTGGGAAAACCAACAATGGTTTCCGAACAGGTCCGACACAAACCGGCCTTACAAACACAGTAAATAGCTAGAAGCTTGAAATTTTGGAGTTAAGTAGAGGAGAAATTGTACTATCCGAGTAGCGAAAAAAAAAGGCGATGATCAGCTTCGCGGTTACCGCGAAGCTGATCTTCGCCTTTGTTTTCGCCTATGCAGGTTGTTGGTTTTCCCACGAGGCGGCTCATTTCCGTGTAATATTTACCCCATTATACCTCACTTTTATATACACAAACTGGGGTATGCAGGGGTATAACTATTTTGCTTTTTTTAGGTCCAAAACATAGGTTGTGGGTAGGCCTACTCGTTAGAGCCGCCTAACGTGTACAAACAACCTATGTTTTGAGCAAAAAAAAAAAAAAAAAAAAAAAAAAAAAAAAAAAAAAAAAAAAAAAAGAAAGAAAGAAAACAATCAAACATTTTGCACTGAAATCTCTGTATTTTGCAATGGCGTGTTTTCGTAATGAAAACCTTTCTTCCTCTTCCGCTGAATTACGAAGAGTCACAGGCGAAATGAATTTGCACTAGGCATTGGTAAACTGCTTCTGAGAGAGTTGATAAAAACTCAAATAACTGACCGTCTCGACATGACCTTGAAATTACCTCAGCTGTCTGCAAATGACGTTAATCTGCGTAAAAAATCAAGTTAGCAGCTTGAAACGGTGTTTTATAGCGATTGCCATCCATGAAATGATGGGGAAATTAATCACAAAAGCAGAATTGATTCTGTAAAGTGACTCGTTATTGTCTGTATTGGGTTAAATTTCAAATGAGCAAACAAATAAACCTTTACTTTCATTAATCAAATGAAGAAAATTACAATTATCTTTTGCCTAGAGAAAGCAATTATTTTGTAATTAACACTGTATGTCGACGGCGTTTTGATCTTGACTTCCAAGTTTACAAGTTTATTTTCAATCTCTCAATCCTCGTTACCGAGGCAACATGAGATACAATGGATATATGAGCCACCTCGTGGAAAAACCAACAATGTGGTTTCCGAACAGGTCTGACACAAATCAGGCTGTACAACAACAGAAGCAGGCTAGAAGCTTGAAATTTTGGAGTTAGGTAGAGGAGGAATTTTACTATCCGAGTGGCGAAAACAAAGGCGCTGATCAGCTTCGCGGTTACCGCGAAGCTGATCTGCGTCTTTGTTTTCGCCTATGCAGATTGTTGGTTTTTCCATGAGGCGGCTCAATATGTACAGCGTGATACGAGGCGTAGTGTACAAACTGCATAAATATGCATTTAATAAACGTACAAAATGCATACAATACAATATTTTTGGACTAATGGACTAATTGATTCACATTTTTTACTGAAACATTTTTCCTCTAGAAAATTCAGCTAATTTAGCTGATTACAGCCTGAGGTTTAAACATTTCAATGAGAGGGGTAAGTTACAAACTATCGAAATTACCTTTAATAACCGGCAAAGTTTCCTTAGTGTAGCAAGATGTGTTGCATTAAGAAGAGATGAAAACTTTATAAAATTGGGTCTCACGAAGAATTTTTTGTCTATATACTGCCTTCTAAAATTATTGAGATAAGAACAGGTTAACATGTAGTGAAACTCATCACCAATCTAAATGGCATAAATGACACTTTCTATTCTCTATCCGTATTCTTCTCCATTGTCCAGTCTCGACTGGAAGCCTATGGTTTCTCATTCTAAATTTTAATAAATATTTTCTAGATGTTTCTCTAGGCTGCTAGCCAGAGGGTCGATTGCTGCCCCCCCCCCCCGCCCCCCACCCTAGGGAATTTTGCAGACATACCCTATCTTAAAGAACAATTCAAGCTGAGTAGAATAAGAGATGTTTGCACCCTGAGCGTTGGGGCGTTATCCTGTAACAGCCTGTTACATATGTTACCTTAACAAAATTAAGAAATTATGATCTGGTGTTTTCAGCTACACAAAATTGACAATACTTTATCATTTTACTCAACTTTTTCATACTGTCTGCTTGCTGAATGTCTATACTACATATTAAAATTGTTTGATCAAAGATTTGACCAACACTAACTGTAACATACGTAACGTAAATTAAGATACCCTTTGAAAATAACACTTTTGAGTGAACATGTAATGAATAACGAAGGACATTATACATAGCAGGAATGCCAGTACATGCCGGTCTAATGCCCCATTCCATAAGATATTTTGCAAACATATATCTTGAAAGACAATTCAAGTTTGCTCCAATAAGAGATGTTTGCTTTATATACTGTCAGTCTGTTACATATGTTACCATAATATGTTTAAAAATAATGATATGTCAGTTTGAGCGTCAAAAAATTCAGATTTTTATTAATCCATTCACCCTTCTCTTATTGTCTGCATGAAACATGTCCATTCTACACACTAAAGTTGCTTGAGCAATACTCATCTGACACCCACAGTGTAATGTCTGTAACATTTATCAAAAATACCCTTTCAAAATTAGCATTGTGAGTGACATCGTATGTTTTTTTAGTTACACATTCCAGCTTTTCCAAATACATGTGATTTGTCCATTACCATGTTCAATGGAGATGGAAAATTCCTATTATACTGTATATATTATACTAAATGGGTTGTTTAGCAACCCTACCCCCAGTTTCATAAGCCAAATATTGTATTGCTAATTACACAAAACGTGTAAATACTCATTTCTAATGGCTATATCTAATGTTGATAATTATTTGCTTATATTTCATGCTTATTGAGAACTATAGTTCTGAGTGGGTGTTACCAGACATCTAGATGAGAAATGTAACGTATGTAACATATATGTATGAATAAGGAATGACGCGGGGTACAGTAGAAAAAAAGATGCTATTTAAAAAATAGTGCCAACACTTCACATTTCCCTATGAATAATTTAGTTTTTGGTGTAAAACAATACTAAAAATCTTATTCATTTCTGATAATAAATGTCTTTGGACCCCTTTAAATACTATTAATAAAACGTTTAGAAATCTCTTTAAAATGCAGAAAAATTAGGGTATTACTACAAAAGAGTTTGTACCTGAACTGTTAATAGACCTAGAATGCTCATAGTGGTATCAAATAAATGCTACGGCAATGGACTAATGCCCTCAGTCCTCTAGACACATCATCTGAATTTCAGTTTTATGAATATTAATGAAAACTTTAGAAATTATAAAAAATACATAACAAATAGGCAGATATACCAAAAATGATTATGTTTTTCAGCAAACCAAAGTCTGAATGTGCTGAAAATGGCAAGGGCAATTTTCTAATCACCCTATTATAATAGAAAGTCATTTGATGAGCATTAATAAAATATAATGGTTAAATTAGATGTTGGCGATTAACCACCAAAGAATTGAGGCGGTGCCCGTATTAAACAAGATGAATCTTGGCTACTAGAAGACACAGACAGCTATAATTGCTAACTGCCTGTTGCTAAGAAAATGTTCTTTAATCATATGATGTTATGAATAAATCATAAAAATCATATGAATGTTTGTTTCATGAATTGCAACCAGAACTTCTGAAAAAAAAAAGAGAAAATTTGCAGAAACGTGAAGGGGTATACCAACAAAATCACTTGTATCTCCACTGTCAATAGCTGTCGAGTAGTCAAGATGGCATCAAATGTTACTATTTTGTTACTTTAATGATGAATTATTGTCATGTTATCACAATATATATGAATAATTGTCATGTTGTCATGTATACATATCACAAAACATATGAGGTAGAAGCAAAGGTACATGCGTCTCTGTTGCTGGACACCCTTAATTTTTTGCTATTTACCAATTTTTATCGACGTTTTATGAATATCCATGAAAGAAAATCTGATATGCTTTGTAAATAAGAGCACTGGGAAATTGCGTATTGTCCAAGCAATAATCTGATACTAATTTAGCCCTCTAAGGCAATGAGCAGCCGGGATATAAGTGATTTTGTTGGTATATCTCTTCATTTTTTCTTATTTTCTCATATTTGTGAAGTTTGGTTTTAATATTAGTGACCTTTATCAGATAAGAAGGTTTATATATCAGGTTACATAGTTATAATACATTGTCATAGCAATCATTTGATACCAGGTTCAGTATCAGTAACCTAGACACAAGCCATTTTGTAAGGTATACCCTCTTATTCGCTGTGATTCGTCCCCAGTCTGCAAATATTGCATTAATATTCATTAAACTTAAAATAAGTTTATTCATTTAACAGACTAGAAGACAAAGTGAATAGCCTAAAGCATCAAGCTGCTACCACTTTTATCATTCTAGGTCTGTTGACATGCCAGGCACTAGTAATTATGTAAGTATACATCTTATTTTTCAGTGATTTTCCAAACTTTTCACAGTTTATTACATGTATATTAATAATGATAAATATGCAAATGAGTTTTCAAATAGACCCAATACATCTGTAAAATTGTCAAATGGTATCACTGGTGTATAAACTAAGTGCCACGATGATAGCTTGGATCTGAAAGGCGGTTTTTTGTGGTTTTTTAATGATTTTTCGGCCATTTTAATATTTAAATTAAAATTCACAAATATGCACATAAGATAATTTGCATAACTTACCTTGAGATAAAACGGTTATAATGAAGATGCTTTTAAATGAAACCAAGCTCAGTGGTCTATGATAAGTCATAACGAAAATATGATCAATTTTGTAGGTCAAATTAACCCCATGTGGTATTGGTAACATTGTAACATTACATGAAATATAAATATAAATAACTTGGCGTTACACCGTTACAACTGAGACACATCTAGCAAATGAAAATAACACAACCATGTCATTATTACCTTGCACATTGGTGTTTGCAGCTTTGTACTCCACAGAAACTATTACAGAAACCCTTATTTGTTTATGTATGTAAATTCACATATTTTTGTTACATATGTTACACAAATTGATAACCTCTGAATCAACTTGATAAAATTATGTATCCTACATATTGCCCTTGAAGAATCTTGCAGACAAATGATAGAATTATGGTAAAACAACCTATTGTTCAATTCAAATAAAACATACTGCAAATATAATAAGCTGGTAGCAGTTGTTATTTTTAAATGGCCGTTACACCATTACACCCCGTCGTACTAAGTGCAAACATCTCTCATTTGAATGCAAATAACACAAACATGACATTCTAAACTTGCAAATTGGCGTTTACAGATTTGCGCTTCACAGAAACTATCACTGAAAACCTTATTTGTTTATAAATGTAAATTGTTACATACGTTACATACGCCATACAAATAGAGAACCATCTCTGTCAGCTTGATAAAATTATGCATCCCACATATTTTCCTCCAAGAATCTTGCAGAAAAATGGTAGAATTATGGTAAAACAACCTATTTTTCATTCCCAATCAAAGAATACTGCAAATATAATAAGCTGGTAACAGTTGTTATTTTTAAATAGCTGTTACACCGTTACGCCCCGGCGTACAAAGTGCAAACATCTCTCATTTGAATCAAAAAAGACTGCTCTTAAAGATAGACTATGTCTGCAAAATGATGTTTTACATTTTTTACACTATAAGTGTCTGAAACCTAATGGCGATTGGGCCATTTTTTACCCCAGGAATTTATGTAGAGCTCCATATAACATTGCTGCATACTGAATTTACAAGCTGTGTGTCGTGTGGTTCCAGATAATTTTTTTCAAGGTTTTCCCTTTGAAAGTATATAGAAGCTAATAAGGATTTAATACTACATCGCCACATGAAAACAAATAAAAAATGAAAGTCTTTGCCCAGGGATAGGACCTGTATGAACACCAGGTATGCCGTCGGCAGTATGATTTTTACAGAGGACTCCTACATATTGCTACACACTAAATATATATACAAGTTGGCTTCTTTAAAAAGAAACCAATGAAAAGGTCAGCAGCCGTTTGTTATAAGAGATTCCTTTTGCTCTAGATTTCAGTGTTGTTGATTCTCTGGTTTGTCATTAATTTCGATTCTCATACGTTTCAGTTTCGTTTCCTATACATGAATGGCGTTTCTTGTTATGAACGTTTGACCAGTGTGTGTATCTGTCACTCAAGGCATTGACCAAAATTTCTGATGTTATGGAATCAAAGCCAATACTAAAGGAAACACGAATACAATCAATATGTCGATTTGTAGAAAACCTTTTTGCAGTGCAGTCAATTTGTGTCAGAGTTCTGAATTTTGACCTGCAGCCACACTACCAGAAACAGACCCATGGGACCGATGTGATGGACTAAAAGTCAGCCATATAGTTTCTGTACCCCTCGTTAGGGTATCTACGATCTAAGCCTAGATGCGCTAATGATAAGCAGTCACCACGATCGAGACTGCTTGCTAGATTTTACCGCTTTTTGACGGGGAGTGTCAACAATGGATAAATTTAATTAATTGCGGTTAACTGTCTAGTCAGTATAGACGGGTTCACTAGTTTTTATTCAGCGCTTTATGTGACAAAACGCGTAATTGAGAGAGAGCAGTCGATCATGGGTAAAATTTTCTTCATATTCAAAGTAAACACTGTGGAAAAGGTCCTGAGGGACCTTTTCCAATAAGCTTTGGACCAGGCCGTCTAGCAGTCTCTGAAAAGATTATTTTATGTTGTTGTTTTTTTCTATTGTTCGTCTATAGTCCAATTCGCATGCGCCAAAAATACACACGTGTAAATATACTCCGGTGTGCAAATTTTACTCGGGGTAAGTAAATGGCGCATGCGAACGCAAATACACACCGGAGTATATTTACATACGGGTAAATTTACTCCTGGTCTGACCAGATGCAAATTTTATTTTTACAAATACACACGTGTAAATTTACTAGTATGTCCCATGCGAACGCAAAGTAAAATTTACCCATGAGTATTTTTATTTCAAGTCAATATTCTGCTTTTAGATAATGAATTTTCACATTTTTTGTTCCTAACTGATTATATGACAGTTGCTGAAACTGTGGACATTGTTGCCAAATAAGAGTTTATTGCCATTCATAACATTTTAGATCATATGGAGTGCAAACAGCCACACAATTTCTTCATCATTCTTGGTTAGGATTCTTGGGGCATTTTAACAGTAATTCCTTGTAAAAGGATGAAAAAAGGGAACTGTATAACTGCTAAGGTTATGCCTGACCATTACATGATTCCCCTCTGCTGCCAAAGTCTACATGAACACCTTTAAGCAGCCTCTTCTTGTTTTGCAAATACAGAAAACTTAAATGAACAGGTTTTAATCCAGAAATGATAAATTTACCTACAAAAATACTCCTGGCGATAAAACCCATGCGAACGCAATTTAAATTTATTCTCAGGTTGATTTGCACACCGGAGTATAAATACACACCGGAGTATATTTACACGCGTGTATTTTTTGCGCATGCGAATTGGACTTATGAAAACAATTTGTTGTATTGGAAACCAGAGTTCTGATCCGACCTTTCAAAAGTTTAGCTAATCAGTTAAAATTATACTTTCGGTAAATTTTGAGTATATTAGATGATGCATGCACTTTTCTTTAGTAACTAAAAGTTTAATTGGTTGATTGATACTCCCACCACCATATAGAAAAGCACACATAGGCACCTATATAATGAACAGGATCGGCAATGTTTGATTGACATTATAGGGCCATCTGTCGGACTTTTGAACTCGTTCATCGTTTTCCAATTCCTGGCTCAGCGTATCGACTTTTTAACTTCAAAACATTATTTGCAAATACAAAATTAATGGCTCAGATCAGCCATCAGGAAAACATGTCCATGAAAAGTTTACCCCCTTAAACCCCACTTTTGTATATTTGCAGGGGTATACCTTTTTCTTATTTTTGCTCCAAAACATAAATTGTGGGCACTCGGTAGAACCGCCTCGACGTGTACTCCGCAATCTAATTTTTGAGCAAAAATAAGAAAAACAAATATTAAAAAAATGATCTGATTTTTTTTTCTCAAATTTAAAACTGAAGAAAAATCTGTATGGGCGTGTGTTCATTAATGTATGGGTTTTTCTCTACTCTCTAGTCCGATATTTCAAGCCTGACACGATCGCCTGGGGATGAACATGTATAGACTAGCCCGTGTCGGACCTGTTCGAAAACACTAACCATGTTATTTTGTGCCGCAGTGCAATTGCGGCGTGTCGCCTTGAGTTATGGCCTAAACAGTTTAAAAGAAATATTAAACAGGAAGGCAAAAAGCAAGACAAAGCTAATAGTAAATTACGTTTATGTATACATAATATAATAGATCAATTAATAACCAATGTCTGATGATTTTACTTGTAAAGTTCCAATATATTGCTTCAGTGTTGGATTATACAAATGCAGGAATCACTGCAGCGTTGTTATTCAAGTTATTATTTATGTTTTTCCCTTGCTTCCCCATCTTGCTCTCAATATGTTCTCTGTCACCACGTGAGCGCGCGCCAGACGACATCCTGTCATGCACAGTCTCAGAGCTTGTGTATGGTTTCCAGCGGTGTGCAGATCGTCGTTTCGGAAATCGACCGTAGTTTCGCCGCCATTGGCTTGTGGTACATGGCCCGGATACATTTGACGACGGCCTACAATAGCATAATTGAGCCGTCTCGTGGGAAAACCAACAATGTGTTTTCCGAACAGGTCCGACATAAACCGGCCTGTACAGCTACAGAAGCAGGCTAGAAGCTTGAAATTTTGGGGTTAATTAAGTAGAGGAGGAATTGCACTATCCGAGTAGCGAAAGCAAAGGCGCTGATAAGCTTCGCGGTTACCGCGAAGCTGATCTGCGCCTTTGTTTTCGCCTTGGCAGATTGTTGGTTTTTCCCATGTGGCGGCTCATATATTAAAATGATTCCAAAATGAATGGGTTTACTAACATAATTGCATGCTTTCCAAATACATCTCGTATAACTAGTAAACTATTGGTTTGGTATTCTTGCCTATATTCGCGATCAAATCAAACATTTAGCCTTCATCTTCATACTCTGTTTTCACAAATTATGGGTGTGTTTGATGGAAAATAATTGGAACACTGACTCTTATGATTAAGTGAGTGACTTATCCATTTAAGTTGAATCTGCAAACGTATGCTTACTTGAAGAATAATATATTTATGTGGAGTACAATTGCAAATGTATGATAAAATATATGATACCTAATATGTCGCCGGAGAAAGCCAAACGCTTCAGCACATATGTGTTGAGTTCTTAATCAAAACATTTTTCCTGTGCCCGCGCACTCTGCAATTATATTCTCAAATTGTCAAAAGACGTATGACCATAAATGACTTGCTAGCAACAGGAAATGGGTTATTATCGCTTCCAGTTAATACATCCATAATGCCGGGATTATTAAACGTATACTTGCATAGCGATCACGGACCTTTAAACGGTCGTTATGGACAATATTGATAACAATATATTAACATGGTTGTAGATACCGAACTTGATTCCTAAATCGTAATGAATATAATGAATATATACTGTGTGCATAATCAAAGCATTCATTACGAAATTGATTGGCTGGCAGATGCGGTATGCAGCTCCTATCCCATGGATCACATGGACTCTGAAAAAAAAAAAAAAAAAAAAAAAAAAAAAAAAAAAAATCTACAAACACGTTGTCCTCAGGCTGGAATAGCCACATCGGCACCATCGACAAGAATGCCAACACCATTGCGGAGAAATCTGCCGACTAAAGAAAATTAAAGCGCGACAAAAAATGAGAGACCCGAACAGAAAATGAGACCAATAATATTTGAGCCACTGCATGGGAAAACCAACAATCTACAAAGGCGAAAACAAAGGCGCAGATCAGCTTCGCGGTAACCGCGAAACTGATGAGCGCCTTTGTTTTCACTACTCGGATAGTACAACTCCTCTTCTTTCTAAATCCGAAATTTCAAGCATCTAGCCATCTTCTGCGACTGTACAGTCCGGTTTTTATCGGACCTGGTCGGAACCCAAAGTGTTGGTTTTCTCACGCACAGGCTCCTTTGTGATATGTTATAGGTGTCCAAAAGAGAGCAGATAGGCAACTTCATAATCATGATCAATAGCTCGCAGTAGTAGAGCTACATTAGTTTTGCCACACTTTGGCTAAACCCTTTGAGCTGCGTGGGTGCTAAGGTAGACAAATCATTATTGTTAATAAGTCGTGGGCATTAATTGCAGACAGTATTTGTGCCGCGTCATGAGAAAGCCAAAATTTTGCACAGGCGAAAACAAAGGCGCTGATAAGCGATGATCAGCGCCTTTTTTTTCGCTTCATGGATAGTTCCTCTTCGTTCTTAATCCAAGAGTTGAAGCTTCGAGCCATCTTCTGTGCTTGTACAGTTCGGCTTGTGTCGGACTTTTTCGAAAACCACATTGTTGGTTTTCTCATGACGCGGCTCATTTTGATTGATAGTCATAATCGGACTGGTTTTACGGCTAGCTAGCATGCAATGCGCAATGATGTTAACAATTCGCGTTTCTCAATCACTTACCAATTAATCAAATAATATGTTTTGTCGATGAAAAAGAACATTTCGCCGATATAACTGAACCCGCAAGCAAAGTGCATAGTAACGTTACATTTAGAACAATCGTTTTTGCTCTCTGTTACATGAATCCTGTACGGGAAAGGTTGTAATTTCAAACACAATATACAAACACTGGATTAAATGTTTAAATGTTGGCGCTGTAATCGAATGTCTTCAAGTGTTTTAGAACTTTACGTTTGACGATAGCGTTTTTGAAAACGCCAATATTTATTTTGCTTTTTTTTTTTTTCTTCTTTTTACCTGGGCGAGACGTTTTTGTTGTCCCGGTAGCACCCATAGAAGGCACAACCGGCTAGGAGGCTTTTTTTTTTTCAGAAGCCCGGGATCGAACCTACGACCCCTGGCTTACAAGGCCAGTGACTTATCCACTGCAACACGAAGACTTTTTCTTGTGCTTTCGGTTGTAAGCTATCATCGGAGGTGGTTTGCTTGCACAAAATCCCTCAGTTTTACAGCCACTGTTAGGTTTTCTTAACTCATATATAAAGCCTGGCATCCCTTTTATGGGACATAGGCAAACAGAATAGCCCCAGATGGGACGCCGCAGAACACGGCGTCCCATCTGGGTCTATTCTGTTTGCAGAGAGAAATTTCATCGAAAAATGGGATAAAAAAAAATAAAAATCACTCCTAACGCCTCTAAAAAAGAAAGTGGACTCTCTCAACTGATAATGATGGGCAAATCCATTCGTCAAAAATTGGTTAAAGAGGTAGAATCTGAAGGAGCTAAAGTGGTACCACTGTTTATTAGGTTTATGACCTCTGCTGGTCCAGAGATAAAAAAAAAAGACTGTCATAATGAGGCGATTATCTCATCTCATTTCTGCAGGCCCCTATAATCCGTGGGCTGTTCGTAAAGTTTTGAGCAAGGTTTTAGAAAAGATGCAGCTAATTTGGGGAAGGGCAACAGTACATCTTCTACAACTGGTTTAGAGTCATTGTTAGGCCACCATATCTCTAGTGTCATGTCCCTATGTTTCAGTTGAATTTTAAATCAGTGATAACCGAAGTAAAGTGTGGAGTGATTAAAGTCCGTCAGTATAGTTAGCCTTATGTAACTCTCGTTGAACTTCTATGACTGGATACATGGGATAAATCGAAATGTTTGAGTTTAAATAAGATACCATCCACACACTTTCTTGAACGAAGTGGACTTTGCACCCTTGTCTTGCGAAGATGATAAGTTGTTACAAGATAATAAGATAAGTTGTTTACCAACAAAAGATGATAAGTTGTTTACCAACAAAACAATGTTTCTGGTTCCTAAATCTGTACCACCAAAGGTACCCAACGACATTGGCCCAGATAGTAGACTGAACAGTACATGATACATGTATTCTGAATTCTAACCTGGCCGGTTTATTTTAAGGTAAGCAAGACCTACTTTCAGGTCTAATCTTATAGGTGCAATGCGATACTGTAAAAGAATCACTTACGATGATGCTGATCTGGGAGACTCCATTAGGCCACGTGACCTGAGCCGCTGCTTTCGTCTCATCTGAACCACGCTAAACACGATCACAAACACGATAGCTAGAGCAATAGCGGCGAGGAAACACCCTGCAATGACGTTCAGCTGGTAGGACGAGAATGTTGACCCTAAGCCAGAACTTTGTCCCAAATCCTTGTCAGCACCAGGGCAAGCCGGTGGCAACCTGGGCACGTCGGTGTTAATCGACGGTGATGTTGGCGCCGCCGAATCAGCAGTTGTTGTGACTATTGCTCCGGTCGGCGTGCTCTGTGCGTGCTCTTCATCTGATTCAGCAATTTCTACAGGTTCTGAATAAGAATGGGCACAAAATGTTTCTACCGCTCCCATGATAACTGTCCTCATACCAATGTCTCATTCATGTTTCTCATGTTTTCAATGACATTATCTCATGTAGGCCCGTTCATGCCGCCGGTAGCAGATAAGCCGAATGCAAATACAGCTAAATCAGGGATGCTATGTGTACCTAGACCGGCGTTTTTTTTTTTTTTTTGTTTTTTTTTTTTTTTTTTTTTTTTTTTTTTTTTTTTTTTTTTTTCCAGTTTAACGTCCCTTTCAAGATTATTTCAGCTCGTATGTGACGGGCCAATCTGTAGGTGGGGCGAAAACGGGAGAACCCCGAGAAAAACCTCCTGACACACCCGCAAGCAGAACTTGGCTTGTCTCACATGTGGCCAGAGCGGAGCTGGAACCCACACCAGACACAGCGGTGAGATGATCGAATGGTTAAGTGCGGTAATGAAATATCAGCGTTCAAAACCACTCGGCCACGGGGCCGCCATCCTTTGCTATTTTGTAAGAACCCATATGGCAAGCCAAATGCATACTAATTCGAGAAACCTAGGATATGTCCGTTAAACCTGGTTTATCTACTAGTTACATAAACCAGGTTTAACGGACATTAACCAGGTTTAACGGACATATACTAGGTTTCTCGATCGTTATCATAAGTTTCATTACATAAACCAGGCTTAACGGACATATACTAGGTTTAAGTACAAAACCTATGATAACAGGTGTTAAACCTGGTTTATGTGATGAAACCTAGAATAACGATTGATAAACCTGGTATATGTCCGTTAAACCTGGTTTATGTGCGATAAACCTGGTTTAACAACTGTTATCATAGGTTTGGCAGTAAAACCTAGTATATGTCCGTTAAACCTGGTTTAAGTGAGACAACTTAGGATAACGATCGAGAAACCTAGTATATGTCCGTTAAACCTGGTTTATGTCCGTTAAACCTGGTTTATCTATTACATAAACCAGGTTTAACGGACATTAACCAGGTTTAACGGACATATACTAGGTTTCTCGATCGTTATCATAAGTTTCATTACATAAACCAGGCTTAACGGACATATACTGGGTTTAACTACAAAACCTATGATAACAGGTGTTAAACCTGGTTTATGTGATGAAACCTAGAATAACGATTGATAAACCTAGTATATGTCCGTTAAACCTGGTTTATGTGCGATAAACCTGGTTTAACAACTGTTATCATAGGTTTGGCAGTAAAACCTAGTATATGTCCGTTAAACCTGGTTTAAGTGAGACAACTTAGGATAACGATCGAGAAACCTAGTATATGTCCGTTAAACCTGGTTTATGTCCGTTAAACCTGGTTTATGTCCATTATCGTAGGTTTTTCTGCCAAAACCTATTATATCAGTCCATAAACCTGGTATAACGCACATAAACCAGGTTTAACGGACATAAACCAGGTTTAACGGACATATACTAGGTTTATGGGTCTTTATCCTGTTTCATTACATAAACCAGGTTTAACGGACATAAACCAGGTTTAACGGACATATACTAGGTGTCTCGATTGTTATCCTCAGTTGCATTACATAAACCAGGTTTAACGGACATATACTAGGTTTCACAGAGAGAAACCTGGTATAACGATCGAAAACATAGGTTTAGGGAAGAAAACCTAGGATAAGGTTCGAGAAACCTGGTATATGTCCGTTAAACCTGGTTTATGTCCGTTAAACCTGGTTTATGTAATGAAACTTAGGATAACGATCGAGAAACCTAGTATATGTCCGTTAAACCTGGTTTATGTCCGTTAAACCTGGTTTATGTAATAGATAAACCAGGTTTTACGGACATATCCTAGATTTCCCGAATTAGTGTGCATTTGGCTTGCCATAAACCCATATATCTAAGAGATAAAGGAGCCGCTGCACGAGAAAACCCCAACTATTAAGGATTCCAACCAGGTCCGACACAAACCTTGTACAGTCACAGAAGAAGGCTAGACTATTGAAATTTTGAGTACAAGTATAGAGGAGGAATTGAACAATCGGTCATGTCGGGACGGAGCCAACTCTTCCTGGATTTAACCAGTACTGTAGGGAGTTGATGTGTCTTGCTCAAGGACACAACACGGTGCCGCCTGTCAGGATCGAACCCAGGACCTATCGATTCGGAGACCGATGCTCTACCAATACGCTTCGAGTCCGATGCTCTACCACTACGCCATCGCGCTCCCTTTGTGTATTCTGGGTGTTGATGAGACCCGAGTCATAAGAACGCTTCAAATGGACATTGTAAATAATGACATTCTGATCAGATCAATGAAACATGTCCACGCACTTCAAAATGAAAAATGAGCCGCCTCATGGGAAAAATATGGTTTCCGAACAGGTCCGATACAAACCGAGCTGCACAAGCACAGAAGATGGTTAGAGACTGGAAATTTGGATTTAGAAAGTAGAGGAATTGTACCATCGGTGTAGTGAAAACAAAGGCGTGATCAGCTTCGCAGTTACTGCGAAGTTTATCTGCGCCTTTGTTCTCGCATATGCAGGTTGTTGGTTTTCTCATGAGGTGGCTCAAATGAAACGCCTCTGCAAATGTTTACTAAGAGTTGTCACTGGAGCTAACATAATGAAAACTTGTCCATGCAATACACAAATCTTTTTTAAATTAAGTTGTAAGTTCCAACGAGTACCCTCAATCTATGTTTTGGAGCAAAAATAAGGAAAATAGGCATATCCCTGCAACCCCAAGTTTCTCTATATGAAAGTGGGGTTTATGGGGCTATACATTTCACGGACATGTTATCCTGATGTAAAGCGGCACGGTTAAAGAAATGGCACTATACCTGTATCGAAAAGCACGTGTTCCTGGTGATCTTGGGCAACAACTTCCGCCAGACACTGGTACCCGCCAAGAAGATTCACACAGACTCTCTTGATACCATCTATAAGACATGCGCCGGGATCCAAACATTCATTCTTATCTGGAATTACACATGACATTACAAGCTAGTAGGCAATGATCAGGAAAAGGGGCGATCAGAAAGAAATTCCCACTCCAAAAACCCGAGGATTTTGATTTTACGGAAAATGATAAAGATATGGAAATCAGACAATACGCATGTTGTCCCATGTTCGAGTATGAATTCTAGAAAGCTAATTGCAGTGGCCTTTGCTCTTTAATAGCTGGATAAAAAATGAAAATAGAAATTGAGATGAGAATGGTGTCTACAAATTGCTTATTGAAAATTGATTTGAGATAGACCCCGTTTGGAATTTGCTACGAATTCATTCTATCCTGGTGTAAGTCATTATTCACGATTCCATAGCAGCGATTACGTTAGCGATCATCAAGGCTTAGCAATAATGATATACACTTATTAGAAACACTTTGCAACATTGTTGCAACATGTACTTGCTTAAGATAGAACCGCTGGTTCTTACACATGTATTTTTTCTGTGGCATTGGCGATTAAACTCACCTACCCCCCCCCCACCACACACACACACCCACGCACCCCCACCCCCAGAACTGGTTCTTATAGATGCATTGCTTCTGTGGCATTAGCGATTTAACTCACCTATCCCCCCACCCCCACCCCCAGAACTGGTTCTTATAGATGCATTGTTTCTGTGGCATTAACGATTTTTCTTACCTACACACTCCCCAGAAGTGGTATTGAGACCATAGCCTTCATGACAAGCGCATTCGAAACCTCCCTCTGTGTTTCGACATATTTGGTGGCACGGCCGGTACTCCGTACACTCATCTACGTCCAAACAAGTGCGACCGTCACGTGCCAGACTGTAACCATGGAAACATAGACAGAGGAAGGAGTCCCTGACTGGTGTACAGAGTTGAGAGCAGTTGTGTCTCATGCCAAAGCAGGAACCTGAAAATGTTGTGATAACCAGTCCAAACATTTTGAGCCGTCTCGTGAGAAAACCAACAATGTGGTTTCCGAATAAGTCAGACACAAGCACAGAAGATGACCAGAGGCTGGAAAGTTTGGATTTAGAAAGTAGAGGGAGTGTACTATCCGTGTAGCGAAAACAAAGGCGCTGATCAGCTGATATGCGTCTTTGGTTTCGCATATATATATATATATATATATATATATATATATATATATATATATATATATATATATATATATATATATATATATAATTGTTGGTTTTCTCATGAGGCGGCTCAAATGATATATGTATACTAGTCAAAACTTCTAACCGGCCACTTTTCAAATTCATTTTTTTTTTCTGATAAATCATCAGTATTGCGAATGACATGATTTATTTTTTTTTTTTTTTTTTTTTTTGCAACAATTTCCAAACTGCATCAGTGCTGTTTCATCAAAATCGCTAAAAAAATTCATTGCCGTGCTGCTGATAATAAAGCGTACAGGGATCGTATGTATAATTACTGAATTCCTGTGGCCGGTTAAAACTTGGCTAGCTGTATTTAACTTATTTACAATCAGTTCAAACGAAAATGGAATAAAATGATGAATGTCAGGAGCTTCAGTGCCACGCAGTAGCACTACAGTTAATCACGTGACACGGAATGCTAACAAACTGAGTAATGAACAGCTTAAGCAAACATAGTTTCGGCATTGTGTTTGGCGTCGAGAAAGAAGAACGCGCCTGTGATTCACTTTGTCACAGTTTTTAAGCCTAGTTTCCACGGACAATTTTTCTTTGACGAAGATAATTTGTCACAGAAACTTTCATTGAGTTTGCGTTCACACACAGCAAAGACTACTTCCTTATTTTACTTATATGTAGCTCGCTCACCTTTGTCACAGATTTTGACAATGAAACCTCGATACAAAATTGAATTTACACGAGCATATAGATTTCTGAAACAAACCTACTTTGTCAAAAAAAATTGTCTGTGGAAAAGAGGCCTTACATAGTTCAAGGGAGAGAAGGCAATATGTTCATGGCATTTAACTATTCAGCAGTAAGCATCATGTTGAACAATTTTGAATATGCAAAAACAAAAACGTCAATCAGTTGTGAAGTTAGGGGGCGACCATTTGATTTTTATGGGGGGGGGGGGGGGCTGGGAGATTTTTTTAGAAAAAAAAATGCAAGTCCGTATGTTGCCAGACATGATTAATTCTATTGTACATGTACGTATTGTATTACATGTATATAGAAATAAAAAGACATGATCGCGTTGAGAGTGAAAAAAAAATCCAGGCCCGAAAACATATTCCAGGCCCCTCATAAAAATCAAATGGTCGCTCCCTTATTCAATTTACCTTCAGTACGCCCGCTCTGTAACCATAGCAAGAAAGTCATCAAAGACTGCCACTTCAACGCCATATTCGGATGCCACATACCATCTAGGAATACTATGATGTGTTTTCTGCATTACGACAACATGCCAGTGGGATTTACAGCACCTAGTCCTTATATCTATTGTTGGTCTATAATAAGTCGTTCTAATTTTTGCTCTAGACCAAAGGTCATACGTTTACGTTATAAACCTGTTAATTAGGTCAACAGATTGTTCTATCGTAAACTGATGATCTATTTTCTAAATTGTCTGTTTTAAGGAAACACACGTGATAAATTACAGTTTAGTATGATTTTAATTTGATTAAGCAAGTATCGCAGTGAGCTCATATCTACCTGAAATTTGAGAGAGAGAAAAATAATGAACACCGAAATACATTTATAAAAGGTCATAAAATCTTGAAAGATTCAGACTGTGCGGTCGCAGATACTGTCAAGAACTCATGATCAGAATAAGAATCAGAATAGTTTACTGGTGAAACGTCAAACACTGACAATGCCACAACAGGGGGGTGGGGCTTGGCCGGGGATTAGTCCCGAGATCTCACAAGAGAAATACATGTAAATTTAGACAGACAGACAGACAGACAGACAGACAATAGTTTATTATAGTCTCACTTCCACATATATAGATGTACAAACTGCAATACGTATATGATAGAAACATTCTTGTTAAGAATTATGAGAGACTTCACAGAGGACATTTTCAGCAGAGGAGATCAGAGAATCAGGCAGTTCATAATCCAATCTCTAATAGTGGGGGTGGGGAACTATGTAAACAGACATTTGTACTTGCTTAAGGTATCTGAAATGCCAGGTAGTGTTGATTCCTACAGCACCTATTTTTTGGGATAAGGTCATCCGTGGGTATTTTTGCTCTCCCTTTTTATTTAGACCTTTGTAAAGCAATATAATTCTATTATCCTTCCTTCTTTTCTGCAGGGATTCCCATTTTAGTTATTTAAGGATGTCAGTCATACTACCTTTTCATATGATGGACTGGAAATCATGATTGCGTTGCCAAAGTCTTATCGAGTGGACTTTTAACTCGTATAAGGCTGTCGTCCTTTTTATGGGTGATAGGCAAACAGTATAGCCCCAGATGTGACGCCGCAAAACCGCAAAAATTCTGGTTCCGAAAGGCCCTCATTTAAAAGCGTCTTTAAACCAAAATTATATTTGTAAATCAATTCATAATGCCTACGATAAAATTTAGAAAATGTTTTTCGAAGTTTATGATACTGATAGCCCTGTTGGAGAGGTTTGACCGTTAAACATTTATTTCGAGCGTTGAAGTTTGTAACATGATTGCAGACTCTAGCAAACCTAATAAGTTGCGAAATGTATATACCATAAGAAGCACGACGAGGAACGTCACCATCCAAAACGGAAAATTTACTATATCAAAATCAAAGTCATCGCGCTTATCATAAATTTTAGAAGAAACAAATCCATTTGCAAACAGAAAGATGTAGATCTAAAAAGGGGGTTTCGGTATCCGAGATATTGGCTTTGTGCAACTGTAGTTCAGGTAGATAAATTTGATTGACCATACCTTCAAAATGTGGGTTGTCAATGTTCAAAAGGTCATCGAGGTACCTAGAAGTTAAAAGCCTCGATAACATCAGCTTGATTATCATGGTTAAGAGAATCCATGAAATCTCTTTCGTAGCAGTATTAAAATAAATCAGCTACGAGAGGTGCGCAATTTGTACCCATCGGAATTCCAACAATTTGTCTGTATAACTTGGTCCCAAATCTAATATAAATATTATCCAGGAGATAGGATAAGGCATCGCACACATTCTGACATGACCAAAGTGTATACCGACTTTGGTCAGAGGAAGTGAAAAAAGCTTTTCTGCCATTACATGCCAAATAAAGTGAACCATACTTTTTTAATGCCCTTTTGAAGGTCTCAGAAGTTTTGCCACGAGTTTATATGTATTACATGTATACTCCTGGGTCGCATTCGCTGGTCGTTGTCAAATTTGCTATCGTGTGTGTGGCACATGAAACTCACTTACTTTTTCCACATATTGCAATTTTATAACCCTGGGTTACACGAGTTACAAGAGTTAAAGATATACATACATACAGTATCATTAATATTACTTAAAATTGCACTTTCTATAGAAAATTGAAAAAGACTTACTTCGTTATACTTCGTCTTGTTTTTCAAATATTTGAGAATCCCGTTATTAATTCATTTGAGTACACGTGCAACGGTTTATGGACCAATGCACTTCGAACCTACTTCATGTCGCGGCTCTACAGTAGAAATATTAAATTTTCTTTTTTGATTTTGAGCTGAGCGGGCGGTCAGTTATCCTGGTTAGGATTCCTAACCACACCGTTCTTTGCAGATCACCCTGAGAATTTGCAAGCATTTAGTGAGCAATTTTCGCCATTATCTGAAACTACTTGTCTGTCGAATGATACTGTGATAAAGTGTTCACACAAAGAATGCGGGGGTCATTTTGATGACTAGTGGTTTATGCAAGAAATGTAGAAATACCCCTTTCTTGCTTTTTATTTTCAAAAACTTTTTTCAATCTCTGTGGCTGGCCTATAGATATGGCGCAATTTCTTGTAAAACACAGCAAAGTATACTGGAGAAATATTTATTTATATCTAACGACTGACTTTCAAGAGAAGGAAAAAAAAGTGCAAAAAGTATGTTTTGCAGATTAGTAGATCTACATGTAGCTAGTGTAGTTTTTAGATTATTCGCTGTTTGGTTGCCTTCTAGTAATACTTTCTTGTCATACATTTGCTTCATAATAAGACGTTTTAAACAATTAGATCTATATGCGTAGTTAAATCTGAATTAGAAAAAAATGCGCTGTTCTGTTTGCAACTTCATCAGCAACATACACATTCCGTGGCGTAGACGCTAAACACAAGTCGACACGGTTTCGGGATGCGGACGTTTCGCAGACAGATTACCTGTTTGAACTATAAATTAATAGAGCATTTTTTTTAAATTTAAAGACTGAACTCGATAATTGTATAGAAACTCTATAAATCAATATCTTTCCCCTACCTGATCATCCCACAGCTGTGTCTGGAGTGGGTATGAGCCCCTCACGGGTAGCATGCGAGGAACGTCAAGTTTTGCTTGCAGGTGTTTCATTTAGCTTTCCTCGGGGTTCTCCCATTTTCGCACCACCTACTGCTTTGCCCGTCTCATATGCCCGTCCCAGAAAATATTTCTGCGACAAAATACATGTTGCTTCTGGGTTCTGGGCTAGCTTTCAATAATGTGGTACAAAGAAGCCATGGTTACTATGCTTAACGTTGGTCCGTACTTTTTGCCACGTCGGAAGACGCTACAGAACTTCCAGTATTCAAGATGGCATCCAAAGTGTCCGTTATGATAAATTAATCACTGCAAAATAGATTTAATGCTAGATCGTTTTTTATGCTATTTAACTTCGTAGTATATCTAATTTCAACAAGCAGTATGAGTTGTGATGCATTAGGTGAGGCATTTTGATATAATCACAAGATAACAGACAACATGGCTGCCACAGTCAATACGATGTAGTTTCACAAATCACTCATTCTAAAATAAGGTGCAAATCCTGGAGAAAGAAAAATGAAGAAAAATAAATTTTTAGAATTACACTTTTTCGGCATACCATCACTATTTTGGATCATAAAGGCTTCGTCGTGTGAAATTTTACCAGCCTCCCGATATTCTTGCAGTTTCTATAGCATTTTGAAACTTGATGGGTATATTCCAATCTGGTTATCGACGTGACGCAGTACAAATGAACGAAATATAACCATGGCACCAACTCAATGGATATCTTTAACTAACAGACTTCATTTTCTCAAATAAAGAATAATATTAAGTAGATTAAGTCAAAGAATAAACGTCCTTTCATACCTCCTATCGAAAAATGTTAGATAATATGTGCGTGATGCAGGGTCCTTAACTCAGAATTTTCAGTGTTGTTAACTTGCAACTATAATAACATCTGGCCTGTACATCAGAATTATATCAAAACATGTAATGGTAATTACATTTGTCCTACATGACTAGCGGAGCTTATAATTAATTTGCTAAATACATCTTGTTTTATGACAGGTCTTGTTTTATTTAGCGTCACGTAAATTACTTGCAAACGGCAACATAAATTATTTTTGCAATACAGACACACAATGGCTTTATCTGGATACGTTTACTCCTAACAGACAGTCCAGTGTGTCACTATTTCATTTTTGAACATTGTTTTACAGTATGCACAACATTCTATAAAAAGTAATATACGTGACGGAATACTGTTATTAACGTGACGGTAATATTAAAGCCACCTACATTATTTTCAAACTTACATATGTTTGCGTTTTGGCTAACTTATAATGAAGCATGGAATTTGAACCAGTCTGCACAAGAACTAAATCTTTCGATGCAATAGTCACATAATTACTTAGTAGAACATAACTGTTTTATATTGATAACAAGAAAAACTATAACATGTGCTACATGTTATATACGGCCTTGTTTCATTTTAGTTAATGCTAATATTGCGTGGCCGATCAAACATGCCTTTTCATGCATTTACGTTTGAAGAAGTGGATTGTACTCGAAGCCGCCATGCTTCTCGATATACTCTCGACATAATCTCGACATGTTGTAGCAATGTAACATTTGTAACAAAACATATGAAACATAATGTAACGTATGTGACATAATACAACATATATAACATTGTACTACATAACATAATATGCACGCCATGCAACATATGTAATATATATATGTACGTATGTTACGTACATTACAAACGTAACATATAACGTATTATCTGTAATATATGCAACATTACAAAACATATGTAACATAGCATGTTACAAAGTTAATCATATGTTACATACTGTAAAAGTTGTAACATAACGCAGTGTATGTAACATATTTGTGCGTGTAAGATTTAAAGAGTAAACATACTTTCTGAAGTGTTTGAAGAAAAGACGTCTTTAATATCAGGTTTCCATTGATTTTGAAATGACCTCACGATTTTTACAATTTATTTTCATTATCTATACTAGTTATTTTTATCGTTGTCGACGAATCGTATGATATATTCTCGACATTGCGCATAGTTAATCAATGTAAATATCATGCAACATTACAAAATATATAAAACATAGCATGTAACAAAGTTTATCAGATGTTACATAGTGTAAAATATGTAACATAACGCAATGTGTGTAACATATTTGTGCGTGTAAGATCTTTAGGAGTAAACATAATTTTGCAAAAATAAACATTAGATAGCCCTCCCCCAAATAAATTAACATAGCTAGCTATTTATGGCATAATGGTGTAAACAATTAATTCAATATTAAAACAATACATGTTTCACTTATATATATGCACTCTCTCATGCTCTCATTCACATATGTGGTGTCGTTGCATCTTAAGAATTTTCATACATTCTGAAATAGCGTAGCATATCAAAGATACACACAAAACAGACAGTGTTGTTATAGTCAAATCTATGATATCTTGATAAATCTCAGTATTGAATACATTATAAACGGAAGTAACGTATGTGACATAACGTGTGTGACATAAGTTATGTAATGTATGTAACATAATGTATCAAAACGCAACATATGTAACAACATGAATGAATCAGCACCCGTTATGCAACATAGCGTTATGTTTGTAGCAAAACACGTAACATAATGCATCTTATATAACGCATGTACCATAACGTTACAGATGTAACATAAAATTACATATGTAACATAATATATGCAACATAACATAACGCCACATATGTGAAATAACATGTCACAGAACACAGTGCATGTAACTGAACATAACATAGCATTTAATATGATACATACATAATGTATTTCTTATACCAACGTACAACAATACAGACACGACTACCTGGAAGTGTCACACTCAACAGTGCCACCAATCAGTCACAATCAAACGGACTACCAGACAAAGTCACAATCAAAATGACTTCAAGGGAGAGCGTTAACGTTGTCAGCAGTTTAAGTGTATGTTGTATACATTGTATTTTTTCTGTGACAGTGTGTTTACCCTTCCTTTTCAATAAGTTTATGTTGAATAGACACAGAATGGTTCAATAGTAGCATGTATTGACTCTTTGTTCGTATAACTGTTGGTTAATAATTAAAAAAAAATGATAATTGATCTGTCGTAAATGCTCATCACAGAAATAAGGCTAAACTGTACTATATGAATTATAAGTTTACGAGTTGGTTATGTGAATATCTAAATGCCCAGTCTGCACATCGAAAATGAAGTTTCTGAATTTACAGTGCCAATTCCACATTAATGTCTGGTTGAGCGCAATAAATAGTAGTGGGCAAGTTAATCGTCAGGACGACAGAAACGCATGCAACACGGACTGTAGAGTTGTTTCATTGTTGTCATAAAAATAACCATAAACTCTTGGGTACCAAAAAAAAAAAAAAAAAAAAAAAAAAAAAAAAAAAAAAAAAAAAAAAAAAAAAGCGGAGACATCGTCGACGCATTCAAATTAAAGAAGTGACATAAGCTACAGCGCCGAGATATAACCCTATTAGTACCATGACGCATGTAGGTCAGCGGTTAATAGCGGTCAACTTTAATTTTCATGCGTTCTAACATTTTCAACAATCAAGGACTTTAGAGACATCATTCGAAACTGGACGTGATTTGTTATTTTGGATTTGGCCTCTATCAACTGTCACACCATTTCTCAAACACGGAGTAAGGCAACCGTAGCTTTTTATTTGTTCAGTGCATGTCTGTTTATTTAGTCACTCACATGTAACTGTATGAACGTAGCTATATAGAGTACAATAATACACACTTGTGCATTTATTTGATTTGATATCAAACGCAACAGCTATGGTTATGTCGGGACTGGGTCACCATTTATGAATTACAACAACAAAATGCCCGCAATATACGTGTTTAGGCGTCTTTTTTTTACGATCTTATGGTAAATGAAGATGTAATATTTATTTAATTATAGCTAAAAAGACCCCATTTGCGGATCCATGGGCGATGCCGCATATTTCGGTCAACGTTTGGCGATTCATGATTCATCATTATTTATTTAATTCAACTTTTTTTTATTCAGAAATCTTAACCTTAGGACGAAGTGACTCATACTAATTGATGTATTTTACCCTATTTAAGACGACGCACTCACTTAGTTATGGTGTTCTGGAAGGGTCAAAATGACATAACGTACAGATGTAACATAATATTACATATGTAACCTAACATTATATATGCAACATAACATAACGCCACATATGTGAAATAACATGTCACATACACAGTGCATGTAACTGAACATAACATAGTATTTAATATGATACATACATAATATATTTATTATACCAACGTACAACAATACAGACACGACTACCTGGAAGAGTCACACTCAACAGTGCCACCAAGCAGTCACAATCAAACGGACTACCAGACAAAATCACAATCTATGACGGTGTACCGGCGTTCTAGGGCTTAACCTCTATCTTAAAATAGGGGTGAACCTCTAAATATGTGGGTGCACCCCTATATTTGCTGGTGCATGTCTATTTCGAAATAGGCATGGACAGTTCGGTTTACCACTTCGGTCATTTTGACCCTTCCAGTACACCATACTTGGTGAATTGCTAGGAAGACAATCTATTTTTGGAATATTGGATTTGCCCATTCTATTGACTTACAGGTATAATAAGAAAACAAACTAAATTACATATAGTTCTACATACTAAATGCTAGATTTTTTTCACAATTTGTCTTTGAAAATACATTTTCTCGTGATTGGAGATTAATGAACATGAGTTATAAAATAGAAAGCAACGGAAGCATGCGGAAGCATTTGTTTACACCCCTGTGCAGCAAATGGAACAACCCTTCATTGATAATTAGTAGTAAGTGTGTTGGAAGTTTGGATTAGTCTATTATAGTGAATAACACGTTTTACAGGTATGTCAAGTGAATAAAACAATTAATCATTCAATTTCTACATTCTAAGTACTAGATTTTGTTCATTATAATTTCAAAATGACCAATTTGGACCTTCCTTGTAAAATTTATGATACACAGTTATGAAACAGAAAGCAGTGAATCATGTTCATTCTTTTCTTTACACCCCGTTTCGACAGAAGGCAATGTTGTAACGGTCTCACATGGACCAGCCCATATTGATTTAATGTCAACCAAAATAATAAAACTAGTTGCTTTGACACTATATTCTATGTAGCAATGCTTTGATAATAGAATACGTTTCATCCTAATACAATGATTATTAGGATACAGCATGAATAACTCCTGAAATATGATCACTAAATATAAATCTATGAATGAAACTGCTTCATGAAAGGACGCCATTATTAAATTAATGGAACTGCTTCCTGACTTATGACGTATTTCGAAGTTGGTAGTCCAAGGGTGATTCAGGTACTTCTTAACCAAATTTCGAAAAGCAAAAACTCTCTGTATAGACAAATGAGTACCTTTTAATTTTTACAGAGACCACATAATATCAAAACATCAGCTTTTGAAACTCGTCAAAATTCAAAAAAATACACTTTTTTGCAATAATTCAGAAGTGAGCACACCCACTTCGGAATAGTCCATTTCAAAACTGGTTTTAAGTATAGGCCTATAAAGGTATTAACTCAAGAATAACTAGAAAGAGATTCTTGTTTCAATAATACACTAAGGCCGTAGAAAATGTATATTAATCTCAGGGCTGATATATTACTGTTGGTCAGTATTTTGGAATGGACAAATGCGAACAACAAATGTAGTATTGTTATGTCTTTGATTGAAGGAGGCGTGATCCTTGTAGACTCCACTGTTTTCAACTATAATCGATAAATAGTCTTTAACCACCTTTGTATTTAACGTGACAAATGCGTAACTTACGTGACACTGCTTGAAAAAACACCATAATCTGTAAACTTAAATACTCAAAAGTACTTAGTGGACATTAAAACATTTATAGACACTGATTCAAAGCACAATCTTAGCTATATAATATTATGTCATATTGGCATTTTGAAACTAAGTAGCGTTAAGTAAATTACTGTCACATTTATTACATTTTCAACTTTAGCATCCAAAAATACCACCTTAGGGTCGTTTGATATTAACTGTTTTTTTTGTGAGATGTATTCGGCCTCCATACTTTCATATTCAGATAACGTTGTTTCAAATATAATGTTGGATTTGTAGAAAAACAGTGTCACGTATGATTACATCTTAAAAGGGACGCAATGGTTAAGCAGGGGGAATAGATTTATTTGGCCAAAACTATGTACAGTAAAGCGAAATGAAAAATCTATATGTTATCCATATAAAGGACATATTTAACTATTTTATTGGCACAGTTTGGTCTGCAATAAAAGAAACCACTACAAAGATTTGGACAATTTTCTATAGCGTCACGTAAATTACAGAAAATCTGTGACATGTTTTTTCGATTTTTGATGTTTGATACTTTTGTTTGTTTACAAGATATAAAATATCCATTTATTTTACCATATTGGCATAAGATAATGTCAAATTAAGTAAATCAAACGATGTTGTTTCGTGTAAAAATAGACGTCTTTTGAATTTTTGCATTACGATTTGTAACATGCCATTTTTGGTGGGGTAATGCATTATTCACTAAAGCATAATTGGGTATCATACTTTGTTCAGTCTTAATTGAGATAGTGCCAAATTTTGAAAATACAGCCAACCCTGGTGATATATTGAACAATGTCACTCCAATTTTTATTTAACACCCCGAGACAGGGGGTGCGCTACTTATTTTAGAATGAGTGAAAGAAATGTTCGGTTTGCTCGGTACACAGTGAATATGTAAATGGTATATCAGTAATAAAATGAGCCGCCTCATGGGAAAACAAAAAATCTGCAAAGGCGAAAACAAAGGCGCAGATCAGCTTCGCGGTAACCGCGAAGCTCATCAGCGCATTTGTGTTCGCTACTCGGATAGTACAATTCCTCCTCTACTTAACTTAAAAATTTCAAGCTTCTAGCCTGCTTCTGTAGCTGTACAGCCCGGTTTGTGTCGGACCTGTTCGGAAACCACATTGTTGGTTTTCCCACGAGGCGGCTCATTAATGGTTCATCTCAGGACATACAGAAGGTAAACAAATGATCAAATGCTCATTTTATAAGTGTTTTATTTTTAAAATGGTGTAAAAGCACTACAGTAACAAATACATTTTACAATACAAAGCGATTACCATGGTTACATTCAAGTAAATACAAATGAGCCTGTGCATGGAAAAACCAACAATCTGCATGGGCGAAAACAAAGGCGCAGATCAGCTTCGCAGTAACTGCGAAGCTGATCAGCGCCTTTGTTTTCGCTACACGGATAGTGCAATTCATCTCCTTTCTAAAGCCAAAATTTCCAGCCTCTAA
The DNA here is from genome assembly GCA_964017185.1 of Rugalucina vietnamica. Lineage (NCBI taxonomy): Eukaryota > Metazoa > Mollusca > Bivalvia > Lucinida > Lucinidae > Rugalucina > Rugalucina vietnamica. Next base: position 11,618,097 of record OZ024876.1, on the reverse strand, counting down.
CCATCTTCTGTGACTGTATAGGCTGATTTGTGTCGGACCTGGTCGGAACCCAAAATGCCGGTTTTCTCACGCACAGGCTCAAATAACAGGTAATTGACGCTTTCTTGATATCTTACGATACATCCACCTCATTGCCAAAATACTGATTCTAGCTCCGTAAGTTTCAGATACAATCCGTAGTTTCGGTAAACATGGTTCTTTTGATTATTTTAAGGTCATGGGGCGTCAATTACCTGTCCTCAATTTTTGTGTCTTTCATATACACATGCACAATAAATGAACAAACAAACTACGGGCTATCCGTTTGACCCCCGCCGATAGAAAAAACTGCATTTATGTATTGTTTCCATACTCGTCCAACCGAACAATTTCTAGATTTCATTTTTTCCTCATAATTTTATATGGCTATGAGTAATAAGTCAAGACACTTTGTTGATTTCCGCGCAGTAGCAGAATAGGTGGCATGTCTCGAGTGATGATTTCCAGCCAACCCATATACAGCCCAGCTGGGCAGGCGGTCTTCCTGGGCACAGGTAACGTCCTGAAAACAAACAGGAACATATAAACCACGTCATAAGAAAACCAACAATGTGGTTTCCGAACAGGTTCCACACAAACCGAGATGTACAAACACTGAAGAGAACCGGACAGCTTACAGTAATAAGGCTTGGTCATGTGTGCTGTCGTGATTTGTGCTTGAGCAAAACGCCTTGTCCTCATGCTATGGATTAATATTCAAGATAGCAATTTGGTTATATGAGTGACGCCAGTAGGCTTCTTTTTTTTTCTTTTTTTTTTTTTCTTTTTTTTTTTTTTTTTTTTTTTTTTTTTTTTTTTTTTTAAATCGATACAGGTATAACATAAATCAGCTGGCTAGCCTTCACTCCGCTCAACTTCGGTACCTCGTTCCACTTCTGCGAGACGTGTGAAGGTGTAACGAAACACCGACGGGAATCTTCCGTGTAAGTATAACACAGTAACATCAAAATTTACAGTACGTCACTATAGGATCTCCTTGTTCATGTATAGTTATCAAAGAAAACAGTTTAACTCGTTTAAGCATGGGGTCCCTTTTATGGGACATAGGCAAACAGAATAGCCCCGGATGTAACGCCGCAGAACGCGGCGTTACATCCGGGACTATTTTGTTTGCTTAAGGCCCGCTCAGACCACAACGTATTAGCCAACGTATGAGCAGCGTATGAAAAAACACCCAGTACGTTATTATACGTTGTCATACGTTGTTCATTCTATGTTAAAAATCCGGAAAATGTTCTCTCTGAACGTATGCAAAGCGTGTGCTTAGCGCACGGAACGTATGTCTAACGTATGAGTAGCTTATTAGCTTATTCATAACGTATCCCTGGCGTATCATGACTTATAACAGCGTATAACAGCGTGCGCCCAGCGTTAGCATAGCGTTCGTGACTTATTAGGAGCGTATGAACAACGTACGTCTGACGTATTCCAAACGTATGCACAGCGTGCTTCTAACGAACTTGACGTTCTTCAAAAAAAGGGAGTCAAACATATATCCAGTAAAAATGGAAAATAAATAAATAAATAAATAAATAAATAAATAAATAAATAAATAAATAAATAAATAAATAAATAAATAAATAAAAGGAAATTAAAATGACCAAAGTAATCTGCACACCTGATTCTTCGGGTGCATTTTGTGAATTTCTTATATCGTTTCTCAGAAGAATCATTTCCTAATTAGGTAGAACTGAGTTTATGGGTCACTTAACAAAAGTGACAAAATCATCAATAATGACAAAATCATCAATAATGACAAATAATTGACTGGAGCTGAAAACTTGCATGATAGAACTCATAAACTATACTTAATTTGTGCAATAGTTCATCGTATTCGATATATGTATTTTAGTGACTCAGTTTCCATGCACACCAAAATCGAAACAAACAAATTGGCACTGCCTGTATTCTTGTCTTACTTGAGTAGACCTAGTAGAAACATATATTATGATGCCAGGGTAACGTTTTTAAGATTCGCGCCTGTTTCTGTTTCAATCTTAACACTTCTCACAACTAAGGAAGTCTCCCATAACAATTTCTCAACAACTTTTCATTTCTACAAAATGTAATCATTTGATATACACGTACTGAAAATAACCAGCATATTGTGGAATCTACCTGGCGTGCTTAAATTTTTAGTTACCTTTGATATTCGATTTTGTATTAAGCATATTTTGAAAAGGTGACTTTAATATTCATCAAATCTTTCATACTTTATATGTCGATAATTTTATAAAGGGTCATCGAATATGAGCTTTGAAGGCATCCAGTTCTTACAAACAAGCGATAATACAATATTGAATACAATTTATTGTGCAATTTGTTGTTGGCCGAGTATATTATTTTGATGCTTCCATGTAGCTATTTAATCATTAACCTATTCCTTCCATTTTTATACATAAAATCCCGAACGCTGACCAATGCGCTACGCGTAAGTTGTGCATACGCTGAGTACGTTCTTCGCACGTTTAACATACGCTGCGTACGTTCCGAGCACGCTACTTGTACGTTGGTAATGCGTTATGCATACGCTTCTCATACGCTAAACAAAAATCCAGGTGAGCTTTGGCGTACGACAACGTATGCGAACGTATGAGTAACTTACAGGTAACGTTCATGAACTTATGCATAACGTATTCGTTGCGTACGCCTAACTTATGAGTAACGTATTATCAGTACGTCGGCATACGTTGAAAATTTTGTGCATGCACAAAATTTCTGGGCGTACACGACGTACGACAACGTATGCCAGCGTATTGTAGCGTACCCCTAACTTATGCAAAACTTATGCCGAACGTGTGCAACGTACACCAACGTATGGACAAAATATCTCATACGTCGGCATACGTTGGCGCTATACGCTGTGGTGTGAGCACCCCTTTAGAGAATTTTCATCGATTTGAATAAAATTTAAAAATCACTCCTCACGCCCCTAAAAATGATAGTGGACTCATCCAATTGATAATGATGGGAGAATCCATTCGTCCAATATGGGTTAAGGGGATGCCAATTGTTAAAATCTAATACTTGTATAATTTTACCTGTATAAAGAAAAATGACAATTTTTTTAAGGAGACTGGATATTCTTGAAACATTCTTGTATGAGTCATTCAAACATCGAATACAGATTATTTTATACCCAAAAGCTCAGCTCTAGAGGGCTCAGCAGCACGCTTATCAGCATTGGTCAAGTTACTTCCTGGTTTGATTCCGTTGTCATCTGTCTGGCATGCTGGATAAGTTTTACTAAAAACTACCACCATATACATGATCTCCAAAAGCCAGACTACAATCTGTGAAAGTTTGTCCACTCGGAGATGATTTCTTCTCGGGGAAAACATGGTATTTATCATATATGCTGAAAACCTTATACAGCAGATACAGTAAATAGTATGATTTCTCCCAAAATATTGACTTTTTGTTCAAAATACTTTCACAGATTGTAGTCAAGACATTGGAGATCATGTTTACGGTGAAAGCTTTTAGTAAAATTTATCCGGCATGCCAGACGGATGACAATGGAATCAAACCAGGAAGTGACTTGAACAATGCTGATAAGCGTGCTGCTGAGCCCTCTAGAGCTGAGGTTTGGGGCATAAAAGAATATGTATTCGATGTTTGAATGACTCATACAAGAATGTGTCAAGAATGCCCAGTCTCCTTAGAAAAATTGTCATTTTTCTTTATACAGGTAAAAATTATACAAGTATTAGTTTTTGACAATTGGCATCCCCTTAATGTATGCAACGTTAATCGTATTTTTATTAAAACAAAAATGAACAAAAGAAAGAAATACAAAACATGCACACAAATAAACAAAAATAATGTTAAGAAAAATCTTACATGACGATTAGGGAAGCTTCGCTCGAGTGTTGCTTTAGAAGTTCACGGATCCGTAGATGGCGATACGTCTGAAATACATACACAACAATGAAATTGTGGTCAAGTCAAAAAGCCTGTAATCTTCGAGGTTTCCGAGAACAGCTGACACAAACCGGCTAAGTGTACAGAGAAGAGCTGCAGACTTGCATATACGGGGGTCATTCAAGAATTAATGACAATGATTCAGTAAAACTTTATTCTTAACACGTGTGTGCTTTTCATAAACTATCAACCAAATTTGAAGATGTATGCTATTCAATTGTTACTCCAAATGTTCTCTACGATGCCGGTTCTGTGGTTGCTAGGCAACATAATAACACAAGGTAAAAGAGCTTGGACGCGACACACTGTTGTTTATAAAAGCTAGTACTTGCCTAGATGGAAGACCAGTACCTTGAATCTGTTAACAACATTTCATGAGGATTGAATATGTGGTTGTTGTAAGCATGACTGTCAATGGTATTGTTCACAGTGACACTGTACACAGAGTTTCAAAATAAATCAGCACCGTCGCCAGTTCAAATTTAACTGTATCAAATCCAGCCAGTGTTTTTAAAATCTAATACTTGTACCATAACAGTCTCAGATTTTTGAATTTTTGTTTTTGTGAAGAAGCCATAGGAATACCTTTAAGATTAAACACATAATTTGATGTTTGAATTTATTTGTTTGTTTCATTATTTGGGTTAAAACACACTGTTAGGCTCAGAATGGATTTATTTTGTCCTGTTCTGCTGTTGCTTAGCAACCACGCATGTTGCCAATCAGGAAATTGACATGAATGCTATAGTTGCTCTTGTTGGCCTCTGGTGCTAGCATTAATCATCAAAAATCGCTGATAAGACTGTCCAAGCAACAATCTTACACGTTTTACTTACCCTACCCCCATACAAAAATGAGTAAAAATTGACTTTTTCGCGTCCATGGACGCTTCAGGGGCCACATTCAAATTAATATAGCATGAAATCTAGACATGATAAAAGCACAAAATTTTCAGCACGAATGCATAATATGTGTTTTCACATGTAACATATCAAATAAAGCCGAGCTTAATTATACTTTCCGAGATATGGATCCATTGTCATTAATTCTTGAATGACCCCCGTATGCGAAAACTAAGGCGCAGATCATCTTCGCAGTAACTGCGAAGCTGATCAGCGCCTTTGTTTTCGCTACATGGATGGTACAATTCCTCTACTTTCTAAATCCAAACTTTTTAGTCCCTAGTCATCTTCTGTGCTTGAGCAGCTCGGTTTGTGTCGAACCTGTTAGAAATCCACAGTGTTAGTTTTCTCATGGCGCGGCTCTTTGCATGTTACCTACTACAGCCCAGCCAGGAGATGATGCTTGCTAGCATGGTCAGTCATTAAGATATCGTCGATGGTGGTTTATTATTGTCATTATTATTTTACTCTCCAAACTGTCTATTTGAAAACGCGACTTTTGAAAGATATGAACTCTACCTTTTGTTTGTGTGCAATGAGGTCAGCGTCCGAGATCTTCCATAAATATTCATCCTGGAATTCTCCAGGACGTAGACGCCACTTGTGTATTAGGCTCTCAAACTCTTTATATCTGCAAAAAGAAATAGAAAAAAACCTTAGGATAATGAACCATGATGATGCACGGTGTCACGTGAAATTTTGATTGTGATATTATTATTATTATTATTATTATTATTATTATTATTATTATTATTATTATTATCAACATACATGTACAAGTATGCAGTTGAAAAGTTCTCCATAGACATTGGTTACCATATGGCAGACCATCATTTCCCAATGCTAGCCTTATAATGCTGAGCGCCAAATAAGGTAGCCACTGGTACCATTGTACCATTTGGTATGATGCGGCCCGGGATCAAACATCTGACACCCAACATATAGTGGCCCCGATACTCTTTTGAGCGACTACAAATTGCTTCTATTTGATGCTTGCGAGTCGCGCCTGTTGTTAAATTTTGTGTTGTCTTCAAGGATTCTTTAATGTACCACTGAGGGCGCTATAGCAGAGTCGCCTACTGCAAATACTTTAAAGTCATTACATCCAATATACAGGTTGAAAAGCCCATTTGCTACAAATGCGTTGAAAAATTAAAAACTTACGTAGTTAGTTGTGGTTTCTTCGATAGATCTGGTATAACTGTCAGCTGGGAATAATCGATTCTAAACTTGCTCAACAGAGCTGCCATCCTGAAGAAATATCAAATTTTAGTCGTCATTTTCTTTTATTTCAGCCTATCGACATGTTTCCCGTCAAACTCGGCAACTGAGGGTCATCAGGTTTTGTAATCTTTCTGGTTATTGGCAAACCTCGTGCCTAGAGCTCACTCATTTGCACCATATATTTTCCCTGAACTCTCCGAGTCGAAGAAAGGGTCTAGCTATTAAATGATTAGCCACTCTTTTGTGTTGTCCTACATTTGTATAGCAGAACATATAAGGGCATCAATTTCGGTACAAACATTACGATTAATCTAGCCAACAAGACATTAAAACTTGATGCCCCCGTCTTTATCGTCACAATAGATGTAAACGTATACCTGTTGCCCTTTCAGAGGTATTTTCTGCACCCTGCACCCTAAAATAATTGTCTGCAATTCCTAATTGGTTTTCCGAATCTCCCTAAAAGTATCGTTTGCGTCCCCAAACCCCAAAAGAACTAGTCTGCTCTAAACGCCCCTAAAATAATTACCTTGCCATCCCTTCATCCAAGCTCCCTAAAACCATTGGTAGGGCCTAGTAATTCGATACATATCCATATTTCAGTTAAAATCAATAAGACTGAAAATTATTTACCTCATTTGATCCACATTTATCTGTCCCTTTTTGGTTCCAGCACAAAACACTCTGAGTTTACAATTCCTCCAGCGTTTTCTTTGCGATAGAATATATGGAATGAGTAGCGTAAGCCCTGTAAACAAATGTTTTACTAGAATATCATTTTACTAATGTGATATACGACATTCACAATATGTGCTCAGAGGACTCACCTGAACCTGGGGATCCGCCAAGAGACGCCGTAGCTCGTATCAAGTACATGTATATATCAGCTATTATGCGAAGACTTGTATTAGACCGGAATCTATTAGGGTTCAAGCTGACATGTATAATTTATAATTCCAGTATTATTACTTTGTGTGGTCAAACAAAGCATTTGGGAACAAATGTAAGAATTTCCAGTTTGCGGACAACAGTGCTTGAATTTTCAAGAACATGTTTACGGGATTTGTCTAAACTCACGAAAATAATTTGCTACTCCGCTTTATATTTTAAGACCAATGCACAGCAACTGCAATATACTGGAATGAGCGCAACATGAAAGCAAGGAGCACCTGAAAAGAATGTCTCAATTTAGCTCAGTCGGCACGGGGCTTATGTGCTACATAAGTCGCTGTTCTGTAGTTGACAACCATTTGTGTGTTGAAACGTATAACCAAGTGAGCACATGCCGTCATAACTGACGTCAATTTGATGTCATGTGTGTGCTGTGAAACAAGAGCCTTACCTCCGTCATCATACAGCCACCATACGTCTATCGTCCCATACTGAACTTCTTTAAACCTATTTCCGTGATTCTCCACATTTAGCGATACCGATGGTGATAATGGCGGCTTAGAGGTCAAGGTCACATCGCTATCACGTGACTGTTCTGCCTCGAAAGCGACATTCTCCAAACCCTCATCCAAGGTATTTAAACGCTTGAGTAAAACCTGCTTGATTGTTGGTGTGTATGATTGACCAGTTCTGCGAGTTGGTAGTGTTTTCATTTCAGTATCCGATGTTGTTTTATCAACATTCTTCACTTCCCCATCTTGTTTTTTCGGCTCATCTAAAACAGAAAATAAACGCCCTCAGATATCATCAAGGACATCAAGAACTAGTGTTGATATATCTATAATTGATAAGTAATGAACACTGCTTTCATAGAGTGACTCTTTATTATGTGACATTGACAAGATTTTAACTTGACAGATGTTTGAAACTTGTCATGGGATGACCGAGCATAGCACTGATATGTGATAAAATAAGTTAATCTGTCGAAGCGACAAAAACACATACGGACCGATATTTCAGTTTGTTGAGTCGGTGAAATAATAATGGTGCACCAACTAGAATTATTTATGTAGTACACATCTCCCGAGTTCAGTCAAGTTTCATGTTGTATACATACATACCGTCGCCTGAAATTTCACTCTCCGCCTCTGAATCTTCCTCCAAGTCGAGCAGTTCATCCGGCACCTTATTTCTGTCTAGACCCTCGGGGATCCTCAGCACGCCGATACCAAAGTTCAGGTCAAAAGCATCCCTGGAGAAAAACATTGAAATTGATTTACGATTTCATTGGCTAACTTGGCATCACTAACTTACCTTTGGTGATACATATACTTGTTATGTCTTCACAAGCCCTTCACGAAATTTCATGGAAATACACAAGTTCTCTATGCTAATATTTTCTTCTTTTTTTAAAAAAAATTAGACCTATCGACCAAACATATAGCTCTCTGAAAAGTCGTCTTCCTTTTCAGCCGTAACAATTGAGCCTCGTCATGAGAATACCAACATTTTGCATATGCGAAACGAAGGCGCAGATCAGCTTCGCAGTATCTGTGAAGCTGATCAGCACCTTTGTTTTCGCTAAACAGACAGTTTTCTGACATGCAACGTCAGTTTGCGATTGCTGACATATTGACTATATAAAAATCTGGTCTGTATCGCCGTCCATGTCTATATACTGTGCCAAAATCCACTTTAATCTTGACTTTTATTTCATTGAATCTTAATCTCAAGCTACACTCTTACCAACTCCTTGTTTTAATAAGAACTGAACATATTATCTCATTTTAACTGGACCATGTGTCTTAACAAACCCGCCAATTTTGAAAACAACTGTTTAATTATTTAATTCAAGGTGCTTTTAAATGTTTTAGACTCGCTCAAATGATTCCTAGGCTTAGATTTTACAGATCTATTTGTAAATATTGTTTTGTAATGTATTGAATATGTATGTGTTCTATGAATGTATGATTCTGTATATATGTTTTATGTATGTTTCATGTTTTACAGAGGACCATATGTAAGATAAGTTCATGTTTGTACTTAATATGTAATTATTATATTATTATAACAATTCCTCTACTTTCTAAATCCAAAATTTCCGGTCTATAGCCATCTTCTGAGCTTGTACAGCTCTGTTTGTGTCGGACCTGTTCGGAAACCACATTGTTGGTTTTCTCATGACGCGGCTTAAATTGCAGGGCCAGGATTGGCTTTTGAAACTCAATGGCCCGATGATTGATTTTGTTTGGGTTGCAGGCAAATGTCCAAGTGCCTCGACACACGTTTTATCAATCTCAGATTAGAATGCATGCTTATGATTAACCCATATTTGACAAATGGGTCCACTTTCATTTTTAGGGGCATCAGGAGTGAATTTCAATTTTCATATAAATTTTAGATGAAAATCCTCTTAGCAAACAGAATAGCCCCAGATGGGACGCCGCGTTCTGCGGTGTCACATCTGGGGCTATTCTGTTTGCCTATGTCCCCAAAAAAGGACGCCAGGCTTAAATGAGTTAATTAATTATTCAAATTAGGGACAACCTTTTATAAAATTAGGACAGAATTATACACTCAGAATCGTTAATATGGCACATACAGTTCGAACTGTTACATGTATACCTTTGAATAAGTTTTGTTTACTTGACATGTCTTTTTATGTGTCTTTTTAATGCATACGTACATGTGTATTCTCCCGTTCACACCCTTTCAATGTATATATGTATGTTAAACCATTGAACTTACATGTATGAGCATTTTGTATGCATATTATGGTATGTGTATGTTTTGTATGTATATTACATGAGCAGTATTGCTTAATGTAAATAAACTTACTTACGATGTGTGTTTCATTGAAATTTGTTAGTTTTGAAAAAACAAACCTAAGCACATAGTGAGCTAAACAGAGCAAATACGTTACTTACTGTATAACGTTATAGTAGTCGTATACATCACTGGGGTCGGCTTTGATCCAGTCAGACTTGAAGCCTATTAACAACGTATTGGGTTTCAGCTTCCCAAGACCAAGTGCCTAAATGTGTAAAGAAAATGAAATAAAATGATATTAATTGTATAACCATGCATTGGATTTTCTTGTCGGGAGACCATCTCGCAGTTCTTGTCGGAAGACCATCTCGCAGGTCTTGTCGGAAGACCATCTCGCAGTTCTTGTCGGAAGACTATCTCGCAGTGCTTGTCTTGTATGCATGTGAGACCTGGACAGTATACCAGCGTCATGCAAAGAGACTTAACCATTTCCACTTAAGCTGTTTGAGAAAGCTATTAAAAATCAAGTGGCAAGACAAGATCCCAGACACAGAGGTCCTGAAGAAAGCAGGGATGCAAAGCATGCATACTGTCTTAAAGCTAGCACAGCTAAGGTGGACCGGCCATGTTATAAGAATGCCTGATGAGCGACTTCCAAAGAAAGTCTTCTATGGAGAACTACAAGAGGGAAAGCGCTCTCAAGGTGGCCAGAAGAAACGCTACAAAGACACCCTGAAAGCCTCTCTGAAGGATTTTGACATACCAATTGGGTCTTGGGAACAGACTGCACAGGAGCGATCAAAGTGGCGAGGTCTCATCAACAAAGGAGCAGCTCTCCATGAAAAAAAGAGAATCTGTGAAGCTGAAAGAAAGCGCAGAGAACGCAAAGCCAATACCAATGGGCCACCAGCTGATTCAATGACATTGACTTGCTCTACTTGCAACCGACAGTTTAGAGCTAGAATTGGCCTAGTCAGCCATCAAAGAACTCACCAACACACACGAACCTATTCAAGAAATAATGATGGGTCTTTCTCATTAGTGAGAGACGAACCACCATCTCGCAGTTCTTGTCGGAAGACCATCTCGCAGTTCTTGTCGGAAGACCATCTCGCAGTTCTTGTCGGATGACTATCTCGCAGTTCTTGTCGGAAGACTATCTCGCAGTTCTTGTCGGAAGACCATATCGCAGTTCTTGTCGGAAGATCATCTCTCAGTTCTTGTCGGAAGACCATCTAGCAGTTCTTGTCGGAAGACTATCTCGCAGTTCTTGTCGGAAGACTATCTCGCAGTTCTTGTCGGAAGACTATCTCGCAGTTCTTGTCGGAAGACCATCCCGCAGTTCTTGTCGGAAGACCATCTAGCAGTTCTTGTCGGAAGACCATCTCGCAGCTGTCTCAGAGAAAAGCGGCTGACTCGAAAATGACTTTGAACCATGGTATAGTTAGAAAATATTGAACTCTATAACAGTGAAGGCCCGTTGATACCACAGCGTGTAACATATAGCGCCAAACATATGACATGAGTATGAGGCATTTTGTAGATCTATATATAATATACGTTGGTGCACGCTGCATACGTTCGGCATAAGTTTTGCATAAGTTACGGGTATGCTACAATACTCTGGCATACATTGTCATAGGTCGTGTACGCCCATTTTTGTGCATGTCTTACTGATAGTACGTTAAGTAGTTAGGCGTTCAATATACATAAGTTCATGAACGTTACCTGTAGTTAATTCAAATGTTTGTAGATGTCGATACGTTATACGCGCTATATGTTTGTTTATACGCCAAAGCCCACCTTGACGTTTGTTTTAGCGCATGAGAAGCGTATGCATAACGCATTACCAACCTACCAGCAGCGTACCACCGGCATATGTGTTACTTAGAAATAAGTCATTATCCGTTTTTGAGATACAAGACCATGGTCAGAACTTATTGGATAAACCTGTATAAAGCATGAAATAAATGTTATTGCCGTCCGTTTGTTTTGCTTGGATTGACTGTAATAACGTAACTGCACCAAATCTATTTCCAAAAAAATCAAACAAAATCTTGGTAAGCACTCTATGAAGAGATTTTTTATTTACCTGGAGAAGAACCTGAACTCCTATCCTGAAAGTTGGCGCTGCTACGCTATTGTAGAACCCTTTAACCTTTCTCGTCTTGAACCATCTGTAGGCCGAGGTGGATCTAAGACGCTTCAGATGCTCCGACAGTTCTCCCTGAGAAGAGATAACAGCACGTTTGGTGAATAAAATAAAAAAATAAAATAAATAAAAAATAGTTATAAAAGCTCTTGTTTCGTATTTTTCTGTATAGTTGTTACAGTAGTTTTCAGCGATCATTCAACGAGACACAGACCTCATGAGACGTTAAACCCCACTTAGCACAAGAATCAGATTAATTTTACAACACTCAACCCGGCAATGTACGAAAAACCGGTGGTGACTTCACACTTCACAGTTCACAGTTCATACTTCATACTTCACACTGCACAGTTTTGTAAAACAGCACTCTACCCTTGGAAGACAACGGGAAGGGACATTTCAAACTTCACAGTTCATACTTCACACTTCATACTTCATACTTCACAGTTCACACTTCATACTTCACACTTCACACTTCACAGTTTTGTAAAACAGCATTCTACCCTTGGAAGACAACGGGAGGGGACATTTCAAACTTCACAGTTCATACTTCACACTTCATACTTCACACTTCATACTTCACACTTCACACTTCACAGTTTTGTAAAACAGCATTCTACCCTTGGAAGACAACAGGAGGGGACATTTCAAACTTCACAGTTCATACTTCACACTTCATACTTCACACTTCACAGTTCACACTTTATACTTCACACTTCACAGTTTTGTAAAACTATTTGTGGAAGACAACGGGAGGCGACATTTCAAACTTCACAGTTCATACTTCACACTTCATACTTCACACTTAACAGTTCACACTTCATACTTCACACTCCACAGTTTTGTAAAACAGCATTCTACCCTTGGAAGACAACGGGAGGGGACATTTCAAACTTCACAGTTCATACTTCACAGTTCACATTTCATACTTCACACTTCACAGTTTTGTAAAACAGCATTCTACCCTTGGAAGACAACGGGAGGGGACATTTCAAACTTCACAGTTCATACTTCACACTTCATACTTCACACTTCATACTTTACACTTCACAGTTTTGTAAAAGAGCATTCTACCCTTGGAAGAAAATGGGAGGGGACATTTCAAGCTTCACAGTTCATACTTCACACTTCATACTTCACACTTCACAGTTCACACTTCATACTTCACGCTTCACACTTCACAGTTTTGTAAAACAACATTCTACCCTTGGAAGACAACGGGAGGGGACATTTCAAACTTCACACGTCAGGTGACGTGTGACGTGTGTCAATGCCTGACCTGATGTCATGCGATGTGACGTGTCGTCGTGGTATGTTGCAAAATGACGTCACCAGCGACGTCACACGATACGTGTGTGTGAGGTCAGTTACTTTATGTGACGTCACATGTAACGAAACGCGGCCTCAAACATGTCATGTTACGTCACATGTAACGTCATGCAGCGTGACACATGACCTCAGGTGACGTCTCTTGTGACAGCCGGTGACGTCGTTTGTGATGTATTTTGTGACGTCGTTTGTGATGTCAGGTGACGTCGCTTGTGACGTCACTTGTGACGTCAGGTGCCGTCACAAACGACGTCGCAAGCTACGTCACCTTGCGTCACAAGTGGCATCATTTGACGTCACATAATGACGTCACATGACGTCACAAGCGACGTCGTCTGACATCAGAAACGTCACAAAAGACGTCACGAATGGCGTCACCCGCCGTCACAAGAGACGTCACAAGAGACGTCATGTGTCACGCTGCATGACGTTACAGGTGACGTCACATGACGTTATGTGTGAGGCCGCATTTCGTTACATGTGACATCATATGAAGTAACGGACGTCACACACACGTATCGTGTGACGTCGCTGGTGACGTCATTTTGCACCATACCACGACGACACGTCACATCGCATGACATCAAGTCAGACATTGACACACGTCACACGTCAACTGACGTGTGAAGTTTGAAATGTCCCCTCCCGTTGTCTTCCAAGGGTAGAATGTTGTTTTACAAAACTGTGAAGTGTGAAGTGTGAAGAATGAAGTGTGAACTGTGAAGTATATGTGAAGTTTGAAATGTCCCCTTCCGTTGTCTTCCAAGGGTAGAATGCTGTTTTACAAAACTGTGAAGTGTGAAGTATGAAGTATGAACTGTGAACTGTGAAGAGTGAAGTCACCACCGGTCTTTCGTAGTAATGAGCTCTCTATGTTGATTAGCTGTAAACATTGCCTTGACAAAGTTCTGTTTTGACATGTCTTACAATTCTTTTATTATATGGCAAGTGATGAAATATAGAGAAATATGTATTAAATATAACCAATATTTGAAAAAGTTATATTTTCACATGTGAAAATATAAAAAAGTTATATTTTCACATGTGAAAATATAAGATTTGGGAATACGCAAATTACGATTCCACCGTTTTATTTCTAATTTATACATAACTAAATTTTATAATCTATGCTATTGTTGACACAATGAACGTTCACACGCAATAGCGACGTAATGACGTGACGTAATGACGTCATTTAAGATTTTGACGTCATATGCTTTAGCGCGCAACGTTACAATGACTACATGCAATATAATAAAAAGAAAATTCAAGTTTTTGTCGTGAATATGAGTTTTATTTCATCTCGTGAAGTGAAAAATTATATATTTCATTCGTGCCTTCGGCACTCATGAAATACAAATTTTTTTCACTTCACTCAATGAAATAAAACTCATATTCACTCCAAAAACTTGAATATCCTCTATTTATTATTAGCATTTTTGTCATTTGGAATAATTCTTTCCTTGATTATGTTTTGTTCTTCGACATTATATGAGCCGCGTCATGAGAAAACCGGATTTTTGCTTATGCGAAAACAAAGGCGCAGATCAGCTTCGCAGTAACTGCGAAGCTGATCAGCGCCTTTGATTTCGCTACATGGATAGTTCAATCTCTCTTTTTCTTAAATCAGCTTCTATCCTGCTCCTGTGACTGTACAGGTCGGTTTATGTCAAACCTGGTCGGAAACCCCGAAGACCGGTTTTCTCGCGTCGCGGCTCATTTGTCTTCTCTTTATATACCCCATCTGTGATCATCTGTGGGCCGAAAATTCGCAATTTTAGATCTTGTATATATTGTACCTACCTGAAATACGTGTCCACAAATAAGAAGACTTTGTTTTTTCGTGATGGAGGAAGCCAGGTCCACCAAAGCTGAGCGATTTCGAGGAAACCCGGATAAAACTAGTATCTGTGGTCTGTAACAGAAGTGTAGTGTAAGTTAAGCAGATTGCCAGATTACGTGTCTTTTCATGTACATGTGACTATGATAATAATGATGATGATGATGATGATGATGATGATGATGATGATGATGATGATGATGATGATGATGGTGACGATGATGATGATGATCAAAATACTCAAAACTTTGCATGTGATGTGCTTGTACGTTGTAGCCATGTACACGTATCAATAGAATGAGATTTTCTAGCCACAATCTATTAAAATGTATGCTAACGAGGTTTGAATAAAACAATAATAAGGAAATGTATACCTGAAATTTTTCACATGTTCCTCTACGCTGACAAGTTTCAGTGAGGTCTTCAGTGCCTCTCTGTAAGCATGTGCCTGAGTAGAAGATCCCCAATTCACATCTGAAACGTATGAGCCGCCTCATGGGAAAACCAACAATCTGCATATGCGAAAACAAAGACGCAGATCAGCTTCGCGGTAACCGCGAAGCTGATCAGCGTCTTTGTTTTCGCTACTCGGATAGTACAATTCCTCCTCTACTTAACTCCAAAATTTCAAGCTTCTAGCCTGCTTCTGTGCTTGTACAGGCCGGTTTGTGTCGGACCTGTTCGGAAACCACATTGTTGGTTTTCCCACAAGGCGGCTCATATTGGTATTGGATTAACCCACTAATGACGAATGGACTTTCCCATCTGTATCATTTGGGTGAGTCCACTGTCGTTTTAGGGGCATCAGGGTGATTTTGAATCTTTATTTCATTTTTCGATGACACTCCTCCAAGCAAACAGAATAGTCCCACATGGGATACCTCGTTTTGCGGCGTCACAGATGAGGCTAAATTGTTTGCCTATGCCCCATATATAGGACGCCATACTTTTACGAGTTAAAAAATCATTAACTCCCTTCAGTTCTGGTTAAACCCAGGAAGAGTTGGCTCCGTCCCGACATGACTGAAAAATTGCTGACTCCCCAGGACGTTAAGCCTCAATACAAACAAATAGACAAAATCAAAGACTGGAGTGTCGGACTTTGAGAGGTCCTGGTTCGAACAGGTAGTCATTCATATATGGTGATTTGCTCCAACATGGCATTTGTGTAGAATATAGGAAAAATGAAAAATTAATATTTCTATAAATCAGTTGTCGAAAACAATCCAACTCTATACGAGGAGCGCATTGACCTATGTGGTCAGACCTCGAAATCTACCTCCGCGGTACTGTTATGTGGAGAAAAACATTGTTTGTGTTTAGAACCCAGGAAGCGTTTGCTTAACTCACATAAGTCTGTCGTTATTGTTATGGGACACATGCAAACAGTATAGCCCCAGATGGGACGCCGCAAAACGCGGCGTCCAATCTTGGGCTATTCTGTTTGCTTAGAGGAAATTTATCGGAAAATGGAGTAAAAATTAAAACCACTCCTGATGCCCCTAAAATGAAACTGGACCCAGCCAAATGATGATGATTGGCAAGTCCATACGTCATATCTGAAACATAGTTGACCTACACAAAACGAACCAATCAACAAAAGGTGAACTTTTCCTAGTTTTGTGACCTTGACATACATAAAGAGTCCCCCGACAAGAAACTTTACCTGGTTTTGTGACCTTGATGTACATAAAAAGTCCCCCGACAAGATACTTTACCTAGTTTTGTGACATTGACATACATCAAGAGTCCCCCGACAAGAAACTTTTCCTGGTTTTGTGACATTGACATACATAAAGAGTCCGCCGACAAGAAACTTTTCCTGGTTTTGTGACCTTGACATGCATAAAGAGTCCCCCGAGAAGATACGTTACCTGGTTCTGTGACCTTGACATACATAAAGAGTCCCCCAAAAAGAAACGTTACCTGTTTTTGTGACCTTAACGTACATAAAGAGTCCCCCGACAAGAAACGTTACCTGTTTTTGTGACCTTGACACACATAAAGAGACCCCCGACAAGAAACATTACCTGGTTTTGTGACTTTGACACACATAAAGAGACCCCCGACAAGAAACGTTACCTGGTTTTGTGACTTTGACATACATAAAGAGTCCCCCGACAAGAAACGTTACCTGGTTTTGTGACCTTGACATACATAAAGAGTCCCCCGACAAGAAACGTTACCTGTTTTTGTGACCTTGACATGCATAAAGAGTCCCCCGACAAGAAGTTACCTGGTTTTGTGTCCTTGACACACATAAAGAGACCCCCGGCAATTTTATGACCTTGACATACATAAAGAGTCCCCCGACAAGAAACGTTACCTGCTTTCTTAACCTTAACATACATAAAGAGTCCCTCGACAAGAAACGTTACCTGGTTTTGTGACCTTGACATACATAAAGAGTCCCCCGACAAGAAACGTTACCTGTTTTTGTGTCCTTGACGTACATAAAGAGTCCCCCGACAAGAAACGTTACCTGCTTTCTTAACCTTAACATACATAAAGAGACCCCAGACAAGAAACGTTACCTGGTTTTGTGACCTTGACATACATAAAGAGTCCCCCAACAATGAGGAAGGTGACCAAGGCTGCCCACCAGTTCACCAGGAACATCACCGCCACACACAGGAGGGCCCCAACCAGGCTCGCCCACTTACTGTAGTACTTAAAGGCGGGCCTGAAACCGGGCGTATTGGCAATGGATGCGTCGAAACACGAGTAGTTGATTAAGGCGTACGCCATTAGGAAGAAATTGGAAATGATCGGAGCTATCAAGTCTAGAGATGCTGAAAATATGAATTGAAGGTAAATACATGTATATAGAGCTACGTGGATATGTTAAGTATCTCAAATCACATTTGAGCCTTCGCATGAGAAAATAAACAATTTGGGTTTCCGACAAAAAAGCTAGACGCTTGAAACTTTGAATATAAATGGAAGAGGAATTGTTTTATCCATGTGTCGAGAATAAGGGCGCTGACCAGCTATGCAGTCACTGCACAGCTGATCTGCGTCTGTGTTTTTACATACGGGGGATGATCCAAAATAACGTAGACTTTTGCTGTAGCTTCTATACAGCTCAATCAAATGCTTATAAAATAACATGAACATAATTCGGAATGTCTCTAGAATATTGCGGCAAAATATCAAGCAAAAATAACTACTCGTTAAAAATCAACAGTAAAAACAAAAAGGTCACTGTGGTCTACCCGGCGCACGTCAACTTTGATTTCGTAACGTCGTTGGCGTTTGTATTATTTTCCTATCAGCTCTTGCGGCCATCTATTCAACATGTACCATAGATAAAAGGATTTTAACTTATTGTGCTCTGTACTTCACATATTTTCCGTCAATTTCCAAAACTCGAAACAAATTCAAACTTTAAATTGCTTCAAAATCGCCTCATCCGTAGCCGTCTGCATACGGTCAGCGCATTACGCATTTACGTCACCAGTGATGCGCGTTATTTTTGTTTCTTTTTCCATCATTGTTATGCTATTTTAGCGTCCGAATCACAAGGGCAATATTTTTACACAGCTGATTTATTCATTGACTGTTCTTATTTTCTCTACATTTAGTTATTTTCGGTGTTTGTGTTGGCGTTTTTAAAAATCGCGGCAATTTTAGTAATCGCATACATTTAAACCGTGTCTGGTGACGACATTTTTAACGTTAAATGCAGGCTGAAAAGTGCACAATTGATACATGAAATTCAAAAACGCATGACTCAAATTTGTTGAAACTTATACACAGCAATATCTAAACGCCAAGCTTTTACTGTACTAAATTTGGTGCGATTTGCATGCCTATTTTACATTTTATTGAGACATGCATGGCACAGGACACGACCGAAAATTCGCGTGCGCCGCCTATGCGTCACCATGGTTTTAAAATGGCTCGGCGTGTTTGCGATACTTAAGAAATGTGTAATTGTTTTATCTTATCTTGATATACGAATGTTTTGATTGAACGCAATATGCATTTTTCTTAAATAAATCTACGTATGTTAAAGATACAGCAAAAGTTTACGTTATTTTGGATTTACCCTCGTATATGCAACTTGTTGGTTTCTTATGCGGTGGCTCATTTTGTAGGTTCATAAGATGTGGTTTAATTATGTCTGCGAAACGCTTTTGTTTTTTTAACATTTATTTTAATAGTTTTGATAGTTGGATTTGTTGCTGTAAGTTCCGGCCAACAGCTTTGGTCATATCGGGACTTTGCCTCCAATTTAAAGGACTTAAATATGCTTTTAATTAGATTGTGTAACCAGAGCTCTTGGACAGGCTATCTTCTAAAAGAGGTTTACAAATACTTCAGGGCGTCGGTCAGTCGGTAATAAGCTTTGCCTAGAGACAATGCAGCCCACCTATTTCTCATGGCCTCAATGGGCTGGGGCCTAATCCCTCCCCTGCCACCCTTTTCAATACTTGAGCCGCCTCCCCTGCCACCCTTTTCAATACTTGAGCCGCCTCATGGGAAAACCAACAATCTGCATAGGCGAAAACAAAGACGCAGATCAGCTTCGCGGTAACCGCGAAGCTGATCAGCGCCTTTGTTTTCGCTACTCGGATAGTACAATTCCTCTTCTACTTAAATCCGAAATTTCATGCTTCTAGCTCTTTTTTGTGCTTGTACAGGTTGGTTTGTGTCGGGCCTGTTCGGAAACCACATTGTTGGTTTCCCACGAGGTGGCTCACTTGAAGAGATAGAAGGGTACACAGTGGCGTATTTATGGTCGTTCGTCTCTCAGTAATGATACTGACCATCATATTTCTTGAACATTTGAGCCACCTCGTGGGAAAACCAACAATGTGGTTTCCGAACAGGTCCGACACAAACCGGCCTGTACAAGCACAGAAGCAGGCTAGAAGCTTGAAATATTTTGAAGTTAAATAGAGGAGGAATTGTACTATCCGAGTAGCGAAAACAAAGGCGCTGATCAGCTTCGCAGCTGCGCCTTTGTTTCCGCCTAGGCAGATTGTTGGTTTTCCCATGTGGCGGTTCATTTATTGGATGTTACTGTGTGTTGGTGAGATCTTTGATGGCTGGCTAGGCCAATTCTACTCATTTATAAATGACTTACCAACGCAGGTCATGGCTAGACAAATGATGAATGTGAGTAAATAACCTCGCCGAGGCTCATCATCTTTACCGTAGCCTTTGGCAAAGAAATGAATGCCAGGAAATAATTTATCCTTCCCAAGGGCCTGTAATAAGAGAATAATATGAGCCACGTCATGAGAAAACCAGCAATGTGGTTTCCGATCAGGTCCAACATAAACCGAATTGTACAAGCACAGAAGATGACTGGAGGCTGAAAATTTTGGTTTTAAAAAGCAGAGGAAGTGTACTGTTTTATTCGTGTAGTGAAAACAAAGGCGCTGATCAGCTTCGCCGTCACTGCGAAGTTGACCTGCGCCTTTGTTTTCGCCTATGCAAAATGTTGGTTTTCTCGTGACGTGGCTTAATTATGGAGTCTTAATTAAAAGATCCACGTCAAAAGAAACATGGCGACATTTTCGAATAGAATCTGATGATATGGGCCATATCAAATAGTGTTCCATTTAAAGGTGGCATTGTCCACTTCCGTGGTGCTTTAAGTGGCACCAATCATACAAAGTTTTACGTATCTCCCAGAATGCACTGCCAAGGCTCATGAAACAATTTTTGAACTAAATAAAAATGAAATTACACTCTGAACAAGTGTATCAAAGTCTACAAAAGGTTCTACATGTATTCACAAAGGTTTGACAAAGTGACTAAAAGACTGAACAGTGTCTGGTAAACGAAGACAGTATCAGAGTATGGTAGTTAAATTTGCTAACACCGAAACGATGCCTTGCGTGTCATAATAATGCCAAACCATTAAAGAACAAAAAAATAATTTAAATAATTTAAAAAAGATAATAAAAAACTTATGATTTAAAAATTAAACGAATTAAGCATACCTGAAACACTTTTGGCGCTCCAACCAGACTGGCCAGAGCAGACGACAGTGTTGCTGAGAATATTCCCGCCAAAATTAAAGGTCTCCAAGCTGATGCGATGCCAACCATCTAGAGTATACAACAGCATAGAATAAGTACAATCGCCAGAAAAAAATGAGGTGCGTCATGAGAAAACAACAATTTGGTTTCCGAATAGGTCCGACACAAATCGAGCTGTACAAACACTGAAGAAGGCTACAGGCTGGAAATTTTGGATTTAGAAATTAGAAGAATTGTATTATCCGTGTAGCGAAAACAAAGGTGCTGATCAGATTCGCAGTTACTGCGAAGCTGATCTGCGCCTTTGTTTTCGCATATGCAAAATGCTTGTTTTCTCATGACGAGGCTCAAATGTGTCTTCGGGAATACAGCCACAAATTGTGTCTTTAAGAGTTTTTCTATTTTTACAGTGAGAAAATATATTTCTCTTAATGCTCAAATATATCGAGTATCTCTTGCGAATGCTAAAATGTGAAAATCCCGCTGTACCGAATATGATGCGAATGGACGGGGCGGGGCTTGTAGAAAACGATGTATTTGCAAAAACGTTAAGAAAGCTTGCAGATCCTTATAAATGTCGTCCACACTGCCGAATTCTTGAAAATGGCTTACACATGTTACGAACACTTACAAATAATGCGAACGCCTTGCAAACACCTTACGAATGAAGCGACTGCGTAGCGAATGCTTGCCGAATTGTTTCTATTTGTCACTTATTCGCAAGCAATATAGCAAACAATATCAATGTAAATCGAAATCGCCCGGAAGGGGCATGGAAAAATTACACCATTATTGATTCGAGTCTAAATACACACCACTTTGTTGTTTGTCTCAAATTGTGATTTACATTATAAAAAGACAATTTTACCGGGCAAAGCAAAATTTCACGGGTCTTTAATTTGTCAGACATGCATTGATAAATAGCTTAAAACTTAACACCATAAAAAATGGCTTTTACTTGAAGGACAGCTCTAGAATAAATATTACGATTCCCTAGCGATTGTTTTCCTTCCGAATTTTAGGAGCATGCTCCTAATTTTCGCAACAACTTGAAATTTTTACCGAATGCTTACGAATGCTTCCATATGCTACCGAATGCTATCAAATTTCTAGCAATTCATGCGAATTTGCGCAAAACTGCATTCGGAAGGGCTTTTGCAAGGGAAATTCGGTATATGTGAGAGCAGTATTAAGCCCCGTTTACACATTCACGATTTTTGGCTACGGTGCCGCTACGATTCGCCACGATTTGTAAAATCGTCGTGTACCGTGGTGTACCGTGGTCATTCGTAGTAGAACCGTAATGAATCGTGGTGAATCTTGATGAATCGTGATGATTCGGGAAACTCTACGGCAGCGCTACGTAAGTTTTAAACTGTTTAAAACATTCGTGGCGTACCGTGGCGAATCGTGGTGGTTATTGGGCGTGGCCTAATTCGTAGCGCAACCGTAGCGGAATCGTGCTTATTCGTAGTGACACCGTAGCTATATTCGCGGCCATTCGTGAGAGATCGTAGCCAATCGTGGAGCTCCGTGGAATCTTTGACACCACGAACTCCCACGATTCACCACGAATTGTGTACGGTTGTCCTACGAATCATCCACGGTTTCGCTACGGAGCTCCACGATTGGCCACGTCGGTTACCGCCGTGAATCGTACTAGTACCGTATCGAACCGTACAAGCACCGTGAGCATTCGTTGTGCCACCGTGGTTAATCCTCATTGACCGTATCGTTGCCGTCATTAATCGTCATTGATTCGTAGCGATACCTTACAGACACCGTACTATTATCGTAGACATTCTTACTGGAATCGTAGTGACACTAAATATTTCCACTTTTCGCCACGATTCACCCCGGTCCACCCCGATTTTTCTGACAATGAGAAATCGGGGTGAACCGTGGTGAATCGTAGAGAAAATCGTGAATGTGTAAACGGGGCTTTATTACACAACAGACACACAAAATTCTGTATCTGAATTCAGATGTGGGTCATTATCGTATTGAAAAATGACGAAAGTATGCAACTTTAGCTAAACGGAATCAGGTTTTGTATAAACTTCATCTCACCCCGTTGTCGTTCATGAGCCCGTATTCACAACTTGCGTTTGACGCCAAACACGACGTCACCAGTTCTACAGTTGGCGCGGCTGTCTCATTGGCCGTATGATTCCCGAACAGGACAGCTCCCACCGGACCTATAGCGTCTCTGAGCAGCGTGGCCCCTGACGTCCACACCATTAGGAGGTAAACCATTCCGGTGATAATGATTGACAGGAATGTTCCTTTTGGGATGGCTTTCTGTGGGTCCTGTAATGATTACATGGTCATCGTCAGGACAAAATAATATTATATTTAGCTTACATATTATGAATGCAATATATAGATTTTTTAAGTCGTAAAAAAAAAATAAACATTGTCAGTAGGACTTTTTTTCCCAATTCATTGATTGAAGGTACACGTTAGTCCTAGTACCCACAATCTATGCTTTAGAGAAAAAATAAGAAAAATAGGTATACCCCTGCATACCCCGGTTTTACTAGCCTATATGAAAGTGGGGTATGAGGACATATTCATTACACGGGCATGTTTTCCTGTGTTTTCTTAGATGAAAGTGTCATTCTTGGTGCCATTCAATTCTCTGGATATGAAAACTGATCGTAGCCTCGCAAATTGGCTGAGCGACGTCAATCCGTCAATCAACAGATCCTCTGCAAAGAAAGGTACACACCTTCAAGTCCCCCGAGATATTAGCCCCGGCTAGGATTCCAGTTGCAGCAGGGAAGAATATGGAGAATACAGAGAAGAAATTGTTGCCCTCTCGGAATGATGGACCAAAGTTTTCAGTGAATACTGAACCTGAAAAAAGATAAGCTCAATGAGTAACACGATGTTCTCTACTTAAGATTCTCAAATATTTAGAAGAAGAAGAAAAAGAAGAAGAAGAAGAATAAGAAGAAGAAGAAGAAGAAGAAGAAGAAGAAGACGCGGAAGGAAGATAATGCAGCGGAGAAGAAGAAGAAGAAGAAGAATATGATGATGATGATGATGATGATGATGATGATGATGATGATGATGATGATGATGATGATGATGATGATGATGATGATGATGATGGAGGCGGAAGAGAAGGAGGATGCAGTTGGGGAGAAGAACTGGAGCTGTAGTACGTTAGATTATTTAAAAAGATTAACTTACTCGTGTGTAAGTTTTCAAGACTGACGGAAGGAGGATGTAAATAAGTACCTGTATAGCCCATGACCCCTTTCCATTTTTCATCATCAGTTGGTGGTAGAAACGTGCCAACAAAATAGTTAATGATAGCAAGGGTTAGGATTACCAACAAACCGAGCTGGGCCTGAAACAGATATGAGCGTGTGCGTGAGAAAACCAACAATTCGCATATGCGGAAACAAAGACGCAGATCAGCTGTGCAGTAACTGCACAGCTGACCAGCGCCTTTGTTTTCGCCACACGGATAGTACTATTCCTCTTCTACTTATATCCAAAGTTCCGAGCTTCTAGCTTTATTCTGTGACCGTACAGCCTGGTATGTGTCGGGCCTGGTCGGAAAACCAAACTGTTGGTTTTCTCACTCACAGGCTCAATTATATTATCGTAAGTCGTTAATTCAGCTTGTATTTGATTGATGCTATCCGGATGGCTACCTTGTTGGGAAAGATCTGTGATCTATTTATCTTGCTCTTCATGCGTATTGTGGAAAATATGGTCACTGTTTTGTGCTGTCATTTTTTCCGCCTGGTGTCTACGTTTGGATTATAAATTCAATCGCATCCATTTCTGGTCCATCCACTGTTACTTTCCAATCGTGTTCATTTTTTTTATTTTTATTTTATTATTATTATTATTATTATTATTATTATTATTATTATTATTATTATTATTATTATTATTATTGTTGTTGTTGTTGTAATTTTTCTTATTATTGTATTTCATATTTTTGCTCACAAAATTAATTGTGGGTACATGTTAGAACCGCCTCAATGATGCCGTTCTAGCGAATACCCACAATCCGTTTTGGAGAAAAAATAAGGAAAAAAATGTATAAATCCCTTCACACCCCAGTTTTACTAGATAAAGGTGGGGTTTAAGGGGATGTTCAACACATGGACATGTTTGGGTGGCGACAACTGACCTTCGCCTCCCACTCCATGCCTATAACAACAATCCCAATAAGAAGACAACAGGTAGCCACTCCTATGATCCGGACCTCGTGTAGGCTGTCCCCGGTAATGTACGCAGAATTCTCCTGAAAACAGACAACAGACTTCAATGAACAGTTTAAGTTAGAGATTCACCACGAGGACCGAACAACTAACTAAATGTTGTGAGCCATTGCAGAAGCTGAGGGTGAGGTAAGGTACCTGTAAAACCGATTTAAGCCCGTCAGTAATTTTGTATTACTGATCGTTTCAAGCCGATACTTCTGTGGTGGTTCTTAGTGCTTTTATGCCGCCAACTTCGAAGAAGTTGAGGGGGCATATTGGTTTGGGTCTGTCCGTGCAGTCAGTCAGTCAGTCTGTCTGTCTGTCTGTGATGCGTGAGCACTCGGTTAGGAACCGTTAGAGCTAGGATCTTGATATTTGGATGTAGTTTGTATATGAAAATTAAGAGGACCCGTATTTTTTCTTTCAGGTAAATTCAAGGGGCTAGGGGCCCAATCTAGAGTTATTTCCCTTTTTAATTCTTGATAAAGTGAATAGATAGTGGGTGCCTTGTGTGCGCAACTCCTCCTACAATTTTATTCCGATTCTCTTGAAACTTTACAGTTGTTGTGACCATGCTTTGAAGATATGCATGTGGTTTGGATATAATCCTCAGATTAATTCTTGTCACTTTTTTCGCAATTTGAACTTAGCCATTTTTCGGGCATTTTCACAATGAAAGAGAATGGGCAGTGGGTACCTTGTGTGCGCAACTCCTACAGTTTCATGCCAATTCATTTAAAACTTTACATGTGTTATGGGCATGGTATGAAGATATGCATGTGGTTTGGATATAATCCTTGGATTATTTTTGTCATTTTTTTTCACAATTTGAACTTAGTCATTGTGAGATGTGTGAAGCTGGCTGTTAGTTGTAAGATGTTAATTCAGCTGTTAATAAGTTCTGACAGTCTGGCAGTCATAACTTAAAACAGCTGTTTATTCAACTGTTAGTTGTTAATTCGAAGATAAGTCTAATTCACAGCTAGCTGTTTATTCAGCTGTTAGTTGTTAATTCAAAGACAAGTCTAACTCACAGCTAGCTGTTTATTCAGCTGTTAGTTGTTAATTCAAAGAACATGGCGAATTTACAGCTAGCTGATTATTCAGCTGTTAGTTGTTAATTCGAAGACATGGCGAATTCACAGCTAGCTGTTTATTCAGCTGTTAGTTGTTAATTCGAAGACAAGTCGAATTCACAGCTAGCTGTTTATTCAGCTGTTAGTTGTTAATTCGAAGATAAGTCGAATTCACAGCTAGCTGTTTATTCAGCTGTTAGTTGTTAATTCAAAAACGAGTCGAATTCACTTCACAGCTAGCTGTTTATTCAGCTGTTAGTTAGTAATTCGAAGACGGGGCGAATTCACAGCTAGCTGTTTATTCAGCTGTTAGTTGTTAATTCGAAGAACATGGCGAATTAACAGCTAGCTGTTTATTCAGCTATTAGTTGTTAATTCGAAGATAAATCGAATTCACAGCTAGCTGTTTATTCAGCTGTTAGTTGTTCATTCGAAGATAAGTCGAATTCACAGCTAGCTGTTTATTCAGCTGTTAGTTGTTAATTCGAAGACATGGCGAATTCACAGCTAGCTGTTTATTCAGCTGTTAGTTGTTAATTCGAAGACATGGCGAATTCATAGCTAGCTGTTTATTCAGCTGTTAGTTGTTAATTCGAAGATAAGTCGACTTCACAGCTAGCTGTTTATTCAGCTGTTAGTTTATAATTCAAAGAACATGGCGAATTCACAGCTAGCTGTTTATTCAGCTGTTAGTTGTTAATTCAAAGAACAAGGCGAATTCACAGCTAGCTGTTTATTCAGCTGTTAGTTGTTAATTCAAAGAACATGGCGAATTCACAGCTAGCTGTTTATTCAGCTGTTAGTTGTTAATTCAAAGAACAAGGCGAATTCACAGCTAGCTGTTTATTCAGCTGTTAGTTAGTAATTCGAAGACATGGCGAATTCACAGCTAGCTGTTTATTCAGCTGTTAGTTGTTAATTCAAAGAACAAGGCGAATTCACAGCTAGCTGTTTATTCAGCTGTTAGTTGTTAATTCGAAGACATGGCGAATTCACAGCTAGCTGTTTATTCAGCTGTTAGTTGTTAATTCAAAGAACATGGCGAATTCACAGCTAGCTGTTTATTCAGCTGTTAGTTGTTAATTCGAAGATAAGTCGAATTCACAGCTAGCTGTTTATTCAGCTGTTAGTTGTTAATTCGAAGACATGGCGAATTCACAGCTAGCTGTTTATTCAGCTGTTAGTTGTTAATTCGAAGACAAGTCGAATTCACAGCTAGCTGTTTATTCAGCTGTTAGTTGTTAATTCGAAGACAAGTCGAATTCACAGCTAGCTGTTTATTCAGCTGTTAGTTGTTAATTCGAAGACAAGTCGAATTCACAGCTAGCTTTTTATTCAGCTGTTAGTTGTTAATTCAAAGAACATGGCGAATTCACAGCTAGCTGTTTATTCAGCTGTTAGTTGTTAATTCGAAGACAAGTCGAATTCACAGCTAGCTGTTTATTCAGCTGTTAGTTGTTAATTCGAAAACGAGTCGAATTCACAGCTAGCTGTTTATTCAGCTGTTATTTGTTAATTCAAAGAACATGGCGAATTCACAGCTAGCTATTTATTCAGCTGCTAGTTGTTAATTTGAAGACAGGGCGAATTCACAGCTAGCTGTTTATTCAGCTGTTAGTTGTTAATTCGAAGACAAGTCGAATTCACAGCTAGCTGTTTATTCAGCTGTTAGTTGTTAATTCGAAGACATGGCGAATTCACAGCTAGCTGTTTATTCAGCTGTTAGTTGTTAATTCAAAGACAAGTCGAATTCACAGCTAGCTGTTTATTCAGCTGTTAGTTGTTAATTCGAAAACAAGCTAGTTGTGAATTCGCCATGTTCTTCGAATTAACAACTAACAGCTGAATAAACAGCTAGCTATGAATTCGCCATGTCTTCGAAATAACAACTAACAGCTGAATAAACAGCTAGCTGTGAATTCGCCATGTTCTTGGAATAAGCAACTAACAGCTGAATAAACAGTTAGCTGTGAATTCGCCATGTTCTTCGAATTAACAACTAACAGCTGAATAAACAGCTAGCTGTGAATTCGACTTGTCTTCGAATTAACAACTAACAACTGAATAAACAGATAGCTGTGAATTCGACTTATTTTCCAATTAACAACTAACAGCTGAATAAACAGCTAGCTGTGAATTCGCCATGTTCTTCGAATTAACAACTAACAGCTGAATAAACAGCTAGCTGTGAATTCGTCATGTCTTCGAATTAACAACTAACAGCTGAATAAACAGCTAGATGTGAATTCGCCATGTCTTCGAATTAACAACTAACAGCTGAATAAACAGCTAGCTGTGAATTAGACTTGTCTTCGAATTAACAACTAACAGTTGAATAAACAGCTGTTTATAAGTTATGACTGCCAGACTGTCATAACTTATTAACAGTTGAATTAACATCTAACAACTAACAGCCAGCTTCACACATCTCATTTTTCGGCCATTTTAGTGAATGGATAGAGGGTACCTTGTGTGCGCAACTCCTCCTTCAATTTTATACCGATACTTTTGAAACTTTGCAGACATTGTGACAATGCTTTGAAGATATGCATGTGGTTGGGATATACTCCTCAGATTAATATTTGTCACTTTTTTACAATTTCAACTTAGTCATTTTTTGGACATTTTTACATCTTGAAATTGACTTACCAGTTGGGAGAACACATTTTCTAGTTTGTCTTGGCGTTGAATTTTTCTGCTGTTTGCACCTTATGTACGTTTTCATATTTTAATTAAATTTAGGTAACTGAGTGGCCACCTATTGGGAAAATAACTCCTCACTCGGCTTACGATATGTTTTCATAGTACAAGTACCTGATTGTTATTTTAGTTTATTTCCCACCTCGGTTTTTAGAGTGGGAATTTCTTTCTGATTGCGTCATTTCCTGATCATTGCCTACTTTTATCTTTCTACTGTACGCATCATGTTCATTAATGGGGCTATCAGGGGCTTGGGGATCTAGGGCTATGGGCCCGGCGGTTTTAACGTATACGCACACAGGCTCAAAACAACCGCCCGACATCACATCTAGTGACGTCACTCTGACGGACGTTGTGAGGGCTGACAGGTTTGTTTTTTGTAATGCGGGGCGGTGAGTAATGGTAAAATATATGAAGGTGCCACTCACCCACATGATATCCCTGACCGTCTCGGCAAACCCCACCACGTACATAGCCGCAGCCACGGCGTTGGCCAGTGAGAACACGATGCCAATAGAACCACCAAACTCGGGACCAAGGCTACGGGATATCATGTAATACGCACCGCCTGAAACATTGAAAAAATATAATAATGCAGGTACTGCACAGCTGATCTGCGCCTATGTTTTCGCTTATATAATTTTTCTGCATGACGCGCCTCATATCCTTATGTGTACGGAGAACGACCATCTTGGAGCTCGAGCAATCAGGGGCTTTTTCTTCTTTATATATATATAAAGTAAAAATAAAAAATTACTAGATTACTATGAATCATCTACTTTTTCATGTAAAATGAATGTGGGGTTCGCGAAGACGTAGTGGTAGACCATCGGAGTCCGAATCGAGAGGTCCTTGGGTGGATCCCCACTGGTGGCACCGTGTTTTGTCCTTGAGCAAGATACTTTAACTACACAAAGTACTAGTTAAAACCCAAGGAATCGATGACTCCGTCCCGACATGACTGAAAAATGTTGACTGGGACGTTAAACCTCTATACAAACAAACGAACAAACAAACATACAAATAAACAAAAACTGAATATAATTGAGATGATATGTGCCTCTGTTTTTCGTATGCTAAAGAGCCTGGTGATCTTGTCTCGTGAAGCGATAATAATCACAGAAAGAACGTACCGCCTTTCACTTCGCCATTGGTACATATAGCTGACATTGACATTGTGGTTACCATGGTTACACACATGGACAGGAGAATTATCACAGTGGCTAGACCAACACCAGCCTGTCCGGTGATCCAGGTCAGACGCAGGAACAGCATTACACCGAAGATGTTCAGAAGGCATCTTATCTAGATAGCAAATTAAAATAAGTCGCATCAAGAGAAAACCAACAATGTGGTTTCCGACCAGGTCCAACACAAACGGCTTTGTACAGTCAAAGAAGCAGGCTAGAAGCTTGCAGTTTTGAATATAAGTAGATGATGAACTTTACCAACCATGTAGCAAAAACAAAGGCGCTGATCAGCTGTGCAGTTGCTGCACAGCTAATCTGCACCTTTGGCTTCGCAGGTTGTTGGTATCCTGGTCGCAAAGGAGCTAAATGGTCAGTCACTTTAACTTTTATCTAAGTGTTTGTGGGAAAACCTCTGGCGAACCCACTCAGTTCAAGAAGGACTTCGCAAGCTTAAGCCAAAAGAAGTGTTAAAGGAGTCGGATAAACTGTCTTTGGCGCCAAATTATTTTTACTTTAAATACAAATTAAATTTTAAACATGTTGGAAATGGTTGTGTGAAGGTTTCCGTGGATTTGAAATATATATTCTCAATTTTTCTTTCTGGTAAAAAGTATGTAATTAGGAAGATTCAATTAACTCATCAAACAGCTGATTGCGCTTTTGGGAGCATGTGCGTCATTGAGAACGAATACGGTATAACAAAGGTTACATACAAGGACCCCCTGTATCCAGCCAAATTTAAGCCCGGCGATAGTAAGTGTCTCTGAGGTCGTATTGTCTGTATCTTTTTCGTCGGCCAACTCTTCCGAGAACAGGTCGGACTGGACACTGGCCGGGGACCGGGGCTCTGACAGCTGGAAATATACATAACATGTACAGGTGTAAAAGAAACTGTCTAAAATTAAAGCACATTCGAATAAGTTTCTGTCCTATTTAGCCCTATCTGACATAATAATGATTAGGATACAAATATTTCATCAGGAAAACATGTCCGTGCAATGAATACCCTCTTAAACCGTACTTTTATATAGTAAAACTGGGGTTCACCTATTTTCCTTCTTTGTGGTCTAAAACATAGATTGTGGGTACTCGTTAGAACCGCCTCAGCGAGGCGGTTCTTACGTGTACCCACAATCTATGTTTTTAGCAAAAATAGGTAGAATATCGAAATTTCTCCAACGTGACAATTTTCATTTGTTGTGTCTGAAAAAAAAAACTGTTCAGATATTGCATGGGCTTCACCTATTTTCCTTCTTTGTGGTCCAAAACATAGATTGTGGGTACTCGTTAGAACCGCCTCAGCGAGGCGGTTCTTACGTGTACCCACAATCTATGTTTTGAGCAAAAATAGGTAGAATATCAAAATTTCTCCAACGTGACAATTTTCATTTGTTGTGTCTGAAAAAAAAACTGTTCAGATATTGCATGGGCAAGTTTTCGTGATAAGAACATTTGTCCTAAATGGTTTGATAGAAGTGGTCCCTGTATATTGCAATGAATAAATATTCGCGTTAATACACCATTGTCGAGTCAAACTGTATTTATACGTTCTCTCATCATCGAGGTATTTTGCTATCACTCAAGCTGTCTTTTAGACAGATTCAGAGTGTCTATTAGACAGCTTGATTTGTTTTCAGGTGTCAAGAGTTTGAATTTGTGTTAAAAAGTCAAAATGAACTGTATGAATTTTACCAAATTAGACATTGTAATTTGTAGCTCACCTGAGCCGGGGGAGGGCGGGGGGAGGGCTTACAGGATGGTACAGGAGCCGGCATTCCTGCGTCCGTTCGTCCGTGCGTTCACATTTTCATAGATATTCTTCATTGAAACCACTCGGCCAATCAAAGCCAAAGTTTATATGAAGCATATACAGGAAGGGGGAACCAATATGTATATAAATAATCCATGCCCATATATGGTAAAATCCCTTCAAAATCTTCTTCCCCAGAGCCGGTTTACCGATTTCAACGAAACTCGGCATGAGTCATCGTTTACTAAAGTACTACAATGTGTATATAAACAATGACCCTGTGATGACTTGATCTATTTTATGGCAAGGTCAACATGGTCACCTATGCATTTGAATGTGGAAAACTGTTAAATGGAAAAATCTTGCAGGAGATGGGCAGTAAGATTGAATATTACCTTAATATTCAAACCTCTTCTACTCTGAAACCACCTGGTCAGAGCAAAATTTTATACGAAGCATCTATAGGAAGGGGGAACTAATGTGTTTATAAATAATCCAGGTCACATGACCGAGATGGCCGACATACCCATATACATTATAAACCCTTCAAAAATCTTCTTCTCCAGAGCAGTATACATGTATATTACTATACTATTCAAACGTCTTCTACTCTAAAACCGCTTGGCCAATCAAAGCCAAAATTCTATATGAAGCATCTACAGGAAAGGGGAACTAATATATTTATGAATAATCCAGGTCACATGACCAAGATGGCTGCCATACTCATATATGGTAAAAACCCTTCAAAAATCTTCTCCAGAAATGGTGGACCGATTTCAATAAAACTTGGCATGAAGCATTGTTGATTTAAGTACTACAATGTGTATATAAATCATGACCAAGTGATGACCTTGACCTATTTTATGGCAAGGTCAACATAGGTCGCCAATGCATTTGAATGGGGGGGGGGGGGACTATTAAAATGTCTATTACAGAGAAAATCTTGCAGGAAATTGGCAATAGGGCTGAGTATTAATGATTCTGAGACAAAATAGACCCCGGGACAATATACATGTATATTAACATATTCAAACGTCTCCGCTGAAATCACTAGGCCAAGCAAAGCCAAATTTTATATGAAGCATCTATTGGAAGGGGGAACCAATATGTATATAAGAAATCCAGTTCAAATGCCCAAGAGATTGTCGCCATGCCCATATAATTTAAAACCTCCAACTGCTTTTCTTTTGTCCAGTGACTGTACTTCCTAACTCTCAGGTGAGCGATTGTTGCCCTTGGGCTACTTGTTTATACTCGTACTTGTGAACGACTTATCAGTGCAGACTTTTATTTTCGCTGCCGAGTTCAAACAACGCAACACTAGGCAAAAACGTTCCAAAGGATTTGAAAATTTACGATGAAAGAAATTTATGAGGCCACCTTATTTTCTTTTCCTTTTCTTCTAAAACGATCACATGAATAAATCGTTGTTTAGCAGTAGCACTGTGATTTGAGCGTGCGTGTCAAAATACGTGATAATTTCAAAAAGTCAGACTTTATTAACATCAAATTAATATAACATGAAGACGTTATGTTTACATTTTAATTTGAGCCGCCTCATGGGAAAACCAACAATCTGCCTAGGCGAAAACAAAGACGCAGATCAGCTTCGTGGTAACCGCGAAGCTGATCAGCGTCTTTGTTTTCGCTACACGGATAGTACAATTCCTCTACTTTCTGAATCCAAATTCCCAGTCTCTGGCCATCTTCTGTGCTTGTACAGCCCAGTTTGTGTCGGACCTGTTCGGAAACCACACTGTTGGTTTTCCCACGAGGCGGCTCATTTGTTTGAAAATGTTACTGACTATATCGCGGTAAGATAAAAACATGTCAAACATGTCAAAAGTGATGCAATAAGAATCTTCGTTTATTTTTTGTAAATGCAAAACGACAGCCACATGCATACCAGGAATTCATACCATCAGGTAAAAACAAGTATTTACATGCATAACAGGCGCATTGGTTAATTTTCAAACAACATCGAAGATTTCTTCCAGTGAAAATGCTTAGAGAACCCCTATAGAGAAAACTGGAGTCGTTTGAAAGACCCGTTTTTCGGCAGAAATTATATGAATACTGAATATCGCTTAAGTAAAAGAAAATGACTTTGAAAAATGGCCTCTTAAATATGTTTCTTTCAGGTATATACATGTACCATTTGAGCAGCTTCATGAGAAAACAAATATTTTGCATATTCGAAAATAAAGACGCAGATCAGCTTTCTCATGACGCGGCGCATTGGTTCTATGTTGAAGAACATGAAAAAGAGGAACTACATGTACCGCCACGCTGATTATCCGACAACCAGATTACATCTAACATTTTACAATATCAATGAGAATACAAAAGATGATGATGATGATAATAATAATGATGATGATGATGATGATGATGATGATGATGATGATGGTGATGATGATGATGATGATGATGATGATGATGATGATGATGAAGGAGAGGAAGAAGAAGAAGAAGAAGAAGGAAGATGATGATGATGATGATGATGATGATGATGTATTTACCTTTTCAGACTCTCTGAGTTCAAACAATGTCGGTCTTCTCGTTAAGTCAAACACGTTGGATAAATCTCGATAGTGGTCTTCGTGCGGCAAAACTTCGTGAGTGTCCGTAAATGTTCGGTCAGAATCAACACTCTGCATTGAAAACACGGAAATCTTGTGATGGGGTATTCCTTGGATATGCGCCGGACCAGGGTAATAGAATGCATTCAGCGACGTTTTTCTACTTGGTGGCTGGCCATAAAACGATTCCATGGAAACTTTCCGCGAATGGGCCGGACTTGGTACATATAGGTAGCCAGGCTGTAGTTCTGTAGGGAGGTAGAAGTGGGTGTTCCGTTGACCTTCCTCCAGGAATGAAACTTTGCGACTTTTCGGTTGGCTATCAGAACTTCGCGTGTCCGATACCTTTCTTTCCTCTGTTGCGTCATTCTCCACAGTCAATTCAGCCCTTTCACCACCTTCCTCTCTGGTTAACGGCAGATTAAAGCTAGCTGCATTGGAGTCGTTCGAGTTTTGTTCAGCATCATTACCTTTGGTTTCACTTTTAGAAGAACTTTCATCAGTTATTCCATTCACGCGATCTTTATCGGTTAGCTTGGTGTCAAACGGAAATCCAGCTACTTCAGTATGGCCATCTGGAGCCACCACATTCACGATGAACCTGGGACTTCCAGGATTAGAATTTGACGTCGTCGGCGTCGCGACGTTACTCTCACAGCCGTCCTTTATCCCAGAGTCACAATCTGAATCTTTTGATTCTATGATTATTTCTGGTATTTCCGTAGCTTCCATTTTGTGTCTTATCCTTCCTTCTGTGGAACTACTATTATAAGCCGGAGTATCTTTTCTTTTCGGCTTATTTATGACGATATGGCGTTCACTGCGATGCATTTCAGTGTGCGGCGTTTTTTACGTTGCGTGAAATTTAATTAACTTGTTTTCTGAATTAATACGCATCATTTTTATCTGATCTACGTAAAGCTTGTTGTTTATACGTAACCACAAATGCAAAAATATACACAGTCCTCATTAAGTTATTACCAATTTTAAATTAAATAGAAATTGCGTTGTAATCCCTGACAGCATACGCTTGATGATAAACAACTTTTAAGAAAAGTGGCATGTGATGTGCGAGGTTTTCATATAGAGCAATAATTTTGTCAGTTTGAGCTGTCAAAACAATAATATAGTAGTTGTCAGTTAGTGTTACGTTAACGTCAACTTACCGTTTTGTATGCCGTTGAATGCTACAAACGTTGACAACTGAGGTGAAAATCGGTCTTAGGGGTTTCGACTCGCAATGACGCACACCTGTTCATCCAGGCAGTTGCGAAATAGAACTTAAAACTACTTAAAAGCATCATGTTAACAATGCGTCAAAAAGCTAAAGCTCGGATGAGCTTGTACATAGGTACGCCTGATGCTTTGCACGTGTTGAAATTTACGCTTCTACATCACACAAGAAGTAGCCGAATAAGCGGGTCAGAACAACAAATAAAAATAGCTTTATGACTAAGGCAACAGTGGGTCAAAGTTGGTGGCTCATACAGTTATATGTCACTGAAATTTTCAGAGAGAGAGAGAGAGAGAGAGAGAGAGAGAGAGAGAGAGTAAATTGGCAATACAACGCAATATGGATGCCGTGTGAAAATGTTGGAAAAATAGATTTTTTTTTTCTTAACATCATATTTTACTTTTATCAATATGATCACATATTTTAGATTTCAAAATTATTTGAGATGATATCTCGTTTTTAATATGAAACTTTATTTATCATGTTTATGTGAAGAAATAAACGCTCTGTTATCAAAAGATGCATTAAACGCCTATTTCCCAACAAATCAAGCATAATTATGGACCTTGTTATATTTTTGATACACATAAATTATCGTCATTTACTTAGTAAAACGCAACATTTATCCTAGGGATGTTTTTTTTTCTTACACGCTAGCATCGTAAACTTTTATAATGTTTGATTACCATCCAATTCAAAATCGGGTAGTCAGGCTGTCAGGAGAAACCATTCTAATTGCTATGCTAAAATTATATACGTGAAAAAATATTGAAGTGTACAGGTTCTGTCCAAAGGCTGAGGCCGCTTCGAAAAAAAAAGTGCTTTCAAGCTTTAAAACATTTTTACTTGGTTCCTGCGTTCTAAGAGAAAACCAATTACAATTATTTTATTATTAATATTTACCTTGTAATAAGTGATTTTACATCATATTTGTATGATTTAATTTGGCCTAACATTAAGGAATAATTTTGTCAAAAAAGCACAAAATAGTAGCCCCGTGGCGCTGTTTCTTAATCACTCGATCATCTCAACGCTGTGTCTGGTGTGGGTTCGAGCCCGCCCCGCTCTGGCCACATGTGAGACAAGCCAAGTTCTGCTTGTGGGTGTGCCATATGTTTTTTCTAGGGGTTCTGACGTTTTAACCCCACCTAGAAATGATTGGCCCGTCTCATATGAGCTGAAATAATCTTGAAAGGGACGCAAAACTGAATTTAAAAAAATATTAGGTTGTGCAAAACTTGTTTTGATGAGTATAGTCGGTTATACAAAACAACAGAGTAACTTGTGTAAAATACATATTCTTTGCCAGACGATGTACTTATATCATACAATAAGAAAACCACAGCACAGTTTTATATTGTCTGCCATTTATTGCTCAAATTATGCTAAAGTATGCTCTTATCATGAAAATCAAATAATTTGGAATAATAATTTGCTTATGTTGGTTATAAAATTTAATGAAAATATAAAATACATGTAATGTAACATATAAAATACTGTACTACTGAAATATTGTTATTAAACTTATTTCGACAAGTATCGAATCAGATGGGGCCGCTTTGAGCCGCCGCATAACAAAACCAATAATATGCATAGGCGAAAACAAAAACACAAATAAGCTGTGCAGTATAACTGCACAACTGATCAGCCTCTTTGTTTTCGCTACACAGATAGTAAACCCCTTTTTCTTCTACTTAAATATGAAATTTCAAGCTTCTGGCTATTTTCTGTGATTGCACAGGCCGGTTTAATACTGATGCTGGTCATCGTATAGCCTTTCGTTCCGTTCACTTGTAGTGCTCCACAGACAAGTCGGACAAAGCTGGAGAGAATGGTACCTGGCTTATGCGTAGTTTGCAGTTGGCCATTGTATTGGTTAAGATCTACCCAATGACGGAATCAAACTGAAAACCAGAATAACAACAAGTTGGCTTCTTTAAAAAGAAACCAATGAAAAGGTCAGCAGCCGTTTGTTATAAGAGATTCCTTTTGCTCTAAATTTCAGTGTTGTTGATTCTCTGGTTTGTCATTAATTTCGATTCCCGTACGTTTCATTTTCGTTTCCTATACATGAATGTCGTTTCTTGTTATGAACGCTTGACCAGTGTGTGTATCTGTCACTCAAGGCATTGGCCAAAATTTCTGATGTTATGGAATCAAAGCCAATACTAAAGGGAACACGATTACAATCAATATGTCGATGTGTAGAATACCATTTTGCAGTGCAGTCAATTTGTGACAGAGTTCTGAATTTTGACCTGCAGCCACACTACCAGAAACAGACCCATGGGACCGATGTGATGGACTAAAAGTCAGTCATATAGAGTTCCTATAGTTTCTGTACCCCTCGTCAGGGTATATACGATCTAAACCTAGATGCGCTATGATAAGCAGTCACCACGATCGAGACTGCTTGCTAGATTTTACCGCTTTTTGACGGGGAGTGTCAACAATGGATAAATTTAATTGATTGCAGTTAACTGTCTAGTCAGTATAGACGGGTTCACTAGTTTTTATTAAGCGCTTTATGTGACAAAACGCGTAATTGAGAGAGAGCAGTCGATCATGGGTAAAATTTTCTTCATATTCAAAGTAAACACTGTGGAAAAGGTCCTGTAAGCCAGCATTGGTTGAACCTACGGGTGCTCCCGGGAAAAAGGACATCCAAGTACTGATCAACTGACTAATACAAACCAAGGTTGCCCGGAAATGGTAACTAAAAAGCTAAAACTTTGGACTCAGTGCTAGTTTCGTACAGGAACGGAAAAACAACAACAGCAAAACATCCTGAAAACATGTCCGTGAAATGTATACTCCCTTATTTTATAATAAAACTGGGGTATGCAGGGGTATACCTATTTTCTTACTTTTGCTCCAAACCATAGATTGTAGGTACCCACAATCTATGTTTTGAGCAAAAATAAGATAAAAAAAAGCATGTATATAACCGTAGGGCAGGGTCAGAATAACTCCTGGAGTCAATGTCCTTTTCAAATCATAAAAATTCAGTCCATTTGCCAATTAACTGCAAGTTTTGTCCTTCAAATGACATTTTAACAATTTTCTCCATTCGAATGCATGGGCGATCTAAGTTGACCTTGCCGTGAAATAGGTCAAAGTCATCCCAGTGTCATGATTTATACAAATTTTGTAGACCTCCGTTCCTGAATGCTTCATACCAAGTTTCAAAATCATAAGCCTTCTGGTTCTGAAGAAGAAGATTTAAAAAAAAAAAAATATTTTTTTTTGCTATTTATAGCCATGGTGGCCATCTTGGTCATGTGACATTGACTATTTATATAAACTTTCATTTCCTCTTTCTAAGGATGCTCCACATAAAGTTTGGCTTTGATTGGCTAAGCAGTTTCTGAGAAAAAGCTGTTTGAATATTATGGTCATCTACATGTATATAGCTCCGGGGCAGGGGCAGACAACCCTGGGCCTGAAATATTTTCATAAGCATAAATCATCTGTCCATTTGCTCATTCCTAGCAAGTTTTCTGCCATTACATGAAATTTTCCAATTTTTTTTCCATTCAAATGCATGGGCGACCTAAGTTGACCTTGCCGTAAAATAGGTCAAGGTCATCCCAGGGTCATGATTTATATAAACTTTGTAGAGCTTCATTTCCAGATGCTTCATGCAAAGTTTCAAAATCATAGGCCTTCTGGTTCTGAAGAAGAAGATTTTTAAACGATTTTCCTATTTATAGCCATGGCGGCCATCTTGGTCATGTGACCATGACCATTTATACAAACTTTCATTCCCTCTTCCTAAGGATGCTCCACAAAAAGTTTGGCTTTGATTGGCCTTGCGGTTTCAGAGAAGAAGATGTTTCAATATCATGGTCATATACATGTATATAGCCCCGAGGCAGGGGCATACAACCTCCTGGGCCCAAAATATTTTCTTAAACATAAATCTTCTGTCCATTTGCTCATTTCTAGCAAGTTTTCTGCCATTTAATTACATTTTCCTATTTTTCCCATTCCAATGCATGGGAGACCTAAGTTGACCTTGCCGTAAAATAGGTCAAGGTCATCCCAGGGTCATGATTTATATAAACTTTGTAGAGCTCCATTCCCAGATGCTTCACACCAAGTTTCAAAATCATAGGACTTCTGGTTCTGAAGAAGATTTTTAAACGTTTTTGCTATTTATAGCCATGGCGGCCATCTTGGTCATGTGACCTTGACCATTTATATAAACTTTCATTCCCCTTCCCAAGGATGCTCCACATGAAGTTTGGCTTTGATTGGCCTAGCGGTTTGAGAGAAGAAGATGTTTGAATATTATGGTCATATACATGTATATAGCCCCGGGGCAGGGGCAGAAAACCCCCCAGGGGCTAAAATTTTTCATTAACATTAATCTTCTGTCCATTTGCCTATTCCCAGTAAGTTTTACCCTTTAAATACTATTTTACCATATTTCCCCATTCAAATGCATTGGCGACCTAAGTTGACCTTGCCGTAAAATAGGTCATGGTCATCCTAGGGTCATGATTTATATAAGCTATGATGGGCCCGCATCCCCGATGCTACATACCAAGTTTCGTGGAAATCGGCCCACAGGTTCTGGAGAAGAAGATTTTTAAAGGTTTTTGTTATTTATAGCCATGGCGGCCATCTTGGTCATGTGACCTGGACCATTTATATATACTTTCGTTCCCCCTTCCTAAGGATGTTCCACATGAAGTTTGGCTTTGATTGGCCGAGCGGTTTCAGAGGAGAAGATCTTTGAAGTTGTGGACGGACGGACGGACGACGGAGCATGGCCATCCTATAAGCTCACCTGTGAGCCTTCGGCTCAGGTGAGCTAAAAATCTACTGAAAATTCTTTTTTTTTTTTTTTTTTTTTTTTTTTTTTCAACTTTAAAAATCTCTGTATATTACATGGGCATTTTTTCGTAATGTAACTTGTATATCGCGTGGTCCACGAAAGACTGGGATTTTATTAATTTCTTATTTCAAAAGTTTATATTTTGACTACGTAACGCGACGAAACAAAAGCCCACAGAATACGACAGATCTTGTAGAACCTTGGACCAGTATAGTACTCATTTACATTTTTTTTAAAGTGAAGTAAAGTAAACGTGTATATCTGTGGCTTTCGGATACAATCCATCAGGAAAACATGTCCGTGTAATGTATACCCCCTTATACCCCACTTTTATATAGTAAAACTGGGGTTTGCAGGGGTATACCTATTTTTCTTATTTTTGCTCCAAAACATAGATTGTGGGTACTCGTTAGAACCGCCTCGGCGAGGCGGTTCTAACGTGTACCCACAATCTATGTTTTGAGCAAAAATAAGAAAAATATCAAAAATTTTCTACTGAAATTTTTCATTTTTTACAACTTTAAAAATATCTGTATATTGCATGGGCAAGTTTTCGTAATGCCCAGCTGAGATGTCCCACGATGTTTACCCAATGTCTTTCACCCGTGACGACCTAACCGTGTTTTTTCGATCGTATCTATTAATTTATATCGCATATGTGGTAATATCAAGATCATCCCAAAATGGCTAGTCTTGTAGTTGAAAT
Organism: Rugalucina vietnamica; assembly: GCA_964017185.1. NCBI lineage: Eukaryota > Metazoa > Mollusca > Bivalvia > Lucinida > Lucinidae > Rugalucina > Rugalucina vietnamica. The sequence goes on along the minus strand of OZ024876.1, from coordinate 11,576,721 downwards.
ATAATATAACGATTAATCATTTCCTAACTAAGGACGTTTTCCATTCGAATGCTAGAAGTTAAACTATACACAAGGAAAAACGAAATGCAACAAGCAACCATTCAAATAAACTCGTAATTCATGAAAACATCTATGTACTAGTATATCATTTGCATCATCTCGTACATGGCACTTATCAGTAATTTTTGTTTTAATACGAAGCCCTCAACTTTTATCTTAATGTGCCTGGACATTTATACATACATAGTTTACAGAATGAACTGGCAAAGTCGTGAGTTAAGGTAACTGACCAGAGCGGCATTGTCCTCTTGTTTCTACATAGGTCAGGAAACTGCAATTAATTAAAGTACCAGGTGCGCGTGTTTGTATTGTAAATTGTATTTTTTCCACCCTGTCGATTTACCTCTGCCATAAAAGTTTTGTACTCCTATTCACCATGGCAATGGCAAACGTAGACCGATAGGATGAAAGAGATATAGACGATCGTAGAAGACTTACGTCAGCAATTTAACCGTTATGCATATGAATGAAATGACTATATTTGACCAATAGGAACAGGCGTGTAATTCATATTCATATTTATAAATCTGTGACGAAAGTTTACTACGATCGTCCGGGATTATACAATGAGCCGCGACGCGAGAAAACCGGTCTTCGGGATTTCCGACCATGTCCGACACAAACCGGCCTGTACAAGCTCAGAAAAGAGCTAGAAGCTTGAAATTTCGGATTTAAGTAGAAGAGGAATTGTACTATCCGAGTAGCGAAAACAAAGGCGCTGATCAGCTTCGCGGTTACCGCGAAGCTGATCTGCGCCTTTGTTTTCGCCTAGGCAAAAATCCGGTTTTCTCACGATGCGGCTCCAATGATACTTTTGTTAGTTCCTGACCTTTGATTTTTTTCCCATTTCCATAGGTTCCGTAAACTTGTTATATGCAGTAGGCTACATATATAGTGTCGATCAAGTGTTAATCAAGCGGTTCATTGATCAATCAAATGACTGATTGCGATCGATCGTTTGATTTATTGATTGATTAATGATTGACCAAGTGATTGATCATTTACGATCGATCGAGTGATTGATCAATAGATTTAGTGATTGATCGATTTATTGATCGACCAAGTGACTAATTGTCAGTTCGCGATAGATCAAGTGATTGATCGCGATCGATCAAATGATTGATCAATCAATTGATCGATCCACTGATCGAAATGAAATTTGTTCGTGTAAACTGGGCAGAATGAAAATAACATGCCATATGGAAAGTATTCGTGTGGACAGGGTTATGTAAAAAGGATAGCCTTCCCACAATGCTACAGTTTCCAAAAATATAACACCAGGGTCACTAGACCACTTGAATATAGCTTGCTCCTGCGTCTTTGTTTTTGCATAGGCGAAAATCCTGTTTTCTTACGATGCGGTCTCTAAAAACTTATGACGATACCTGTACACCCACTCATGGATAAAATGGGTATAAAAAGGAAATGATCCTGGGCTCTGTTAAATTTGATACATATCTATGAAACACGAATGATTTATGTTGACATGAAAACGATTGTTATATTTATTGTCACTGTGACTTTAACTTACAGTTTCGGTGAGTATAAATAAATAAATAAATAAATAAATAAATAAATAAATAAATAAATAAGATTTTCTCTTAATAACAAGCATACATCACTGTGGCATAACTCGCTAATAAAGATTTCAACATTTCGTGAATTTTGGTAAAAAGAAAATAAAAATACAAATGACATAACTTTTCAGGAATTTAATACCTGGATCTCGGATCCAAAATAACCTTATTGCATCTGAGCCTGGATAAAGAAGTGCATTTTATGTTTAAAGCGATGCTTTGAAGCGATATGCATGAAAATGAAAATTAACTATTTTCATATGCCTTGTTGAGGTTTATTAACAAATGGATATGTACTTTTAGCATGAGGGAAAGCAATTTAAATACCGATTCTCTTATCCGTACACCATCTAAAACACTTGGAATCCCATGTACTAATTCTGGAATCAAGGATACAAACCGTTTCAGAATTATGTCATAACAGTTTTTGAGTCAGTCTCAAAAAACAGTTGTAGCCGCGCCAACTTCTTATCCTTATAACATGCCTTCTGTCTCACGTTGTTTTAAGACAAAATTTGACAAGTGCCTTTGCAAATGTTTAATTTCAATATAAGATGATAATGGAAAAGCCAAATATATTTGGATAAAACAGAGAGAACATGACATTTATAATAATAATAATAATAATAATAATAATAATAATAATAATAATAATAATAATAATAATAAGGTAACAATAAAGTAACAAATGCGACTGCAGTAGGTTATTGTTTCAATATGATAGCCCAATGACCATTTGACGCAGAAAAACAGTTGTTTTAATCAGCAATTTATCTTACAAAAAGAGAGTCATCCCCATGCCCCCACTCGTCCTGAAATTTTTTAAACCAAAATTCATAAAATGGTGTTATCCTTATTAGCGAGTTATGACCACACAGTGTACGTAGAAAAATATGAATAACCGATTTCATGATATGGTAATGAATGTCATTGAGTTTGATTTTGATCTTTATATATAGGTTGCACAATTTTGTGTTTATTTTATACATGTATATACCACCCAAACTTTGATAAGCATCAAAATTATATTTTTGTTCACAGGACATACTGGTAATCTAACACCCAAACGTTTGCTGTATAGATATGAAGCAGAACCATCAATGTGCAAACTTTTCATCTTTTTTTTTCGTGTTGCCTGGGAGCGCTTCTCGCAGACTTGCAGACACGATGGAACCCTTCTAAAATTGAACTTGTCGCTGTTGTCTATCCTATCCAGTTCTGTCATTCATCCCCTCGTACCGGTTCGTTCAACTGCAAAACTGTTTTGATAATCAAAATGCCGATACTTTAATGTCTAAAATGCAAATTGAGAAAATTTCAGAAATCTGTGATTTTTGGCTAAAACACGATTTTCACACACACACACACACACACACACACACACACACACACACACACACACACACACAGAGAGAGAGAGAGAGAGAGAGAGAGAGAGAGAGAGAGAGAGAGAGAGAGAGAGAGAGCGTTGGCCTTTCGCCTGCGGTTTGAGGTACAGGCATTGGTTTAGATTTTACAGCGTTTTAAACAGTTGTTAAAGAACTGAAAATTTTCTTCATGTAAATTTGCATTATGTGATTAAAGCATTTGACACCAGATTTTAAAAAACGCTGTTTTGAAGAAACCAGAGTGTGTATTCAAAAACGGTTTTCAATTTCATTACTCACAGTGCAAATGAGAACATTTTAAACGAAACAAAAAAGCTAAAAATCGTGTTTTTACCCCCCCCCCCCCCCCCCCACCCCCCCCCCCCCCCAAAAAAAAAAAAAAGAAAAAAAAAATAGATTTTTTAAATGTTCTAAAAGTGCATTTTAACATATAAGCATCGACTTTTCGATTATCAAAACAGTTTTGCAGTCGAATGAACCAGTAAAAGGGGGCGAAAGAATTTGATAGGGTAGGCAGCAGTGATACCTCAAGTTCATTTCAATCGTTTCTGCAAGTCTGCGAGAAGCACTCACAGGCAACGCAAAAAAGGTAGTCGGTGTAGGTGTTGCGTTCCTTAAGTCCATAATTATACATCCATTTATGGCACTCAACAATGCACCGGGCACATTGATGATTATTGTATACCATTGCGTTCACTGCCCTACAACGAAATAGATCTACATAGAATTCAATTTTGTTTAATTGTAAAGAGGAAAATACTAGTAGTTTGACTTTTATTACATCTTATGATAAATAATATTTTATACCAACCACAGCTGAGGGCGAAGAGACCGGTAAATATGGGAGAGAACAGTCCAGGCTTGACAATCTGCTGAGGCACACACTGGAGCACCAAGACTCGGGGGTATGGACATCAAAAATGCGTCTCGAAGAAATGTCTAACAAGGAAACAGAGACATTGGATGTTTGGCCGAAAAGAGATTTCCTGATGTATTTGAGCGGTCGTCATTACAAATCGAAAAACGCTGAAGCTGATTTGGATAAACCGATAAGATCAAATCGCGCTGATGCCGTGTTTGATTATCCGAGCATTAGACCAAAACGCGCTGAAGCTGAGATGGAAAGCACAGGATTGAGACCAAAACGCGCTGAAGCTGGACTGCATAAACCTGGAATGAGACCAAAACGCGCTGAAGCTGGGCTAGATAAACCGGGAATGAGACCAAAACGCGCTGACTCTGAGCTGGATAAACCGGGAATGAGACCAAAACGTGCTGAAGCTGGGCTGAATAAACCGGGAATGAGACCAAAACGTGCTGAAGCTAGGCTGAATAAACCGGGAATGAGACCAAAACGCGCTGAACCTGGGCTGGATAAACCTGGAATGAGGCCAAAACGCGCTGAAGCTAGGCTTGATGAACCGGGAATGAGACCAAAACGCGCTGAAGCTGGGCTGGATAAACCGGGAATGAGACCAAAACGCGCTGAAGCTGGGTTGGATAAACCGGGAATGAGACCAAAACGGGCTGAAGCTAGACTGGATAAACCTGGAATGAGGCCAAAACGTGCTGAAGCTTGGCTGGATAAACCTGGAATGAGACCAAAACGCGCTGAAGCTGGACTGGATAAACCGGGGATGAGACCAAAACGCGATGAAGCTGGACTTGATAAACCCGGAATGAGACCAAAACGCGATGAATCTGGGCTGGATAAACCGGGAATGAGACCGAAACGCGCAGCTGAAGCTGGGCTGGATAAACCGGGAATGCGACCAAAACGCGCTGAAGCTGGACTGGATAAACCTGGAATGAGGCCAAAACGCGTTGAAGCTTGGCTGGATAAACCTAGAATGAGACCAAAACGCGCTGAAGCTGGGCTGGATAAACCGGGAATGAAACCAAAACGCGATGAAGCTGGACTAGATAAACCGGGAATGAGACCAAAACGCGATGAAGCTGGGCTGCAAAAACCGGGAATGAGACCAAAACGCGCTGAAGCTGGGCTAGATAAACCGGGAATGAGACCAAAACGCGCTGAAACTGGACTGGATAAACCTGGAATGAGGCCAAAACGCGTTGAAGCTTGGCTGGATAAACCTAGAATGAGACCAAAACGCGCTGAAGCTGGGCTGGATAAACTGGGAATGAGACCAAAACGCGCAGAAGTGCTGCATAAACCGGGAATGAGACCAAAACGCGCTGAAGCTAGGCTTGATAAACCGGGAATGAGACCAAAACGCGCTGAAGCTGGGCTGGACAAACCGGGAATGAGACCAAAACGCGGGAACCAACTTAGGTGACCTAATGGTGGAATGAAAGCTGGAAGGCTAAACATTTTTCCTGTGAGGAGATAGAAATGATGTAAAGAACATGTTGAATTTTTATTCATTGAGTTTGCACATGCACGTCGCCAGAAGAAGATAAATACCTTATTTGTTCTATTTAGCACAGGCACATGTCTCTTCTGAAACCCCATTCATATATGCGCACTCAACGAGACTGGCATGTCAGTATTTGGCACCACTAAATATGTCACTGTTTTTGTCTGTTTTTGTTTGGTTTAGAGTGCATAGATTAGGACAAAATCTTATTCAGCGTTTTAGAGACACCTTTGAAAACATCAGCGCTAAATACATGTAGAACGAATACGGTATATTTTGGCATGTTGTAACAGCAGGTTTTGCATGTTTTAATGCAACTGACTTATCATATGCAAGAGCAAACTAAACTGATTTTCATATCTAAATTGAAATCTTTCCGATCGACAATCATGATACTAATAGTCCAAGCATATTACAAGCATGTGTTTATTTCATTGAGAATATTATATCAAATAATCAAGCAAAGGATCTCAGAATATTTCATAGGTTTCCCGCCAAAAGATTGAGTGCTTCTGACGGATTCTGTTATTTGTACAGAATATCTGTTGCATTCTCCGTACTGAAAATTAAACATTTGATAAATGCAACAAGACGGTGGAAACCTCTTGATGTTACATACCAGCAGCATCTGTGTCATACGGGGAGGGGGACAGAAAAAATAAGTTTGCTATAGATTATCAAGAAAATACAACAATATGCTTATTGCAACTTTAATTTTTGTGTAGGAACGATTTATGCACGAATAATAGATTATCATTTTTATCAGATTTATAACTGTAAATAACACTGTCCATCACGTATAATAAATTGAGAAACTTTGAACTGTGATTCCATAGGGTAAAACCAATCGTTGTGGTACTGAAGTTAGATTTAAAGTCCTCCGAGGCATATCAAACGAGGTGAGCTTATAGGATGACCTTGATCCGGCGTACATCTGTCGTCCACAATTTCAAAGATCTTCTTCTCTGAAACCGCTTGGCCAATCAAGTTGAAATTTTATGTGAAGCCTCCTTGGGTAGTGGCATTTAAATTTTGTTCATGATATCTTGGTCACATGACCAAGATGGCCGCCATGCCCATATACGGTAAAACCCCTTCAAAAATCTTCTCCAGAACCGGTGGGCCGATTTCCACGAAACTTGATAAAATGATGACCTTGGAATAACCTGGACCTATTTTACAGCAAGGTCAATTTTAGAAACAGGCTTTTACATGGGGAAAGGTGAAAACAATGGATATTTTGGAAACTGTTGCAGCCTGAGACGTGAAAGTTGCTAGATGCAAACAACTAATAGAGTCAATGGAGGTATGTAATTAATTAAGGTCAAGGTCATTTCTTGACCTTGACCCACGGTCATTTAAATATCGAAATTAAGATTATGGTTTTCTCAGAAATCGCTGGCCGATCAAGTTGAAGTTTTATGTGGAGCCTCCTTGGGTAGTTGAATTGAAATTTTGTTCGCGATATCTTGGTCACATGACCAAGATGGCCACCATGCCCATACATGGTAAAAACCCTTCAAAAATCTTCTTCTCCAGAACCGGTGGGCCAATTTCAACGAAAGTCGGTATGTAGCATTGAGCGCTGCAACCCATCATAGTTTGATAAAATGATGACCCTGGGATGACCTTGACTTATTTTACGGCAAAGTCAATTTTGGAAATATATGCTTTTACATGGGAAGAGGTGAAAACAATGGATATTTTGGAAACTATTGCAGCCTGAGACTTCAAAGTTGCTAGATGCAGATAACTAATGGAGTCAATGATGGTATGTAATTTATTAAGGTCAAGATCATTTCTTGACTTTGACCCTAGGTCACTTCAAATATCCAAATTAAGATTATGGTATTCTCAGAAATCACTGGGTCTATGAAAGTGAAACTAGAATTTGTTTTCTATGTGAAAACTGATGTCTCCCCCCTTTCTATGTGCATGTCCAAAATATGCAAGCAAGAGTTATATTGTGCATCACATATCCTGTCATTCTGTTTTATAAGTGTACCAAGTTTCATTGAAATATCTCTTACGGTTTTCAAGTTATAGAGCGGGCACGAAATTGTATGGAAAATAATCAAAGGGAAATAACTCCAAAGATATGAAAGCAAGAGTAATGATTCTTGTGCATGACACATCATCTCATCATGCTTTATAAGTGTACCATGTTTCATTGTAAAATCTCTAATGATTTTTGAATTATAGAGCAGACACAAAATTGTATGAAAAATAATCAAAGGGAAATAACTCCAAAGATATGCAAGCAAGAGTTATGGTTCTTTAGCATGACACATCATCTCATCGTGCTTTATAAGTATACCAAGTTTCATTGAAATATTTCTTATGGTTTTCAAGTTATAGAGCGGACATGAAATTGTATGGAAAAATAATCAAAGGGAAATAACTCCAAAGATGTGAAAGCAAGAGTTATAATTCTTGTGCATGACACATCGTCTCATCGTGCTTTATAAGTGTACCAAGTTTCACTGAAATTTCTCTTACGGTTTTCAAGTTATAGAGTGGACACGGAATTGTATGGAAAATAATCAAAGGGAAATTACTCCAAAGATATGCAAGCAAGAGTTATGGTTCTTAACATGACACATCATCTCATCGTGCTTTATAAGTGTACCATGTTTCATTGAAATACCTCTTACGGTTTTCGAGTTATAGAGCGGACACGAAATTGTTTGGAAAATAATCAAAGGTAAATAACTCATAAAATACTCAAGCCAGAGTTATGGTTCTTGTGCATGACACATCGTATGATCATGCTTAATAAGTGTACCAAGTTTTATTGAAAAATCTTAAACGGTTTTCAAGTTAAAGACCGGACACGAAATTATATGGAAAATAATCAAAGGGAAATAACTCCAAAAATACTCAAGCTAGAGTTATGCTTCTTGTGCATGACACAGCGTCTGATCATGCTTAATAAGTGTACCAAGTTTTATCGAAAAATCTTAAACGGTTTTCAAGTTATAGACCGGACACAAAATCATACGGAAAATAATCAAAGGGAAATAACTCCAAAAATACTCAAGCTAGAGTTATGGTTCTTGTGCATGACACATCGTCTCGTCGTGGTTTACAAGTGTACCAAGTTTCATTGAAAAATCTTTTACGGTTTCAAGTTATAGAGCGGACACGATTTGTGACGGACAGACGGACGGACAGACGCACGGGGAAAAACAATATGTCTCCCGACCCTATCAGGGGGAGACATAATTTTATGTGGGGCCTCCATGCTCAGGGGAAATAAAATTTTGAGCATAAAATCTGGGTCGAATGCTCAACATGGCCACCATGCTCACAAATCCTCTTCTCCAGAATCGGTGGGAGGTTTTTCACGAAGCTTGGTATGTAGCATCAGGGACCTTACCCATCATAGTTTTGTACAAATGATGACCTTGACCTATCTAACGGCAAGGTAAATTTTGAAAACTGGCTTTTACAAGGGAAAAAGTGCAATCAGTGAAGGTTTTGGAAACTATTGCAGCCCGAGATGTAAACAACTAATGAAGTCAGTAAAGGTATGAGATTATTCAAGGTCAAGGTCATTTCATCCAAGATCAGGCTTCAGGTGAGCGTTCTCAGGACCAAATGGTCCTCTGGTCATATACATATGTATAAGAGCATCGTAGCGACCTGAACAATTTATATAAACTTTCGTCCCCTGAAGCAGTTTTCTGAGGAGAAAGACCATTGAAAATGGTAGACGTACGGACGAGGGAAGGACTACAGACCATTGGTATACTATAAGCTCACGTCCGGCTCAGGTGAGCATATAACAGTGACCGAGTCCGTGTATACATGTATAATAAGCTCACCTTTGAGCCCAACGCCTCAGGTGCACTAAAAGCCATGACCTGTAAAGTATAATATGTCTATGGGATGCATAATATGACTGGCAACCAGAGTTCATATCCAATACAAAACCACACAATCATGTATTTGTTACTCTACCTGCAGATGCTACATTAGGTAGGCCTAAATGAAACCAGAGGACCATTGGTCCTGTAAGCGCTCACCTGAAACCTAGTAGTTGGCCTTAATTTATTTTACATTGTTTTTTGGGGGACATTCTGGTGAAACAGAAGGCTCTTTGGCAAGTAGGTTTAATCAATTTTCCTTGTAAATCGGGAGTCCTGGTATTTTCCTTGTTAATCGGGAATCCAGAGTGGTATAAAACCTGGGTTACTCCAATTTTAAGACTTAGTGGAGACTTTAAACAGAAGTTTCATCTCCACATGACCTTAGCTGTTCTGTGACTTAAAACACAAATTCAACTAATTAATTCTGTTGAAACATTTGCTGCCACTTCTAATCAGTATTTCATCAAATGTGTATTCTTAATGCACCAGTCATTTGTATACCTGGTCCCCCTTGGGTCGGGGATAGCAGGGACATAGCTGGGCTTAAGTGCAAGGATTTAACCTCCAGTGAGTCGCAGCAGTGCCAGGGATGTGCCGGGGTTTTCCTGCCAATATAGCAGTTAAGTGTCCAAACATGAATATCTTGCATTAATTTACATAAACTAATTTTTTCGCATTTAATATACACATATATTTTAATCTCATGAGAACAAGTCACAGTTGTTGAAATCTAGTATGCCAAAATTTCAAGAACATAAATTAAGTGAAATTAAGTATAAGTACCCGAGTGTCAATTTAGTTTTTTCCCACCTTGGTTTTTGGAGTGGGAGTTTCTTTCTGATTGCGCCTTTTCCTGATTATTGCCTACTTGTACCTTTTAATGCCAAAGGTTGGAGCCTCATTGATGTGTGTACAGGGTGCTCAAATTTATCTCTCCGAAACCACTAAGCTAATATGCCTAATCTCACGACCATGTGATAGAAGAATTAAGATTATTTAAATATTGTAAGTCATTTGTCGTTCCTCATTATTAGCAGGGCTTTAAATTTGAAAAGTTAATAGCCCCGCTATTCCCCTGCCCTAGAGAGGCCGTGGATACAAATGACTGGTGCATAACTTGCTGCTTTAGGTGGCTTTCGCAGTAAGGCACCTATTAAAAATCACAATAGTAATTTTATATTACTGACATTCCAAGACATAGCATATACTGTTGTGATTCTCCACAATTTTTTTCATGTTTCAATGTTGATTTTGTGCTGTTTACACCTAAATGTGTGTCTTTTTATATTAAGTTAAATGAGTGGCCATGTTTTTGGAAAAAGCTGTTCATTTGGCTTAAAATATGTCCTCTTTGTATCAGTGCCTAATGTTTGGTTGCAATTTTCTTTTCTTTTTTTTCCATCTGGGTTTTTAGGGTGGGACTTTGGTACCTACTGAGCCAGTTCTTTAACATTGCTTAGCTTTTTGTCTCTGCCCCTTCATGCATAATTTTGTCATATAAAGGTCAGAAGAAACAGCCATCGCCAATGGTCCAATTTTTATATGACTCCTCCCCCCTCTTTGAGTAGAGAGACTAGCCAATCATGCACAAAATCCTATTTGGCAAGCTTTAATCCAAATAAAAGACTGTGAAAGGAATACAAGTGAAAAGAACTAGTCTTTGTAATCCAATAAATTTTTATTTATTCAACTACATTAAAATCATATCATAATAATTTATTAGCCAAGCAGTAAACCATACAGAAAGACTATTAGAATCTTATAAAAACAAACAAAAAAATGAAACTTAATGGATCATGAATGCTTATATAACTAATATCTTTGGTGAAGAAATAATGAGACTGTGTCTATAACATTAAAACCTCTGAAAAAGTCTAAATTTTGCATTACATTTCCGTTACTTAAATAGATACCTTGTAAAAGCCATCATTGTGGTACATTTAAAGCTTACAGATTATAAAGTACAACAAATTGAAAACAGGTTCAATGATGTCAAATTATTATTGTACATGACAATCATAAACGTGTAAATAAAACAAGATAATACACTTGTACTAACACTATACATTGCACCTGTATTTCTATTCTTTTTTTATTCTATCTATTATTTTCTCTAAAGTTTCTTATGTTTGTTTACATTTATATACATATATACAAAACAATCAACATATTTAGTAAAAAAGATGATTCATTTCAATCAACATCAAAATAAGCTCTATGCATGCAAATGCACATTAGCTCCATAATTGTATGTTAACATCCAGATTCTTTAAAATCACACCAAATAAGTCTTTTCAATGCTCATCTCTGTGTAATAGTATCTTATAGCGAAATTTGCAACAATATACATTTATAAGCTTATCTCTTTGTCAATCAATCAACAAACTAAATAGCACCAGTCCTGCTTCATACAAGGTACAAATGCACCATTATAATAAAACTTTTACAATGCATCTAGATATTTCTTTTTCTTAAAATAAAATTCATTATATCCAGTATATTTGCAGAGTTCACTTTTCTACAACATTATAGTCACAGTCTCTTTATTTCTACAAACCTATATGAGATAATGTGGGTTTTTCCATTTCTTTATAAACATTATATACAATTGCAGGAAATACAGGAAATTCAAAGAATTGCATTTTACCTTAGTTTAATGAAAATAACAAGTGGCTTCATATACATATGTCAGTCATAAAATATTGCATTTAATTCTTGTAACAACCTGCATGTTAATGATAAAAAAAACCCACTTTCTTTGTTGTTGTTCAGGTTAAGGTTTAATGTCCCAGTCAATAACTTTTCAGTAAGTCAAGTTAGAACTACTTTCTGAGTTCTTTACAAATACTCCTGGAAATAAAGCTATTTCCTCTCTAGATCCAATGGTGTATCACAGAGCATCCACACTCCTAGAAAAGCCAGTGAATTAATATCAATGCAGATACAGGACAACATCAATAATTTCAATCAGAACTAATTGCAAGAACCAATAAAATTAAAACAAAAATGACTGAAATGAGCATGACTGAATGTTACATTTACAATACAACAACAACAAAAAGAAAAAAAAAGAAAAGAAAACGAAAATTAAAAAAAAAAAAAAAAAAATGGTGGCAACCCCAAAATTAGCTAAACCACCTGATTTAATATCGAGTGGGGTTAAGCTTTCAATTGTTTACTCTAATTTGCATGTTTTTGCATTCAAAGGACATGGATTCTCAATTCTTCTGTGCCATGATACACAGCTTGGATGATTTTAAGAAATAAAGAGATTAAACTGAATCAAACAGCAATTTATGATTTTTATCTGAATCAAGTCATAATTGTAGAAGCTAATCTTAGTAAGCAAAAATATTAAGCTTATTACCAATTCTGCTTCGCAGCTTTGTTTTATTGTGAAGTTGTCATTATACAAACAACATTATTTTTCTCAAGAATGGGCCATGTTTTCGCACTGATTTCCTTTGTACTTCATTCATCTTCTGCTTCACATCATTTGAATATCTATTTGTCAAAGGCACAATATATAAGTTTATGATCAGACCAATAAGCCTCAATAACATCACTAAACACTTCAGAATTTGAAAAAATCAAGTCTAGCGTTGATCCAGAGTCAGTTGTACATTGATTGATTTGCTGCATACACCCAAATAATGTTTCTACAAAATCCACAAACCCTGTGTTGGCACCATCTGCCTGTACGTTGAAGTCACCTAACATGACTAATTTAGCGTTCAGATCAATAACTGGCCTGAGATGACAGTGGATATCCTGTCTAAAATCAGTCTGTGAACTTTTGGGGTATTTGTACAATACAACAACTTGAACATAACTTCCTTGAACATTGAATATGTCAGCCAATATGAACTCAAATGACTTACATTGCATTTTTACAACTTTCTGAATCTGCAAGTACTCCTTTACATATAATGCAAGTCCATGATATGGCCTGTTGTTTGCCTCTTTTACTGTGTCATCAAGTCTAACAAGTCTGCACCGTTTCAGAGCAAAATGTACATTTTCATCCCTACTACATAATCTTGTTTCAGAAAATCCAATGACATCTGCTGCCAACACATTTGGTTCAAATTCAACATCCTTAAAATGTTTATGTAAGGATCTAGCATTGTTGAATGCGATTTTGGTTTTGCCAGGACCAATTTTATACAGAGGAATATAACAGAGCTCCAATGCAGCTTCTCTGCGTAGCCTTTCCATCTCTATATTCACATCATTATCTACAGCCAGAGCAGCTTCATTCATATTCAATATATATAAATCCTCAAGCTTTTTCACTCGACTAAATGCAACATAGTGCATATGTGGCATTTTATACTTTCTGTCTTTCTGGGATAAATCAACAACTACCCTGTCTACTGTAGCTCCTTCAGCTTTGTAGACTGTTTTACCTGAAGCTGGTGTCAGTGGAAATTGACTTCTTTGAAACGTTTTGTAGTTTACTATAAATGTTCGTTGTGTTTCAAATACAGGTGTCCAGTCTGAATGAATGCTTGAGTTGTAGAATTTCCTGTTTTTTTCACGTGTTGCTTTACCAACCCGAGGGTCATCAAACAATACCCAAATAATGCTAGGTCGTTTTGTTCCTTCCATCCACCTGAAGTCAACGTGTTTCACCACACCCGTAGCACCATTGGTTAAACCGTCTTCTACATCAACATTAGCTGTATGAACAACAATCATTCCAACAACTACTGTTAATGACTTTTTCAATTGTCCTGTTTTCCCATAGTCTTTTGGAAGCCCATCAATCAGGGACTGCTGTCTTTTAGCAGGAATGTTTGATGAGACAACAATGTCATGGCATGGTATTATAAATTTTTCCCCTGGTAACTGACTCAAAATAGTGTCATTGTGTTGGTCTACATAATAATTCTCCGCAAACAAATGAAGGGCGTCCTTTGGATAGTCATCAGTTTCATGGTCAACAACACATGTCTGCAGCTTTTGTTTGTCTTCCTCTGTCATTTCATTCAACCGAAGTCTGTTTAATAGTTGTGCAAATGCAAGATCATCTTTCTGCCTCATGATATCAACCAATTCATACATTGTAAAGAGTTCTTTCCATAAGTTTTGTCCTAGTGAAGATGCTCCCGCTTTCAAATCAAGACTTATCAAATAATCACCTACTGGCTTTAGCTGGTACAGATCACCCACAGCAATAACACTTAAACCACCAAAAACTTCTTTAGTTCCCATGAGCTGCTGTAAACGAATGTTGATAAAATTTAATGTCCTGTTCCCTACCATTGATATTTCATCAATAATGACAAGTTTCAGATGTCTATACTTAATTCTGAATGTGTTTAATTCATCGGCTGAAAGATGATTTGTGCCCTTTTGATACATTTTGTGGTGGAAAGCAGAGGAAATGGTTTGGCCACTTATATTAAATGCAGCAAAGCCCATGTAAGCACACAGTAAAATTCGTTTATCATCTGGATTTTCTCCATCTTTCAAATTCCACAATCTATACAGACATTGATAAAGCGCCCGAATCACAACTGATTTACCAACACCTGCACCTCCTGTTAAAAAAGCATAGACTGGTTCATCTTTGGATTTAATCCAGTGCACAATATGGTTAAAGAATTCTCTTTGTCTCAAATTAAGACTTCTGAGTAGTTGTAAATATTCATCATCTGGTAATAAAATACCACTTGTTTCTACTGGTGGCACTGAGCAAGTTGACTGTAATTCTATTCCAATGTCATAATGCCTCTGCTCTACAACTCTGCTTGGGTTAAAGCAAACAAATTTTTCTGATTCTGCTGGCCCTTCTTCTTCTGTTTCTCTATTTTCTTGCTCTGCATTAGGTGCAATTTGATCATAGTCCCTTTCCTCATTTTCCATCATTTGTCTTGCAATCTCAAGCTCTTCAGCATGATGCTCATACTCATTTCTTTTGGAGATCAGGGATGTCTGCACGGAGTTAAATCGAGCTTCATACGTTCCAAAAGAACCCATTAAATCCTTTTGTTCATTTCGCCAAGGTACAAAAAGCATAAGCTGCTCTCTAAAATAATTTTCTGGATCCCTCTTTCTATTGTATTTTACATACCTTATTATTCTTGGTATTTTTCTTTTCTTGTATTTTGTTCCATTTTTTGCTTCAAATAACAGGTCTGAACTTTGATTGTTATTATCATCCAAGCCGTCATCACTTTCATCACCAGAGCTATTGACAAAACTGTCATCATCATTAGTGTCAACAAATTT
Source organism: Rugalucina vietnamica (assembly GCA_964017185.1). Classification (NCBI taxonomy): domain Eukaryota; kingdom Metazoa; phylum Mollusca; class Bivalvia; order Lucinida; family Lucinidae; genus Rugalucina; species Rugalucina vietnamica. The sequence goes on along the minus strand of OZ024876.1, from coordinate 11,561,206 downwards.
CTCTGAAAACTTATTTCCTTTTGGATAAGTAACGTCAACCTTTGAGACATAATCAGCTAAACATAAATTTCCAAGCTGCCTGGGTCTTTTAGAATACCTCTGTATTACATTTTCAGATTCTACATCTGTGGATTCAGCAGGAAGTTCATCAAGAGCAGCTTTTGGCTTCAACAGAAAGATTCTTTCTTCTGGTATAGATGTGTTGATGAAAACAACATCCCTCGTACATTTTGTCAAAGGAATTTGCAGATCAAGATAAACAGCTTCTTGAGCACTGACCTCAACACAGTTAGAAAAAACATTCCCAATATGCCTGACTTGTTTCTTTAGGTCAAGATTTCCTCTTCTAGCCTCTTTCGCTGCTGCCTCAAGTTGTGCACTCATACCTCTCTGTGATTTACTTATATAACCAACTATATATGAAGCACAACCGTATGGCTCAAGAACAATCTGAATGTCAAGATTGGCCTTCCAGGCAAGAAGTATGCTTTCATTAAATGGATTTATTCTCATTTCCTTCACTTTTCGCTTTAAGAAAACCTTTGGTGCTTTCAATGAGCTTCTAATGCAACAAATATAATCTTCGAAATCCATTCTAGCAATTTTTTCTAGAAACACATCAAATGGTATGTCTTCATTTTCCTTACACTCATTCATTGATTTTTGGAGCTCTACATTCTTTTTCTTGTACTTGTCAATGTTTTCTTCAAGGGGATACAGCAACATAGTTTTCGGAAATGGTGGCAATGGAAATCCAAACCTACATATTGGTTTCCCCTTTTTCCTGCAGGTTCTAGAATGTGACTTTGAAGGTTAGCAAGATTTGCTGTTTTCTCATTATCACTATTGCAGGTAAGATATTGATCAACAAATTCAATTATTTCCTGTTCTGACTTTGTTTCTAAAGTTGGAGCATTTTCTACCCAAACAAGCATGTGAATATGAGGGGAGCCACGTTGCTGAAACTCAACTCTATAAAAATAGTCAAGTACCTTTCCAATTGGCTCAGAACTGCTTTTTAGAATTGTATTGAGGAACTCTTGAACCCTATGATCAAAGTACCTTGAACATGTAACTGGGTCTTTCTGAACTAGCTTTGTTTTCTCTTGCCAAGTAAGCCTTTCTAATTCTGTTTCGGAATATTCAATACCATCATTTAATGTTGCTAGCATCTTCAACAGATCTGTCCATCTAGTATCTGCAGCTGACAATGACATAAACCAAGTGGGCAAAGAAAGTTGCCTAATCATTGCAAAAATGTCTTTCTTGCGCATTTCTAAATAGGCTGGTGAATTTCTCAGTTGGCGAAATATATAATAGCCTTCATCAAGATTTACAAGTTTGTCCAAAAAATTTGAATCTCTAGCTTCAGCCGCAGTTATTTTTTGTCCTCGCTTTTTACATCTTCTAACAGCTAGGTTGACTTTATCACTGATTTGTTTCATCTGTAGCTTTTTGTGTTTAAAGAATATATTTGGAACTGACTGTGCAGCTCTCCTGTCAACACTTCTCAATTCCCATTTAACAATGTCACTATAATGAACTGGAACAATTCGTTCTTCCTTACTAGGTGGTGTTTGTCCACAGAATATGGATGGGAAGCACAAATATTCTGCATCTTTATCATTATATAGACTTAAAGGATGTTGTCCTTCACCTGGTGCAAAAGTGAAAACTTTGTCACATGTATTGTCAATATCAGCATCATCCACTAATGTATCTATATTGCCAACATGGTCATTAGCATCAATCTCACTGTAATGATCAGAATCATAATCAGTTGGTGCATTAGCGTCCTTTTTACTTGTGATTTCTTCCTGCTTTTCATTTTCCATACTATGTTTGTCATTAGTTTGTTCTCTTGGAACTCCTAAAAATTCTCTGACTGTTTCCTCTGCACTTTCAGTAACTTCCTGAAACCAGTCATCATCAATTACTATGCCAGAGTTCTTGTATAGCTTGCTGTTGTTCATAAGCCAATGCAGCGCAGTCAAAACTCTTAATGGTCTTACATTTTCTTTAAAGTCAACCGTTTTATAGGAAAGTTTCTTTTTCAACTGGATAGCAACTGTAAAATTTTCATCCATTGGCCTTGGCAGACAGTTTAGTGTAGGCTGAATATCAACAGGAACATTAATTACATTCCCTTTCAAGGAATATTGGCCGCCACGTGGTAATTCTCTTATCTGCATAAATGGAATACGCAGTGCTATTAACCTTTCTTCTAATTGGTGTAAGTTAAGCTCTGGTGGCTTGATTGGCCACTTCATTCCATTAGTTACTGATAGCTTTGGAATTTTACTATCTCTTAAGGCACTTAAGCAAGTATGACATATCCATTCTTTATTATTGACAGATATAAAGTCTGTACAATGCTGTTGTTTACTTTCGGTTGAAATATGGGTATTCTTTAACATAGAAACACTTTTCCTGAACCATGTCTGGTGACAACATGAACAGACATACAAAGGCCCAATAGAAATATCTGAATGAAATTGTTTGATAGCATTTTCAATATTTTCAAAGTCTTTGCGCTGAGGTTTTGGAACACTATCTGTGTCATGCTTACATCTTTTTCTAGGAACATTTATTCCAGAATTATCTTCAAATTTTCTTTTTTCCTGCCTTACTTGTTGCTTCTTAATTCTCTCACATTGAAGAAAATAAGGATTTTCCCTTGCCTTCTGTTTTGATGCCTTCTGGTATATTCTCTCCTTTGCATTAAAATTCTGATTTTCCCTTGCTGATTGCTTTGATTGCAACTGATACACAGTTTCCTTGGCCTTAAAAACAGGATTGCCTCTCACAGATTGCTTTGATTCTCTTTCTTTTGTTTTAAACACAGGGTCTTTTCTTGCTGATTGCTTTGATTGCAACTGATACACAGTTTCCTTGGCCTTAAAAACAGGATTGCCTCTCATAGATTGCTTTGACTCTCTTTCTTTTGTTTTGAACACAGGGTCTTTTCTTGTTGATTGCTTTGATTCCAACTGATACACAGTTTCTTTTCTTTTGAATACAGGGTCTTTTCTTGCTGATTGCTTTGATTGTAACTGATACACAGTTTCGTTTCTTTTGAACACAGGGTCTTTTCTTGCTGATTGCTTTGATTGTAACTGATACACAGTTTCTTTTCTTTTGAACACAGGGGCTTTTCTTGCTGATTGCTTTGATTGTAACTGATACACAGTTTCCTTGGCCTTAAAAACAGGATTGCCTCTCACAGATTGCTTTGATTCTCTTTCTTTTGTTTTGAACACAGGGTCTTTTCTTGCTGATTGCTTTGACTGCAACTGATACACAGTTTCCTTGGCCTTAAAAACAGGATTTGTTCGCACAGATTGCTTTGCCTCTCTTTCTTTAGCTTTGAATACAGGATTTTGTCTACATTTTCTTCTATAAGTTTTATAATACTCCATGCGATTGTTTTTTCTTTTTGCCCCTAATGCTTTTTTTGATTCTGCCATTGATATGCTTGGCATAATACTTTGTTTTATTTGTGCTTTGTGAGCTTGTCTTAACCTTTGATCATTGAAGTAAGCTTCCATATTATGTTCCATTTGATCTTTACAGCTCTGTGTTTCTTTAGTCTTTTTAATTTTGATAGGTAAGAAGTCAAACTGTAGGTTGGTGTTGGTATCTAAATTTAAACTGTCATAAAATGCATACATATATGTAACTAGGTCATTGACACTTGTGAAAGTTATCAAACAGGATGTACCATCATTTGATGAAAGTCCATTTTCTCCATGAGAATGAGAATCAAAAAACACATACATGCCATTCTTTCTAAATACAGCAGAGCATATGGCCCCAATGGTTAAAAGACCTGATGATGTATACAAAAAGACTGACTGCAATACTTCGTGAAGTGTTGGCAAACCCAGATTTTGAGTATCTAAAAGCACGCCACTTACAATCGGCAGTTTCTCAGATGTAAATTTTCCTATCTCTACTTTAAAATCATCTGGAATTTCTTCTAAAGTCAGCAGGTGGTGAATGAATTTTCCATCTTTTCTTAATTTGTTTATCACACTCCGATACAGAACATCTCCCTCACAAAGCACCTTGTCTAATATAGAGCTCTTTTCAATATCAAGGCAGGAAGAGTATGACAGCATACATAATGCATTACATGTGCACTGATATCCTCTTGATTGCTCAGAAAATCTGACATCATTCTGATGAAAACTTCCAAAGACCAAATCACTGGCATTCCACAATTGTTCAGATGATCTTACTGCTTCGTAAAACATCACATCATTATCTAACCCTAGTTCTGATGAATCTCTGTTGGAATGCTGCTGTGCTGTATTTTTTTCATTATGCCATTCATGTTGTTGGGACATTTCTTTTTGTGAACAAACTGTTGTATCTGCTCTTTCAGACAGTTTTTCAACCACCCTTGAGTGATAATCTACATCCACACCAGGAAAAGTATTGAGAAATACTGCATCAAAATCGGTCTGCACATTTGAGCTAACATTTTCTATGAGCTTGCTGAGATCATTAAGTAACTGCTTAAACTGACTGATGTTTGCCTGCTTGTCTTTTTTAGCCTTTATATGTTTTGAATCAGGACTTGTCAATAAAGCATTCTCTAACAACTTCTTATCCTGAAACTCAGTCTGTTTATTTTGTGTATTTTCCATGTCTAATTCAGTGCGGTAAACTGGCTGTTTCTGATCATATGCCTGTTTCTTTTCATGACTTTGTGCCTGCATCATTTCAGGACTTTCACTTTGTTCTGCCGGCATCCTTTCCGGACTTCTTGCCTGCATCATTTCAGGACTTGTCTTTGCCGGCATCCTTTCCGGACTTCCTGCCTGCATCATTTCAGGACTTGTCTTTGCCGGCATCCTTTCCGGACTTTCAGTATACTTACCTCTTGGCCTCTTTCTGTCCAACACTACTCCATCTCCTCCATCTGTTCTTGACCTCTTTCTCCACTCTGATCTTCTCTCCTCTGACCTCCTCCACTGTTTCCTTCTAGGCATGGCTACTCACCTGAAAATAGAAAGAAAAGGTCATGTGTAGAATTGCTTAGATACCAACCTACCAAGAAATCGTCAAAATAGAATGTAGAGATATCATACTATTGAAGAAGTGATACGAAGATGCTCAGACACATTTTGCAATTTGGCATTATAAAAGATAGATTCTCTTCTATTGAAGCTTATCTTGTAGTGAATTTGACATGAACTAGGGGCACTTTGGGTATGAAAAAAGAAGCAGATCGGCTGCTCTACTACACAGGCTGATGTGCCTCTTTTTTTAAACAGATCAGAAAGTATGATATTTCTAGCTTCTTAATTTGAGATTTCATATAACCACCCAGCAAGCACATGATATAACAACATCATATCAATGTCAATGTGACATTATGAAGTCACACTGGCTTCGATGTAACATTGTTTTGATGTCATGTTCACACTAGGTAGACACCTTATCAATATTTTCTAAGATACTTATCTGTTACTTCAGCATCACCAGTGTCTGTTCTTAATCTCTTTCTCTATTCTTCCCATCTATTCTATACCATATCTTCATGCAGTTCAACCTCAAATGTATGGAAATTCACCTGAAAATAGAAGGAAAGTAATATTTACCTACATTGTACATGATAAAAAATAAATTGATGTTGTTATGAAATAGGTCAGGGTCGACTCAGGCTCATCATTTACACAAACTATGGTGGGCCTGAGTTCTTTGTCCATCATAAGTAATTTCAAAGAAATTGGTTTGCCCAAATGAATTCCCAAAGGAGAAGGTATTCTAGCATTTTAGCATATGTGCGCACATGTTTTTATAAACACAAATCTGTATATATTCCTACTATTTCAAGCAAATTTCCCCATATATGACATTTTCCCCATTTTCTTCCATTTATGTGCATAGGAGACTTAAGTTGACTGTGTCATGAAAATAGAAGATTTTTGAAGGGTTTTTACCATATATGGGCATGGCTGCAATCTTGGTCATGTGACCTGGATTATTTATGAACACATTGGTTCCACCTTCATATAGATCCTCCCAATGAAATTTGGCTTTGATTTGTCATGTGGTTTCAGACAAAAAGATCTGTATATATTAAGGTAATAAACATGTATATTGCCCGGGGGTGGGGACAGACCAACCCCTGGAGTCCAATTCTTTTCAGAATCATATATCTTCAGTCTACTCAAATCCTGCAAGTTTTTCCTTACAAATCACATTTTAACACTTTTCCTCAGTCCATTGCATGGGCGACCTATGTTGACCTTGCTGTAAAATAGGTCAAGGTCATCACAGGGTCATGATTTATATAAAATCTGTAGAGCTCCTCTCCCTAATGCTTCATGCCAAGTTTCAAAATCATTCTGATTCTAATGAAGAAGAGTTTTGATGGTTTTTGTTATTTATAGCCATGGCAGCCCTCTTGGTCATGTGACTCTGACCATTTATATAAACTTTCATTCCCACTTCCTAACAATGCTCCACATAAAGTTTGGCTATGATTGGACAAGCAGTTTCAGAAAAGAATATCTTTGAATATCTCGGTATTATACATGTATTTTGCCCCAGGGTGGAGGCAGACAGACCCAAGGGGTCCAATTTTTTTTAAATGATAACTCTTAAGTCCATTTGCCCATTTTCTGCAAGTTTTTCTCTTTAAATGACATTCTAACAATTTTCCCATTCAATTGCATGGGCGACCTACATTGACCTTGCCGTAAAATAGGTCAAGGTCATCCAAGAATCATGATTTATGTGAGATTTGTAGAGCTCCTCTCCCTGAGACTTCATAGCAAGTTTCAAAATCTTAGGCCTTCTGGTTCTGAAGAAGAAGATTTTCAAAGGTTTTTGCTATTTATAGCCATGGCAGCCATCTTGGTCATGTGACCTGGACCATTTATATAAACTTTTGTTCACTCTTCCTATGAATGCTCCACATAAAGTTTGGCTTTGATTGGCCAAGCGGTTTCAGAGAAGAAGATCTTTGAATATCACTGTAATATACATGTATATTGCCCCGGGGTGGGGGCAGACAGACCCCTGGGGTCCAAACTTTTTCAGAATCATCAATCTTAAGTCCATTTGCCCATTTCCTGCAAGTTTTTCCCTACAAATGACATTTTAACACATTTCCCCATTCAAATGCATGAGCGACCTATAATGACCTTGCCGTAAAATAGGTCAAGGTCATCCAAAGGTCATGATTTATATAAACTTTGTAGAGCTCCAGTCACTGATGCTTCACACCAATTTTCAAAATCATTGGCCTTCTGGTTCTGGAGAAGAAAATTTTTAAAGGTTTTTTCTATTTATAGCCATGGCGGCCATCTTGGTCATGTGACCTTGACCATTTATATAAACTTTCTTTCCCCCTTCCCAAGGATGCTACATATGAAGTTTGGCTTTGATTGGCCAAGCGGTTTCAGGGGAGAAGATGTTTCATTATTATGGAAATATACATGTATACAGCCTCGGGGTAGGGGCAGACAACCCCCCAGAGGCTAAAATTTTCCATTAACATTAATCTTCTGTCCAATTTGCCTATTCCCAGTATGTTTTACCCATTAAATAGCATTTTACTACTTTTTCCCATTCAAATGCATTGGCGACCTAAGTTGACCTTGCCGTAAAATAGGTCAAGGTCATCCTAGGGTCATGATTTATATAAACTATGATGGGCCCGCGTCCCCGATGCTACATACCAAGTTTCGTGGAAATCGGCCCACTGGTTCTGGAAAAGAAGATTTTTAAAGGTTTTTGCTATTTATAGCCATGGCGGCCATCTTGGTCATGTGACCTGCACCATTTATATAAACTTTTGTTCCCCCTTCCTAAGGATGCTCCACATGAAGTTTGGCTTTGATTGGCCAAGCGGTTTCAGAGGAGAAGATCTTTGAAATTGTGAACGACGGACGACGGACGGACGACGGACGGACGACGGACCATGGGTATACTATAAGCTCACCTGTGAGCCTTCGGCTCAGGTGAGCTAAAAATGGTCTCAAGGATCAAAAAGGTTTTTGAAAATCGCTTGCAAAGGATTATTGCCAGATCACTGTTATCACAGACAGCCTTAAGCTTGTGAATAAACAGAGGGGAAAATAAAGACAACTACAACCTCATTCGACAAGTACATTGTAATGTTTGATAAAAAGATATTTGAGCTGTATTGCAAAAAAAAAAAACAAAAAAAACAACAAACTTTCTTTGGGGTTTGTGACCAGGTATGACATATACTGGTCTGTACAGTCACGGAAGGCTAGAAGTATGAAATATCAGAATTACAAAGAATAGGTAACCGCGTCATGAGAAAACCAAACTCTTTGCATATACGAAAACAAACGCACGGATCAGCTGATCAGTGCCTTTGTTTTCACTACAAGGATAATACATGTACAATTCCTCTAACTTTCTGGCCTCTACCCATCTCCTGTAGCTGCACAGGTCGGTTTGTGTCTGACCTTGTCAGAAATCCAGAAGATTGGTTTTCTCGCATTGCGGCTCAGATATTGTAAGGTGAAGCAAGAAACAAATGAGCCATATCACGAGAAAACCGGTCTTTGTGATTTCTGACCAGGCCGACAAAAACCAGCCTGTACAGTCACAGAAGAAAGCTGGAAGCTTGGAATTTAGGATTTAAGCATAGAGGGATTGTACTATCCGAGCAGCAAAAACTGCAAAGCTGATCTGCGCCTTTTTTTACTTAGGCAAAAATCTGGTTTTCTCACGATGCAGCTCAAATGATGAACTATGTTGATTTTGTGTATATAAAAATGTTTTCTCATGATGTTGCACATATATTCCTCATGCAATTCTGGTACTTAAGGTTCACAGTTTCTATGTTATTTCAGTATGAGATGCCAACAAAATATCAATCCTAGCTAAACTGTATAATAAGAAACCCATAAAATCAGAGAAGGGGTAATCAAAACTAACAAAAAGATATACTCCTCCTCAAAAAAATTCTGGTCACCCATTTGAGCCACCTCGTGGGAAAACCAACAATGTGGTTTCCGAACAGGTCCGACACAAACCAGGCTGTACAAGCACAGAAGATGGCTAGAGGCTGGAAATTTTGGATTTAGAAAGTAGAGGAATTGTACTATCCGAGTAGCGAAAACAAAGGCGCTGATCAGCTTCGCAGTTACTGCGAAGCTGATCTGCGCCTTTGTTTTCGCCTAGGCAGATTGTTGGTTTTCCCATGTGGCGGCTCAATTTATGTTGCAACCACTCAACAAATAAATGGAACTTCTTTTCCATTTTTGTCAATTTGAAAACACTTGACAAAATCATTTATATAAACAGTCTTTTTGCATGCAGTGTATGTCTATTGCGCATGCTCAGTTTAAAACGCATAGTGTAATATGGTAGTTAGGTACAAATGGGTGGGGCATCTGGAAGGTTAGTCCAGTCTAGTGACTCGCCCATGTTTGCTTCCTCTGGGTACAAATGCAACTATATGCCGTCGTGGTGTATGGGTAAAGCTTCTCGCTTTGAATATGGGATCAAGGGTTCAATCCAGGGCTTCTACAGAGTTCCGGGTAAAGATTCATCATGTACTATAGATATCTGTATGACACAATCTGTTAGTAGGACGTAAAAGCCTGGCACAGCAATATTATTTACAATTTTAGGTTGGGAATAGAGTAATAAATGGCCTGAGCATATCAAGTAATTTTGTACAAAATAAAACAAGCTTTACAAATCTTTCAACTTTGGGTGACCAGATTTTTTTGAGGAGGAGTATATGTTGGAGCCAAACAACACTTTTTTATTTTTTTTTCAACATGAAATAACCATATATATATATATATATATATATATATATATATATATATATATATATATATATATATATATATATATATATATATATATATATATATATATATATATATATATATATATATATATATATATATATCACATAATTTATGTAAAGATATATAATTTTTCAGAAGCTAAAACTGTTTGGTTTGAACTGCTTCAATCTCTCACACAGAGGATAAATAAATCTTTTCATTAATGGAACTTAAGAATTCAAGTTTCTAGCTAAAGGCAGGGTTTCTCAAGATATGGCTCTGACAAATTAAATACTCTTCAGTAAAACAAACTCATATTTTTTCTTAAGCAATCTTTTTATGTATTATGACATCCAATAATGGCCAAATAAATATAAGTAATATAAGAAAGAAGAAGTGGTGTCCATTTATGTGACAATTATTGTGTTCTGCAGGGTTCGCGCTAGGATATATTTTTCTTTCGCCATCACTTTCGCCATTTGAGATTTTTTTTCGCCATTTTCTTGAAGTTTGAGCCAAATCTTGGCCATTTTTTCGCCAAGAGGACACATCTCACTCAGCTCCTTGCTCACTTAATCCCCCAAATATTTTGTTTGCCCTTTTTAACTTGGTCTCTCCAGTTCCCTAAAAATACATATTGCCCTTCTCACCCAAGTCCCATACATGCTACATGTACTAAGTTATATTTCAACAGTAGATCCAGGTAATGTCATTATGAATTTCCAACTGATTTGAATGGCAGGTGTAGACTGAGATCCCTATACATATAGTTTGGGAAAATATGTTTTATAAAGCTTGTTCTTGTATTTGTAAACAAGGGGAACAACTACTAAAATTATTAGTTTATGCTTGTACAAAATCAAGAAACAAACTTTTAAGATTAGTAGACAGATTGAAATATTAAAATTCATATACTTTAATAGAAAAAAAATAAATGACACTCTACAAAATCAAGAGTTAAAGCTATAAAATAAATGCATGGGTAAAGTTGAGTTGCTGATTCTAAAAAGAATCTGTTTCATTTTTAAATGGTATTAATTAAATATTATATTGACATTTCCCCCTCCTTTGTATTCAAACATTATTTCAACACTATCATGCTGGTGACAGTCTACATCGATACCGGACCACGTGCGCCAAGCGTGTTGTGCAGTACACGCCTGAATACACAAGGTCAGAAATGACACCCGTGCCTGTCAATTGAATGCTTTAGCAACACACTGCAACACTTGAATAAACACCGATAAAAAGAATAGGATTATCTCTATTGTAGGTGCGAATATACAGGTAATCAAATGATGGTTTTCAGTGGAAACCAATGGCTTTTTTGCTGGACAAAGTGCCTCTATATATTCGCCATTTATTTTCGCCAAAGTCAAATTTTAGGAGCCAAAAAATAAAAATCTTCGCAAATGGCGACGATGGCGACCGCTAGCGCGAACCCTGGTTCTGTGTCTTAATTTAGAAAAACAAACAAACAAAAAAACATCAGTTTTATACACATACCATATTTTTTCTAGTAAGTTGATAGCCTCCATTAAGTGCCCACCATGGAACAACCAGTTCAGTGTTCACAAGGGCACACTACACGGCTGGCAAATTAGTATTTCTCACTCTTGTTCACTTTAAGCCACTGCATCAGAATACCAACAATCGGCATAGAGAAAACAATGGCACAGACCAGCTTCGCGGTAACCACTAAGCTGATCAGCGCTTTTGTTTTGGCTGCACAGATAGTACAACCCCTCTTCTTAAATCCAATTCTGTGACTGTACAGGCTGGTTTGCATTAACCTAGTTGGAAATCCAAATTGATGGTTTTCTAACCTGAAGTACTTTGCAAACAGTGCTTCAGGTTAGATGCAATCTTATATGAGTCACGTCATGAGAAAAACCACATTCTGCATATGCAAAAACAGAGGCGTAGATCATCCGGTTTGTGTCAGATCTGTTAGATCTCACACTTTTTATTGTATCTGAAAGCCCCGTCAAATAAGCCATCTCATGAGAAAACCAACATTGTGGTTTTCGAACAGGTCCGACACAAACCGAGATATACAAGCACAGAAGCTGGCTAGAAGCTTGAAACTTTGGATTCAGAAAGTATAGGAAATGTACTATCCGTTTAGCAAAAACAAAAGCACTGATCAGTTTCGCGGTTACCTCGAAGCTGATCTGTCTTTGTTTTCGCATATGCAAAATGTAGACCAGTTTTCTCATGAGGCTCAAATAAAGAGCTATAGCCACTGAATAAGTCATCAACCATGTGCATTGTACTGTTAACTCCTAACTTCAAAATTCTATTAAATTCCAGTTCCAGTTCAAAGTAAAGAATCTTAAATCTGACAAAAATGCACAGAGTAAAATATTCTACAATATGTACAAATATACTTTATTTTTTAAAAAAAAGTTATTACAAGTTATTAAGGGCACATGAGAGTTTTTCTGTTTAGAAACAGAACATTTTGCATGAACACTACAATAATTTTTCCAGGGCACAGGGGACAGAACACTTTGTTGACCCAAATTCTAGTGTGGGCTATGCAATTAAAATGTATAACATATATCCCAATAAAAAGAAACACCGTATCAACGGTCAAAAACTAAGGCCAAGCTGGTACAGTCAGATATGAGCCGTGATATGAGAAAACCAACAATGTGGTTTCCAAACAGGTCCGACACAAACCGAGCTGTACAAGCACAGAGGATGGCTAGAGATTGGAAATCTTGGCTTTAGAAAGTAGAGGAATTGTACTATCCATGTAGCGAAAACAAAGGGGCTGATCAGCTTCACAGCTACTGCCAAGCTGATCTGCAACTTAGTTTTCGCCAATGCAAATTGTTGGTTTTCTCATGACACTGCTCATATCCTAGCTCCTCCAAAAGGCAAGTAACCAGTAATAAGAGCATACTTCTTTCACCACAAACTGACAAGTGCTCGTCTTGAATCAGTGGAAGAAGAAAATGGCAGTGAAAGTATTTCATGAACGAAATGCCCCAGACATAGGAATCAATTGCAGGTACTCTTCTTTACCAATCTAGCCCCTATGAATTGACATATCACACCCGGTCAATCACACAGACTAGACATTTACAACATTAAGCCGCTGAGAACAATGGAGCTGCATCACGAGAAAACCAACATTTTGCATATGCAAAAACTGATCTGCGCTTTTGTTTTCAATACATGGATATAGTACAATTCCTCTTCTAAATCTATTATTTTCAGCCATCTTCTGCACTCTCATTTAGCATATGAGAAGCGACAAGGAAAAACTAAAAATGTGGTTTCCGAAAAGGTCTGACACAACCCGAACTGTACAAGCACAGAAGATGGCTAGAGGCTGGAAATTTTGGTTTTAGAAAGTAGAGGAATTGTACTATCCATATAGCAAAAACAAGGGAGCTGATCAGCTTTGCAGTTACTGTGAAGCTGACTATTTTTGAGATACTGATGCTAAAACAAAATCCAAACATCCATCTATCTTAGCATTTATGAAATAATATTATGACTATGAATAACTTATACAAAGCAAAGAGATGATGCCGACATGTAAACAGAAAACACCAGTCTCATACTAGTCTCACTCTCACTGTTAAACATAATATGACTTGATACGACGTGAGAAAACTGTCTGCCAGGTTTACAACAGTGTAAAAGCTTGAAATTTCACATATAAGCCATCGCGTGAGAAAACCAAAAATCTGCATATGCGAAAACAAAGACGCAGATCAACTTCGCGGTAACCGCGAAGCTGATCAGTGCCTTTGTTTTCGCTACACGGATAGTCATATCCTCTTATTCTTAAATCCAAAATTTCAAGCTTTTAGCCTTCTTCTGTGATTGTACAGGCTGGTTTGTGTCAGACCAGTTCAGAAACCCAAATTATTGGTTTTCCCATGCATAGGCTCAATCGCTATAGCCAAAACAACTGATACACGCTTTTGTTTTCATATACATGTAGGTGAAACTGTTGTTTTTTTTCATGACACAGCTGATATATCAATAAAACTACACATATAGTACAAACACTTTGACCGTGCAGGTTAACCTCTGACATTTGTTAATCAGACTGCTTTAACTATGTTTTCAATTATGCGACTCTATGATGGTAAACAATATATGACCACATGCTTCACATGGCACAGGAATAATTTGTAAAACAAACAGGTTCCCCTTTTCTAGTGATTACAAAACTTCATGTGACGTTAACTGGAACGGTCAAATTATTTGCACTATACTTGCCTAATTTTTGTTGTTTTGTGGTTTAATATCCCAGTCAACAAATTTTCAGTCATGTCCAGTATTATGGGGAGTGAATGTTCTTGCTATGGGACAAACCATGGGCCAGTAGGCTTTTTAAAATCCAAGACTCTTCAATAGGAATCTGACAGTCTGCCAGTAGGCAAATACACTACAGTAGTACAATATGATTTAAGCCGCGACGCAAGAAAACCGGTCTTTGGGGTTTCAGAGCAGGTCTGACATAAACAAGCCTGTACACTCAGGAAAAGGCTATAAGCTTGAAATTTTGGCTATTGAACTATCTGTGTAGTGAAATCAAAGGTTCTGATCAGCTATGCAATTACTGCACAGATGATCTGCTGATCTGCAAAAATCTGGTTTTCTCATGATGCGGCTCATTTAGTATAGTTCAATGCACTCATTCTTAAAACCACTAAAAGGCCTTCGCAAATGAAACCAACAGAATCTGCATAGGAATAGCAGCACCTTACAGCATCTATCAAAACAACTGAAACCCAGGAGGAACAATAAATCTTCACACGTTGGTTTGGTTAAGACTTAATATCTTGCCATGTCAGAATGAAGCCAATGGATCCTGAGCAGAACCTTAAACCTCATGATTTAAAGTCCTACCGCCTACTTTTGAGCCACCACACGACCAGAAAAGCCTATGGTGCTACGTTACGGAATCTGCTTGGTTGCTGAATAAAGCTATGAGCCACCGCAAAAGAAAACCAACAACATACATAGACGAAAACAAAGATGCAGATCAGCTGAGCAGTAACAGCACAGCTGATCTGCATCTTTGGTTTCCCTATACAAATAGAAGAATCCTTCATTTTCATAAATACTAAATTTCAAGCTTCTAGCCTACTTCTGGGTCTATAAAGGCCAGTTTATGTCAGACCTGGCTGGAAACCAAGATCTATTATTTTCTCATGTGAAGGCTCCTATTTCAAATCCCTAACCAGTAAATCCGATTGCAAAGGCTGGTGCCAATATCAGCTGGTTAGAAAATCTTAAAGCCAGGTTTTATCACAAGGGGCTCATTCTATATAAACACTCTGCTGCTAGCAAGCAATCACAAGTACATGTATCTATATATAGTAACAAGGGAAGTAAATAGTCCTATGTTAGATCACTGTTAGAGTTATTGTTTCCTAGGAAGGTACCCTCCAGAGGGGGCAGATCATCCTTCATGGACTGGTCTTCACCGTTTAAATCTTTACGACATACTGGGCATGTTCCATGCTGAAAAATTAAATTTAGAAAATAAAATGAATGTGTAGTCTAGACAGGGCTGTTGTCCTTTACAGCTCCATAGTCTTGTTCTTGGCAATCGCGCTGACGATAACCAGACCATTGTTTCATCTATATAAAGACTTCAGGGGATTTCTCTATTGGGTTGACTCTAGGGGGGTCAAAGGTCAAATGATCATTTTGAAAAATAGAATAATTTTAGTATTATACCTAAATACCTGACAAGCGAATTCTAACGCCTCCAGCAATCTTCTGTGCATTTATTTACCTGGGGCCATTGTTCAAAACTTTGTTAGCTTAACATCATCGTTAAGACCTCAATTTGTTAAGTAAATGCCGACTACATAAGCAAATACAGTTATGTTTTGCTGATAAAATGTGAGAATCCTTTGCATTGCAAAGGGTTCTCGCATTTTATCAACAAAAAATAACAGTGTATTTGTAAAATTCATGTTTGAAATTTTAACAAATTGTTAACTAACGATGTCGTTAGTTTTGAACAACTGGCCCCTTGTTGGACACTGAAGAGACACAAAAGAACTGCCTCATGGGAAAACCAACAATCTGCATGGGCGAAAACAAAGACGCAGATCAGCTTCGCGGTAACCGCGAAGCTGATCAGCGCCTTTGTTTTCGCTACTCGGATAGTACAATTCCTCTTCTACTTAAATCCGAAATTTCAAGCTTCTAGGTCTATTCTGTGCTTGTACAGGCCGGTTTGTGTCAGACCTGTTCGGAAACCACATTGTTGGTTTCCCCACGAGACGGCTCAAAAAGTACTCACCATTTTTAACCAAGGTACTATACAATCTGTATGAAAATGGTGATCACAGGGTAATTTACGAACTTCTTCATTCAGTTTAAAATCTTCCATACATACTGAGCACTGTAAAACTTTGTCTGGAAAGTACAAAGAATAATTTATTCCATATGAGTTTAGAAATTGGCTGCAAGCAAGGCTTTCAGTATATACCCTGCAAAATTATCTGTAACAGGTCAGCTGGCAAACATGTAAAGACTAAAAAGTCCCATAACTCTTGCAAACCAGACTTTTTGGTCCTAAATTCATACTACATACATTAAGAAAACACGCCAATGCAATGTACAGAAAATTGTTTGTTTGTAAAAATGAAAAATTTCACTGGAAAAATTCGATATTTTTCTTATTTTTGCTCAAAACATAGATTGTGGGTACACGTTAGAACCGCCTCTCGGAGGTATACCCCCGCATATCCCAGTTTTGCTATATAAACGTGGGTTTTAAGGGGGTATACATTACACGGACATTCTTTCGTGATGTACATGTATGTTGTCTGACGGTGCAGATGTGGTGAAAATTTGAACAAAATTGGATTAAAACTACTTAAATTATTCTGCAAAAATGTCCAAATGTTGACAGAATGACGGAATCAAGACATGACATTTAGCTGTCTAAGACTCTGTTTCACGGATGGGATAATAAGATTTATCTATCAAAACTAAAGGCCAAATGATAGTAAGGATGCGAATAAGCGTGCCAATGTCATACATTTTTGACTACTATGTTGTATTGACCACTAAGATAGCCGCAGTCAATAATGGTATTCTATGAAACTATGGCAGATATTGAAGTCATTTCAATAACTATCATGAACAACTTTTATATGAGCCATGGCATAAATAAATCAGCAACATGCATTGGCAAAAACAAAGATGCAGATCAGCTGTGCAGTAACTGACACAGATGGTACAATTCCTCTTCTTCCAAAATCAGAAATTTCACGCCTCTAGCCTCCTTCTGTGATAGTACAGGCTGGTTTGTGTCGACTTGGTCAGACTTGTTTTCTCACATCAAGGCTGAAACCATCACTTACCGACTTGTTCCTGTGATACTGAGACGACAGGAAGAGCGTCGATTTTTTCAGCTGGTGCGGGAGGGGCACCTGAACTTTCTAGCTGATTTAATAACTGAAATGTACACATAAAATCAGTGTGGTCTTGTGTTTTTGTTTTGTGGTTTACTATTGCAGTCAACAATTTTTCAGTTATGTCTGGACAGAGCCACCTGAGTATAAACCAGTGTTATAGGAAGTATATGTGTCTTGCTCAGTGAAGACACTGGATGCCAAGAGATTTGAACACAGGACCTCTCAATATGGAGTCTGACACACTACCACTTGGCCAATGCCCTCAACTCAACGTCTTAAGAACATCTGCATGTATGAAAATACAGAAGCAGATACATGTAGGCAGCAACTGTCAGGCTTATCATGTACAGCCTGTTTTGTGCTGGATCTTTATCAAACCCCCACAGATAGCCTCTAGTTGTAGCATTGCCACAGCCTTGAGGGGTAGTGAAGACAGAACTACATATATTGGACTTTTTACAATTTATGCACACATTTTATCCATCCTTTGCCATTTGCAGAACTTTACTTTACTGGTTATGGTAAAACAGTTCCAAAATGCTCTATACAGAAATGCATAATTTGCCTTGAAGACTGAATTCCTTGAAATTATGTTAATGTTTTACATCCCATCAATGACAAAAGTCATACCAAGACCTCCGCTTAGTCATAGTGAAAAATTGGACAAGCCACGGAAGTGAAGTTTATAGCCATCTGCATTAAGGTACTAATAATTGCTCAATAAATGCAGAAAAAAAAATCAGTGACAATAAACTAACCTGAGTTATGATAGAATCTAGACCACCAGCTCCCCATGCATAATCATTGGGGTTGCCATGGATAGGTACAAAATTACTGAAAATAGAATGACATGGGAATTATTTCCAATCATCCATTGATAGAAACTGTCGATAGAAACAAGCCAACTCAACTGGCATGAATTTAAACAATTATAGAAAATTGTGCTCAAATCATTTCCAAAAAACATGTGCATAAGTGCATACTGCTCGACTAGCACATTGGTAGTTTAAACAAATTTTACACGTGAATACCATATAAATCACATTAAAACTAAACCATAAACTAGAATTTGTTTTCTATGTGAAAACTGATGTCTCCCCCCTTTCTACGTGCATGTCCAAAATATGCAAGCAAGAGTTATAGTTCTTGTGCATCACATATCTTGTCATTCTGTTTTATAAGTGTACCAAGTTTCATTGAAATATCTCTTAAGGTTTTCAAGTTATAGAGGGGGCACGAAAGTGTTTGGAAAATAATCAAAGGGAAGTAACTCCAAAGATATGAAAGCAAGAGTAATGATTCTTGTGCATCATGCTTTATACGTGTACCATGTTTCATTGAAAAATCTCTAATGGTTTTTGAGTTATACAGCAGACAAGACAAAGTGACGACATTGAATGATAACTCCAAAGATATAAAAGCAAGAGTTATAATTCTTGTGCACGACACATTGTCTCATCATGCTTTATAAGTGTACCAAGTTTCACTGAAATTTCTCATACAGTTTTCAAGTTATAGGGTGGACACGAAATTGTATGGAAAATAATCAAAGGGAAATTACTCCAAAGATATGCAAGCAAGAGTTATGGTTCTTTAGCACGACACGTAATCTCATCGTGCTTTATAAGTGTACCAAGTTTCATTGAAATAATTCTTACAATTTTCTAGTTATAAAGCGGACACGAAATTGTATGGAAAATAATCAAAGGGAAATAACTCATAAAATACTAAAGCCAGTGTTATGGTTCTTGTGCATGACACATCGTCTGATCATGCTCAATAAGTGTACCAAGTTTTATTGAAAAATCTTAAACGGTTTTCAAGTTATACAGCGGGCACGAAATTGTATCGAAAATAATCAAAGGGAAATAACTCCAAAAATACTCAAGCCAGAGTTATTGTTCTTGTGCATGACACAACGTCTCGTCGTGGTCTACAAGTGTACCAAGTTTCATTGAAAAATCTTTAATGGTTTTCAAGTTATACAGCGGACACGAAATTGTATCGAAAATAATCAAAGGGAAATAACTCCAAAAACACTGAAGCTAGAGTTATGGTTCTTGTGCATGACACATCATCTTGTCGTGGTTTACAAGTGTACCAAGTTTCATTAAAAATCTTTAAAGGTTTTTAAGTTATAGAGCGGACACGATTTGTGACGGACAGACAGACGGACAGACGCACGGGGAAAAACAATATGTCTCCCGACCCTGTTGGGGGGAGACATAATGATCGATAGAGGGATTAAACATAATTTTCCATTCATTAACATCCGCTAGGTCTAAAGGGGAATGTTGAAAACCTAGAGCACAGCCCAAGGCTTTCAACATTACCCATGAGAGCTTGCCAATGTTAATGATTGACAAAATCATGTTTGATCGCTATTGCTGCATAAATTCTGCAAAACAAAAGAAATAATGATGCAATATATTTTATAGCCGCATCACATTTTCATACGCGTAAAAGCTTTCATTTTTATGCTGGTTCTGGGTTGAGGTTGATTACTTATAACCAGAGGACCAATGGTCCTGTAAACGCTCACCTGAGACCTGAGATATATACCAATAAACTAGTTTGACTAGAATGGTAATATACATGTATATAACCCCAGGGCAGGGTCAGGGCAACCTCTGGAATCAATTTCTTTAATAAATCATAAAGATTCAGTCATTTGCAAATTTACTGCAAGTTTTGCCCTTCAAATGACATTATAACAATTTTCCCCATTCAAATGCTTAGGCAACCTAAGTTGACCTTGCCATAAAAAGGTCAAGGTCATCCCAGGGTCATGATTTATATAAACTTTGAAGAGCCCCATTGCTTGATGCTTCATGCCAAGTTTCAAAATCATAGGCCTTCTAGTACTGGAGAAGAAGATTTTTAAGGGTTTTTGCTATTTATAGCCATGGCGGCCATCTTGGTCATGTGACCTTGGCCATTTATACAAACTTTCATTCGCTCTTCCAAAGAATGTTCCACAAAAAGTTTGGCTTTGATAAGCCAAGCGGTTTCAGAGAAGATGTTTCAATATTATGGTCATACACATGTATATAGCCCCGGGGCAGGGGCAGACAACCCTCTGGGCCCCAAAATATTTTCATAAATATAAATCTTCTGTCCATTTGCTCATTCCTAGCAAGTTTTTTGCCATTAAATGACATTTTCCTATTTTTTCCCATTCAAATGCATGGGCGGCCTAAGTTGACCTTGCCGTAAAAAAAAGGTCAAGGTCATCCCAGGGTCATGATTTATACAAACTTTGTAGAGCTCCATTGCCTGATGTTTCATGCCAAGTTTCAAAATCATAGGCCTTCTGGTTCTGAAGAAGAAGATTTTTAAGGGTTTTTGCTATTTATAGCCATGGCTGCCATCTTGGTCATGTGACCTTGACCATTTATACAAACTTTCATTCACTCTTCCAAAGAATGCTCCACATAAAGTTTGGCTTTGATTGGCCAAGCAGTTTCAGAGAAGAAGATCTTTGAATATCACTGTAAAAAACATGTTTATTGCCCCGGGGTAGGGGCAGACAGACCCCTGGGGTCCAAATTTTTTCAGAATCATCAATCTTAAGTCCATTTGCCCATTTCCTGCAAGTTTTTCCCTACAAATGACATTTTAACACTTTTCCTCATTCAAATGCATGAACGACCTATGTTGACCTTGCCGTAAAATAGGTCAAGGTCATCCCAGGGTCATGATTTATATCAACTTTGTAGAGCTCCAGTCACTGATGCTTCACACCAAGTTTCAAAATCATTGGCCTTCTGGTTCTGGAGAAGAAGATTTTTAAAGGTTTTTTCTATTTATACCCATGGCAGCCATCTAGGTCATGTGACCTTGACCATTTATATAAACTTTCATTCCCCCTTCCCAAGGATGCTCCACATGAAGTTTGACTTTGATTGACCAAGCGGTTTCAGGATAGAAGATGTTTCAGTATTATGGAAATACACATGTATATAGCCCCGGGGCTGGGGCAGACAACCCCCCAGGGGCCAAAATTTTCCATTAACATTAATCTTCTGTCCATTTGCCTATTCCCAGTAAGTTTTACCCATTAAATAGCATTTTACCATTTTTTCCCATTCAAATGCATTGGCGACCTAAGTTGACCTTGCCATAAAATGGGTCAAGGTCATCCTAGGGTCATGATTTATATAAAGTTTGATGGGCCCTCGTCCCCGATGCTACATACCAAGTTTCGTGGAAATCGGCCCACTGGTTCTGGAGAAGAAGATTTTTAAAGGTTTTTGCTATTTATAGCCATGGCGGCCATCTTGGTCATGTGACCTGGACCATTTATATAAACTTTCGTTCCCCCTTCCTAAGGATGCTCCACATGAAGTTTGGCTTTGATTGGCCAAGCGGTTTCAGAGGAGAAGATCTTTGAAATTGTGGACGACGGACAGACGGACGACCGACGGACGACGGAGCATGGGTATACTATAAGCTCACCTGTGAGCCTTCGGCTCAGGTGAGCTAATTAGCATGTTTTGTGTGGGGGCCTGGTTAAGAGCATGAATAAAAGCTGTGAATTTACAGCACATGCTCACACTAAATGCCTCATTAATACACAGCTTTTGACTTCATTATCATATGCCTGTTAATATCCTGTGACACAGGTATTTATGCAAAAATATACTATTTTGAGGCAATTGGAACTCTAAGACATAAACGACATAATAAATGGTATTTTTAACATGCTTATTTCAGCAGTTGATGTGTTGTTTTCATTTGCAATGTGCGCTTATTAGGATGATATTTTGTTGCCTTAAGTTTTAAGTTATTCTGAAAAGTTAAGCGCACTGTGCTCTAATTAGAACAAATATGAGCCGCCTCATGGGAAAACCAACAATGTGGTTTCTGAACAGGTCTGACACAAACCGGCCTGTACGGCTACAGAAGCAGGCTAGAAGCTTGAAATTTTGGAGTTAAGTAGAGAAGTAATTGTACTTTCCGAGAAGCGAAAACAAAGGCGCTGATCAGCTTCACGGTAACCGCGAAGCTATCTCCGCCTTTGTTTTCACCAAGAGATTGTTGGTTTTCCCATGGGGCGGCTCATATGGTATACTTAGCTGAGATGGCATGTCTTTTTGAGCCAATACATGTAAATTTTGAGATATCACTAGCTAAAATATTGTTACACTTTTGCATTGTCTGTTATTACCTAATTACATCAAAAATTGTATAGAAATGGCTATTTGTTATTTTCATCTATTCCAGTTACTATTGTTAATACTTTGAAACAGAACCAGGCAATAGAATTTTCTATAGCCTGGCCAGTGATCAGTCTATTGCCTGGTCATGTGATATGCCATATGACTGCAATGTAACAAGGTAACAACAGGAAACTGTACCAGGCAATAGAAAATTCTATTGCCCGGCCAGCTGTCTATTGCCTAGTCACATGATAAGTCACATGACTATAGATGTAACTAGAATTGTCAGAGGATCTGACTATAGCCCAGCTCTGAGCTTTTTGCCAGGGTAAGGAAAACAATGGCGGGCAACAATCCCAAGCTAGATCTTATTAATACAGATGCACATAAAAAGATTGGTCAGATTCTGTCAATTTGTTCTCAAGGTATTGTGCGGAAACAAAATTCTGAGTCAATCAAGGGCCAAAACTCTGTCAAAAGTTAGCAAAAAATGACAGGCAACAATCCCAAGCTAGATCTTGTCAATATTAATGTGCATACAAATTTTGGTCAGCTTCTGTCAAATCATTCTCAAGATATTGAGTGGAAACGAAATTCTGATGTCAATCAAGGGCCGTAACTCCGTCAAAATTTTGCGAAAAAATGACGGGCAACAATCCCAAGCGAGATCTTGTCAATGCTGATGTGCATACAAAATTTGGTCAGATTCTATCAATTCTTTCTCAAAATATTGAGCGGAAACAAAATTCTGACATCAATCAAGGGCCATAACTCTTTCAAAAGTTTGCAAAAAGTGACAGGCAACAATCCCAAGCTAGACCTTGTCAATGTTGACGTGCATACAAATTTTGGTCACATTCTGTCGATTTGTTCTCAAGATATTGAGCGGAAACAAAATTCTGACGTCAATCAAGGGCCGTAAATCCGTAAAAATTTTGCGAAAAATGATGGGCAACAATCCCAAGCTAGATCTTGTCAATGCTGATGTGCATACAAAATTTGGTCAGATTCTGTTAATTTGTTCTAAAGATATTGAGCGGAAACGAAATTCTGACGTCAATCAAGGGCCGTAACTCCATCAAAATTTTGCGAAAAATGACTGGCAACAATCCCAAGCTAGATCCTGTCAATGTTGATGTGCATACAAATTTTGGTCAGATTTTTTAAATTCACTCTCAAAATATTGAGCAGAAACTATATTTTGACATCAATCAAGGGTCGTAACTCCGTCAAAATAACGCAAAAATTAACAGGCAACAATCCCAAGCTAGATCTTGTCAATATTGATGTGCATACAAAATTTGGTCAAATTCTATCAATTGTTTCTCAAGATATTCAGCGGAAACGAAATTCTGACGTCAATCAAGGGCCGCAACTCCGTCAATATTTTGCGAAAAAAGATGGGCAACAATCCCAAGCTAGATCTTGTCTATGTTGATGTGCATACAAAATTTGGTCAGATTTTGTCAATTTGTTTTCAAGATATTGAGCGGAAACAAAATTCTGACATCAATCAAGGGCCATAACTCCATCAAAATTTTGCGAAAAATGACGGGCAACAATCCCAAGCTAGATCTTGTCAATGTTGATGTGCATACAAAATTTGGTCAGATTCTGTCAATTCGTTCTCAAGATATTGAGCGGAAACAAAATTCTGACGTCAATCAAGGGCCATAACTCCATCAAAATTTTGCGAAAAATGACAGGCGACAATCCCAAGCTAGATCATGTCAATGTTGATGTGCATACAAAATTTGGTCAGATTCTGTCCATTCGTTCTCAAGATATGGAGCGGAAACGAAATTCTGACATCAATATAGGGTCATCCAAGGGCAATAACTCTTCTGCAAATTTGGGGAAAACAGCATGCATTGATACATAAGTAGATATTGTCAATATTGATGCATATGCCAAATTTGGTTAGAGTCTAACAACTGGTTCTCAAGTTATAAGTGGTAACAGAATTATGGACTGAATAACGGAATGACGGAATAACGGAAGGACAGAACGATGGAAGGACAGGGTGAATCCAGTATAGCCCCACTTTTTCAAAGCAGGGCTATAATTAGATAATAAAACAGTTATTTGAGGCTTAAACAGGCAATAGTGCAAAACATTTTCCCCTCGGTGCAGGTACCGACTTGACATGCCAAGTCGGTACCTGCACCTCGGGGAAAATATTTTGCACTATTGCCTGCTGAAGCATGAAATAACTGTATATAATCTAAAGACTGATTTTGTTGTGGTGGTAAATGGCTACATGACCAAATATATGAGCCATCTCACGAGAAAACCAACAATTTGCATGTGCGTAAACAAAGGCACAGACCAGCTTCGCGGTAACTGCGAAGCTGATCAGCACCTTTGTTTTCACTATACATATAATACAATTCCTCTTCTTTTTAAATCCAAAATCTGAAGTCTTTTTCTGTGCTTGAACAGCCTGGTTTGTGTCGCCCTGTTCTGAAACAACATTGCTGGTTTTCCCATGACATGTTTCATACTTTGAGGACATGTTTTGCTGATGAACTTACATAGGTATAGGGCCCCCAGCACCTCTAAAATCTTCATCTCCTATACGATCTATAAAATACTGAAATAACCTGCAACAAAAATAGAACTGTCAAACATGTGGCATCATGAGAAAACCAGATTTGTGCATGTGGGATGGCAAACGTGCAGATCAGTTGTGCAGTGCCTCTTCATCTGAAATGTCATGCTTCTTGCTTTATTCTGTGTCTTAGCAGGCTTGTTTGTGTAGAACCTGGTAAGATACGATGAAGACCGGTTTTCTTAAGTCGCATTTTGAAATTGAAGATTTATGGTGCGACTAGTGTGCTTAATGACCAAGTAACATGACATCGAATATAACCAACCACATGGCCACAGGGTCAGACAACCAAGTGTAGTACAGTATTTCTGACCCTAACCAAAATTTCTTTTTTTTTTCTTTTTTTTTTTGATTCAGTTTTACGTCCCTTTCAAGCTTTTTCACTCATATCGAGACGAATCAATCAGTAGGTGGGGCGAAAACCAGAGTATCCTGGGAATAAGAGCTGTCGCAGGACAGCGTGCTCGACTGCTTCTGACCTTTGTCAAACATTAGGCCAAACCCGACTAGTAACCCAAAGCATTATGCTCATACATCGTTTTGCCTTGATGCAATAAGGCAAAATCACTGAACCATGAAAGTTAACTATAACTACCTAAGATTTAAAGGTCTCACTCATATTGTGAAAGAAGTGTGTTCATATACCAACTGAGTGCCAACACACAAGGCAAAATCACTGAACAGTGAAATAAGGTCACACTGACCTATAAGTATTTCAGGGTCACAGCCTCAAAGGTCTAGTGATACTTACTCATAATGTGAAAGAAATCTGATCATATACCCATTCAGTGTTGAGATATAAAGCAAAATCACTGAACCATGAAATTAGGTCATAGTGACCTATAAGTATGTTTTGGTTCAAGGTCTGGTCATACTCATTCATAATCAGAAAGAAGTATGAAAAAATACCAACTGAGTGTTGAGATGTGAGGCAAAATCACTGAACCATGAAATTAGGTCACAGTGACCCAGGAATACTTTACGGCCAAAGGTCTTGTCATACTCATACATATCGTGAAAGAAGTATGTTCATATACCAATTGAGTGCCGAGATATAAAGGAAAATCACTGAACCGTGAAATTAGGTCATATTGACCTAGGACTACTTTAGGGTCAAAGGTCTTGTCATACGCAAACATAGTGTGAAAGAAGTTTGCTCATAAACAACTTAAGTGCCGAGATATAAGGCAAAGTCACTGAACCGTGAAATTAGGTCACAGTGACCTATAAGTATATTGGGTTCAAAGGTCTGGTCATACTTACTCATAATCTGAAAAAAAGTATGAAAATATTCTAATTGAGTGTCAAGATACAAGGCAAAATCACTGAACCTTGAAATTAGGTCACAGAGACCTAGGACTACTTCAGGGTCAAAGGTCTTGTCATACGCAAACATACTTTGAAAGAAGTTTGTTCATAAACCATTTGAGTATCGAGATATAAGGCAAAATCACTGAACCGTGAAATTATGTCACAGTGACCTATAAGTATATTGGGGTCAAAGGTCTGGTCATACTCACTCATAATCTGAAAAAAGTATGAAAATATACTAAATGAGTGTCAAGATATAAGGCAAAATCACTGAACCATGAAATTAGGTCACAGTGACCTACGACTACTTCAGGGTCAAAGGTCTTGTCATACGCAAACATACTTTGAAAGAAGTTTGTTCTTAAACCATTTGAGAACTGAGATATAAGGCAAAATCACTGAACCGTGAAATTAGGTCACAGTGACCTATAAGTATATTGGGGTCAAAGGTCTGGTCATACTAACTCATAATCTGAAAAAAGTATGAAAATATACTAATTGAGTGTCAAGATATAAGGCAAAGTCACTGAACCGTGAAATTAGGTCACAGTGACCTATAAGTATATTGGGGTCAAAGGCCTGGACGTACTCACTCATAATCTGAAAGAAGTAAGATAATATACTAATTGAGTGTCAAGATATAAGGCAAAATCACTGAACCATGGAAAGTAGGTCAACCGACCCTTACCGTCATGACACACAAGTCAGTGTCATAAAGTCAAAAGATGAATGACCAACCATCTTCCTAAGTTGTTTCTATTAAGAAATAAAAAGAAAAAAAAATCAGGGAGTTCTAGATTTTGACCTCTAGCCCCGCCCCCTGACTCCGACCCAGAGGTCCGATGTCATGGAACCTAAAGTGTATGAAGTATGAATGCTTTATGATAAGTTGTTGTCAAGATATGGACTCCTTGTAAAAGTTACACAGCAGTACATCTATTTTTTACAGTGTTCTAGTTTTTAACCTCTAGCCCCACCCCCCCCCCCCCAGGCATGGACCGAGAGACCCGATGCCATTAAATGAAACTCAACCCTACAGGGTACCTATGGTCTGAGTATGAAAGCCCTCTGATAAAAAGTTTTCAAGATATAGACTTCTAGAATACTATATCACAGAAAAGCCATTATTATTAATGGTAATCTAGATTTTACCTCTAGCCCCACCCCCTGGCATGGACCCAGGGATCTGATGCCATGGAATGAAAGCCGACCCTACAGGGTGTCAATGGCCCAAGTATCAATGCTTTCTGATGAGTGGTTGTCAAGATATGGACTTCTAGAAAACTTTAACATAAGAGTTGCCATTTTTGAAGGTGTTCTAGTTTTTAACCTCCAGCCCCACCCCCTGGCCTGGACCCAGGGGCCCGATGCCATGGAATGAAAGCTAACCCTACAGGGTATCTATGGTCCAAGTATGAATGCTTTCTGATGAGTGGTTGTCAAGATATGGACTTCTAGAAAACTTTAACGCAAGTGTGACGCGCACGCGCACGGGAATGTGGACGACCGGGGTGACTGCAATAGCTCTATGCACTTCGTGCAGTCAAGCTAAAAACCACCTGACACACCCGCAAGCAGAACTTGGCTTGTCCCACATGTGACTCATGCCCCGAGCGAGGCACGAACCCACAGCGGTGAGATGATCGATTGATTAAGAGCACTGAAGTCAGCGACCTTAACCACTCGGCCACGGGGGCCACCTAACCAAAATTTCAATATTTGAGCCGCATCATGAGAAAACCAACAAATTGCAACAATGCGGTTTCCGAACAGGTCCGACACAAACCCAGATGTACAAGCACAGATGGCTAGAGGCTGGAAATTTTGGATTTAGAAAGTAGAGAAATTGTACTATCCATGTAGCAAAAAAATGGTGCTGATCAGCTTCCCAGTTCCGCGAAGCTGATCTGCGCCTTTGTTGTCGCATATGCAGATTGTTGGTTTTCTGATGAGCTGGCTCATTTTCTGATAAAAAAATGCAAGAATTAAATTTCTTTCAAACACAGAGAAATAATACAAGAGCTACACATTTACTTCAAACCTACCCTTGTAAATATTGATTCCTGATTGGTCGGGTTCTACGGAAGGCTACTCTTGGTGGAGGAAATACCCGTCTTTGTCGCCGTGACGTGCCCTCAAGGCTGTCGTCGTCATATTCACGTTCACTGTTCCAGGCATTGCCTTCATCTCTCTCAGCCGAATGATTCTGAAAACTGTCTAAAAAGGCTCGGCCCCATAACTGAAAATACATGTATATCAGGTGATTGAATGTACCAGTCAACAACTTTTCAGTTATGTTTGGATGAATTGATCAACAAATGTTTGATGTTCATTAGATTTAATGCTTTACACCAAGGTAAACAGCAGAGCTCATATCGAGATGGTCAATCAGCCAACCATCCAGCGGGCACATGACGTCGATCTGACGTCATGTGCCCACTGGGAAGCCTCCCCTGAGTATAGATTTCTAGTACTTAGCTTATATCAGCCTAAACCAGGTCTTAAACTGTCTACATTCATAGTAGAAGCTTGAAATTTCGGCTTTAAGAAGAACAGGAATTGTGTTTTCCGTGTAGCGAAAACAAAGGCCATGATCAGTGTGCATCAGCAAAAATATGATTTTTCTCATGATGTGACTCATATTTCTTTCACCATTCACTGACAAAGTTCTGCTTTTCATCAGGAAAATATGTCTGTGGAATGAATACCCCCTTATACCCCACTTTTATATAGTAAAACTGGGGTATGCAGGGGTATACCTATTTTCCTTATTTTTGCTCCAAAACATAGATTGTGGATACTCGTTTGAACCGCCTCGGCGATACAATCTATGTTTTGAGCAAAAATAAGAAAAATATCAAAATTTTTAAACCAAAAATTTTCATTTTCTTTTACTTTAAAAATCTCTATATATTGCATGGACATGTTTTCGTAATGTCTTGACTCAGTGGAAGTCCCAAGAGAAAGACCATGGCCTTAAAAAGAATGATCAGGCCTTGAGGTTTTACAATTTTTTTTCATGCTCAGCTCAGCTGAGACTAAAATCTACCCTGCTCATAAATGTTAAAATGCCAACAATTGTTTGCATTTTAACATTTCTACACAGGATAAATTACAGACTCTGGGGATCTGAACCTGAAATTTCAATTCATTTGGGCTATTTCATTATTACTGTCAAAATAATGCAGTTTAAATTTCAAGCTCAGCTGAGTTGAGCATGAAAAAAGTTTTATAACCTCGGCCCCTGGTTAAACACCTCCAGCAAGATGTCTAAGGGGTAGGGCTGAGAAAGATGGTTTGTCTTGAGTTTCCTATATTTGGAAATCATGTCATCCCCAGGAAATATTGTAAAACAGCAGCTTCCACCTATAAACTTACCTCAGCAAACTGTGAGGCTGGATCTTGCTCCGGTCCGGGTTGTGTGTCAGTAGTCCTGGAAATATACAGGAACATGTACAATGTCATGACATACAGGTTCATTTCAAGGAAATTACTCAATGCTGTAGAATTATGTTTCTTTGGGTAGTAATTATATTATAGGATAAAGTACCAAAAATACATAATCTTATGAAGAACTAGCTTCATTCAGGTGAAAAAAACAATCATTTATAAGCTTTAATTGTATACACTTCTTGAAAACAGAGATGTTCACTTAATGATTGTACATGTAGAAGAAAAGATGTGCTAAGTTCCTGCTAACACAACACTTACCCAGATATCTCTTCAATAAAACCATTATCACACTGGGGACATGTAAAATCCTGCAAAAAAAAAAAGAAGAAAAAAAAAAAAGAATGTATATATAAACATTTACGGTGTCCGACCAGGTCCAACACAAACAAGGCTGTACAGTCATAGAAAATAGCTAGGAGCTTTAAATTCTGGATGTAGGAAGAAGAGGGATTGTACGTTAGTTACTGCACAACTGATCTGCACCTTTGTTTTCGACTACGGTAATTTTGTAACAAAAGAATGCGAGTTGAAATGGTATGTACTGCTGCAAGCCAGAGAAATTACAATATGCATACAGCTGAAAATTTGGCCAGTGAATTACATAAGTGTGGGGAAGAGTGGGGATTGGACCGACCCCCAGTTGTCAGTGACAATGCCTCAAATATACATAAAGCTGTTCGGTTATTTGGTTGACGGAGCATTCCCTGCCTTGCGCACGCAATAGATCTGGCAGTCAAGGCCGGCTTCCAATCCAGTGCATCAAGTTTCTTGTATAATTAGCTGAGTCAAGGGATCTTGTGGGGTATTTTATGCAGTACGCCTATGGTACAACAATTCTACACAAAAAGCAAGACCTGCTACAAATGGATAAGCTATCTCTAATCAATGATGTAGATACAAGGTGGAACTCCTACGATATGCTCGAGCGATTACCTGGGCTGGAGGTTATAAAACTTTTTTCATGCTCAGCTCAGCTGAGACTAAAATTTATCCTGCTCATAAATGATAAAATGCTAACAATTGTTGGCATTTTATCATTTATTAGCAGGATAAATTAGAAGCTTTGGCAATCTTAACCTGAAATTTCAACCAATTTTGGTTATTTCAGTAATTATGAGCAGTTAAAATTTCATGCTCAGCTCAACACTCATGCTCAGCTGAGTTGAAAAAAGTTTTATAACCTCCGTACTTGGTCAAACTGCAGCAATCCATGCGACATTCACAGATGCCACAATCAAAAAGGACAGGTTGATGCTTTTTACAGCTGAGATGCAAGCGAATGCCGAGGAACTTCTTGTCGTTCTAAAAGAATTAAAAAGTGCAACAACAATCGTTTAAGAACAACATACCCCATCCATTAGTATGGCTCAGACCATCTTAGTAAAACTCAAGCTGTCTTTACAGGTCAAGGAACATGACTCTGACCTTGTCAAAGTGGTGAAAAATGCAGCACTACAAAATCTGGAAACATGTTGCATTTCAGGGCTTTTTCTCTATACAAAACTGGGTCCGGTTTCCGCTACCAAATTTTTTCCCAATTGGTTTAAAAAATTCCCAATTAACCTGTTCACCTGAAACATTCCCAATTAGCAGGAAAATCCAAATTTAAAAGGTAAACTTTCCCAATTTAACTAAAAATTGCACTATTTTTTTCCAAAATTGTGCTATTTTCCCCCCAAAAGGTGATATTTTTTCCCAATTTCTTTGGTACCAAAAATTTCCCAAAAAGGTCAGAAAAAGCCCTGCATTTGATCATGAATTATCAATATCCTAGGTATAAAGATCTGTCCATGTCTGAGGATTTGAAAAATGCTGCCCAAAAGTTCATTTTTGATTCAATTGAGGCAATACGGAGCGAAACTTCCGCCGAGTCTGTCCAGGTGAAGAAGGTAGCCAAGCAAGGCAGATGAAGTTTTACTGGCTTTGCCATCTCTACCCTCACTCCAACCAACGGAGCCAGCTGTCGAGAATGGCACACAACCAGTAGAAATTCCTGCGAAAAACATCAAACTGGAAATGGAGTCTTTCCTAGATGACTGGTTCGTAGATGTTATCATAGTCCATAATGAGAGGAAAACACATGACACAAAAGCAATAATATGTCACAAATTTGTGTGATACATGACCATTGAAAGTCTACTGATAACAGCTGGTGGTAAAAAAACTGATCCAAAACCCTGGTGGAAAAGCAATGAAACTATCTGTACATACAAAGTTGTGTCACTTGGCTGGAAAGATTTGGCAACACCGGAAATGTCGGTCCTATATGATGGCTTGAATGATGGCATGAACAAAATACAAAGTAAGTGTTGAGCAATGACCAATAACTATCACAATAGGTGTGGCTAAGATAACTGACCTTAAGCTTACAGAAATATTGCTATTAATATTGCCAAAATAGCAATAAAATGGCTTCTGCAATACTGAAATATTTTAATCTTGTAAAAATGACAATTTCATATATTCAGTCATGATATCCCCAAACAAACATCTAATTTCGATGCATTCTGATACATGACGGCAATTTGTAGATCACCCAGCTGCAATTTAGTTTACCTGTGATGGTAATATAATGATTCAAACACCATGGTCCAATACAAACTTATTCCTGTAATAAATGTAAGCAGATCTTTATGACAAAAATCACACTGGTAAACGTAAACGCAGTGGCTAAGGCACGAACGTATTGGCTAAGGCAATTTCAACGCTATGGCTAAGAAAGAAAATGGCGGACAATGATACACATGTGCAGGTTTGTTGTTGTTTTACACTTTCATTTTCCGGTTATCAATGATGACAGCTACTGGCTTGGCGGCGCGGGACCCACAAATGAGTCACAAACCTACGTTCGATGGTCAGATGTCGCCAGCTGCAGCCAGTAAAAGTGTAACCTCGACAAAGTGGAGACAATGAACCACGAAATCTCATGATTTTTCACGAAATACTGTTTTTCTATGATATCGTACGCTGTCTTGTAGTTTATACACATGCAAATGATAAATCGGACGCATTTGAGCACGATTCGTGAAAAAAATGAAATTGAAGGAGCCTCAGCGTGTCACAATACTTGAAGTTTCATTACAACGCTATTGGCTAAGGAACTGGAAACAACGTAGTGGCTAAGACCCCAGAGTTTCTCGATGGGGAAAATGTTATAGTATGGTAGTAAGACTCGTAAGTGTCTTTCTCAAAGTAGGTTTTGAGGTCTAAATTATTGTTCAAACATGGTCTAGAGCTGCGTTAAACCATTTGAAGTTCGTTTGAGGTTACCTAAATTTTGTCGCAAAAATTTTGAAAATCGGTCCACAAATAAAAGTTTTATGACCAAAAGTAGCTTTGAATAGGGTATTTTTCCATTGTAAAATGGGTGCAAGAACATTCCTAAAAAAAGGATAAAAGTTATAATTTTTCATTTAAATGCTGCAAATCAATGCCAAACGGTAAACTATGCCTGATAGAGGGCACAACACTTCAACAAAAACTCTAAATCTGCTAGATATATCCAATTTAAAAAAAATTGTACTATCTACCTTGTACGTGCAAAAACCCTATTCAATTTTTTTTTTTTTATTCAGTTTTACGCCCCTTTCAAGCTTTTTCACTCATATCGAGACGAATCAATCGGTAGGTGGGGCGAAAACCGGAGTACCCGGGGAAAAACCACCTGACACACCCGCAAGCAGAACATGGCTTGTCTCACATATGAATTCGTGCCCCGTGCGAGGCGCGAACCCACATCGGTGAGATGATCGAATGATCAAGAGCACTGAACCACTCGGCCACGGGGATATTTTTTTATTTGTGAACCGATTTGCAGTTTTGGCCGTTTTGGGGACTCTTGTATTGTAAAAGGATGACGACCAAATACTTTTCTTCTGGTGTTTCAGAACGATGGGGTATTGAAAAAGGTGAGTTCCAAAGGGTGATGTAAGAAGAGTATCTATAAAACATTCGTAAACATCTTATATAGTTTTCTTAAAATCATTTTAATTATAGTTGAGGTCCCGGGGGGATACCATGACATTTTCTGTGTACATAGGCTCGGTCTATTTTCTTTTCATTTTCTTTTTTGTGGGTTGGGATCAAAATTTGAATGTCAATATTTTATTTTGGGGGAGTTTTCTGTAAAAATCGGTTTTTCTTTTTTTGTCAGGGAGATTTTTGGAGATGTTTTGGGGGTCTCATAAAACATCGTATATGTTTTTGGTGTTTAATGTCGAAAAAGGGACTATTCTTAATGCGTTTTGGCAATTTTTGATATTTTTCGGGGGGGGGGGGGGGGGGGGGGGGGGGGGGGGGGGGGTAACCTCAAACGAACTTCAAATGGTTTAACGCAGCTCTAGACCATGTTTGAACAATAATTTAGACCTCAAAACCTACTTTGAGAAAGACACTTACGAGTCTTACTACCATACTATAACATTTTCCCCACCGAGAAACTCTGGGGTCTTAGCCACTACGTTGTTTCCAGTTCCTTATCCAGTAGCGTTGTAATGAAACTTCAAGTATTGTAACACGCTGAGGCTCCTTCAATTTCATTGTTTTCACGAATCGTGCTCAAATGCGTCCGATTTATCATTTGCATGTGTATAAACTACAAGACAGCGTACGATATCATAGAAAAACAGTATTTCGTGAAAAATCATGAGATTTCGTGGTTCATTGTCTCCACTTTGTCGAGGTTACACTTTTACTGGCTGCAGCTGGCGACATCTGACCATCGAACGTAGGTTTGTGACTCATTTGTGGGTCCCGCGCCGCCAAGCCAGTAGCTGTCATCATTGATAACCGGAAAATGAAAGTGTAAAACAACAACAAACCTGCACATGTGTATCATTGTCCGCCATTTTCTTTCTTAGCCATAGCGTTGAAATTGCCTTAGCCAATACGTTCGTGCCTTAGCCACTGCGTTTACGTTTACCAGTGTGAAAAATGTTGGCTGAAATCAGAAATTGGAGATTCTGAGAAAAAGGATCAATTAGGAACCAGTTAACTATATATAATTGCCATTAATTGGATGAAGCAGACATTATACGTATATGCACGGGTGAGTTATTTTAACTGATAGCTTTTGTCTTATTGTGTATGATACATGCATATTTTTGCTTTAAGTGGCTGATTAGGAGGGAAAACGTCTGTTTATGGTGAAAAAACATTGCGACATTTTGAGCGATTACAAATTGGTTATTTATCATAATGAAAGGACCGATTATCGATTATCAAATTGGTTGCAATTAGCCAGCCCTAGTCATTGGTCATTTGTACCAAGTCAATTAAAAATTTCATAAAAGCTTTGTTCTTTTTCTTGTTACTCCCATATTAGTGATTATTCTTGAGAGGTATACATTGTACACGCCAAGCTTTGCACATATCTTTAGATATTTCAATGATATTTCTGACATGTTGGTTTATTAAGCATCTAAAAGTGATAATATCCTAACGATATTGATAGATTTATACCCTCGACTGAATGAGCAAGAACTTCGAAGGCAGGACAGAAGCAGTTATGGTGACCAATATTGATTTCTTCTCATGGCAGAGCAGTTGCCGACCATGGTATCCGCCGTACCACTTTTTTCGATCGCCGCAGCAGAGCTCTTCTAATAGTCTCGTCTTGAACGAGTCGCGGCTTATTGATGACCCGAAACTCGTGTCATCGAGGCAAAGGTGCGAAAACAAACACCATGGGAATCATGAGGCATGTCAAAACATTGCGGTCATTAAAATGACACCTGTTTGATTGGATCAATGGAGGATTATGTTCGGTGCTTTTTAATCCAATCTTCGTTTTGATTTTGTGTGCCACAATGACACGAAAAAAGACGGGACATAGAATAACACTGTTAATCCCAGGGCTATTAATCTCCAAATGTAGTTTATCAAAGAAAATTTCGGCTGGCAAAGAATATACAAAATATTTTGAATTTGCCTGCATGTATATTAAGTTCTGACAGAGTTCTCCACAAGCCCCGGTGCCCGGCGAATTTGCCAACTACAGCGCCGGCTACTTTTTTTACCGATCATAAAATGTTCCCGTTGAAAAAATGCAGGAAAATCCTCCAATTTCGTGTTTGTTTACAAAAAGCGTGTACTTGAGTTAGAATATACACACTTTTCCGCGGAATGACGAACATTCCCGTAATATCAAATTGGGTCTTTCTGATTGGACCCGTAAGTAAACGAGTACTTCCGCGGAATGACGAACTTTCCCGTTATACAATCGAAATGGCAATCGGGTTTCTCCAATTGTAACCGTAAATAAACAAGTACAGTTATATTTAGATCCGTCAAGGTCATCGGTCTAATATCGATGCGCTGACGTCATGACATATAATACGAGTCAGGTCATTGGAAAATATGTGAATGGTTTATACCAAAATGTCTCTGAGATAAACCGGGTTATTCAGAGGGTAGATTTATCTAATTTCGGAAGTCAAGTTACATTGATTTTATGTAGAAATAAGAGTGCTGGTGGACTGCGATTTTACCGCGCACTTATCGAATAGACTACACTTTATTTTCGCGTAGGATGCGTAGATAGGTTTTCCCATACGTTTTCTGTTGACATGCTTCATTTCGCCGCAACTCATGGAGGCTGACAATAATGCCTCCACCCAGTAAAAAATTGAAAGCCGTCCCAGGGCAGCAGAGTCTTTTTGCAGGGTACAGTATGTATCCTGTCTATATTCATGCTCATGTTTTGTTATCACAAGAGAAAACTTTGCCATTGGTAGCAAGTATTAGCTTTTGGTAAAAGTAATTTCTCCCGTATTGTTCTGTGAAGTGTAAAAAATTATAAACCCTACATCCACATGGCTACCTTGTTTTCAGTTTTACAACCAATTGATGATTTCATTTATACTGAGATCGATGAAACACTTTGGTTAAAATTAGATATTGTTAACATAATAAGAAATCTTTCAGAAATTTGCCACCTTAATCAAGGTAGACCTTAACTTTAAGCAGTACCTTAATTAGCCTGCGTATTTGCGTAATTACCCAATTAAAATATGAAAAAACACAATTAATAACGATCTGGTAGCTTAAGAAAACGCAAAAGAAATCGCCGATACGCAATACCGGAAAAATCAATTGCGTACCGGTTTTTATCGGTGTGCGTCGCACAACGGCTTATGCCGTGGTTTACGCCGTCTACATTAAACAAAAATGTCATTGGACATGCGCAAATCGATCGATTGGAAGCCATTTCTTTTCTGTTTTTTCGTTGGTTGACTGCAATTTTAGTTAATTCTCTCAACCAATCAATGTTTCCCTTTTATTTTATGCTATGCAAAAGCGAAAGTAGAAGAAAATAAGGAAAGTACACCTCGAACATCATTTTTACCAAAGTGTTTTCCATTTTACCCAATTGATTGAAAATAGAGTGCGTAACAGAATTGAACTTACCCAATTAAAATTCCAGATACGCAATTGAATGAAAAAGGGGTGCGTAAATACCCTATAGGCTAAAAAATTAATTAAGGTACTGCTTTAAGGAAGCATTGTAACTCTTCAAGGCTCTGAAAATGGTAAATCCAGGAACAAAATCCTGCAAGAGAAATAAAAAATGGAAAAATAGATATTAACTTCCTGGAACACAGCCAGAAGTTTTCTTACTGTGTCTTGATGAAAAGAAAATCGATGAAAGTTAACCAAAAAACCTTGATTTCTAAAGTCCTAAAACAGCCTCAAGGTAGGCCCCAGAATGCACCAAACTGCATCATTTTTTCAAAAATTCCCAGCGGGAGGGGACACCCCTCCCGCACTCTCCCCCTCGATGGCTTCGCCATCTCGGCCATGCGGCTGTGCCGCGTGGCAGTGCCTGCTACTTTTATTTCAAAGCCTGCTACTTCAAATGTTAGGGAGAACACTGTTCTGAGACTGTGTTAATAGTAATATTTCAATGTTGTTCCATTATGGATAAATGCAAGTGCCACTCGTTCAAAAATCAGCCTAAGACTTTTCGGTTCCCACAACATACATTCGGTGTGAAAACAAGAAGTTTTCATCCATCTTAGTTCGACAGAAGGCCACCGTCTGATGAGTCTCGCAAAGGGGTCGAAATAGTTGTTAAAAAGAAACTGCTTTTCTGGTAAATCTTCCAATTTAAATTGTCTGAATTTCGATCATTTTTTGTTGGCACAAACAATCGAAACTGACCCAAAAACGAACTCAAAACGCGTTTAGACTTTAGAGTCACCAGTTTATCAAAAAAAACCTGACGTGAGGGGGTCACCCCCTTTCGTGCTCTCACACTCTCGTGCCTACGGCACTCTATCTATCTTCTGATACTGAGTCGATCAATTTCTGATCATCACCTCAGGTGTGGGGTGGGTGGCTTAATTTAGAATTTAGTCAAGGGAAAATAAAACATTTGGGGTGGACCATTAAAACTAATTACAAGATATAGATGAGAGGCATACTAAAACGCATGCCTCTGGGCTAATGATTTAAATAGAAGCCTTAAATTCCTCAATGGTCTTGGATAGGACCACTGAAGAAGGGAGACTATTCCAAACCGGAATAGTTCTGGGGAAAAAGGAATTTTTCAGGGCATCACTATAGGCAAATGGTCTTGTGTATTGTGATTCATGTGATGCCCAAGTATGCCTTAGATTGGGTGCCGGGGTCAGGTATTTGTCTTTATCAAGAGACACTGTACCGGAGTGTATCTTGTAGAAGAAGGTTAAGGAGGACCGCTCCCTGCGAGACTCCAGGGATGGCCACTCAAGTTCGTCTAGCATTTCACCGACGCTACTGGTGTTCCTCCATCGCCTGCAGGTCCACCGGGCAGCAGTCCTCTGCACCTTCTCCACCATCTCAATCTGAGTTTCATGATAGGGATGCCAAATAGGAGCTGCATACTCAAGTTGAGGCCGAACCAATGTTTTGTATGCAACTTCCTTAGTATGCCTAGGTGCCAGTGCCAAATTGCGCCGAAGAAAACCCAAAGTCTTAGTTGCCTTGCATGTAATTTCAGAAATGTGTTGACCCCAATCAAGATCATCTGTGATAGTTAAACCGAGGTATTTAGCGGACTGAACCTGTTCTAATGTTTGCTGATGCAGTGTGTAATTGAAATCTATATGCCTGCTTGGATGTAGCCGCGTCACCCTCATTGAATGACATTTGCTAACATTGAATTTCATTTGCCAATCCATTTCCCATTTGGCCAAGCTATTCAGGTCATCTTGTAAAATTTGACAATCCAATGGTGACTTGACATTTCTGTATAAAACACAATCATCAGCAAATAGCCGAACAGATGACCTGATGTTGTCAGGAAGATCATTAATGAAAATAAGAAATAGGACCGGTCCTAAGACCGATCCTTGTGGGACACCAGAAAGAACCGGGACTGGATCTGAGGCACGGCCATCTAATACCACTTTTTGAGAGCGCTCAGAGAGCCACGAGTCGATCCACTTATGTGTAGATCCTCTAACCACGTCTTCCGCCGGAACACTTTTTGAAAACCAGCAACAGACGTCAGGAATTGTTAATTTCAAGAGCCTAATTTCAATCGGGAATCGATTGCATGATTAAGGGAATTCTATGACAAGGAATGAACACGGAGCAGTGTATTAAACGTTTGTAAGTGTATTGGGTTAAGATCATCTCACCGCTGTGTCTGGTGTGTTCACGCCCCGCACTGGGCAAAATGTGAGACAAGCCAACTTTGCTTCCGGATGCGCCCCATGGTTTTTCTCGGGGTTCTCCTTTTTTCGCCCAACTCACTGAATGGCCCGTCTCATATGAGCTAAAATGATCTTGAAAGGGACGTAAAACTGAATTTAAAAAAATGTGTAAAGACAGCGCTATATGTATTTGTCTTAGAGATCCCCTGTCAACCAAACATATTTCACCGATGAGACATATAAACAAAAAGACTAACAGGTAATTTTGGTAGTATTTCTGCAGAACACTGATGACAATAAAACTTGTTTGTGTTCGTCGAAGGATTTTCGACAGTTGCTTCCGCCATATTGGGAAATTTCGGTATGACGTCATTGACTAATGTGTTCCTTGTCGTTTCGGCCCAAAACAAATCCACTTCGGGGGTAGTACTGAAATGCGAAATCGGCTTGATTTCGCGAAATCGTCTTGATTTCGCGAAATCGTCTCTACTGAATAGCGTGATCGTCCCTTAATTTTTCAACATACTTTTTAAAAAAAAACATTTGACTTTGCAATTGTTCTATAGAACCAAATTTTAATCAATAACATTTTAATTTATTTTTCAATTGTGTTTTTGTGAGGAAATATGACTTGTGATTTCTCTTGAATGGCGAACTCAATCCGCTTGTATGGCATAAAAGGTCTGTTTTACATCAAATGAAGGATAAACATTGTTGACTTACAGAAACATCTTGATTATTTTAGGCTCGACCATTAACTTTGATTTCTACTCTGTTAGTAAAAACCGATGACCCTTAATAGCAAAAGGAAGGTAACAGTGGCGGATTTAGAGGGGGCTCTGGAACCAAAATATTTTCATGTGGAAATTTAAGAAAATTTAGGTAAAAATAGGAAAACGAACCCCCTAGGTAAATTTGAACCCCCCTTCTCAAAATCCTGGATCCGCCCCTGGGTAAATGCATTTCGTACATAAGCAGTCACCAGCTCAATTG
This sequence comes from Rugalucina vietnamica, assembly GCA_964017185.1. NCBI lineage: Eukaryota > Metazoa > Mollusca > Bivalvia > Lucinida > Lucinidae > Rugalucina > Rugalucina vietnamica. The sequence goes on along the minus strand of OZ024876.1, from coordinate 11,520,829 downwards.
CTCAAAGGGATTATCGTGTACATGTATGTTGACCACTTCTTTATATTTTTGTCTGAAATGAGTCCGGCATTATTTCACAGTAAACATACACAATATGTAAACAAAACACTATAGCACAGAAAATACACTAGTTAAACAAAACACTAGAACACAATAAATCCAAAATGAAAGTCACTGTCACAGGCTTTCTAGATAACAAAATCACTCCGTATAGGACTGAAGAAAAGCCGCTGTCTTTTCGGAATAAAATAAACACAATTAGAATAAAACAGAAAGAGAATAAAAAGATAATCCCATATGCGAACGTACTCTGCAACAGAAGAAGCAGCGAAATGAATTCTATTAAGAAAGATCATGTTTTATACTTAAACATAAAATTTCGGCATGTTCTTTAAAGTACAATTTTACAATTGTTATAATTCTTATTGAGTATTGAGATCTTTGAAATTTAAAGATCTTTTTTTATTCATTTCTAAATTCATTTCTAATTTAAGATCAAAGAAAAATGCTTTTGTGTCTGTTTCTATTTAAAGATCAAGGATGTCGCTTTCTTTGTTATAATATTATCAGACCAACTGACACCTTCCGTGTTAAATGACACCTAAGACGATAATCCAATTAACAAGCACGCGCAGAAGGTAATCATCAACAACTAATCTAACTAAATGCCAAGAAAGGATTATCGACTTTCTTTAATGTACCTGATCACTAAGAGACGCAGATAATTTCATCGGAACACCTGGAATCTGTCTGTCTGTCTGTCTGTCTGTCTCTCTCTCTCTCTTTCTCTCTCTCTCTCTCTCTCTCTCTCTCATTCTCTCTCTCAGATTTTTGTGTTTTCTTACGTGTTTTCTTAATTTACTATATCATGCGACTTCGCTATTCACTATAAATCATGACGAAAATATGTCCGCCAGAACATATTTAGAACCGCCCACAATCTTTTTTTCACAATATTCCAGCTAAAAATTTTCAATTTTTAAAGCTAAAAAATTCTCTGTTTATTGCATGGGCATGTTTTCGTTATGTGATTTCGTCAAATCATGTAGTGTAAAATTAAATTTAAACTCTAATAAAAGAGACAATGACGGTGTTAAAAGTTTGGTAATTAATTCTTGAATTTTTTTCATGTAGAGAAAGGATTAATTATTTGTTATGTGAATTAAGTATTGTACAAGAAGCGATTTCGCTAATTGAATTTTGACTTCTTTAAGATTATCGCGCAGAATCTCTTAACAATAATTAAAAGATATATTCTTTTACTTTAAGATGTTGGATTATTACTACTAAAACATTTTATTTTATTCAGTAAAATTTGTATCTGTGTAACTATGTTAATTTAAGAGGCGATTTCGCTAACTGAATTTTGATTTCGTCAAGTTTGTTACGCGAGAAGCTTTACCAGCAAGCTCGAATATTACTCGAATAATTGTCAAAATTTCTCATCGTTTACATGTTCGTACATTTCTTATTAAATATATTATTGAACAGATAATGTATCTGGATTATAAATTTGATTGTAAGGCGATTTCGCTGACTAAACTAAAGCGGGATAAAAGCCGGTATCACAAAATCAGGAGGGCAATAGATAAAGCAAAACTGCTGACAGGGACATGTCTCCTGCAAGCAATCATACATAGATTCAGCCAGTATCTTTTTTTCTATTCAGTTTTACGTCCCTTTCAAGATTATTTCAGCTCATGCGAGTCGGGTCAATCAGTAGGTGGGCGAAAACGGGAGCACCCCGAGAAAAACCACCTGGCACACCCGCAAGCAGAACTTGGCTTGTCTCACGTGTGGCCATTGCGGGGCTCGAACCCATTCATCCAGTATCGAGAAGATCCTGTGTGTAGACTGTGTAAGCAGCAAGAGGAGTACATTGTCCATATGCTGCTTTATTGTCCCCTGCTGTCAGAGATCTATAAGAACATGATCCCAATACACAAAATTGAGAGACTTTGTTTCAAATCTGATCATCGACTGTATGAGGTTTTCCCACATGTTTGAGGACGGTGACGTTATTCACAAAATAGAAAGACTTTCCAGAAATCTGTGTTATAAACTTTATACTAAAAGTCTTTCCATTTTACATAATATGGAAGATGGTAGCCTGGAATGTGACCCGTAATCTGATGTAAACCAAAGTTTTCCAGATAATCATTTAAATCCTACGCCCTATCGACATCGACATAACTACCCTGGATACAGGATATACTACCTCTGAAATATAGGAGGCTCATACAAATCAAAGAAGAAAGTTAAGTGAGATATTCTGACACTGGTGAAGCATTTACCCTAAAATGCACAAATTTTAAGGAGTCATTTCAATTTTGAAACGGGGAGTATGACTGGCATTTTAGGACAACTAAAATGGGAATCTCTTAAGAAAGGGAGGAAGGATAGCAGACATATACTGCTATATAAAGGTCTGAAGAGTGAAACCAGAATACCTACAGATGACATTATCCCGAAAATAGGCGTTGTAGAAATCAACACCCAAATTAACGTTTCAGCTTCCACCAGATATGCAAAGAAGCGTACAACACAGACTATCAGGGACTGGAATGACATCCCTGTTCCTCTGATCTCCCCTGCTGAACTCTCTGATGACTGTGTGCCCAAGTTCACAACTCTTGTGAGAGCCAGGGACTTATTCCCCTCCTGACGCACACCTGGTTTGGCATGTCACCAGTAACCCATCCAGATTCAGATAGCCAAAAGAGTCCTTTTCGTTAAATCAACTTACCCTTAAATGAGAAAATGACTTATGTTTATCAGTTTGGAGAAAAATGACTATTATTTTGTTAAAAGGAGTGTATATTTGTTGTATTGCTTCTTATATTTCACTGAATGTGTTACGAAACTTAAGTAATAGACAGGGCGTTTCCGTATCTGTCAATGGGCGTACACTAAATATACAAGTTGTTACATCAATTTAGCAATTCTTTTTTGCCAGCCTCTGCAAATAATACATTTAAAGCTTATTTGAGTATATGCAAAGAAATGACATCTACCTTTACCTTATTGGAGTGTTAAAAATTCGACCAGAAACATTACTGTTATGACATATTGTACGCATTCTAGTATGAAGCTCTTGAAAATGTTAGTGTGTGCGTTTTCCAAATAACTTCGATGGGTATTTGAGTAGCATCGATGCGCGACTTCTAGATATTATCCCGGAGAGGATACTCCCATATTAAAGCAGTAAAGCGGTAAAGCGCCCCCCCCCCCTTTTTTTTTTTTAGTTTTATTAGCTCTGAATGCACCTACTTTTTCAGTTCGATTAGCTCTAAAAGCACCCACTTTTTCTGAATGCACCTATTTTTCCCAGTTCGATCAGCTCCAAAGGTACAACTTTTACCGTTCTTTCAGCTCTGAAAGCACCCACTGTTTCAGTTTGATCAGCTCCGTAAGCCCCTGCTCCTGATCAGCTCCGTAAGTCCTTAGCAACGGCAGGCTGCTTTCTGAGAGGCAGCTCGGAGGAACGTTACGTAGCGCCGGTCTCGAGCATTAGTTCCGGATTATAATCGTTCTCCCAGAATCCATTCTCGCGAGATCAGACGATACCTCATCTTGATCTCTCGCATTTGACGCTTTGAATTGTGGGATATAGCCGATTTTGGCTACAAATGACAGACGAAGAAAGCTGGAGCATCCCGCATGAATTTCCCAGATCCCATTGGCCAACTGCGACAGGTCAGTGCGTGAAGCGCTACCTGTCAGCGACAATGCCCAGAATCGGCAAAACCTGTGGGCTGAGGCTATCCGCACGACGGTCGTGCCGATAAGCGGCGTTATCCGCACGACGGTCGTGCCGATAAGTGGCGTTATCGGCCCGACCGTCGTGCGGATAGCCAATGCTACAGGTATTGGCTATCGGCACGACGGGAGTATAAGATTTTCTAACAAGCTTACGCATGCATTAAACTATTAATTTGTCATTAAATAAATTAATAATAAGTTTAGCTATTGAAATACATTCTAAATTAACATTTTTGTTAATTATGAATAAAAAAACTAGTTTGATTTGATTAATTCAGTTAATGTAAACTGAATCACAGTAGATTTCTAACAGCCAACGGAGAAAAATATAACCATTGCAAATTTTCTTTAATTGTGTTACTGAAATGTTTCCATACTCCATTGTTAAAATCAAAGGCTGTTTATTCTTTTGGATTACCACATTATTTTATTATTTTTAATTTAGGTTTCGATAATTACTCTCATTTACGCATGCGCATGACTAATTTTTACAGGTAAATTCACAGGTAAGCCAATTTCAGCAAAATAACAATTTTGTTAATAATTAAAAAAGTAAAAAATACTGCATGTGTAATATTCTGTTTCAGTTTTGAAGCTGGTGTAATATATTTATCAACTTAAAATGTATCCATTTCTAAACATTTTTAACATTTGGATATCGATTTTCCTGTCGTGCGGATAACGCCGCTTATCCGCACGACGGTCGTGCCGATGGTTTATGGTCAACTCGTACTTTTACCAACTCGTCCCTAGTCAACTCGTACTTTTTAATTGGTCAACTCGTACTGTCATAAACTCGTACCTTAAGTCAACTCGTACTTTTTTTTGGTCAACTCGTACTAATGTAATAATCATATATTATTATATATATTTTATGATTATTTATTTGACAAATATGATTTCGTATGATTTTACCTTTTTCTTGAAAACAAAAAATGAGGTAATAGCAAGCACTACTTGTACTTCTCCATCGTCGGGCAGCTTACTCAGTCTGTGAGTCCTGGTTTTTGATTCATCAGGATGTTCATCATAGGCGTACCACCCATTACGCACAGTACGCATGTGCTTAATGTAAAAAATTAAAAGTGGCTAGATTTATGGTGTTTTTTGTCATTTTTCAATAAAAATGAGCTTTTTTTGCTCTTGGTGCGTATAAATTGAAATTTTCTGGTTACGCCTATGTTCATCATGATTTATTTGTTTGTTCTTGATGATTCATTGACTAGTTAGAGATTCACCACGAGGACCGAATAACTAACTAAATGTTATGAACCACTGCAGAAGCTGAGGGTGAGGTTATGGCCATGTAAAACCGGTTTAAGCCCGCCAGTAACTTTGTGTTACTGATCGTTCCAAGTCGATACTTCTGTGGTGGTTCTTTTTGTTTTATGTTTTGGTGTATAAGAATTTTTTTGTGCTGTTGGCGCCTTATGTATGTTTCCATATTTTTAGTTAAGTTAAGGTAACTGTGTGGCCACCTATTGGGAAATAGCTGCTCATTCGGCTTACGATATGTTTCATGGTATAAGTGCCTGATTGTTGGTTTGGTTTTTTCCCACCTCGGTTTTTGGAGTGGGAGTCTTTTTCTGATTGCGCCTTTTCCTGATCTTTGCCTACTTGTACCTTTGTACACGCATGACGTATTTATTAAATAGTTAAATCACTGACCGAGTGAGCAGAATTTATCTGAGTCTCATAATCATGTTTAGTCATGCATTACGTAAATCATCAGCTGAGTGAGCAGATTTTATTACATAATAGTAACGGATAACTGAATAAATCTTCATTCTTTTACTTTTACCTGCATAGGATTGACAGCGTCTTTTAAATTATTTTAAAATATGATTTTATAAATTTTAGTAATAAATAAATTTTGTTATACTTTAAAAACTAACGTTTAATGTTTGTAAACCGTTTTAGCTAGATACATGTATATCAATAATTGTCATTTTAAAGTTGTACCCTCAAATTATTATAGCAAATACATGTATTTATCATTTATAACTGTTGTAAATTAGCTTGTGTTAGCATTAAATATTTTTATTCAGAATTATGATTTTTTATATTTAAGAAAACATACTTTTAATGTTTGCAAAACCGTTTAAGCTAGAAATAAATTTTAAAATTGTGCCCTCCAAATTGTTGTAAAATAAGATTACTTATGGTTACTTGTATTACTCATTTATGTGTTTGATATTTTATTATTTTATTATTTTTATTGAACTGAACAACAGTACTTAGCAAATATTACTTATAAAGCTATTTTTGTACTATTTGTACTTATAAAGCTATTTTTGTACATATTAGAAAATTGCTTTCGATGCTTGTTACCAACTTTGCAAGAATAAAATAGATTAATACATTCTTAATTGATTTTATGACTGATAATCATATTGAAACCCCGACAAAGACTCACTAAATTGCTCCATAATTGGACACAATTATCTATTATAATCAACCTCATGATAACAAAGGCGAACGTACGACTTGACCAATTATAAAGTACGAGTTGACTAAGTTAAAAAGTACGAGCTGACTAAGGTAAAACGCGGTACGAGTTTTTTTAGTACGAGTTGACCACAGTACGAGAAAAAAAAAGTACGAGTTGACCAACACCCGTGCCGATAAGCAGCGTTATCGGCACGACCGTCGTGCGGATAGCCAGTGTCAAACCTGTGAAGTTTTATGCATTTCCTGTTACCGTGCAGCAACTTGTTTGAGAGAAAATGTGTGAAAATATTCAGATGTTTTGGGCGTTCTTTCGCATCGGTGTTTATACAGTGTGTATTTGTTGACGCTAATGAAAAACGAAAATCATTCTTCTATAGCATTTGACAAACTTACACCATCTTTCAGAAAATGGGGGCCTGGATAGCGTAGTGGATAATGCAGTCGCTTCAGTCGTTTGTCACCTCTGCAGTTTGTGTTCAAATCCGGGTCAGGGCATGTGGCAGGGTAGTGATCGCCTGTCCAGTTTCGATGGTTTTCCCATGTTTCTCCAGTTTCCTTCTTCTTCTCCCGTTTATTGCAGGCCGTCTCTGGAGCACTGTCACACTGTGAACTATTTACAAGGTGCTTCCTTAGCTGTTAACATAACAGCATGTAGTGCAGTGCTTGCACTAGTGGACGTTTTGGGCGTTTTTACGTCTTGGAATGACTCCCCTACATCCAAAAATGACACAGCAGACATCAGTCGACTTCCACAAAAATCCTCCTACACCCTGCAGCAAGGCATGCGACTTATCATCAGAGATGAAAATTTACCTATTTCAGTGTATTAAAATCCATCTTAAAACTGTTAATCTAGGGATTAGTGACAGCAAGACCATGCCCTCAGGGTGTAATTTATTAAAAGTGTCTCATTTTAAGTGTTGAGTAGAGCAATTTGTGTTAAAACAATAAACAGATCAAGGTCAAGTGTGATCAATATTTACTGTTAGACAGTAGTTTGGACTATTCCACTAATGTTGGGTAAAACTGGAATAGTTGGAAGTTGGAATAGCAATATTTCAAGGAATTTCATCAAAATTAATCAATACACATTTTTAAAACATTTCAACTTTGCATAATTTTTTTAACTCAGTCTATTTCCCACTTTACTTATTGTCACATGGGGATATATGAAAGACAAGTCTTTGTTGATTTTTTTTTCTTTCAAAACTTATTATAAGCAAGTTGTAGATTTTTTTTTCTAACTTATTTACATGATTTATTTATTAGCTCACCTGAGCCGAAGGCTCACAGGTGAGCTTATAGGATAGGCAGGCATCCGGCGTCCGTCGTCGTCGTCCGTCGTCGTCGTCCGTCCACAATTTCAAAGAAGAATATTTCTGAAGCTAGTAGGCCGATCTTGATCAAATTTAATGTGAACCATAATTGGGTTGGGGGATTGATGGCATTAGGTTTTGGAGCAGATTGTATCAAAATTGTGGTTTCCATGGCAACAGATAGGTCCCATAGACTTACAATGGGAAAAACTAAAAAAATCTTCTTCTCTGAAACCACTAGGCCCACAGCTTTGATATTTGGTATGTAGCAATGGCTAATGGTCCTCTACGTAAATTGTGCCATTCATGCCCCTGGGGTCAAATTTGGCCACGCCCCGGGGGGGTCGATAGTCTCCATAGACTTACTATGGGAAAAAAATTAAAAAATCTTCTTCTCTGAAACCACAGGGCCCACAGCTTTGATATTTGGTATGTGACAATGGCTAATGGTCCTCTACATAAATTGTGCCGGCCATGCCCCTGGGGTCAAATTTGGCCATGCCCCGGGGGTGGATAGTTTCCATAGACTTACAATTGGAAAAACTAAAAAAATCTTCTTCTCTGAAACCACTAGGCCCACAGCTTTGATATTTGGTATGTAGCAATGGCTAATGGTCTTCTACATAAATTGTGCCATTCATGCCCCTGGGGTCAAATTTGGCCACGCCCCAGGGGTTGATAGTCTCCATAGACTTACTATGGGAAAAAAATGAAAAATCTTCTTCTCTGAAACCACAGGGCCCACAGCTTTGATATTTTGTAGGTGGCAATGGCTAATGGTCCTCTACATAAATTGTGCCAATCATGCCCGGGGGGTCAAATTTGGCCACGCCCCGGGGGTCGATAGTCTCCATAGACCTACAATAGGAAAAAACTAAAAAAATCTTCTTCTCTGAAACCACTAGGCCCACAGCTTTGATATTTGGTATGTAGCAATGGCTAATGGTCCTCTACATAAATTGTGCCATTCATGCCCCTGGGGTCAAATTTGGCCACGCCCCAGGGGTTGATAGTCTCCATAGACTTACTATTAGAAAAAAATTAAAAAATCTTCTTCTCTGAAACCACAGGGCCCACAGCTTTGACATTTTGTATGTGGCAATGGCTAATGGTCCTCTACATAAATTGTGCCAATCATGCCCCTGGGGTCAAATTTGGCCACGCCCCGGGGGTCGATAGTCTCCATAGACCTACAATAGGAAAACACTAAAAAAATCTTCTTCTCTGAAACCACAGGGCCCACAGCTTTGATATTTGGTATGTGGCAATGGCTAATGGTCCTCTACATAAATTGTGCCAGCCATGCTCCTGGGGTCAAATTTGGCCACGCCCCGGGGGTGGATAGTTTCCATAGACTTACAATTGGAAAAACTAAAAAAATCTTCTTCTCTGAAACCACTAGGCCCACAGCTTTGATATTTGGTATGTAGCAATGGCTAATGGTCCTCTACATAAATTGTGCCATTCATGCCCCTGGGGTCAAATTTGGCCACGCCCCAGGGGTTGATAGTCTCCATCGACTTACTATGGGAAAAAAAATGAAAAATCTTCTTCTCTGAAACCACAGGGCCCACAGCTTTGATATTTTGTAGGTGGCAATGGCTAATGGTCCTCTACATAAATTGTGCCAATCATGCCCGGGGGGTCAAATTTGGCCACACCCCGGGGGTCGATAGTCTCCATAGACCTACAATAGGAAAAAACTAAAAAAATCTTCTTCTCTGAAACCACTAGGCCCACAGCTTTGATATTTGGTATGTAGCAATGGCTAATGGTCCTCTACATAAATTGTGCTATTCATGCCCCTGGGGTCAAATTTGGCCACACCCCAGGGGTTGATAGTCTCCATAGACTTACTATGGGAAAAAAATTAAAAAATCTTCTTCTCTGAAACCACAGGGCCCACAGCTTTGATATTTTGTATGTGGCAATGGCTAATGGTCCTCTACATAAATTGTGCCAATCATGCCCCTGGGGTCAAATTTGGCCACGCCCCTGGGGTCGATAGTCTCCATAGACCTACAATAGGAAAAAACTAAAAAAATCTTCTTCTCTGAAACCACAGGGCCCACAGCTTTGATATTTTGTATGTGGCAATGGCTAATGGTCCTCTACATAAATTGTGCCAATCATGTCCCCGGGGTCAAAATTGGCCACGCCCCGGCGGTGGATAGTCTCCATAGACCTACAATAGGAAAAACTAAAAAAAATCTTCTTCTCTGAAACCACTAGGCCCACAGCTTTGTTATTTGGTATGTAGCAATGGCTAATGGTCCTCTACATAAATTGTGCCATTCATGCCCCTGGGATCAAATTTGGCCAGGCCCCGGAGGTTGATAGTCTCAATAGACTTGCTATGGGAAAAAATTAAAAAATCTTCTTCTCTGAAACCACAGGGCACACAGCTTTGATATTTTGTATGTGGCAATGGCTAATGGACCTCTACATAAATTGTGCCAGCCATGCCCCTGGGGTCAAATTTGGCCACGCCCCGGGGGTAGATAGTCTCCATAGACTTACAATGGGAAAAACTAAAAAAATCTTCTTCTCTGAAACCAAAAGGCCCAGAGCTTCTATATTTTGTATGTAGCAATGTTTGGTAGTCCCCATTATAAATTGTGCCAGTCATGCCCCTGGGTCAAATTCGGCCATGCCCCGGGGGTCAATAGTGTCCATGCATAGACTTTCATTGGTCGATTCTCAATTAATTTAAATCTCATGAGCTTACAATGTGATAATCTCTCAGGTGAGCTACAGGACCAATGGTCCTCTAGTTTATTTTTTTGTTCAAAAGTAAATATCCAAGGGAGGTAAGGCCAAAAAGAATAAATGTCTTGTTTCTGGAAACATCAAAATATTTTTATGGGTCGGTAGGTAGGCAAATTTTTTTTTTTAGAAATAATTTTTTGTATAGGAAAAGCATGAAAATCAATCAAAATTAGCCTAAAAATAGAAAAAAATTCTCAGATGTCTCAAAAAAATTTAGAGTAGGCCCCAAAAAAGTAGGGTCGGTAGGGTTTCCGGAAACGAGACATTTTTTTTTGGGCCTAACTCAATACCTTGACCAGACAATAACAACAATAATAATAATGAAAATAGAAAATAAAATAGATATATTGAAAACAATTCAGATAAAAAAAAATATAATAATAATGAAAATAAAATAAATAAAATAATAATAAATTCCACGTATTCATGAACTATATTAAAAGTCTGCATCCGCCATCCAGACATTAGCTGTAACTATACTGGTACGAAGAATACGTACCCTGATTTTGCTGGGTCCCAGGATGCAATAATTTTGAAGACTTGCTTTGAAAAATAAGTGTTTGGGACTTATAAGTTGGTAGCTGGACCCATTGATATTGAATCCAGCCAGTCCTTAGGACCCATAGTCTCAAAATTGTAAAGAAATCACTGCTCTCAGTTACATGAACTTAATTAAACATATGAATACATGCATCAAAGATGCAAACAGTAGAAAACAGTAGAAAAATGACATTACAACATAAAACAAATAGAACCACAGAATTTACACCTTGGAAGTCTAATAGATGCAGTGACAAAATAATTAAATGTGTGCATGTACACTTGTCACGCGGCACCGGGAGTAATCTATGACTTCCAGATTTTGGGCCTGTGACTTCCAAATCTTAAAGGGTGGAAGTCATGACTTCCTGATTCAAAACTAATGTAGTGTATACGAAATTGATCAGTTCTTTTTTAGCTCACCTGAGCCGTTAGGCTCACAAGGTGAGCTTATAGGATGGCCATGATCCGCCGTCCGTCCGTCGTCCACCATTTTCAAAGATCTTCTTCTCTGAAACCGCTTGGTCAATCAAAGCCAAATTTTATATGAAGCATCTATAGGAAGGGGGAACCAATGTGTTTATAAATAATATAGGTCACATGACCAAGATGGCCGCCATGCCCATATATGGTAAAAACCCTTCAAGATTCTTCTTCTCCGGAACCACTGGACCGATTTCAACGAAACTTGGCATGAAGCATCGGGGACTAGAGTACTACAATGTGTTTATAAATTATGACCTTTGGATGACCTTGACCTATTTTACGGCAAGGTCAACATAGGTCGCCCATGCATTTGAATGGGGAAAGTTGTTAAAATGTCATTTGAAAGGCAAATCTTGCAGGAAATGGGCAAATGGACTGAAGATAGGTAATTCTGAAAAAAAAAAATTGGACCCCAGGGGTTGGTTTGCCCCCACTCCGGGGCAATATACATGTATATTACAAAAATATTCAAAGATCTTCTTCTCTGAAACCACTTGGCCAATCAAAGCCAAATTTTATATGAAGCATCTATGGGAAGGGGGAATCAATGTGTTTATAGATAATCCAGGTCACATGACCAAGATGGCCAGCATGCCCATATATGGTAAAAACCCTTCAAAATTCTTCTTCTCCGGAACCACTGGACCGATTTCAACGAAACATAGCATGAAGTATCGGGGACTAGAGTACTACAATAAGTGTATAAATTATGACCTTTGGATGGCCTTGACCTATTTTACGGCAAGGTCAACATAGGTCGCCAATGCATTTGAATGGGGAAAATTGTTAAAATAACATTTGAAAGGCAAATCTTGCAGGAAATGGGCAAATGGACTGAAGGTAGGTAATTCTGAAAAAAAAAAATTGGACCCAGGGGTTGGTCTGCCCCCACTCTGGGGCAATATACATGTATATTACAAAAATATTCAAAGATCTTCTTCTCTGAAACCACATGGCCAATCAAAGCCAAATTTTATATGAAGCATCTATAGGAAGTGGGAACTAATGTGTTTATAAATAATCCAGGTCACATGACCAAGATGGCCACCAATGCCCATATATGGTAAAAACCCTTCAAAATTCTTCTTCTCCGGAACCACTGGACCGATTTCAACGAAACTTGGCATGAAGCATCGGGGACTAGAGTACTACAATGTGTTCATAAATTATAACCTTTGGATGACCTTGACCTATTTTATGGCAAGGTCAACATAGGTCGCCCATGCATTTGAATGGGGAAAATTATTAAAATGTCATTTGAAAGGCAAATCTTGCAGGAAATGGGCAAATGGACTGAAGGTAGGTAATTCTGAAAAAAATTTGGACCCCAGGCGTTGGTCTGCCCCCACCCCTGGGCAATATACATGTATATTACAAAAATATTCAAAGATCTTCTTCTCTGAAACCACTTGCCCAATCAAAGCCCAATTTTATAGGAAGCATCTATGGGAAGGGGGAATCAATGTGTTTATAAATAATCCAGGTCACATGACCAAGATGGCCGCCAAGCCCATATATGGTAAAAACCCTTTAAAATTCTTCTTCTCCTGAACCAATGGACCAATTTCAACAAAACTTGGCATGAAGCATTGGGGATTAAAGTACTACAATGTGTTTATAAATTATGACCTTTGGATGACCTTGACCAATTTTACGGCAAGGTCAACATAGGTCGCCAATGCATTTGAATGGGGAAAACTTTTAAAATGTCATTTAAAGTGAAAGTCTTGCAGGAAATGGGCAGTAGGACTGAATATTAATGATCCTGAAAAAAAACTGGACCCCAGGGGCTCATTTGCCCCAGCCCAGGGGCATTATACATGTATATTACCATAATATTCAAACATCTTCTCCTCTGAAACTGCTTGGCCAATCAAAGCCAAATTTCATGTGATGCATCTATAGAATGGGGGAATCAATGTGTACATGTATATAAATAATCAAGGTCACATGACCAAGATGGCCGCTATGCCCATATATGGTATAAACCCTTCAAAAATCTTCTTCTCCGGAACCGGTGGACCGATTTCGAAGAAACTTGGCATGAAGCATCGATGACTCAAGTACTACAATGTTTATATAAATCATGACCCTGTGATGACTTTGACCTATTTTAAGGCAAGGTCAACATGGGTTGCCTATGTATTTGAATGGGTAAACTGTTAAAATGTCATTTGAAGGGAAAAACTTGTATGGACAGTATATTGATTATTCTGAAAAAAAATGGCCCAAGGGCTTCTTCATCTGCCCCTATACTGGGACTATTTTCTATAACATTCGTATATACAGCAGATCTCAGGTGAGCGTTTACAGGACCATTGGTCCTCTGGTCTAAAACTATGGTTTCCTCCATGTTTGACCGGTACTACTAAGTATTTACCAAAAAGACCTGAATTACCGGAAAGACCATGAAATACAGGAAAGACCGGCCGTATATCATTTGCGCGAAAATCATACCGTGACGTTGTTTGAATTGCGCGTGAAATCGAGATATCAATTGCGCGAATGGCCTTTAGGGTAAATAGCCGATAATCACTCAGGTAACCTATGTTCACACTGACTGGACAGGTATGACCGTTTTGTCAGTCATATTCTAACATGCTTGTTTTAACTTGTATTTTATCCAAGAATATTGTTTTAACCATCATGGATTTTAAAATTTCTGACACTACATCAGGAAAACATGTCCGTGCAATAAATACCCCCTTAAACCCCACTTTTATATAGTAAAACTGGGGTATGCAGGGGTATACCTATTTTTCTTATTTTTGCTCCAAAACATAGATTGTGGGTACTCGTTAGAACCGCCTCGGCGATCTATGTTTTGAGCAAAAATAAGAAAAATATCAAAATTTTTCAGCTGCAAATTTTCAATTTTTAAAGCTCAAAAAATCTCTGTATATTGCATGGGCAAGTTTTCGTTATGAATAGAGGAAAGAAAAGCTTGTTACACAATGGTTATAGGTATAGAATTGATGTAGCGGTGATATTTCTTGAAGGTGTACAAATAAGAAATGTAAAGGCTAACTGAAGAACTGTGGTTGAATGTGGCTATCATAACTTTGGTCTTGATAGCGAGATACAATCATACCTTAAAATACCTGTAAAAACAATTAATTTCCGCGCAATTTAAACGCGCATTTGATAGTCTTTTTTCCGCGCATTCGTAAAAAAAAAATCTGCGCATTTGATATATCGATTCGCGCATTCGTAAAACGCCGGAAAGACCATGTAAAAATGGTTTAGGGCATGATATACAGAGTAGTTAAAAACTTGCATGTAGAAGTAAAAAGAAGGGTAATAAAAAAGAGTAGAACATAAACCGGTAAAAGTAAGCAATGATCAGGAAATGACGCAATCAAAAAGAAATTCAGAAGAGTAGAATACTAAGGTTTTTATGTGGTTTTGCCTTTCTTTGTCTTTATTTTTTTTGAAGAGTTACATAGAAGTACATTGTTTTGTAAGGTTAATATCATCTTAAAGTCAAAAAGGTTGTTAATGGATTTGGACTCTAAACTAGCTCAAAAATATAGGCAAGGCACTTAAGATGTTTCGGTCATGATATCCACTGCATCCAAACCCAACTCCAGACGTCTTGACCTGTGTCTTGCCTCTGGGCACAGTTGGGTGAGGACGAACAAGTGAGGTTGATGCTGCGCACTTCTTCCTCACTTTAATCCAATTTCATAATGCATGTCATCTTATTTCTCTATAGAACTCACCAACATACTCGAGTCGAACCTATTCAAAAAATAATGATGGTCTTTCTCATTAGTGAGAGAGTCTCAGAGACAAACGACCAGATAGAAAATGGCAGACACTCAAGTAATTATGCAAAATGTCCAAGATATGACACTAAAGCAAATATACTCCTCCTCAAAAAAATCCATTCACCTAAAGCTGTAAGAAATGTAACACTTGCTAGCATTTTATATTTTTAGCTCACCTGAGCCGAAGGCTCACAGGTGAGCTTATAGTATAACCATGCTCCGGCATCCGTCGTCGTCCACCATTTTCAAAGATCTTCTTCACTGAAACCACTTGGCCAATCAAAGCTAAATTTTATACGAAGCATCTATAGGAAGTGGGAACCAATGTGTTTATAAGAAATCCAGGTCACATCACCAAGATGGCCGCCATGTCCATATATGGTAAAACTCTTAAAAAATCTTCTTCTCCGGAACCGGTGGACCGTTTTCAACGAAACTTGCCAGGAAGCATTGATGGCTCAAGCACACAATGTATATATAAATCATGACCCTGTGATGACCTTGACCTATTTTATGGCAAGGTCAACATAGGTCGCCAATGCATTTGAATGGGGAAAACTTTTAAAATGTCATTTAAAGTAAAAGTCTTGCAGGAAATGGGAAATAGGACTGAATATTCATGAATCTGAAAAAAATTGGACCCCATGGCCAGGGGCTCATATGCCCCAACCCTGGGGCAGTATACATGTATATCTCCATAATATTCAAACATCTTCTCCTCTGAAACCGCTTGGCCAATCAAAGCCAAATTTTATGTGAAGCATCAATAGGAAAGGATGACCAGTGTGTATATAAATAATCCAGGTCACATGACCAAGATGGCCACCATGCCCATATATGGTAAAAACCTTTAAAAGTCTTCTTCTACGGAACTGGTGGACCGTTTTCAATGAAACTTGGCATGAAATATTGATGGCTCAAGTACTACAATGTATATATAAATCATGACCCTGTGATGACCTTGACCTATTTTATGGCAAGGTCAACATAGGTCGCCAATGCATTTGAATGGGGAAAACTTTAAAAAAGTCATTTGAATTGAAAATCTTGCAGGAAATGTGTTGTAGAACTGAATATTAATGATTCTGAAAAACGTTTGACCCAAGGGCTCATAATCCCCCACCCAGGGGCAATATGCATGTATATTACCATAATATTCAAACATCTTCTCCTCTGAAACCGCTTGGCCAATTAAAGCCAAATTTTATGTGAAGCATCCATAGAATGGGGAAACCAATGTGTATGTTAATAATTTAGGTCACATGACCAAGATGGTCACCATGCCCATATATGGTAAAACCTTTTAAAAATCTTCTCTGAAACCAATAGGCTGATTTCAACGAAACTTGGTGTGAAGTACCGATGGCTAAAGTACTCCAATGTATATATAAATCATGACCCTGTGATGACCTTGACCAAGTTTATGGCAAGGTCAACATGGGTTGCCTATGCATTTGAATGGGGAAAACTGTTAAAATGTCATTTGAAGGGAAAAGCCAGCAGGAAATTGGCAAATGGACAGAATATTGTTTATTCTGAAAAAAGAAAATGGCCCAAGGGCTTCATCTGCCGCTGCACTGGGGTTAAATGCCATAATATTCAAACATGTTTGTTGGTATATGCAGCAGATCTCAGGTGAGCGTTTACAGGACCATTGGTCCTCTGGTTAGGTTTTCTTATGGTAAGGCTCTGCTTGAGCCACATCATGAGAAAACCAGATTTTTAGCTCACCTGAGCCGTTAGGCTCACAAGGTGAGCTTATAGGATGACCATGATCCGGCGTCCGTCTGTCCACAATTTCAAAGATCTTCTTCTCAAATTTTGTATGAAGCATCTATAGGAAGGTGGAACCAATGTGTGTAAATCTTCTTCTCCAGAACCGGTGGACTGATTTCAACAAAACTTGGCATGAAGCATTGATGGCTCAAGCACTACAATGTGTATATAAATCATGACCCTGTGATGACCTTGACCTATTTTACGGCAAGGTCAACATAGGTCGCCAATGCATTTGAATGGGGAAAACTTTTAAAATGTCATTTAAAGTCATTTAAAGTGAAAGTCTTGCAGGAAATGGGCTGTAGGACTGAATATTAATGATTCTGAAAAAAATTGGACCCCAGGGGCTCATATGCCCCCACCCTGGGACAATATACATGTATACTACCATAATATTCAAACATCATCTCCTCTGAAACCGCTTGGCCAATCAAAGCCAAATTTTATGTGAAGCATCAATAATGTATATATAAATAATCCAGGTCACATGACCAAGCTGTTGGCAATGCCCATATATGGTAAAAATCCTTCAAAAATCTTCTTCTCCAGAACCGGTGGATCGATTTCAAAGAAATTTGGCATGAAGCATCGATGGCTCAAGTACTACAGTGTGTATATAAATTATGACCCTGTGATGACCTTGACCTTTTTTTACGGCAAGGTCAACATAGGTCGCCAATGCATTTGAATAGGGAAAACTTTTAAAA
This sequence comes from Rugalucina vietnamica, assembly GCA_964017185.1. Lineage (NCBI taxonomy): Eukaryota > Metazoa > Mollusca > Bivalvia > Lucinida > Lucinidae > Rugalucina > Rugalucina vietnamica. The sequence goes on along the minus strand of OZ024876.1, from coordinate 11,503,249 downwards.
TGTCATTTAAAGTGAAAGTCTTGCAGGAAATGGGCAGTAGGACTGAATATTAATGATTCTGAAAAAAATTGGACCCCAGGGGCTCATTTGCCCCCACCCCGGGGCAATATACATGAATATTACCATAATATTCAAACATCTTCTCCTCTGAAACCGCTTGGCTAATCAAAGCCAAATTTTATGTGAAGCATCTATGGAATGGGGGAATTAATGTATATATAAATTATCTAGTTCACATGACCAAGATGGCTGCCATGCCCATATATGGTAAAAACCCTTCAAAAATCTTCTTCTCCGAATCTGGTGGACCGATTTCAAAGAAACTTGGCATGAAGCACCAGTGGCTGAAGTACTACAATGTATATATAAATCATGACCCTGTGGTGACCTTGACCTATTTTACGACAAGGTCAACATAGGTCGCCAATGCATTGGAATGGGGAAAACTTTTAAAAAGTCATTTGAGGTGAAAATCTTGCAGGAAATGGGTAGTAGGACTAAATATTAATGATTCTGAAAAAAATTAGACCTAAGGGCTTATATGCCCACACCCCAGGGCAAATATACATACATGCATATTACCATAATATTCAAACTTCTTCTCCTCTGAAACCACTTGGCCAATTGAAGCCAAATTTTATATGTATGTGAAACATCTATAGGATGGGGGAACCAATGTGTATATTAATAATCTAGGTCACATGACCAAGATGGCCACCATGCCCATATATGGTAAAAACCCTTTAAATATCTTCTCTGAAACCAATAGATTGATTTCAATGAAACTTGGCATGAAGCATCCATGGCTAAAGCACTACAATATATATATAAATCATGACCCTGTGATGACCTTGACCAAGTTTATGGCAAGGTCAACATGGGTTGCCCATGCATTTGAATGGGAAAAACTGTTAAAATGTCATTTAAAGGGAAAAGTCAGCAAGAAATTGGTAAATGGACAGAATATTGATTATTCTGAAAAAAGAAAACGGCCTAAGGGCTTCATCTGCCCCTGCACTGGGGTTAAATACCATAATGTTCAAACATGTTTATTGGTATATGCAGCAGACTCAGGTGAGCGTTTACAGGACCATTGGTCCTCTGGTTCTTATTTTTGCTCCAAAACATAGATTGTGGGTAATCGTTAGAACTGCCTCGGCGAGCCCGCTCTAACATGTACCCTCAATCTATGGTTTGACCAAAAATAAGAAAATATGATAAATTTTCTTATGAAAATTTTGAATTTTCATATTGCACGGGCGTGTTTTCGTAATGTGTAAACTTAGATATCAGCCAGTCAGAACACTGCAAAGCAATGTCACACAGTGATACTTGTAGGATAATTGATCACTTTAAACAGTGTCTGCTCTTGTTTCTGCTTTTCACCATTACGAAAACTTGCCCATGCAATTTACAGAGATTTTTTTCAGCTTTTAAATTTGAAAATTTCAACGGAAAAACTTTGATGTTTTTAATATTTTTGCTCAAAACATAGATTTTGGGTACACGTTAGAACCGCCTCGGCGAGGCGGTTCTAACGAGTACCCACAATCTATGTTTTGGAGCAAAAATAAGAAAATTAGATATACCCCTACATACCCCAGTTTTACTATATAAAAGTGCGGCTCAAGGGGGTATTCATCGCACGGATGTGTTTTCCTGATGCCAAAGTTCTTTTTCATTACGAAAACTTGCCCATGCAATATATAGAGATTTTTTTCAGTACCAAAAATTGAAAATTTCACCAGAAAAATGTTGATATTTTTGTTATTTTTGCTCAAAACATAGATTGTGGGTACACGTTAGAACCGCCTCGCTGAGGCGGTTCTAACGAGTACCCACAATCTATGTTTTGGAGCAAAAATAAGAAAAATATGTATACCCCTGCAAACCCCAGTTTTGCTATATAAAAGTGGGGTTTAAGGGGGTATATATTGCACGGACATGTTTTCCTGATGTAGTTCACCAACTCTGTTTCAGATATTTCGCAGGCTTTGTTGTAGAGGGCCTCCACCAGTGAAGCCAAATTTTTCAGTTGTTTGTCTTGGATTAAAAGGCTCTGGGAAAAGCACACTCCTAGCTGTTCTCAGTGGTGAGAGCTCAGATGAAATAGCTCCGACTGTTGGTTAGTATCAAGTCGTTCAAGTTGTTTTTATAACATCAGATCTCGAAGATATAAAACATTTTTCATGCTCAACAAAGCTGATTATATAAAATGATAATAGATCTGAAGTGCTCACATGTACTGAAAAATACTGAAATCAATGAAAATTTCACGTATGAATCACTAAAGTCAGTCATTTATAAAACATTTTTCATGCGCGGTGGCATAGTAGTAGAGCATCAGACTCCGAATCAAGAGGCCCTGGGTTTGATCTCCACTAGGGGCACTGTGTTGTGTCCCGTGAGCAAGGCACATTAACTCCCCACAGTACTGGTTACAACCCAGGAAGCGTTGGCTCTGTCCCAACATGACTGAAACATTGTTGACTGGCACGTTAAACCTCAGTACAAACAAAATCAACTGAGTAAAAGATCTCAAGTGCTCATATGAACTGAAAAATACTGAAATCAATGAAAGTCTTACATATGAATCACTGAAGTAAGTCATTTGAGCCGCCTCGTAGGAAAACCAACAATGTGGTTTCCGAACAGGTCCGACACAAACCGGCCTGTACAAGCACTGAAAAGAGCTAGAAGCTTGAAATTTCGGATTTAGGTAGAAGAGGAATTGTACTATCCCAGTAGGGAAAACAAAGGCGCTGATCAGCTTCACGGTTACCGCGAAGCTGATCTGCGCCTTTGTTTTCGCATATGCAGATTGTTGGTTTTCTAACGAGGAGGCTCAAATGCTGAGTATAACATGAGCTGGATAAAGCCTCTCAATCTGTAAGATTTGAGTTAAGCATGAAGAAAGTTTAATAACTTGTGGCCCATAGATTAATGATAAAAATCTATTTTTTACATGTCCATATGGAAATGAACCTATTTATGTATGATTCTTATGATGAGCAATTCAAATTAAAATGATTTATTCATGTTCAGTGTACTGTAATGTATAAAAGTATTTCCAGTGCCCTAATCAACATATGAGCCGCCTCATAGGAAAACCAACAATGTGGTTTCCGAACAGGTCTGACACAAACCGAGCTGTACAGGCACAGAAGAGAGCAAGAAGCTTGAAATTTCGGATTTAAGTAGAAGAGGAAATGTACACTCCGTGTAGCGAAAACAAAGGCGATAGTCAGCTTTGCGGTTACCGCGAAGCTGATCTGCGTCTTTGTTTTCACATATGCAGATTGTTGGTTTTCCTATGAGGCGGCTCATATTTGTGGTAAAAAAAAGTTATTATTTACAATATTTGCAGGCAGCACATTGGCCCAGTGGTAGAGTGTTGACGCCAAATTAAGAGGTCCTAGGTTTGATCCCCACTGGGGCCACCGTGTTGTGTCCTTGAGCAAGTCACACTCTCTTTCTAGACTACTGGTTTATAGCACCTAGGAAGTGATGGCTCTGTTTGACATGACTGAAAATTTGTTGACTGGGATGTTAAACCTCAATACTAGCAAACACTATTTGCACTGTTTTCAGTAAAGTCACTTTTCAAACATTATTTGAGCAACATCATGCCAAAACCAACAACGATTTTCGAACAGGTCCGACACAAACTAGACTGTGTAGGCACAGAAGATGGCCAGAAGCTTGAAATTTTGTATTTAGAAAGTAGAGGAATTGTACTGTCGGTGTAGCGAAAACAAAGATGCTGATCGGCTTCGCGGTAACCGCGAAGCTGATCTGCATCTTTGTTTTCGCATATGCAGATTGTCAGTTTTCTCATGATGTGGCTCATTTTTGTTTTACAGGTTTTAGTATTAAAGCACTGATGTTCAGAGACTGTTTTGTTGATGTCAAGGAATTGGGAGGTAAAAATTGTACAAATGTTGTTATATTGAGTTATGGAGTGTTTTATTGAAACTAGATTTGTCAAACTTCTTCTAAGTGAGCCACTGCATAAGAAAGCCAAGGAAATGGTTAGGCAAAAACAAAGATGCAAATCAGCTGTGCAGTCACTGCACAGCTGATCAGTGACTTTGTTTTTGCTACATTGTACAATCCCTCTTCTTTTAAATCTGAAATTTCAAGCTTCTAATCTTCTTCTTTGACTGTACAAGCCGGTTTGTGTTGGACCTGGTGGCAGTGGTCGGATCCCAAAATTGTTGGTTGTCTCGTGCAGTGGCTCAAGTTATGTCACAAGATTGTCTTCAATGTTCATGTGTATATTACAAAATAGGCACATTACAAGGAAGCTAGAAACCTTGGTATTCCTGACCAGTCGACACAAACTGGGCTATAGATGGCTAGTGGCATGAAATGATTTCAGCTGAAAATACTTTCTTTTCTCTGTCTGAAAATAAAAGACAAAAATCTGCTCTGAATTGACTGGCTGATAGCATATATGAACCTCAACGCGACAAAATGTACCTTCGGACATTACTAGTAGAAAGCAGCAAAAAGCGAAAAACTTATGTAATATGCGATAAAGGAATAACACTGTATTTGTAATCTTTGAACACTGGGCTAGCAAATGAATGAGTTTTAAAACATATTTATTGTCAATATTTTGAGTTATCTGCCCTTGTTTTAGCCCATAATACACATAATTTGCCTGTATGTATCGTTAAACGGTGACCATAACAATCGCATCATCATAAAAATATACAAAATAATTACGACAGATTGCCTATAAGGTTAATATGCTTCTATCTTAGCAATAGGTTCTGACTAGTGCTTAAACAGTTTAAAGCAAATGCATACAGTGCTTAAACAGTTTAAAGCAAATGCATTGAGTTTTGTAAGCTCTGCTAACACGCAGAAATGCATTACGCAGCTTTGATGCCGTTTTTCAGGACAATGACGTCTGTAGGGTTCATATAGTAAATTGACTCCTCCGCCAGCAAGGTATAGCCACGCCCACCCCTATTTCCTTAGACAAACATTGTGTTTTTGCACCTATATTTACCTGTAAAAAGCATGTGTTGGTTTGTTTGTCTAACCCACGTGTTGTCTAACCGTCATTGACCGTTAACTAATGTGCAGATTTGAATGGTCAATATAAAATGAATATTAATGATGGGTGGTTTGACGGAGGACTCAATTGGTCATAACTCACAAAATGAATTAAATAATCTGGTCAAATAAAGAGTAACAGACTCTAGAAACATCATACATTCAGCGTAACTTTGTTTGTCTAATACTCAAATAATGGTCCGAAGGTACATTTTCTCACGTTGTGGCCCATATATGTTTCCACTAAATACTGTTTTTGTTCCTATTAGCACACATCCTCCAATAAGCGCACACCCATGTTTTTTTCCCATGCATTGTATGTATGAGGGCACGATGGACGTCAGGCATATTGGTAATGTGCATAAGTTTTGTCACTGGAATATCTTAGAAGGTGTACTAAAACTTCATAAATATTTTGTAAAAGTTTTGACATATAGAAGGTGTCACAGTTCAATTTTTCGACCAGTTTCTTTCAGTTCTCCGTAAATCTGTGTTAATGAGAAAGAAATTGTGTTGAGCATATTTGAGGCAATTTTGAAACTTTAAGCCCACTGTTCTCTAAGTGGAATGAATACTTTAGATTCTTTCCATAGCAGAACTACATGTATTATTAAGCAGCATTTTAAGCCTCCAACTATTCTTCTTTGCTTGCACAGACTATATGGTGTTGAAACAAACCTTGGTGGAATCTCTGGACATATGTTTATTTTACAATTCAGCTAAACATATTTTTATTTGCAGGTGGGGACAATGTAAGGCCGTATTGGGACAAATACTTCCAGGGAGCACAGGGCGTGATATATGTGATAGATAGTACATGTGATGAGGATGAAATGAACCAGAACAGAACGGAACTAGACAAGGCCATGGACAACGAAGAGTTAGATGGCCTGCCCCTGCTAGTTCTGGCCAATCAGCAAGACAAGTTAGGAGCTAGGAAACCTTCAGAGGTTAGCTTATAAATACAGTAACTAAGCATGCACATTGTGTGGTGGTTAGGTGACTAGTCCTGTAAACCAGGCTCCAAGGTTATAAAACTTTTTTCATGCTCAGCTCAGCTTAGACTAAAATTTATCCTGCTCATAAATGTTAAAATGCCATTAATTGTTGGCATTTTGACATTTATTAGCAGGATAAATTGCAGGCTTTGGTGATCTAAACCTGAAATTTCAATTAATTTGGGCTATTTCCATATATATGAGCAGGATAAAATTTGTTTCAGCTGAGCTGAGCATGAAAACGTTTCATAACCTTGGGGCCAGGTGTAAAAAGTTCGAGCCGAGGCTCCTCCAGTCTTTTTGGGCAAGACTTTAAACCAAGGTACTGTCTCCCTTAGCTGTTGAGTGAAACCAAGGTACTGTCTCCCTTAGCTGTTGCGTGAGAAGCCAAAAATCAAATGAGCCGCATCATGAGAAAACCAACAATGTGGTTTTTGGACAGGTCAGACACAAACCGAGCTGTACAAGCACAGAAGAGGGATAGAGATGGAAATTTTGGATTTAGAAAGTAGCGAAATTGTGCTAAAATTATTGTAATAGAAGGGAGCCATTCATTATAACATTGGTTAAATGTCAGGGAAAAGTCAGGAAAATGTCAGGGAATTTTGTAACTTATAGAATGTGGGATCCCTGTAAGAATTACTAAAATTTACCGCCAGTTGTTCTTACAGATTAGTGAGCTTCTCCACCTAGATGACCTGACGAGTCAGCGGCACTGGTCTATACACGGCTGTAGCACCCCTGATAGGGACAGTATACAGAGAGCTTTTGAGACTTTCAACGCCTCACTGATAGGCGGACTGAGGGCAGGGCAGGGAGATCAGAGTGATGGAGAATTCCATAAGATCAGTTAAAATAACACAGGGAAATTGGGGATTACTCTGAGAAATGGCATAATATCAGATGAAAGAAGATTTTGGCGATATCGCTACTTTTATGTCTGACATGTCAGACAGTCGGACAGACTTTAATGGTCACTGCTGTCATGTTGGTATGAAGACAGGGGATCAGGAAAACGTGTCGGTGTAATGTATATCCCCGTGAAGCCCATTTTTATATAGCAAAACTGGGGTATGCAGGGGTTTAACTATTTTTATTTTTTCTCCAAAACATAGATTGTGGGTACTTGTTAGAACTGCCTCGGCACACAATCTATGTTTGAGTGAAAATAAGAAAAATATTAAACATTTTCATTTTCAGTTGAAAATTTTCAATTTTCAAAGCTCAAAAAATCTCTGTTTATTGCATGGGCAAGTTTTCGTAATGTTCTGTGACACTGAAGCTCATTTGAGCCGCCGCATGGGAAAACCAACAATCTGCATAGGTGAAAACAAAGACACAGACCAGCTTCGCGGTAACCGCGAAGCTGATCAGCGCCTTTGTTTTCGCTACACGGAATGTACAATTCCTCTTCTTTCTAAATCCAAAATTTCCAGCCTCTAGCCATCTTCTGTGCTTGTACAGGCTGGTTTGTGTCGGACCTGGTCGGAACCCAAATTGTTGGTTTTCTCACGCACAGGCTCATTTTTAAATTAGCATATTTGAGCCTTCGCTTGAGAAAAGCAAATATTTGGGTTTCTGAGTAGGTTCGACAGCTAGCAGGCTAGAAGCTTGAAATTTCAGATTTAAGAAGACGAGGGATTGTACTATCTGTGTAGGAAAAACAAAGTCGCTGATCAGCTGTGCAGTTACTGCATAGCTGATCTGCGCCTTTGTTTTTGCCTATGCATGTTGTTGGTTTCTTATGCGGCGGCTCATTTATATTTTACAATTCTTGCCATAGATATACATGTAACAACAGCAAAACATAAAATGGCAATTGCTGCACAACTAAGCAAACACATTTCCACGAGCCTAGCTCAAACTTATAATTTAGATCTGAACAAAGCTCACAGCATTTTATTTTGTTTCATCAATTTTAAATCCCTTTTCAAGATTATTTCACACATATTGAGACGAATTGATCTGTAGGAGGGGAAAAACAGAAGTACCCAGGAAAAAAGCACCTGTCACTACCGCAGCTAGAATTAAGCTTGTCCCATATATGAGCTGCGTCATGCGAAAACAGGATTTCTTCATGTATAAAAAACAAAGGCCCAGTAACTGCACAGCAGATCAGCACCTTTTTAACCGATACACAGATTCCTATTTTTCTTTAATCCAAAATTTAAAGCTTCTCTCCATCTTCTTTGGCTGCACATAACGATAATCAACAATTTATACCAGACCTGGTTGGAAACCCCTAAGACCTGCTTTCTCGTATTGTGGCTCATATGACCTGAGTGGGGCAAGTACTAACAGTGGTAAGTGACAACCACTTAGCCATGGGGGTGCCTCACAGGCATCTATCTGTCAAGGCATCTATTTGTCCAGTATGTTAGTATCACTGCCCTTAACAAGATGAACAAGTAATTCATCAAGGGCTAATGTAAAGCTGTAATCCATCTGGGGATGGTACTACGTATCATCTGTATTCGTGCTGGATTTATTAGCTCACCTGAGCCGAAGTCTCACAAGGTGAGCTTATAGGATGTCCATGCTCCGGCGTCCGTCCGTCGTTGTCGTCCATCATCGTCGTCCACAATTTCAAAGATCTTCTCCTCTGAAACCGCTTGGCCAATCAAATCCAAACTGTATGTGGAGCATCCTTAGGATAGGGGAACGAAAGTTGATATAAATGGTCCAGGTCACATGACCAAGATGGCCACCATGGCTATAAATAGCAAAAACCTTTAAAAATCTTTTTCTCCAGAACCAGAAGGCCTATGATTTTGAAACTTGACATAAGCATCAAGGAGAGAAGCTTTACAAAGTTTATATAAATCATGACCCTGGGATGACATTGACCTATTTTACGCCAAGATCAACATAGGAAGATTTGTGATTCTGAAAAAATTTGGACCCCATGGGCAGGTCTGCCTCCATCCTGGGGCAATATACATGCATATTACCATAGGATTCAAAGATCTTCATCTCTGAAACCCCTTGGCCAATCAAAGCATGTGGAGCATCCTTAGGAAGGGGAAACAAAAGTTTATATAAATGGTTCAGGTCACATGATCAAGATGGCTGCCATGGTATGGCTATAAATAGCAAAAACTTTAAAAAATCTTCTTCTGCAGAGCTAGAAGGCCTATGATTTTGAAACTTGGCATGAAGCATCAAGGAGAGGAGCTATACAAAATTTATATAAATCATGACCCTAGGATGACCTTGACCTATTTTATGGCAAGGTCAACATAGGTCATCCATGCATTTGAATGGAGAAAATTGTCAAAATGTCATTTTAAGGTAAAAACTTGAAAGAAATGGGTAAATGGACTGAAGATTTGTGATTCTGAAAAAACATTGGACTCTAGGGGCTGGTCTGCTCCCCCTCCAGGGCAATATGCTTGTATATTACCATAATGTTCAAAGATCTTCTTCTCTCAAAACTCTTGGCCAATCAAAGCCAAATTTGATATCAAGCATCTATAGGAATGGGGAACCAATGTGTACATAAATAATTCAGGTCACATATTCAAGATGGCCACCATGCTCATATATGGTAAAACCACTTCAAAAATCTTCTCCAATTTCAACAAAACTTGGCATGTAGTATTTTAGACTAGAGTACTACAATGTGTACATAAATTATGGCCCTGTGACGACCTTGCCTATTTTACAGCAAGGTTTTGTTTATTGGTATAAATCCCAGATCTCAGGTGAGCATTTACAGGACCATTGGTCCTCTTGTTAGGATATTTGTTTGTGTTTGTTTTTCATTATTAGCTCGACTGCACAAAGTGCATAGAGCTATTGCAATCACCCCGGTCGTCCACGTTCCCGTTCCCGTGCGCGTGCGCGTCACACTTGCGTTAAAGTTTTCTAGAAGTCCATATCTTGACAACCACTCATCAGAAAGCATTCATACTTGGACCATAGATACCCTGTAGGGTTAGCTTTCATTCCATGGCATCGGGCCCCTGGGTCCAGGCCAGGGGGTGGGGCTGGAGGTTAAAATCTAGAACACCTTCAAAAATGGCAATTCTTATGTTAAAGTTTTCTAGAAGTCCATATCTTGACAACCACTCATCAGAAAGCATTGATACTTGGGCCATTGACACCCTGTAGGGTCGGCTTTCATTCCATGGCATCAGATCCCTGGGTCCATGCCAGGGGGTGGGGCTAGAGGTTAAAATCTAGAACACCATTAATAATAATGGCTTTTCTGTGATATAGTATTCTAGAAGTCTATATCTTGAAATTTTTTATCAGAGGGCTTTCATACTCGGACCATAGGTACCCTGTAGGGTTGAGTTTCATTCCATGGCATCGGGCCCCTGGGTCCATGCCTGTGGGGTGGGGCTGGAGGTTAAAAACTAGAACACTAAAAAATAGATGTACTGCTGTGTAACTTTTACAAGGAGGCATATCTTGACAACAACTTATCATAAAGCATTCATACTTCATACACTTTAGGTTCCATGACATCGGACCTCTGGGTCGGAGTCAGGGGACGGGGCTAGAGGTCAAAATCTAGAACTCCTCGATTTTTTTTTCTTTTTATTTCTTAATAGAAACAACTTAGGAGGATGGTTGGTCATTCATCTTTTGACTTTGTGACACTGACTTGTGTGTCATGACGGTACGGGTCGGTTGACCTACTTTCCATGGTTCAGTGATTTTGCCTTATATCTTGACACTCAATTAGTATATTTTCTTACTTCTTTCAGATTATGAGTTAGTACGACCAGGCCTTTGACCCCAATATACTTATAGGCCACTGTGACCTAATTTCACGGTTCAGTGATTTTGCCTTATATCTTGACACTCAATTAGTATATTTTCATACTTTTTTCAGATTATGAGTGAGTATGACCAGACCTTTGACCCCAATATACTTATAGGTCACTGTGACCTAATTTCACGGTTCAGTGATTTTGCCTTATATCTCGGTACTCAAATGGTTTATGAACATACTTCTTTCAAAGTATGTTTGCGTATGACAAGACCTTTGACCCTGAAGTAGTCCTAGGTCACTGTGACCTAATTTCACGGTTCAGTGATTTTGCCTTATATCTTGACACTCGATTAGTATATTTTCATACTTTTTTCAGATTATGAGTGAGTATGACCAGACCTTTGACCCCAATATACTTACAGGTCACTGTGACCTAATTTCACGCTTCAGTGATTTTTGCCTTATATCTCGGTACTCAAATGGTTTATGAACAAACTTCTTTCAAAGTATGAATGCGTATGACAAGACCTTTGACCCTGAAGTAGTCCTAGGTCACTGTGACCTAATTTCACGGTTCAGTGATTTTGCCTTATATCTTGACACTCAATTAGTATATTTTCATACTTTTTTCAGATTATGAGTGAGTATGACCAGACCTTCGACCCCAATATACTTATAGGTCACTGTGACCTAATTTCACGGTTCAGTGACTTTGCCTTATATCTCGGCACTCAAGTGGTTTATGAACAAACTTCTTTCACACTATGTTTGCGTATGACAAGACCTTTGACCCTAAAGTAGTCCTAGGTCAATATGACCTAATTTCACGGTTCAGTGATTTTCCTTTATATCTCGGAACTCAATTGGTATATGAACATACTTCTTTCACGATATGTATGAGTATGACAAGACTTTTGACCATAAAGTAGTCCTGGGTCACTGTGACCTAATTTCATGGTTCAGTGATTTTGCCTTATATCTCAACACTCAGTTGGTATTTTTTCATACTTCTTTCTGATTATGAATGAGTATGACCACACCTTTAACCCAAACATACTTGTAGGTCAATATGACTTAATTTCATGGTTCAGTGATTTTGCTTTATATCTCAACACTGAATGGGTATATGATCATTTTTCTTTCACATTATGAGTAAGTATCACTAGACCTTTGACCCTGCAATACTTATAGGTCAGTGTGACCTTTTTTCACGGTTCAGTGATTTTGCCTTGTGTCTTGGCACTCAGTTGGTATATGAACACACTTCTTTCACAATATGAGTGAGACCTTTAAATCTTAGGTAGTTAACTTTCATGGTTGTGATTTTGCCTTATTGCATCAAGGCAAAAAAGATGTGAGCATAATGCTTTGGGTTACTGGTCGGGTTTGGCCTTATGCTTGACAAAGGTCAGAAGCAGTCGAGCACGCTGTCCTGCGACAGCTCTTATATATATGTGCTGTGTCACACAAGAAATCCTATTTTCAGGATTTGTCTGTAAGTCTTGACATTGTTAATATAGCCACCATGCAAGAAAACCAGTCTTTGGTGTTTGCGACCAGCTCTGACATAAACCAGCCTGTAGTCACAGAAAAAAAAAGCTATAAGCTTAAAATTTTGAATATAGGTGGAAGAGAGATTGTACTATCCGTGTAGTGAAAACAAAGGTGCTGACCGGCTGTGCAGTTACTGCACAGCTACAGCTGATCTCCATCTTTGTTTTTGCGTAGGCAAAAATCTGGTTTTCTCATGATGTGGCTCATTAGATACACATATCAAGATTAACAGATTTTTTTCAAACAACATGTATCATTATTTTTCTGTTATTTATTTTTTTGTATGAAACCTTAGATTTTTAAAAAAAAAATATTATCTTTTTGGTTTTCTTAGTTTTACAAATGTTGAAGTTTATTGAAATTTATTATGTTAACCGTCCATATTCATTATTTTGATATTCTCAGGCTCCTAGGGCAATTTAGATCATACCTATGGGGTATTCCGATGACATATTTGGGTTTTTCCATGTGAATGAGCACACACTGTAAGTTGCTTATATCAAAAACTTGCACTGGCCTCAGATTCTCAGATTTTCAAACCAACTACATATGTATCAAAAACATATACATATTCTACACATTTTACATAAAATTTAGCATGCAAAACATATACCGTATTCGTTCTAATTAGCGCACAGTGCGCTTAAATTTTCAAAACAACTTAAAGGTAGCAAAATATCGTTCTAATAAGCGCACACTAGAAACGAAAACAACACATAAACTGCTGAAATTATCATGTCAAAAATACCAATAATGATGTCATTTAAATGTTCCAAGAGTTGCAAAATAGTGTTTGATCAGCTAATGTTAAGTTTTAATGCAGTAAATATGGAATTTATGTGTAAAATTTGTATGAAATACCAATAAGTTAGTCGAGCAGTGTGTGCTTATGCACATGATTTTCGGAAATGATCAGGGTGTGCGCTTATTTGAGCATGTGCGCTTATTAGAATGAATACGGTATTTCTATCTGAATACTTTGATCAACTTGCTAATTTATCCTATTCTAATGAGGTAAGGTTACACAACTGTGTTTGTATTTTACAATCATATCCTGTATGGATTTATAAGAACTCATAGATAATGTCTTTGGTGCACAAGCTACATTTCTGATATCTTAGGTTTACATGACTTGTGATCTGGTTGGAAATGGTGACTAACGTTTCATATTGGAATGAGAAATCTTTTCTGGGAAAACCCATTATATATCACATAAGCCGCGACACGAGGAGACCGGTCTTCAGGGTTTCCAACCAGGTCTGACACAAACCAACCTGTACAGTTACAGAAACAGGTTAGAAGCTTGAAATTTCGGATTTAAGAAGAGGAGAAATTGTACTGTCAATGTAGCAAAAATAAAGGAGCGATCAGTTTCACAGTTACTGCGAAGCTGTTCTTCGTCTTTGTTTTGGCATTGGCAAAAATCAGGGTTTCACATCATGTGGCTCATATACTTAACGACACTTCCAACGCTACCGATAGAGTTTTTGCTATCATATCGAAACTATTCAAGATATTGAAATGAAAATTGCAGGGACGATAGCAAAATTCAGGAGATGTGTACTGAAGGCAAAGTCATGCCAGCGAACCTTTATTAAGAAACATCCCGGGCGTTTAGACAAACCATACCTCATTTTCAAAAGTCGCAAAACTTGAGGGATTAAACAATACATTATTTCAGCAATAAACCTACAATATAATAATGGATTTCTTTTTGTACCATTTGTTCATGAAACTAAGAAAAACAAAAACAAAACAACAAACAAAACAATTGAAACTAAACTATCACAGCAAAGTATTCATCTGATCCAATCAGATTACCTAGTTAGGCCGCCATTTAAGAGAATGACAGCTAGCTAACAACTACGCATCGAATCCACATACTGCATACAAGTACGTTGCGATATACCCTTCCACCCATACCTTACAAATTGCTCAAACTGTATAACATTTGCAAGGCACCGTCTCCTTACTACACAGCTGATAACGTCCAAGATATGGGACAAAATATGGTCGATTTGATTTAGGTCGGTGATTTGGATGGCTAAAACACTATCTCTGCTTGCTTGCAGAAGGTTTACAGTCTTGCGTGCTGTATGAGACGCCGCACCATCCTGCAACAGACGCATACCCATGTGAGTGCGTGCATATGATTTGTTTTTCTGAGAAATGTTCTTCCCTTCATGTGCTGTGGTAAAAAGGGAAAACAAAACAAGAACAATCTTTGTTCGCTACACATGGTTTTGTGACTTTTGAAAATGAGGTGTGGTGTGTCCTAACGCCCGGAACGTTTCTTCATAAACGTCTACTGGCATAATTTTGCTTTCAGTACACGTCTCGCTAATTTTTCTATCGTCCCTGCAATTTTCATTTAGTTTTGAAATTATAGCAAAAACTCTATCGGTAGCGTTGGAAGTGTCGTTAAGTATATATCACATGATTATGACAAACATTGTAAGGGATGAGGCTCATTCAGTATGTAATTGGGATTTTTCATGTTCTATGAAATTCACTGCCATTAGCTTGTAAATTTTGTTTTCTGAAGTACATCGCATTGAATCCAAATTAAGTATCACTCGTATCCATACACACTATTTACTGCTTGTGTGTTTTATAAAGTGGTGGTTTGATTTTACTACGCATCTGAAGAGCACATAAAAGATTGTGTTGGCATTGTAAAGTCTTTGTAAACTCAGAATGAGAGAAAAGGAAATTGGCAGTTGAACTACGTCACGAGAAAACCGAAATTTTGACTATGCGAAAACTGCACAGCTGAACAGTGCCTTTGTTTTCGCTACATAGCTAGTCCAATTCCTCTTTTACTTAAATCCAAAATTTCAAGCTTCAAACTATTTTCAGTGATTGTACAGGCTGGTTTATGCAGCACCTGGTCAAAAATCCTGAGGACCAGTTTTCTCGTGGCGCGGCTCCGTTATCGTTGTGTTAGTGGAGATATGAGGTGTGTCCGTAAAGTTCGTGTACAAGCCCCATTTCGAGAATTCTGACATACAGGCCAACCTCATTATAACGCTATCTTTGGGTCCATAAAAACAGACTATGTTATAACTGAACCGTGTTATAATGAGGTTACTTACTATAGATATATAGCAAAATGATAAATTGATAAAGGATGATTATCAAATTGTGTGCTTCATCAGGAAAAACTCCAGTAGACACAATGGAACCTCAACCTCTTCATAATACTATTGTTGGGGTCCAAGCCAGTTTCTGTGTTAGCTTTCAATTCCATATTATTATGAGAGTAAAATGGATAGATATATAGCAAAATTTGTCTTAATCAGCCATTTGGGGTCCATCAATGATCTGTGTTATATCCAAAATGGTGCTGTAACGAGCCATGTTATAAAGAGGTCCAGGTGTATTATCAGATGCTACAAGAAAGCCATCTATGTCCCTAATACTTGTTTACAAGTGACACATGATTTTCAAATGGAAGAACTTTGATGGAATTCGACGAAAGATTTGGTTGGCCAAAAATGATAGACCCAGGCCCAGTTAAACTCAGTGAGAGAGGCTTAAGGCTTTTGTAATTTCATGTGTGCACTTCGCCATATTCTGTACACTTTATGGACAAACCATGTATTTTTACAGAAGTGTATTGTCTCCTTATGTTTGATTTTGTCATGTAATTTACATTGTATCAAGTTATACATTCCTTTTTCAAATCATTCCAGGACACAAGTCTCAGTCTCTTAGTTATAAAAAATGGTGAAGCTAATTTTTTAAGTGGTTTAAGCCTGGCGTCCTATTAATGGGATGTAGGGAAACAGTTTAGCCCCAAATGTGACGTTGCAGAACATGGCATCCCATCTGAGGCTATTCTGTTTGCTTAAAGGAATTTCATTGAAAAATGAAATACCATAAAAACATAAATCACACCTGATGTCCCCCAAAAAAGAAAGTGAACTCACCCAAATGATGATGGGCAAATCCATTTGTCATAAAAGGGTTAATCAATCCCTACAGTACTGTTTTGGACTGACTTCAGCTGAGTTACCCAGGTGAGCATATATATGTTCAATCAACCTCTTATTTATTTTATATTTCAATTTTTTATTCAGTTTTACATCCATTTCAAGATTATTTCAGCTCATATGAGACGGGCCAATCGGTGGAGTTCGAACCCACACAAGACACAGCGGTGATATCGAATAATTAAGCGCAGTTATGAAATCAGAGCTTAACCACTCGGCCACAGAAGCTGCCATATCATTTCATTGTTGTTGATATTATATTGAGTAAAGATTTAGTCTCAGATCCGTCCATTGTCAATAAAACTGTTATTGTGCATAGTCTTGTTTTATTCACAGCCCTGCAGCCAATGATTTTGTTGCACTCCTCATGAGAATATGACATTGTGATTCTATTAGATTTATGTTTACTCGTATATGCAAATGGGGGAGGGGAGCGGGGAATGAAAATCCACCCGACATACCTGCAAGCAGAAGTGGCTTGTGAGGTGTCACATGTACACTATGCAGGGCTCAATTCCACACTGAACACACTTTTCTTGTGAGCTGGTCAAGCTGTTGATTACCCCTCCAAAACGACAATTGCAGCGAACAGCGAGATAAGGGTTGAGATAGCTTTTCTGAAAAGCTGGAACACCAATTTAGCAGTTTGAATACATTCTACCTCTAAGAAATCGGGGATCACAGGTTAGATTGTGGGATTCTCCAGTCTGTCTGATGAGACTTTAAACCAGGATACTGTCTTCATATGACCATGCCTGTTGGTGGGACATTTAACCTTAAATATCTAGAATAACCGAAGAAGTATCCATTGGTTATTTATCCTTTTTATCGCACCTGCTTATAGCAGGGTGCGATATAGGAGTTCAAATTTCCGTTCGTTCGTCCGTTCGTTCGTTCGTCCGTCAACATTTACGTCGAAGTTTGGTTTTCTCGACATTAGTGATAGCTGCGAGTCTGAAACCTTGCATAGTAATTGTCCTTGACATACCCTTCAAGCACGCACCTTGACCCAGTACCCTTGACCTATATTTCACGGTCCACTGACTTTGAAAATTTTTACTTCGAAGTTTGGTTTTCTCGACATCAGTGATAGCTGCGAGTCTGAAACCTTGCATAGTAATTGTCCTTGACATACCCTTCAAGCACGCACCTTGACCCGCTGACCTTGACCTATATTTCACGGTCCATTGACTTTGTTAATTTTTATGTCAAAGTTTGGTTTTCTCTGCATCAGTAATAGCTGCGAGTGTGAAACCTTGCATTGTAATTGTCCTTGACATACTCTTCAAGCACGCACCTTGACCTGCTGACCTTGACCTATATTTCACTGTCCATTGACTTTGTTGATTTTTACGTCAAAGTTTGGTTTTCTCTGCATCAGTGATAGCTGCGAGTGTGAAAGCTTGCATAGTAACTGTCCTTGACATACCCTTCAAGCACGCACCTTGACCTGCTGACCTTGACCTATATTTCACGGTCCATTGACTTTGTTAATTTTTATGTCAAAGTTTGGTTTTCTCTGTGTCAGTGATAGCTGCGAGTGTGAAACCTTGCATAGTAACTGTCCTTGACATACCCTTCAAGCACGCACCTTGACCTGCTGACCTTGACCTATATTTCACGGTCCATTGACTTTGTTATACTTTTATGTCGAAGTTTGTTTTTTTCTGCATCAGTGATAGCTGCAAGTGTGAAAGCTTGGATAGTAAATGTCCTTCACATACCCTTTCAGAACACACCTTAACATGGTGCCCTGGACCTATATTTCACGTTTTTTAGTTATTTTGCCCGATGCAGGTGCGATATCGACCTCCGCGGAGTTCTTGTTTTGGTTTGTGGTTTATTAGCTCAGCTGTGCCAAAAGATCACTATGCTATTATGCGAGTTTAAAGGATAAGGAGCTGGCGTCCATCTGTAGGCCTGTTCTTACTTTCACACATGAATACAGGTTGATTGATATCAAATGAGCCGCGACGAAAGAAAACCGGTCTTTGGGGTTTTCAACCAGGTCCTACATAAACTAGTCTGAGCAGCCACAGAAGATGGCTAGAAGCTTGAAATTTTGGAATTATACTATCCTTGTAGCGAAAACAGTGCGAAGCTCATCTGCGGCTTTGTTTTCGCATACGCTAAAATCCGGTTTTCTCATGACTCAGCTCAAATATTACCAGAAGCATCAATGTGTGTTTGGGGATTCCTCGAATATGTTAAACAAGTTTTGAAGCAGATATGAACCAAGCTTGTTTCCATGGCAACAAATAGCTCCTATAAGGGATAAAGTGGGAAAATTTTGTGAATACTCAATCCAGAGCTTTTTGTTTGAATCTTCTTCACTCTTGCAGGTAACATGAATAACCATGAAGTCTCAAAGGAGTCAGAAATTTGCGTAGATCGCAGCATGGACAGCGGAGTTAGCTGCCATTGAGCATGTTCACATTTCCCCCCTTATAATTGGGCAACTGTTGTAAACAGAGATTTTTTTCAGCTGTAAAAATTGAAACTTTCATTGGAAAAATTTTGATATTTTCAATATAGTTGCTCAAAATATTGATTGTGGACATGCTAAGGTGGTTCTAACGAGTACCCACAATTTATGTTTTGGATGAAAAAGAAGAACAAGAGGACCAATGGTCCTGTAAACGCTCACCTGAGAACTGGGATATGCAACCTAAGCCGACCTTGCCGTAAAATAGGTCATGGCCATCCCAGGGTCATGATTTATACAAACTTTATAGAGCTGCATTCATTGATGCTTCAGGCCAAGTTTCAAAATCGAAGGCCTTCCGGTTCTGAAGAAGATTTATAATGGTCTTTACTATTTAAAGCCATGGCGGCCATCTTGGTTATGTGACTTGGACCATTTATATTAACTTTCACTCCCCTTTCCTATCGATGCCCCACATAAAGTTTGACTTTGATTGGCCGAGCGGTTTCAGAGAAGAAGATCTTTGAATATTATGGTAATATAGCAAAAGTGAGCAAAGCTCACATACCCCCGGCAGTAGCCATCAGAGTTCATACAAAAAGCAGATTACAGAAAAAGGTATACATCTAGTCATCAAATGAATACCCAGGTGTACTGTCCGCTTCTACAAAGATCATAATCTTGTTTTCAGTAATAGAGTTGGTCATTCTAAACATGCATATAAAATTTGAAGTCTCTAACTCTTATATAGACTGAGCTGATATGATGGAAAAATTTCTCAGATAGAGAGAAAAATGGATAAATAAAGGGAATGATAAGTCAGAGATTGATGATTCTCAAATACACAATACAACTTGACATACCCAAGCTTTGTACCAAATTTTAAAATTCTAGGTTAAGTAGGTCCTGGGAAATCTTTGACACAAAAAGGTGCAGATTTGTATAGGAGTGACAGATGGGAAAAGAAACAAAGAAAAAAAAAGACAAAAGTTAACCACAGAATCATAATCTTGTTTTCAGTAATAGAGTTGGTCATTCTGAACATGCATATAAAATTTGAAGTCTCTAAGTCTTTTACAGACTGAGCTGATAAGATGAAAAAATTTCTCGGATAGAGAGAAAAATGGATAAATAAAGGGAATGATAAGCCGCAGATTGTTGATTCTCAAATACACAATACAACTTGACATACCCAAGCTTTGTACCAAATTTTAAAATTCTAGGTCAAGTAGTTCCTGAGAAAACTTTGACACAAAAAAGTTTACAGACAGACAAACAGACAGACGGAAAAAGCAAAAACTATATACCCCCTAATACTTTGTATGCCGGGGGTATAAATATACATGTATATAGCCCAGGGGCGGAGGCAGACAAAACCATGGGGACATTTTTTTCCATAAACATAAATCTGTCCAGTTGCATACTCCAGCAAGTTTCCCCCCATTCAATTACATTTTACTAATTTTCCCCATTCAAATGCAAGGGCAACCTATGTTGGCCTTGCCATAAAATAGGTCAAGGTCAACCCAAGGTCATGATTTATATAAACTTTGTAGAGCTCCTCTCCCTGATGCTTCATGCCAAGTTTCAAAATCATTGGCCTTCTGGTTCTGGAGAAGAAAATTTTTAAAGGTTTTAGATATTTATAGCCATGGCGGCCATCTTGATCATGTGACCTTGACCATTTACATAAACTTTCTTTCTCCCTTCCTACGAATGCTCCACATGAAGTTCTGCTTTGATTGGCAAAACGGTTTCAGAATATTATGGTAATGTACATAAATATTGCCCCGGGGTGGGGGCAGACCTGTGCCTGGTGTCTATTTTTTTTCAGAATCATAAATCTTCTGTTTATTTGCCCATTTCCATAAAGTTTTTTCCGGTCAAATGACATTTTGACAATTTTCCCCATTCAATTGCATGGGCGACCTATGTTGACCTTGCCTTAAAATTGGTCATGGTCATCCCAGGAACATGATTTATATAAACTTTGTAGCGCTCCTCAACCTGATGCTTCATGCCAAGTTTCTTCTGGTTCTAGAGAAGAAGATTTTTTAAAGGTTTTTGCTATTTATAGCCATCTTGGTCAGGTGGCCTTGACCATTTATATAAATTTTTATAGCCCCGCTTTGAAAAAGTGGGGGCTACACTGGATTCACCCTGTCCTTCCGTAGTTCCATTATTCTGTTATTCTGTTATTCCGTCCTTCCGTCCTTCCGACATTTTTGTTTCCATTCATTATCTTGAGAATGGCTTGACAGAATCTGACCAAATTTTGTATGCACATCAACATTGACAAGATCTAGCTTGGGATTGTTACCCGTCATTTTTCGCAAAATTTTGACGGAGTTATGGCCCTTGATTGATGTCAGAATTTCGTTTCCGCTCAATATCTTGAGAACGAATTGACAGAATCTGACCAAATTTTGTATGCACATCAACATTGACAAGATCTAGCTTGGGATTGTTACCCGTCATTTTTCGCAAAATTTTGACGGAGTTATGGCCCTTGATTGACGTCAGAATTTCGTTTCCGCTCAATATCTTGAAAACGAATTGACAGAATCTGACCAAATTTTGTATGCACATCAACATTGACAAGATCTAGCTTGGGATTGTTACCCATCATTTATCGCAAAATTTTGACGGAGTTATGGCCCTTGATTGACGTCAGAATTTCATTTCCGCTCAATATCTTGAGAATGAATTGACAGAATCGGACCAAATTTTGTATGCATATCAACATTGACAAGATCTAGCTTGGGATTGTTACCCGTCATTTTTCGCAAAATTTTGACGGAGTTATGGCCCTTGATTGATGTCAGAATTTCGTTTCCGCTCAATATCTTGAGAACGAATTGACAGAATCTGACCAAATTTTGTATGCACATCAACATTGACAAGATCTAGCTTGGGATTGTTACCCGTCATTTTTCGCAAAATTTTGACGGAGTTATGGCCCTTGATTGACGTCAGAATTTCGTTTCCGCTCAATATCTTGAAAACGAATTGACAGAATCTGACCAAATTTTGTATGCACATCAACATTGACAAGATCTAGCTTGGGATTGTTACCCGTCATTTATCGCAAAATTTTGACGGAGTTATGGCCCTTGATTGACGTCAGAATTTCGTTTCCGCTCAATATCTTGAGAATGAATTGACAGAATCGGACCAAATTTTGTATGCATATCATCATTGACAAGATCTAGCTTGGGATTATTACCTGTCATTTTTCGCAAAATTTTGACGGAGTTATGGCCCTTGATTGACGTCAGAATTTCGTTTCTCTTCAATATCTTGAGAACGAATTGACAGAATCGGACCAAATTTTGTATGCACATCATCATTGACAGGATCTAGCTTGGGATTGTTACCTGTCATTTTTCGCAAAATTTTGACGGAGTTATGGCCCTTGATTAACGTCAGAATTTCGTTCCTGCTCAATATCTTAAGAACGCATTGACAGAATCCGACCAAATTTTGTATGCACATCAACATTGACATGATCTAGCTTGGAATTGTTGCCCGTCATTTTTCGCAAAATTTTGATGGAGTTACGGCCCTTGATTAACGTCAGAATTTCGTTTCCGCTCAATATCTTCAGAACAAATTGACAGAATCTGACCAAATTTTGTATGCACATCAACATTGACAAGATCTAGCTTGGGATTGTTGCCCGTCATTTTTCGCAAATTTTTGATGGATTTACGGCCCTTGATTAACGTCAGAATTTCGTTTCCGCTCAATATCTTGAGAATGCATTGACAGAATCCGACCAAATTTTGTATGCACATCAACATTGACAAGATCTAGCTTGGGATTGTTGCCCGTCATTTTACGCAAAATTTTGACGGAGTTATGGCCCTTGATTGACGTCAGAATTTCGTTTCCGCTCAATATCTTGAGAATGAATTGACAGAATCGAACTAAATTTTGTATGCACATCATCATTGACAAGATCTAGCTTGGGATTGTTACCCGTCATTTTTCGCAAAATTTTGACGGAGTTACGGCCCTTGATTGACGTCAGAATTTCGTTTCCGCTCAATATATTGAGAACGCATTGACAGAATCAGACCAAATTTTGTATGCACATCAACATTGACAAGATCTAGCTTGGGATTGTTACCCTTCAGTTTTTGTTAAATTTCGACAGAGTTATGGCCCTTAATTAACTTCAGAATTTTGTTTCCGCTCAATATCTTGAGAACGAATTGACAGAATCCAACCAAATTTTGTATGCACATCAACATTGACAAGATCTGGCTTGGGATTGTTACCCGTCATTTTTCACAAAATTTTGATGGAGTTACAGCCCTTGATTGACATCAGAATTTCATTTCCGTTCAATATCTGGAGAATGAATTGACAGAATCCGTCCAAATTTTGTATGCACATCATCATTGACAAGATCTAGCTTGGGATTATTACCCATCATTTTTTGCAAAATTTTGACGGTGTTAACAGCCCTTGATTGACTTCAGAATTTTGTTTCCGCTCAATATCTTCAGAACGAATTGACAGAATCCGTCTAAATTTTGTATGCACATCATCATTGACAAGATCTAGCTTTGGATTATTACCCGTCATTTTTCGCAAAATTTTGACAGAGAACGAATTGACATAATCAAGACCAAATTTTGTATGAGCATCAATATTGATGAGATCTAGCTTGTGATAGCCTGTGATAGTTACCTGTCATTGTTTTTTTCACCCTGCAAAAAAAAGCTGAGAAGCGGGGATATAGTCAGATTCTCTGACAATTCTAGTTGTTCCTCTATCTTAAGGATACTACATATAAAATTTGGCTTTGATTGGTCACGTGGTTACTAAGAAAATTAAGTTTTACATTTAATTTGTAAATGACCTATGGCCAAGGTCACGAAATGACCTTGACCTTTTATACTCACAACACTTCATTAGCTCAACAGGTTGTCTGTATCTACCAACTCCTGAAAAATTCAATGTTTTCACTTTTTACCCTTGAAAAGCCTATGTGACCAAAATTGAGCTTGCCGTAAAATAGGTCAAGGTCAACCAAAGGTCATGATTTGTATAAAATATGATGGGCCAGAGTCCCAGATGCTACATACTAAGTTTCTTTGAAATCGGTCCATCGGTTCCAGAGAAGAAGTTTTTTATGCTTTTACCATATATGGGCATGGCGGTCATCTTGGTCATGTGACCTGGACCATTTATATACACTTTCGTTCCCCCTTCCTAAGGATGCTCCACATGAAGTTTGGCTTTGATTGGCCACGCAGTTTCACAGGAGAAGATCTTTGAAATTGTGGACGATGACGGATGGACGGACGACGACCGGCTCAGGTGAGCTAAAAATAGGCATACCCTTGTAAACCCGAGTTTTGCTATTAAGCGAGGTATGAGGGGTTATACTTTTTATGGACATGTTTACCTGATGAGATTGGATCATGGCCTGCAGAGTAAACTGCCTTCGTGCATCCTGAAAATCCCCAAAGACTTATAATGGGTAGGTTTTATTTTTATTAAATCTTGTTCATTCTTGCAGATAGTAAGGACAAAAATAAAATCTTGGATTGAATTGAAATAACACTAGATCCCACCACTGACTAAGGAGTTATCTGCTCTTGACTGTCTGAAAAAATTATGTATGACGTTAAGATTAGCAACACCAGTTTTGATCAAATTTTCCATTCTTGCAGGCGACGAGGACAGCCATACAGTCTTGGACAAGTTCAAATTCCGCCAGATTGGACCATGAACTGTATAGTTGCCTACCCCTTTACACCTTGAAAAATTATCATAGGCATTATTGTGAACACTAGCTGCTTTGCAGATCTATGCGAATACAAAGGCACAGATCAGCTTCGCGGTAACCTCAAGTACAATTCATCTACATTCTTAATCCCCAAAATTTCCAGCCTCTAGCCATCATCTGTGCTTGTACAGCTCAGTTTGTGTCTGACCTGTTTGGAAACCACCTTGTTGGTTTTCTCATGACAAAGATCAAATCTTCTTCATTCTTGCAGGCAAAAAGGACATGAATGATGTGTGCAAAATTGAAACAGGTCCGACCATTGCCTAAGGATTATCTGCCCTTGACCATCTGAAAAATTTCCTTTTTGAGTTGAGCCGCATCATGAGAAAACCAGATATTTGCCTTTGCAAAAACAAAGATGCGGATCAGTTGTGCAGTAACTGGACAACTGATCAGCGCCTTTGTTTTCGCTACACAGATAGTAAAATTATTGTTCTTCCTAAATCTTTTTAAAGCTTCTAGCCTTTTTCTGAGATTGTACAGGCCGGACCTGGTCAGAAAAAACAAAGACCAGTTTTCTCACAACGAGGCTCAATTGATCTTCTGTATTCTTACATATTATGAGGACAACTATAAAGTCTCATACGAGTTAGAAATATGATCCTTCGCATGAGAAAACCTACAATTTGCATATGCGAAAACAAAGACGCAGATCAGCTGTGCAGTAACTGCACAGCTGATCAGCGCCTTTGTTTTTGCTACACAGATAGTATGATTCCTCTTCTATTTATATACAAAGTCTAAAGCTTCTAGCTTTATTCTGTGACTGTACAGCCTGGTTTGTGTCAGACCTGGTCAGAAACCCAAATTGTTGGTTTTCTCATGCACAGGCTCGTATGGTCAGATGGGGTTAGATAAAACACAAATGACATCTACAGAATTGGCTGACCCTTGACTGTCAAAAGATTTTGACTTATTTGGTCTCGGGTGAGAGATGTTTGCTCTTTGCCAGCTTCTTGTTGACTTTAATAAAGTACATACATGTAACAGGTAATTTTAGCTGTTGTTTTATGAATGTTGATACTGTGTTTTGAAGTATTACTGTAGCCATACTATTATTTTTTGTTCCAGTCAATTTGGGCTGTTAGAAGTACATGTAGATAGAAAGCTGCTTCATGCCATCTTGGTCATGGAATTGGGTTTGAATCAGTGAAATTCACAAAGACACAAAGTGGAGAAAGAGGACATTCAGGAAATTACGGAAGTCTCAATTTGTAATTCTTCGGCAGCGTCATTATCTATCAGAATTCAACTGAACTGTTTTTATTAGTAACAAAGTAAGTTGAGGTCAACTATCTTTCCATACATTGCTGTGTAAAACCAAAGGACATATATTGTTTTGAAAAACCAAAGGGACTCGCCATAGTATAAAACTGTCAATAATGATCAAATTTAATGAAAGATGAATATCCACTGGCTATACTGAAATCTGAAATTTCAGACCTCTAGCTACCTATATTCTGTAGCAGACCATACCAGTTTGTATCGGACTGAGTCAGATACCCTGTAAACAGATTTCCTTCCACCTCAGATCATATATCTGTTCAGATTGCCTTGTTCAAGGCTGAGCACTGGGCAAAATAATGAGTCTGGGTCCATTCTCATCAAAGTATTTAGAACATAAATGAGCTGAGTTGTGAGAAAACCAGCATTTTGCATATAAGGAAACAAAGACACAGATCAGCTTCGCAGCTTTGTTTTTGCTACAAGGATAGTACATTCTAAATCCAAAATTTCCAGCCTCTAGCTGTCTTCTGTGGCAGTACAGCCAGGGGCTTAGTTATGTGTATGCACATACGCATGTGCATACAGTTTGAAGCCACAAAATTGATATTTTTTTCAGAAATCATAGTATTTGGGAATATTTCTATGACTTGAAATAACCTTAAACAGCTTTTCTACATCCATTGGACGGTACCCTCAGACATCCATTAACAAAGTGCGTACTTTGTATTTTTGAAGCGGAATCAATTTGACCACCTCCAGCAAAGATTTTATTGTCTTGCTGTGGGTTGTTGCCAAGTGGATTTGGTTTCCAATCACCGCACTTCATTTTGTCACATGGTGTTTGTTGTTGCATCAATCTGTGCTGTAAGAAATTTGGTAGCATCATGGGAATACAGGGTGAAACAGCTTGATGAAAGTGGATTCAGGATAATTATAACAATGTGATGTATCAAAAGTCTTGTACCCAATTATCTTGTAGATTGTTCGAGAATTTATGCAATAACAGTATCTGATTCAGTGGACTTGACTATTGTCCAAAACACTGTCAGCTTAATGTTATCATATATGATCCTCAACGCGACATTCTGACATAAATAGTAGAAAGCAGCAAAAAGCGGAAAAATGATGTCATATACGTTTTAGAAATAACACTGTATTCCTAATCTTTGAACACTGGGCTACCAAATGAATGAGTTTTAAAACATATTGTTGTTCAATATTTGGAGTTATCTGCCCTTGTTTTAGCCCATAATACACATAATTTTCCTATATCTATCGTTAAACGGTAACCATAGCAATGGCATCATCATAAAAATAGACAAAATAATTACGACGAATTGCTTGTAAGGATGGTATACTTCTGTCTTAACAATAGGTTCTGACCGGTGCTTAAACAGTTTTAAGCAAATGCATCGAATTTTGTAAACTCTACTAACATGCAGCAATGCATTACGCAACTTTGACGTCATTTTTCAGGACAACGACGTCTGTAGGGTTCATATAGTAAATTGTTCATAACTCACAAAATAACTTAAACTAGAAAAAGTGCCTTGAGAGGCACGTATACCCCCGGCTGGTAGCCACCAATCCCCCTTCCCTACCCCCTACCTAAACAACCCGCCACATGCTCATCCCTGACATTGAACCTCACATCACCAATGAAAGACAGTACCCTTATCAAGAACATTTTCGAAATAAGCAGTGTTAAGTACTTTGCATACAAACATGGGGGAGTGTAGTTTTAGAATGACATATCTATTTTAGAGCGGTATACAGAGCTGACGTGTATACCCAATCTAGGACATAAGCACGGACATTGTGGGTCAGGTCCTCAGTCCTAGATTGAAATGAAAGTAGAATGTCATTCTAAAAAAAAAAAAAAAAAAAAAAAAAAATGTCATTCTAAAAATAAAAAAAAAAAAAGTTCTAGATCTTGACCTCAGGTCCCACCCCTACCCCCATGCATGGACCCTTGGGTCTAGCCCTTACGTGGTACCTATGTTGTGTTGTAAGCATGAACGCTTTCTGACACATGGTTGTCAAGATATAGACATACAGAATATTAACTTGGTAACTATTGTATTTTATGTGTCCTAGATTTTGACCTTCAGTCCCACCCCTAGACTTTGGTGCCATGGAATTTAATTCAACCCTAAAGGGTATCTATGATCCAAACAGGAATACATTCCTATAAGTATTTGTTAAGATATGAACTTGGAGATGAAAAAACACTATGTAAATAGCACATTTTCAAGGTGACCTAGATTTTGACCTCTAGCCCCACCCCCGGGCATGGACCCAGGGTCCGAACTCACAGAAACAAAGCAAACCCTATAGGGTACCTACGGTTAAAATATGAATGGTTTCTGATCATTGGTTCATGAGATATACACCACTAGAAAAACTTAAACCAAAACTTTGACCCAAATAAAAGGTGACCTAGATTTTGACCTCTAGCCCCACCCCCGGGCATGGACCCAGGGTCCGAACTCACAGAAACAAAGCAAACCCTATAGGGTACCTACGGTTAAAATATGAATGGTTTCTGATCATTGGTTCATGAGATATACACCACCAGAGAAACTTAAACCAAAACTTTGACCCAAATAAAAGGTGATCTAGATTTTGACCTCTAGCCCCACCCCCGGGCATGGACCCAGGGTCCGAACTCACAGAAACAAAGCAAACCCTATAGGGTACCTATGGTTAAAATATGAATGGTTTCTGATCATTAGTTCATGAGATATACACCAGCAGAGAAACTTTAACAAAAACTTTGACATAAATTCCACGAACGTTCCGGAATAACGAACGAACTAACGAACGAACGAACTAACGAACGAACAAACGAACATACGAACGGACGAACGGAAAAGCGAAAACTATATACCCGTCGGCATAAATGCCGGGGGTATAATAATCTGGTCAGATAAAGACTTACAGACTCTATATACATCATACATTCAAAGTAACTTTGCTTTTCTTATACTCAAAAAATTGTCCGAAGGTACATTGGTGTGGCCCATATGTATTCATTATATGCATGACATACTTTGTTTCTTATTCACACAAAGTTCAACACAAAATTTGTTTTTCAATGATCAAACAGCTGGTTTCAGAGATCTTGAAAATTTAAAGGTACGGATGATGGACAGATGACAGACACTGAATGATGGGTATATTATAAGCCCAGGGGCCAGTTGTTCGAAATTAACAATGTCGTTAGTCAATGATTCGTTAAAACTTCAAACAAGAATATTACAAATACACTTATTTTTTGTTGATAAAATGTAAGAATCCTTTGCATTTTGCAATGCAAAGGATTCTCACATTTTATCAACAAAAAATAACAGTGTAATTGCTTAATGTAGTCTGCATTTACTAAACGAGTTGAGGTCGTAATGATGATGTTAAGCTAACCAAGTTTTGAACAACATTACTGGCCCCAGGTGGTTAGCCTCCAGCTCAGGTGAGTACAATCAGCATAATGAGGTGTGTCATGAGAATTTTTTTGCACATGATGATGAGTGTGTCATCATGAATCTAAAACAATGATGTCAGAAGGATCATGTGATGTATAGCCATCCCCTGATTGGTCCACCTTGTCTAACACAATGTCATCATCACAAATGATAATACTGTTTTCTTCTGAACTTCCAAGCTCCTCACTTGACACTAGCTCTTTCACCTTTGTAGAATTCCTTCGTGCTTTAACAAAACTAACACTATTTTTAAGTTCCTCACCAGACACAAGTGCTTTGACCTTTGGAGAATCTTTTCCTGCATTGAGAGCAGTTGCACTAACATCATCTTCAACAACATAAACATCATCCATAGACTGTGAACTTTTCACTGTGGTCAGATTTATTACTTCATTCTCATTTTCCTTTCTTACATTTTCATCATGTTCTAATACATCATCCATTTCTGAGTAAGAGTTTTCTTCACTACTGGTGACACTGCTTTCGGATTGCTCTTCTCCTTTGAAGTACTCATTATAATTACTGATCACATTTTCAATTCTTATAGAATCTTCACTACAGTTGTCTCTGTCAGCCTCAGTATCACTTGATATAGACTCTAGTGTTGACTTGAAGCCATTTTTATTTTCTTCCTTGATTTCATTTGCATCACTTGATCCAGACTCTAGTGTTGACTTGAAGCCATTTTTATTTTCTTCCTTGATTTCATTAGTTTCACTACCTTCATCTAGTTTTCTCTTTAAACTATTCTTCAACTTCAATTTTTCTTTCTTCAATTTCAAAACCTTTTCATTTATCTTAATATGAGAATCTACAAACTGCATCTTCATTTCCAAAAGTTCATCTTTAATTACAACATTCATCTCTTTTTCTTCTGGTTTAGTATGAACTGATTTTAACAAAACCATTGGCTTTTCAAAATCTGGTATCTTTATATTTAGCAGTTTGCATAGCTGCGTCATCACTTCATCAACATATGTGTTTATTTTCAGGTCTGCTTTCTTATCATGCTTCGTAGGCTGTAGGTTAACTATAGCGAGTTTTCCTTTCTTCTTTTTTACTACCACAGGCAGATTACCACTGGGAACAATTTGTAGAGAGGTCCCTAGTGTCAGGCTCAGGTCAGCCTCCCTGTAAGGTAAAACTTAACATTGTTAAATAAAAATTGAGCTATCGCAAAAGATACCGGTAACTAACAAAATTCTTATGCGAAAACAAAGGCGCAGATCAGCTGTGCAGTAACTGCACAGCTGATCAGAGCCTTTGTTTTCCCTACACAGGTAGCACAAGCCCTCCTCTACTTATATCCAAACTTTCAAGCTTCTGGACTGCTTCTGTGACTGTATAGAATGGTTTGGATAAGACCTGGTCGCAAGTCGAAATTGTTGTTTTTCTCATGCAAAGGCTCAATTATCATTATTAAATGATCCACATCATGAGAAAACCTGTCATTAGGGTCTGGCTTGTACATTTACAGAAGCTTGAAATTTAAGGTTTAAGGAGATGCATTGTACTATCCTTGAAGCAAAAACAAAGGAGTTGATCAGCTGTGAAGCTGATCTGCATCTTTGTTTTTGCAAAGGTTGAAAGGGAGGTTTTCTCATTATGGGGCTTAATTTTTGTCGGCCACCTTCAGGTTTGCTGCATACATTGTAGATCAATGTCTCTACTTAGTCAATCCTGAATCGTAAGCCTGTAGCCATATTGTGTGGCTGTACAATCTGTTATATGTGTTGGTACTGGTCTCATGGTCATAAAACTGTTTCCATTCTCAACTCGGCTGAGACTAAAATTTATCCTGCCCACAAATGTTGAAATGTCAACAACATTTGGCATTTTAACGTAAATATCAGGATAAATTACTGTCTTGAGGGATTGACACCAGACTTTTTAACTTCAGGATTTATGAGCTATTGAAATTTCATGCTCAGTGAGCATGAAAACAGTTTATAACCTCAAGTCTTGGTTAGAGGAAGACAGGTTTCATTAAACTGTAGTGTGTGAGTTCTAATGGTGTCATTGGAATGTCAACACAGTTCTGAGCAATCTCTTTATCATGTGACAAATCCATTTAAAATTAGCCATACACATGAATTAACAGAATCTTAAAATGGCCTCAGAGTTGTCATCTCCCTGTACATGCATTGTCCTGTTAACTTGTTTTGTTAACATAAGATGGAACCAAAAGTGACCTTTGAGACATGTTTAGAAATCTGTATAATAAATTTGCAGCTATTTCAACTGCAATTTATGAGATAACTCCGCATGCATAAGCCAATCAGGAGAAAGACAAGCTTTTGCACACTTTGCAGATGGCCAGCCCCCTTGTTTTTGACAAAGCTTGTTGTTTTTTATATCCAAAATTTCAAGCCTATAGCAATCTTCTGTGGCAGTACAGCCAAGTTTGTATCAGACATGGCCCAAAGGTTATAAAACTTTTTTCATGCTCAACTCAGCTGAGCTTGAAACTTCAAATCCTCATAAATACTGAAATAGCACAAGTACAATGTATATTGAAATTAAAGGTTTAGAACTTCAAAGCCTGTAATTTATCCTGCTAATGAATGTTAAAATGCCAACAATTGTTCTATGAGCAGGATAAATTTAAGTCTCAGATGAGCTGAGCATGAAAAAAGTTTTATAACCTCGGGGCCTTGTCAGAAACCAGGAAGGTTTTCTGAATGACCTCATTCATGTCAGAGCTACAATGTGAGAAAACGTCTTTAAACCAGCATATACAGTCACAGAAGAAGGCTAGAAGCTAGAAATTTAGGATTTGTGAAGAAGAGGAATTGTACCATCACTGAAGCAAATATAAAGATGCTGAGCTATGCAGTTACTGCACAGCTGATCTGCTTCTTTGTTTTTGCATAAGCAAAAATTTGGTTTTCTCATGATGTAGCTCATATGACCTTTACCTGGCATGTTTGTCTGCTAACTCTAGGTCACGTTCCGGGAGGTCATGCTCCCAGTCTAAGATGGTATCCTTCAGCTTTCCTCTGAAAATGGAAAAAAAAAGAGTTCCATATTTCATATCATAATTTTTATGCTCAACTCAGCTGAGACTAAAATTGGCATTTTAACATTTAGTGTTGCACAAATACCCATGTCACACAATATAAACAGCCATTTATTAATAAAAAGAAAGCCATGTATTAATATTGCAATTCACGCGCGCATGTGCTGTTAATACATGGCTTTAACTTATGCTCATTACCGGGCGCCCTCGGTTTCATCACTCCCCGAGATACCTAGCGAATGTTAATGAATGAAAAATCATGTTTGATCCCTATAGTAGCAGGATAAATTACTGTCTTAAGGGATTTAAGCCAGAATATTCAACTGATTTTGGCTATTTCAGTATTTATGAGCTATTGAAATTTCATGCCCAGTCGAGTTGAGCATAAAAACAGTTTATTTTATGATAATAAAAAATGCTGCTTTGAAAGATATTACTGCACAAACACCTGTGCCACACAATATTAACAGGTGTGTATTAATGAAGAAAAAAAAAACATGTATTAATGAGGCAATTCTTGTGAGCATGCACTTTTAATATACTGCTCTTATTTATGCCTGTCACAGGGCATCATGCGAAACATTCGGTTTTCAACACTCCCTCGGTTTTCAACACTCCCCTCAGGACCTAGCGAATGTTAATGAATGGAAAATCATGCTTGTTCTCCATATTGATCCACAGAAGAATTCTTAGTTAACAGTGTTTACAGCAAAGCCATTCATGTCCAGATTCCTGTAAATCCAGAAATAAGCCGTCTTGTGGGAAAACCAACAATGTGGTTTCCGTACAGGTCGGACACAAACAGAACTGTACAAGCACAGAAGACGGCTAGAAGCTTGAAATTTTGGATTCAGATAGTAGAAGAATTGTACTAACTGTGTAGCGAAAACAAAGGCGCTGATCAGCTTCGCGGTTACCGCGAAGCTGATCTGTGTCTTTGTTTTCGCATGTGCATATTGATGCTTTTCTCATGCCGTGGCTCAAATGTTACTCATATCCTTGAACCAATTGCCTTGCAAATTGAAAGTTCTTGCTAAGTGCTAAAAAATCGGCCCACCGGTTCTGGAGAAGAAGATTTTTGAAGGGTTTTTACCATATATGGGCGTGGCGGCCATCTTGGTCATGTGACCTGGATTTCGCGATCAAACTTGAAATGCCACTACCCAAGGAGGCTCCACATAAAATTTCAACTAGATCGGCCAAGCGGTTTCAGAGAAGAAGATCTTTGAAATTGTGGACGACGACGACGGACGGACGGACGGACGACGGACGGACGCCGGATCATGGCCATCCTATAAGCTCACCTTGTGAGCCTTCGGCTCAGGTGAGCTAAAAAGTCTTACTGTAAGGCTAAAGCTTTACATATGCATATGCACATATACATGATAGCACACATAATTCTGTAATAGGAAAATTTTGTGAAAAAAAAAACACACATGAAAGTTTCTCTATTGACAGTATTATGTTAAATTTGAGCCACTGCAAAAGACAAGAACTCCGCGGAGGTCGATATCGCACCTGCATCGGGCAAAGTCAATAGACCGTGAAATATAGTTCAAGGGCACCGGGTCAAGGTGCGTGGTTGAAGGGCATGTCAAGGACAATTACTATGCAAGGTTTCAGACTCGCAGCTATCTCTGATGTCGAGAAAACCAAACTTCGACGTAAAAATTTTCAAAGTCAGTGGACCATGAAATATAGGTCAAGGGCACCGGGTGAAGGTGCGTGCTTGAAGGGTATGTCAAGGACAATTACTATGCAAGGTTTCAGACTTGCAGCTATCTCTGATGGCGAGAAAACCAAACTTCGACGTAAAAATTTTCAAAGTCAGTGGACCGTGAAATATAGGTCAAGGGCACCGGGTCAAGGTGCGTGCTTGAAGGGTATGTCAAGGACAATTACTATGCAAGGTTTCAGACTCGCAGCTATCTCTGATGGCCAGAAAACCAAACTTCAACGTAAAAATTTTCAAAGTCAGTGGACCGTGAAATATAGGTCAAGGGCACTGGGTTAAGGTGCGTGCTTGAAGGGTATGTCAAGGACAATTACTATGCAAGGTTTCAGACTCGCAGCTATCTCTGATGGCGAGAAAACCAAACTTCGACGTAAATGTTGACAAAACTTCGACGTAAAAATTTTCAAAGTCAGTGGACCGTGAAATATAGGTCAAGGGCACCGGGTTAAGGTGCGTGCTTGAAGGGTATGTCAGGGACAATTACTATGCAAGGTTTCAGACTCGCAGCTATCTCTGATGTCGAGAAAACTAAACTTCGACGTAAATGTTGACGGACGAACGAACGAACGGACGAACGAACGAACGAACGTACGGACGGACGGAAATTTGAACTCCTATATCGCACCCTGCTATAAGCAGGTGCGATAAAAATCAACAAACTGCTTGGGCGAAAACAAAGGCGCAGATCAGCTTCGCAGTAACTGCGAAGCTGATCAGTGCCTTTGTTTTCGCTATCACGTAACGTCAAAAGTTGCGGCACCTAATTGTAACGTCCGAAACGTCGTTAAAGTCTTCATGATAATTGCTGAATATCAAATGTTAAAGGGAAGGTACTCACAGTCTTATGACATGCTATTTTGTAAAAATATTGATCTTGTTTACTCGCTATATAAGGTGGGCATCTCATATTTACTTTATTGTAAACTTTGAAGAAATTTTAAAGATATTGGGATCGGCTTAATCCGTCGCCAGTTAACACCATATGCCGTTAACGTCAAAAAAGCGAAATGTACGGCGTGTGGGACATTTTTTAAGATTTGGGTTTCCGTCTATATTTTCATAGATAGTAGACGCAGAATGACAAAAAAATACATGATTAATCTACATTCCAGATGTATTTTTTCTATGCCTTTATGAGTGTCGTTCAATGCGTCATTTGTTTTGCGTATGCATTGAAAGAAAGCAACTATCATTTTTTAACGCACAGTGACGTTTTGGGACATTTTTTAAGATCCGGCTAAATGCTGAATTTAATATGAATAGGACTATCATTCGGATTAAAACTTCACATATCTTATGTATGCTAATTATGTATTTCCGTAATATATTTTATATCCATTTTTGTTTGTTCGTTTAATTTCAATGCAGGTTTGAAAATTGAAATTCGATAAAAATCGCAGTTTTTAAAAAAACGTTACACTATTTAGATTTGTTTTGTCTCTTAATCATTTCGATGTTTTCTGACACAAAAAGTTCTGAAAATCATGCCACTAAACGCACACATTTTGTCGAACTCGCAGGCCGAAATTCTCGTAATTTCATCTAAAACTGTCTCCGTGGGAATAGTTTAAATTTTCATGCACGGACTTTTTTGTTACATGTTACATGACGTTTTTAGCGAAATTCGAGGTATTTCACGCTTTATAACTGGTGTCTGCGAACAGGAAAACAAAAATTATTTTATTTCCGTTGAAGACGCGCCTGTAAGCTTTTCTGTGGTATGAAAATTTTAATGTTACGTTTTTCCGTTCGCATTTTATCTGTCAATCTTAAGTGGTAGGTCGCTACTTTTTTCAGTGTACCGCAACTTTTGACGTTACGTCTATACGGATAGTACAATTCCTCTACTTTCTAAATACAAAACTTTCAGGTCTATCCATCTTCTGTGCTTGTACAGCCCAGTTTGTGTCAGACCTGGTCGGAACCCAAATTGTTGGTTTTCTCATGCACAGGCTCATTTACTTTAGTGTACATACCTACAGCGCCCTCGTGATTTTCCTTGTATACAACAGTTTCCGGTAAGTTTTAATCCCATTGTAGGAACCACTGTCCTCCTGATAAACTGTAATGATAAAATGTAAAATATGAGCCACATCATGAGAAAACTGATGTTTGCCTATGCGAAAACAAAGATTTTGGGTTTTGTGTGGTTGAAGAAACTAGAAAAAAATGTAAATCAATTTGAATGGCAAGCCTTTGGGTGACAGTGGTGATATTCATGTTTTATGTCATATGACATCTTCCATTTAAGAAGTAAAAATGTCTGTCAAAAAGATAGCAATGCTGTTTCTTTCTCATTTCATAATCTAGGAGCAAACTGTTTAGCTTTTGGTATTAACATGATTGTCAGGTACCTAAAATTATCAATCAAATTTATTTTTGAATCAGATGTGAAAAAAGAAAAGAAGAAACTTCCCCCAAAATTGCAAAAGTTTGACAGACCCAACTCCCGAATTCTGAGGACCATGTAATTTCATTGACAAAAGCAATACTTTTGGACACATCGTGTCTTGCTCCCAGTTTTTTATAAAGTGTAAAGAAACAGTAACAAGCAGCATGAATTTACTGATCGTTTCGTGTTTTGGTTTGGCAAAAATAACTACTTCAATTACGGACAATTTTTCTCTGTGTTTCTGTCGAACTTTTTGACGATCACAAATGTTCCAATTATTTGTTTCATGTCAACATTTTTCTTACTATGTGCTATTCGTTTCGTTGATTTGACCAGAACATTTCATATCATCGACAAAAACTGTGAAGAAAAAACGACCAATTGTGAAATAATTCAGTCAGATGGTTTGAGATTGTCATTTCTGTCAAAGTTTTCATCCGATGAGTGCAACACTAGCCATATTTGTCTGGGAGTTTCGCTTCTTTAACGACGTTTCGAATCATTGTTTTCGTGACGGCGCTTGCGCAGACAAAGTAGAAAAATGGCGGTTATTCTTCTCAAAGCAGCATGTTGTAATTCATCAGCAAATGGGGTCTGTCAATTATTTTTTTATGATCGCTATTTTTACAGTCGCAATGAGCATAGTTTTTACGGCGTTTGCTGGGTAAATAACTTTGAGACTTTAAATCTATCTTTTATTTTGTGTTGAAACAAATAAATTCTGTGCCCCTGGTGGATCAAATAAATGCCAGTTGTTTTTTATTTACACCCTGTATAACAATCGTTATGTTTTTGACGGACTGTGGGTGCGATTTTTATTATTCTTGACAGACTTTGGTTGCAATCATAAATCTTTTTTGTGAAAACACTTGGTATTTTTATCACTGGTCAGCCCCCTCATACAGGAATTATACTTGTAATGGGAGGATCCGCCACAAACTCACCTAAATCCCAGTTCCCGCTGAATTGTCATCATTCTTTGACCGCATTATGTTAGCTTGCGATCGTAAGAGACTTTGACAGAAGTATCATTGCAATCATAATATTTTGACAGACATTTTAATGCAATCAACCATAATTCCTTCTAGCATAAAACAATCACTTCTAAAGGGTAGTGGTCAGACTTCTTTATTGCTGCATGATGTCTGTATGTAGTAAGGTAAGTGTAAATTGACATTAATATTCAAATTGTCAATGATCAACTAAGACTGCTGTGATCATCATACTTTAATATTTTGACAGACATTTTAATGCAATCAACCATAATTCCTTTTACCTTGAAACAATCAGTTCTAAGGGGTAGAGGTCAGGCTTCTTTAATGCTGCATGATGTCTGTATGTAAGTTAGGTAAGTGTAAATTGTCAGTATGGCTGAGGATGGCAACCCCATGTCCGTCAAAAAATGATGATGGCAACCATCATGTCTGTCAAAAGTGACGATGGCAACTCTCAAGTCCGTCAAAACACTGAAGATCTCAACATGTATTATGAATCACTTTTCCTTAAATATAACTTCTATACAAAAGAACTGTTTAAATTTACATGCGATCAGGATCCTCTGTCCTTAATCATTATCAAGAAAGAATAAGACCTGCCCCATTGAAGCACAATCGTCATTTCTTTAAGTTGCGATTGTCAGAAATGTCCGTCAAAATGTCTGTCAAAAGTTGACGTTCACAACACAAATTTTAATTTGTTTATTTCTTGTTTATTTTCCCTGTCATTGCCTTACTTCTTACATATTTTCTAACCTTGAACAAATATCTTTTGTTTGCAAAAAAATAAATCCAGTCAAAAAGACATAAAAAATCTCTCATTGGCGGGAGTGATTTGGTACATGTTAAATGGAAGATGTCATATGGAGATGGGCCCTTGGTTTGAAGAAGCCAAGGCTTGAACTTGCAACACCTTGTTTAAAAGGTGGTCGGCTTAGCCTATCAGCATCTTTGTTTTCACTCCATAGATATGACAATATCTCTTCTTTCTAAATCTGAAATTTCAAGCTTTTAGCTCTTTTCTGTAGCTGTACAGCCTGATTTTTGTCAGACCTGGTGCCTAGGTTATCAGACTTTTTAATGCTCAGATCAACTGGGACTAAAATTTATCCTGCTCATAAATGTTAAAATGCCAACAATTTGTTGGCATTTTAACATTTACTAGCAGAATAAATAACATGCTTTGATGATCCAAATCTCAATTTATTTGGGCTATTTCGGCAGTTATGAGGAATTTTAATGTCATGCTCAGCTGATTTGAGCATGAAAAAAGTTTTATAACCTCAGGACCAGGTCAGAAATCCAGATTGTTGGTTATCTCATGCCACGGCTCATTTTTTTAATTACCTGATATCCACACTTGTCACACTGCTCCACAAACATGTTACCATGTAGTTCTGATAGTCTATTCCTCGGGAAACCAGAGCGAAGGTGAAGCCCATCTACATTCTGACTGATCACATACTTCACTATACCTGAAAATTAATTAAGAATAAACTTTTGTACCTTTCAAGACAGTGCTGTTGTTGTCATGTGACATTTTTTGTTATTTTAAATGGTTCGTATGAAAAATAGTTTAGACTAAGATTTGAGTTTGACAACTTCATGTTTTCATCAATTGATCTATTTGTAGAACAGAAGATAATTTATTGCAAAATTTTTTATGTTGAGAAATACTACACAAGCAAGACATTGACCTCAGTTTATTTTTCAATTCAATTCATTTTTGTTTGTTTGTTTGATTCGTGGTTTAGCATTCCTGTCAATAGCTATGGTCATGTCGGGATGTTGCTTCCATTTTATTGGACTTCTACCCAACATTAGGTTGTCATACTGCACAATTGATCTGCACCTTTGTTTTCGTATATGCAAAAATCTAGTTCTCCCTGACAAAACTCATTTGAGCCGCCGCATGGGAAAACCAACAAGGCTGAAAATAAAATTTTGTTTGTTTGTCCTTTACCTACCTACCCACAATTTAACCCCCTACTCAAAAAATTATATTGCAGTTTCCTGAGGAAAAATATTTTTATTTTCCTGTGGCTGAAATTTATGTTAGTTTGCATAATTTTGGTTTATTAGACATTCAAATGATAGTATACATTGTTTAATTTGCCTACTTGGAAAATCATTACACTTATTTTTGTGAAATTTATTTTCATTTTATTTTAAATTCATACTTGGCTTACATTACATAGTTTTTAAGCAAAATAAAAGGTGGCCCTTACTACTAAGACTAAACTGTCAAAAGTTAACTTTCTATTTTCTAGAGAAAGCAAAATATAATATAATAATTTTCCTACCTACCTATCCAAGACTAAAATGCTGGGTAGGTAAAGGACAAACAAATATTTTTTTAATTCAGGCCCAATCTGCATAGGCGAAAACAAAGGCGCAGATCAGCTTCGCAGTAACTGCGAAGCTGATCAGCGCCTTTGTTTTCGCTACACGGATAGTACAATTCCGCTACTTTCTAAATCCAAAATTTCCAGCCACTAACCTTCTTATGTGACTGTACAGCCTGGTTTGTGTCGGACCTGGTTGGAACCCAAATTATTGGTTTTCTCACACACAGGCTCATTTAAACTTTACTCATGATCCCTACCTGCAGCCTCTAGTGCCACCAAGGCCCTGTGTGTTAGGGTAGGTATGGCCCCCTCAAAAGTTGTATCAAACTGTGGCTTTTCCCCCTTCTGCTCCAGTGTCCAAACTCCTATAAAAATCATCAGCAATAAATGTGATACATTATGAGATCACAAATTTACACTCATTAGTTTTGTGATGCAAAGACTTTCCAGACCTAATCATCTGGATGCCAGAAACTGAACACTTTCATTTCTGAGAGCACCAGGACAAATGTTCCAAGATTCATTTTTGTTTGTTTTGTGGCTTAGTCAATTAATCGTATCTATGGGGAGTTTATGTGCCTTGCTCACAGACACAAGCCCTAACCACTTAGCAACCACGCTCCTTTTTTTTTTTTTTTTAGATGAATCTAAGTCACAGATTAAGGCTTCTGTGTGGCATCTCCAACTAACCTGTTAGCCAATACACCTTTTCCTAAAAACGATTAATTAATTATTTCACCCTTGCTCATAGTAACTGCTAATGAAGAAGTTTAAGAAAACTTATGGAACACTGTAACAGAAATAGATCAATTCTTTATGACAAACCATACTTTTTAAAAGTTATGGCTCGCTATGAAATACTAGACTGTTGAAAATGATGCTTAATTTTTACAGCTGTGAAAAATTTGGCCTATTTTGAGAAAAGGTGTTTACAAGTGCCGCGTGAATGTACAAACCATTTGGTCCCCTGAAGTCGGGTATACCAGCCGAGGTACTTATCCCAGCCCCTGTGTGGACCACAAAATGGCGGCTCTCAGACACCCAGGTAGCAAGTTCACGGACTTTCTTCTCTACAACATCAGGAGGATCAAACGACTCAGGCATCCCACATTTACCCTTGTAGTCGTAGGATGACAAACCCTCAGCATAGTTCACAGACATCTTTGGACGCTCCTGGGGATAATCATGTAAAAGAGAATAGTGCATTCTACATGTAATTTTAATTTAGGTGGGAATAATTAAACAAAGAAGGAAATTCTTGATTTCAAATAGGGAGATTTACTCAACATTAGGGAGATCACTCCTAAATAAGGAGATATCACATGTATGTCAGTAAATCTCAGGAAACACTCAAAATGACTATCGGATATAATTCAACTTTTTTTACGTTGACCACCGACGGTAGTTAATTTGCACTTTTCCGTCTCATATGAGCTGAAATAATGCTGAAAGGGACGTAAAACTGAATTAAAAGAAAAAACAAAACTTTCCAGGCGTGCTTATGCACTGGTAACCATGGTCCCCCACCCCAGAAAAACCTGCCGCACCGGCGATGACGGCCTTGTGTGCTAACACATGTTAAAAATTATTTTAAAATCTGAAAGTGTACATTGGGTCATGAACCTTTAACAACTGGCCAAGTATGGTTTTGCAACTCTTTCTCTTTATTGTGTAAAGTCATTAGTTAGTTTTTTGCATTGGATTCACTATCTCTTACTATGAGCTGTTATCCTTAAAACTAAGTATATACTCAGAAATAGGTATATACTCATTTTCACGTTTCAACTCTACCTGCTCAATATTTATGTTTTCATTCATTATCCCAACGTGTCCCCTTCACTAGATTTTTGGACTACTCACCGATAGTGGTAAACCCACAAATCTAAACTGGCAATATTTGACTAATTAAGAGTATTAAGACAGAATAATAATGTGAAACAATGAAAAAAATATCAGGTTATTAAACATAATATTTATCATATCGTGAAATTTACTTTGTTGCTAACGGATATCCGGAAGAAGAAAAATTCCGGGTCACCTCGACCGGATTCAAGACAACTCGGCCCTAAGACAACCCGGACCTGGACAACTCCGACACATTTAAAATACAACTCGAACCACTTCATTTGCCAACTCAGACCAAATTTTTAGGCCTGTAAGATTTTTGTGGAACCCTTTCCGGTCTGTGCCGGTCAGAGTGATTATTCTTGTCAAAGTACCAGAACTACAGTGCTTGATTGACACCGAGAAACCGGATGTTGTCATTGGTACAGAATCATGGTTGACTCCTGAAATCTCCAGTGGTGAAATCTTTCCTTCTGGCTACACTGCATACCGGACAGACCGACAAGCCAAAAACGCGGTGGCGGCGTTTTCATTATGGTTCGAAATAGCTTGATCTGCACAGAACAGGCTCAATTTCGAACCAACTGTGAAATGGTATGGGTCAAGCTGGAGGTTACAGGTGTGCATCCCTTGTATATATGTGCATACTACAAGCCATCTGAGGAAGATCAGGACAGTATGATGGAATTGCGCCGGTCTGTTGAAATGGTTAAAAGGCAAACGTCTGAGACCAAAGGCAACATCTGGGTCCTCGGAGACTTCAACCTACCAAACCTTACTTGGACAGACAGATCCCCATCACTTAAACCTGACAGTTCACTGACAAAAACTTATGACATATTTCTGGACCTACTCAATGACTTATGATTTACTCAAATGGTTACCTCACCGACAAGACAAGACAATATCCTTGACTTGTTTCTGACAACAAACCCGACACGGCTGTGTATAAAACCTGTAACCGAACCAAACCGAACCGAACCTACGGAAATTACCGAACATATCCGGCCGAACCTACGGAAATTATCGAACATCCGGACCGGACATATGGCAATTATGATCTTTCGATATCCGGGAATTAATTGCATTACCTGTTAAAATGACCAAAATTTTGAAGTTCAAGCACTTATTTTACTATTTACAAAGGGTTTTATGTAATTTTACCGCTAAGTTAAGCTTAATGAAGGATCATAAAGGTTGTTTGTTTATTTATTTGTTTGTTTTTTAAGTATCTATATTATAATGGCGTATTTTCTTTTCCTTTCCTATTGTAATGGTGCGGTTGTATTTAATACTTCAAAGATTACTTAGAGCAAAGTCTTTCTATACACAGTGAACCCCTGCTGTGATGCATGACCACCTTCACTGAATAGCTGATGATAATCCTTCTGTATCCAATTACTGTTAATAAACGCAGGTGTCACTTTCATAATCATGTCTTTATCACGATAAAGACTGTCTTTCACGCCCTCGTCAAACATAGCTAATTATCGGATTGATATCGCGATTATTATTCTTTTAATTGATTCTATATGTCAATTAAGTTTAACAAACAATCCAAATAACACAATCATACAAATTTTGATATAAAAAAATAATAATAATGTTTA
Source organism: Rugalucina vietnamica (assembly GCA_964017185.1). NCBI lineage: Eukaryota > Metazoa > Mollusca > Bivalvia > Lucinida > Lucinidae > Rugalucina > Rugalucina vietnamica. The sequence continues at coordinate 11,460,031 of OZ024876.1, read as the reverse complement.
TGAAACACTATGCCCCCAACAGATACGTCACTTTCAAGATGTAAACGAAAAATGAAAAATTATAATTCATATAACCTGTTAACCGAACTGGGTCCGAACTTGTTAGCCGAGCTGTGTCCGAAATGTAAACCAAACTGAGGCCGAACATGTTTACCTAACTGGGGCCGAACCTGTAAACCGAACTGGGGCCGAACCTGTTGACAGGTTCGGCCCCAGTTCGGTAAACATGTTCGGCCCCAGTTCGGTTAACAGGTTCGGTCCCAGTTCGGCCTCAGTTCGGCTAATACTTTCGGTTTACACGTTCGGACCCAGTTCGGCTAACCGGTTTGGTTAGCAGGTTCGGCCACAGTTCGGTTAGCAGGTTCGGCCACGGTTCGGTAAGCAGATTCGGCCATAGTTCGGTTAGCAGGTTCGGCCACAGTTCGGTTAGCAGGTTCTGTCATAGTTAGGTCAGCAGGTTCGGCCACAGTTCGGCTAGTTCGGCCACAGTTCGGTTAGCAGGTTCGGTCACAGTTCGGTTAGCAGGTTCGGCCACAGTTCGGTTAGCAGGTTCGGCCACAGTTCGGTTAGCAGGTTCGGTCACAGTTCGGTTAGCAGGTTCGGCCACAGTTCGGTTGGCAGGTTCGGCCACAGTTCGGTTATCAGGTTCGGCCACAGTTCGGTTAGCAGGTTCGGCCACAGTTCGGTTAGCAGGTTCGGCCACAGTTCGGTTAGCAGGTTCGGCCACAGTTCGGTTGGCAGGTTCGGCCACAGTTCGGTTAGCAGGTTCGGCCACTGTTCGGTTAGCAGGTTCGGCCACAGTTCGGTTAGCAGGTTCGGCCACAGTTCGGTTAGCAGGTTCGGTCACAGTTCGGTAAGCAGGTTCGGCCACAGTTCGGTTAGCAGGTTCGGCCACAGTTCGGTTAGCAGGTTCGGCCACAGTTCGGTTGGCAGGTTCGGCCACAGTTCGGTTAGCAGGTTCGGCCACAGTTCGGTTAGCAGGTTCGGCCATTTAGTTTGAATTCCCGAGCTGTCCACGTTTTTCACATGAGATCTTGCAAATAAGAAACTAGTTGCATGAAAATTTGTCTAATGACCCGGAAAATCAATTCACTTATGGTCCGTCATTTATTTAAAGAACGTATGTTGTATTTTGATTTTCTTACTTTGTGTTTATCGGTTTCGTATCAAGTACTCCTTGCGTTTATATATAGGCCCTAAGAATCGCTCTTCCATACATCTACCTTTTATTTTTCCAAATTAAACCGGTATTGATGCTAAATCTCGGTATCGTTTCCGTAGGTTCGGCCCGGAACGTACGGTAATTCCCGTAGGTTCGGTCGGGTAAGTTCGGTAATTTCCGTAGGTTCGGTTTGGTCTGGTTCGGTTACAGGTTTTATACATAACCCTTGGTTGATGAGGTTGACAGCCGGCCTGGCCTAGGTGACCATGACATGGTCACTGCTTCCTGTGCTCTTAAGCCCTCCATTCAGAAACAGAAACCTCGAAAAGTCCCACTTCTGAACAAAGCGGACTGGCCCAAATTAAAATCTCTCATGAGGAATTATCAGAAAAAGTTCCTGCTCAACCATGCAAATAGATCAGTTGAGGAACTCTGGTCTGATTTTGTCACAACACTAGAGGCTTTTACCTCAAAGTGTATCCCCACTAAGATTATCCGAGGTAAATGTTCCCTACGTTGGATTGCCCAGAGCATTCGCAGACAGATTAGGCACAGAGATGATTTATACAGGAAATTCAAAAAGACTGGAGACCAGACATTTCGTGATAAGTTCCTTGCCCTCCGTAAAAACATTAAACACAACATCAAGTCTTCTTATAACTTATACCTTGAAGGTCTCCTTGGTATAACTCATGAAAACTCTGTCTGCAGCAATAAAAAGTTATTCTCATTTCTCAAGAGCGCTAAGCAGGACTGGCTCACCTCCTCTCCAGAACGGAAACGGACTTGCAACTAACACCACTGAAAAAGCTGACATACATAACCAACAGTTTCAGTCAGTTTTCACTACCAAGGCACCCCTGTCACTCTCTCGACTATGTAAGACACAAATCCAGGACATGGCAGATTGTGGTACATTGCGTCATGACGCAGTACCAGAAGGCATTCTCACCTCCAACCCCAAAATGGAAGAGTTTACCATCTCCTGCAATGGCATTTTAAAGCTCCTTCAAAACCTGAAACCCTTCAAGGCAGCCGGTCCAGATAAGCTCAAACCATTCTTGCTCAGAGAACTGTGGGAGGAAATTGCTCCAATTATTCAAATCATCTTTGAGCGCTCTCTCCAGACAGGCAAACTCCCGGCAGACTGGTGTAAAGCACAAGTCACCCCAATCTTTAAGAAGGGAAATAAATCATCTGCTGCCAACTACAGACCCATATCCCTGACTTGCATACTTTGTAAGGTCCTCGAGCATATCATCGCTTCACATGTGGTAAAGCACCTCAATGCACATGATCTCATGTTATAAGATACTGTGAGACAGTGTATGAAACTTCAAATAAAAATTGGTTTTGGTCAATTAAAAATTCTGGTGAGGTGCTCAGTAAATTGAAGTGTAGAGGGTTCCGTGCGACAAGCTTGTCCACATATGATTTTTCTACTCTGTATACAACATTACCACATAATCTAATAAAAGAAAAACTTCTGGATTTGATAGAGTGGACCTTCAAAAGGGCATTAAAAAACTATGGTTCACTTTATTTGGCATGTAATGACAGAAAGGCTTTTTTCACTTCCTCTGACCAAAGTCGGTATACACTTTGGTCATGTCAGAATGTATGCGATGCCTTATCCTATCTCCTTGATAATATTTATATTAGATTTGGGACCAAGTTATACAGACAAATTGTTGGAATTCCGATGGGTACAAATTGCGCACCTCTCGTAGCTGATTTATTTTTATACTGCTACGAAAGAGATTTCATGGATTCTCTTAACCATGATAATCAAGCTGATGTTATCGAGGCTTTTAATTCCACATCTAGGTACCTCGATGACCTTTTGAACATTGACAACCCTTATTTTGAAGGTATGGTCAATCAAATTTATCCACCTGAACTTCAGTTGAACAAAGCCAATATCACAGATACTGAAGCCCCCTTTTTAGATTTACATCTTTCTGTTGCAAATGGATTTGTTTCTTCTAAAATTTATGATAAGCGCGATGACTTTGATTTTGATATAGTAAATTTTCCTTTTTTGGATGGTGACGTTCCTCGTCGTGCTTCTTATGGTGTATACATTTCGCAACTTATTAGGTTTGCTAGAGTCTGCAATCATGTTACAGACTTCAACGCTCGAAATAAATGTTTAACGGCAAAACTTCTCCAACAGGGCTATCGGTATCATAAACTTCGAAAAACATTTTCTAAATTTTATCGCAGACACCATGAATTGATTTCCAAATATAATGTTGGGTTAAAGACGCTTTTAAGTGAGGGCCTTTCGGAACCTGAATTTTATGGTGACTTGGTTTACAAATTTAAGAAACTTAAAGGAATTAATGATTTTTCTTTTCAGTTCAGAAAAATCATAACACGTTACAGACGTATAGGTTATAACTTAAATGTTATGCGACAGTCTGCATGCTTAGTTTTTAACCCAATCATGGTTGATAACTATGCTGCCTTCTTTAATTGCACGCCGGTGGGTCGGGCGTCAGACTCTATGATGGCCCCGACATAAAGCTATTCATTTTAGTTGGTTGGGGCCGGAGCTTCTTGTCTGTTGCTTGGCCCACCGGGGTCCAACTGGTGTTTTTCTTTTGCTCCGGAGTTAGTAGGTTATTCGGCGCCCAGGGATCTCCATCGTCGGGCAGCTTACTCAGTCTGTGAGTCCTGGTTTTTGATTCATCAGGATGTTTATCATGATTTATTTGTTTGTTCTTGATGATTCATTGACTAGTTAGAGATTCACCACGAGGACCAAATAACTAACTAAATGTTATGAACCACTGCAGAAGCTGAGGGTGAGGTTATGGCCATGTAAAACCGGTTTAAGCCCGCCAGTAACTTTGTGTTACTGATCGTTCCAAGTCGATACTTCTGTGGTGGTTCTTTTTGTTTTATGTCTTGGTGTATAAAAAAAACTTTTTGTGCTGTTGGCGCCTTATGTATGTTTTCATATTTTTAGTTAAGTTAAGGTAACTGAGTGGCCACCTATTGGGAAAATAGCTGCTCATTCGGCTTACGATATGTTTCATGGTATAAGTACCTGATTGTTAGTTTGGTTTTTTTCCCACCTCGGTTTTTGGAGTGGGAATCTTTTTCTGATTGCGCCTTTTCCTGATCTTTGCCTACTTGTACCTTCCTGTATGATTTACAACACGGCTTTAGGGAGAAGAGGTCATGCGAGACACAGCTTACCATGTTGGTCGAGGACCTTGCCAGGAATGTGAGTAAAGGTAAACAGACTGACTTGATACTGTTGGATTTTTCAAAGGCTTTTGATAAAGTAAATCACTCCAAACTCCTTTGGAAACTCCACCAGTATGGAATCAGAGGACATGCACTTGCCTGGATCCGTGCCTTCCTGGGGAACCGGTCGCAGACGGTGGTCCTTGATGGAGAGGAATCAGAATCGGTCCCTGTGACTTCTGGGGGTACCCCAGGGCCCAGTCCTTGGACCGATCCTGTTTCTGATCTATATCAATGACCTGCCGGATGAACTGTCATCACAGGTTCGACTATTTGCAGATGACACGGCCGTGTACCTGACAATTGGAGATACGGAGGATGGCAAAGTGCTACAAAATGACCTGGACAGACTATCTGCGTGGGAGGACAGGCGGGACATGGAATTCAACCCCTCTAAGTGCCAGGTGGTACGGGTGACAACATCCAGGAAACTTATTAACGTAACTTACACTTTACATGGCCAAGTCCTGGAGGTTGTCACAAGTGCAAAGTACTTGGGGGTTGATATCTC